>CM068367.1:775260335-776660578 GCA_034769895.1 Magicicada septendecula
TTATTACTCTTTTTTCATAGTTATTCTTAGAGAGGTGTTCCTTTTTTACTTCGTTCTTTCTTATTAATTTATTTAACTTATCTACCATTTTTTTATTTTTCTTTTCCAATTTCTTTTCTACGTACCCCAAACCAAAATTATATAATATTTCTTCTAACTCTACATACGAGTATATTCTTAATAAGGCTATGTGTCTGTCATATAATTCCCTATTATATCTATTGATTAAGCCATAGAGTGACCTTATTTCCAGTTTTATCCACAACTTCTCGCTTTGTTCTTTTACTTTTTTGGCTACACTGTTCTTATTTTTAATTTTAACTTGAGCGTACTTTGGGATGACATTATTATCCAGACATTGTTTATTAAACCATATTTTACTGAAAACCCTCTTCAATTTATCTTTTAACTTAAGATACTTGAAAACTTTACTTACCTTATTGTTGTCGTTTATTACCTCATTGTTGTTGTCCATTACCTGTAGTCGATTGCACATCTTAACAGACGTTTAATGAAGAAATTTGTGTTAGTGGTTGAAATCACAATCAGAATGATCACTGTTGCACACCACTATATAAAAATTATTCCGATTAGCGCTTTCAAGCTTCACAGCTCATCGTCAGATCGGGAATAGACAGGAAATATGTGTAACCCAACCCTTCACCCCTCTCCCGCACCCTGCTCACCCACAACAAACTAAAAATTAATGACCCTTCCCCACCCCCTAAACTCTGTCTCACCATCTGTACAGTTACATATTTTTCTAGTAAATTCCTTGTGTTTCAGTGTGTGTGTGTGTGTGTGCATCCTTTTAAACTTACCCTCTTCCTCTCCACAGACGTGGGTCAGTCACACACCCTTATTTTAAAACATCCAATTAGTACTATGCAATATAATTCTTAATCTTATCTATCTGCCCTCTATTATTTACTTCTTAATCATGTTATAAAATATTTCTTCATTATCAAATTTAATTTAATATTAATTAAATTGTCTAACCCTTTTTCTCTTTCTTTCAATATTTCTAACTCCTCTCTAAGCTTCCTTTCAACTGTGATATTTACTACTTTTACAATTTCGTATTCTTCCAAAGGATTAACAAACTTATGGTTGTCTTCTATGAAATGTCTTGCATATAACGAATTGGTTGTTCTATTACCTTCTCCACGTTTGTGGTCAGACAACCTGCATACGAATTTTCGTCCTGATTCCCCTAGGTACACTTTGTTGCAGTCTTTACATTTTAATTTATAAATTCCGCTTTTCTGTAATATTGGAATTTTTTCTATATTCTTACTGCTTATCTTATCAAATACCGTTTCACATTTTGTAATAGCTATATCTACTCCATATTTATTAAAACATTTTATAATTTTTCTAGTATGTGAACCTATGTATGTCAATGACCCTGCACAATTCTTTTGTTCTGGTTCTATTTTAGCTTTTTGTATGTTGACCCTTTTCATAACTTTATCCACTATGTTGGTGCTATAATTATTATTCCTTACAATTCCCTTTATCGTTTTTAACTCCCTATCTTTTGACTCGGTCTCTTTTAAACACTTCTGAGCTCTGTAACAAAAGGAATTGATTGCCGCCATTTTATATCTGTATGGGTGGTAAGACTCTCTTGGTATAATTATATCAGAATACGACTCTTTCCTAAATATCCCAAACTGTAGTTTCTCAAAACCTTTAATTTCTATGTTTAAATCTAAGTAATTTATTTGCTTACCTCCTATCTCTTCCTTAAATTGTAAGTTTTTATCCTTATTATTTACCTCCTTTATAAACTCATGCACTTCTTCTATGCCTCCTTCCCAAATTACTAATACATCATCAACATATCTAGACCATAATTTTATATTGTCTTTATACTTAGTGGAAGTTATTAATTGCTTTTCAAAATCATTCATGTATATTTCAGCAAGAATAGGGGATAATGAAGACCCCATAGGTAAACCTTTTTTCTGTATATAAAACTTGTTATTAAACCTAAAATAATTCTGATTTACACATTCTTTAATTACTTTCATCAACTGCTTTTTATACCTGTATTCTCCCATATTATTATCGTTTATTAACTTAATAACTTTATTTAGTGTGATATTAGTAAACATGTCCTTAACATCCAGTGATATCAATTTTGTATTTACATTAATGCTAATATTTTCTTTTTTTTTCTATCAATTTTACATTATTCTCTATGTTGTATTTTGTCCCAAATTCATATTTCTCTTTCAGTACTCTGCTAACTTCCTTTGATAATTTATAAATAGGTGCATTAATAAAAGAAACAATCGGTCTAATTGGTTTTCCTTCTTTATGTATCTTAACCTGACTTTTAAAAGTTGGTGCTGTTGGATTACTTTCCAATAAATACTTTTTCTTATTTTCTTCTATGAATGTTATCTGTTTCATCATTTGTTTTATCCTTGACTGGTACTTACTTGTATAATCATACTTTATTTCCTCGTGTGGTCCTTCCCTTATAAATTCTTCCGTTTTCTTTATGTATTCTTCCTTACTCATTAGTACCATTGTATTTCCTTTATTCGCCTTCGTAACTATAATATCATTCTTCTTTATTTTATTCTTTAGTTTAGTTACAGTTGCTTTGATTTTTTGTTCATTCTTTGAATTATACAAACTTTTCTTAAATATTTTATCTACTACATTCCCTACTTCCCACCTTATTCTTTTTTTATCATTTTCATTCCCTAGTTTTTGTATTATGCTTTCGCACTCAATAATCGTTTTTTCTTTATTTAATTCTGGTGGCGGTGCGTATTTTTAGCCTTTCGCTAACATTTCTTTTTCTTCCTTATTGAAATTTACGTCTGTAAGGTTTATTACTCTTTTTTCATAGTTATTCTTAGAGAGGTGTTCCTTTTTTACTTCGTTCTTTCTTATTAATTTATTTAACTTATCTACCATTTTTTTAGTTTTCTTTTCCAATTTCTTTTCTACGTACCCCAAACCAAAATTATATAATATTTCTTCTAACTCTACATACGAGTATATTCTTAATAAGTCTATGTGTCTGTCATATAATTCCCTATTATATCTATTGATTAAGCCATAGAGTGACCTTATTTCCAGTTTTATCCACAACTTCTCGCTTTGTTCTTTTACTTTTTTGGCTACACTGTTCTTATTTTTAATTTTAACTTGAGCGTACTTTGGGATGACATTATTATCCAGACATTGTTTATTAAACCATATTTTACTTAAAACCCTCTTCAATTTAACTTTTAACTTAAGATACTTAAAAACTTTACTTACCTTATTGTTGTCGTTTATTACCTCATTGTTGTTGTCCATTACCTGTAGTCGATTGCACATCTTAACAGACGTTTAATGAAGAAATTTGTGTTAGTGGTTGAAATCACAATCAGAATGATCACTGTTGCACACCACTATATAAAAATTATTCCGATTAGCGCTTTCAAGCTTCACAGCTCATCGTCAGATCGGGAATAGACAGGAAATATGTGTAACCCAACCCTTCACCCCTCTCCCGCACCCTGCTCACCCACAACAAACTAAAAATTAATGACCCTTCCCCACCCCCTAAACTCTGTCTCACCATCTGTACAGTTACATATTTTTCTAGTAAATTCCTTGTGTTTCAGTGTGTGTGTGTGTTGTTATACAAACTTTTCTTAAATATTTTATCTACTACATTCCCTACTTCCCACCTTATTCTTTTTTTATCATTTTCATTTCCTAGTTTTTGTATTATGCTTTCAAACAAAACACAAGCATCATTTATAACTAAACAAAGAGACGAAAACATATACTTACGTAACATAATAAACGATCTATACCAAAGAAAGACACACAACAAAGAAGCCTATAATTTACACGTAAAACTAACACGAATGTTACACCACATTGAACTCGAAAACTATACAACACACACAAAACAATATTGACAAACTCAAAATAAGAATAAAAGATAGACATAACAAAAAATTAACAAACATTATAACTCGCAAGATAGAAACAATCCCCATGCCGACACACAAATTCCACACACGCACGGTAAACACAACAGATATCAGATTCAATGACGATGAAATAACTTTATTAAACAAAGGACTCAAACACAATAAACCCAACAACAACAGTAAACATATAATTGATGTAATCATAGACACTGAAACAGCCGTACAAAACACACACAACAATGACCAAGAACCCATACGCCATGACATAAAATGAAGATTAAAACACATACTAAAACAACAACCAAAAGAACATAATAACGAAAATAAAACGCTAAAAAATATACAACAAAAACTAAATGAACATAACCTAACGATATTAAAAGCTGACAAAGGTAACATAACAGTCATAATGAACAAACAAGAAATAAACAATAAAACTGAGAAATTCTTCTCCAAAAAATATATAACACAAATAACCAAAGATCCCACAATAAAATACCAAAAACAAATTCATAAATAATGCAAAATACATAATCCAAAAAGAAAACATAAAATACCTAAAACAAATTAAACCTAACCACCCAAAACTAAACGCATTACCGAAAATACACAAACCCAATATACCCATTAGACCTTTGATAAATAAAACACAAAATTTCCAAACACCTAGATAAACTAATCAGAAAACACATAAATCTAACCAACAACACTTCTGTTAAAAACAACATAGAACTTGTCAAAAAATTAGAACTCATCCATATACCACACAACTCAACAATAGCATCATTTGACATAACGAATTTATACACCAATGTACCCGTCAAAGACACCATACAAACACTTGAACCTTTACTCAGTCAAAACAACACACATACAAGAAATCATCTTTAATAATATATATAAATAAAACTTTCACATATGATCTTACTATTCGTTGTCACTTTCCCAAACGTTTCAAGGTGATGTACCTCTTCTTCAGTGGGAGTATACTGAATATATATATATTTGTTCTTTGGACATTCAGCATACTCCCACTGAAGAAGAGGTACATCACCTTGAAACGTTTGGGAAAGTGACAACGAATAGTAAGTTCATATGTGAAAGTTTTATATATATTATTAAATTAATAAGTGAACGAAGAGGATGAATCAACAAGATAAGAAATCATCACACGCACTAAAATAATCACAGATCAAAATTACTTCACGTACAATAACAAGATATACACTCAAACAGACTGACTCCCCATGGCTCCCCCATATCGGGTATACTAGCTGAAATATTTATGCACCACATAGAATGAGAACACATAACAACAAATATACCAACAAAATCATATATTGGCACAGATATGTAGACGGTGTAACGGTATTTTTCTTACCATTATAATACAATCAGAAGATTCCAGTAATATTATAATTATACTTACTGCTCACTGCTGCCAGAATTTTACCTACCGTCATAATCCCACTAAACTTACCTTATCAAATAACCCAGGTCACCACGATATTTTGAGGTTTAATATCGAAACCTTTACACTCTTGCCCTTATAAAATTAACATAATCCCGCTATCTGACCACCCTTAAAACTCAGAAAATCCCATAGAACGTTAGACGAGGTTTTCAGCACACAATAGGAAATGGTTATCGCGTAATAACTTACTCTAACACATGGTTATATATTAAACAAAATCTGAATTTATTTTAAGACAAAACTGAATTTACGCATTAATAAAATAAACATTTCTAACCTATGACAAATTATTATGAACCAGTACGTAATTTCGAATTATATCGGTTCCCTGAGAGATCTCATTCATAAAATGTTTTAATTTAGAACTATTAACTTGTATTTAAGCTTGGATTAGAATAGTTCTGGTTTCTGTTAATAAAATTTTCAGTACATATTACCCATCCGCTGCGGGTTCCTGTGGTTAGTCGTACACTCATGTCGTTCTGCCGCACTCACGTAACTGTTTGTATTGAATTTAATATGTCTTTTTAATGTTCACTCATTACTTTGGTTAATACGTTATGTACATTATAATATACATTATTCTAGTTGTCCGACTTTTTTTCGCTCGTACACTGTCTATCACCACGACTATTAAACGGTATTTTAATACTGCTACAATGTTCACACTTTACAGGATAGGCCGATTATAATGATTTCGGCCTATCTTGCACCCGAGGCCACCGTTTTACTTGTAGAACTAGCAGACTACCATCTGCTGCCACTGTCTGATACAAACACTAGGGAGCAAATTTATTTACACAGGGACTGCTGCTGGTAGGCTGTTGTGTAATACGTCTGGCTGGTTGACTGTAGACATCAACAGTTTATCATAACATTGTATGTTGCTGGTTACAATGGGGTACCCCTTGGGTGAATACTAGCTGCTTTCAAATTAACTGATTTAAATCTTTACTGTCTCTAACACACAATTCTGTACCATTACAAACCCCCCCCCAATGAGAGGTTTTATGCCGAAGCATAAAAACTCTCATTGCCTAAAACCTAAGAGGATCAGTGAGGATATGGCGCCGACAACCCCCCTTAACTCTCTACTAATATCATGGATACTTACCCCCCTAGTCCGGTGGCTGTGGCCGCACCCATCCGATCTTACTGGACTTCTCTGTACGAGATCCCAACACCATAAGCTTGGACAGATACCCGCCACAGTATCACCTGACTCTGTAACATTCAATTAAAAGATTAACAAACGGCCTTCCATTACTCCATATCCACAACTGATTTGTTCCTCTTAGTCGTACTGGTTCAATATTTTATAAAGTACTGGTTTTCTTTTTTTTTTTCTACAACACAATATGCATCACCCACCAAAATCATACATGGATTACATAAATACAAATCTTAAACTAACAACCTTATTATAGGATACATACTACAAACAAAATGCATTATTACCTTTAAAAAATAAACTATATGGACCTTATAACTTTAATCTCAAATTTCCAATTAAATAAAACTTTCTTCACTACATTTTGATCAATTACCTTTTTTTTTGTACAGTTTGTTTTTAAACAAATATTCTTACAATTTAAATCAAAGTTCAAATCAAAATAAATTTATATTCACTACTGACATTCACATTTTTAAGGTAGTTTACTTCTTAAATTACCAATTTAATTTAATTTAATTCCTCAACTCCTAATTATATCAATCTCATTTGTTCGAAACAATTTCATTTACTTTAATTACATTTTTCAAATGATTCTACCTTAACAAATCCTTTCGCATAAAATTTAACTGCATTACAATCAAAACACTAAGTGATTTCCTTATGTTATTCATAAAAAATTACCTCCCTTGCATTTCTTTTATTTCATAATAGAATTTACTCATAGCACTGATTCATCAAAATACAACATTCTTGTTGTTGTCAACTCGAGCATGACTGTAAACATTAGTCACACAAGATACTTACAATGTCCCTGTTTACATGAACGGTTGTCTACAAGACTTGTTTTATAAACACTAACTCAGTCTCAACATTCCAGATTACATCATCACCAACACTTCCTTCAATATCCAGTTTATATAAATCTTTTCGTGTTGATATATTAATCAACTACTATTTGTTTTGCATCACAAGTTAAATCATAATTAATTTGGCTTCATTAATAAAATTAACCTTTTTAAATTACTTTAATTCCACCTCCACTCAAAACAATTTGGCTTTAGTTACATTATTTAAACACAATACAAAACAAAATTCCTTTGTACCTCGTGTTAATTATTTAGCAAAATAAAATATTATTATTATAACATTCATCTCTACTACAAACATGTGTTACAGAAACTATAGTCTTATATTCCAACAATATAACCCTGACACAATACATTTAACACTAACACATTTATTTACAAATTTTTGTCATAATTTTCATTGTTTAACACACATCATTACATAAATCAGCCAAGTAATTTTACCATTGACTCAAATAATTAAATGTTCATTCTTAATTTGTCTAACCCCCGTCGTCGAAAATTAATCTTTTCTGCACATAACATTGTTCAATTTCATTTATACACATCATATGGCTATCATTTGTATAATAACCATAAAAATTCATTTTTTCCAATATACCATAATAATAATGCTCAGGGTTACCCCCCATTATTACTTTATCATAAGTCATGTCTACCTTAGTATTTTTTGTCCATTCTCCATTGGTATTTATTGTTACAATTACAGCCTTGAATTTTTTATTCCTATAGTTGTCAGCTGTTACTAATACGCTGACCCTCACTACAGGTAAGTGTATATTATTATCATCAATATAATCATTGTCTATTACACAAGGTAAGTCTCTATTATTTTTAATATAATCATTTCTTTCCATATTTATTCCCACTACTAACCCTTTATAATCTCTACTTAATCTGAACAACTCTGTCACTCTATCTCGCTCTTCATAATCACTCTCCCAATCTAATCTCACATTCTCACTCAACTCAGAGGGCAATACTACTTTATTATTTAAACACCATCTGGCCCAACCAGATGAACACAAAAATCTATTTTGACCATTTGCCGACCCATTGTCACCCAAATGTCCTAGTGAGGATCTCTTATCCCCATAAACAACTTGTGAAAACTCTGTTTCACATTTAACCCCATAAAAATTTGCCCCCTGTTCACCCTCTACAATTAAACTATCTCTATACTCACTTTCTAAGGCATTATGATCCCTAACTAACAATCCTCTAACCTCAACTAATTTTCTACTCTCAATATTACTACCACTGTTACTCAATATATCACCATTACTTTTATTGAATAATATATCACTCTTGTTAATGTCGTCATAACTAACATTATTACTCACCTTGTTTGCTGCCACCTGTTCAATGCTTAAACTAACACCATTATCATTTATTTTTCCGTTATTTTCACTTACCCTGGTTTCCATTACTTCATTATTTTCAATATTTCTCCCAAGCTTATCTAACTGTTGTATTAACTTAAAATTTATTTCCCCCATAATTTCGTTAAATTTAGTATCGAATTTTTTGTCACTGTTGTCAAGACGATTATTTATTTCGTTAATATCCCCTTTAATTCATTAAATTTAGCATTTAACTTATTATTTTGTTGATTCAAATTATTTTTATTTTGTTCTTTCAACTCCTTGAATCTACTTTCATTGAATCTTGTTCTTTAAACTTTTCATTGAAATTACTATTTATATTCTCCGACATTGTTCTCATTAGGTTATACAGATCATCCATTGACAACCCTTTTTCTTTTATTTTTGTTACCACGGGAGTGGATTTTGCTCCCACCTCACTAATTACTACGGATTGTGCCTCGGCCATGTTAAACACACTTTTTTATTGTAATACCCTTTATATAGAAACTCCAATAATTATTCACACATACGCCATTACCACAACCTATTTTCTGTGCTTCAAAACAGGTCTAGATCATATAATATTTATACGAACATCCTGGTAGGGTCGCCAATGTAACGGTATTTTTCTTACCATTATAATACAATCAGAAGATTCCAGTAATATTATAATTATACTTACTGCTCACTGCTGCCAGAATTTTACCTACCGTCATAATCCCACTAAACTTACCTTATCAAATTACCCAGGTCACCACGATATTTTGAGGTTTAATATCGAAACCTTTACACTCTTTCCCTTATAAAAATTAACATAATACCGCTATCTGACCACCCTTAAAACTCAGAAAATCCCATAGAACGTTAGACAAGGTTTTCAGCACACAATAGGAAATGGTTATCGCGTAATAACTTACTCTAACACATGGTTATATATTAAACAAAATCTGAATTTATTTTAAGACAAAACTGAATTTACGCATTAATAAAATATACATTTCTAACCTATGACAAATTATTATGAACCAGTACGTAATTTCGAATTATATCGGTTCCCTTAGAGATCTCATTCATAAAATGTTTTAATTTAGAACTATTAACTTGTATTTAAGCTTGGATTAGAATAGTTCTGGTTTCTGTTAATAAAATTTTCAGTACATATTACCCATCCGCTGCGGGTTCCTGTGGTTAGTCGTACACTCGTGTCGTTCTGCTGCACTCACGTAACTGTTTGTATTGAATTTAATATGTCTTTTTAATGTTCACTCATTACTTTGGTTAATACGTTATGTACATTATAATATACATTATTCTAGTTGTCCGACTTTCTTTCGCTCGTACACTGTCTATCACGACGACTATTAAACGGTATTTTAATACTGCTACAATGTTCACACTTTACAGGATAGGCCGATTATAATGATTTCGGCCTATCTTGCACCCGAGGCCACCGTTTTACTTGTAGAACTAGCAGACTACCATCTGCTGCCACTGTCTGATACAAACACTAGGGTGACAAATTTATTTACACAGGGACTGCTGCTGGCAGGCTGTTGTGTAATACGTCTGGCTGGTTGACTGTAGACATCAACAGATTATCATAACATTGTATGTTGCTGGTTACAATGGGGTACCCCTTGGGTGAATACTAGCTGCTTTCAAATTAACTGATTTAAATCTTTACTGTCTCTAACACACAATTCTGTACCATTACAATACCCCCCCCCCAATGAGAGGTTTTATTCCGAAGCATAAAAACTCTCATTGCCTAAAACCTAAGAGGATCAGTGAGGATATGGCGCCGACAACCCCCCTTAACTCTCTACTAATATCATGGATACTTACCCCCCTAGTCCGGTGGCTGTGGCCGCACCCATCCGATCTTACTGGACTTCTCTGTACGAGATCCCAACACCATAAGCTTGGACAGATACCCGCCACAGTATCACCTGACTGTAACATTCAATTAAAAGATTAACAAACGGCCTTCCATTACTCCATATCCACAACTGATTTGTTCCTCTTAGTCGTACTGGTTCAATATTTTATAAAGTACTGCTTTTCTTTTTTTTTCTACAACACAATATGCATCACCCACCAAAATCATACATGGATTACATAAATACAAATCTTAAACTAACAACCTTATTATAGGATACATACTACAAACAAAATGCATTATTACCTTTAAAAAATAAACTATATGGACCTTATAACTTTAATCTCAAATTTCCAATTAAATAAAACTTTCTTCACTACATTTTGATCAATTACATTTTTTTTTGTACAGTTTGTTTTTAAACAAATATTCTTACAATTTAAATCAAAGTTCAAATCAAAATAAATTTATATTCACTACTGACATTCACATTTTTAAGGTAGTTTACTTCTTAAATTACCAATTTAATTTAATTTAATTCCTCAACTCCTAATTATATCAATCTCATTTTTTTGAAACAATTTCATTTACTTTAATTACATTTTTCAAATGATTCTACCTTAACAAATCCTTTCGCATAAAATTTAACTGCATTACAATCAAAACACTAAGTGATTTCCTTATGTTATTCATAAAAAATTACCTCCCTTGCATTTCTTTTATTTCATAATAGAATTTACTCATAGCACTGATTCATCAAAATACAACATTCTTGTTGTTGTCAACTCGAGCATGACTGTAAACATTAGTCACACAAGATACTTACAATGTCCCTGTTTACATCAACGGTTGTCTACAAGACTTGTTTTATAAACACTAACTCAGGCTCAACATTCCAGATTACATCATCACCAACACTTCCTTCAATATCCAGTTTATATAAATCTTTTCGTGTTGATATATTAATCAACTACTATTTGTTTTGCATCACAAGTTAAATCATAATTAATTTGGCTTCATTAATAAAATTAACCTTTTTAAATTACTTTAATTCCACCTCCACTCAAAACAATTTGGCTTTAGTTACATTATTTAAAGCACTTGTAATTTAAACACACAATACAAAACAAAATTCCTTTGTACCTCGTGTTAATTATTTAGCAAAATAAAATATTATTATTATAACATTCATCTCTACTACAAACATGTGTTACAGAAACTATAGTCTTATATTCCAACAATATAACCCTGACACAATACATTTAACACTAACACATTTATTTACAAATTTTTGTCATAATTTTCATTGTTTAACACACATCATTACATAAATCAGCCAAGTAATTTTACCATTGACTCAAATAATTAAATGTTCATTCTTAATTTGTCTAACCCCCGTCGTCGAGAATTAATCTTTTCTGCACATAACATTGTTCAATTTCATTTATACACATCATATGGCTATCATTTGTATAATAACTATAAAAATTCATTTTTTCCAATATACCATAATAATAATGCTCAGGGTTACCCTCCATTATTACTTTATCATAAGTCATGTCTACCTTAGTATTTTTTGTCCATTCTCCATTGGTATTTATTGTTACAATTACAGCCTTGAATTTTTCATCCTATAGTTGTCAGCTGTTACTAATACGCTGACCCTCACTACAGGTAAGTGTATATTATTATCATCAATATAATCATTGTCTATTACACAAGGTAAGTCTCTATTATTTTTAATATAATCATTTCTTTCCATATTTATTCCCACTACTAACCCTTTATAATCTCTACTTAATCTGAACAACTCTGTCACTCTATCTCGCTCTTCATAATCACTCTCCCAATCCAATCTCACATTCTCACTCAACTCAGAGGGCAATACCACTTTATTATTTAAACACCATCTGGCCTAACCAGATGAACACAAAAATCTATTTTGACCATTTGCCGACCCATTGTCACCCAAATGTCCTAGTGAGGATCTCTTATCCCCATAAACAACTTGTGAAAACTCTGTTTCACATTTAACCCCATAAAAATTTGCCCCCTGTTCACCCTCTACAATTAAACTATCTCTATACTCACTTTCTAAGGCATTATGATCCCTAACTAACAATCCTCTAACCTCAACTAATTTTCTACTCTCAATATTACTACCACTGTTACTCAATATATCACCATTACTTTTATTGAATAATATATCACTCTTGTTAATGTCGTCATAACTAACATTATTACTCACCTTGTTTGCTGCCACCTGTTCAACGCTTAAACTAACACCATTATCATTTATTTTTCCGTTATTTTCACTTACCCTGGTTTCCATTACTTCATTATTTTCAATATTTCTCCCAAGCTTATCTAACTGTTGTATTAACTTAACATTTATTTCATTTATTTCCCCCATAATTTCGTTAAATTTAGTATCGAATTTTTTGTCACTGTTGTCAAGACGATTATTTAATTCGTTAATATCCCCCTTTAATTCATTAAATTTAGCATTCAACTTATTATTTTGTTGATTCAAATTATTTTTATTTTGTTCTTTCAACTCCTTGAATCTACTTTCATTTTTACCATCTTGTTCTTTAAACTTTTCATTGAAATTACTATTTATATTCTCCGACATTGTTCTCATTAGGTTATACAGATCATCCATTGACAACCCTTTTTCTTTTATTTTTGTTACCACGGGAGTGGATTTTGCTCCCACCTCACTAATTACTACGGATTGTGCCTCGGCCATGTTAAACACACTTTTTTATTGTAATACCCTTTATATAGAAACTCCAATAATTATTCACACATACGCCATTACCACAACCTATTTTCTGTGCTTCAAAACAGGTCTAGATCATATAATATTTATACGAACATCCTGGTAGGGTCGCCAATGTAACGGTATTTTTCTTACCATTATAATACAATCAGAAGATTCCAGTAATATTATAATTATACTTACTGCTCACTGCTGCCAGAATTTTACCTACCGTCATAATCCCACTAAACTTACCTTATCAAATTACCCAGGTCACCACGATATTTTGAGGTTTAATATCGAAACCTTTACACTCTTGCCCTTATAAAAATTAACATAATACCGCTATCTGACCACCCTTAAAACTCAGAAAATCCCATAGAACGTTAGACAAGGTTTTCAGCACACAATAGGAAATGGTTATCGCGTAATAACTTACTCTAACACATGGTTATATATTAAACAAAATCTGAATTTATTTTAAGACAAAACTGAATTTACTCATTAATAAAATATACATTTCTAACCTATGACAAATTATTATGAACCAGTACGTAATTTCGAATTATATCGGTTCCCTTAGAGATCTCATTCATAAAATGTTTTAATTTAGAACTATTAACTTGTATTTAAGCTTGGATTAGAATAGTTCTGGATTCTGTTAATAAAATTTTCAGTACATATTACCCATCCGCTGCGGGTTCCTGTGGTTAGTCGTACACTCGTGTCGTTCTGCTGCACTCACGTAACTGTTTGTATTGAATTTAATATGTCTTTTTAATGTTCACTCATTACTTTGGTTAATACGTTATGTACATTATAATATACATTATTCTAGTTGTCCGACTTTTTTTCGCTCGTACACTGTCTATCACCACGACTATTAAACGGTATTTTAATACTGCTACAATGTTCACACTTTACAGGATAGGCCGATTATAATGATTTCGGCCTATCTTGCACCCGAGGCCACCGTTTTACTTGTAGAACTAGCAGACTACCATCTGCTGCCACTGTCTGATACAAACACTAGGGTGACAAATTTATTTACACAGGGACTGCTGCTGGCAGGCTGTTGTGTAATACGTCTGGCTGGTTGACTGTAGACATCAACAGTTTATCATAACATTGTATGTTGCTGGTTACAATGGGGTACCCCTTGGGTGAATACTAGCTGCTTTCAAATTAACTGATTTAAATCTTTACTGTCTCTAACACACAATTCTGTACCATTACAATACCCCCCCCAATGAGAGGTTTTATGCCGAAGCATAAAAACTCTCATTGCCTAAAACCTAAGAGGATCAGTGAGGATATGGCGCCGACAACCCCCCTTAACTCTCTACTAATATCATGGATACTTACCCCCCTAGTCCGTTGGCTGTGGCCGCACCCATCCGATCTTACTGGACTTCTCTGTACGAGATCCCAACACCATAAGCTTGGACAGATACCCGCCACAGTATCACCTGACTCTGTAACATTCAATTAAAAGATTAACAAACGGCCTTCCATTACTCCATATCCACAACTGATTTGTTCCTCTTAGTCGTACTGGTTCAATATTTTATAAAGTACTGGTTTTCTTTTTTTTTCTACAACACAATATGCATCACCCACCAAAATCATACATGGATTACATAAATACAAATCTTAAACTAACAACCTTATTATAGGATACATACTACAAACAAAATGCATTATTACCTTTAAAAAATAAACTATATGGACCTTATAACTTTAATCTCAAATTTCCAATTAAATAAAACTTTCTTCACTACATTTTGATCAATTACATTTTTTTTTGTACAGTTTGTTTTTAAACAAATATTCTTACAATTTAAATCAAAGTTCAAATCAAAATAAATTTATATTCACTACTGACATTCACATTTTTAAGGTAGTTTACTTCTTAAATTACCAATTTAATTTAATTTAATTCCTCAACTCCTAATTATATCAATCTCATTTTTTTGAAACAATTTCATTTACTTTAATTACATTTTTCAAATGATTCTACCTTAACAAATCCTTTCGCATAAAATTTAACTGCATTACAATCAAAACACTAAGTGATTTCCTTATGTTATTCATAAAAAATTACCTCCCTTGCATTTCTTTTATTTCATAATAGAATTTACTCATAGCACTGATTCATCAAAATACAACATTCTTGTTGTTGTCAACTCGAGCATGACTGTAAACATTAGTCACACAAGATACTTACAATGTCCCTGTTTACATCAACGGTTGTCTACAAGACTTGTTTTATAAACACTAACTCAGGCTCAACATTCCAGATTACATCATCACCAACACTTCCTTCAATATCCAGTTTATATAAATCTTTTCGTGTTGATATATTAATCAACTACTATTTGTTTTGCATCACAAGTTAAATCATAATTAATTTGGCTTCATTAATAAAATTAACCTTTTTAAATTACTTTAATTCCACCTCCACTCAAAACAATTTGGCTTTAGTTACATTATTTAAAACACTTGTAATTTAAACACACAATACAAAACAAAATTCCTTTGTACCTCGTGTTAATTATTTAGCAAAATAAAATATTATTATTATAACATTCATCTCTACTACAAACATGTGTTACAGAAACTATAGTCTTATATTCCAACAATATAACCCTGACACAATACATTTAACACTAACACATTTATTTACAAATTTTTGTCATAATTTTCATTGTTTAACACACATCATTACATAAATCAGCCAAGTAATTTTACCATTGACTCAAATAATTAAATGTTCATTCTTAATTTGTCTAACCCCCGTCGTCGAGAATTAATCTTTTCTGCACATAACATTGTTCAATTTCATTTATACACATCATATGGCTATTATTTGTATAATAACCATAAAAATTCATTTTTTCCAATATACCATAATAATAATGCTCAGGGTTACCCTCCATTATTACTTTATCATAAGTCATGTCTACCTTAGTATTTTTTGTCCATTCTCCATTGGTATTTATTGTTACAATTACAGCCTTGAATTTTTCATCCTATAGTTGTCAGCTGTTACTAATACGCTGACCCTCACTACAGGTAAGTGTATATTATTATCATCAATATAATCATTGTCTATTACACAAGGTAAGTCTCTATTATTTTTAATATAATCATTTCTTTCCATATTTATTCCCACTACTAACCCTTTATAATCTCCACTTAATCTGAACAACTCTGTCACTCTATCTCGCTCTTCATAATCACTCTCCCAATCCAATCTCACATTCTCACTCAACTCAGAGGGCAATACCACTTTATTATTTAAACACCATCTGGCCTAACCAGATGAACACAAAAATCTATTTTGACCATTTGCCGACCCATTGTCACCCAAATGTCCTAGTGAGGATCTCTTATCCCCATAAACAACTTGTGAAAACTCTGTTTCACATTTAACCCCATAAAAATTTGCCCCCTGTTCACCCTCTACAATTAAACTATCTCTATACTCACTTTCTAAGGCATTATGATCCCTAACTAACAATCCTCTAACCTCAACTAATTTTCTACTCTCAATATTACTACCACTGTTACTCAATATATCACCATTACTTTTATTGAATAATATATCACTCTTGTTAATGTCGTCATAACTAACATTATTACTCACCTTGTTTGCTGCCACCTGTTCAACGCTTAAACTAACACCATTATCATTTATTTTTCCGTTATTTTCACTTACCCTGGTTTCCATTACTTCATTATTTTCAATATTTCTCCCAAGCTTATCTAACTGTTGTATTAACTTAACATTTATTTCATTTATTTCCCCCATAATTTCGTTAAATTTAGTATCGAATTTTTTGTCACTGTTGTCAAGACGATTATTTATTTCGTTAATATCCCCTTTAATTCATTAAATTTAGCATTTAACTTATTATTTTGTTGATTCAAATTATTTTTATTTTGTTCTTTCAACTCCTTGAATCTACTTTCATTGAATCTTGTTCTTTAAACTTTTCATTGAAATTACTATTTATATTCTCCGACATTGTTCTCATTAGGTTATACAGATCATCCATTGACAACCCTTTTTCTTTTATTTTTGTTACCACGGGAGTGGATTTTGCTCCCACCTCACTAATTACTACGGATTGTGCCTCGGCCATGTTAAACACACTTTTTTATTGTAATACCCTTTATATAGAAACTCCAATAATTATTCACACATACGCCATTACCACAACCTATTTTCTGTGCTTCAAAACAGGTCTAGTTCATATAATATTTATACGAACATCCTGGTAGGGTCGCCAATGTAACGGTATTTTTCTTACCATTATAATACAATCAGAAGATTCCAGTAATATTATAATTATACTTACTGCTCACTGCTGCCAGAATTTTACCTACCGTCATAATCCCACTAAACTTACCTTATCAAATTACCCAGGTCACCACGATATTTTGAGGTTTAATATCGAAACCTTTACACTCTTGCCCTTATAAAAATTAACATAATCCCGCTATCTGACCACCCTTAAAACTCAGAAAATCCCATAGAACGTTAGACAAGGTTATCAGCACACAATAGGAAATGGTTATCGCGTAATAACTTACTCTAACACATGGTTATATATTAAACAAAATCTGAATTTATTTTAAGACAAAACTGAATTTACGCATTAATAAAATAAACATTTCTAACCTATGACAAATTATTATGAACCAGTACGTAATTTCGAATTATATCGGTTCCCTTAGAGATCTCATTCATAAAATGTTTTAATTTAGAACTATTAACTTGTATTTAAGCTTGGATTAGAATAGTTCTGGTTTCTGTTAATAAAATTTTCAGTACATATTACCCATCCGCTGCGGGTTCCTGTGGTTAGTCGTACACTCATGTCGTTCTGCCGCACTCACGTAACTGTTTGTATTGAATTTAATATGTCTTTTTAATGTTCACTCATTACTTTGGTTAATACGTTATGTACATTATAATATACATTATTCTAGTTGTCCGACTTTTTTTCGCTCGTACACTGTCTATCACCACGACTATTAAACGGTATTTTAATACTGCTACAATGTTCACACTTTACAGGATAGGCCGATTATAATGATTTCGGCCTATCTTGCACCCGAGGCCACCGTTTTACTTGTAGAACTAGCAGACTACCATCTGCTGCCACTGTCTGATACAAACACTAGGGTGACAAATTTATTTACACAGGGACTGCTGCTGGCAGGCTGTTGTGTAATACGTCTGGCTGGTTGACTGTAGACATCAACAGATTATCATAACATTGTATGTTGCTGGTTACAATGGGGTACCCCTTGGGTGAATACTAGCTGCTTTCAAATTAACTGATTTAAATCTTTACTGTCTCTAACACACAATTCTGTACCATTACAATACCCCTCCCCCCAATGAGAGGTTTTATGCCGAAGCATAAAAACACTCATTGCCTAAAACCTAAGAGGATCAGTGAGGATATGGCGCCGACAACCCCCCTTAACTCTCTACTAATATCATGGATACTTACCCCCCTAGTCCGTTGGCTGTGGCCGCACCCATCCGATCTTACTGGACTTCTCTGTACGAGATCCCAACACCATAAGCTTGGACAGATACCCGCCACAGTATCACCTGACTCTGTAACATTCAATTAAAAGATTAACAAACGGCCTTCCATTACTCCATATCCACAACTGATTTGTTCCTCTTAGTCGTACTGGTTCAATATTTTATAAAGTACTGGTTTTCTTTTTTTTTTCTACAACACAATATGCATCACCCACCAAAATCATACATGGATTACATAAATACAAATCTTAAACTAACAACCTTATTATAGGATACATACTACAAACAAAATGCATTATTACCTTTAAAAAATAAACTATATGGACCTTATAACTTTAATCTCAAATTTCCAATTAAATAAAACTTTCTTCACTACATTTTGATCGATTACCTTTTTTTTTGTACAGTTTGTTTTTAAACAAATATTCTTACAATTTAAATCAAAGTTCAAATCAAAATAAATTTATATTCACTACTGACATTCACATTTTTAAGGTAGTTTACTTCTTAAATTACCAATTTATTTTAACTTAATTCCTCAACTCCTAATTATATCAATCTCATTTGTTCGAAACAATTTCATTTACTTTAATTACATTTTTCAAATGATTCTACCTTAACAAATCCTTTCGCATAAAATTTAACTGCATTACAATCAAAACACTAAGTGATTTCCTTATGTTATTCATAAAAAATTACCTCCCTTGCATTTCTTTTATTTCATAATAGAATTTACTCATAGCACTGATTCATCAAAATACAACATTCTTGTTGTTGTCAACTCGAGCATGACTGTAAACATTAGTCACACAAGATACTTACAATGTCCCTGTTTACATCAACGGTTGTCTACAAGACACTAACTCAGTCTCAACATTCCAGATTACATCATCACCAACACTTCCTTCAATATCCAGTTTATATAAATCTTTTCGTGTTGATATATTAATCAACTACTATTTGTTTTACATCACAAGTTAAATCATAATTAATTTGGCTTCATTAATAAAATTAACCTTTTTAAATTACTTTAATTCCACCTCCACTCAAAACAATTTGGCTTTAGTTACATTATTTAAAACACTTGTAATTTAAACACACAATACAAAACAAAATTCCTTCGTACCTCGTGTTAATTATTTAGCAAAATAAAATATTATTATTATAACATTCATCTCTACTACAAACATGTGTTACAGAAACTATAGTCTTATATTCCAACAATATAACCCTGACACAATACATTTAACACTAACACATTTATTTACAAATTTTTGTCATAATTTTCATTGTTTAACACACATCATTACATAAATCAGCCAAGTAATTTTACCATTGACTCAAATAATTAAATGTTCATTCTTAATTTGTCTAACCCCCGTCGTCGAAAATTAATCTTTTCTGCACATAACATTGTTCAATTTCATTTATACACATCATATGGCTATCATTTGTATAATAACCATAAAAATTCATTTTTTCCAATATACCATAATAATAATGCTCAGGGTTACCCCCCATTATTACTTTATCATAAGTCCATTCTCCATTGGTATTTATTGTTACAATTACAGCCTTGAATTTTTCATCCTATAGTTGTCAGCTGTTACTAATACGCTGACCCTCACTACAGGTAAGTGTATATTATTATCATCAATATAATCATTGTCTATTACACAAGGTAAGTCTCTATTATTTTTAATATAATCATTTCTTTCCATATTTATTCCCACTACTAACCCTTTATAATCTCTACTTAATCTGAACAACTCTGTCACTCTATCTCGCTCTTCATAATCACTCTCCCAATCCAATCTCACATTCTCACTCAACTCAGAGGGCAATACCACTTTATTATTTAAACACCATCTGGCCTAACCAGATGAACACAAAAATCTATTTTGACCATTTGCCGACCCATTGTCACCCAAATGTCCTAGTGAGGATCTCTTATCCCCATAAACAACTTGTGAAAACTCTGTTTCACATTTAACCCCATAAAAATTTGCCCCCTGTTCACCCTCTACAATTAAACTATCTCTATACTCACTTTCTAAGGCATTATGATCCCTAACTAACAATCCTCTAACCTCAACTAATTTTCTACTCTCAATATTACTACCACTGTTACTCAATATATCACCATTACTTTTATTGAATAATATATCACTCTTGTTAATGTCGTCATAACTAACATTATTACTCACCTTGTTTGCTGCCACCTGTTCAACGCTTAAACTAACACCATTATCATTTATTTTTCCGTTATTTTCACTTACCCTGGTTTCCATTACTTCATTATTTTCAATATTTCTCCCAAGCTTATCTAACTGTTGTATTAACTTAACATTTATTTCATTTATTTCCCCCATAATTTCGTTAAATTTAGTATCGAATTTTTTGTCACTGTTGTCAAGACGATTATTTAATTCGTTAATATCCCCCTTTAATTCATTAAATTTAGCATTCAACTTATTATTTTGTTGATTCAAATTATTTTTATTTTGTTCTTTCAACTCCTTGAATCTACTTTCATTTTTACCATCTTGTTCTTTAAACTTTTCATTGAAATTACTATTTATATTCTCCGACATTGTTCTCATTAGGTTATACAGATCATCCATTGACAACCCTTTTTCTTTTATTTTTGTTACCACGGGAGTGGATTTTGCTCCCACCTCACTAATTACTACGGATTGTGCCTCGGCCATGTTAAACACACTTTTTTATTGTAATACCCTTTATATAGAAACTCCAATAATTATTCACACATACGCCATTACCACAACCTATTTTCTGTGCTTCAAAACAGGTCTAGTTCATATAATATTTATACGAACATCCTGGTAGGGTCGCCAATGTAACGGTATTTTTCTTACCATTATAATACAATCAGAAGATTCCAGTAATATTATAATTATACTTACTGCTCACTGCTGCCAGAATTTTACCTACCGTCATAATCCCACTAAACTTACCTTATCAAATTACCCAGGTCACCACGATATTTTGAGGTTTAATATCGAAACCTTTACACTCTTGCCCTTATAAAAATTAACATAATCCCGCTATCTGACCACCCTTAAAACTCAGAAAATCCCATAGAACGTTAGACAAGGTTTTCAGCACACAATAGGAAATGGTTATCGCATAATAACTTACTCTAACACATGGTTATATATTAAACAAAATCTGAATTTATTTTAAGACAAAACTGAATTTACGCATTAATAAAATAAACATTTCTAACCTATGACAAATTATTATGAACCAGTACGTAATTTCGAATTATATCGGTTCCCTTAGAGATCTCATTCATAAAATGTTTTAATTTAGAACTATTAACTTGTATTTAAGCTTGGATTAGAATAGTTCTGGTTTCTGTTAATAAAATTTTCAGTACATATTACCCATCCGCTGCGGGTTCCTGTGGTTAGTCGTTCTGCCGCACTCACGTAACTGTTTGTATTGAATTTAATATGTCTTTTTAAAGTTCACTCATTACTTTGGTTAATACGTTATGTACATTGTAATATACATTATTCTAGTTGTCCGACTTTCTTTCGCTCATACGCTGTCTATCACCACGACTATTAAACGGTATTTTAATACTGCTACAATGTTCACACTTTACAGGATAGGCCGATTATAATGATTTCGGCCTATTTTGCACCCGAGGCCACCGTTTTACTTGTAGAACTAGCAGACTACCATCTGCTGCCACTGTCTGATACAAACACTAGGGTGACAAATTTATTTACACAGGGACTGCTGCTGGCAGGCTGTTGTGTAATACGTCTGGCTGGTTGACTGTAGACATCAACAGTTTATCATAACATTGTATGTTGCTGGTTACAATGGGGTACCCCTTGGGTGAATACTAGCTGCTTTCAAATTAACTGATTTAAATCTTTACTGTCTCTAACACACAATTCTGTACCATTACAATACCCCCCCCCAATGAGAGGTTTTATGCCGAAGCATAAAAACTCTCATTGCCTAAAACCTAAGAGGATCAGTGAGGATATGGCGCCGACAACCCCCCTTAACTCTCTACTAATATCATGGATACTTACCCCCCTAGTCCGGTGGCTGTGGCCGCACCCATCCGATCTTACTGGACTTCTCTGTACGAGATCCCAACACCATAAGCTTGGACAGATACCCGCCACAGTATCACCTGACTCTGTAACATTCAATTAAAAGATTAACAAACGGCCTTCCATTACTCCATATCCACAACTGATTTGTTCCTCTTAGTCGTACTGGTTCAATATTTTATAAAGTACTGGTTTTCTTTTTTTTTTCTACAACACAATATGCATCACCCACCAAAATCATACATGGATTACATAAATACAAATCTTAAACTAACAACCTTATTATAGGATACATACTACAAACAAAATGCATTATTACCTTTAAAAAATAAACTATATGGACCTTATAACTTTAATCTCAAATTTCCAATTAAATAAAACTTTCTTCACTACATTTTGATCAATTACCTTTTTTTTTGTACAGTTTGTTTTTAAACAAATATTCTTACAATTTAAATCAAAGTTCAAATCAAAATAAATTTATATTCACTACTGACATTCACATTTTTAAGGTAGTTTACTTCTTAAATTACCAATTTAATTTAATTTAATTCCTCAACTCCTAATTATATCAATCTCATTTGTTCGAAACAATTTCATTTACTTTAATTACATTTTTCAAATGATTCTACCTTAACAAATCCTTTCGCATAAAATTTAACTGCATTACAATCAAAACACTAAGTGATTTCCTTATGTTATTCATAAAAAATTACCTCCCTTGCATTTCTTTTATTTCATAATAGAATTTACTCATAGCACTGATTCATCAAAATGCAACATTCTTGTTGTTGTCAACTCGAGCATGACTGTAAACATTAGTCACACAAGATACTTACAATGTCCCTGTTTACATCAACGGTTGTCTACAAGACACTAACTCAGTCTCAACATTCCAGATTACATCATCACCAACACTTCCTTCAATATCCAGTTTATATAAATCTTTTCGTGTTGATATATTAATCAACTACTATTTGTTTTACATCACAAGTTAAATCATAATTAATTTGGCTTCATTAATAAAATTAACCTTTTTAAATTACTTTAATTCCACCTCCACTCAAAACAATTTGGCTTTAGTTACATTATTTAAAACACTTGTAATTTAAACACACAATACAAAACAAAATTCCTTCGTACCTCGTGTTAATTATTTAGCAAAATAAAATATTATTATTATAACATTCATCTCTACTACAAACATGTGTTACAGAAACTATAGTCTTATATTCCAACAATATAACCCTGACACAATACATTTAACACTAACACATTTATTTACAAATTTTTGTCATAATTTTCATTGTTTAACACACATCATTACATAAATCAGCCAAGTAATTTTACCATTGACTCAAATAATTAAATGTTCATTCTTAATTTGTCTAACCCCCGTCGTCGAAAATTAATCTTTTCTGCACATAACATTGTTCAATTTCATTTATACACATCATATGGCTATCATTTGTATAATAACCATAAAAATTCATTTTTTCCAATATACCATAATAATAATGCTCAGGGTTACCCCCCATTATTACTTTATCATAAGTCCATTCTCCATTGGTATTTATTGTTACAATTACAGCCTTGAATTTTTCATCCTATAGTTGTCAGCTGTTACTAATACGCTGACCCTCACTACAGGTAAGTGTATATTATTATCATCAATATAATCATTGTCTATTACACAAGGTAAGTCTCTATTATTTTTAATATAATCATTTCTTTCCATATTTATTCCCACTACTAACCCTTTATAATCTCTACTTAATCTGAACAACTCTGTCACTCTATCTCGCTCTTCATAATCACTCTCCCAATCCAATCTCACATTCTCACTCAACTCAGAGGGCAATACCACTTTATTATTTAAACACCATCTGGCCTAACCAGATGAACACAAAAATCTATTTTGACCATTTGCCGACCCATTGTCACCCAAATGTCCTAGTGAGGATCTCTTATCCCCATAAACAACTTGTGAAAACTCTGTTTCACATTTAACCCCATAAAAATTTGCCCCCTGTTCACCCTCTACAATTAAACTATCTCTATACTCACTTTCTAAGGCATTATGATCCCTAACTAACAATCCTCTAACCTCAACTAATTTTCTACTCTCAATATTACTACCACTGTTACTCAATATATCACCATTACTTTTATTGAATAATATATCACTCTTGTTAATGTCATCATAACTAACATTATTACTCACCTTGTTTGCTGCCACCTGTTCAACGCTTAAACTAACACCATTATCATTTATTTTTCCGTTATTTTCACTTACCCTGGTTTCCATTACTTCATTATTTTCAATATTTCTCCCAAGCTTATCTAACTGTTGTATTAACTTAACATTTATTTCATTTATTTCCCCCATAATTTCGTTAAATTTAGTATCGAATTTTTTGTCAATGTTGTCAAGACGATTATTTATTTCGTTAATATCCCCCGTTAATTCATTAAATTTAGCATTCAACTTATTATTTTGTTGATTCAAATTATTTTTATTTTGTTCTTTCAACTCCTTGAATCTACTTTCATTTTTACCATCTTGTTCTTTAAACTTTTCATTGAAATTACTATTTATATTCTCCGACATTGTTCTCATTAGGTTATACAGATCATCCATTGACAACCCTTTTTCTTTTATTTTTGTTACCACGGGAGTGGATTTTGCTCCCACCTCACTAATTACTACGGATTGTGCCTCGGCCATGTTAAACACACTTTTTTATTGTAATACCCTTTATATAGAAACTCCAATAATTATTCACACATACGCCATTACCACAACCTATTTTCTGTGCTTCAAAACAGGTCTAGTTCATATAATATTTATACGAACATCCTGGTAGGGTCGCCAATGTAACGGTATTTTTCTTACCATTATAATACAATCAGAAGATTCCAGTAATATTATAATTATACTTACTGCTCACTGCTGCCAGAATTTTACCTACCGTCATAATCCCACTAAACTTACCTTATCAAATTACCCAGGTCACCACGATATTTTGAGGTTTAATATCGAAACCTTTACACTCTTGCCCTTATAAAAATTAACATAATCCCGCTATCTGACCACCCTTAAAACTCAGAAAATCCCATAGAACGTTAGACAAGGTTATCAGCACACAATAGGAAATGGTTATCGCGTAATAACTTACTCTAACACATGGTTATATATTAAACAAAATCTGAATTTATTTTAAGACAAAACTGAATTTACGCATTAATAAAATAAACATTTCTAACCTATGACAAATTATTATGAACCAGTACGTAATTTCGAATTATATCGGTTCCCTTAGAGATCTCATTCATAAAATGTTTTAATTTAGAACTATTAACTTGTATTTAAGCTTGGATTAGAATAGTTCTGGTTTCTGTTAATAAAATTTTCAGTACATATTACCCATCCGCTGCGGGTTCCTGTGGTTAGTCGTACACTCATGTCGTTCTGCCGCACTCACGTAACTGTTTGTATTGAATTTAATATGTCTTTTTAATGTTCACTCATTACTTTGGTTAATACGTTATGTACATTATAATATACATTATTCTAGTTGTCCGACTTTTTTTCGCTCGTACACTGTCTATCACCACGACTATTAAACGGTATTTTAATACTGCTACAATGTTCACACTTTACAGGATAGGCCGATTATAATGATTTCGGCCTATCTTGCACCCGAGGCCACCGTTTTACTTGTAGAACTAGCAGACTACCATCTGCTGCCACTGTCTGATACAAACACTAGGGTGACAAATTTATTTACACAGGGACTGCTGCTGGCAGGCTGTTGTGTAATACGTCTGGCTGGTTGACTGTAGACATCAACAGATTATCATAACATTGTATGTTGCTGGTTACAATGGGGTACCCCTTGGGTGAATACTAGCTGCTTTCAAATTAACTGATTTAAATCTTTACTGTCTCTAACACACAATTCTGTACCATTACAATACCCCCCCCCCAATGAGAGGTTTTATGCCGAAGCATAAAAACACTCATTGCCTAAAACCTAAGAGGATCAGTGAGGATATGGCGCCGACAACCCCCCTTAACTCTCTACTAATATCATGGATACTTACCCCCCTAGTCCGTTGGCTGTGGCCGCACCCATCCGATCTTACTGGACTTCTCTGTACGAGATCCCAACACCATAAGCTTGGACAGATACCCGCCACAGTATCACCTGACTCTGTAACATTCAATTAAAAGATTAACAAACGGCCTTCCATTACTCCATATCCACAACTGATTTGTTCCTCTTAGTCGTACTGGTTCAATATTTTATAAAGTACTGGTTTTCTTTTTTTTTTCTACAACACAATATGCATCACCCACCAAAATCATACATGGATTACATAAATACAAATCTTAAACTAACAACCTTATTATAGGATACATACTACAAACAAAATGCATTATTACCTTTAAAAAATAAACTATATGGACCTTATAACTTTAATCTCAAATTTCCAATTAAATAAAACTTTCTTCACTACATTTTGATCGATTACCTTTTTTTTTGTACAGTTTGTTTTTAAACAAATATTCTTACAATTTAAATCAAAGTTCAAATCAAAATAAATTTATATTCACTACTGACATTCACATTTTTAAGGTAGTTTACTTCTTAAATTACCAATTTATTTTAACTTAATTCCTCAACTCCTAATTATATCAATCTCATTTGTTCGAAACAATTTCATTTACTTTAATTACATTTTTCAAATGATTCTACCTTAACAAATCCTTTCGCATAAAATTTAACTGCATTACAATCAAAACACTAAGTGATTTCCTTATGTTATTCATAAAAAATTACCTCCCTTGCATTTCTTTTATTTCATAATAGAATTTACTCATAGCACTGATTCATCAAAATGCAACATTCTTGTTGTTGTCAACTCGAGCATGACTGTAAACATTAGTCACACAAGATACTTACAATGTCCCTGTTTACATCAACAAGACACTAACTCAGTCTCAACATTCCAGATTACATCATCACCAACACTTCCTTCAATATCCAGTTTATATAAATCTTTTCGTGTTGATATATTAATCAACTACTATTTGTTTTACATCACAAGTTAAATCATAATTAATTTGGCTTCATTAATAAAATTAACCTTTTTAAATTACTTTAATTCCACCTCCACTCAAAACAATTTGGCTTTAGTTACATTATTTAAAACACTTGTAATTTAAACACACAATACAAAACAAAATTCCTTCGTACCTCGTGTTAATTATTTAGCAAAATAAAATATTATTATTATAACATTCATCTCTACTACAAACATGTGTTACAGAAACTATAGTCTTATATTCCAACAATATAACCCTGACACAATACATTTAACACTAACACATTTATTTACAAATTTTTGTCATAATTTTCATTGTTTAACACACATCAT
This sequence comes from Magicicada septendecula, assembly GCA_034769895.1. NCBI lineage: Eukaryota > Metazoa > Arthropoda > Insecta > Hemiptera > Cicadidae > Magicicada > Magicicada septendecula. The sequence continues at coordinate 775,288,927 of CM068367.1, forward strand.
TACATAAATCAGCCAAGTAATTTTACCATTGACTCAAATAATTAAATGTTCATTCTTAATTTGTCTAACCCCCGTCGTCGAAAATTAATCTTTTCTGCACATAACATTGTTCAATTTCATTTATACACATCATATGGCTATCATTTGTATAATAACCATAAAAATTCATTTTTTCCAATATACCATAATAATAATGCTCAGGGTTACCCCCCATTATTACTTTATCATAAGTCCATTCTCCATTGGTATTTATTGTTACAATTACAGCCTTGAATTTTTCATCCTATAGTTGTCAGCTGTTACTAATACGCTGACCCTCACTACAGGTAAGTGTATATTATTATCATCAATATAATCATTGTCTATTACACAAGGTAAGTCTCTATTATTTTTAATATAATCATTTCTTTCCATATTTATTCCCACTACTAACCCTTTATAATCTCTACTTAATCTGAACAACTCTGTCACTCTATCTCGCTCTTCATAATCACTCTCCCAATCCAATCTCACATTCTCACTCAACTCAGAGGGCAATACCACTTTATTATTTAAACACCATCTGGCCTAACCAGATGAACACAAAAATCTATTTTGACCATTTGCCGACCCATTGTCACCCAAATGTCCTAGTGAGGATCTCTTATCCCCATAAACAACTTGTGAAAACTCTGTTTCACATTTAACCCCATAAAAATTTGCCCCCTGTTCACCCTCTACAATTAAACTATCTCTATACTCACTTTCTAAGGCATTATGATCCCTAACTAACAATCCTCTAACCTCAACTAATTTTCTACTCTCAATATTACTACCACTGTTACTCAATATATCACCATTACTTTTATTGAATAATATATCACTCTTGTTAATGTCGTCATAACTAACATTATTACTCACCTTGTTTGCTGCCACCTGTTCAACGCTTAAACTAACACCATTATCATTTATTTTTCCGTTATTTTCACTTACCCTGGTTTCCATTACTTCATTATTTTCAATATTTCTCCCAAGCTTATCTAACTGTTGTATTAACTTAACATTTATTTCATTTATTTCCCCCATAATTTCGTTAAATTTAGTATCGAATTTTTTGTCAATGTTGTCAAGACGATTATTTATTTCGTTAATATCCCCCGTTAATTCATTAAATTTAGCATTCAACTTATTATTTTGTTGATTCAAATTATTTTTATTTTGTTCTTTCAACTCCTTGAATCTACTTTCATTTTTACCATCTTGTTCTTTAAACTTTTCATTGAAATTACTATTTATATTCTCCGACATTGTTCTCATTAGGTTATACAGATCATCCATTGACAACCCTTTTTCTTTTATTTTTGTTACCACGGGAGTGGATTTTGCTCCCACCTCACTAATTACTACGGATTGTGCCTCGGCCATGTTAAACACACTTTTTTATTGTAATACCCTTTATATAGAAACTCCAATAATTATTCACACATACGCCATTACCACAACCTATTTTCTGTGCTTCAAAACAGGTCTAGTTCATATAATATTTATACGAACATCCTGGTAGGGTCGCCAATGTAACGGTATTTTTCTTACCATTATAATACAATCAGAAGATTCCAGTAATATTATAATTATACTTACTGCTCACTGCTGCCAGAAGTTTACCTACCGTCATAATCCCACTAAACTTACCTTATCAAATTACCCAGGTCACCACGATATTTTGAGGTTTAATATCGAAACCTTTACACTCTTGCCCTTATAAAAATTAACATAATCCCGCTATCTGACCACCCTTAAAACTCAGAAAATCCCATAGAACGTTAGACAAGGTTATCAGCACACAATAGGAAATGGTTATCGCGTAATAACTTACTCTAACACATGGTTATATATTAAACAAAATCTGAATTTATTTTAAGACAAAACTGAATTTACGCATTAATAAAATAAACATTTCTAACCTATGACAAATTATTATGAACCAGTACGTAATTTCGAATTATATCGGTTCCCCTAGAGATCTCATTCATAAAATGTTTTAATTTAGAACTATTAACTTGTATTTAAGCTTGGATTAGAATAGTTCTGGTTTCTGTTAATAAAATTTTCAGTACATATTACCCATCCGCTGCGGGTTCCTGTGGTTAGTCGTACACTCATGTCGTTCTGCCGCACTCACGTAACTGTTTGTATTGAATTTAATATGTCTTTTTAATGTTCACTCATTACTTTGGTTAATACGTTATGTACATTATAATATACATTATTCTAGTTGTCCGACTTTTTTTCGCTCGTACACTGTCTATCACCACGACTATTAAACGGTATTTTAATACTGCTACAATGTTCACACTTTACAGGATAGGCCGATTATAATGATTTCGGCCTATCTTGCACCCGAGGCCACCGTTTTACTTGTAGAACTAGCAGACTACCATCTGCTGCCACTGTCTGATACAAACACTAGGGTGACAAATTTATTTACACAGGGACTGCTGCTGGCAGGCTGTTGTGTAATACGTCTGGCTGGTTGACTGTAGACATCAACAGTTTATCATAACATTGTATGTTGCTGGTTACAATGGGGTACCCCTTGGGTGAATACTAGCTGCTTTCAAATTAACTGATTTAAATCTTTACTGTCTCTAACACACAATTCTGTACCATTACAATACCCCCCCCCCCAAATGAGAGGTTTTATGCCGAAGCATAAAAACTCTCATTGCCTAAAACCTAAGAGGATCAGTGAGGATATGGCGCCGACAACCCCCCTTAACTCTCTACTAATATCATGGATACTTACCCCCCTAGTCCGGTGGCTGTGGCCACACCCATCCGATCTTACTGGACTTCTCTGTACGAGATCCCAACACCATAAGCTTGGACAGATACCCGCCACAGTATCACCTGACTCTGTAACATTCAATTAAAAGATTAACAAACGGCCTTCCATTACTCCATATCCACAACTGATTTGTTCCTCTTAGTCGTACTGGTTCAATATTTTATAAAGTACTGGTTTTCTTTTTTTTTTCTACAACACAATATGCATCACCCACCAAAATCATACATGGATTACATAAATACAAATCTTAAACTAACAACCTTATTATAGGATACATACTACAAACAAAATGCATTATTACCTTTAAAAAATAAACTATATGGACCTTATAACTTTAATCTCAAATTTCCAATTAAATAAAACTTTCTTCACTACATTTTGATCAATTACCTTTTTTTTTGTACAGTTTGTTTTTAAACAAATATTCTTACAATTTAAATCAAAGTTCAAATCAAAATAAATTTATATTCACTACTGACATTCACATTTTTAAGGTAGTTTACTTCTTAAATTACCAATTTAATTTAATTTAATTCCTCAACTCCTAATTATATCAATCTCATTTGTTCGAAACAATTTCATTTACTTTAATTACATTTTTCAAATGATTCTACCTTAACAAATCCTTTCGCATAAAATTTAACTGCATTACAATCAAAACACTAAGTGATTTCCTTATGTTATTCATAAAAAATTACCTCCCTTGCATTTCTTTTATTTCATAATAGAATTTACTCATAGCACTGATTCATCAAAATGCAACATTCTTGTTGTTGTCAACTCGAGCATGACTGTAAACATTAGTCACACAAGATACTTACAATGTCCCTGTTTACATCAACGGTTGTCTACAAGACACTAACTCAGTCTCAACATTCCAGATTACATCATCACCAACACTTCCTTCAATATCCAGTTTATATAAATCTTTTCGTGTTGATATATTAATCAACTACTATTTGTTTTACATCACAAGTTAAATCATAATTAATTTGGCTTCATTAATAAAATTAACCTTTTTAAATTACTTTAATTCCACCTCCACTCAAAACAATTTGGCTTTAGTTACATTATTTAAAACACTTGTAATTTAAACACACAATACAAAACAAAATTCCTTCGTACCTCGTGTTAATTATTTAGCAAAATAAAATATTATTATTATAACATTCATCTCTACTACAAACATGTGTTACAGAAACTATAGTCTTATATTCCAACAATATAACCCTGACACAATACATTTAACACTAACACATTTATTTACAAATTTTTGTCATAATTTTCATTGTTTAACACACATCATTACATAAATCAGCCAAGTAATTTTACCATTGACTCAAATAATTAAATGTTCATTCTTAATTTGTCTAACCCCCGTCGTCGAAAATTAATCTTTTCTGCACATAACATTGTTCAATTTCATTTATACACATCATATGGCTATCATTTGTATAATAACCATAAAAATTCATTTTTTCCAATATACCATAATAATAATGCTCAGGGTTACCCCCCATTATTACTTTATCATAAGTCCATTCTCCATTGGTATTTATTGTTACAATTACAGCCTTGAATTTTTCATCCTATAGTTGTCAGCTGTTACTAATACGCTGACCCTCACTACAGGTAAGTGTATATTATTATCATCAATATAATCATTGTCTATTACACAAGGTAAGTCTCTATTATTTTTAATATAATCATTTCTTTCCATATTTATTCCCACTACTAACCCTTTATAATCTCTACTTAATCTGAACAACTCTGTCACTCTATCTCGCTCTTCATAATCACTCTCCCAATCCAATCTCACATTCTCACTCAACTCAGAGGGCAATACCACTTTATTATTTAAACACCATCTGGCCTAACCAGATGAACACAAAAATCTATTTTGACCATTTGCCGACCCATTGTCACCCAAATGTCCTAGTGAGGATCTCTTATCCCCATAAACAACTTGTGAAAACTCTGTTTCACATTTAACCCCATAAAAATTTGCCCCCTGTTCACCCTCTACAATTAAACTATCTCTATACTCACTTTCTAAGGCATTATGATCCCTAACTAACAATCCTCTAACCTCAACTAATTTTCTACTCTCAATATTACTACCACTGTTACTCAATATATCACCATTACTTTTATTGAATAATATATCACTCTTGTTAATGTCATCATAACTAACATTATTACTCACCTTGTTTGCTGCCACCTGTTCAACGCTTAAACTAACACCATTATCATTTATTTTTCCGTTATTTTCACTTACCCTGGTTTCCATTACTTCATTATTTTCAATATTTCTCCCAAGCTTATCTAACTGTTGTATTAACTTAACATTTATTTCATTTATTTCCCCCATAATTTCGTTAAATTTAGTATCGAATTTTTTGTCAATGTTGTCAAGACGATTATTTATTTCGTTAATATCCCCCGTTAATTCATTAAATTTAGCATTCAACTTATTATTTTGTTGATTCAAATTATTTTTATTTTGTTCTTTCAACTCCTTGAATCTACTTTCATTTTTACCATCTTGTTCTTTAAACTTTTCATTGAAATTACTATTTATATTCTCCGACATTGTTCTCATTAGGTTATACAGATCATCCATTGACAACCCTTTTTCTTTTATTTTTGTTACCACGGGAGTGGATTTTGCTCCCACCTCACTAATTACTACGGATTGTGCCTCGGCCATGTTAAACACACTTTTTTATTGTAATACCCTTTATATAGAAACTCCAATAATTATTCACACATACGCCATTACCACAACCTATTTTCTGTGCTTCAAAACAGGTCTAGTTCATATAATATTTATACGAACATCCTGGTAGGGTCGCCAATGTAACGGTATTTTTCTTACCATTATAATACAATCAGAAGATTCCAGTAATATTATAATTATACTTACTGCTCACTGCTGCCAGAAGTTTACCTACCGTCATAATCCCACTAAACTTACCTTATCAAATTACCCAGGTCACCACGATATTTTGAGGTTTAATATCGAAACCTTTACACTCTTGCCCTTATAAAAATTAACATAATCCCGCTATCTGACCACCCTTAAAACTCAGAAAATCCCATAGAACGTTAGACAAGGTTATCAGCACACAATAGGAAATGGTTATCGCGTAATAACTTACTCTAACACATGGTTATATATTAAACAAAATCTGAATTTATTTTAAGACAAAACTGAATTTACGCATTAATAAAATAAACATTTCTAACCTATGACAAATTATTATGAACCAGTACGTAATTTCGAATTATATCGGTTCCCCTAGAGATCTCATTCATAAAATGTTTTAATTTAGAACTATTAACTTGTATTTAAGCTTGGATTAGAATAGTTCTGGTTTCTGTTAATAAAATTTTCAGTACATATTACCCATCCGCTGCGGGTTCCTGTGGTTAGTCGTACACTCATGTCGTTCTGCCGCACTCACGTAACTGTTTGTATTGAATTTAATATGTCTTTTTAATGTTCACTCATTACTTTGGTTAATACGTTATGTACATTATAATATACATTATTCTAGTTGTCCGACTTTTTTTCGCTCGTACACTGTCTATCACCACGACTATTAAACGGTATTTTAATACTGCTACAATGTTCACACTTTACAGGATAGGCCGATTATAATGATTTCGGCCTATCTTGCACCCGAGGCCACCGTTTTACTTGTAGAACTAGCAGACTACCATCTGCTGCCACTGTCTGATACAAACACTAGGGTGACAAATTTATTTACACAGGGACTGCTGCTGGCAGGCTGTTGTGTAATACGTCTGGCTGGTTGACTGTAGACATCAACAGTTTATCATAACATTGTATGTTGCTGGTTACAATGGGGTACCCCTTGGGTGAATACTAGCTGCTTTCAAATTAACTGATTTAAATCTTTACTGTCTCTAACACACAATTCTGTACCATTACAATACCCCCCCCCCAAATGAGAGGTTTTATGCCGAAGCATAAAAACTCTCATTGCCTAAAACCTAAGAGGATCAGTGAGGATATGGCGCCGACAACCCCCCTTAACTCTCTACTAATATCATGGATACTTACCCCCCTAGTCCGGTGGCTGTGGCCCCACCCATCCGATCTTACTGGACTTCTCTGTACGAGATCCCAACACCATAAGCTTGGACAGATACCCGCCACAGTATCACCTGACTCTGTAACATTCAATTAAAAGATTAACAAACGGCCTTCCATTACTCCATATCCACAACTGATTTGTTCCTCTTAGTCGTACTGGTTCAATATTTTATAAAGTACTGGTTTTCTTTTTTTTTTCTACAACACAATATGCATCACCCACCAAAATCATACATGGATTACATAAATACAAATCTTAAACTAACAACCTTATTATAGGATACATACTACAAACAAAATGCATTATTACCTTTAAAAAATAAACTATATGGACCTTATAACTTTAATCTCAAATTTCCAATTAAATAAAACTTTCTTCACTACATTTTGATCAATTACCTTTTTTTTTGTACAGTTTGTTTTTAAACAAATATTCTTACAATTTAAATCAAAGTTCAAATCAAAATAAATTTATATTCACTACTGACATTCACATTTTTAAGGTAGTTTACTTCTTAAATTACCAATTTAATTTAACTTAATTCCTCAACTCCTAATTATATCAATCTCATTTGTTCGAAACAATTTCATTTACTTTAATTACATTTTTCAAATGATTCTACCTTAACAAATCCTTTCGCATAAAATTTAACTGCATTACAATCAAAACACTAAGTGATTTCCTTATGTTATTCATAAAAAATTACCTCCCTTGCATTTCTTTTATTTCATAATAGAATTTACTCATAGCACTGATTCATCAAAATACAACATTCTTGTTGTTGTCAACTCGAGCATGACTGTAAACATTAGTCACACAAGATACTTACAATGTCCCTGTTTACATCAACGGTTGTCTACAAGACACTAACTCAGTCTCAACATTCCAGATTACATCATCACCAACACTTCCTTCAATATCCAGTTTATATAAATCTTTTCGTGTTGATATATTAATCAACTACTATTTGTTTTACATCACAAGTTAAATCATAATTAATTTGGCTTCATTAATAAAATTAACCTTTTTAAATTACTTTAATTCCACCTCCACTCAAAACAATTTGGCTTTAGTTACATTATTTAAAACACTTGTAATTTAAACACACAATACAAAACAAAATTCCTTCGTACCTCGTGTTAATTATTTAGCAAAATAAAATATTATTATTATAACATTCATCTCTACTACAAACATGTGTTACAGAAACTATAGTCTTATATTCCAACAATATAACCCTGACACAATACATTTAACACTAACACATTTATTTACAAATTTTTGTCATAATTTTCATTGTTTAACACACATCATTACATAAATCAGCCAAGTAATTTTACCATTGACTCAAATAATTAAATGTTCATTCTTAATTTGTCTAACCCCCGTTGTCGAAAATTAATCTTTTCTGCACATAACATTGTTCAATTTCATTTATACACATCATATGGCTATCATTTGTATAATAACCATAAAAATTCATTTTTTCCAATATACCATAATAATAATGCTCAGGGTTACCCCCCATTATTACTTTATCATAAGTCCATTCTCCATTGGTATTTATTGTTACAATTACAGCCTTGAATTTTTCATCCTATAGTTGTCAGCTGTTACTAATACGCTGACCCTCACTACAGGTAAGTGTATATTATTATCATCAATATAATCATTGTCTATTACACAAGGTAAGTCTCTATTATTTTTAATATAATCATTTCTTTCCATATTTATTCCCACTACTAACCCTTTATAATCTCTACTTAATCTGAACAACTCTGTCACTCTATCTCGCTCTTCATAATCACTCTCCCAATCCAATCTCACATTCTCACTCAACTCAGAGGGCAATACCACTTTATTATTTAAACACCATCTGGCCTAACCAGATGAACACAAAAATCTATTTTGACCATTTGCCGACCCATTGTCACCCAAATGTCCTAGTGAGGATCTCTTATCCCCATAAACAACTTGTGAAAACTCTGTTTCACATTTAACCCCATAAAAATTTGCCCCCTGTTCACCCTCTACAATTAAACTATCTCTATACTCACTTTCTAAGGCATTATGATCCCTAACTAACAATCCTCTAACCTCAACTAATTTTCTACTCTCAATATTACTACCACTGTTACTCAATATATCACCATTACTTTTATTGAATAATATATCACTCTTGTTAATGTCATCATAACTAACATTATTACTCACCTTGTTTGCTGCCACCTGTTCAACGCTTAAACTAACACCATTATCATTTATTTTTCCGTTATTTTCACTTACCCTGGTTTCCATTACTTCATTATTTTCAATATTTCTCCCAAGCTTATCTAACTGTTGTATTAACTTAACATTTATTTCATTTATTTCCCCCATAATTTCGTTAAATTTAGTATCGAATTTTTTGTCAATGTTGTCAAGACGATTATTTATTTCGTTAATATCCCCCGTTAATTCATTAAATTTAGCATTCAACTTATTATTTTGTTGATTCAAATTATTTTTATTTTGTTCTTTCAACTCCTTGAATCTACTTTCATTTTTACCATCTTGTTCTTTAAACTTTTCATTGAAATTACTATTTATATTCTCCGACATTGTTCTCATTAGGTTATACAGATCATCCATTGACAACCCTTTTTCTTTTATTTTTGTTACCACGGGAGTGGATTTTGCTCCCACCTCACTAATTACTACGGATTGTGCCTCGGCCATGTTAAACACACTTTTTTATTGTAATACCCTTTATATAGAAACTCCAATAATTATTCACACATACGCCATTACCACAACCTATTTTCTGTGCTTCAAAACAGGTCTAGTTCATATAATATTTATACGAACATCCTGGTAGGGTCGCCAATGTAACGGTATTTTTCTTACCATTATAATACAATCAGAAGATTCCAGTAATATTATAATTATACTTACTGCTCACTGCTGCCAGAATTTTACCTACCGTCATAATCCCACTAAACTTACCTTATCAAATTACCCAGGTCACCACGATATTTTGAGGTTTAATATCGAAACCTTTACACTCTTGCCCTTATAAAAATTAACATAATCCCGCTATCTGACCACCCTTAAAACTCAGAAAATCCCATAGAACGTTAGACAAGGTTATCAGCACACAATAGGAAATGGTTATCGCGTAATAACTTACTCTAACACATGGTTATATATTAAACAAAATCTGAATTTATTTTAAGACAAAACTGAATTTACGCATTAATAAAATAAACATTTCTAACCTATGACAAATTATTATGAACCAGTACGTAATTTCGAATTATATCGGTTCCCTTAGAGATCTCATTCATAAAATGTTTTAATTTAGAACTATTAACTTGTATTTAAGCTTGGATTAGAATAGTTCTGGTTTCTGTTAATAAAATTTTCAGTACATATTACCCATCCGCTGCGGGTTCCTGTGGTTAGTCGTTCTGCCGCACTCACGTAACTGTTTGTATTGAATTTAATATGTCTTTTTAAAGTTCACTCATTACTTTGGTTAATACGTTATGTACATTGTAATATACATTATTCTAGTTGTCCGACTTTCTTTCGCTCATACACTGTCTATCACCACGACTATTAAACGGTATTTTAATACTGCTACAATGTTCACACTTTACAGGATAGGCCGATTATAATGATTTCGGCCTATTTTGCACCCGAGGCCACCGTTTTACTTGTAGAACTAGCAGACTACCATCTGCTGCCACTGTCTGATACAAACACTAGGGTGACAAATTTATTTACACAGGGACTGCTGCTGGCAGGCTGTTGTGTAATACGTCTGGCTGGTTGACTGTAGACATCAACAGTTTATCATAACATTGTATGTTGCTGGTTACAATGGGGTACCCCTTGGGTGAATACTAGCTGCTTTCAAATTAACTGATTTAAATCTTTACTGTCTCTAACACACAATTCTGTACCATTACAATACCCCCCCCCCAATGAGAGGTTTTATGCCGAAGCATAAAAACTCTCATTGCCTAAAACCTAAGAGGATCAGTGAGGATATGGCGCCGACAACCCCCCTTAACTCTCTACTAATATCATGGATACTTACCCCCCTAGTCCGGTGGCTGTGGCCGCACCCATCCGATCTTACTGGACTTCTCTGTACGAGATCCCAACACCATAAGCTTGGACAGATACCCGCCACAGTATCACCTGACTCTGTAACATTCAATTAAAAGATTAACAAACGGCCTTCCATTACTCCATATCCACAACTGATTTGTTCCTCTTAGTCGTACTGGTTCAATATTTTATAAAGTACTGGTTTTCTTTTTTTTTTCTACAACACAATATGCATCACCCACCAAAATCATACATGGATTACATAAATACAAATCTTAAACTAACAACCTTATTATAGGATACATACTACAAACAAAATGCATTATTACCTTTAAAAAATAAACTATATGGACCTTATAACTTTAATCTCAAATTTCCAATTAAATAAAACTTTCTTCACTACATTTTGATCAATTACCTTTTTTTTTGTACAGTTTGTTTTTAAACAAATATTCTTACAATTTAAATCAAAGTTCAAATCAAAATAAATTTATATTCACTACTGACATTCACATTTTTAAGGTAGTTTACTTCTTAAATTACCAATTTAATTTAATTTAATTCCTCAACTCCTAATTATATCAATCTCATTTGTTCGAAACAATTTCATTTACTTTAATTACATTTTTCAAATGATTCTACCTTAACAAATCCTTTCGCATAAAATTTAACTGCATTACAATCAAAACACTATGTGATTTCCTTATGTTATTCATAAAAAATTACCTCCCTTGCATTTCTTTTATTTCATAATAGAATTTACTCATAGGACTGATTCATCAAAATACAACATTCTTGTTGTTGTCAACTCGAGCATGACTGTAAACATTAGTCACACAAGATACTTACAATGTCCCTGTTTACATCAACGGTTGTCTACAAGACACTAACTCAGTCTCAACATTCCAGATTACATCATCACCAACACTTCCTTCAATATCCAGTTTATATAAATCTTTTCGTGTTGATATATTAATCAACTACTATTTGTTTTACATCACAAGTTAAATCATAATTAATTTGGCTTCATTAATAAAATTAACCTTTTTAAATTACTTTAATTCCACCTCCACTCAAAACAATTTGGCTTTAGTTACATTATTTAAAACACTTGTAATTTAAACACACAATACAAAACAAAATTCCTTCGTACCTCGTGTTAATTATTTAGCAAAATAAAATATTATTATTATAACATTCATCTCTACTACAAACATGTGTTACAGAAACTATAGTCTTATATTCCAACAATATAACTCTGACACAATACATTTAACACTAACACATTTATTTACAAATTTTTGTCATAATTTTCATTGTTTAACACACATCATTACATAAATCAGCCAAGTAATTTTACCATTGACTCAAATAATTAAATGTTCATTCTTAATTTGTCTAACCCCCGTCGTCGAAAATTAATCTTTTCTGCACATAACATTGTTCAATTTTATTTATACACATCATATGGCTATCATTTGTATAATAACCATAAAAATTCATTTTTTCCAATATACCATAATAATAATGCTCAGGGTTACCCCCCCATTATTACTTTATCATAAGTCATGTCTACCTTAGTATTTTTTGTCCATTCTCCATTGGTATTTATTGTTACAATTACAGCCTTGAATTTTTCATCCTATAGTTGTCAGCTGTTACTAATACGCTGACCCTCACTACAGGTGAGTGTATATTATTATCATCAATATAATCATTGTCTATTACACAAGGTAAGTCTCTATTATTTTTAATATAATCATTTCTTTCCATATTTATTCCCACTACTAACCCTTTATAATCTCTACTTAATCTGAACAACTCTGTCACTCTATCTCGCTCTTCATAATCACTCTCCCAATCCAATCTCACATTCTCACTCAACTCAGAGGGCAATACCACTTTATTATTTAAACACCATCTGGCCTAACCAGATGAACACAAAAATCTATTTTGACCATTTGCCGACCCATTGTCACCCAAATGTCCTAGTGAGGATCTCTTATCCCCATAAACAACTTGTGAAAACTCTGTTTCACATTTAACCCCATAAAAATTTGCCCCCTGTTCACCCTCTACAATTAAACTATCTCTATACTCACTTTCTAAGGCATTATGATCCCTAACTAACAATCCTCTAACCTCAACTAATTTTCTACTCTCAATATTACTACCACTGTTACTCAATATATCACCATTACTTTTATTGAATAATATATCACTCTTGTTAATGTCATCATAACTAACATTATTACTCACCTTGTTTGCTGCCACCTGTTCAACGCTTAAACTAACACCATTATCATTTATTTTTCCGTTATTTTCACTTACCCTGGTTTCCATTACTTCATTATTTTCAATATTTCTCCCAAGCTTATCTAACTGTTGTATTAACTTAACATTTATTTCATTTATTTCCCCCATAATTTCGTTAAATTTAGTATCGAATTTTTTGTCAATGTTGTCAAGACGATTATTTATTTCGTTAATATCCCCCGTTAATTCATTAAATTTAGCATTCAACTTATTATTTTGTTGATTCAAATTATTTTTATTTTGTTCTTTCAACTCCTTGAATCTACTTTCATTTTTACCATCTTGTTCTTTAAACTTTTCATTGAAATTACTATTTATATTCTCCGACATTGTTCTCATTAGGTTATACAGATCATCCATTGACAACCCTTTTTCTTTTATTTTTGTTACCACGGGAGTGGATTTTGCTCCCACCTCACTAATTACTACGGATTGTGCCTCGGCCATGTTAAACACACTTTTTTATTGTAATACCCTTTATATAGAAACTCCAATAATTATTCACACATACGCCATTACCACAACCTATTTTCTGTGCTTCAAAACAGGTCTAGTTCATATAATATTTATACGAACATCCTGGTAGGGTCGCCAATGTAACGGTATTTTTCTTACCATTATAATACAATCAGAAGATTCCAGTAATATTATAATTATACTTACTGCTCACTGCTGCCAGAATTTTACCTACCGTCATAATCCCACTAAACTTACCTTATCAAATTACCCAGGTCACCACGATATTTTGAGGTTTAATATCGAAACCTTTACACTCTTGCCCTTATAAAAATTAACATAATCCCGCTATCTGACCACCCTTAAAACTCAGAAAATCCCATAGAACGTTAGACAAGGTTATCAGCACACAATAGGAAATGGTTATCGCATAATAACTTACTCTAACACATGGTTATATATTAAACAAAATCTGAATTTATTTTAAGACAAAACTGAATTTACGCATTAATAAAATAAACATTTCTAACCTATGACAAATTATTATGAACCAGTACGTAATTTCGAATTATATCGGTTCCCTTAGAGATCTCATTCATAAAATGTTTTAATTTAGAACTATTAACTTGTATTTAAGCTTGGATTAGAATAGTTCTGGTTTCTGTTAATAAAATTTTCAGTACATATTACCCATCCGCTGCGGGTTCCTGTGGTTAGTCGTACACTCATGTCGTTCTGCCGCACTCACGTAACTGTTTGTATTGAATTTAATATGTCTTTTTAATGTTCACTCATTACTTTGGTTAATACGTTATGTACATTATAATATACATTATTCTAGTTGTCCGACTTTTTTTCGCTCGTACACTGTCTATCACCACGACTATTAAACGGTATTTTAATACTGCTACAATGTTCACACTTTACAGGATAGGCCGATTATAATGATTTCGGCCTATCTTGCACCCGAGGCCACCGTTTTACTTGTAGAACTAGCAGACTACCATCTGCTGCCACTGTCTGATACAAACACTAGGGTGACAAATTTATTTACACAGGGACTGCTGCTGGCAGGCTGTTGTGTAATACGTCTGGCTGGTTGACTGTAGACATCAACAGTTTATCATAACATTGTATGTTGCTGGTTACAATGGGGTACCCCTTGGGTGAATACTAGCTGCTTTCAAATTAACTGATTTAAATCTTTACTGTCTCTAACACACAATTCTGTACCATTACAATACCCCCCCCCCAATGAGAGGTTTTATGCCGAAGCATAAAAACTCTCATTGCCTAAAACCTAAGAGGATCAGTGAGGATATGGCGCTGACAACCCCCCTTAACTCTCTACTAATATCATGGATACTTACCCCCCTAGTCCGGTGGCTGTGGCCGCACCCATCCGATCTTACTGGACTTCTCTGTACGAGATCCCAACACCATAAGCTTGGACAGATACCCGCCACAGTATCACCTGACTCTGTAACATTCAATTAAAAGATTAACAAACGGCCTTCCATTACTCCATATCCACAACTGATTTGTTCCTCTTAGTCGTACTGGTTCAATATTTTATAAAGTACTGGTTTTCTTTTTTTTTCTACAACAATATGCATCACCCACCAAAATCATACATGGATTACATAAATACAAATCTTAAACTAACAACCTTATTATAGGATACATACTACAAACAAAATGCATTATTACCTTTAAAAAATAAACTATATGGACCTTATAACTTTAATCTCAAATTTCCAATTAAATAAAACTTTCTTCACTACATTTTGATCAATTACCTTTTTTTTTGTACAGTTTGTTTTTAAACAAATATTCTTACAATTTAAATCAAAGTTCAAATCAAAATAAATTTATATTCACTACTGACATTCACATTTTTAAGGTAGTTTACTTCTTAAATTACCAATTTAATTTAATTTAATTCCTCAACTCCTAATTATATCAATCTCATTTGTTCGAAACAATTTCATTTACTTTAATTACATTTTTCAAATGATTCTACCTTAACAAATCCTTTCGCATAAAATTTAACTGCATTACAATCAAAACACTAAGTGATTTCCTTATGTTATTCATAAAAAATTACCTCCCTTGCATTTCTTTTATTTCATAATAGAATTTACTCATAGCACTGATTCATCAAAATACAACATTCTTGTTGTTGTCAACTCGAGCATGACTGTAAACATTAGTCACACAAGATACTTACAATGTCCCTGTTTACATCAACGGTTGTCTACAAGACACTAACTCAGTCTCAACATTCCAGATTACATCATCACCAACACTTCCTTCAATATCCAGTTTATATAAATCTTTTCGTGTTGATATATTAATCAACTACTATTTGTTTTACATCACAAGTTAAATCATAATTAATTTGGCTTCATTAATAAAATTAACCTTTTTAAATTACTTTAATTCCACCTCCACTCAAAACAATTTGGCTTTAGTTACATTATTTAAAACACTTGTAATTTAAACACACAATACAAAACAAAATTCCTTCGTACCTCGTGTTAATTATTTAGCAAAATAAAATATTATTATTATAACATTCATCTCTACTACAAACATGTGTTACAGAAACTATAGTCTTATATTCCAACAATATAACCCTGACACAATACATTTAACACTAACACATTTATTTACAAATTTTTGTCATAATTTTCATTGTTTAACACACATCATTACATAAATCAGCCAAGTAATTTTACCATTGACTCAAATAATTAAATGTTCATTCTTAATTTGTCTAACCCCCGTCGTCGAAAATTAATCTTTTCTGCACATAACATTGTTCAATTTCATTTATACACATCATATGGCTATCATTTGTATAATAACCATAAAAATTCATTTTTTCCAATATACCATAATAATAATGCTCAGGGTTACCCCCCATTATTACTTTATCATAAGTCCATTCTCCATTGGTATTTATTGTTACAATTACAGCCTTGAATTTTTCATCCTATAGTTGTCAGCTGTTACTAATACGCTGACCCTCACTACAGGTAAGTGTATATTATTATCATCAATATAATCATTGTCTATTACACAAGGTAAGTCTCTATTATTTTTAATATAATCATTTCTTTCCATATTTATTCCCACTACTAACCCTTTATAATCTCTACTTAATCTGAACAACTCTGTCACTCTATCTCGCTCTTCATAATCACTCTCCCAATCCAATCTCACATTCTCACTCAACTCAGAGGGCAATACCACTTTATTATTTAAACACCATCTGGCCTAACCAGATGAACACAAAAATCTATTTTGACCATTTGCCGACCCATTGTCACCCAAATGTCCTAGTGAGGATCTCTTATCCCCATAAACAACTTGTGAAAACTCTGTTTCACATTTAACCCCATAAAAATTTGCCCCCTGTTCACCCTCTACAATTAAACTATCTCTATACTCACTTTCTAAGGCATTATGATCCCTAACTAACAATCCTCTAACCTCAACTAATTTTCTACTCTCAATATTACTACCACTGTTACTCAATATATCACCATTACTTTTATTGAATAATATATCACTCTTGTTAATGTCATCATAACTAACATTATTACTCACCTTGTTTGCTGCCACCTGTTCAACGCTTAAACTAACACCATTATCATTTATTTTTCCGTTATTTTCACTTACCCTGGTTTCCATTACTTCATTATTTTCAATATTTCTCCCAAGCTTATCTAACTGTTGTATTAACTTAACATTTATTTCATTTATTTCCCCCATAATTTCGTTAAATTTAGTATCGAATTTTTTGTCAATGTTGTCAAGACGATTATTTATTTCGTTAATATCCCCCGTTAATTCATTAAATTTAGCATTCAACTTATTATTTTGTTGATTCAAATTATTTTTATTTTGTTCTTTCAACTCCTTGAATCTACTTTCATTTTTACCATCTTGTTCTTTAAACTTTTCATTGAAATTACTATTTATATTCTCCGACATTGTTCTCATTAGGTTATACAGATCATCCATTGACAACCCTTTTTCTTTTATTTTTGTTACCACGGGAGTGGATTTTGCTCCCACCTCACTAATTACTACGGATTGTGCCTCGGCCATGTTAAACACACTTTTTTATTGTAATACCCTTTATATAGAAACTCCAATAATTATTCACACATACGCCATTACCACAACCTATTTTCTGTGCTTCAAAACAGGTCTAGTTCATATAATATTTATACGAACATCCTGGTAGGGTCGCCAATGTAACGGTATTTTTCTTACCATTATAATACAATCAGAAGATTCCAGTAATATTATAATTATACTTACTGCTCACTGCTGCCAGAATTTTACCTACCGTCATAATCCCACTAAACTTACCTTATCAAATTACCCAGGTCACCACGATATTTTGAGGTTTAATATCGAAACCTTTACACTCTTGCCCTTATAAAAATTAACATAATCCCGCTATCTGACCACCCTTAAAACTCAGAAAATCCCATAGAACGTTAGACAAGGTTATCAGCACACAATAGGAAATGGTTATCGCGTAATAACTTACTCTAACACATGGTTATATATTAAACAAAATCTGAATTTATTTTAAGACAAAACTGAATTTACGCATTAATAAAATAAACATTTCTAACCTATGACAAATTATTATGAACCAGTACGTAATTTCGAATTATATCGGTTCCCTTAGAGATCTCATTCATAAAATGTTTTAATTTAGAACTATTAACTTGTATTTAAGCTTGGATTAGAATAGTTCTGGTTTCTGTTAATAAAATTTTCAGTACATATTACCCATCCGCTGCGGGTTCCTGTGGTTAGTCGTACACTCATGTCGTTCTGCCGCACTCACGTAACTGTTTGTATTGAATTTAATATGTCTTTTTAATGTTCACTCATTACTTTGGTTAATACGTTATGTACATTATAATATACATTATTCTAGTTGTCCGACTTTTTTTCGCTCGTACACTGTCTATCACCACGACTATTAAACGGTATTTTAATACTGCTACAATGTTCACACTTTACAGGATAGGCCGATTATAATGATTTCGGCCTATCTTGCACCCGAGGCCACCGTTTTACTTGTAGAACTAGCAGACTACCATCTGCTGCCACTGTCTGATACAAACACTAGGGTGACAAATTTATTTACACAGGGACTGCTGCTGGCAGGCTGTTGTGTAATACGTCTGGCTGGTTGACTGTAGACATCAACAGTTTATCATAACATTGTATGTTGCTGGTTACAATGGGGTACCCCTTGGGTGAATACTAGCTGCTTTCAAATTAACTGATTTAAATCTTTACTGTCTCTAACACACAATTCTGTACCATTACAATACCCCCCCCCCAATGAGAGGTTTTATGCCGAAGCATAAAAACTCTCATTGCCTAAAACCTAAGAGGATCAGTGAGGATATGGCGCTGACAACCCCCCTTAACTCTCTACTAATATCATGGATACTTACCCCCCTAGTCCGGTGGCTGTGGCCGCACCCATCCGATCTTACTGGACTTCTCTGTACGAGATCCCAACACCATAAGCTTGGACAGATACCCGCCACAGTATCACCTGACTCTGTAACATTCAATTAAAAGATTAACAAACGGCCTTCCATTACTCCATATCCACAACTGATTTGTTCCTCTTAGTCGTACTGGTTCAATATTTTATAAAGTACTGGTTTTCTTTTTTTTTCTACAACAATATGCATCACCCACCAAAATCATACATGGATTACATAAATACAAATCTTAAACTAACAACCTTATTATAGGATACATACTACAAACAAAATGCATTATTACCTTTAAAAAATAAACTATATGGACCTTATAACTTTAATCTCAAATTTCCAATTAAATAAAACTTTCTTCACTACATTTTGATCAATTACCTTTTTTTTTGTACAGTTTGTTTTTAAACAAATATTCTTACAATTTAAATCAAAGTTCAAATCAAAATAAATTTATATTCACTACTGACATTCACATTTTTAAGGTAGTTTACTTCTTAAATTACCAATTTAATTTAATTTAATTCCTCAACTCCTAATTATATCAATCTCATTTGTTCGAAACAATTTCATTTACTTTAATTACATTTTTCAAATGATTCTACCTTAACAAATCCTTTCGCATAAAATTTAACTGCATTACAATCAAAACACTAAGTGATTTCCTTATGTTATTCATAAAAAATTACCTCCCTTGCATTTCTTTTATTTCATAATAGAATTTACTCATAGCACTGATTCATCAAAATACAACATTCTTGTTGTTGTCAACTCGAGCATGACTGTAAACATTAGTCACACAAGATACTTACAATGTCCCTGTTTACATCAACGGTTGTCTACAAGACACTAACTCAGTCTCAACATTCCAGATTACATCATCACCAACACTTCCTTCAATATCCAGTTTATATAAATCTTTTCGTGTTGATATATTAATCAACTACTATTTGTTTTACATCACAAGTTAAATCATAATTAATTTGGCTTCATTAATAAAATTAACCTTTTTAAATTACTTTAATTCCACCTCCACTCAAAACAATTTGGCTTTAGTTACATTATTTAAAACACTTGTAATTTAAACACACAATACAAAACAAAATTCCTTCGTACCTCGTGTTAATTATTTAGCAAAATAAAATATTATTATTATAACATTCATCTCTACTACAAACATGTGTTACAGAAACTATAGTCTTATATTCCAACAATATAACCCTGACACAATACATTTAACACTAACACATTTATTTACAAATTTTTGTCATAATTTTCATTGTTTAACACACATCATTACATAAATCAGCCAAGTAATTTTACCATTGACTCAAATAATTAAATGTTCATTCTTAATTTGTCTAACCCCCGTCGTCGAAAATTAATCTTTTCTGCACATAACATTGTTCAATTTCATTTATACACATCATATGGCTATCATTTGTATAATAACCATAAAAATTCATTTTTTCCAATATACCATAATAATAATGCTCAGGGTTACCCCCCATTATTACTTTATCATAAGTCCATTCTCCATTGGTATTTATTGTTACAATTACAGCCTTGAATTTTTCATCCTATAGTTGTCAGCTGTTACTAATACGCTGACCCTCACTACAGGTAAGTGTATATTATTATCATCAATATAATCATTGTCTATTACACAAGGTAAGTCTCTATTATTTTTAATATAATCATTTCTTTCCATATTTATTCCCACTACTAACCCTTTATAATCTCTACTTAATCTGAACAACTCTGTCACTCTATCTCGCTCTTCATAATCACTCTCCCAATCCAATCTCACATTCTCACTCAACTCAGAGGGCAATACCACTTTATTATTTAAACACCATCTGGCCTAACCAGATGAACACAAAAATCTATTTTGACCATTTGCCGACCCATTGTCACCCAAATGTCCTAGTGAGGATCTCTTATCCCCATAAACAACTTGTGAAAACTCTGTTTCACATTTAACCCCATAAAAATTTGCCCCCTGTTCACCCTCTACAATTAAACTATCTCTATACTCACTTTCTAAGGCATTATGATCCCTAACTAACAATCCTCTAACCTCAACTAATTTTCTACTCTCAATATTACTACCACTGTTACTCAATATATCACCATTACTTTTATTGAATAATATATCACTCTTGTTAATGTCGTCATAACTAACATTATTACTCACCTTGTTTGCTGCCACCTGTTCAACGCTTAAACTAACACCATTATCATTTATTTTTCCGTTATTTTCACTTACCCTGGTTTCCATTACTTCATTATTTTCAATGTTTCTCCCAAGCTTATCTAACTGTTGTATTAACTTAACATTTATTTCATTTATTTCCCCCATAATTTCGTTAAATTTAGTATCGAATTTTTTGTCACTGTTGTCAAGACGATTATTTATTTCGTTAATATCCCCCTTTAATTCATTAAATTTAGCATTCAACTTATTATTTTGTTGATTCAAATTATTTTTATTTTGTTCTTTCAACTCCTTGAATCTACTTTCATTTTTACCATCTTGTTCTTTAAACTTTTCATTGAAATTACTATTTATATTCTCCGACATTGTTCTCATTAGGTTATACAGATCATCCATTGACAACCCTTTTTCTTTTATTTTTGTTACCACGGGAGTGGATTTTGCTCCCACCTCACTAATTACTACGGATTGTGCCTCGGCCATGTTAAACACACTTTTTTATTGTAATACCCTTTATATAGAAACTCCAATAATTATTCACACATACGCCATTACCACAACCTATTTTCTGTGCTTCAAAACAGGTCTAGTTCATATAATATTTATACGAACATCCTGGTAGCGTCGCCAATGTAACGGTATTTTTCTTACCATTATAATACAATCAGAAGATTCCAGTAATATTATAATTATACTTACTGCTCACTGCTGCCAGAATTTTACCTACCGTCATAATCCCACTAAACTTACCTTATCAAATTACCCAGGTCACCACGATATTTTCAGGTTTAATATCGAAACCTTTACACTCTTGCCCTTATAAAAATTAACATAATCCCGCTATCTGACCACCCTTAAAACTCAGAAAATCCCATAGAACGTTAGACAAGGTTTTCAGCACACAATAGGAAATGGTTATCGCGTAATAACTTACTCTAACACATGGTTATATATTAAACAAAATCTGAATTTATTTTAAGACAAAACTGAATTTACGCATTAATAAAATAAACATTTCTAACCTATGACAAATTATTATGAACCAGTACGTAATTTCGAATTATATCGGTTCCCTTAGAGATCTCATTCATAAAATGATTTAATTTAGAACTATTAACTTGTATTTAAGCTTGGATTAGAATAGTTCTGGTTTCTGTTAATAAAATTTTCAGTACATATTACCCATCCGCTGCGGGTTCCTGTGGTTAGTCGTTCTGCCGCACTCACGTAACTGTTTGTATTGAATTTAATATGTCTTTTTAAAGTTCACTCATTACTTTGGTTAATACGTTATGTACATGGTAATATACATTATTCTAGTTGTCCGACTTTCTTTCGCTCGTACACTGTCTATCACCACGACTATTAAACGGTATTTTAATACTGCTACAATGTTCACACTTTACAGGATAGGCCGATTATAATGATTTCGGCCTATCTTGCACCCGAGGCCACCGTTTTACTTGTAGAACTAGCAGACTACCATCTGCTGCCACTGTCTGATACAAACACTAGGGTGACAAATTTATTTACACAGGGACTGCTGCTGGCAGGCTGTTGTGTAATACGTCTGGCTGGTTGACTGTAGACATCAACAGTTTATCATAACATTGTATGTTGCTGGTTACAATGGGGTACCCCTTGGGTGAATACTAGCTGCTTTCAAATTAACTGATTTAAATCTTTACTGTCTCTAACACACAATTCTGTACCATTACAATACCCCCCCCCCAATGAGAGGTTTTATGCCGAAGCATAAAAACTCTCATTGCCTAAAACCTAAGAGGATCAGTGAGGATATGGCGCCGACAACCCCCCTTAACTCTCTACTAATATCATGGATACTTACCCCCCTAGTCCGGTGGCTGTGGCCGCACCCATCCGATCTTACTGGACTTCTCTGTACGAGATCCCAACACCATAAGCTTGGACAGATACCCGCCACAGTATCACCTGACTCTGTAACATTCAATTAAAAGATTAACAAACGGCCTTCCATTACTCCATATCCACAACTGATTTGTTCCTCTTAGTCGTACTGGTTCAATATTTTATAAAGTACTGGTTTTCTTTTTTTTTTCTACAACACAATATGCATCACCCACCAAAATCATACATGGATTACATAAATACAAATCTTAAACTAACAACCTTATTATAGGATACATACTACAAACAAAATGCATTATTACCTTTAAAAAATAAACTATATGGACCTTATAACTTTAATCTCAAATTTCCAATTAAATAAAACTTTCTTCACTACATTTTGATCAATTACCTTTTTTTTTGTACAGTTTGTTTTTAAACAAATATTCTTACAATTTAAATCAAAGTTCAAATCAAAATAAATTTATATTCACTACTGACATTCACATTTTTAAGGTAGTTTACTTCTTAAATTACCAATTTAATTTAATTTAATTCCTCAACTCCTAATTATATCAATCTCATTTGTTCGAAACAATTTCATTTACTTTAATTACATTTTTCAAATGATTCTATCTTAACAAATCCTTTCGCATAAAATTTAACTGCATTACAATCAAAACACTAAGTGATTTCCTTATGTTATTCATAAAAAATTACCTCCCTTGCATTTCTTTTATTTCATAATAGAATTTACTCATAGCACTGATTCATCAAAATACAACATTCTTGTTGTTGTCAACTCGAGCATGACTGTAAACATTAGTCACACAAGATACTTACAATGTCCCTGTTTACATCAACGGTTGTCTACAAGACACTAACTCAGTCTCAACATTCCAGATTACATCATCACCAACACTTCCTTCAATATCCAGTTTATATAAATCTTTTCGTGTTGATATATTAATCAACTACTATTTGTTTTACATCACAAGTTAAATCATAATTAATTTGGCTTCATTAATAAAATTAACCTTTTTAAATTACTTTAATTCCACCTCCACTCAAAACAATTTGGCTTTAGTTACATTATTTAAAACACTTGTAATTTAAACACACAATACAAAACAAAATTCCTTCGTACCTCGTGTTAATTATTTAGCAAAATAAAATATTATTATTATAACATTCATCTCTACTACAAACATGTGTTACAGAAACTATAGTTTTATATTCCAACAATATAACCCTGACACAATACATTTAACACTAACACATTTATTTACAAATTTTTGTCATAATTTTCATTGTTTAACACACATCATTACATAAATCAGCCAAGTAATTTTACCATTGACTCAAATAATTAAATGTTCATTCTTAATTTGTCTAACCCCCGTCGTCGAAAATTAATCTTTTCTGCACATAACATTGTTCAATTTCATTTATACACATCATATGGCTATCATTTGTATAATAACCATAAAAATTCATTTTTTCCAATATACCATAATAATAATGCTCAGGGTTACCCCCCATTATTACTTTATCATAAGTCCATTCTCCATTGGTATTTATTGTTACAATTACAGCCTTGAATTTTTCATCCTATAGTTGTCAGCTGTTACTAATACGCTGACCCTCACTACAGGTGAGTGTATATTATTATCATCAATATAATCATTGTCTATTACACAAGGTAAGTCTCTATTATTTTTAATATAATCATTTCTTTCCATATTTATTCCCACTACTAACCCTTTATAATCTCTACTTAATCTGAACAACTCTGTCACTCTATCTCGCTCTTCATAATCACTCTCCCAATCCAATCTCACATTCTCACTCAACTCAGAGGGCAATACCACTTTATTATTTAAACACCATCTGGCCTAACCAGATGAACACAAAAATCTATTTTGACCATTTGCCGACCCATTGTCACCCAAATGTCCTAGTGAGGATCTCTTATCCCCATAAACAACTTGTGAAAACTCTGTTTCACATTTAACCCCATAAAAATTTGCCCCCTGTTCACCCTCTACAATTAAACTATCTCTATACTCACTTTCTAAGGCATTATGATCCCTAACTAACAATCCTCTAACCTCAACTAATTTTCTACTCTCAATATTACTACCACTGTTACTCAATATATCACCATTACTTTTATTGAATAATATATCACTCTTGTTAATGTCATCATAACTAACATTATTACTCACCTTGTTTGCTGCCACCTGTTCAACGCTTAAACTAACACCATTATCATTTATTTTTCCGTTATTTTCACTTACCCTGGTTTCCATTACTTCATTATTTTCAATATTTCTCCCAAGCTTATCTAACTGTTGTATTAACTTAACATTTATTTCATTTATTTCCCCCATAATTTCGTTAAATTTAGTATCGAATTTTTTGTCAATGTTGTCAAGACGATTATTTATTTCGTTAATATCCCCCGTTAATTCATTAAATTTAGCATTCAACTTATTATTTTGTTGATTCAAATTATTTTTATTTTGTTCTTTCAACTCCTTGAATCTACTTTCATTTTTACCATCTTGTTCTTTAAACTTTTCATTGAAATTACTATTTATATTCTCCGACATTGTTCTCATTAGGTTATACAGATCATCCATTGACAACCCTTTTTCTTTTATTTTTGTTACCACGGGAGTGGATTTTGCTCCCACCTCACTAATTACTACGGATTGTGCCTCGGCCATGTTAAACACACTTTTTTATTGTAATACCCTTTATATAGAAACTCCAATAATTATTCACACATACGCCATTACCACAACCTATTTTCTGTGCTTCAAAACAGGTCTAGTTCATATAATATTTATACGAACATCCTGGTAGGGTCGCCAATGTAACGGTATTTTTCTTACCATTATAATACAATCAGAAGATTCCAGTAATATTATAATTATACTTACTGCTCACTGCTGCCAGAATTTTACCTACCGTCATAATCCCACTAAACTTACCTTATCAAATTACCCAGGTCACCACGATATTTTGAGGTTTAATATCGAAACCTTTACACTCTTGCCCTTATAAAAATTAACATAATCCCGCTATCTGACCACCCTTAAAACTCAGAAAATCCCATAGAACGTTAGACAAGGTTATCAGCACACAATAGGAAATGGTTATCGCATAATAACTTACTCTAACACATGGTTATATATTAAACAAAATCTGAATTTATTTTAAGACAAAACTGAATTTACGCATTAATAAAATAAACATTTCTAACCTATGACAAATTATTATGAACCAGTACGTAATTTCGAATTATATCGGTTCCCTTAGAGATCTCATTCATAAAATGTTTTAATTTAGAACTATTAACTTGTATTTAAGCTTGGATTAGAATAGTTCTGGTTTCTGTTAATAAAATTTTCAGTACATATTACCCATCCGCTGCGGGTTCCTGTGGTTAGTCGTACACTCATGTCGTTCTGCCGCACTCACGTAACTGTTTGTATTGAATTTAATATGTCTTTTTAATGTTCACTCATTACTTTGGTTAATACGTTATGTACATTATAATATACATTATTCTAGTTGTCCGACTTTTTTTCGCTCGTACACTGTCTATCACCACGACTATTAAACGGTATTTTAATACTGCTACAATGTTCACACTTTACAGGATAGGCCGATTATAATGATTTCGGCCTATCTTGCACCCGAGGCCACCGTTTTACTTGTAGAACTAGCAGACTACCATCTGCTGCCACTGTCTGATACAAACACTAGGGTGACAAATTTATTTACACAGGGACTGCTGCTGGCAGGCTGTTGTGTAATACGTCTGGCTGGTTGACTGTAGACATCAACAGTTTATCATAACATTGTATGTTGCTGGTTACAATGGGGTACCCCTTGGGTGAATACTAGCTGCTTTCAAATTAACTGATTTAAATCTTTACTGTCTCTAACACACAATTCTGTACCATTACAATACCCCCCCCCCAATGAGAGGTTTTATGCCGAAGCATAAAAACTCTCATTGCCTAAAACCTAAGAGGATCAGTGAGGATATGGCGCTGACAACCCCCCTTAACTCTCTACTAATATCATGGATACTTACCCCCCTAGTCCGGTGGCTGTGGCCGCACCCATCCGATCTTACTGGACTTCTCTGTACGAGATCCCAACACCATAAGCTTGGACAGATACCCGCCACAGTATCACCTGACTCTGTAACATTCAATTAAAAGATTAACAAACGGCCTTCCATTACTCCATATCCACAACTGATTTGTTCCTCTTAGTCGTACTGGTTCAATATTTTATAAAGTACTGGTTTTCTTTTTTTTTCTACAACAATATGCATCACCCACCAAAATCATACATGGATTACATAAATACAAATCTTAAACTAACAACCTTATTATAGGATACATACTACAAACAAAATGCATTATTACCTTTAAAAAATAAACTATATGGACCTTATAACTTTAATCTCAAATTTCCAATTAAATAAAACTTTCTTCACTACATTTTGATCAATTACCTTTTTTTTTGTACAGTTTGTTTTTAAACAAATATTCTTACAATTTAAATCAAAGTTCAAATCAAAATAAATTTATATTCACTACTGACATTCACATTTTTAAGGTAGTTTACTTCTTAAATTACCAATTTAATTTAATTTAATTCCTCAACTCCTAATTATATCAATCTCATTTGTTCGAAACAATTTCATTTACTTTAATTACATTTTTCAAATGATTCTACCTTAACAAATCCTTTCGCATAAAATTTAACTGCATTACAATCAAAACACTAAGTGATTTCCTTATGTTATTCATAAAAAATTACCTCCCTTGCATTTCTTTTATTTCATAATAGAATTTACTCATAGCACTGATTCATCAAAATACAACATTCTTGTTGTTGTCAACTCGAGCATGACTGTAAACATTAGTCACACAAGATACTTACAATGTCCCTGTTTACATCAACGGTTGTCTACAAGACACTAACTCAGTCTCAACATTCCAGATTACATCATCACCAACACTTCCTTCAATATCCAGTTTATATAAATCTTTTCGTGTTGATATATTAATCAACTACTATTTGTTTTACATCACAAGTTAAATCATAATTAATTTGGCTTCATTAATAAAATTAACCTTTTTAAATTACTTTAATTCCACCTCCACTCAAAACAATTTGGCTTTAGTTACATTATTTAAAACACTTGTAATTTAAACACACAATACAAAACAAAATTCCTTCGTACCTCGTGTTAATTATTTAGCAAAATAAAATATTATTATTATAACATTCATCTCTACTACAAACATGTGTTACAGAAACTATAGTCTTATATTCCAACAATATAACCCTGACACAATACATTTAACACTAACACATTTATTTACAAATTTTTGTCATAATTTTCATTGTTTAACACACATCATTACATAAATCAGCCAAGTAATTTTACCATTGACTCAAATAATTAAATGTTCATTCTTAATTTGTCTAACCCCCGTCGTCGAAAATTAATCTTTTCTGCACATAACATTGTTCAATTTCATTTATACACATCATATGGCTATCATTTGTATAATAACCATAAAAATTCATTTTTTCCAATATACCATAATAATAATGCTCAGGGTTACCCCCCATTATTACTTTATCATAAGTCCATTCTCCATTGGTATTTATTGTTACAATTACAGCCTTGAATTTTTCATCCTATAGTTGTCAGCTGTTACTAATACGCTGACCCTCACTACAGGTAAGTGTATATTATTATCATCAATATAATCATTGTCTATTACACAAGGTAAGTCTCTATTATTTTTAATATAATCATTTCTTTCCATATTTATTCCCACTACTAACCCTTTATAATCTCTACTTAATCTGAACAACTCTGTCACTCTATCTCGCTCTTCATAATCACTCTCCCAATCCAATCTCACATTCTCACTCAACTCAGAGGGCAATACCACTTTATTATTTAAACACCATCTGGCCTAACCAGATGAACACAAAAATCTATTTTGACCATTTGCCGACCCATTGTCACCCAAATGTCCTAGTGAGGATCTCTTATCCCCATAAACAACTTGTGAAAACTCTGTTTCACATTTAACCCCATAAAAATTTGCCCCCTGTTCACCCTCTACAATTAAACTATCTCTATACTCACTTTCTAAGGCATTATGATCCCTAACTAACAATCCTCTAACCTCAACTAATTTTCTACTCTCAATATTACTACCACTGTTACTCAATATATCACCATTACTTTTATTGAATAATATATCACTCTTGTTAATGTCGTCATAACTAACATTATTACTCACCTTGTTTGCTGCCACCTGTTCAACGCTTAAACTAACACCATTATCATTTATTTTTCCGTTATTTTCACTTACCCTGGTTTCCATTACTTCATTATTTTCAATGTTTCTCCCAAGCTTATCTAACTGTTGTATTAACTTAACATTTATTTCATTTATTTCCCCCATAATTTCGTTAAATTTAGTATCGAATTTTTTGTCACTGTTGTCAAGACGATTATTTATTTCGTTAATATCCCCCTTTAATTCATTAAATTTAGCATTCAACTTATTATTTTGTTGATTCAAATTATTTTTATTTTGTTCTTTCAACTCCTTGAATCTACTTTCATTTTTACCATCTTGTTCTTTAAACTTTTCATTGAAATTACTATTTATATTCTCCGACATTGTTCTCATTAGGTTATACAGATCATCCATTGACAACCCTTTTTCTTTTATTTTTGTTACCACGGGAGTGGATTTTGCTCCCACCTCACTAATTACTACGGATTGTGCCTCGGCCATGTTAAACACACTTTTTTATTGTAATACCCTTTATATAGAAACTCCAATAATTATTCACACATACGCCATTACCACAACCTATTTTCTGTGCTTCAAAACAGGTCTAGTTCATATAATATTTATACGAACATCCTGGTAGCGTCGCCAATGTAACGGTATTTTTCTTACCATTATAATACAATCAGAAGATTCCAGTAATATTATAATTATACTTACTGCTCACTGCTGCCAGAATTTTACCTACCGTCATAATCCCACTAAACTTACCTTATCAAATTACCCAGGTCACCACGATATTTTCAGGTTTAATATCGAAACCTTTACACTCTTGCCCTTATAAAAATTAACATAATCCCGCTATCTGACCACCCTTAAAACTCAGAAAATCCCATAGAACGTTAGACAAGGTTTTCAGCACACAATAGGAAATGGTTATCGCGTAATAACTTACTCTAACACATGGTTATATATTAAACAAAATCTGAATTTATTTTAAGACAAAACTGAATTTACGCATTAATAAAATAAACATTTCTAACCTATGACAAATTATTATGAACCAGTACGTAATTTCGAATTATATCGGTTCCCTTAGAGATCTCATTCATAAAATGATTTAATTTAGAACTATTAACTTGTATTTAAGCTTGGATTAGAATAGTTCTGGTTTCTGTTAATAAAATTTTCAGTACATATTACCCATCCGCTGCGGGTTCCTGTGGTTAGTCGTTCTGCCGCACTCACGTAACTGTTTGTATTGAATTTAATATGTCTTTTTAAAGTTCACTCATTACTTTGGTTAATACGTTATGTACATGGTAATATACATTATTCTAGTTGTCCGACTTTCTTTCGCTCGTACACTGTCTATCACCACGACTATTAAACGGTATTTTAATACTGCTACAATGTTCACACTTTACAGGATAGGCCGATTATAATGATTTCGGCCTATCTTGCACCCGAGGCCACCGTTTTACTTGTAGAACTAGCAGACTACCATCTGCTGCCACTGTCTGATACAAACACTAGGGTGACAAATTTATTTACACAGGGACTGCTGCTGGCAGGCTGTTGTGTAATACGTCTGGCTGGTTGACTGTAGACATCAACAGTTTATCATAACATTGTATGTTGCTGGTTACAATGGGGTACCCCTTGGGTGAATACTAGCTGCTTTCAAATTAACTGATTTAAATCTTTACTGTCTCTAACACACAATTCTGTACCATTACAATACCCCCCCCCCAATGAGAGGTTTTATGCCGAAGCATAAAAACTCTCATTGCCTAAAACCTAAGAGGATCAGTGAGGATATGGCGCCGACAACCCCCCTTAACTCTCTACTAATATCATGGATACTTACCCCCCTAGTCCGGTGGCTGTGGCCGCACCCATCCGATCTTACTGGACTTCTCTGTACGAGATCCCAACACCATAAGCTTGGACAGATACCCGCCACAGTATCACCTGACTCTGTAACATTCAATTAAAAGATTAACAAACGGCCTTCCATTACTCCATATCCACAACTGATTTGTTCCTCTTAGTCGTACTGGTTCAATATTTTATAAAGTACTGGTTTTCTTTTTTTTTTCTACAACACAATATGCATCACCCACCAAAATCATACATGGATTACATAAATACAAATCTTAAACTAACAACCTTATTATAGGATACATACTACAAACAAAATGCATTATTACCTTTAAAAAATAAACTATATGGACCTTATAACTTTAATCTCAAATTTCCAATTAAATAAAACTTTCTTCACTACATTTTGATCAATTACCTTTTTTTTTGTACAGTTTGTTTTTAAACAAATATTCTTACAATTTAAATCAAAGTTCAAATCAAAATAAATTTATATTCACTACTGACATTCACATTTTTAAGGTAGTTTACTTCTTAAATTACCAATTTAATTTAATTTAATTCCTCAACTCCTAATTATATCAATCTCATTTGTTCGAAACAATTTCATTTACTTTAATTACATTTTTCAAATGATTCTATCTTAACAAATCCTTTCGCATAAAATTTAACTGCATTACAATCAAAACACTAAGTGATTTCCTTATGTTATTCATAAAAAATTACCTCCCTTGCATTTCTTTTATTTCATAATAGAATTTACTCATAGCACTGATTCATCAAAATACAACATTCTTGTTGTTGTCAACTCGAGCATGACTGTAAACATTAGTCACACAAGATACTTACAATGTCCCTGTTTACATCAACGGTTGTCTACAAGACACTAACTCAGTCTCAACATTCCAGATTACATCATCACCAACACTTCCTTCAATATCCAGTTTATATAAATCTTTTCGTGTTGATATATTAATCAACTACTATTTGTTTTACATCACAAGTTAAATCATAATTAATTTGGCTTCATTAATAAAATTAACCTTTTTAAATTACTTTAATTCCACCTCCACTCAAAACAATTTGGCTTTAGTTACATTATTTAAAACACTTGTAATTTAAACACACAATACAAAACAAAATTCCTTCGTACCTCGTGTTAATTATTTAGCAAAATAAAATATTATTATTATAACATTCATCTCTACTACAAACATGTGTTACAGAAACTATAGTTTTATATTCCAACAATATAACCCTGACACAATACATTTAACACTAACACATTTATTTACAAATTTTTGTCATAATTTTCATTGTTTAACACACATCATTACATAAATCAGCCAAGTAATTTTACCATTGACTCAAATAATTAAATGTTCATTCTTAATTTGTCTAACCCCCGTCGTCGAAAATTAATCTTTTCTGCACATAACATTGTTCAATTTCATTTATACACATCATATGGCTATCATTTGTATAATAACCATAAAAATTCATTTTTTCCAATATACCATAATAATAATGCTCAGGGTTACCCCCCATTATTACTTTATCATAAGTCCATTCTCCATTGGTATTTATTGTTACAATTACAGCCTTGAATTTTTCATCCTATAGTTGTCAGCTGTTACTAATACGCTGACCCTCACTACAGGTGAGTGTATATTATTATCATCAATATAATCATTGTCTATTACACAAGGTAAGTCTCTATTATTTTTAATATAATCATTTCTTTCCATATTTATTCCCACTACTAACCCTTTATAATCTCTACTTAATCTGAACAACTCTGTCACTCTATCTCGCTCTTCATAATCACTCTCCCAATCCAATCTCACATTCTCACTCAACTCAGAGGGCAATACCACTTTATTATTTAAACACCATCTGGCCTAACCAGATGAACACAAAAATCTATTTTGACCATTTGCCGACCCATTGTCACCCAAATGTCCTAGTGAGGATCTCTTATCCCCATAAACAACTTGTGAAAACTCTGTTTCACATTTAACCCCATAAAAATTTGCCCCCTGTTCACCCTCTACAATTAAACTATCTCTATACTCACTTTCTAAGGCATTATGATCCCTAACTAACAATCCTCTAACCTCAACTAATTTTCTACTCTCAATATTACTACCACTGTTACTCAATATATCACCATTACTTTTATTGAATAATATATCACTCTTGTTAATGTCATCATAACTAACATTATTACTCACCTTGTTTGCTGCCACCTGTTCAACGCTTAAACTAACACCATTATCATTTATTTTTCCGTTATTTTCACTTACCCTGGTTTCCATTACTTCATTATTTTCAATATTTCTCCCAAGCTTATCTAACTGTTGTATTAACTTAACATTTATTTCATTTATTTCCCCCATAATTTCGTTAAATTTAGTATCGAATTTTTTGTCAATGTTGTCAAGACGATTATTTATTTCGTTAATATCCCCCGTTAATTCATTAAATTTAGCATTCAACTTATTATTTTGTTGATTCAAATTATTTTTATTTTGTTCTTTCAACTCCTTGAATCTACTTTCATTTTTACCATCTTGTTCTTTAAACTTTTCATTGAAATTACTATTTATATTCTCCGACATTGTTCTCATTAGGTTATACAGATCATCCATTGACAACCCTTTTTCTTTTATTTTTGTTACCACGGGAGTGGATTTTGCTCCCACCTCACTAATTACTACGGATTGTGCCTCGGCCATGTTAAACACACTTTTTTATTGTAATACCCTTTATATAGAAACTCCAATAATTATTCACACATACGCCATTACCACAACCTATTTTCTGTGCTTCAAAACAGGTCTAGTTCATATAATATTTATACGAACATCCTGGTAGGGTCGCCAATGTAACGGTATTTTTCTTACCATTATAATACAATCAGAAGATTCCAGTAATATTATAATTATACTTACTGCTCACTGCTGCCAGAATTTTACCTACCGTCATAATCCCACTAAACTTACCTTATCAAATTACCCAGGTCACCACGATATTTTGAGGTTTAATATCGAAACCTTTACACTCTTGCCCTTATAAAAATTAACATAATCCCGCTATCTGACCACCCTTAAAACTCAGAAAATCCCATAGAACGTTAGACAAGGTTATCAGCACACAATAGGAAATGGTTATCGCATAATAACTTACTCTAACACATGGTTATATATTAAACAAAATCTGAATTTATTTTAAGACAAAACTGAATTTACGCATTAATAAAATAAACATTTCTAACCTATGACAAATTATTATGAACCAGTACGTAATTTCGAATTATATCGGTTCCCTTAGAGATCTCATTCATAAAATGTTTTAATTTAGAACTATTAACTTGTATTTAAGCTTGGATTAGAATAGTTCTGGTTTCTGTTAATAAAATTTTCAGTACATATTACCCATCCGCTGCGGGTTCCTGTGGTTAGTCGTACACTCATGTCGTTCTGCCGCACTCACGTAACTGTTTGTATTGAATTTAATATGTCTTTTTAATGTTCACTCATTACTTTGGTTAATACGTTATGTACATTATAATATACATTATTCTAGTTGTCCGACTTTTTTTCGCTCGTACACTGTCTATCACCACGACTATTAAACGGTATTTTAATACTGCTACAATGTTCACACTTTACAGGATAGGCCGATTATAATGATTTCGGCCTATCTTGCACCCGAGGCCACCGTTTTACTTGTAGAACTAGCAGACTACCATCTGCTGCCACTGTCTGATACAAACACTAGGGTGACAAATTTATTTACACAGGGACTGCTGCTGGCAGGCTGTTGTGTAATACGTCTGGCTGGTTGACTGTAGACATCAACAGTTTATCATAACATTGTATGTTGCTGGTTACAATGGGGTACCCCTTGGGTGAATACTAGCTGCTTTCAAATTAACTGATTTAAATCTTTACTGTCTCTAACACACAATTCTGTACCATTACAATACCCCCTCACCCAATGAGAGGTTTTATGCCGAAGCATAAAAAC
This sequence comes from Magicicada septendecula, assembly GCA_034769895.1. NCBI lineage: Eukaryota > Metazoa > Arthropoda > Insecta > Hemiptera > Cicadidae > Magicicada > Magicicada septendecula. The sequence continues at coordinate 775,324,653 of CM068367.1, forward strand.
TCTCATTGCCTAAAACCTAAGAGGATCAGTGAGGATATGGCGCCGACAACCCCCCTTAACTCTCTACTAATATCATGGATACTTACCCCCCTAGTCCGGTGGCTGTGGCCGCACCCATCCGATCTTACTGGACTTCTCTGTACGAGATCCCAACACCATAAGCTTGGACAGATACCCGCCACAGTATCACCTGACTCTGTAACATTCAATTAAAAGATTAACAAACGGCCTTCCATTACTCCATATCCACAACTGATTTGTTCCTCTTAGTCGTACTGGTTCAATATTTTATAAAGTACTGGTTTTCTTTTTTTTTCTACAACAATATGCATCACCCACCAAAATCATACATGGATTACATAAATACAAATCTTAAACTAACAACCTTATTATAGGATACACACTACAAACAAAATGCATTATTACCTTTAAAAAATAAACTATATGGACCTTATAACTTTAATCTCAAATTTCCAATTAAATAAAACTTTCTTCACTACATTTTGATCAATTACCTTTTTTTTTGTACAGTTTGTTTTTAAACAAATATTCTTACAATTTAAATCAAAGTTCAAATCAAAATAAATTTATATTCACTACTGACATTCACATTTTTAAGGTAGTTTACTTCTTAAATTACCAATTTAATTTAATTTAATTCCTCAACTCCTAATTATATCAATCTCATTTGTTCGAAACAATTTCATTTACTTTAATTACATTTTTCAAATGATTCTACCTTAACAAATCCTTTCGCATAAAATTTAACTGCATTACAATCAAAACACTAAGTGATTTCCTTATGTTATTCATAAAAAATTACCTCCCTTGCATTTCTTTTATTTCATAATAGAATTTACTCATAGCACTGATTCATCAAAATACAACATTCTTGTTGTTGTCAACTCGAGCATGACTGTAAACATTAGTCACACAAGATACTTACAATGTCCCTGTTTACATCAACGGTTGTCTACAAGACACTAACTCAGTCTCAACATTCCAGATTACATCATCACCAACACTTCCTTCAATATCCAGTTTATATAAATCTTTTCGTGTTGATATATTAATCAACTACTATTTGTTTTACATCACAAGTTAAATCATAATTAATTTGGCTTCATTAATAAAATTAACCTTTTTAAATTACTTTAATTCCACCTCCACTCAAAACAATTTGGCTTTAGTTACATTATTTAAAACACTTGTAATTTAAACACACAATACAAAACAAAATTCCTTCGTACCTCGTGTTAATTATTTAGCAAAATAAAATATTATTATTATAACATTCATCTCTACTACAAACATGTGTTACAGAAACTATAGTCTTATATTCCAACAATATAACCCTGACACAATACATTTAACACTAACACATTTATTTACAAATTTTTGTCATAATTTTCATTGTTTAACACACATCATTACATAAATCAGCCAAGTAATTTTACCATTGACTCAAATAATTAAATGTTCATTCTTAATTTGTCTAACCCCCGTCGTCGAAAATTAATCTTTTCTGCACATAACATTGTTCAATTTCATTTATACACATCATATGGCTATCATTTGTATAATAACCATAAAAATTCATTTTTTCCAATATACCATAATAATAATGCTCAGGGTTACCCCCCATTATTACTTTATCATAAGTCCATTCTCCATTGGTATTTATTGTTACAATTACAGCCTTGAATTTTTCATCCTATAGTTGTCAGCTGTTACTAATACGCTGACCCTCACTACAGGTAAGTGTATATTATTATCATCAATATAATCATTGTCTATTACACAAGGTAAGTCTCTATTATTTTTAATATAATCATTTCTTTCCATATTTATTCCCACTACTAACCCTTTATAATCTCTACTTAATCTGAACAACTCTGTCACTCTATCTCGCTCTTCATAATCACTCTCCCAATCCAATCTCACATTCTCACTCAACTCAGAGGGCAATACCACTTTATTATTTAAACACCATCTGGCCTAACCAGATGAACACAAAAATCTATTTTGACCATTTGCCGACCCATTGTCACCCAAATGTCCTAGTGAGGATCTCTTATCCCCATAAACAACTTGTGAAAACTCTGTTTCACATTTAACCCCATAAAAATTTGCCCCCTGTTCACCCTCTACAATTAAACTATCTCTATACTCACTTTCTAAGGCATTATGATCCCTAACTAACAATCCTCTAACCTCAACTAATTTTCTACTCTCAATATTACTACCACTGTTACTCAATATATCACCATTACTTTTATTGAATAATATATCACTCTTGTTAATGTCGTCATAACTAACATTATTACTCACCTTGTTTGCTGCCACCTGTTCAACGCTTAAACTAACACCATTATCATTTATTTTTCCGTTATTTTCACTTACCCTGGTTTCCATTACTTCATTATTTTCAATGTTTCTCCCAAGCTTATCTAACTGTTGTATTAACTTAACATTTATTTCATTTATTTCCCCCATAATTTCGTTAAATTTAGTATCGAATTTTTTGTCACTGTTGTCAAGACGATTATTTATTTCGTTAATATCCCCCTTTAATTCATTAAATTTAGCATTCAACTTATTATTTTGTTGATTCAAATTATTTTTATTTTGTTCTTTCAACTCCTTGAATCTACTTTCATTTTTACCATCTTGTTCTTTAAACTTTTCATTGAAATTACTATTTATATTCTCCGACATTGTTCTCATTAGGTTATACAGATCATCCATTGACAACCCTTTTTCTTTTATTTTTGTTACCACGGGAGTGGATTTTGCTCCCACCTCACTAATTACTACGGATTGTGCCTCGGCCATGTTAAACACACTTTTTTATTGTAATACCCTTTATATAGAAACTCCAATAATTATTCACACATACGCCATTACCACAACCTATTTTCTGTGCTTCAAAACAGGTCTAGTTCATATAATATTTATACGAACATCCTGGTAGCGTCGCCAATGTAACGGTATTTTTCTTACCATTATAATACAATCAGAAGATTCCAGTAATATTATAATTATACTTACTGCTCACTGCTGCCAGAATTTTACCTACCGTCATAATCCCACTAAACTTACCTTATCAAATTACCCAGGTCACCACGATATTTTCAGGTTTAATATCGAAACCTTTACACTCTTGCCCTTATAAAAATTAACATAATCCCGCTATCTGACCACCCTTAAAACTCAGAAAATCCCATAGAACGTTAGACAAGGTTTTCAGCACACAATAGGAAATGGTTATCGCGTAATAACTTACTCTAACACATGGTTATATATTAAACAAAATCTGAATTTATTTTAAGACAAAACTGAATTTACGCATTAATAAAATAAACATTTCTAACCTATGACAAATTATTATGAACCAGTACGTAATTTCGAATTATATCGGTTCCCTTAGAGATCTCATTCATAAAATGATTTAATTTAGAACTATTAACTTGTATTTAAGCTTGGATTAGAATAGTTCTGGTTTCTGTTAATAAAATTTTCAGTACATATTACCCATCCGCTGCGGGTTCCTGTGGTTAGTCGTTCTGCCGCACTCACGTAACTGTTTGTATTGAATTTAATATGTCTTTTTAAAGTTCACTCATTACTTTGGTTAATACGTTATGTACATGGTAATATACATTATTCTAGTTGTCCGACTTTCTTTCGCTCGTACACTGTCTATCACCACGACTATTAAACGGTATTTTAATACTGCTACAATGTTCACACTTTACAGGATAGGCCGATTATAATGATTTCGGCCTATCTTGCACCCGAGGCCACCGTTTTACTTGTAGAACTAGCAGACTACCATCTGCTGCCACTGTCTGATACAAACACTAGGGTGACAAATTTATTTACACAGGGACTGCTGCTGGCAGGCTGTTGTGTAATACGTCTGGCTGGTTGACTGTAGACATCAACAGTTTATCATAACATTGTATGTTGCTGGTTACAATGGGGTACCCCTTGGGTGAATACTAGCTGCTTTCAAATTAACTGATTTAAATCTTTACTGTCTCTAACACACAATTCTGTACCATTACAATACCCCCCCCAATGAGAGGTTTTATGCCGAAGCATAAAAACTCTCATTGCCTAAAACCTAAGAGGATCAGTGAGGATATGGCGCCGACAACCCCCCTTAACTCTCTACTAATATCATGGATACTTACCCCCCTAGTCCGGTGGCTGTGGCCGCACCCATCCGATCTTACTGGACTTCTCTGTACGAGATCCCAACACCATAAGCTTGGACAGATACCCGCCACAGTATCACCTGACTCTGTAACATTCAATTAAAAGATTAACAAACGGCCTTCCATTACTCCATATCCACAACTGATTTGTTCCTCTTAGTCGTACTGGTTCAATATTTTATAAAGTACTGGTTTTCTTTTTTTTTTCTACAACACAATATGCATCACCCACCAAAATCATACATGGATTACATAAATACAAATCTTAAACTAACAACCTTATTATAGGATACATACTACAAACAAAATGCATTATTACCTTTAAAAAATAAACTATATGGACCTTATAACTTTAATCTCAAATTTCCAATTAAATAAAACTTTCTTCACTACATTTTGATCAATTACCTTTTTTTTTGTACAGTTTGTTTTTAAACAAATATTCTTACAATTTAAATCAAAGTTCAAATCAAAATAAATTTATATTCACTACTGACATTCACATTTTTAAGGTAGTTTACTTCTTAAATTACCAATTTAATTTAATTTAATTCCTCAACTCCTAATTATATCAATCTCATTTGTTCGAAACAATTTCATTTACTTTAATTACATTTTTCAAATGATTCTATCTTAACAAATCCTTTCGCATAAAATTTAACTGCATTACAATCAAAACACTAAGTGATTTCCTTATGTTATTCATAAAAAATTACCTCCCTTGCATTTCTTTTATTTCATAATAGAATTTACTCATAGCACTGATTCATCAAAATACAACATTCTTGTTGTTGTCAACTCGAGCATGACTGTAAACATTAGTCACACAAGATACTTACAATGTCCCTGTTTACATCAACGGTTGTCTACAAGACACTAACTCAGTCTCAACATTCCAGATTACATCATCACCAACACTTCCTTCAATATCCAGTTTATATAAATCTTTTCGTGTTGATATATTAATCAACTACTATTTGTTTTACATCACAAGTTAAATCATAATTAATTTGGCTTCATTAATAAAATTAACCTTTTTAAATTACTTTAATTCCACCTCCACTCAAAACAATTTGGCTTTAGTTACATTATTTAAAACACTTGTAATTTAAACACACAATACAAAACAAAATTCCTTCGTACCTCGTGTTAATTATTTAGCAAAATAAAATATTATTATTATAACATTCATCTCTACTACAAACATGTGTTACAGAAACTATAGTTTTATATTCCAACAATATAACCCTGACACAATACATTTAACACTAACACATTTATTTACAAATTTTTGTCATAATTTTCATTGTTTAACACACATCATTACATAAATCAGCCAAGTAATTTTACCATTGACTCAAATAATTAAATGTTCATTCTTAATTTGTCTAACCCCCGTCGTCGAAAATTAATCTTTTCTGCACATAACATTGTTCAATTTCATTTATACACATCATATGGCTATCATTTGTATAATAACCATAAAAATTCATTTTTTCCAATATACCATAATAATAATGCTCAGGGTTACCCCCCATTATTACTTTATCATAAGTCCATTCTCCATTGGTATTTATTGTTACAATTACAGCCTTGAATTTTTCATCCTATAGTTGTCAGCTGTTACTAATACGCTGACCCTCACTACAGGTGAGTGTATATTATTATCATCAATATAATCATTGTCTATTACACAAGGTAAGTCTCTATTATTTTTAATATAATCATTTCTTTCCATATTTATTCCCACTACTAACCCTTTATAATCTCTACTTAATCTGAACAACTCTGTCACTCTATCTCGCTCTTCATAATCACTCTCCCAATCCAATCTCACATTCTCACTCAACTCAGAGGGCAATACCACTTTATTATTTAAACACCATCTGGCCTAACCAGATGAACACAAAAATCTATTTTGACCATTTGCCGACCCATTGTCACCCAAATGTCCTAGTGAGGATCTCTTATCCCCATAAACAACTTGTGAAAACTCTGTTTCACATTTAACCCCATAAAAATTTGCCCCCTGTTCACCCTCTACAATTAAACTATCTCTATACTCACTTTCTAAGGCATTATGATCCCTAACTAACAATCCTCTAACCTCAACTAATTTTCTACTCTCAATATTACTACCACTGTTACTCAATATATCACCATTACTTTTATTGAATAATATATCACTCTTGTTAATGTCATCATAACTAACATTATTACTCACCTTGTTTGCTGCCACCTGTTCAACGCTTAAACTAACACCATTATCATTTATTTTTCCGTTATTTTCACTTACCCTGGTTTCCATTACTTCATTATTTTCAATATTTCTCCCAAGCTTATCTAACTGTTGTATTAACTTAACATTTATTTCATTTATTTCCCCCATAATTTCGTTAAATTTAGTATCGAATTTTTTGTCAATGTTGTCAAGACGATTATTTATTTCGTTAATATCCCCCGTTAATTCATTAAATTTAGCATTCAACTTATTATTTTGTTGATTCAAATTATTTTTATTTTGTTCTTTCAACTCCTTGAATCTACTTTCATTTTTACCATCTTGTTCTTTAAACTTTTCATTGAAATTACTATTTATATTCTCCGACATTGTTCTCATTAGGTTATACAGATCATCCATTGACAACCCTTTTTCTTTTATTTTTGTTACCACGGGAGTGGATTTTGCTCCCACCTCACTAATTACTACGGATTGTGCCTCGGCCATGTTAAACACACTTTTTTATTGTAATACCCTTTATATAGAAACTCCAATAATTATTCACACATACGCCATTACCACAACCTATTTTCTGTGCTTCAAAACAGGTCTAGTTCATATAATATTTATACGAACATCCTGGTAGGGTCGCCAATGTAACGGTATTTTTCTTACCATTATAATACAATCAGAAGATTCCAGTAATATTATAATTATACTTACTGCTCACTGCTGCCAGAATTTTACCTACCGTCATAATCCCACTAAACTTACCTTATCAAATTACCCAGGTCACCACGATATTTTGAGGTTTAATATCGAAACCTTTACACTCTTGCCCTTATAAAAATTAACATAATCCCGCTATCTGACCACCCTTAAAACTCAGAAAATCCCATAGAACGTTAGACAAGGTTATCAGCACACAATAGGAAATGGTTATCGCATAATAACTTACTCTAACACATGGTTATATATTAAACAAAATCTGAATTTATTTTAAGACAAAACTGAATTTACGCATTAATAAAATAAACATTTCTAACCTATGACAAATTATTATGAACCAGTACGTAATTTCGAATTATATCGGTTCCCTTAGAGATCTCATTCATAAAATGTTTTAATTTAGAACTATTAACTTGTATTTAAGCTTGGATTAGAATAGTTCTGGTTTCTGTTAATAAAATTTTCAGTACATATTACCCATCCGCTGCGGGTTCCTGTGGTTAGTCGTACACTCATGTCGTTCTGCCGCACTCACGTAACTGTTTGTATTGAATTTAATATGTCTTTTTAATGTTCACTCATTACTTTGGTTAATACGTTATGTACATTATAATATACATTATTCTAGTTGTCCGACTTTTTTTCGCTCGTACACTGTCTATCACCACGACTATTAAACGGTATTTTAATACTGCTACAATGTTCACACTTTACAGGATAGGCCGATTATAATGATTTCGGCCTATCTTGCACCCGAGGCCACCGTTTTACTTGTAGAACTAGCAGACTACCATCTGCTGCCACTGTCTGATACAAACACTAGGGTGACAAATTTATTTACACAGGGACTGCTGCTGGCAGGCTGTTGTGTAATACGTCTGGCTGGTTGACTGTAGACATCAACAGTTTATCATAACATTGTATGTTGCTGGTTACAATGGGGTACCCCTTGGGTGAATACTAGCTGCTTTCAAATTAACTGATTTAAATCTTTACTGTCTCTAACACACAATTCTGTACCATTACAATACCCCCCCACCCAATGAGAGGTTTTATGCCGAAGCATAAAAACTCTCATTGCCTAAAACCTAAGAGGATCAGTGAGGATATGGCGCCGACAACCCCCCTTAACTCTCTACTAATATCATGGATACTTACCCCCCTAGTCCGGTGGCTGTGGCCGCACCCATCCGATCTTACTGGACTTCTCTGTACGAGATCCCAACACCATAAGCTTGGACAGATACCCGCCACAGTATCACCTGACTCTGTAACATTCAATTAAAAGATTAACAAACGGCCTTCCATTACTCCATATCCACAACTGATTTGTTCCTCTTAGTCGTACTGGTTCAATATTTTATAAAGTACTGGTTTTCTTTTTTTTTCTACAACAATATGCATCACCCACCAAAATCATACATGGATTACATAAATACAAATCTTAAACTAACAACCTTATTATAGGATACACACTACAAACAAAATGCATTATTACCTTTAAAAAATAAACTATATGGACCTTATAACTTTAATCTCAAATTTCCAATTAAATAAAACTTTCTTCACTACATTTTGATCAATTACCTTTTTTTTTGTACAGTTTGTTTTTAAACAAATATTCTTACAATTTAAATCAAAGTTCAAATCAAAATAAATTTATATTCACTACTGACATTCACATTTTTAAGGTAGTTTACTTCTTAAATTACCAATTTAATTTAATTTAATTCCTCAACTCCTAATTATATCAATCTCATTTGTTCGAAACAATTTCATTTACTTTAATTACATTTTTCAAATGATTCTACCTTAACAAATCCTTTCGCATAAAATTTAACTGCATTACAATCAAAACACTAAGTGATTTCCTTATGTTATTCATAAAAAATTACCTCCCTTGCATTTCTTTTATTTCATAATAGAATTTACTCATAGCACTGATTCATCAAAATACAACATTCTTGTTGTTGTCAACTCGAGCATGACTGTAAACATTAGTCACACAAGATACTTACAATGTCCCTGTTTACATCAACGGTTGTCTACAAGACACTAACTCAGTCTCAACATTCCAGATTACATCATCACCAACACTTCCTTCAATATCCAGTTTATATAAATCTTTTCGTGTTGATATATTAATCAACTACTATTTGTTTTACATCACAAGTTAAATCATAATTAATTTGGCTTCATTAATAAAATTAACCTTTTTAAATTACTTTAATTCCACCTCCACTCAAAACAATTTGGCTTTAGTTACATTATTTAAAACACTTGTAATTTAAACACACAATACAAAACAAAATTCCTTCGTACCTCGTGTTAATTATTTAGCAAAATAAAATATTATTATTATAACATTCATCTCTACTACAAACATGTGTTACAGAAACTATAGTCTTATATTCCAACAATATAACCCTGACACAATACATTTAACACTAACACATTTATTTACAAATTTTTGTCATAATTTTCATTGTTTAACACACATCATTACATAAATCAGCCAAGTAATTTTACCATTGACTCAAATAATTAAATGTTCATTCTTAATTTGTCTAACCCCCGTCGTCGAAAATTAATCTTTTCTGCACATAACATTGTTCAATTTCATTTATACACATCATATGGCTATCATTTGTATAATAACCATAAAAATTCATTTTTTCCAATATACCATAATAATAATGCTCAGGGTTACCCCCCATTATTACTTTATCATAAGTCCATTCTCCATTGGTATTTATTGTTACAATTACAGCCTTGAATTTTTCATCCTATAGTTGTCAGCTGTTACTAATACGCTGACCCTCACTACAGGTGAGTGTATATTATTATCATCAATATAATCATTGTCTATTACACAAGGTAAGTCTCTATTATTTTTAATATAATCATTTCTTTCCATATTTATTCCCACTACTAACCCTTTATAATCTCTACTTAATCTGAACAACTCTGTCACTCTATCTCGCTCTTCATAATCACTCTCCCAATCCAATCTCACATTCTCACTCAACTCAGAGGGCAATACCACTTTATTATTTAAACACCATCTGGCCTAACCAGATGAACACAAAAATCTATTTTGACCATTTGCCGACCCATTGTCACCCAAATGTCCTAGTGAGGATCTCTTATCCCCATAAACAACTTGTGAAAACTCTGTTTCACATTTAACCCCATAAAAATTTGCCCCCTGTTCACCCTCTACAATTAAACTATCTCTATACTCACTTTCTAAGGCATTATGATCCCTAACTAACAATCCTCTAACCTCAACTAATTTTCTACTCTCAATATTACTACCACTGTTACTCAATATATCACCATTACTTTTATTGAATAATATATCACTCTTGTTAATGTCATCATAACTAACATTATTACTCACCTTGTTTGCTGCCACCTGTTCAACGCTTAAACTAACACCATTATCATTTATTTTTCCGTTATTTTCACTTACCCTGGTTTCCATTACTTCATTATTTTCAATATTTCTCCCAAGCTTATCTAACTGTTGTATTAACTTAACATTTATTTCATTTATTTCCCCCATAATTTCGTTAAATTTAGTATCGAATTTTTTGTCAATGTTGTCAAGACGATTATTTATTTCGTTAATATCCCCCGTTAATTCATTAAATTTAGCATTCAACTTATTATTTTGTTGATTCAAATTATTTTTATTTTGTTCTTTCAACTCCTTGAATCTACTTTCATTTTTACCATCTTGTTCTTTAAACTTTTCATTGAAATTACTATTTATATTCTCCGACATTGTTCTCATTAGGTTATACAGATCATCCATTGACAACCCTTTTTCTTTTATTTTTGTTACCACGGGAGTGGATTTTGCTCCCACCTCACTAATTACTACGGATTGTGCCTCGGCCATGTTAAACACACTTTTTTATTGTAATACCCTTTATATAGAAACTCCAATAATTATTCACACATACGCCATTACCACAACCTATTTTCTGTGCTTCAAAACAGGTCTAGTTCATATAATATTTATACGAACATCCTGGTAGGGTCGCCAATGTAACGGTATTTTTCTTACCATTATAATACAATCAGAAGATTCCAGTAATATTATAATTATACTTACTGCTCACTGCTGCCAGAATTTTACCTACCGTCATAATCCCACTAAACTTACCTTATCAAATTACCCAGGTCACCACGATATTTTGAGGTTTAATATCGAAACCTTTACACTCTTGCCCTTATAAAAATTAACATAATCCCGCTATCTGACCACCCTTAAAACTCAGAAAATCCCATAGAACGTTAGACAAGGTTATCAGCACACAATAGGAAATGGTTATCGCATAATAACTTACTCTAACACATGGTTATATATTAAACAAAATCTGAATTTATTTTAAGACAAAACTGAATTTACGCATTAATAAAATAAACATTTCTAACCTATGACAAATTATTATGAACCAGTACGTAATTTCGAATTATATCGGTTCCCTTAGAGATCTCATTCATAAAATGTTTTAATTTAGAACTATTAACTTGTATTTAAGCTTGGATTAGAATAGTTCTGGTTTCTGTTAATAAAATTTTCAGTACATATTACCCATCCGCTGCGGGTTCCTGTGGTTAGTCGTACACTCATGTCGTTCTGCCGCACTCACGTAACTGTTTGTATTGAATTTAATATGTCTTTTTAATGTTCACTCATTACTTTGGTTAATACGTTATGTACATTATAATATACATTATTCTAGTTGTCCGACTTTTTTTCGCTCGTACACTGTCTATCACCACGACTATTAAACGGTATTTTAATACTGCTACAATGTTCACACTTTACAGGATAGGCCGATTATAATGATTTCGGCCTATCTTGCACCCGAGGCCACCGTTTTACTTGTAGAACTAGCAGACTACCATCTGCTGCCACTGTCTGATACAAACACTAGGGTGACAAATTTATTTACACAGGGACTGCTGCTGGCAGGCTGTTGTGTAATACGTCTGGCTGGTTGACTGTAGACATCAACAGTTTATCATAACATTGTATGTTGCTGGTTACAATGGGGTACCCCTTGGGTGAATACTAGCTGCTTTCAAATTAACTGATTTAAATCTTTACTGTCTCTAACACACAATTCTGTACCATTACAATACCCCCCCACCCAATGAGAGGTTTTATGCCGAAGCATAAAAACTCTCATTGCCTAAAACCTAAGAGGATCAGTGAGGATATGGCGCCGACAACCCCCCTTAACTCTCTACTAATATCATGGATACTTACCCCCCTAGTCCGGTGGCTGTGGCCGCACCCATCCGATCTTACTGGACTTCTCTGTACGAGATCCCAACACCATAAGCTTGGACAGATACCCGCCACAGTATCACCTGACTCTGTAACATTCAATTAAAAGATTAACAAACGGCCTTCCATTACTCCATATCCACAACTGATTTGTTCCTCTTAGTCGTACTGGTTCAATATTTTATAAAGTACTGGTTTTCTTTTTTTTTCTACAACAATATGCATCACCCACCAAAATCATACATGGATTACATAAATACAAATCTTAAACTAACAACCTTATTATAGGATACACACTACAAACAAAATGCATTATTACCTTTAAAAAATAAACTATATGGACCTTATAACTTTAATCTCAAATTTCCAATTAAATAAAACTTTCTTCACTACATTTTGATCAATTACCTTTTTTTTTGTACAGTTTGTTTTTAAACAAATATTCTTACAATTTAAATCAAAGTTCAAATCAAAATAAATTTATATTCACTACTGACATTCACATTTTTAAGGTAGTTTACTTCTTAAATTACCAATTTAATTTAATTTAATTCCTCAACTCCTAATTATATCAATCTCATTTGTTCGAAACAATTTCATTTACTTTAATTACATTTTTCAAATGATTCTACCTTAACAAATCCTTTCGCATAAAATTTAACTGCATTACAATCAAAACACTAAGTGATTTCCTTATGTTATTCATAAAAAATTACCTCCCTTGCATTTCTTTTATTTCATAATAGAATTTACTCATAGCACTGATTCATCAAAATACAACATTCTTGTTGTTGTCAACTCGAGCATGACTGTAAACATTAGTCACACAAGATACTTACAATGTCCCTGTTTACATCAACGGTTGTCTACAAGACACTAACTCAGTCTCAACATTCCAGATTACATCATCACCAACACTTCCTTCAATATCCAGTTTATATAAATCTTTTCGTGTTGATATATTAATCAACTACTATTTGTTTTACATCACAAGTTAAATCATAATTAATTTGGCTTCATTAATAAAATTAACCTTTTTAAATTACTTTAATTCCACCTCCACTCAAAACAATTTGGCTTTAGTTACATTATTTAAAACACTTGTAATTTAAACACACAATACAAAACAAAATTCCTTCGTACCTCGTGTTAATTATTTAGCAAAATAAAATATTATTATTATAACATTCATCTCTACTACAAACATGTGTTACAGAAACTATAGTCTTATATTCCAACAATATAACCCTGACACAATACATTTAACACTAACACATTTATTTACAAATTTTTGTCATAATTTTCATTGTTTAACACACATCATTACATAAATCAGCCAAGTAATTTTACCATTGACTCAAATAATTAAATGTTCATTCTTAATTTGTCTAACCCCCGTCGTCGAAAATTAATCTTTTCTGCACATAACATTGTTCAATTTCATTTATACACATCATATGGCTATCATTTGTATAATAACCATAAAAATTCATTTTTTCCAATATACCATAATAATAATGCTCAGGGTTACCCCCCATTATTACTTTATCATAAGTCCATTCTCCATTGGTATTTATTGTTACAATTACAGCCTTGAATTTTTCATCCTATAGTTGTCAGCTGTTACTAATACGCTGACCCTCACTACAGGTGAGTGTATATTATTATCATCAATATAATCATTGTCTATTACACAAGGTAAGTCTCTATTATTTTTAATATAATCATTTCTTTCCATATTTATTCCCACTACTAACCCTTTATAATCTCTACTTAATCTGAACAACTCTGTCACTCTATCTCGCTCTTCATAATCACTCTCCCAATCCAATCTCACATTCTCACTCAACTCAGAGGGCAATACCACTTTATTATTTAAACACCATCTGGCCTAACCAGATGAACACAAAAATCTATTTTGACCATTTGCCGACCCATTGTCACCCAAATGTCCTAGTGAGGATCTCTTATCCCCATAAACAACTTGTGAAAACTCTGTTTCACATTTAACCCCATAAAAATTTGCCCCCTGTTCACCCTCTACAATTAAACTATCTCTATACTCACTTTCTAAGGCATTATGATCCCTAACTAACAATCCTCTAACCTCAACTAATTTTCTACTCTCAATATTACTACCACTGTTACTCAATATATCACCATTACTTTTATTGAATAATATATCACTCTTGTTAATGTCATCATAACTAACATTATTACTCACCTTGTTTGCTGCCACCTGTTCAACGCTTAAACTAACACCATTATCATTTATTTTTCCGTTATTTTCACTTACCCTGGTTTCCATTACTTCATTATTTTCAATATTTCTCCCAAGCTTATCTAACTGTTGTATTAACTTAACATTTATTTCATTTATTTCCCCCATAATTTCGTTAAATTTAGTATCGAATTTTTTGTCAATGTTGTCAAGACGATTATTTATTTCGTTAATATCCCCCGTTAATTCATTAAATTTAGCATTCAACTTATTATTTTGTTGATTCAAATTATTTTTATTTTGTTCTTTCAACTCCTTGAATCTACTTTCATTTTTACCATCTTGTTCTTTAAACTTTTCATTGAAATTACTATTTATATTCTCCGACATTGTTCTCATTAGGTTATACAGATCATCCATTGACAACCCTTTTTCTTTTATTTTTGTTACCACGGGAGTGGATTTTGCTCCCACCTCACTAATTACTACGGATTGTGCCTCGGCCATGTTAAACACACTTTTTTATTGTAATACCCTTTATATAGAAACTCCAATAATTATTCACACATACGCCATTACCACAACCTATTTTCTGTGCTTCAAAACAGGTCTAGTTCATATAATATTTATACGAACATCCTGGTAGGGTCGCCAATGTAACGGTATTTTTCTTACCATTATAATACAATCAGAAGATTCCAGTAATATTATAATTATACTTACTGCTCACTGCTGCCAGAATTTTACCTACCGTCATAATCCCACTAAACTTACCTTATCAAATTACCCAGGTCACCACGATATTTTGAGGTTTAATATCGAAACCTTTACACTCTTGCCCTTATAAAAATTAACATAATCCCGCTATCTGACCACCCTTAAAACTCAGAAAATCCCATAGAACGTTAGACAAGGTTATCAGCACACAATAGGAAATGGTTATCGCATAATAACTTACTCTAACACATGGTTATATATTAAACAAAATCTGAATTTATTTTAAGACAAAACTGAATTTACGCATTAATAAAATAAACATTTCTAACCTATGACAAATTATTATGAACCAGTACGTAATTTCGAATTATATCGGTTCCCTTAGAGATCTCATTCATAAAATGTTTTAATTTAGAACTATTAACTTGTATTTAAGCTTGGATTAGAATAGTTCTGGTTTCTGTTAATAAAATTTTCAGTACATATTACCCATCCGCTGCGGGTTCCTGTGGTTAGTCGTACACTCATGTCGTTCTGCCGCACTCACGTAACTGTTTGTATTGAATTTAATATGTCTTTTTAATGTTCACTCATTACTTTGGTTAATACGTTATGTACATTATAATATACATTATTCTAGTTGTCCGACTTTTTTTCGCTCGTACACTGTCTATCACCACGACTATTAAACGGTATTTTAATACTGCTACAATGTTCACACTTTACAGGATAGGCCGATTATAATGATTTCGGCCTATCTTGCACCCGAGGCCACCGTTTTACTTGTAGAACTAGCAGACTACCATCTGCTGCCACTGTCTGATACAAACACTAGGGTGACAAATTTATTTACACAGGGACTGCTGCTGGCAGGCTGTTGTGTAATACGTCTGGCTGGTTGACTGTAGACATCAACAGTTTATCATAACATTGTATGTTGCTGGTTACAATGGGGTACCCCTTGGGTGAATACTAGCTGCTTTCAAATTAACTGATTTAAATCTTTACTGTCTCTAACACACAATTCTGTACCATTACAATACCCCCCCCCCAATGAGAGGTTTTATGCCGAAGCATAAAAACTCTCATTGCCTAAAACCTAAGAGGATCAGTGAGGATATGGCGCCGACAACCCCCCTTAACTCTCTACTAATATCATGGATACTTACCCCCCTAGTCCGGTGGCTGTGGCCGCACCCATCCGATCTTACTGGACTTCTCTGTACGAGATCCCAACACCATAAGCTTGGACAGATACCCGCCACAGTATCACCTGACTCTGTAACATTCAATTAAAAGATTAACAAACGGCCTTCCATTACTCCATATCCACAACTGATTTGTTCCTCTTAGTCGTACTGGTTCAATATTTTATAAAGTACTGGTTTTCTTTTTTTTTCTACAACAATATGCATCACCCACCAAAATCATACATGGATTACATAAATACAAATCTTAAACTAACAACCTTATTATAGGATACACACTACAAACAAAATGCATTATTACCTTTAAAAAATAAACTATATGGACCTTATAACTTTAATCTCAAATTTCCAATTAAATAAAACTTTCTTCACTACATTTTGATCAATTACCTTTTTTTTTGTACAGTTTGTTTTTAAACAAATATTCTTACAATTTAAATCAAAGTTCAAATCAAAATAAATTTATATTCACTACTGACATTCACATTTTTAAGGTAGTTTACTTCTTAAATTACCAATTTAATTTAATTTAATTCCTCAACTCCTAATTATATCAATCTCATTTGTTCGAAACAATTTCATTTACTTTAATTACATTTTTCAAATGATTCTACCTTAACAAATCCTTTCGCATAAAATTTAACTGCATTACAATCAAAACACTAAGTGATTTCCTTATGTTATTCATAAAAAATTACCTCCCTTGCATTTCTTTTATTTCATAAAAGAATTTACTCATAGCACTGATTCATCAAAATACAACATTCTTGTTGTTGTCAACTCGAGCATGACTGTAAACATTAGTCACACAAGATACTTATAATGTCCCTGTTTACATCAACGGTTGTCTACAAGACACTAACTCAGTCTCAACATTCCAGATTACATCATCACCAACACTTCCTTCAATATCCAGTTTATATAAATCTTTTCGTGTTGATATATTAATCAACTACTATTTGTTTTACATCACAAGTTAAATCATAATTAATTTGGCTTCATTAATAAAATTAACCTTTTTAAATTACTTTAATTCCACCTCCACTCAAAACAATTTGGCTTTAGTTACATTATTTAAAACACTTGTAATTTAAACACACAATACAAAACAAAATTCCTTCGTACCTCGTGTTAATTATTTAGCAAAGAAAATATTATTATTATAACATTCATCTCTACTACAAACATGTGTTACAGAAACTATAGTCTTATATTCCAACAATATAACCCTGACACAATACATTTAACACTAACACATTTATTTACAAATTTTTGTCATAATTTTCATTGTTTAACACACATCATTACATAAATCAGCCAAGTAATTTTACCATTGACTCAAATAATTAAATGTTCATTCTTAATTTGTCTAACCCCCGTCGTCGAAAATTAATCTTTTCTGCACATAACATTGTTCAATTTCATTTATACACATCATATGGCTATCATTTGTATAATAACCATAAAAATTCATTTTTTCCAATATACCATAATAATAATGCTCAGGGTTACCCCCCATTATTACTTTATCATAAGTCCATTCTCCATTGGTATTTATTGTTACAATTACAGCCTTGAATTTTTCATCCTATAGTTGTCAGCTGTTACTAATACGCTGACCCTCACTACAGGTGAGTGTATATTATTATCATCAATATAATCATTGTCTATTACACAAGGTAAGTCTCTATTATTTTTAATATAATCATTTCTTTCCATATTTATTCCCACTACTAACCCTTTATAATCTCTACTTAATCTGAACAACTCTGTCACTCTATCTCGCTCTTCATAATCACTCTCCCAATCCAATCTCACATTCTCACTCAACTCAGAGGGCAATACCACTTTATTATTTAAACACCATCTGGCCTAACCAGATGAACACAAAAATCTATTTTGACCATTTGCCGACCCATTGTCACCCAAATGTCCTAGTGAGGATCTCTTATCCCCATAAACAACTTGTGAAAACTCTGTTTCACATTTAACCCCATAAAAATTTGCCCCCTGTTCACCCTCTACAATTAAACTATCTCTATACTCACTTTCTAAGGCATTATGATCCCTAACTAACAATCCTCTAACCTCAACTAATTTTCTACTCTCAATATTACTACCACTGTTACTCAATATATCACCATTACTTTTATTGAATAATATATCACTCTTGTTAATGTCATCATAACTAACATTATTACTCACCTTGTTTGCTGCCACCTGTTCAACGCTTAAACTAACACCATTATCATTTATTTTTCCGTTATTTTCACTTACCCTGGTTTCCATTACTTCATTATTTTCAATATTTCTCCCAAGCTTATCTAACTGTTGTATTAACTTAACATTTATTTCATTTATTTCCCCCATAATTTCGTTAAATTTAGTATCGAATTTTTTGTCACTGTTGTCAAGACGATTATTTAATTCGTTAATATCCCCCGTTAATTCATTAAATTTAGCATTCAACTTATTATTTTGTTGATTCAAATTATTTTTATTTTGTTCTTTCAACTCCTTGAATCTACTTTCATTTTTACCATCTTGTTCTTTAAACTTTTCATTGAAATTACTATTTATATTCTCCGACATTGTTCTCATTAGGTTATACAGATCATCCATTGACAACCCTTTTTCTTTTATTTTTGTTACCACGGGAGTGGATTTTGCTCCCACCTCACTAATTACTACGGATTGTGCCTCGGCCATGTTAAACACACTTTTTTATTGTAATACCCTTTATATAGAAACTCCAATAATTATTCACACATACGCCATTACCACAACCTATTTTCTGTGCTTCAAAACAGGTCTAGTTCATATAATATTTATACGAACATCCTGGTAGGGTCGCCAATGTAACGGTATTTTTCTTACCATTATAATACAATCAGAAGATTCCAGTAATATTATAATTATACTTACTGCTCACTGCTGCCAGAATTTTACCTACCGTCATAATCCCACTAAACTTACCTTATCAAATTACCCAGGTCACCACGATATTTTGAGGTTTAATATCGAAACCTTTACACTCTTGCCCTTATAAAAATTAACATAATCCCGCTATCTGACCACCCTTAAAACTCAGAAAATCCCATAGAACGTTAGACAAGGTTATCAGCACACAATAGGAAATGGTTATCGCGTAATAACTTACTCTAACACATGGTTATATATTAAACAAAATCTGAATTTATTTTAAGACAAAACTGAATTTACGCATTAATAAAATAAACATTTCTAACCTATGACAAATTATTATGAACCAGTACGTAATTTCGAATTATATCGGTTCCCTTAGAGATCTCATTCATAAAATGTTTTAATTTAGAACTATTAACTTGTATTTAAGCTTGGATTAGAATAGTTCTGGTTTCTGTTAATAAAATTTTCAGTACATATTACCCATCCGCTGCGGGTTCCTGTGGTTAGTCGTACACTCATGTCGTTCTGCCGCACTCACGTAACTGTTTGTATTGAATTTAATATGTCTTTTTAATGTTCACTCATTACTTTGGTTAATACGTTATGTACATTATAATATACATTATTCTAGTTGTCCGACTTTTTTTCGCTCGTACACTGTCTATCACCACGACTATTAAACGGTATTTTAATACTGCTACAATGTTCACACTTTACAGGATAGGCCGATTATAATGATTTCGGCCTATCTTGCACCCGAGGCCACCGTTTTACTTGTAGAACTAGCAGACTACCATCTGCTGCCACTGTCTGATACAAACACTAGGGTGACAAATTTATTTACACAGGGACTGCTGCTGGCAGGCTGTTGTGTAATACGTCTGGCTGGTTGACTGTAGACATCAACAGTTTATCATAACATTGTATGTTGCTGGTTACAATGGGGTACCCCTTGGGTGAATACTAGCTGCTTTCAAATTAACTGATTTAAATCTTTACTGTCTCTAACACAATTCTGTACCATTACAATACCCCCCCCCCAATGAGAGGTTTTATGCCGAAGCATAAAAACTCTCATTGCCTAAAACCTAAGAGGATCAGTGAGGATATGGCGCTGACAACCCCCCTTAACTCTCTACTAATATCATGGATACTTACCCCCCTAGTCCGGTGGCTGTGGCCGCACCCATCCGATCTTACTGGACTTCTCTGTACGAGATCCCAACACCATAAGCTTGGACAGATACCCGCCACAGTATCACCTGACTCTGTAACATTCAATTAAAAGATTAACAAACGGCCTTCCATTACTCCATATCCACAACTTATTTGTTCCTCTTAGTCGTACTGGTTCAATATTTTATAAAGTACTGGTTTTTTTTTTTTCTACAACACAATATGCATCACCCACCAAAATCATACATGGATTACATAAATACAAATCTTAAACTAACAACCTTATTATAGGATACATACTACAAACAAAATGCATTATTACCTTTAAAAAATAAACTATATGGACCTTATAACTTTAATCTCAAATTTCCAATTAAATAAAACTTTCTTCACTACATTTTGATCAATTACCTTTTTTTTTGTACAGTTTGTTTTTAAACAAATATTCTTACAATTTAAATCAAAGTTCAAATCAAAATAAATTTATATTCACTACTGACATTCACATTTTTAAGGTAGTTTACTTCTTAAATTACCAATTTAATTTAATTTAATTCCTCAACTCCTAATTATATCAATCTCATTTGTTCGAAACAATTTCATTTACTTTAATTACATTTTTCAAATGATTCTACCTTAACAAATCCTTTCGCATAAAATTTAACTGCATTACAATCAAAACACTAAGTGATTTCCTTATGTTATTCATAAAAAATTACCTCCCTTGCATTTCTTTTATTTCATAATAGAATTTACTCATAGCACTGATTCATCAAAATACAACATTCTTGTTGTTGTCAACTCGAGCATGACTGTAAACATTAGTCACACAAGATACTTACAATGTCCCTGTTTACATCAACGGTTGTCTACAAGACACTAACTCAGTCTCAACATTCCAGATTACATCATCACCAACACTTCCTTCAATATCCAGTTTATATAAATCTTTTCGTGTTGATATATTAATCAACTACTATTTGTTTTACATCACAAGTTTAATCATAATTAATTTGGCTTCATTAATAAAATTAACCTTTTTAAATTACTTTAATTCCACCTCCACTCAAAACAATTTGGCTTTAGTTACATTATTTAAAACACTTGTAATTTAAACACACAATACAAAACAAAATTCCTTCGTACCTCGTGTTAATTATTTAGCAAAATAAAATATTATTATTATAACATTCATCTCTACTACAAACATGTGTTACAGAAACTATAGTCTTATATTCCAACAATATAACTCTGACACAATACATTTAACACTAACACATTTATTTACAAATTTTTGTCATAATTTTCATTGTTTAACACACATCATTACATAAATCAGCCAAGTAATTTTACCATTGACTCAAATAATTAAATGTTCATTCTTAATTTGTCTAACCCCCGTCGTCGAAAATTAATCTTTTCTGCACATAACATTGTTCAATTTCATTTATACACATCATATGGCTATCATTTGTATAATAACCATAAAAATTCATTTTTTCCAATATACCATAATAATAATGCTCAGGGTTACCCCCCATTATTACTGTATCATAAGTCATGTCTACCTTAGTATTTTTTGTCCATTCTCCATTGGTATTTATTGTTACAATTACAGCCTTGAATTTTTCATCCTATAGTTGTCAGCTGTTACTAATACGCTGACCCTCACTACAGGTGAGTGTATATTATTATCATCAATATAATCATTGTCTATTACACAAGGTAAGTCTCTATTATTTTTAATATAATCATTTCTTTCCATATTTATTCCCACTACTAACCCTTTATAATCTCTACTTAATCTGAACAACTCTGTCACTCTATCTCGCTCTTCATAATCACTCTCCCAATCCAATCTCACATTCTCACTCAACTCAGAGGGCAATACCACTTTATTATTTAAACACCATCTGGCCTAACCAGATGAACACAAAAATCTATTTTGACCATTTGCCGACCCATTATCACCCAAATGTCCTAGTGAGGATCTCTTATCCCCATAAACAACTTGTGAAAACTCTGTTTCACATTTAACCCCATAAAAATTTGCCCCCTGTTCACCCTCTACAATTAAACTATCTCTATACTCACTTTCTAAGGCATTATGATCCCTAACTAACAATCCTCTAACCTCAACTAATTTTCTACTCTCAATATTACTACCACTGTTACTCAATATATCACCATTACTTTTATTGAATAATATATCACTCTTGTTAATGTCATCATAACTAACATTATTACTCACCTTGTTTGCTGCCACCTGTTTCAACGCTTAAACTAACACCATTATCATTTATTTTTCCGTTATTTTCACTTACCCTGGTTTCCATTACTTCATTATTTTCAATATTTCTCCCAAGCTTATCTAACTGTTGTATTAACTTAACATTTATTTCCCCCATAATTTCGTTAAATTTAGTATCGAATTTTTTGTCAATGTTGTCAAGACGATTATTTATTTCGTTAATATCCCCCGTTAATTCATTAAATTTAGCATTCAACTTATTATTTTGTTGATTCAAATTATTTTTATTTTGTTCTTTCAACTCCTTGAATCTACTTTCATTTTTACCATCTTGTTCTTTAAACTTTTCATTGAAATTACTATTTATATTCTCCGACATTGTTCTCATTAGGTTATATAGATCATCCATTGACAACCCTTTTTCTTTTATTTTTGTTACCACGGGAGTGGATTTTGCTCCCACCTCACTAATTACTACGGATTGTGCCTCGGCCATGTTAAACACACTTTTTTATTGTAATACCCTTTATATAGAAACTCCAATAATTATTCACACATATGCCATTACCACAACCTATTTTCTGTGCTTCAAAACAGGTCTAGTTCATATAATATTTATACGAACATCCTGGTAGGGTCGCCAATGTAACGGTATTTTTCTTACCATTATAATACAATCAGAAGATTCCAGTAATATTATAATTATACTTACTGCTCACTGCTGGCAGAATTTTACCTACCGTCATAATCCCACTAAACTTACCTTATCAGATTACCCAGGTCACCACGATATTTTGAGGTTTAATTTCGAAACCTTTACACTCTTGCCCTTATAAAAATTAACATAATCCCGCTATCTGACCACCCTTAAAACTCAGAAAATCCCATAGAACGTTAGACAAGGTTTTCAGCACACAATAGGAAATGGTTATCGCGTAATAACTTACTCTAACACATGGTTATATATTAAACAAAATCTGAATTTATTTTAAGACAAAACTGAATTTACGCATTAATAAAATAAACATTTCTAACCTATGACAAATTATTATGAACCAGTACGTAATTTCGAATTATATCGGTTCCCTTAGAGATCTCATTCATAAATTGTTTTAAGTTAGAACTATTAACTTGTATTTAAGCTTGGATTAGAATAGTTCTGGTTTCTGTTAATAAAATTTTCAGTACATATTACCCATCCGCTGCGGGTTCCTGTGGTTAGTCGTACACTCGTGTCTTTCTGCCACACTCACGTAACTGTTTGTATTGAATTTAGTATGTCTTTTTAATGTTCACTCATTACTTTGGTTAATACGTTATGTACATTGTAATATACATTATTCTAGTCATCCGACTTTCTTTCGCTCATACACAGTCTATCACCACGACTATTAAACGGTATTTTAATACTGCTACAATGTTCACACTTTACGGGATAGGCCGATTATAATGATTTCGGCCTATCTTGCACACGAGGCCACCGTTTTACTTGTAGAACTAGCAGACTACCATCTGCTCCCACTGTCTGATACAAACACTAGGGTGACAAAGTTCTTACTATGATTTACACAGGGACTCCTGCTGGCAGGCTGTTGCGTAATACGTCTGGCTGGTTGACTGTAGACATCAACAGTTTATCATAACATTGTATGTTGCTGGTTACAATGGGGTACCCCTTGGGTGAATACTAGCTGCTTTGAAATTAACTGATTTAAATCTTTACTGTCTCTAACACACAATTCTGTACCGTTACAACGGCATATTATTATTATACAATGGTAATACAAGACAAGTAGAAAATTTCCATAAATACATATACACGATAGACCCCAAACTCAAATTCACCATAGAAATAGAAAAAAAAACAACAGTATAAACTTTCTAGACCTAACAATCAACAAAACAAACAATACCCACACATATAAAATCTACAGAAAACCAACCACAACTGACATGGTCATCCACAACACATCAAATCATCCATCACAACATAAACATGCAGCCTTCAACCATATGCTACAAAGACTCACAAGAATACCGCTAAATAAGCAAGATTAACACAATAAAATACATAGCATTAAAAAACGGGTAAAACTCTGATTTAATAAACAAATTACATAGACAAATCCTATACAAAAAATACAAACAACACACAACAAAACAAATACATCACACTCACATACTACAACTCTAACACACACAGAATTGCCAACACATTCAGAAAACACAATTACAAAATAGCATACAGAACCAACAATACCATCAAAGACACATTAACGGCACAAACAAAGACATAGACATATACAATAAACAGGCGTATATAAATTAAAATGTAACGATTGCAATAAATTCTATATAGGCCAGACAGGAAGATCTTTTTCCTCCAGATTTTCTGAACACACAAGAGCATTATCCAATAACAACATACAATCCACATTTGCCACACACATCCAGACAGAAAAGCACAGTTACACCAATATAAAAAACAATCTTGAAATTTTACACTACCTACCCAAAATTCAAAAACTCAACACCGCAGAACAATACGAAATATACAAACACAACCAAACAACATACTCAATAACAATTTACAATTTAAATCAAACACAGTATTTGACACAATAATACACAACGCAAACAACAATTCAGAATCCCGTGCCAACCCACTTCCATCTCCACACCCCCACACACAACCAGTCACCCAAAAAAACCATTACAAATTACCAACTACTGACACATTCCGTATTCAAACCTCACTGAAGAAGGAGAATACAACTCCGAAACGGCGTTTGAGGGAATATCAACAAGTAAGTTTCACAAGTGAAAGTACCTTTAAATAATAATTATTAAGTGCTGTGAAAAAAATTGTGATGAACATTCAAAATAATCGTTAAAAAATAACTTCCAGTGGAAAATTTTATGATAAATTAAAAGTAAATTTCCAATAAATGGTAGGGACCATTTGATAATTTTTTTTATTGAAATACATTTATGTACTTTCAATTTTTGCAATTGATATTTTAATAAAAATACAGTTCTGTATTTTCCATATATTGTAAAAGCACTCGCTCGTTGTTCTCTCTACGAAATGTAAAAGTGTCAGAGTGTAATGGGTGTAACGTGTCTTATCAATCCGTCGTCGCTTTGGAACGTAACTTACGCTGATTGTGTCCGTTGCGAACGTACGAATAACCAGGTATCGAAGTCCTTACCTGTTGTTCACTAGGGGTGTGAAAATCCCGGGTGGCGCCAAATTGTTTAATCAAAACAATTAAAAAATGTTATGATGATATGACAAGCGCAGCTCAGGCGGTGTGGAGAATTCAATTTGTTCCCGCCTCGACTTGGCCGTCTGAATCGGGCCAGTAGTTCGGTTGAGTTGGCTATGTGAGCGCTTGCCGTCAATACTAACTGTTCTCTAAAATGTACACAAATTATAATACACCATCCTAATGAAATTACAACACAGTGGTTACACTCAGTATTTATTTATTGTTTGTTGATTACTAATTATTCAGGTTAACACAAATTATGTTTTCTTTTGTAATACATTTGCACCGGTAATTTATATGAGACAATTTCTCTGGGTTTGACAAATCGATCTTTGAACGTAACAGACATTCAAGGATGGCGTCTGTCGAAGTAGTATACAAATATTTACGTTCAAACGTCTTGGATTCTTGTGATTACGATAAAAGGATTATTACTGATTACGACAATAAAAATACACTACCTTACATCATTTATACTTAAATAATATAATGTGTAGTTATAACTTGTTCTTGGAGTGTAGTAAAAGTGTTTCAAAATTTTGTAAACTAACAACAGGTTAACTTTACAAGTTGACAAATTTTCAGTATCTTAGTTTTTTATTTAATCTTTGAAAGAAATTATGTGCAGTTTAGTGAGAGTTCAGATTACTGAGAAATATTTAAAGTGAGTTTATTCGGAAATTTGGGTAATTTAAATGATACTTAACACATCAGTAGACTGGGTGTACTCGGTTGATCTGGTAAAAAGGTATTAGGCTGCAATCATATTTAATTTTCAATTGTCTGGGGCGTCTGGCATCTTTTTCAAATTAATCGGAGCAATTTATTCATTTCTTTTTTATTTGATTGGTCTTCGACATCGGTTAAATGGTTTCAGTCATCGTCTGCTTCCTTCTTGTTCAGTGGTGGTAATTTCGTTTACTATTTTGATGTTTTAAATTAGAATTTTGATCGTTCAAGATTTGGCGTCTATTCAGCAAGAGCGTCACATTACGAGTAAAAAAATTTAATGGTAAATCCGTAACCAACGTCTGTCATCATGGTTACAAATTAATTCTAATTGGTTAATCTTGGTTTATTACCATTGTTATCAAATTTGAATTTTTATTCAAAATAGCTGTATCTCTTCTGATTGCTTTTATTCTTCTGTCTTCTTCCTACATATTAAATATTATCACTACTGTTATTATTTCCTTTCAAAAATTGTTTTTATATCCCTTAAGGTTGGGTTCTTCAAAATATTAAAGTTTGTACATTTATGTTAATATTTGGTAATTACATTTCTCCTTTAATTTAAGTCCCTATTCTAACATTTTTCTTTTAAAATGATTTACAAATTATTCTTGGCTATTTACTCGCCTTGAATTTGTTAATTTCCTAGTTGATTTTATACAATTTGCAGTTATTTGTTATTGACAGTTAGGCATTTCCTAGGCCTAAGTAGCCATTGATTATTTTTTCCTATTTTATACAAATTATATATCTCATTTCACTCTAAAGTGTTTTGTTTTGTTTTGTTGTTATAATTGATTCATTTATTGGTTATTGTGTCTTGAATTTGTTTGTGTACTGATTATGTGTCAAGATTATTTTCTATATCTTGGCTTGTCAATTATTTCCTACCTGATTTTCTAGTGTTTATTATTTCTGAATTGATTTATCTGCTTAATTATTTAACTTGCCACTGTCAACAATATGGCTATTATTTACTATTCTTTATTACATAAAATATAACAATTAGGCCTATGGACTGTATGCTTCCTTCAGCCATATCCTATTCATAAATTTAAATGAACAATTCTTTACCAGTTATTAGGTACTGTTGGTTTAACATATCTTTCATTCCTTTACCGTTATTTTGGGTGAGAAACATCATCACTCTTTTTAAACTTACTTAATCTATTATCCCTTATAACATAGGGGGTTTATTGATTGCATTCTTAATTTCTTATTTCTTGGATTTCGTTGTCCATGACGTGTCCGTTACTTAACTAAATATCACTATTGTAATAACGACTCGGAACACTAAGTTTTTTATAAGTACAATCGTAAAGATTTACCTTACAGCCTAAATTTTAAAGGTGAAACCCGATTTAGGCTGTAAGGTAAATCTTTACGATTTTACTTATAAAAACTTAGTGTTCCGAGTCGTTATTACAATAGTGATATTTTCTTATTTCTTTACTAATCTCTTTCTCCAATCCATGGTAACACAAAATGTTTATATTACATGGGCTTTCTCCCCTGAATAACATCGTATCCTTCGTTTATATCTAATCTAAATACTATTTTTAATTACCATTAACAATACAATTCTTATAAGTTCACTATTAAATCCTTTAGTGTTTTATCATTGATTTACCAAGTGTTTTCTTATCTATTACTATTTTGTATCATACTATCATTTACAATATCCTTTTTTATTCATCACGTTCACTTTTAACTAATTAGTGTTTATCACTGATTCACTCATTATTTTGGGGTGTTTACACTTTCACTATTGGCACTTCTTAAACTTTTTATTTTAAGTGTTTATTAGTGGGTAATCCCTATTATTATTTTTCTTTGTCACTTAGTTACTTTCAGTTTATTTCTCACTATCTCTCTCTTTCTTTACAAATATTATTTATATCTAATAAGTTCATGTCTTTCTAGATTTCTTACTTACATATACTCCTAATTCTTGGGTTAGTGTATTTTTATTTATCAGGGTTTTATTAATTATGAATTACATTTGTCACTTAGTCAATAGTAATATTTATTTTTTTTTATTGGTTATTTAATGGTTTCGTTTCCTTTATGGTATTTGATTGTACCATTTCTCCCTTCCCTATTCTATACGATTTGTCTGTGTTTTATCATCTTGTTTCACTTTATTTCCTTTATACTTGGTTTGATCCATTTTTATTTTCATTTTTCTTCTCCTTCACTTCCATCTTGTTTCACTTTATTTTGGTTTTTTATCTGGCCAATCTCT
The DNA here is from genome assembly GCA_034769895.1 of Magicicada septendecula. Classification (NCBI taxonomy): domain Eukaryota; kingdom Metazoa; phylum Arthropoda; class Insecta; order Hemiptera; family Cicadidae; genus Magicicada; species Magicicada septendecula. The sequence goes on from CM068367.1 coordinate 775,353,884, forward strand.
GGGGTTGGGTCAAAGTCATTTGTCTGTCAGTCTAGTCTGTAATTTTATTTAATAATCACTTTTGCTTTACTATTCTTCCTCCTTCTTTCTTAATTACATTTTATATTTTTACTTTCTTCATTATTTATTTATTAAAATATATTACTTTTTTGCATTTCTTACATACTTATAGATATCAAATATGATCTGAATTTGGCGATGTTATATAATGTCCTTCCACCAAAATTGATCATTTTATAAAACGTGATTCTAAGTTTGATGAAATTATCAATTGTATTGTATCATTTTCTTCTCAAATTCTCCTGCTTCTTGTTCATTTTTATGTTCAATTGTATCTTCTACTTCCTTTCTTCTGAGTCTTTTCTTCATTATTTTCTCTTAATATGATCTGGGTTATTGATTTTTATTATAAATTATTCCCTATAAATCTTATTTTCCCTAACTATCCCTACTTTGTAGCTGAAATCGATTCGGATGGGCTCTATTGGCTTACCTAACTCCGTCCTTCAAAACTACTCTTTTTCTGAGATCAGGGGAACATCATTCCTGCTCAGTTAAATGATTGCTGGACTTATCCAATAGTCAATCTTAATTAAATGAACCTTCAGTACAGTCATCTTGTGACTAATAATAATAATAATAATATTTGTTGGGAATCTTTTACTTTTTTATTTCATTATTGCTCAGTTTGAGTCCTATGTATTTTTCATCTTTCTTTATTGATACCATTTGATAATACTTGAAGCGTTGATTTTTTATTGATACAATTAACATTTTTATTCATTTTCAATTACTCTTTGATTCATCTCATTTTATATTATAACTCTTAGAATATTTATTTTATTTATTTCATTTTCGATCATTAATTTGTTTATTTTACTTCCCATATTTTTCTAAATTGTCGTGGAAGTTGATCATTTTGATTGTTTTTTTTCATATTTTTTAAATATCATAGTAAGTTTGTCATTCTTACTAGTTAGGAATTTTTGTAGCTCATTCCTTTATTTTATATTTTACTTTTTTGCCTCATAGGTTGGCTAAAGATTATTATGGTAAGGTGATCTTACATAGTTCTTTTTTATTTATTATTTATCACTGATTTGTTTATTTTTTATCTCATATATGCTCTAAATAATGTTGTAAATTGCTTTTACATAATTTTTTGAATTTTTAAATTTCATCTTACAAATTTTTCTTTATTATCTATTTGCAAACTTATTCCTTCTATTTGTTATCTCTTTTTTATTTAATTTACTTTGGTTCAGTAATCAGGAAATCCGTCCCATAGTTCAGTGTTCTTATTCATTCCATCTGTCTGGCAAGTGTTCTTCTTCATTGTCCTCCTGTCTCTCTACCTGATTTGTGTTAGACTGGTTACCATTCCTTCTTGAGGGAATCCAGAGCTCTGGTGGGTTACGTTTGTTATATGCGATTCTAAAATTCTCCACAGGATCATCGCTGAATGGTATCCAATTATAATCCTCCGTTGTTTGGGCGTTCTCGTTATTCCTACCCCTTTGAACCTCATATCTGTAATCGTTTCCGGAGGTTATGTCCCGTCCTTGGTCTCTGTTTCCGGATCTGGTTTCTTCTTCGCTATTATTCCGTTGTGCCGGCCTATTATCATTCTCCCTTTGTTGTTGGTCACTGTTCCGTGTTTGATTACCATGCATGTTGACTGTTGGTGGTCTTGAATAGTGCCTTCTTGGGTTTCGCTGGGCTTGACATCTCACTTAATTCACTTGCGGTCGGTATCCTCGGTTGTTGTTATTACCGTTTCCTGGACGATAATAATTGTTAGGACCGTTCCGTTGGTAGTTACCCCTGTAATCGTTTCTCAAATTACCATTGTTGTTACCGTTTTGGTTATAGTTCCTGGCGCATTATTCCCACGTTCATTTACTTGATAATTATTAGTGTTGTTCGGTGATGGCTTGTTATCACCCTGTTGGTTTGGTGGGGATGGCCCTTCGTTTAACTTACTATTTCGGAAACTTGTGAATCGGTTCTTGTGGTATTGGGTATTGCCATTCGTGTTCATGGCTCTCTAATAGACTAGCCATGTCCTGAATTGTCATGACTTGACTATACATACGGGCTTTCTGTATCGCGTCATCATAGTGGTATGATAATTGTATGACTAGACACTCTTCCGGAATGCGTGGTTCCAAATTTCTGGCCATGCAGATTTTTCCCAGAAAGTATGACGTGAGGGATTGTCCGTTTTGGTTCTCATACCTCCCGTTACTCAAGTTGTTGCGGACCATGTTCTGGGTTGATTCTGACCAGTATTTGGCCTTGAATTGTGTTTTGAACTCTTGGATGCTCTGGATGTCTGGTCTTGTGGCGGTCCACCAGTTGTCATATGTTTCCTTGAACATTTTGTCCAGCATTCCCCTTACAGTTGTCCATCGGGTTTCACGATTCTTTAAAATTAATTCTTCCACCCTTTTCAGAAATTCTATCGGATTGCGCTTATAGTTGCGGAAGTTAATTGTATCTCGATTGTCATTGTTAAGTATATGATTATGATTACATGGCCAGTCATGCCAGGCGTCCACTTCTTCCTGTAATAATTCTTCTCGTCTATGCATCTCATCAATTCTTTGTTTATTTTTGTCCACCTTGCTGTCTATTTTATTTAGATTGCTGTACACTCCTTCCATTCTTTCTCCCAGGTCTGTTCGTATAACTGCTATCTCCTTCTGGTTCTCTTCCCGGACTTGATGTATGTCCTGGTTCACCTGTTCGCACCTTTTGGTTGTTTCTTCGTGACATTCCTCAATTCTCCTTTTGTTTTCTCCTTCGAGTTTGTTTATTTTATTGATTACCTCCTCACGGACTTCTGAAACAGTTTCGTTGGTTTTCTCCAGTCTCTCCAACGTCTCCTCTAATTTCTCATTTGTTTCAGTGATCTGTTGTTTGGTTTCTTCCCGGTACTCCATTAATTGGTGTACCATGTGCTGCTTCATTTCTTCTTTGTTTTTCTCGTGGTCCTCCTTCAATTGATCCTTCAACTCTTCATTTCTTCTTTTAATGTCCTCTGTCAATCGCTGTTGTAATGTTTCATTATTTTTGTTAATTGTTTGTCTTAATTCTTCTTCAGTATTTTCATTTGTACTAACTATTTTTTCATTTATTTGTTTCAAACTCTACTCACTCTTGTCAAATTTTTCGTTAATTTGTTTTAGGCTCTCTTCATTCTTGTCGAATTTATCGTTAATTTGTCTGTATTGCTCCATCATCATTCTCATTATGTTATCTAATTTCGCCTCTCCGTTTGGTGTAGCTTCGGTCGGCTGATTTTCGATCGTATCTCCTCTAGCTTCTTCTCCGTCACCCACCTTGTTAAGAATTGTGTTTGATTAATATAGATGTTGAACTAAAAATTTGACGTGTAGATCCCTTGGTTAATCATTTTAATAATGTCGTGGAGTAAATTGGCCAGGAACATGAAAGTAATGGTAGATAAGCGGACTGTAATTTAATACTTTTATTGTACGTAAATGGTACAAATTAATTTAGATTTGATGCAGGTTGGCTAAGTCTTCAGGCATCATGACGTCTGAGAAAATTACATTACAAAGAAAATTGCATTTGAGAAATGAAACGCAATTATGCAACACTTGAAGAAAACATGAAATGATTTAGGCCTAAGGCCCTACATAATATGTCGACATGAAACTAATTAAGCTGACAGGCGAAATGCAAGAAGCATAGTTAATGTCTGTTGTATTTGAACGTTCAGAGCACTGTGTACGTCATATCTGCAGTAGCAAGCAGAATTAGATTATGAATAAGATTAGCCAACCTTACATCAATATAATTCCCATATTACAAATACCAACATTATTGTACACACCTGTTGTTCTATCTCATTGTTTGTGACTGCTTCTGTCTCTTCTTCTGGTCTGCCTTCTTCCGTTTCTTGTTCCTTCGCCAATTTCTTCGACAACCCTCTTGTATGCATCTTGTTATCCCTTCGTAATCGCCGCTAGAATTTCGTATTTCCCTTTCTTCTAGCCTCACCAGTTGGTCGCCAATTTGCTATGTGACGAATGTCGGTCTAATCTCAAACGTGTATAAGTGTAATGGGTGTAACGTGTCTTATCAATCCGTCGTCGCTTTGGAACGTAACTTACGCTGATTGTGTCCGTTGCGAACGTACGAATAACCAGGTATCGAAGTCCTTACCTGTTGTTCACTAGGGGTGTGAAAATCCCGGGTGGCGCCAAATTGTTTAATCAAAACAATTAAAAAATTTTATGATGATATGACAAGCGCAGCTCAGGCGGTGTGGAGAATTCAATTTGTTCCCGCCTCGACTTGGCCGTCTGAATCAGGCCAGTAGTTCGTTGAGTTGGTTATGTGAGCGCTTGCCGTCAATACTAACTGTTCTCTAAAATGTACACAAATTATAATACACCATCCTAATGAAATTACAGCACAGTGGTTACACTCAGTACTTGTTTATTGTTTGTTGATTATTAATTATTCTGGTTAACACAAATTATGTTTTCTTTTGTAATACATTTGCACCGGTAATTTATATGAGACAATTTCTCTGGGTTTGACAAATCGATCTTTGAACGTAACAGACATTCATGGATGGCGTCTGTCGAAGTAGTATACAAATATTTACGTTCAAACGTCTTAGATTCTTGTGATTACGATAAAAGGATTATTACTGATTACAACAATAAAAATACACTACCTTACATAATTTATACTTAAATAATATAATGTGTAGTTACAACTTGTTCTTGGAGTGTAGTAAGTGTTTCAAAATTTCGTAAACTAACAACAGGTTAACTTTACAAGTTGACAAATTTTCAGTATCTTAGTTTTTTATTTAATCTTTGAAAGAAATTATGTGCAGTTTAGTGAGAGTTCAGATTACTGTGAGAAATATATAAAGTGAGTTTATTCGGAAATTTGGGTAATTTAAATGATACTTAACACATCAGTAGACTGGGTGTACTCGGTTGATCTGGTAAAAAGGAATTAGGCTGCAATCATATTTAATTTTCAATTGTCTAGGGCGTCTGGCATCTTTTTCAAATTAATCGGAGCAATTTATTTATTTCTTTTTTATTTGATTGGTCTTCGACATCGGTTAAATGGTTTCAGTCATCGTCTGCTTCCTTCTTGTTCAGTGGTGGTCATTTCGTTTACTATTTTGATGTTTTAAATTAGAATTTTGATCGTTCAAGATTTGGCGTCTATTCAGCAAGAGCGTCACATTACGAGTAAAAAAATTTAACGGTAAATCCGTAACCAACGTCTGTCGTCATGGTTACAAATTAATTCTGATTGGTTAATCTTGGTTTATTACCATTGTTATCAGATTTGAATTTTTATTCAAAATAGCGATATCTCTTCTGATTGCTTTTATTCTTCTGTCTTCTTCCGTACATATTAAATATTATCACTACTGTTATTATTTCCTTTCAAAGATTATGTTAAGATGCGGCCCGATAGGACCAAAAAAAATGTTAATGTTTTGAAGAATGATGCTTGTGGTGCTATTGCCAGGATGCAGAATAATGACGATAGTGGACTGTATAATACATTTATTAAGTTCTGTACACTTATATCATGGTGTTGAGATTGGCTAAGTCTGAACAATTTGATTTTGAATAAACAGAGTCGTTAAGAACGCTACATGTTAGATGAGGCGCAAATGTGCGGCACTCAGATTAAAACGTTAAGGCCTAAGGCCTAGACGAATGTCGTATGAATTGTCGTAAGACTTGAGGCGCGAGTACGCGGCACTTAAGCTGCATGAAGTAGAATTAGCAATGTATTGCTAATTCATTGCAAGTATGCAATATGTGTTGTGGCCTAAGGCCTACAATGATTGTCTGACGACAAGAAAAATGATGATGACAGAACAAGCGAGCAAACGTTATGACGTCTGCCGCCTGCCGCAACTCGGAGAACGTGTTGAACGTTGTATAAACATGATAGCGCAATATCAGAAAGCACAGATTAGCCAACCTATTAATGTGAAAATTGCCACATTACTGTCCATAACTGCCCGCAAAAAATCAAAGGATTTTTTAATAACTTATTATAGAAAAATACAGAGTTCTTAATAATAAAGTCAATCTCAATAAGTTGTACTGAACCTTGAGTTTGAATCTTAGATAACAGTTATGACATTAACTGTTTAGAGATAAGCTTGAATGATGATAAGAGTTGAACAGGCCAAAGTCGGCTTGCAACCTGATTATACATTTGAGTATAAATGCAAGATTAGCAATGTATTGCCAATATATATTGTATATATACAATATTAAACAATATGAGACATGAAAAATACATGGTTTGACAATGTTTAATGATGAATAATCGATGACTCATCACATGATGGGTCCGATAAATTGTAACATTTGTGCAAGTCATAATGGTTATCTTGAACCAGATAAGGCCAGTAGACCTATACAATAGTATGAATACAATGAACAAACAAAATTGTTATAAAATTATACATGTAAAGACAAGCTATACATAGTTGAATGATTGTAAGCACAAAGTGTAATGACATGTATGTCATAATTAAAGCATGAATAATAATTGTGCAATACATGAACACAAATACCAATACAAAATACAATATAAAAATATAGGCGTGGCGTATGGTTATAGACAGTAGATGCGGATAAAACAATGTTTTACATAGATACAAGTTATACATAATAAATACAATAGAAATTGGTTTAGATAATTACAAATATATGAATACAAGGCACAATAGCATAAGTGACAAGTACAACAACGTGGTTATACAAATGTAATACATGGTTTGTACAGCTGCAGACCATGCGAATATTATACCAAAATTTGTACATAAAAACAATAGTAAGCAAAGACATGAGGCATAAATCAAATGTTGCATATACGAAAATACAAAATAATAATTAAAGCTTTGCATATTAAATAAACTGACACTTGCTTGAATAAAACAAACAGTTTCTGAATCAAAAATATACAAATTAAAGCTTATGCTAAAAACAAAGGTGCTTATAACTAACAAAGTCTTCTTTGAACATCTGATTTATGTATTACAGATTACAAATATATACAAAGGAAAATAAACCCTTTTTTTTACTGTTCGTCCCTAGTAGGGACCAAACATAATTTATGGATTGGTCTGCGATAGGTGCCAGTAGGCGTGCGAACGTCAACTACTCTAATTAAGTTGTCTGGGCCGGGAAATGTGGCGGTAATTACACCAAATTTCCACGCTAATGGAGGTAAGTTATCCTCAATCAGTAAAACCAGGTCACCAATGGAAACGTCCTTGGCAAATTTCCATTTGTGACGTTGTTGTAATTGATGTAAGTAGTCGCGAGACCAAGCTTTCCAAATGACTTGGACAACCTTCTGAAGAAGTTGCCAACGTCCAAGACGAGAGATGGGAATGTGAGATAAGTCTGGATCAGGTAACGCCGTTAATGGTGCGCAAATCAAAAAATGGCCAGGTGTAAGTGGCACCGGATCATTTACATCCGATGAAACGGCAAATAATGGACGTGAGTTTAGACATGCCTCTATCTGAGACAAAACTGTCGTAAACTCCTCGAAGGTGAGTATAGACTTGCCTACCACGCGGCGCAAGTGATACTTTTAACTCTTTATACCGCTCTCCCAAAGACCACCAAAATGAGGTGATGAGGGCGGAATAAATGACCATGTAATACCCTGAGAGGTCGTAAAGGATTGGATTGATGAGGTGGCATCCTTATTATGCCAAAGATTGTAAATGTCATGCAAAACATTGTGGGCCTTCCTAAAGTTCGTGCCATTATCAGAATATAACTGGCTGGGTATGCCCCTACGAGACATGAAACGACGTAAGGCAGCTATAAACGCGTTGGCTGTAAGGTCGGAAACTAATTCCAAATGAATAGCCCTAGTTCCTAGGCAGATGAATATCAGCAAGCACAGATTAGCCAACCTATTAATGTGAAAATTACCACATTACTGTCCAGATTATTTTGATATCCCTTAAGGTTGGGTTCTTCAAACTATTAATGTTTGTACATTTATGTTAATATTTGGTAATTACATTACTCCTTTAATTTAAGTCCTTATTCTAACATTTTTCTTTTACAATGATTTACAAATTATTCTTGGCTATGTACTCACCTTGAATATGTTAATTTCCTAGTTGATTTTATACAATTTGCAGTTATTTGTTATTGACAGTTAGGCATTTCCTAGGCCTAAGTAGCCATTGATTATTCTTTCATATTTTATACAAATTATATCTCATTTCACTCTAAAGTGTTTTGTTTTATTTTGTTGTTCAAATTGATTCGTTTATTGGTTATTGTGTCTTGAATTTGTTTGTGTACTTATTATGTGTCAAGATTATTTTCTATATCTTGGCTTGTCAATTATTTCTTAACTGATTTTCTAGTGTTTATTATTTCTGAATTGATTTATCTGCTTATTTATTTAACTTGCCAATGTCAACAATATGGCTATTATTTACTATTCTTTATTACATAAAATATAACAACTAGGCCTATGGACTGTATGCTTCCTTCAGCCATATCCTATTCATAAATTTAAATGAACAATCCTTTACCAGTTATTAGGTACTGTTGGTTTAACATATATTTCATTCCTTTACCGTTATTTTGGGTGAGAAACATCATCACTCTTTTTAAACTTACTTAATCTATTATCCCTTATAACTTAGGGGGTTTATTGATTGCATTCTTAATTTCTTATTTCTTTACTAATCTCTTTCTCCAATCCATGGTAACACAAACTGTTTACCTTACATGGGCTTTCTCCCCTGAATAACATCGTATCCTTCGTTTATATCTAATCTAAATACTATTTTTAATTACCATTAACAATACAATTCTTATAAGTTCACTATTAAATCATTTAGTGTTTTATCATTGATTTACTAAGTGTTTTCTTATCTATTACTATTTTTTATCATACTATCATTTACAATATCCTATTTTATTCATCACCTTCACTTTTAACTAATTAGTGTTTATCACTGATTCACTCATTATTTTGGGGTTTTTACACTTTCACTATTGGCACTTCTTAAACTTTTTATTTTAAGTGTTTATTAGTGGGTAATCCCTATTATTATTTTTCTTTGTCACTTAGTTACTTTCATTTTATTTCTCACTATCTCACTATCTCTCTCTTTCTTTACAAATATTATTTATATCTAATAAGTTCATGTCTTTCTAGATTTCTTACTTACATATACTCCTAATTCTTGGGTTAGTGTATTTTTATTTATCGGGGTTTTATTAATTATGAATTACATTTGTCACTTAGTGAATACTAATATTTATTTATTTTTTATTGGTTATTTACTGGTTTCGTTTCCTTTATGATATTTGATTGTACCATTTCTCCCTTCCCTATTCTATACGATTTGTCTATGTTTTATCATCTTGTTTCACTTTATTTCCTTTATACTTGGTTTGATCCATTTTTATTTTCATTTTTCTTCTCCTTCACTTCCATCTTGTTTCACTTTATTTTGGTTTTTTATCTGGCCAATCTCTGGGGTTGGGTCAAAGTCATTTGTCTGTCAGTCTAGTCTGTAATTTTATTTAATAATCACTTTTGCTTTACTATTCTTCCTCCTTCTTTCTTAATTACATTTTATATTTTTATTCTCTTCATTATTTATTTATTAAAATATATTACTTTTTTGCATTTCTTACATACTTATAGATATCAAATATGATCTGAATTTGGCGATGTTATATAATGTCCTTCCACCAAAATTGATCATTTTATAAAACGTGATTCTAAGTTTGATGAAATTATCAATTGTATTGTATCATTTTCTTCTCAAATTCTCCTGCTTCTTGTTCATTTTTATGTTCAATTGTATCTTCTACTTCCTTTCTTCTGAGTCTTTTCTTCATTATTTTCTCTTAATATGATCTGGCTTATTGATTTTTATTATAAATTATTCCCTATAAATCTTATTTTCCCTAACTATCCCTACTTTGTAGCTGAAATCGATTCGGATGGGCTCTATTGGCTTACCTAACTCCGTCCTTCAAAACTACTCTTTTTCTGAGATCAGGGGAACATCATTCCTGCTCAGTTAAATGATTGCTGGACTTATCCAATAGTCAATCTTAATTAAATGAATCTTCAATACAGTCATCTTGTGACTAATAATAATAATATTTGTTGGGAATCTTTTACTTTTTTATTTCATTATTGCTCAGTTTGAGTCCTATGTATTTTTCATCTTTCTTTATTGATACCATGTGATAATACTTGAAGCGTTGATTTTTTATTGATACAATTAACATTTTTATTCATTTTCAATTACTCTTTGATTCATCTCATTTTATATTATAACTCTTAGAATATTTATTTTATTTATTTCATTTTCGATCATTAATTTGTTTATTTTACTTCCCATATTTTTCTAAATTGTCGTGGAAGTTGATCATTTTGATTGTTTTTTTTCATATTTTTTAAATATCATAGTTAGTTTGTCATTCTTACTAGTTAGGAATTTTTGTAGCTCATTCCTTTATTTTATATTTTGATTTTTTGCCTCATAGGTTGGCTAAAGATTATTATGGTAAGGTGATCTTACATAGTTCTTTTTTATTAATTATTTATCACTGATTTGTTTATTTTTTATCTCATATATGCTCTAAATAATGTTGTAAATTGCTCTTACATAATTTTTTGAATTTTGAAATTTCATCTTACAACTTTTTCTTTATTATCTATTTGCAAACTTATTCGTTTGTTTTGTTATCTCTTTTTTATTTAATTTACTATGGTTCAGTAATCAGGAAATCAGTCCCACAGTTCAGTGTTCCTATTCAACCATCTGTCTGGCAAGTGTTCTTCTTCATTGTCCTCCTGTCTCTCTACCTGATTTGTGTTTGACTGGTTACCATTCCTTCTTGAGGGAATCCAGAGCTCTGGTGGGTTACGTTTGTTATATGCGATTCTAAAATTCTCCACAGGTCGCTGAATGGTATCCCATTATAATCCTCCGTTGTTTGGGCGTTCTCGTTATTCCTACCCCTTTGAACCTCATATCTGTAATCATTTCCGGAGGTTATGTCCCGTCCTTGGTCTCTGTTTCCGGATCTGGGTTCTTCTTCTCTAATATTCCGTTGTGCCGGCCTATTATCATTCTCCCTTTGTTGTTGGTCACTGTTCCGTGTTTGATTACCATGCATGTTGACTGTTGGTGGTCTTGAATAGTGCCTTCTTGGGTTTCGCTGGGCTTGGCATCTCACGTAATTCACTTGCGGTCGGTATCCTCGGTTGTTGTTATTACCGTTTCCTGGACGATAATAATTGTTAGGACCGTTCCGTTGGTAGTTACCCCTGTAATCGTTTCTCAAATTACCATTGTTGTTACCGTTTTGGTTATAGTTCCTGGGCGCATTATTCCCACGTTCATTTACTTGGTAATTATTAGTGTTGTTCGGTGGTGGCTTGCTATCACCCTGTTGGTTTGGTGGGGATGGCCCTTCGTTTAACTTACTATTTCGGAAACTTGTGAATCGGTTCTTGTGGTATTGGGTATTGCCATTCGTGTTCATGGCTCTCTAATAGACTAGCCATGTCCTGAATTGTCTTGACTTGACTATACATACGGGCTTTCTGTATTGCATCATCATAGTGGTATGATAATTGTATGACTAGACACTCTTCCGGAATGCGTGGTTCCCAATTTCTGGCCATGCAGATTTTTCCCAGAAAGTATGACGTGAGGGATTGTCCGTTTTGGTTCTCATACCTCCCGTTACTCAAGTTGTTGCGGACCATGTTCTGGGTTGATTCTGACCAGTATTTGGCCTTGAATTGTGTTTTGAACTCTTGGATGCTCTGGATGTCTGGTCTTGTGGCGGTCCACCAGTTGTCATATGTTTCCTTGAACATTTTGTCCAGCATTCCCCTTACAGTTGTCCATCGGGTTTCGCGATTCTTTAAAATTAATTCTTCCACCCTTTTCAGAAACTCTATCGGATTGCACTTATAGTTGCGAAAGTTAATTGTATCTCGATTGTCATTGTTAAGTATATGATTATGATTACATGGCCAGTCACGTCAGGCGTCCACTTCTTCCTGTAATAATTCTTCTCGTCTATGCATCTTATCAATTCTTTGTTTATTTTGTCCACCTTGCTGTCGATTTTATTTAGATTGCTGTACACTCCTTCCATTCTTTCTCCCAGGTCTGTTCATATAACTGCTATCTCCTTCTGGTTCTCTTCCCGGACTTGATGTATGTCGTGGTTCACCTGTTCGCACCTTTTGGTTGTTTCTTCATGACATTCCTCAATTCTCCTTTTGTTTTCTCATTCGAGGTTGTTTATTTTATTGATTACCTCCTCACGGACTTCTGAAACAGTTTCGTTGGTTTTCTCCAGTCTCTCCAAAGTCTCCTCTAATTTCTCATTTGTTTCAGTGATCTGTTGTTTGGTTTCTTCCCGGTACTCCATTAATTGGTGTACCATGTGCTGCTTCATTTCTTCTTTGTTTTTCACATGGTCCTCCTTAAATTGATCCTTCAACTCTTCATTTCTTCTTTTAATGTCCTCCGTCAATCGCTGTTGTAATGTTTCATTATTTTTGTTAATTGTTTGTCTTAATTCTTCTTTAGTATTTTCATTTGTACTAACTATTTTTTCATTTATTTGTTTCAAACTCTCCTCACTCTTGTCAAATTTTTCGTTAATTTGTTTTAGGCTCTCTTCATTCTTGTCGAATTTATCGTTAATTTGTCCGAATTGCTCAATCATCATTCCCATTATGTTATCTAATTTCACCTCTCCGTTTGGTGTAGCTTCGGTCGGCTGATTTTCGATCGTATCTCCTCTAGCTTCTTCTCCGTCACCCACCTGTTGTTCTATCTCATTGTTTGTGACTGTTTCTGTCTCTTCTTCTGGTCTGCCTTCTTCCGTTTCTTGTTCCTTCGCCAATTTTTTCGACAACCCTCTTGTATGCATCTTGGTATCCCTTCGTAATCGCCGCTAGAATTTCGTATTTCCCTTTCTTCTAGCCTCACCAGTTGGTCGCCAATTTGCTATGTGACGAATGTCGGTCTAATCTCAAACGTGTATAAGTGTAATGGGTGTAACGTGTCTTATCAATCCGTCGTCGCTTTGGAACGTAACTTACGCTGATTGTGTCCGTTGCGAACATACGAATAACCAGGTATCGAAGTCCTTACCTGTTGTTCACTAGGGGTGTGAAAATCCCGGGTGGCGCCAAATTGTTTAATCAAAACAATTAAAAAATTTTATGATGATATGACAAGCGCAGCTCAGGCGGTGTGGAGAATTCAATTTGTTCCCGCCTCGACTTGGCCATCTGAATCGGGCCAGTAGTTCGTTGAGTTGGCTATGTGAGCGCTTGCCGTCAATACTAACTGTTCTCTAAAATGTACACAAATTATAATACACCATCCTAATGAAATTACAACACAGTGGTTACACTCAGTACTTTTTTATTGTTTGTTGATTACTAATTATTCAGGTTAACACAAATTATGTTTTCTTTTGTAATACATTTGCACCGGTAATTTATATGAGACAATTTCTCTGGGTTTGACAAATCTATCTTTGAACGTAACAGACTTTCAAGGATGGCGTCTGTCGAAGTAGTATACAAATATTTATGTTCAAACGTCTTGGATTCTTGTGATTACGATAAAAGGATTATTACTGACTACAACAATAAAAAAACACTACCTTACATTATTTATACTTAAATAATATAATGTGTAGTTATAATTTGTTCTTGGAGTGTAGTAAAAGTGTTTCAAAATTTTGTAAACTAACAACAGGTTAACTTTACAAGTTGACAAATTTTCAGTATCTTAGTTTTTTATTTAATCTTTGAAAGAAATTATGTGCAGTTTAGTGAGAGTTCAGATTACTGTGAGAAGTATATAAAGTGAGTTTATTCGGAAATTTGGGTAATTTAAATGATACTTAACACATCAGTAGACTGGGTGTACTCGGTTGATCTGGTAAAAAGGAATTAGGCTGCAATCATATTTAATTTTAAATTGTCTAGGGCGTCTGGCATCTTTTTCAAATTAATCGGAGCAATTTATTCATTTCTTTTTTATTTTATTGGTCTTCGACATCGGTTAAATGGTTTCAGTCATCGCCTACTTCCTTCTTGTTCAGTGGTGGTAATTTCGTTTACTATTTTGATGTTTTAAGTTAGAATTTTGATCGTTCAAGATTTGGCGTCTATTCAACAAGAGCGTCACATTACGAGTAAAGAAATTTAACGGTAAATCCGTAACCAACGTCTGTTGTCATGGTTACAAATTAATTTTGTTTGGTTAATCTTGGTTTATTACAATTGTTATCAAATTTGAATTTTTATTCAAAATAGCTGAATATTTTTTGATTGCTTTTATTCTTCTGTCTTCTTCCCTACATATTAAATATTATCACTACTGTTATTATTTCCTTTCAAAGATTATTTTGATATCCCTTAAGTTTGGGTTCTTCAAAATATTAATGTTTGTACATTTATGTTAATATTTGGTAATTACATTTCTCCTTTAATTTAAGTCCTTATTCTAACATTTTTCTTTTAAAATGATTTACAAATTATTCTTGGCTATTTACTCGCCTTGAATTTGTTAATTTCCTAGTTGATTTTATACAATTTGCAGTTATTTGTTATTGACAGTTAGGCATTTCCTAGGCCTAAGTAGCCATTGATTATTTTTTCCTATTTTATACAAATTATATATCTCATTTCACTCTAAAGTGTTTTGTTTTGTTTTGTTGTTATAATTGATTCGTTTATTGGTTATTGTGTCTTGAATTTGTTTGTGTACTGATTATGTGTCAAGATTATTTTCTATATCTTGGCTTGTCAATTATTTCTTAACTGATTTTCTAGTGTTTATTATTTCTGAATTGATTTATCTGCTTATTTATTTAACTTGCCATTGTCAACAATATGGCTATTATTTACTATTCTTTATTACATAAAATATAACAACTAGGCCTATGGACTGTATGCTTCCTTCAGCCATATCCTATTCATAAATTTAAATGAACAATTCTTTACCAGTTATTAGGTACTGTTGTTTTAACATATATTTCATTCCTTTACCGTTATTTTGGGTGAGAAACATCATCACTCTTTTCAAACTTACTTAATCTATTATCCCTTATAACATAGGGGGTTTATTGATTGCATTCTTAATTTCTTATTTCTTTACTAATCTCTTTCTCCAATCCATGGTAACACAAACTGTTTACCTTACATGGGCTTTCTCCCCTGAATAACATCGTATCCTTCGTTTATATCTAATCTAAATACTATTTTTAATTACCATTAACAATGCAATTCTTATAAGTTCACTATTAAATCATTTAATGTTTTATCATTGATTTACTAAGTGTTTTCTTATCTATTATTTTTTATCATACTATCATTTACAATATCCTTTTTTATTCATCACCTTCACTTTTAACAAATTAGTGTTTATCACTGATTCACTCATTATTTTGGGGTTTTTACACTTTCACTATTGGCACTTCTTAAACTTTTTATTTTAAGTGTTTATTAGTGGGTAATCCCTATTATTATTTTTCTTTGTCACTTAGTTACTTTCATTTTATTTCTCACTATCTCACTATCTCTCTCTTTCTTTACAAATATTATTTATATCTAATAAGTTCATGTCTTTCTAGATTTCTTACTTACATATACTCCTAATTCTTGGGTTAGTGTATTTTTATTTATCGGGGTTTTATTAATTATGAATTACATTTGTCACTTAGTCAATACTAATATTTATTTTTTTTTATTGGTTATTTACTGGTTTCGTTTCCTTTATGATATTTGATTGTACCATTTCCAGGGCCGGCCTAAATCGTGTGCGACGTGTGCGGTCGCACACATGCGATTTTGGGAGAGGCGCCGAAATGAGAAAAAATATAAAAAAATAATATGGTAAAAATTTAAATTTTTATGTAATTTTGAATGCAAATTAGCCATTTGAATATGTTAATAACTTTTGTTTAACAAATAAAATGTTGCTTGAAAGTACAGTAAAGAGACTGGCTACTGGCTCCAAACGCTCTGCTCCGTTGTTTTGACAGGACTGAACAGTTGTAGATAGTGAGTCACAATCACTATCACATGTTTAGTCTATCTGTCGCGTCGACATCTGTTTTGTGAATTGTGATAACTCTATTTGTGATGTTAATAAACTAAAAATGCTTTCCAAACCTTCTGGATGTCAAAATAGGAAGCGGAAAGCTAAATCCTTAAACTGACACTTCATGAAACTTCCCCTAATCACCTAAAGTGTTATGAAAGGTGGGTGGAGGCGGAAAGGAGACTGAGCACAGGTAAAACAATTGATGATGAAAACCAGAAAATAATTGCCCAAGAAAAAGAACGATGGCAGAATGTTCTTAAACGACTTCTTGCCATAACACAATTTCTTGCCCAGCACCAAATGGCTTTCCGAGGAAGAAATGAAACCCTGTACAAAAAGGACAATGGAAATTATTTAGGGCTTGTTGAACTAATTGCCCAATTTGATCCTGTAATGAAAGAACATATATGTAGAGTATTGGCAAATGAAAAACAAAGGTGTCTGTCATACTTGGGGAAAAACATACAAAACGAATTATTGACTCTGATGGGAGACAAAGTAAGAGAAGAAATACTAAGCAGAATTAAAGGAGCCAAATACTATGCATTGATTCTCGACTGCACACCCGATTTAAGTAGGAAAGAACAGTTCTCTGTTGTTTTGAGGTACGTTTATGAAACAAAAGAGAAAAAAGTTGAAATTTGTGAAAGTTTCCTAGATTTCTTTGAAATAACAGACACTTCAGGGAAGGGAATGCAGATACAGTCTTAAAAAAACTGCAAGAGTACGACTTGGACATTTCTAATTGCAGAGGCCAGGGATATGATACTGGGGCAAATATGAAAGGAAAACACTCTGGACTACAAAAACAAATTTTAGAAAAAAAAAGAGCTTTTTTTGTACCATGTGGCTGTCACAGCCTAAACTTGGTACTAAGCGATGCCGCAAAAACCTCAGTACCAACAGTTACCCTTTTTGGAACAATTCAACGATTGTTTGTGTTTTTTAGCTCATCAACAAAACGTTGGAGCAAATTGTTAGAGAGTCTGCCACAATCATATAAGGCGTCATCAGTATTTGGGCCTTCTCTCACATTGAAAGAACTTTGCGTAACTCGCTGGGAAGCACGTATTGAATCACTCAACGCAGTAAGATACCAGATTGTGCAAATCTGACAAGCACTTTGGGACCTGCACGTAGATGCATCATTTGAAGACGAGGTTAGAAGTGAGGCAAATTCCTTGTCTGAAACAATTGAAGATTTTGGTTTCTTAGTGTCACTGACTGCATGGTATGATGTCCTGTTTCAAATAAACATTGCTAGTAAGATATTGCAGTCAAAGATCGTCAACTTACCTCAAGCTGTAGCTATTTTGAAATCCGTTGGGGACTTTTTGACGGACTTTCGTGAAAATGGATTTGTTAGTTGTTTAGTGAAAGCCAAAGAGTTGGCTGAAGATTTAGAAGTCGAAGGAAAATTCAAAACACCCCGGGTTAGAAGGAAGAAGAAGCAGTTTGATTATGAAGCTAATGATGAAGCACCGATTGACCCCCAAGAGCGTTTTAGAGTTGACTTTTTTATACCACTTGTTGAAACTGCCCAAATGGCTGTGCAAGAGAGGTTCAAACAGCTTAAGGCCAAAATGTCAAAAGTTGAGTTTCTTTTTAAACTTGATGAATTGCCCAAGAGAGAGGACTTGTTTGTTAAATGCAAAGATCTAGAAGACCTCCTTTCAAATGGGGATGACAGTGACATCAAAGGAGCTGAGTTATGCGAGGAGCTGATCTCTATCAAGGACCTCATGCCAAATAAAGGTACGTTTTACTTTTACGTTTTAGCTATTCAAAATTTATCATCTTGATTTATTGTTTGGTCAGTTAATTCATAATTGTTTTGGGCTCAAACAAGATTATTATTTTTCAAAGTTTTTTAATTTCCAAAATTAAAAAGCAGTCTTTTAATTCCTTTTTGTTTGATTTTAGGCGGGAAAACGCCTCTGAACGTGCTGAACTTTCTGTTGGAAACTGGATCTGCAGACGCTTATGTAAATGTGTGGGTTGCTTTGCGAATACTTCTGACAATACCAATGTTGGTAGCGTCGGCGGAGCGAAGTTTTTCAAAATTAAAATTAATAAAAACCTACCTAAGGTCTACTCTTTTGCAAGAAAGACTCAACAACCTTGCAATTTTGTCCATTGAAAATGATATTTCATCGTCACTAGATTATGATGCACTAATAAAAACATTTTCAGCTGCTTAAGCTAGGAAGGTCCACTGCTAAAAGTGTATAATACAGATTATTTTAATCAATTTTCTTGATCTTTTACACTACTACTATCAATTTATAGTTATATTGATGTACCTTTTCGAGAAAAGTGAATACCAAAGTTTATATTTCTGAACTTTTTCGTACTTTTTCTAATGTACTGACATAACTTTTTTTAATATTATAATGTAATATTATAGATACGTTGATAATTAGATAGTATTTAAGTGTATTTTGATTGTATGTGTTGCTTGTAGATACGCTCCGGTAGCCACAATAATGTTGTATAATAAAATATCCAAAATTATAATTATTATTATTATCAGTCTGATTGTGATTAGTAAATGTGTGGGTATCGCTGGTTAAATCTTTTAATTTAAAAGTATTTTTCGCACTCCGCTGGTAACCTCCCCACTTACCATATGTGGATATTGCTGTTCTGTTAGGTGACTGCTCAGCTGTAACATATACGCTACACATAGAAGGAGATATTCAATTTGAATATCAAACGTGATTAGCATGCACAATAATAATAAAATAACAACTGAATAATGTTTTGAATTATCAGGAATATTTAAATTCTTCCGCCACCTTTTGATTAAACTGGCTATGAAAAAATAAACTATTTTAAGTCTGAAATTAAACACTTTTTCCACTGGTAACAAAACATTGAGGTTTATTAACAGTTAGGAATGCTAGTAAATCTTTAAAATTTAACAATCAGTTACTAATAATTTTACAGGAAAATAATTATGAACAATTTTAAAATGAAACTCTACTTAACCTCAGGGCTGGTAACACTGTAGGTTATACAATAATTTTTATTCTGAGAGGTTATGTCCTCTTACATAGGTTAATTACCAAGTTCGTGTGATTCTTTTAAGTGACATGATGCCAGATACAAGATGTGGCGTTTTATAATGATATTTAATAAACAATTAATAGAAAACAAACAAACAAATATTAAAATTGAAAATTGGTACCATATAATAGATAATTATGGTATCATCGTAAGCGGGAATTCGTACCCAGTATAGAGTAGTTACTTTGACAATAAACAAGTGCGTTGATTTGCACTGCTAAAATGCACTATTATATTTTAATAGTTAACTATAGGAATTATTTATTCACAAGAGAAAAAGTTATAATAAAAAAAAAAACTCTTGTTATAGCTTTCATCTGGTTTGTATTATTTGAGAACAGACTTATGACAAAAAGGTGACAAATTGTGGTTATGATTTTTAGGTTATCTCATAACGTGAATAGTTATTAGAGTTAATTATATTAATCATTGATTTCTTCTTAATCTAAACATACATATATTATTTATAATATTTCTGATGCATAACTATCAGTAGAATAGAATATTCTTTCGCATAAAAATTAAAATATTTATCTTCAATAGTAAAATCAAAAACAACATGAGTCAATTGAGCGACTATTTGCTTCGCTCGTATTTTGTAATAAGTACATTAATCGTGACTCTTATAATTATGAAAAATAATTAAAACATTTATTTATCAAGTTAAAAATTGCGAAATAATTCTTTCGTCAATTCTGATAAATTTCATCAGCATTATTATACTTTGCTATTATTGATTAGCGTAGTATCTAAACAATCGGTTTTTACAGAAATTTTTATTTCTGTTTTGTTGTTAATTAATGAAAAATATTGTACTCCCTGGTTTATTTTCAACACAACACTCGAAAATACGACCGATATTATACACTGGTTGTATTTAATTCTTATTCACTCCGCACTGTACACACGTTAATGCTTTGTGGTATATAGGTTAGGTGCATGTAGTTTTACTGATGTTTGCGTGTCGCGCACAATTCAAAAATAAACTTCTTCATTAATTTGAATACGTCTTGTCTCGTTGATGATTGATAGATGACTGTCACACTCCGTCGGAACGTCTGCGGCTTGTCTGCCGGTTTTCATTCATTTGATTGGTTGAATTCTTTGAACTCTCCGACCCAAAGTACCTTGACTTAGTAAAATTTTTAATTTATTACCAATTTTGCGTTTGGGTTTGAGATTAGAATGACGTAAGCATTGGTGCACAGAATAATTAAAAAGTTTATAAACGTTATAACTTTCTTATTATTTGTCTAATCATTGAATGGTTGGTGCCAATAAATCGCGGACATCCTGAGCTTTAAATAAAGTCCAAACAAGATTATAATCCGTCCATTATTAAATCACTATATCGATTTCACAAATTTTTATGGTGCATCTTATATTTAATAAGTTTATTACACCAAAACTTAACTAATTACACTAAAACACTTTTGATTAAACGATCTGAGTCTATTTCTCAACTGTTTAATACAGAATTTGGGAATAATTGTTACCCAAACAATGTTTGATCATGGCGTCTTTAGCGTCCATATTCGATTATTCACAATTGTCCTTAATACTATTTTTCCTTATCTAATAACATCGATATTGTAATCTAACACTAATATAAATGTTTATTTACATGGATTTGTACTTTAGTATATGCACAAGGTTGTGTTTCATATACTAGTAGTATTGTTTAACTACCTTCCTATCTCTTTTCTTCAAATTGTCACTTTGTTTATGGTTTTTTCTATATAAGGTATATTATGTTGTAAATGCAACTAGTGTACAACTATAGTACCTAATTCATTTAATATATTTGTTAGCTTTTAGCTATCTGAGAACCCTTCAATTTCTAGTAATGGGTTTGTTTACATTAGGTCATGACATGGTAGTCAGTTATTTTTTGATAAATCAATAACTAAATTGTTATTATTATATTTGACAAGATTCTCAAAGTAGTATCAGACATCCTTCTGATCGTTGATAATATTTTTATCTACTTTTGAACAAGTTTGTATGTTGCATTTTGCATAAACAACTTGCTACATATTGTTTGTTTACATTCTGATTCCACCATCATGGTCATTTAGTTTTTAATAATTTATCTATAAAATTACTATTCTTATGGTTATGGTCTGTTCTCATAGTAGTATTAGGTGTCCTTCTTACTACTGGTAATACTTTCATTAATCTCTATTTAAGTTTTAATAAGGTATTTTGCTTAACTAGTTGGTTACATTGCCTCTGCTCACTTCTGGCTATGCATTCATCGTCAGCTAGTTTACAATATTTTGATCATAAAACTATTATCATTATACTTATAATCTGTTCTCATAGTAGTACCAGATGTTCTTCTAACTACTGGTAATACTTTCATCAATCTTTGTACATGTTTTAACAATGTATTTTGTTTAACTAATTTGGCATATTAGGTTCCCTTTCATCTAGCTTTGTGCTATCATATTTGGTCTGCTTTATTTGTAGTGTATTTCAATATAATACACTGTTTACTAGGGTGTATCATTACTTATAATGAATCTTTGATTGACACAATTGTTGATGGTTGTTTGGTTAAACTAACATGTATGATTTTTTGTTTCATAGGTGCCTTTCCTATGGGGTTATGTAACAATGTACAACATATTCTAATGCAGCATTTTGCTACTACTAACATGACTTCAGTATGGTATTCTATTACAATAGTTTAATTGTTGATTAATACACATGTTTACACTACTTCTTCTTAAACAATAATACAAATATTCTTGAACTAATGATAATACCTTTCTTGTTTGTACCTAATTTCTGTCACATTTGTTTGATATTTAACAAACTACTTTGTTTGTTATTATTTTTTCTGGCCTTTCTTTATATTGTATTCTGTTTTGCCGTAGCATTCAGTTACATTTCTTTTGAAATTTACAAAGGTTTTTTATTATCAAGCTCTATGAACAATAATATAACTGTTCTATCTTACATTGTTTGGTGGTCTTATGATTATCTATTTGGATCACAATCTTCATTAAACTAGTCACACTAACTGTCTGTGTATTTTTTGACTATTTAATCCTTGATGTTTCCACTATGAAAGTAACACATTTTCTTCCGCTATAAACCTTATCACTGGAATTGTTTGTGGGGTTTATTAGGTTAAAATTAGTTAACTGGTCACAGGTTCTCACACTTACATTAAGTATTCACTATAACTGTTTGTGATTTCTTAAATATGTTAAACACTGTTTCCTCATAGTTGACAATCACTATTCTTTTGGTTACTAGTATTGTCTCTAGTATACTTGATGAATGATGATTTCTTGTATGGTCTATCCATTTTCTTCTCTCTTCATGTCATGTTTCCTTGTCCTTCTCCTTCCTTTCTTCTTTAGGTTTGAACGTCTTCTTCAATATTTCCATTGTAGTATTTGTTGTTTCATAATATTTATATTTGTAAGTACATCGGTTTGTCTGTCATCATTGTGGTTGCTCTTGAGTTGTCTCTTCCTTTTATTTTACATAGTTATTTTGTTGGTTCCCCTCACTGTTGGAATCCTGTTGTCTTCTTTTACACTTTTATTATATATTATTTTTGTTGGTTCCCCTCACTGTTGGAATCTATTGGGCCTGGTTACTAACATTTTATTTTGGCTCATGGTCATTTTCTTTCTCCATTTCGAGTACGATGCTGCTATGTTACACTTTCTCCTTCATAGTTGGAACTTCCCACTAATATATCTGTAGATACACACTTTTTGTTCACATAATTTTACTTATCTAGAAATACTTTCATGCTTTCCCGTCACTTGACATTATAATTGCTTACTTTATGTAACTACCAAATTTGGTAACGTTACAATATTAATATATTCAAACTGAAATGTATTTTTCTAGAATATTAAATCAAATAAAACTTTTGTTGTAGTAAAAAAATGTGTCTGTTATTTTCTACCTGACAAAACAATAAACTGAGTAAAAGAATTTAGTTAAGTAACGGACATGTCATGGACAACGATATCCAAGAATAAAAGAATTTGTTACGAGTTTGCTCTTTACACAAGTACAGTACAGCACGCCTATTGAAGTTTGAAAAAGTCAGTTAAAAGAATTAGTACTAGAAGAAGTCATTTAAAAAAATAAAAATAATGAAAAGGTACAAAATACTTTACTTTAATATTTACTATTTATTACTACTTATTAGTTTTAGTTTTTGGTTTTGAATAACTTTAAAATGCCAACTTCAGTTATTAAGTTCCGACAAATATCAGTTATAGAGCACCCATACCATTTTTTGGAGGGTTTTCTATACCCATTTTCATTGTAAGGGGCGCCAAAACTCATTCCTGCACACACAGCATTTTGCTCTTAGGCCGGCCCTCACCATTCCTCCCTTCCCTATTCTATACTATTTGTCTGTGTTTTATCATCTTGTTTCACTTTATTTCCTTTATACTTGGTTTGATCCATTTTTATTTTCATTTTTCTTCTCCTTCACTTCCATCTTGTTTCACTTTATTTTGGTTTTTTATCTGGCCAATCTCTGGGGTTGGGCCAAAGTCATTTGTCTGTCAGTCTAGTCTGTAATTTTATTTAATAATCACTTTTGGTTTACTACTCTTCCTCCTTCTTTCTTAATTACATTTTATATTTTTATTCTCTTCATTATTTATTTATTAAAATATATTACTTTTTTGCATTTCTTACATACTTATAGATATCAAATATGATCTGAATTTGGCGATGTTATATAATGCATTTCCACCAAAATTGATCATTTTATAAAACGTGATTCTAAGTTTGATGAAATTATCAATTGTACTGTATCATTTTCTTCTCAAATTCTCCTGCTTCTTGTTCATTTTTATGTTCAATTGTATCTTCTACTTCCTTCCTTCTGAGTCTTTTCTTCATTATTTTCTCTTAATATGATCTGGCTTATTGATTTTTATTATAAATTATTCCCTATAAATCTTATTTTCCCTAACTATCCCTACTTTGTAGCTGAAATCAATTCAGATGGGCTGTGTTGGCTTACCTAACTCCGTTGTTCAAAACTACTCTTGTTCTGAGATCAGGGGAACATCATCCCTGCTCAGTTAAATGATTGCTGGACTTATCCAATAGTCAATCTTAATTAAATGAATCTTCAATACAGTCATCTTGTGACTAATAATAATAATAATATTTGTTGGGAATCTTTTACTTTTTTATTTCATTATTGCTCAGTTCGAGTCCTATGTATTTTTCACCTTTCTTTATTGATACCTAATTCAGTGTTCCTATTCATTCCATCTATCTGGCGAGGGTTCTTCTTCATTGTCCTCCTGTCTCTCTACCTGATTTGTGTTAGACTGATTACCATTCCTTCTTGAGGGAATCCAGAGCTCTGGTGGGTTACGTTTGTTATATACGATTCTAAAATTCTCCACAGGATCATCGCTGAATGGTATCCAATTATAATCCTCCGTTGTTTGGGCGTTCTCGTTATTCCTACCCCTTTGAACCTCATATCTGTAATCATTTCCGGAGGTTATGTCCCGTCCTTGGTCTCTGTTTCCGGATCTGGGTTCTTCTTCGCTATTATTCCGTTGTGCCGGCCTATTATCATTCTCCCTTTGTTGTTGGTCACTGTTCCGTGTTTGATTACCATGCATGTTGACTGTTGGTGGTCTTGAATAGTGCCTTCTTGGGTTTCGCTGGGCTTGGCATCTCACGTAATTCACTTGCGGTCGGTATCCTCGGTTGTTGTTATTACCGTTTCCTGGACGATAATAATTGTTAGGACCGTTCCGTTGGTAGTTACCCCTGTTATTGTTTCTCAAATTACCATTGTTGTTACCATTTTGGTTATAGTTCCTGGGCGCATTATTCCCACGTTGATTTCCTTGGTAATTATTAGTGTTGTTCGGTGGTGGCTTGTTATCACCCTATTGGTTTGGTGGGGATGGCCCTTCATTTAACTTACTATTTCGGAAACTTGTGAATCGGTTCTTGTGGTATTGGGTATTGCCATTCGTGTTCATGGCTCTCTAATAGACTAGCCATGTCCTGAATTGTCATGACTTGACTATACATACGGGCTTTCTGTATCGCTTCATCATAGTGGTATGATAATTGTATAACTAGACACTCTTCCGGAATGCGTGGTTCCAAATTTCTGGCCATGCAGATTTTTCCCAGAAAGTATGACGTGAGGGATTGTCCGTTTTGGTTCTCATACCTCCCGTTACTCAAGTTGTTGCGGACCATGTTCTGGGTTGATTCTGACCAGTATTTGGCCTTGAATTGTGTTTTGAACTCTTGGATGCTCTGGATGTCTGGTCTTGTGGCGGTCCACCAGTTGTCATATGTTTCCTTGAACATTTTGTCCAGCATTCCCCTTACAGTTGTCCATCGGGTTTCGCGATTCTTTAAAATTAATTCTTCCACCCTTTTCAGAAATTCTATCGGATTGCGCTTATAGTTGCAGAAGTTAATTGTATCTCGATTGTCATTGTTAAGTATATGATTATGATTACATGGCCGGTCACGCCAGGCGTCCACTTCTTCCTGTAATAATTCTTCTCGTCTATGCATCTCATCAATTCTTTGTTTATTTTTGTCCACCTTGCTGTCGATTTTATTTAGATTGCTGTACACTCCTTCCATTCTTTCTCCCAGATCTGTTCGTATAACTGCTATCTCCTTCTGGTTCTCTTCCCGGACTTGATGTATGTCCTGGTTCACCTGTTTGCACCTTTTGGTTGTTTCTTCGTGACTTTCCTCAATTCTCCTTTTGTTTTCTCCTTCGAGGTTGTTTATTTTATTGATTACCTCCTCATGGACTTCTGAAACAGTTTTGTTGGTTTTCTCCAGTCTCTCCAACGTCTCCTCTAATTTCTCATTTGTTTCAGTGATCTGTTGTTTGGTTTCTTCCCGGTACTCCATTAATTGGTGTACCATGTGCTGCTTCATTTCTTCTTTGTTTTTCTCGTGGTCCTCCTTCAATTGATGCTTCAACTCTTCATTTCTTCTTTTAATGTCCTCCGTCAATCGCTGTTGTAATGTTTCATTATTTTTGTTAATTGTTTGTCTTAATTCTTCTTTTGTATTTTCATTTGTACTAACTATTTTTTCATTTATTTGTTTCAAACTCTCCTCACTCTTGTCAAATTTTTCGTTAATTTGTTTTAGGCTCTCTTCATTCTTGTCGAATTTATCATTAATTTGTCCGAATTGCTCCATCATCATTCTCATTATGTTATCTAATTTCGCCTCTCCATTTGGTGTAGCTTCGGTCGGCTGATTTTCGATCGTATCTCCTCTAGCTTCTTCTCCGTCACACATCTGTTGTTCTATCTCATTGTTTGTGACTGCTTCTGTCTCTTCTTCTGGTCTGCCTTCCTCCGTTTCTTGTTCCTTCGCCAATTTTTTCAACAACCCTCTTGTATGCATCTTGGTATCCCTTCGTAATCGCCGCTAGAATTTCGTATTCCCTTTCTTGTAGCCTCACCAGTTGGTCGCCAATTTGCTATGTGACGAATGTCGGTCTAATCTCAAACGTGTATAAGTGTAATGGGTGTAACGTGTCTTATCAATCCGTCGTTGCTTTGGAACGTAACTTACGCTGATTGTGTCCGTTGCGAACGTACGAATAACCAGGTATCGAAATCTTTACCTGTTGTTCACTAAGGGTGAGAAAATCCTGGGTGGCGCCAAATTGTTTAATCAAAACAATTAAAAAATGTTATGATGATATGACAAGCGCAGCTCAGGCGGTGTGGAGAATTCAATTTGTTCCCGCCTCGACTTGGCCGTCTGAATCGGGCCAGTAGTTCGTTGAGTTGCCTATGTGAGCGCTTGCCGTCAATACTAACTGTTCTCTAAAATTGTACACAAATTATAATACACCATCCTAATGAAATTACAACACAGTGGTTACACTCAGTACTTGTTTATTGTTTGTTGATTACTAATTATTCAGGTTAACACAAATTATGTTTTCTTTTGTAATATATTAGCACCGGTAATTTATATGAGACACTTTCTCTGGGTTTGACAAATCTATCTTTGAACGTAACAGACATTCAAGGATGGCGTCTGTCGAAGTAGTATACAAATACTTATGTTCAAACGTCTTGGATTCTTGTGATTACGATAAAAGGATTATTACTGACTACAACAATAAAAATACACTACCTTACATCATTTATACTTAAATAATATAATGTGTAGTTATAACTTGTTCTTGGAGAGTAGTAAAAGTGTTTCAAAATTTCGTAAACTAACAACAGGTTAACTTTACAAGTTGACAAATTTTCAATATCTTAGTTTTTTATTTAATCTTTGAAAGAAATTATGTGCAGTTTAGTGAGAGTTCAGATTACTGTGAGAAATATATAACGTGAGTTTATTCGGAAATTTGGGTAATTTAAATGATATTTAACACATCAGTAGACTGGGTGTACTCGGTTGATCTGGTAAAAAGGAATTAGGCTGCTATTATATTTAATTTTAATTTCTTAAAAATATTAATGTTTGTACATTTATGTTAATATTTGGTAATTACATTTCTCCTTTAATTTAAGTCCTTATTCTAACATTTTTCTTTTAAAATGATTTACAAATTATTCTTGGCTATTTACTCGCCTTGAATTTGTTAATTTCCTAGTTGATTTTATACAATTTGCAGTTATTTGTTATTGACAGTTAGGCATTTCCTAGGCCTAAGTAGCCATTGATTATTTTTTCCTATTTTATACAAATTATATCTCATTTCACTCTAAAGTGTTTTGTTTTGTTTTGTTGTTATAATTGATTCGTTTATTGGTTATTGTGTCTTGAATTTGTTTGTATACTGATTATGTGTCAAGATTATTTTCTATATCTTGGCTTGTCAATTATTTCCTAACTGATTTTCTAGTGTTTATTATTTCTGAATTGATTTATCTGCTTATTTATTTAACTTGCCATTGTCAACAATATGGCTATTATTTACTATTCTTTATTACATAAAATATAACAACTAGGCCTATGGACTGTATGCTTCCTTCAGCCATATCCTATTCATAAATTTAAATGAACAATTCTTTACCAGTTATTAGGTACTGTTGTTTTAACATATATTTCATTCCTTTACCGTTATTTTGGGTGAGAAACATCATCACTCTTTTTAAACTTACTAAATCTATTATCCCATATAACATGGGGTTTATTGATTGCATTCTTAATTTCTTATTTCTTTACTAATCTCTTTCTCCAATCCATGGTAACACAAAATGTTTACCTTACATGGGCTTTCTCCCCTGAATAACATCGTATCCTTCGTTTATATCTAATCTAAATACTATTTTTAATTACCATTAACAATGCAATTCTTATAAGTTCACTATTAAATCATTTAATGTTTTATCATTGATTTACTAAGTGTTTTCTTATCTATTATTATTTTTTATCATACTATCATTTACAATATCCTTTTTTATTCATCACCTTCACTTTTAACAAATTAGTGTTTATCACTGATTCACTCATTATTTTGGGGTTTTTACACTTTCACTATTGGCACTTCTTAAACTTTTTATTTTAAGTGTTTATTAGTGGGTAATCCCTATTATTATTTTTCTTTGTCACTTAGTTACTTTCATTTTATTTCTCACTATCTCACTATCTCTCTCTTTCTTTACAAATATTATTTATATCTAATAAGTTCATGTCTTTCTAGATTTCTTTCTTACATATACTCCTAATTCTTGGGTTAGTGTATTTTTATTTATCGGGGTTTTATTAATTATGAATTACATTTGTCACTTAGTCAATACTAATATTTATTTTTTTTTATTGGTTATTTACTGGTTTCGTTTCCTTTATGATATTTGATTGTACCATTTCCAGGGCCGGCCTAAATCGTGTGCGACGTGTGCGGTCGCACACATGCGATTTTGGGAGAGGCGCCGAAATGAGAAAAAATATAAAAAAATAATATGGTAAAAATTTAAATTTTTATGTAATTTTGAATGCAAATTAGCCATTTGAATATGTTAATAACTTTTGTTTAACAAATAAAATGTTGCTTGAAAGTACAGTAAAGAGACTGGCTACTGGCTCCAAACGCTCTGCTCCGTTGTTTTGACAGGACTGAACAGTTGTAGATAGTGAGTCACAATCACTATCACATGTTTAGTCTATCTGTCGCGTCGACATCTGTTTTGTGAATTGTGATAACTCTATTTGTGATGTTAATAAACTAAAAATGCTTTCCAAACCTTCTGGATGTCAAAATAGGAAGCGGAAAGCTAAATCCTTAAACTGACACTTCATGAAACTTCCCCTAATCACCTAAAGTGTTATGAAAGGTGGGTGGAGGCGGAAAGGAGACTGAGCACAGGTAAAACAATTGATGATGAAAACCAGAAAATAATTGCCCAAGAAAAAGAACGATGGCAGAATGTTCTTAAACGACTTCTTGCCATAACACAATTTCTTGCCCAGCACCAAATGGCTTTCCGAGGAAGAAATGAAACCCTGTACAAAAAGGACAATGGAAATTATTTAGGGCTTGTTGAACTAATTGCCCAATTTGATCCTGTAATGAAAGAACATATATGTAGAGTATTGGCAAATGAAAAACAAAGGTGTCTGTCATACTTGGGGAAAAACATACAAAACGAATTATTGACTCTGATGGGAGACAAAGTAAGAGAAGAAATACTAAGCAGAATTAAAGGAGCCAAATACTATGCATTGATTCTCGACTGCACACCCGATTTAAGTAGGAAAGAACAGTTCTCTGTTTTGAGGTACGTTTATGAAACAAAAGAGAAAAAAGTTGAAATTTGTGAAAGTTTCCTAGATTTCTTTGAAATAACAGACACTTCAGGGAAGGGAATGTCAGATACAGTCTTAAAAAAACTGCAAGAGTACGACTTGGATATTTCTAATTGCAGAGGCCAGGGATATGATACTGGGGCAAATATGAAAGGAAAACACTCTGGACTACAAAAACAAATTTTAGAAAAAAAAAAGAGAGCTTTTTTTGTACCATGTGGCTGTCACAGCCTAAACTTGGTACTAAGCGATGCCGCAAAAACCTCAGTACCAACAGTTACCCTTTTTGGAACAATTCAACGATTGGTTGTGTTTTTTAGCTCATCAACAAAACGTTGGAGCAAATTGTTAGAGAGTCTGCCACAATCATATAAGGCGTCATCAGTATTTGGGCCTTCTCTCACATTGAAAGAACTTTGCGTAACTCGCTGGGAAGCACGTATTGAATCACTCAAAGCAGTAAGATACCAGATTGTGCAAATCTGACAAGCACTTTGGGACCTGCACGTAGATGCATCATTTGAAGACGAGGTTAGAAGTGAGGCAAATTCCTTGTCTGAAACAATTGAAGATTTTGGTTTCTTAGTGTCACTGACTGCATGGTATGATGTCCTGTTTCAAATAAACATTGCTAGTAAGATATTGCAGTCAAAGATCGTCAACTTACCTCAAGCTGTAGCTATTTTGAAATCCGTTGGGGACTTTTTGACGGACTTTCGTGAAAATGGATTTGTTAGTTGTTTAGTGAAAGCCAAAGAGTTGGCTGAAGATTTAGAAGTCGAAGGAAAATTCAAAACACCCCGGGTTAGAAGGAAGAAGAAGCAGTTTGATTATGAAGCTAATGATGAAGCACCGATTGACCCCCAAGAGCGTTTTAGAGTTGACTTTTTTATACCACTTGTTGAAACTGCCCAAATGGCTGTGCAAGAGAGGTTCAAACAGCTTAAGGCCAAAATGTCAAAAGTTGAGTTTCTTTTTAAACTTGATGAATTGCCCAAGAGAGAGGACTTGTTTGTTAAATGCAAAGATCTAGAAGACCTCCTTTCAAATGGGGATGACAGTGACATCAAAGGAGCTGAGTTATGCGAGGAGCTGATCTCTATCAAGGACCTCATGCCAAATAAAGGTACGTTTTACTTTTACGTTTTAGCTATTCAAAATTTATCATCTTGATTTATTGTTTGGTCAGTTAATTCATAATTGTTTTGGGCTCAAACAAGATTATTATTTTTCAAAGTTTTTTAATTTCCAAAATTAAAAAGCAGTCTTTTAATTCCTTTTTGTTTGATTTTAGGCGGGAAAACGCCTCTGAACGTGCTGAACTTTCTGTTGGAAACTGGATCTGCAGACGCTTATGTAAATGTGTGGGTTGCTTTGCGAATACTTCTGACAATACCAATGTTGGTAGCGTCGGCGGAGCAAAGTTTTTCAAAATTAAAATTAATAAAAACCTACCTAAGGTCTACTCTTTTGCAAGAAAGACTCAACAACCTTGCAATTTTGTCCATTGAAAATGATATTTCATCGTCACTAGATTATGATGCACTAATAAAAACATTTTCAGCTGCTTAAGCTAGGAAGGTCCACTGCTAAAAGTGTATAATACAGATTATTTTAATCAATTTTCTTGATCTTTTACACTACTACTATCAATTTATAGTTATATTGATGTACCTTTTCGAGAAAAGTGAATACCAAAGTTTATATTTCTGAACTTTTTCGTACTTTTTCTAATGTACTGACATAACTTTTTTTAATATTATAATGTAATATTATAGATACGTTGATAATTAGATAGTATTTAAGTGTATTTTGATTGTATGTGTTGCTTGTAGATACGCTCCGGTAGCCACAATAATGTTGTATAATAAAATATCCAAAATTATAATTATTATTATTATCAGTCTGATTGTGATTAGTAAATGTGTGGGTATCGCTGGTTAAATCTTTTAATTTAAAAGTATTTTTCGCACTCCGCTGGTAACCTCCCCACTTACCATATGTGGATATTGCTGTTCTGTTAGGTGACTGCTCAGCTGTAACATATACGCTACACATACAAGGAGATATTCAATTTGAATATCAAACGTGATTAGCATGCACAATAATAATAAAATAACAACTGAATAATGTTTTGAATTATCAGGAATATTTAAATTCTTCCGCCACCTTTTGATAGAACTGGCTATGAAAAAATAAACTATTTTAAGTCTGAAATTAAACACTTTTTCCACTGGTAACAAAACATTGAGGTTTATTAACAGTTAGGAATGCTAGTAAATCTTTAAAATTTAACAATCAGTTACTAATAATTTTACAGGAAAATAATTATGAACAATTTTAAAATGAAACTCTACTTAACCTCAGGGCTGGTAACACTGTAGGTTATACAATAATTTTTATTCTGAGAGGTTATGTCCTCTTACATAGGTTAATTACCAAGTTCGTGTGATTCTTTTAAGTGACATGATGCCAGATACAAGATGTGGCGTTTTATAATGATATTTAATAAACAATTAATAGAAAACAAACAAACAAATATTAAAATTGAAAATTGGTACCATATAATAGATAATTATGGTATCATCGTAAGCGGGAATTCGTACCCAGTATAGAGTAGTTACTTTGACAATAAACAAGTGCGTTGATTTGCACTGCTAAAATGCACTATTATATTTTAATAGTTAACTATAGGAATTATTTATTCACAAGAGAAAAAGTTATAATAAAAAAAAAACTCTTGTTATAGCTTTCATCTGGTTTGTATTATTTGAGAACAGACTTATGACAAAAAGGTGACAAATTGTGGTTATGATTTTTAGGTTATCTCATAACGTGAATAGTTATTAGAGTTAATTATATTAATCATTGATTTCTTCTTAATCTAAACATACATATATTATTTATAATATTTCTGATGCATAACTATCAGTAGAATAGAATATTCTTTCGCATAAAAATTAAAATATTTATCTTCAATAGTAAAATCAAAAACAACATGAGTCAATTGAGCGACTATTTGCTTCGCTCGTATTTTGTAATAAGTACATTAATCGTGACTCTTATAATTATGAAAAATAATTAAAACATTTATTTATCAAGTTAAAAATTGCGAAATAATTCTTTCGTCAATTCTGATAAATTTCATCAGCATTATTATACTTTGCTATTATTGATTAGCGTAGTATCTAAACAATCGGTTTTTACAGAAATTTTTATTTCTGTTTTGTTGTTAATTAATGAAAAATATTGTACTCCCTGGTTTATTTTCAACACAACACTCGAAAATACGACCGATATTATACACTGGTTGTATTTAATTCTTATTCACTCCGCACTGTACACACGTTAATGCTTTGTGGTATATAGGTTAGGTGCATGTAGTTTTACTGATGTTTGTGTGTCGCGCACAATTCAAAAATAAACTTCTTCATTAATTTGAATACGTCTTGTCTCGTTGATGATTGATAGATGACTGTCACACTCCGTCGGAACGTCTGCGGCTTGTCTGCCGGTTTTCATTCATTTGATTGGTTGAATTCTTTGAACTCTCCGACCCAAAGTACCTTGACTTAGTAAAATTTTTAATTTATTACCAATTTTGCGTTTGGGTTTGAGATTAGAATGACGTAAGCATTGGTGCACAGAATAATTAAAAAGTTTATAAACGTTATAACTTTCTTATTATTTGTCTAATCATTGAATGGTTGGTGCCAATAAATCGCGGACATCCTGAGCTTTAAATAAAGTCCAAACAAGATTATAATCCGTCCATTATTAAATCACTATATCGATTTCACAAATTTTTATGGTGCATCTTATATTTAATAAGTTTATTACACCAAAACTTAACTAATTACACTAAAACACTTTTGATTAAACGATCTGAGTCTATTTCTCAACTGTTTAATACAGAATTTGGGAATAATTGTTACCCAAACAATGTTTGATCATGGCGTCTTTAGCGTCCATATTCGATTATTCACAGTTGTCCTTAATACTATTTTTCCTTATCTAATAACATCGATATTGTAATCTAACACTAATATAAATGTTTATTTACATGGATTTGTACTTTAGTATATGCACAAGGTTGTGTTTCATATACTAGTAGTATTGTTTAACTACCTTCCTATCTCTTTTCTTCAAATTGTCACTTTGTTTATGGTTTTTTCTATATAAGGTATATTATGTTGTAAATGCAACTAGTGTACAACTATAGTACCTAATTCATTTAATATATTTGTTAGCTTTTAGCTATCTGAGAACCCTTCAATTTCTAGTAATGGGTTTGTTTACATTAGGTCATGACATGGTAGTCAGTTATTTTTTGATAAATCAATAACTAAATTGTTATTATTATATTTGACATAGATTCTCAAAGTAGTATCAGACATCCTTCTGATCATTGATAATATTTTTATCTACTTTTGAACAAGTTTGTATGTTGCATTTTGCATAAACAACTTGCTACATATTGTTTGTTTACATTCTGATTCCACCATCATGGTCATTTAGTTTTTAATAATTTATCTATAAAATTACTATTCTTATGGTTATGGTCTGTTCTCATAGTAGTATTAGGTGTCCTTCTTACTACTGGTAATACTTTCATTAATCTCTATTTAAGTTTTAATAAGGTATTTTGCTTAACTAGTTGGTTACATTGCCTCTGCTCACTTCTGGCTATGCATTCATCGTCAGCTAGTTTACAATATTTTGATCATAAAACTATTATCATTATACTTATAATCTGTTCTCATAGTAGTACCAGATGTTCTTCTAACTACTGGTAATACTTTCATTAATCTTTGTACATGTTTTAACAATGTATTTTGTTTAACTAATTTGGCATATTAGGTTCCCTTTCATCTAGCTTTGTGCTATCATATTTGGTCTGCTTTATTTGTAGTGTATTTCAATATAATACACTGTTTACTAGGGTGTATCATTACTTATAATGAATCTTTGATTGACACAATTGTTGATGGTTGTTTGGTTAAACTAACATGTATGATTTTTTGTTTCATAGGTGCCTTTCCTATGGGGTTATGTAACAATGTACAACATATTCTAATGCAGCATTTTGCTACTACTAACATGACTTCAGTATGGTATTCTATTACAATAGTTTAATTGTTGATTAATACACATGTTTACACTACTTCTTCTTAAACAATAATACAAATATTCTTGAACTAATGATAATACCTTTCTTGTTTGTACCTAATTTCTGTCACATTTGTTTGATATTTAATAAACTACTTTGTTTGTTATTATTTTTTCTGGCCTTTCTTTATATTGTATTCTGTTTTGCCGTAGCATTCAGTTACATTTCTTTTGAAATTTACAAAGTTTTTTATTATCAAGCTCTATGAACAATAATATAACTGTTCTATCTTACATTGTTTGGTGGTCTTATGATTATCTATTTGGATCACAATCTTCATTAAACTAGTCACACTAACTGTCTGTGTATTTTTTGACTATTTAATCCTTGATGTTTCCACTATGAAAGTAACACATTTTCTTCCGCTATAAACCTTATCACTGGAATTGTTTGTGGGGTTTATTAGGTTAAAATTAGTTAACTGGTCACAGGTTCTCACACTTACATTAAGTATTCACTATAACTGTTTGTGATTTCTTAAATATGTTAAACACTGTTTCTTCATAGTTGACAATCACTATTCTTTTGGTTACTAGTATTGTCTCTAGTATACTTGATGAATGATGATTTCTTGTATGGTCTATCCATTTTCTTCTCTCTTCATGTCATGTTTCCTTGTCCTTCTCCTTCCTTTCTTCTTTAGGTTTGAACGTCTTCTTCAATATTTCCATTGTAGTATTTGTTGTTTCATAATATTTATATTTGTAAGTACATCGGTTTGTCTGTCATCATTGTGGTTGCTCTTGAGTTGTCTCTTCCTTTTATTTTACATAGTTATTTTGTTGGTTCCCCTCACTGTTGGAATCCTGTTGTCTTCTTTTACACTTTTATTATATATTATTTTTGTTGGTTCCCCTCACTGTTGGAATCCTGTTGTCTTCTTTTACACTTTTATTATATATTATTTTTGTTGGTTCCCCTCACTGTTGGAATCTATTGGGCCTGGTTACTAACATTTTATTTTGGCTCATGGTCATTTTCTTTCTCCATTTCGAGTACGATGCTGCTATGTTACACTTTCTCCTTCATAGTTGGAACTTCCCACTAATATATCTGTAGATACACACTTTTTGTTCACATAATTTTACTTATCTAGAAATACTTTCATGCTTTCCCGTCACTTGACATTATAATTGCTTACTTTATGTAACTACCAAATTTGGTAACGTTACAATATTAATATATTCAAACTGAAATGTATTTTTCTAGAATATTAAATCAAATAAAACTTTTGTTGTAGTAAAAAAATGTGTCTGTTATTTTCTACCTGACAAAACAATAAACTGAGTAAAAGAATTTAGTTAAGTAACGGACATGTCATGGACAACGATATCCAAGAATAAAAGAATTTGTTACGAGTTTGCTCTTTACACAAGTACAGTACAGCACGCCTATTGAAGTTTGAAAAAGTCAGTTAAAAGAATTAGTACTAGAAGAAGTCATTTAAAAAAATAAAAATAATGAAAAGGTACAAAATACTTTACTTTAATATTTACTATTTATTACTACTTATTAGTTTTAGTTTTTGGTTTTGAATAACTTTAAAATGCCAACTTCAGTTATTAAGTTCCGACAAATATCAGTTATAGAGCACCCATACCATTTTTTGGAGGGTTTTCTATACCCATTTTCATTGTAAGGGGCGCCAAAACTCATTCCTGCACACACAGCATTTTGCTCTTAGGCCGGCCCTCACCATTCCTCCCTTCCCTATTCTATACTATTTGTCTGTGTTTTATCATCTTGTTTCACTTTATTTCCTTTATACTTGGTTTGATCCATTTTTATTTTCATTTTTCTTCTCCTTCACTTCCATCTTGTTTCACTTTATTTTGGTTTTTTATCTGGCCAATCTCTGGGGTTGGGCCAAAGTCATTTGTCTGTCAGTCTAGTCTGTAATTTTATTTAATAATCACTTTTGGTTTACTACTCTTCCTCCTTCTTTCTTAATTACATTTTATATTTTTATTCTCTTCATTATTTATTTATTAAAATATATTACTTTTTTGCATTTCTTACATACTTATAGATATCAAATATGATCTGAATTTGGCGATGTTATATAATGCATTTCCACCAAAATTGATCATTTTATAAAACGTGATTCTAAGTTTGATGAAATTATCAATTGTACTGTATCATTTTCTTCTCAAATTCTCCTGCTTCTTGTTCATTTTTATGTTCAATTGTATCTTCTACTTCCTTCCTTCTGAGTCTTTTCTTCATTATTTTCTCTTAATATGATCTGGCTTATTGATTTTTATTATAAATTATTCCCTATAAATCTTATTTTCCCTAACTATCCCTACTTTGTAGCTGAAATCAATTCAGATGGGCTGTGTTGGCTTACCTAACTCCGTTGTTCAAAACTACTCTTGTTCTGAGATCAGGGGAACATCATCCCTGCTCAGTTAAATGATTGCTGGACTTATCCAATAGTCAATCTTAATTAAATGAATCTTCAATACAGTCATCTTGTGACTAATAATAATAATAATATTTGTTGGGAATCTTTTACTTTTTTATTTCATTATTGCTCAGTTCGAGTCCTATGTATTTTTCACCTTTCTTTATTGATACCTAATTCAGTGTTCCTATTCATTCCATCTATCTGGCGAGGGTTCTTCTTCATTGTCCTCCTGTCTCTCTACCTGATTTGTGTTAGACTGATTACCATTCCTTCTTGAGGGAATCCAGAGCTCTGGTGGGTTACGTTTGTTATATACGATTCTAAAATTCTCCACAGGATCATCGCTGAATGGTATCCAATTATAATCCTCCGTTGTTTGGGCGTTCTCGTTATTCCTACCCCTTTGAACCTCATATCTGTAATCATTTCCGGAGGTTATGTCCCGTCCTTGGTCTCTGTTTCCGGATCTGGGTTCTTCTTCGCTATTATTCCGTTGTGCCGGCCTATTATCATTCTCCCTTTGTTGTTGGTCACTGTTCCGTGTTTGATTACCATGCATGTTGACTGTTGGTGGTCTTGAATAGTGCCTTCTTGGGTTTCGCTGGGCTTGGCATCTCACGTAATTCACTTGCGGTCGGTATCCTCGGTTGTTGTTATTACCGTTTCCTGGACGATAATAATTGTTAGGACCGTTCCGTTGGTAGTTACCCCTGTTATTGTTTCTCAAATTACCATTGTTGTTACCATTTTGGTTATAGTTCCTGGGCGCATTATTCCCACGTTGATTTCCTTGGTAATTATTAGTGTTGTTCGGTGGTGGCTTGTTATCACCCTATTGGTTTGGTGGGGATGGCCCTTCATTTAACTTACTATTTCGGAAACTTGTGAATCGGTTCTTGTGGTATTGGGTATTGCCATTCGTGTTCATGGCTCTCTAATAGACTAGCCATGTCCTGAATTGTCATGACTTGACTATACATACGGGCTTTCTGTATCGCTTCATCATAGTGGTATGATAATTGTATAACTAGACACTCTTCCGGAATGCGTGGTTCCAAATTTCTGGCCATGCAGATTTTTCCCAGAAAGTATGACGTGAGGGATTGTCCGTTTTGGTTCTCATACCTCCCGTTACTCAAGTTGTTGCGGACCATGTTCTGGGTTGATTCTGACCAGTATTTGGCCTTGAATTGTGTTTTGAACTCTTGGATGCTCTGGATGTCTGGTCTTGTGGCGGTCCACCAGTTGTCATATGTTTCCTTGAACATTTTGTCCAGCATTCCCCTTACAGTTGTCCATCGGGTTTCGCGATTCTTTAAAATTAATTCTTCCACCCTTTTCAGAAATTCTATCGGATTGCGCTTATAGTTGCAGAAGTTAATTGTATCTCGATTGTCATTGTTAAGTATATGATTATGATTACATGGCCGGTCACGCCAGGCGTCCACTTCTTCCTGTAATAATTCTTCTCGTCTATGCATCTCATCAATTCTTTGTTTATTTTTGTCCACCTTGCTGTCGATTTTATTTAGATTGCTGTACACTCCTTCCATTCTTTCTCCCAGATCTGTTCGTATAACTGCTATCTCCTTCTGGTTCTCTTCCCGGACTTGATGTATGTCCTGGTTCACCTGTTTGCACCTTTTGGTTGTTTCTTCGTGACTTTCCTCAATTCTCCTTTTGTTTTCTCCTTCGAGGTTGTTTATTTTATTGATTACCTCCTCATGGACTTCTGAAACAGTTTTGTTGGTTTTCTCCAGTCTCTCCAACGTCTCCTCTAATTTCTCATTTGTTTCAGTGATCTGTTGTTTGGTTTCTTCCCGGTACTCCATTAATTGGTGTACCATGTGCTGCTTCATTTCTTCTTTGTTTTTCTCGTGGTCCTCCTTCAATTGATGCTTCAACTCTTCATTTCTTCTTTTAATGTCCTCCGTCAATCGCTGTTGTAATGTTTCATTATTTTTGTTAATTGTTTGTCTTAATTCTTCTTTTGTATTTTCATTTGTACTAACTATTTTTTCATTTATTTGTTTCAAACTCTCCTCACTCTTGTCAAATTTTTCGTTAATTTGTTTTAGGCTCTCTTCATTCTTGTCGAATTTATCATTAATTTGTCCGAATTGCTCCATCATCATTCTCATTATGTTATCTAATTTCGCCTCTCCATTTGGTGTAGCTTCGGTCGGCTGATTTTCGATCGTATCTCCTCTAGCTTCTTCTCCGTCACACATCTGTTGTTCTATCTCATTGTTTGTGACTGCTTCTGTCTCTTTTTCTGGTCTGCCTTCCTCCGTTTCTTGTTCCTTCGCCAATTTTTTCAACAACCCTCTTGTATGCATCTTGGTATCCCTTCGTAATCGCCGCTAGAATTTCGTATTCCCTTTCTTGTAGCCTCACCAGTTGGTCGCCAATTTGCTATGTGACGAATGTCGGTCTAATCTCAAACGTGTATAAGTGTAATGGGTGTAACGTGTCTTATCAATCCGTCGTTGCTTTGGAACGTAACTTACGCTGATTGTGTCCGTTGCGAACGTACGAATAACCAGGTATCGAAATCTTTACCTGTTGTTCACTAAGGGTGAGAAAATCCTGGGTGGCGCCAAATTGTTTAATCAAAACAATTAAAAAATGTTATGATGATATGACAAGCGCAGCTCAGGCGGTGTGGAGAATTCAATTTGTTCCCGCCTCGACTTGGCCGTCTGAATCGGGCCAGTAGTTCGTTGAGTTGCCTATGTGAGCGCTTGCCGTCAATACTAACTGTTCTCTAAAATTGTACACAAATTATAATACACCATCCTAATGAAATTACAACACAGTGGTTACACTCAGTACT
Organism: Magicicada septendecula; assembly: GCA_034769895.1. Taxonomy (NCBI): domain Eukaryota; kingdom Metazoa; phylum Arthropoda; class Insecta; order Hemiptera; family Cicadidae; genus Magicicada; species Magicicada septendecula. Next base: position 775,394,346 of record CM068367.1, read on the forward strand.
TGTTTATTGTTTGTTGATTACTAATTATTCAGGTTAACACAAATTATGTTTTCTTTTGTAATATATTAGCACCGGTAATTTATATGAGACACTTTCTCTGGGTTTGACAAATCTATCTTTGAACGTAACAGACATTCAAGGATGGCGTCTGTCGAAGTAGTATACAAATACTTATGTTCAAACGTCTTGGATTCTTGTGATTACGATAAAAGGATTATTACTGACTACAACAATAAAAATACACTACCTTACATCATTTATACTTAAATAATATAATGTGTAGTTATAACTTGTTCTTGGAGAGTAGTAAAAGTGTTTCAAAATTTCGTAAACTAACAACAGGTTAACTTTACAAGTTGACAAATTTTCAATATCTTAGTTTTTTATTTAATCTTTGAAAGAAATTATGTGCAGTTTAGTGAGAGTTCAGATTACTGTGAGAAATATATAACGTGAGTTTATTCGGAAATTTGGGTAATTTAAATGATATTTAACACATCAGTAGACTGGGTGTACTCGGTTGATCTGGTAAAAAGGAATTAGGCTGCAATTATATTTAATTTTAATTTCTTAAAAATATTAATGTTTGTACATTTATGTTAATATTTGGTAATTACATTTCTCCTTTAATTTAAGTCCTTATTCTAACATTTTTCTTTTAAAATGATTTACAAATTATTCTTGGCTATTTACTCGCCTTGAATTTGTTAATTTCCTAGTTGATTTTATACAATTTGCAGTTATTTGTTATTGACAGTTAGGCATTTCCTAGGCCTAAGTAGCCATTGATTATTTTTTCCTATTTTATACAAATTATATCTCATTTCACTCTAAAGTGTTTTGTTTTGTTTTGTTGTTATAATTGATTCGTTTATTGGTTATTGTGTCTTGAATTTGTTTGTATACTGATTATGTGTCAAGATTATTTTCTATATCTTGGCTTGTCAATTATTTCCTAACTGATTTTCTAGTGTTTATTATTTCTGAATTGATTTATCTGCTTATTTATTTAACTTGCCATTGTCAACAATATGGCTATTATTTACTATTCTTTATTACATAAAATATAACAACTAGGCCTATGGACTGTATGCTTCCTTCAGCCATATCCTATTCATAAATTTAAATGAACAATTCTTTACCAGTTATTAGGTACTGTTGTTTTAACATATATTTCATTCCTTTACCGTTATTTTGGGTGAGAAACATCATCACTCTTTTTAAACTTACTAAATCTATTATCCCATATAACATGGGGTTTATTGATTGCTTTCTTAATTTCTTATTTCTTTACTAATCTCTTTCTCCAATCCATGGTAACACAAAATGTTTACCTTACATGGGCTTTCTCCCCTGAATAACATCGTATCCTTCGTTTATATCTAATCTAAATACTATTTTTAATTACCATTAACAATGCAATTCTTATAAGTTCACTATTAAATCATTTAATGTTTTATCATTGATTTACTAAGTGTTTTCTTATCTATTATTATTTTTTATCATACTATCATTTACAATATCCTTTTTTATTCATCACCTTCACTTTTAACAAATTAGTGTTTATCACTGATTCACTCATTATTTTGGGGTTTTTACACTTTCACTATTGGCACTTCTTAAACTTTTTATTTTAAGTGTTTATTAGTGGGTAATCCCTATTATTATTTTTCTTTTGTCACTTAGTTACTTTCATTTTATTTCTCACTATCTCACTATCTCTCTCTTTCTTTACAAATATTATTTATATCTAATAAGTTCATGTCTTTCTAGATTTCTTTCTTACATATACTCCTAATTCTTGGGTTAGTGTATTTTTATTTATCGGGGTTTTATTAATTATGAATTACATTTGTCACTTAGTCAATACTAATATTTATTATTTTTTATTGTTTATTTACTGGTTTCGTTTCCTTTATGATATTTGATTGTACCATTTCCAGGGCCGGCCTAAATCGTGTGCGACGTGTGCGGTCGCACACATGCGATTTTGGGAGAGGCGCCGAAATGAGAAAAAATATAAAAAAATAATATGGTAAAAATTTAAATTTTTATGTAATTTTGAATGCAAATTAGCCATTTGAATATGTTAATAACTTTTGTTTAACAAATAAAATGTTGCTTGAAAGTACAGTAAAGAGACTGGCTACTGGCTCCAAACGCTCTGCTCCGTTGTTTTGACAGGACTGAACAGTTGTAGATAGTGAGTCACAATCACTATCACATGTTTAGTCTATCTGTCGCGTCGACATCTGTTTTGTGAATTGTGATAACTCTATTTGTGATGTTAATAAACTAAAAATGCTTTCCAAACCTTCTGGATGTCAAAATAGGAAGCGGAAAGCTAAATCCTTAAACTGACACTTCATGAAACTTCCCCTAATCACCTAAAGTGTTATGAAAGGTGGGTGGAGGCGGAAAGGAGACTGAGCACAGGTAAAACAATTGATGATGAAAACCAGAAAATAATTGCCCAAGAAAAAGAACGATGGCAGAATGTTCTTAAACGACTTCTTGCCATAACACAATTTCTTGCCCAGCACCAAATGGCTTTCCGAGGAAGAAATGAAACCCTGTACAAAAAGGACAATGGAAATTATTTAGGGCTTGTTGAACTAATTGCCCAATTTGATCCTGTAATGAAAGAACATATATGTAGAGTATTGGCAAATGAAAAACAAAGGTGTCTGTCATACTTGGGGAAAAACATACAAAACGAATTATTGACTCTGATGGGAGACAAAGTAAGAGAAGAAATACTAAGCAGAATTAAAGGAGCCAAATACTATGCATTGATTCTCGACTGCACACCCGATTTAAGTAGGAAAGAACAGTTCTCTGTTGTTTTGAGGTACGTTTATGAAACAAAAGAGAAAAAAGTTGAAATTTGTGAAAGTTTCCTAGATTTCTTTGAAATAACAGACACTTCAGGGAAGGGAATGTCAGATACAGTCTTAAAAAAACTGCAAGAGTACGACTTGGACATTTCTAATTGCAGAGGCCAGGAATATGATACTGGGGCAAATATGAAAGGAAAACACTCTGGACTACAAAAACAAATTTTAGAAAAAAAAAAGAGAGCTTTTTTTGTACCATGTGGCTGTCACAGCCTAAACTTGGTACTAAGCGATGCCGCAAAAACCTCAGTACCAACAGTTACCCTTTTTGGAACAATTCAACGATTGTTTGTGTTTTTTAGCTCATCAACAAAACGTTGGAGCAAATTGTTAGAGAGTCTGCCACAATCATATAAGGCGTCATCAGTATTTGGGCCTTCTCTCACATTGAAAGAACTTTGCGTAACTCGCTGGGAAGCACGTATTGAATCACTCAAAGCAGTAAGATACCAGATTGTGCAAATCTGACAAGCACTTTGGGACCTGCACGTAGATGCATCATTTGAAGACGAGGTTAGAAGTGAGGCAAATTCCTTGTCTGAAACAATTGAAGATTTTGGTTTCTTAGTGTCACTGACTGCATGGTATGATGTCCTGTTTCAAATAAACATTGCTAGTAAGATATTGCAGTCAAAGATCGTCAACTTACCTCAAGCTGTAGCTATTTTGAAATCCGTTGGGGACTTTTTGACGGACTTTCGTGAAAATGGATTGTTTGTTGTTTAGTGAAAGCCAAAGAGTTGGCTGAAGATTTAGAAGTCGAAGGAAAATTCAAAACACCCCGGGTTAGAAGGAAGAAGAAGCAGTTTGATTATGAAGCTAATGATGAAGCACCGATTGACCCCCAAGAGCGTTTTAGAGTTGACTTTTTTATACCACTTGTTGAAACTGCCCAAATGGCTGTGCAAGAGAGGTTCAAACAGCTTAAGGCCAAAATGTCAAAAGTTGAGTTTCTTTTTAAACTTGATGAATTGCCCAAGAGAGAGGACTTGTTTGTTAAATGCAAAGATCTAGAAGACCTCCTTTCAAATGGGGATGACAGTGACATCAAAGGAGCTGAGTTATGCGAGGAGCTGATCTCTATCAAGGACCTCATGCCAAATAAAGGTACGTTTTACTTTTACGTTTTAGCTATTCAAAATTTATCATCTTGATTTATTGTTTGGTCAGTTAATTCATAATTGTTTTGGGCTCAAACAAGATTATTATTTTTCAAAGTTTTTTAATTTCCAAAATTAAAAAGCAGTCTTTTAATTCCTTTTTGTTTGATTTTAGGCGGGAAAACGCCTCTGAACGTGCTGAACTTTCTGTTGGAAACTGGATCTGCAGACGCTTATGTAAATGTGTGGGTTGCTTTGCGAATACTTCTGACAATACCAATGTTGGTAGCGTCGGCGGAGCGAAGTTTTTCAAAATTAAAATTAATAAAAACCTACCTAAGGTCTACTCTTTTGCAAGAAAGACTCAACAACCTTGCAATTTTGTCCATTGAAAATGATATTTCATCGTCACTAGATTATGATGCACTAATAAAAACATTTTCAGCTGCTTAAGCTAGGAAGGTCCACTGCTAAAAGTGTATAATACAGATTATTTTAATCAATTTTCTTGATCTTTTACACTACTACTATCAATTTATAGTTATATTGATGTACCTTTTCGAGAAAAGTGAATACCAAAGTTTATATTTCTGAACTTTTTCGTACTTTTTCTAATGTACTGACATAACTTTTTTTAATATTATAATGTAATATTATAGATACGTTGATAATTAGATAGTATTTAAGTGTATTTTGATTGTATGTGTTGCTTGTAGATACGCTCCGGTATCCACAATAATGTTGTATAATAAAATATCCAAAATTATAATTATTATTATTATCAGTCTGATTGTGATTAGTAAATGTGTGGGTATCGCTGGTTAAATCTTTTAATTTAAAAGTATTTTTCGCACTCCGCTGGTAACCTCCCCACTTACCATATGTGGATATTGCTGTTCTGTTAGGTGACTGCTCAGCTGTAACATATACGCTACACATACAAGGAGATATTCAATTTGAATATCAAACGTGATTAGCATGCACAATAATAATAAAATAACAACTGAATAATGTTTTGAATTATCAGGAATATTTAAATTCTTCCGCCACCTTTTGATAGAACTGGCTATGAAAAAATAAACTATTTTAAGTCTGAAATTAAACACTTTTTCCACTGGTAACAAAACATTGAGGTTTATTAACAGTTAGGAATGCTAGTAAATCTTTAAAATTTAACAATCAGTTACTAATAATTTTACAGGAAAATAATTATGAACAATTTTAAAATGAAACTCTACTTAACCTCAGGGCTGGTAACACTGTAGGTTATACAATAATTTTTATTCTGAGAGGTTATGTCCTCTTACATAGGTTAATTACCAAGTTCGTGTGATTCTTTTAAGTGACATGATGCCAGATACAAGATGTGGCGTTTTATAATGATATTTAATAAACAATTAATAGAAAACAAACAAACAAATATTAAAATTGAAAATTGGTACCATATAATAGATAATTATGGTATCATCGTAAGCGGGAATTCGTACCCAGTATAGAGTAGTTACTTTGACAATAAACAAGTGCGTTGATTTGCACTGCTAAAATGCACTATTATATTTTAATAGTTAACTATAGGAATTATTTATTCACAAGATAAAAAGTTATAATAAAAAAAAAACTCTTGTTATAGCTTTCATCTGGTTTGTATTATTTGAGAACAGACTTATGACAAAAAGGTGACAAATTGTGGTTATGATTTTTAGGTTATCTCATAACGTGAATAGTTATTAGAGTTAATTATATTAATCATTGATTTCTTCTTAATCTAAACATACATATATTATTTATAATATTTCTGATGCATAACTATCAGTAGAATAGAATATTTTTTCGCATAAAAATTAAAATATTTATCTTCAATAGTAAAATCAAAAACAACATGAGTCAATTGAGCGACTATTTGCTTCGCTCGTATTTTGTAATAAGTACATTAATCGTGACTCTTATAATTATGAAAAATAATTAAAACATTTATTTATCAAGTTAAAAACTGTGAAATAATTCTTTCGTCAATTCTGATAAATTTCATCAGCATTATTATACTTCGCTATTATTGATTAGCGTAGTATCTAAACAATCAGTTTTTACAGAAATTTTTATTTCTGTTTTGTTGTTAATTAATGAAAAATATTGTACTCCCTGGTTTATTTTCAACACAACACTCGAAAATACGACCGATATTATACACTGGTCGTATTTAATTCTTATTCACTCCGCACTGTACACACGTTAATGCTTTGTGGTATATAGGTTAGGTGCATGTAGTTTTACTGATGTTTGCGTGTCGCGCACAATTCAAAAATAAACTTCTTCATTAATTTGGTCCGTAGAGTGATACGTCTTGTCTCGTTGATGATTGATAGATGACTGTCACACTCCGTCGGAACGTCTGCGGCTTGTCTGCCGGTTTTCATTCATTTGATTGGTTGAATTCTTTGAACTCTCCGACCCAAAGTACCTTGACTTAGTAAAATTTTTAATTTATTACCAATTTTGCGTTTGGGTTTGAGATTAGAATGACGTAAGCATTGGTGCACAGAATAATTAAAAAGTTTATAAACGTTATAACTTTCTTATTATTTGTCTAATCATTGAATGGTTGGTGCCAATAAATCGCGGACATCCTGAGCTTTAAATAAAGTCCAAACAAGATTATAATCCGTCCATTATTAAATCACTATATCGATTTCACAAATTTTTATGGTGCATCTTATATTTAATAAGTTTATTACACCAAAACTTAACTAATTACACTAAAACACTTTTGATTAAACGATCTGAGTCTATTTCTCAACTGTTTAATACAGAATTTGGGAATAATTGTTACCCAAACAATGTTTGATCATGGCGTCTTTAGCGTCCATATTCGATTATTCACAATTGTCCTTAATACTATTTTTCCTTATCTAATAACATCGATATTGTAATCTAACAATAATATAAATGTTTATTTACATGGATTTGTACTTTAGTATATGCACAAGGTTGTGTTTCATATACTAGTAGTATTGTTTAACTACCTTCCTATCTCTTTTCTTCAAATTGTCACTTTGTTTATGGTTTTTTCTATATAAGGTATATTATGTTGTAAATGCAATTAGTGTACAACTATAGTACCTAATTCATTTAATATATTTGTTAGCTTTTAGCTATCTGAGAACCCTTCAATTTCTAGTAATGGGTTTGTTTACATTAGGTCATGACATGGTAGTCAGTTATTTTTTGATAAATCAATAACTAAATTGTTATTATTATATTTGACATAGATTCTCAAAGTAGTATCAGACATCCTTCTGATCATTGATAATATTTTTATCTACTTTTGAACAAGTTTGTATGTTGCATTTTGCATAAACAACTTGCTACATATTGTTTGTTTACATTCTGATTCCACCATCATGGTCATTTAGTTTTTAATAATTTATCTATAAAATTACTATTCTTATGGTTATGGTCTGTTCTCATAGTAGTATTAGGTGTCCTTCTTACTACTGGTAATACTTTCATTAATCTCTATTTAAGTTTTAATAAGGTATTTTGCTTAACTAGTTGGTTACATTGCCTCTGCTCACTTCTGGCTATGCATTCATCGTCAGCTAGTTTACAATATTTTGATCATAAAACTATTATCATTATACTTATAATCTGTTCTCATAGTAGTACCAGATGTTCTTCTAACTACTGGTAATACTTTCATCAATCTTTGTACATGTTTTAACAATGTATTTTGTTTAACTAATTTGGCATATTAGGTTCCCTTTCATCTAGCTTTGTGCTATCATATTTGGTCTGCTTTATTTGTAGTGTATTTCAATATAATACACTGTTTACTAGGGTGTATCATTACTTATAATGAATCTTTGATTGACACAATTGTTGATGGTTGTTTGGTTAAACTAACATGTATGATTTTTTGTTTCATAGGTGCCTCTCCTATGGGGTTATGTAACAATGTACAACATATTCTAATGCAGCATTTTGCTACTACTAACATGACTTCAGTATGGTATTCTATTACAATAGTTTAATTGTTGATTAATACACATGTTTACACTACTTCTTCTTAAACAATAATACAAATATTCTTGAACTAATGATAATACCTTTCTTGTTTGTACCTAATTTCTGTCACATTTGTTTGATATTTAACAAACTACTTTGTTTGTTATTATTTTTTCTGGCCTTTCTTTATATTGTATTCTGTTTTGCCGTAGCATTCAGTTACATTTCTTTTGAAATTTACAAAGGTTTTTTATTATCAAGCTCTATGAACAATAATATAACTGTTCTATCTTACATTGTTTGGTGGTCTTATGATTATCTATTTGGATCACAATCTTCATTAAACTAGTCACACTAACTGTCTGTGTATTTTTTGACTATTTAATCCTTGATGTTTCCACTATGAAAGTAACACATTTTCTTCCGCTATAAACCTTATCACTGGAATTGTTTGTGGGGTTTATTAGGTTAAAATTAGTTAACTGGTCACAGGTTCTCACACTTACATTAAGTATTCACTATAACTGTTTGTGATTTCTTAAATATGTTAAACACTGTTTCTTCATAGTTGACAATCACTATTCTTTTGGTTACTAGTATTGTCTCTAGTATACTTGATGAATGATGATTTCTTGTATGGTCTATCCATTTTCTTCTCTCTTCATGTCATGTTTCCTTGTCCTTCTCCTTCCTTTCTTCTTTAGGTTTGAACGTCTTCTTCAATATTTCCATTGTAGTATTTGTTGTTTCATAATATTTATATTTGTAAGTACATCGGTTTGTCTGTCATCATTGTGGTTGCTCTTGAGTTGTCTCTTCCTTTTATTTTACATAGTTATTTTGTTGGTTCCCCTCACTGTTGGAATCCTGTTGTCTTCTTTTACACTTTTATTATATATTATTTTTGTTGGTTCCCCTCACTGTTGGAATCCTGTTGTCTTCTTTTACACTTTTATTATATATTATTTTTGTTGGTTCCCCTCACTGTTGGAATCTATTGGGCCTGGTTACTAACATTTTATTTTGGCTCATGGTCATTTTCTTTCTCCATTTCGAGTACGATGCTGCTATGTTACACTTTCTCCTTCATAGTTGGAACTTCCCACTAATATATCTGTAGATACACACTTTTTGTTCACATAATTTTACTTATCTAGAAATACTTTCATGCTTTCCCGTCACTTGACATTATAATTGCTTACTTTATGTAACTACCAAATTTGGTAACGTTACAATATTAATATATTCAAACTGAAATGTATTTTTCTAGAATATTAAATCAAATAAAACTTTTGTTGTAGTAAAAAAATGTGTCTGTTATTTTCTACCTGACAAAACAATAAACTGAGTAAAAGAATTTAGTTAAGTAACGGACATGTCATGGACAACGATATCCAAGAATAAAAGAATTTGTTACGAGTTTGCTCTTTACACAAGTACAGTACAGCACGCCTATTGAAGTTTGAAAAAGTCAGTTAAAAGAATTAGTACTAGAAGAAGTCATTTAAAAAAATAAAAATAATGAAAAGGTACAAAATACTTTACTTTAATATTTACTATTTATTACTACTTATTAGTTTTAGTTTTTGGTTTTGAATAACTTTAAAATGCCAACTTCAGTTATTAAGTTCCGACAAATATCAGTTATAGAGCACCCATACCATTTTTTGGAGGGTTTTCTATACCCATTTTCATTGTAAGGGGCGCCAAAACTCATTCCTGCACACACAGCATTTTGCTCTTAGGCCGGCCCTCACCATTCCTCCCTTCCCTATTCTATACTATTTGTCTGTGTTTTATCATCTTGTTTCACTTTATTTCCTTTATACTTGGTTTGATCCATTTTTATTTTCATTTTTCTTCTCCTTCACTTCCATCTTGTTTCACTTTATTTTGGTTTTTTATCTGGCCAATCTCTGGGGTTGGGCCAAAGTCATTTGTCTGTCAGTCTAGTCTGTAATTTTATTTAATAATCACTTTTGGTTTACTACTCTTCCTCCTTCTTTCTTAATTACATTTTATATTTTTATTCTCTTCATTATTTATTTATTAAAATATATTACTTTTTTGCATTTCTTACATACTTATAGATATCAAATATGATCTGAATTTGGCGATGTTATATAATGCATTTCCACCAAAATTGATCATTTTATAAAACGTGATTCTAAGTTTGATGAAATTATCAATTGTACTGTATCATTTTCTTCTCAAATTCTCCTGCTTCTTGTTCATTTTTATGTTCAATTGTATCTTCTACTTCCTTCCTTCTGAGTCTTTTCTTCATTATTTTCTCTTAATATGATCTGGCTTATTGATTTTTATTATAAATTATTCCCTATAAATCTTATTTTCCCTAACTATCCCTACTTTGTAGCTGAAATCAATTCAGATGGGCTGTGTTGGCTTACCTAACTCCGTTGTTCAAAACTACTCTTGTTCTGAGATCAGGGAAACATCATCCCTGCTCAGTTAAATGATTGCTGGACTTATCCAATAGTCAATCTTAATTAAATGAATCTTCAATACAGTCATCTTGTGACTAATAATAATAATAATATTTGTTGGGAATCTTTTACTTTTTTATTTCATTATTGCTCAGTTCGAGTCCTATGTATTTTTCACCTTTCTTTATTGATACCTAATTCAGTGTTCCTATTCATTCCATCTATCTGGCGAGGGTTCTTCTTCATTGTCCTCCTGTCTCTCTACCTGATTTGTGTTAGACTGATTACCATTCCTTCTTGAGGGAATCCAGAGCTCTGGTGGGTTACGTTTGTTATATACGATTCTAAAATTCTCCACAGGATCATCGCTGAATGGTATCCAATTATAATCCTCCGTTGTTTGGGCGTTCTCGTTATTCCTACCCCTTTGAACCTCATATCTGTAATCATTTCCGGAGGTTATGTCCCGTCCTTGGTCTCTGTTTCCGGATCTGGGTTCTTCTTCGCTATTATTCCGTTGTGCCGGCCTATTATCATTCTCCCTTTGTTGTTGGTCACTGTTCCGTGTTTGATTACCATGCATGTTGACTGTTGGTGGTCTTGAATAGTGCCTTCTTGGGTTTCGCTGGGCTTGGCATCTCACGTAATTCACTTGCGGTCGGTATCCTCGGTTGTTGTTATTACCGTTTCCTGGACGATAATAATTGTTAGGACCGTTCCGTTGGTAGTTACCCCTGTTATCGTTTCTCAAATTACCATTGTTGTTACCATTTTGGTTATAGTTCCTGGGCGCATTATTCCCACGTTGATTTCCTTGGTAATTATTAGTGTTGTTCGGTGGTGGCTTGTTATCACCCTGTTGGTTTGGTGGGGATGGCCCTTCGTTTAACTTACTATTTCGGAAACTTGTGAATCGGTTCTTGTGGTATTGGGTATTGCCATTCGTGTTCATGGCTCTCTAATAGACTAGCCATGTCCTGAATTGTCATGACTTGACTATACATACGGGCTTTCTGTATCGCTTCATCATAGTGGTATGATAATTGTATAACTAGACACTCTTCCGGAATGCGTGGTTCCAAATTTCTGGCCATGCAGATTTTTCCCAGAAAGTATGACGTGAGGGATTGTCCGTTTTGGTTCTCATACCTCCCGTTACTCAAGTTGTTGCGGACCATGTTCTGGGTTGATTCTGACCAGTATTTGGCCTTGAATTGTGTTTTGAACTCTTGGATGCTCTGGATGTCTGGTCTTGTGGCGGTCCACCAGTTGTCATATGTTTCCTTGAACATTTTGTCCAGCATTCCCCTTACAGTTGTCCATCGGGTTTCGCGATTCTTTAAAATTAATTCTTCCACCCTTTCAGAAATTCTATCGGATTGCGCTTATAGTTGCAGAAGTTAATTGTATCTCGATTGTCATTGTTAAGTATATGATTATGATTACATGGCCGGTCACGCCAGGCGTCCACTTCTTCCTGTAATAATTCTTCTCGTCTATGCATCTCATCAATTCTTTGTTTATTTTTGTCCACCTTGCTGTCGATTTTATTTAGATTGCTGTACACTCCTTCCATTCTTTCTCCCAGATCTGTTCGTATAACTGCTATCTCCTTCTGGTTCTCTTCCCGGACTTGATGTATGTCCTGGTTCACCTGTTCGCACCTTTTGGTTGTTTCTTCGTGACTTTCCTCAATTCTCCTTTTGTTTTCTCCTTCGAGGTTGTTTATTTTATTGATTACCTCCTCATGGACTTCTGAAACAGTTTTGTTGGTTTTCTCCAGTCTCTCCAACGTCTCCTCTAATTTCTCATTTGTTTCAGTGATCTGTTGTTTGGTTTCTTCCCGGTACTCCATTAATTGGTGTACCATGTGCTGCTTCATTTCTTCTTTGTTTTTCTCGTGGTCCTCCTTCAATTGATGCTTCAACTCTTCATTTCTTCTTTTAATGTCCTCCGTCAATCGCTGTTGTAATGTTTCATTATTTTTGTTAATTGTTTGTCTTAATTCTTCTTTAGTATTTTCATTTGTACTAACTATTTTTTCATTTATTTGTTTCAAACTCTCCTCACTCTTGTCAAATTTTTCGTTAATTTGTTTTAGGCTCTCTTCATTCTTGTCGAATTTATCATTAATTTGTCCGAATTGCTCAATCATCATTCTCATTATGTTATCTAATTTCGCCTCTCCATTTGGTGTAGCTTCGGTCGGCTGATTTTTGATCGTATCTCCTCTAGCTTCTTCTCCGTCACACATCTGTTGTTCTATCTCATTGTTTGTGACTGCTTCTGTCTCTTCTTCTGGTCTGCCTTCCTCCGTTTCTTGTTCCTTCGCCAATTTTTTCGACAACCCTCTTGTATGCATCTTGGTATCCCTTCGTAATCGCCGCTAGAATTTCGTATTCCCTTTCTTGTAGCCTCACCAGTTGGTCGCCAATTTGCTATGTGACGAATGTCGGTCTAATCTCAAACGTGTATATAAGTGTAATGGGTGTAACGTGTCTTATCAATCCGTCGTTGCTTTGGAACGTAACTTACGCTGATTGTGTCCGTTGCGAACGTACGAATAACCAGGTATCGAAATCTTTACCTGTTGTTCACTAAGGGTGAGAAAATCCTGGGTGGCGCCAAATTGTTTAATCAAAACAATTAAAAAATGTTATGATGATATGACAAGCGCAGCTCAGGCGGTGTGGAGAATTCAATTTGTTCCCGCCTCGACTTGGCCGTCTGAATCGGGCCAGTAGTTCGTTGAGTTGCCTATGTGAGCGCTTGCCGTCAATACTAACTGTTCTCTAAAATTGTACACAAATTATAATACACCATCCTAATGAAATTACAACACAGTGGTTACACTCAGTACTTGTTTATTGTTTGTTGATTACTAATTATTCAGGTTAACACAAATTATGTTTTCTTTTGTAATACATTAGCACCGGTAATTTATATGAGACAATTTCTCTGGGTTTGACAAATCTATCTTTGAACGTAACAGACATTCAAGGATGGCGTCTGTCGAAGTAGTATACAAATACTTATGTTCAAACGTCTTGGATTCTTGTGATTACGATAAAAGGATTATTACTTACTACAACAATAAAAATACACTACCTTACATCATTTATACTTAAATAACATAATGTGTAGTTATAACTTGTTCTTGGAGTGTAGTAAAAGTGTTTCAAAATTTCGTAAACTAACAACAGGTTAACTTTACAAGTTGACAAATTTTCAATATCTTAGTTTTTTATTTAATCTTTGAAAGAAATTATGTGCAGTTTAGTGAGAGTTCAGATTACTGTGAGAAATATATAACGTGAGTTTATTCGGAAATTTGGGTAATTTAAATGATATTTAACACATCAGTAGACTGGGTGTACTCGGTTGATCTGGTAAAAAGGAATTAGGCTGCAATTATATTTAATTTTAATTTCTTAAAAATATTAATGTTTGTACATTTATGTTAATATTTGGTAATTACATTTCTCCTTTAATTTAAGTCCTTATTCTAACATTTTTCTTTTAAAATGATTTACAAATTATTCTTGGCTATTTACTCGCCTTGAATTTGTTAATTTCCTAGTTGATTTTATACAATTTGCAGTTATTTGTTATTGACAGTTAGGCATTTCCTAGGCCTAAGTAGCCATTGATTATTTTTTCCTATTTTATACAAATTATATCTCATTTCACTCTAAAGTGTTTTGTTTTGTTTTGTTGTTATAATTGATTCGTTTATTGGTTATTGTGTCTTGAATTTGTTTGTATACTGATTATGTGTCAAGATTATTTTCTATATCTTGGCTTGTCAATTATTTCCTAACTGATTTTCTAGTGTTTATTATTTCTGAATTGATTTATCTGCTTATTTATTTAACTTGCCATTGTCAACAATATGGCTATTATTTACTGGAAATTTATGGAAATTATTCTTTATTACATCAAATATAACAACTAGGCCTATGGACTGTATGCTTCCTTCAGCCATATCCTATTCATAAATTTAAATGAACAATTCTTTACCAGTTATTAGGTACTGTTGTTTTAACATATATTTCATTCCTTTACCGTTATTTTGGGTGAGAAACATCATCACTCTTTTTAAACTTACTAAATCTATTATCCCATATAACATGGGGTTTATTGATTGCATTCTTAATTTCTTATTTCTTTACTAATCTCTTTCTCCAATCCATGGTAACACAAAATGTTTACCTTACATGGGCTTTCTCCCCTGAATAACATCGTATCCTTCGTTTATATCTAATCTAAATACTATTTTTAATTACCATTAACAATGCAATTCTTATAAGTTCACTATTAAATCATTTAATGTTTTATCATTGATTTACTAAGTGTTTTCTTATCTATTATTATTTTTTATCATACTATCATTTACAATATCCTTTTTTATTCATCACCTTCACTTTTAACAAATTAGTGTTTATCACTGATTCACTCATTATTTTGGGGTTTTTACACTTTCACTATTGGCACTTCTTAAACTTTTTATTTTAAGTGTTTATTAGTGGGTAATCCCTATTATTATTTTTCTTTTGTCACTTAGTTACTTTCATTTTATTTCTCACTATCTCACTATCTCTCTCTTTCTTTACAAATATTATTTATATCTAATAAGTTCATGTCTTTCTAGATTTCTTTCTTACATATACTCCTAATTCTTGGGTTAGTGTATTTTTATTTATCGGGGTTTTATTAATTATGAATTACATTTGTCACTTAGTCAATACTAATATTTATTTTTTTTATTGGTTATTTACTGGTTTCGTTTCCTTTATGATATTTGATTGTACCATTTCCAGGGCCGGCCTAAATCGTGTGCGACGTGTGCGGTCGCACACATGCGATTTTGGGAGAGGCGCCGAAATGAGAAAAAATATAAAAAAATAATATGGTAAAAATTTAAATTTTTATGTAATTTTGAATGCAAATTAGCCATTTGAATATGTTAATAACTTTTGTTTAACAAATAAAATGTTGCTTGAAAGTACAGTAAAGAGACTGGCTACTGGCTCCAAACGCTCTGCTCCGTTGTTTTGACAGGACTGAACAGTTGTAGATAGTGAGTCACAATCACTATCACATGTTTAGTCTATCTGTCGCGTCGACATCTGTTTTGTGAATTGTGATAACTCTATTTGTGATGTTAATAAACTAAAAATGCTTTCCAAACCTTCTGGATGTCAAAATAGGAAGCGGAAAGCTAAATCCTTAAACTGACACTTCATGAAACTTCCCCTAATCACCTAAAGTGTTATGAAAGGTGGGTGGAGGCGGAAAGGAGACTGAGCACAGGTAAAACAATTGATGATGAACACCAGAAAATAATTGCCCAAGAAAAAGAACGATGGCAGAATGTTCTTAAACGACTTCTTGCCATAACACAATTTCTTGCCCAGCACCAAATGGCTTTCCGAGGAAGAAATGAAACCCTGTACAAAAAGGACAATGGAAATTATTTAGGGCTTGTTGAACTAATTGCCCAATTTGATCCTGTAATGAAAGAACATATATGTAGAGTATTGGCAAATGAAAAACAAAGGTGTCTGTCATACTTGGGGAAAAACATACAAAACGAATTATTGACTCTGATGGGAGACAAAGTAAGAGAAGAAATACTAAGCAGAATTAAAGGAGCCAAATACTATGCATTGATTCTCGACTGCACACCCGATTTAAGTAGGAAAGAACAGTTCTCTGTTGTTTTGAGGTACGTTTATAAAACAAAAGAGAAAAAAGTTGAAATTTGTGAAAGTTTCCTAGATTTCTTTGAAATAACAGACACTTCAGGGAAGGGAATGTCAGATACAGTCTTAAAAAAACTGCAAGAGTACGACTTGGACATTTCTAATTGCAGAGTCCAGGGATATGATACTGGGGCAAATATGAAAGGAAAACACTCTGGACTACAAAAACAAATTTTAGAAAAAAAAAAAGAGAGCTTTTTTTGTACCATGTGGCTGTCACAGCCTAAACTTGGTACTAAGCGATGCCGCAAAAACCTCAGTACCAACAGTTACCCTTTTTGGAACAATTCAACGATTGTTTGTGTTTTTTAGCTCATCAACAAAACGTTGGAGCAAATTGTTAGAGAGTCTGCCACAATCATATAAGGCGTCATCAGTATTTGGGCCTTCTCTCACATTGAAAGAACTTTGCGTAACTCGCTGGGAAGCACGTATTGAATCACTCAACGCAGTAAGATACCAGATTGTGCAAATCTGACAAGCACTTTGGGACCTGCACGTAGATGCATCATTTGAAGACGAGGTTAGAAGTGAGGCAAATTCCTTGTCTGAAACAATTGAAGATTTTGGTTTCTTAGTGTCACTGACTGCATGGTATGATGTCCTGTTTCAAATAAACATTGCTAGTAAGATATTGCAGTCAAAGATCGTCAACTTACCTCAAGCTGTAGCTATTTTGAAATCCGTTGGGGACTTTTTGACGGACTTTCGTGAAAATGGATTTGTTAGTTGTTTAGTGAAAGCCAAAGAGTTGGCTGAAGATTTAGAAGTCGAAGGAAAATTCAAAACACCCCGGGTTAGAAGGAAGAAGAAGCAGTTTGATTATGAAGCTAATGATGAAGCACCGATTGACCCCCAAGAGCGTTTTAGAGTTGACTTTTTTATACCACTTGTTGAAACTGCCCAAATGGCTGTGCAAGAGAGGTTCAAACAGCTTAAGGCCAAAATGTCAAAAGTTGAGTTTCTTTTTAAACTTGATGAATTGCCCAAGAGAAAGGACTTGTTTGTTAAATGCAAAGATCTAGAAGACCTCCTTTCAAATGGGGATGACAGTGACATCAAAGGAGCTGAGTTATGCGAGGAGCTGATCTCTATCAAGGACCTCATGCCAAATAAAGGTACGTTTTACTTTTACGTTTTAGCTATTCAAAATTTATCATCTTGATTTATTGTTTGGTCAGTTAATTCATAATTGTTTTGGGCTCAAACAAGATTATTATTTTTCAAAGTTTTTTAATTTCCAAAATTAAAAAGCAGTCTTTTAATTCCTTTTTGTTTGATTTTAGGCGGGAAAACGCCTCTGAACGTGCTGAACTTTCTGTTGGAAACTGGATCTGCAGACGCTTATGTAAATGTGTGGGTTGCTTTGCGAATACTTCTGACAATACCAATGTTGGTAGCGTCGGCGGAGCGAAGTTTTTCAAAATTAAAATTAATAAAAACCTACCTAAGGTCTACTCTTTTGCAAGAAAGACTCAACAACCTTGCAATTTTTTCCATTGAAAATGATATTTCATCGTCACTAGATTATGATGCACTAATAAAAACATTTTCAGCTGCTTAAGCTAGGAAGGTCCACTGCTAAAAGTGTATAATACAGATTATTTTAATCAATTTTCTTGATCTTTTACACTACTACTATCAATTTATAGTTATATTGATGTACCTTTTCGAGAAAAGTGAATACCAAAGTTTATATTTCTGAACTTTTTCGTACTTTTTCTAATGTACTGACATAACTTTTTTTAATATTATAATGTAATATTATAGATACGTTGATAATTAGATAGTATTTAAGTGTATTTTGATTGTATGTGTTGCTTGTAGATACGCTCCGGTATCCACAATAATGTTGTATAATAAAATATCCAAAATTATAATTATTATTATTATCAGTCTGATTGTGATTAGTAAATGTGTGGGTATCGCTGGTTAAATCTTTTAATTTAAAAGTATTTTTCGCACTCCGCTGGTAACCTCCCCACTTACCATATGTGGATATTGCTGTTCTGTTAGGTGACTGCTCAGCTGTAACATATACGCTACACATACAAGGAGATATTCAATTTGAATATCAAACGTGATTAGCATGCACAATAATAATAAAATAACAACTGAATAATGTTTTGAATTATCAGGAATATTTAAATTCTTCCGCCACCTTTTGATAGAACTGGCTATGAAAAAATAAACTATTTTAAGTCTGAAATTAAACACTTTTTCCACTGGTAACAAAACATTGAGGTTTATTAACAGTTAGGAATGCTAGTAAATCTTTAAAATTTAACAATCAGTTACTAATAATTTTACAGGAAAATAATTATGAACAATTTTAAAATGAAACTCTACTTAACCTCAGGGCTGGTAACACTGTAGGTTATACAATAATTTTTATTCTGAGAGGTTATGTCCTCTTACATAGGTTAATTACCAAGTTCGTGTGATTCTTTTAAGTGACATGATGCCAGATACAAGATGTGGCGTTTTATAATGATATTTAATAAACAATTAATAGAAAACAAACAAACAAATATTAAAATTGAAAATTGGTACCATATAATAGATAATTATGGTATCATCGTAAGCGGGAATTCGTACCCAGTATAGAGTAGTTACTTTGACAATAAACAAGTGCGTTGATTTGCACTGCTAAAATGCACTATTATATTTTAATAGTTAACTATAGGAATTATTTATTCACAAGAGAAAAAGTTATAATAAAAAAAAAACTCTTGTTATAGCTTTCATCTGGTTTGTATTATTTGAGAACAGACTTATGACAAAAAGGTGACAAATTGTGGTTATGATTTTTAGGTTATCTCATAACGTGAATAGTTATTAGAGTTAATTATATTAATCATTGATTTCTTCTTAATCTAAACATACATATATTATTTATAATATTTCTGATGCATAACTATCAGTAGAATAGAATATTCTTTCGCATAAAAATTAAAATATTTATCTTCAATAGTAAAATCAAAAACAACATGAGTTAATTGAGCGACTATTTGCTTCGCTCGTATTTTGTAATAAGTACATTAATCGTGACTCTTATAATTATGAAAAATAATTAAAACATTTATTTATCAAGTTAAAAATTGCGAAATAATTCTTTCGTCAATTCTGATAAATTTCATCAGCATTATTATACTTCGCTATTATTGATTAGCGTAGTATCTAAACAATCGGTTTTTACAGAAATTTTTATTTCTGTTTTGTTGTTAATTAATGAAAAATATTGTACTCCCTGGTTTATTTTCAACACAACACTCGAAAATACGACCGATATTATACACTGGTCGTATTTAATTCTTATTCACTCCGCACTGTACACACGTTAATGCTTTGTGGTATATAGGTTAGGTGCATGTAGTTTTACTGATGTTTGCGTGTCGCGCACAATTCAAAAATAAACTTCTTCATTAATTTGGTCCGTAGAGTGATACGTCTTGTCTCGTTGATGATTGATAGATGACTGTCACACTCCGTCGGAACGTCTGCGGCTTGTCTGCCGGTTTTCATTCATTTGATTGGTTGAATTCTTTGAACTCTCCGACCCAAAGTACCTTGACTTAGTAAAATTTTTAATTTATTACCAATTTTGCGTTTGGGTTTGAGATTAGAATGACGTAAGCATTGGTGCACAGAATAATTAAAAAGTTTATAAACGTTATAACTTTCTTATTATTTGTCTAATCATTGAATGGTTGGTGCCAATAAATCGCGGACATCCTGAGCTTTAAATAAAGTCCAAACAAGATTATAATCCGTCCATTATTAAATCACTATATCGATTTCACAAATTTTTATGGTGCATCTTATATTTAATAAGTTTATTACACCAAAACTTAACTAATTACACTAAAACACTTTTGATTAAACGATCTGAGTCTATTTCTCAACTGTTTAATACAGAATTTGGGAATAATTGTTACCCAAACAATGTTTGATCATGGCGTCTTTAGCGTCCATATTCGATTATTCACAATTGTCCTTAATACTATTTTTCCTTATCTAATAACATTGATATTGTAATCTAACAATAATATAAATGTTTATTTACATGGATTTGTACTTTAGTATATGCACAAGGTTGTGTTTCATATACTAGTAGTATTGTTTAACTACCTTCCTATCTCTTTTCTTCAAATTGTCACTTTGTTTATGGTTTTTTCTATATAAGGTATATTATGTTGTAAATGCAACTAGTGTACAACTATAGTACCTAATTCATTTAATATATTTGTTAGCTTTTAGCTATCTGAGAACCCTTCAATTTCTAGTAATGGGTTTGTTTACATTAGGTCATGACATGGTAGTCAGTTATTTTTTGATAAATCAATAACTAAATTGTTATTATTATATTTGACATAGATTCTCAAAGTAGTATCAGACATCCTTCTGATCATTGATAATATTTTTATCTACTTTTGAACAAGTTTGTATGTTGCATTTTGCATAAACAACTTGCTACATATTGTTTGTTTACATTCTGATTCCACCATCATGGTCATTTAGTTTTTAATAATTTATCTATAAAATTACTATTCTTATGGTTGTGGTCTGTTCTCATAGTAGTATTAGGTGTCCTTCTTACTACTGGTAATACTTTCATTAATCTCTATTTAAGTTTTAATAAGGTATTTTGCTTAACTAGTTGGTTACATTGCCTCTGCTCACTTCTGGCTATGCATTCATCGTCAGCTAGTTTACAATATTTTGATCATAAAACTATTATCATTATACTTATAATCTGTTCTCATAGTAGTACCAGATGTTCTTCTAACTACTGGTAATACTTTCATCAATCTTTGTACATGTTTTAACAATGTATTTTGTTTAACTAATTTGGCATATTAGGTTCCCTTTCATCTAGCTTTGTGCTATCATATTTGGTCTGCTTTATTTGTAGTGTATTTCAATATAATACACTGTTTACTAGGGTGTATCATTACTTATAATGAATCTTTGATTGACACAATTGTTGATGGTTGTTTGGTTAAACTAACATGTATGATTTTTTGTTTCATAGGTGCCTTTCCTATGGGGTTATGTAACAATGTACAACATATTCTAATGCAGCATTTTGCTACTACTAACATGACTTCAGTATGGTATTCTATTACAATAGTTTAATTGTTGATTAATACACATGTTTACACTACTTCTTCTTAAACAATAATACAAATATTCTTGAACTAATGATAATACCTTTCTTGTTTGTACCTAATTTCTGTCACATTTGTTTGATATTTAACAAACTACTTTGTTTGTTATTATTTTTTCTGGCCTTTCTTTATATTGTATTCTGTTTTGCCGTAGCATTCAGTTACATTTCTTTTGAAATTTACAAAGGTTTTTTATTATCAAGCTCTATGAACAATAATATAACTGTTCTATCTTACATTGTTTGGTGGTCTTATGATTATCTATTTGGATCACAATCTTCATTAAACTAGTCACACTAACTGTCTGTGTATTTTTTGACTATTTAATCCTTGATGTTTCCACTATGAAAGTAACACATTTTCTTCCGCTATAAACCTTATCACTGGAATTGTTTGTGGGGTTTATTAGGTTAAAATTAGTTAACTGGTCACAGGTTCTCACACTTACATTAAGTATTCACTATAACTGTTTGTGATTTCTTAAATATGTTAAACACTGTTTCCTCATAGTTGACAATCACTATTCTTTTGGTTACTAGTATTGTCTCTAGTATACTTGATGAATGATGATTTCTTGTATGGTCTATCCATTTTCTTCTCTCTTCATGTCATGTTTCCTTGTCCTTCTCCTTCCTTTCTTCTTTAGGTTTGAACGTCTTCTTCAATATTTCCATTGTAGTATTTGTTGTTTCATAATATTTATATTTGTAAGTACATCGGTTTGTCTGTCATCATTGTGGTTGCTCTTGAGTTGTCTCTTCCTTTTATTTTACATAGTTATTTTGTTGGTTCCCCTCACTGTTGGAATCCTGTTGTCTTCTTTTACACTTTTATTATATATTATTTTTGTTGGTTCCCCTCACTGTTGGAATCCTGTTGTCTTCTTTTACACTTTTATTATATATTATTTTTGTTGGTTCCCCTCACTGTTGGAATCTATTGGGCCTGGTTACTAACATTTTATTTTGGCTCATGGTCATTTTCTTTCTCCATTTCGAGTACGATGCTGCTATGTTACACTTTCTCCTTCATAGTTGGAACTTCCCACTAATATATCTGTAGATACACACTTTTTGTTCACATAATTTTACTTATCTAGAAATACTTTCATGCTTTCCCGTCACTTGACATTATAATTGCTTACTTTATGTAACTACCAAATTTGGTAACGTTACAATATTAATATATTCAAACTGAAATGTATTTTTCTAGAATATTAAATCAAATAAAACTTTTGTTGTAGTAAAAAAATGTGTCTGTTATTTTCTACCTGACAAAACAATAAACTGAGTAAAAGAATTTAGTTAAGTAACGGACATGTCATGGACAACGATATCCAAGAATAAAAGAATTTGTTACGAGTTTGCTCTTTACACAAGTACAGTACAGCACACCTATTGAAGTTTGAAAAAGTCAGTTAAAAGAATTAGTACTAGAAGAAGTCATTTAAAAAAATGAAAATAATGAAAAGGTACAAAATACTTTACTTTAATATTTACTATTTATTACTACTTATTAGTTTTAGTTTTTGGTTTTGAATAACTTTAAAATGCCAACTTCAGTTATTAAGTTCCGACAAATATCAGTTATAGAGCACCCATACCATTTTTTGGAGGGTTTTCTATACCCATTTTCATTGTAAGGGGCGCCAAAACTCATTCCTGCACACACAGCATTTTGCTCTTAGGCCGGCCCTCACCATTCCTCCCTTCCCTATTCTATACTATTTGTCTGTGTTTTATCATCTTGTTTCACTTTATTTCCTTTATACTTGGTTTGATCCATTTTTATTTTCATTTTTCTTCTCCTTCACTTCCATCTTGTTTCACTTTATTTTGGTTTTTTATCTGGCCAATCTCTGGGGTTGGGCCAAAGTCATTTGTCTGTCAGTCTAGTCTGTAATTTTATTTAATAATCACTTTTGGTTTACTACTCTTCCTCCTTCTTTCTTAATTACATTTTATATTTTTATTCTCTTCATTATTTATTTATTAAAATATATTACTTTTTTGCATTTCTTACATACTTATAGATATCAAATATGATCTGAATTTGGCGATGTTATATAATGCATTTCCACCAAAATTGATCATTTTATAAAACGTGATTCTAAGTTTGATGAAATTATCAATTGTACTGTATCATTTTCTTCTCAAATTCTTCTGCTTCTTGTTCATTTTTATGTTCAATTGTATCTTCTACTTCCTTCCTTCTGAGTCTTTTCTTCATTATTTTCTCTTAATATGATCTGGCTTATTGATTTTTATTATAAATTATTCCCTATAAATCTTATTTTCCCTAACTATCCCTACTTTGTAGCTGAAATCAATTCAGATGGGCTGTGTTGGCTTACCTAACTCCGTTGTTCAAAACTACTCTTGTTCTGAGATCAGGGGAACATCATCCCTGCTCAGTTAAATGATTGCTGGACTTATCCAATAGTCAATCTTAATTAAATGAATCTTCAATACAGTCATCTTGTGACTAATAATAATAATAATATTTGTTGGGAATCTTTTACTTTTTTATTTCATTATTGCTCAGTTCGAGTCCTATGTATTTTTCACCTTTCTTTATTGATACCTAATTCAGTGTTCCTATTCATTCCATCTATCTGGCGAGGGTTCTTCTTCATTGTCCTCCTGTCTCTCTACCTGATTTGTGTTAGACTGATTACCATTCCTTCTTGAGGGAATCCAGAGCTCTGGTGGGTTACGTTTGTTATATACGATTCTAAAATTCTCCACAGGATCATCGCTGAATGGTATCCAATTATAATCCTCCGTTGTTTGGGCGTTCTCGTTATTCCTACCCCTTTGAACCTCATATCTGTAATCATTTCCGGAGGTTATGTCCCGTCCTTGGTCTCTGTTTCCGGATCTGGGTTCTTCTTCGCTATTATTCCGTTGTGCCGGCCTATTATCATTCTCCCTTTGTTGTTGGTCACTGTTCCGTGTTTGATTACCATGCATGTTGACTGTTGGTGGTCTTGAATAGTGCCTTCTTGGGTTTCGCTGGGCTTGGCATCTCACGTAATTCACTTGCGGTCGGTATCCTCGGTTGTTGTTATTACCGTTTCCTGGACGATAATAATTGTTAGGACCGTTCCGTTGGTAGTTACCCCTGTTATCGTTTCTCAAATTACCATTGTTGTTACCATTTTGGTTATAGTTCCTGGGCGCATTATTCCCACGTTGATTTCCTTGGTAATTATTAGTGTTGTTCGGTGGTGGCTTGTTATCACCCTGTTGGTTTGGTGGGGATGGCCCTTCGTTTAACTTACTATTTCGGAAACTTGTGAATCGGTTCTTGTGGTATTGGGTATTGCCATTCGTGTTCATGGCTCTCTAATAGACTAGCCATGTCCTGAATTGTCATGACTTGACTATACATACGGGCTTTCTGTATCGCTTCATCATAGTGGTATGATAATTGTATAACTAGACACTCTTCCGGAATGCGTGGTTCCAAATTTCTGGCCATGCAGATTTTTCCCAGAAAGTATGACGTGAGGGATTGTCCGTTTTGGTTCTCATACCTCCCGTTACTCAAGTTGTTGCGGACCATGTTCTGGGTTGATTCTGACCAGTATTTGGCCTTGAATTGTGTTTTGAACTCTTGGATGCTCTGGATGTCTGGTCTTGTGGCGGTCCACCAGTTGTCATATGTTTCCTTGAACATTTTGTCCAGCATTCCCCTTACAGTTGTCCATCGGGTTTCGCGATTCTTTAAAATTAATTCTTCCACCCTTTCAGAAATTCTATCGGATTGCGCTTATAGTTGCAGAAGTTAATTGTATCTCGATTGTCATTGTTAAGTATATGATTATGATTACATGGCCGGTCACGCCAGGCGTCCACTTCTTCCTGTAATAATTCTTCTCGTCTATGCATCTCATCAATTCTTTGTTTATTTTTGTCCACCTTGCTGTCGATTTTATTTAGATTGCTGTACACTCCTTCCATTCTTTCTCCCAGATCTGTTCGTATAACTGCTATCTCCTTCTGGTTCTCTTCCCGGACTTGATGTATGTCCTGGTTCACCTGTTCGCACCTTTTGGTTGTTTCTTCGTGACTTTCCTCAATTCTCCTTTTGTTTTCTCCTTCGAGGTTGTTTATTTTATTGATTACCTCCTCATGGACTTCTGAAACAGTTTTGTTGGTTTTCTCCAGTCTCTCCAACGTCTCCTCTAATTTCTCATTTGTTTCAGTGATCTGTTGTTTGGTTTCTTCCCGGTACTCCATTAATTGGTGTACCATGTGCTGCTTCATTTCTTCTTTGTTTTTCTCGTGGTCCTCCTTCAATTGATGCTTCAACTCTTCATTTCTTCTTTTAATGTCCTCCGTCAATCGCTGTTGTAATGTTTCATTATTTTTGTTAATTGTTTGTCTTAATTCTTCTTTAGTATTTTCATTTGTACTAACTATTTTTTCATTTATTTGTTTCAAACTCTCCTCACTCTTGTCAAATTTTTCGTTAATTTGTTTTAGGCTCTCTTCATTCTTGTCGAATTTATCATTAATTTGTCCGAATTGCTCAATCATCATTCTCATTATGTTATCTAATTTCGCCTCTCCATTTGGTGTAGCTTCGGTCGGCTGATTTTTGATCGTATCTCCTCTAGCTTCTTCTCCGTCACACATCTGTTGTTCTATCTCATTGTTTGTGACTGCTTCTGTCTCTTCTTCTGGTCTGCCTTCCTCCGTTTCTTGTTCCTTCGCCAATTTTTTCGACAACCCTCTTGTATGCATCTTGGTATCCCTTCGTAATCGCCGCTAGAATTTCGTATTCCCTTTCTTGTAGCCTCACCAGTTGGTCGCCAATTTGCTATGTGACGAATGTCGGTCTAATCTCAAACGTGTATATAAGTGTAATGGGTGTAACGTGTCTTATCAATCCGTCGTTGCTTTGGAACGTAACTTACGCTGATTGTGTCCGTTGCGAACGTACGAATAACCAGGTATCGAAATCTTTACCTGTTGTTCACTAAGGGTGAGAAAATCCTGGGTGGCGCCAAATTGTTTAATCAAAACAATTAAAAAATGTTATGATGATATGACAAGCGCAGCTCAGGCGGTGTGGAGAATTCAATTTGTTCCCGCCTCGACTTGGCCGTCTGAATCGGGCCAGTAGTTCGTTGAGTTGCCTATGTGAGCGCTTGCCGTCAATACTAACTGTTCTCTAAAATTGTACACAAATTATAATACACCATCCTAATGAAATTACAACACAGTGGTTACACTCAGTACTTGTTTATTGTTTGTTGATTACTAATTATTCAGGTTAACACAAATTATGTTTTCTTTTGTAATACATTAGCACCGGTAATTTATATGAGACAATTTCTCTGGGTTTGACAAATCTATCTTTGAACGTAACAGACATTCAAGGATGGCGTCTGTCGAAGTAGTATACAAATACTTATGTTCAAACGTCTTGGATTCTTGTGATTACGATAAAAGGATTATTACTTACTACAACAATAAAAATACACTACCTTACATCATTTATACTTAAATAACATAATGTGTAGTTATAACTTGTTCTTGGAGTGTAGTAAAAGTGTTTCAAAATTTCGTAAACTAACAACAGGTTAACTTTACAAGTTGACAAATTTTCAATATCTTAGTTTTTTATTTAATCTTTGAAAGAAATTATGTGCAGTTTAGTGAGAGTTCAGATTACTGTGAGAAATATATAACGTGAGTTTATTCGGAAATTTGGGTAATTTAAATGATATTTAACACATCAGTAGACTGGGTGTACTCGGTTGATCTGGTAAAAAGGAATTAGGCTGCAATTATATTTAATTTTAATTTCTTAAAAATATTAATGTTTGTACATTTATGTTAATATTTGGTAATTACATTTCTCCTTTAATTTAAGTCCTTATTCTAACATTTTTCTTTTAAAATGATTTACAAATTATTCTTGGCTATTTACTCGCCTTGAATTTGTTAATTTCCTAGTTGATTTTATACAATTTGCAGTTATTTGTTATTGACAGTTAGGCATTTCCTAGGCCTAAGTAGCCATTGATTATTTTTTCCTATTTTATACAAATTATATCTCATTTCACTCTAAAGTGTTTTGTTTTGTTTTGTTGTTATAATTGATTCGTTTATTGGTTATTGTGTCTTGAATTTGTTTGTATACTGATTATGTGTCAAGATTATTTTCTATATCTTGGCTTGTCAATTATTTCCTAACTGATTTTCTAGTGTTTATTATTTCTGAATTGATTTATCTGCTTATTTATTTAACTTGCCATTGTCAACAATATGGCTATTATTTACTGGAAATTTATGGAAATTATTCTTTATTACATCAAATATAACAACTAGGCCTATGGACTGTATGCTTCCTTCAGCCATATCCTATTCATAAATTTAAATGAACAATTCTTTACCAGTTATTAGGTACTGTTGTTTTAACATATATTTCATTCCTTTACCGTTATTTTGGGTGAGAAACATCACTCTTTTTAAACTTACTAAATCTATTATCCCATATAACATGGGGTTTATTGATTGCATTCTTAATTTCTTATTTCTTTACTAATCTCTTTCTCCAATCCATGGTAACACAAAATGTTTACCTTACATGGGCTTTCTCCCCTGAATAACATCGTATCCTTCGTTTATATCTAATCTAAATACTATTTTTAATTACCATTAACAATGCAATTCTTATAAGTTCACTATTAAATCATTTAATGTTTTATCATTGATTTACTAAGTGTTTTCTTATCTATTATTATTTTTTATCATACTATCATTTACAATATCCTTTTTTATTCATCACCTTCACTTTTAACAAATTAGTGTTTATCACTGATTCACTCATTATTTTGGGGTTTTTACACTTTCACTATTGGCACTTCTTAAACTTTTTATTTTAAGTGTTTATTAGTGGGTAATCCCTATTATTATTTTTCTTTTGTCACTTAGTTACTTTCATTTTATTTCTCACTATCTCACTATCTCTCTCTTTCTTTACAAATATTATTTATATCTAATAAGTTCATGTCTTTCTAGATTTCTTTCTTACATATACTCCTAATTCTTGGGTTAGTGTATTTTTATTTATCGGGGTTTTATTAATTATGAATTACATTTGTCACTTAGTCAATACTAATATTTATTTTTTTTATTGGTTATTTACTGGTTTCGTTTCCTTTATGATATTTGATTGTACCATTTCCAGGGCCGGCCTAAATCGTGTGCAACGTGTGCGGTCGCACACATGCGATTTTGGGAGAGGCGCCAAAATGAGAAAAAATATAAAAAAATAATATGGTAAAAATTTAAATTTTTATGTAATTTTGAATGCAAATTAGCCATTTGAATATGTTAATAACTTTTGTTTAACAAATAAAATGTTGCTTGAAAGTACAGTAAAGAGACTGGCTACTGGCTCCAAACGCTCTGCTCCGTTGTTTTGACAGGACTGAACAGTTGTAGATAGTGAGTCACAATCACTATCACATGTTTAGTCTATCTGTCGCGTCGACATCTGTTTTGTGAATTGTGATAACTCTATTTGTGATGTTAATAAACTAAAAATGCTTTCCAAACCTTCTGGATGTCAAAATAGGAAGCGGAAAGCTAAATCCTTAAACTGACACTTCATGAAACTTCCCCTAATCACCTAAAGTGTTATGAAAGGTGGGTGGAGGCGGAAAGGAGACTGAGCACAGGTAAAACAATTGATGATGAACACCAGAAAATAATTGCCCAAGAAAAAGAACGATGGCAGAATGTTCTTAAACGACTTCTTGCCATAACACAATTTCTTGCCCAGCACCAAATGGCTTTCCGAGGAAGAAATGAAACCCTGTACAAAAAGGACAATGGAAATTATTTAGGGCTTGTTGAACTAATTGCCCAATTTGATCCTGTAATGAAAGAACATATATGTAGAGTATTGGCAAATGAAAAACAAAGGTGTCTGTCATACTTGGGGAAAAACATACAAAACGAATTATTGACTCTGATGGGAGACAAAGTAAGAGAAGAAATACTAAGCAGAATTAAAGGAGCCAAATACTATGCATTGATTCTCGACTGCACACCCGATTTAAGTAGGAAAGAACAGTTCTCTGTTGTTTTGAGGTACGTTTATAAAACAAAAGAGAAAAAAGTTGAAATTTGTGAAAGTTTCCTAGATTTCTTTGAAATAACAGACACTTCAGGGAAGGGAATGTCAGATACAGTCTTAAAAAAACTGCAAGAGTACGACTTGGACATTTCTAATTGCAGAGTCCAGGGATATGATACTGGGGCAAATATGAAAGGAAAACACTCTGGACTAAAAAAACAAATTTTAGAAAAAAAAAAAGAGAGCTTTTTTTGTACCATGTGGCTGTCACAGCCTAAACTTGGTACTAAGCGATGCCGCAAAAACCTCAGTACCAACAGTTACCCTTTTTGGAACAATTCAACGATTGTTTGTGTTTTTTAGCTCATCAACAAAACGTTGGAGCAAATTGTTAGAGAGTCTGCCACAATCATATAAGGCGTCATCAGTATTTGGGCCTTCTCTCACATTGAAAGAACTTTGCGTAACTCGCTGGGAAGCACGTATTGAATCACTCAACGCAGTAAGATACCAGATTGTGCAAATCTGACAAGCACTTTGGGACCTGCACGTAGATGCATCATTTGAAGACGAGGTTAGAAGTGAGGCAAATTCCTTGTCTGAAACAATTGAAGATTTTGGTTTCTTAGTGTCACTGACTGCATGGTATGATGTCCTGTTTCAAATAAACATTGCTAGTAAGATATTGCAGTCAAAGATCGTCAACTTACCTCAAGCTGTAGCTATTTTGAAATCCGTTGGGGACTTTTTGACGGACTTTCGTGAAAATGGATTTGTTAGTTGTTTAGTGAAAGCCAAAGAGTTGGCTGAAGATTTAGAAGTCGAAGGAAAATTCAAAACACCCCGGGTTAGAAGGAAGAAGAAGCAGTTTGATTATGAAGCTAATGATGAAGCACCGATTGACCCCCAAGAGCTTTTTAGAGTTGACTTTTTTATACCACTTGTTGAAACTGCCCAAATGGCTGTGCAAGAGAGGTTCAAACAGCTTAAGGCCAAAATGTCAAAAGTTGAGTTTCTTTTTAAACTTGATGAATTGCCCAAGAGAAAGGACTTGTTTGTTAAATGCAAAGATCTAGAAGACCTCCTTTCAAATGGGGATGACAGTGACATCAAAGGAGCTGAGTTATGCGAGGAGCTGATCTCTATCAAGGACCTCATGCCAAATAAAGGTACGTTTTACTTTTACGTTTTAGCTATTCAAAATTTATCATCTTGATTTATTGTTTGGTCAGTTAATTCATAATTGTTTTGGGCTCAAACAAGATTATTATTTTTCAAAGTTTTTTAATTTCCAAAATTAAAAAGCAGTCTTTTAATTCCTTTTTGTTTGATTTTAGGCGGGAAAACGCCTCTGAACGTGCTGAACTTTCTGTTGGAAACTGGATCTGCAGACGCTTATGTAAATGTGTGGGTTGCTTTGCGAATACTTCTGACAATACCAATGTTGGTAGCGTCGGCGGAGCGAAGTTTTTCAAAATTAAAATTAATAAAAACCTACCTAAGGTCTACTCTTTTGCAAGAAAGACTCAACAACCTTGCAATTTTTTCCATTGAAAATGATATTTCATCGTCACTAGATTATGATGCACTAATAAAAACATTTTCAGCTGCTTAAGCTAGGAAGGTCCACTGCTAAAAGTGTATAATACAGATTATTTTAATCAATTTTCTTGATCTTTTACACTACTACTATCAATTTATAGTTATATTGATGTACCTTTTCGAGAAAAGTGAATACCAAAGTTTATATTTCTGAACTTTTTCGTACTTTTTCTAATGTACTGACATAACTTTTTTTAATATTATAATGTAATATTATAGATACGTTGATAATTAGATAGTATTTAAGTGTATTTTGATTGTATGTGTTGCTTGTAGATACGCTCCGGTATCCACAATAATGTTGTATAATAAAATATCCAAAATTATAATTATTATTATTATCAGTCTGATTGTGATTAGTAAATGTGTGGGTATCGCTGGTTAAATCTTTTAATTTAAAAGTATTTTTCGCACTCCGCTGGTAACCTCCCCACTTACCATATGTGGATATTGCTGTTCTGTTAGGTGACTGCTCAGCTGTAACATATACGCTACACATACAAGGAGATATTCAATTTGAATATCAAACGTGATTAGCATGCACAATAATAATAAAATAACAACTGAATAATGTTTTGAATTATCAGGAATATTTAAATTCTTCCGCCACCTTTTGATAGAACTGGCTATGAAAAAATAAACTATTTTAAGTCTGAAATTAAACACTTTTTCCACTGGTAACAAAACATTGAGGTTTATTAACAGTTAGGAATGCTAGTAAATCTTTAAAATTTAACAATCAGTTACTAATAATTTTACAGGAAAATAATTATGAACAATTTTAAAATGAAACTCTACTTAACCTCAGGGCTGGTAACACTGTAGGTTATACAATAATTTTTATTCTGAGAGGTTATGTCCTCTTACATAGGTTAATTACCAAGTTCGTGTGATTCTTTTAAGTGACATGATGCCAGATACAAGATGTGGCGTTTTATAATGATATTTAATAAACAATTAATAGAAAACAAACAAACAAATATTAAAATTGAAAATTGGTACCATATAATAGATAATTATGGTATCATCATAAGCGGGAATTCGTACCCAGTATAGAGTAGTTACTTTGACAATAAACAAGTGCGTTGATTTGCACTGCTAAAATGCACTATTATATTTTAATAGTTAACTATAGGAATTATTTATTCACAAGAGAAAAAGTTATAATAAAAAAAAAACTCTTGTTATAGCTTTCATCTGGTTTGTATTATTTGAGAACAGACTTATGACAAAAAGGTGACAAATTGTGGTTATGATTTTTAGGTTATCTCATAACGTGAATAGTTATTAGAGTTAATTATATTAATCATTGATTTCTTCTTAATCTAAACATACATATATTATTTATAATATTTCTGATGCATAACTATCAGTAGAATAGAATATTCTTTCGCATAAAAATTAAAATATTTATCTTCAATAGTAAAATCAAAAACAACATGAGTTAATTGAGCGACTATTTGCTTCGCTCGTATTTTGTAATAAGTACATTAATCGTGACTCTTATAATTATGAAAAATAATTAAAACATTTATTTATCAAGTTAAAAATTGCGAAATAATTCTTTCGTCAATTCTGATAAATTTCATCAGCATTATTATACTTCGCTATTATTGATTAGCGTAGTATCTAAACAATCGGTTTTTACAGAAATTTTTATTTCTGTTTTGTTGTTAATTAATGAAAAATATTGTACTCCCTGGTTTATTTTCAACACAACACTCGAAAATACGACCGATATTATACACTGGTCGTATTTAATTCTTATTCACTCCGCACTGTACACACGTTAATGCTTTGTGGTATATAGGTTAGGTGCATGTAGTTTTACTGATGTTTGCGTGTCGCGCACAATTCAAAAATAAACTTCTTCATTAATTTGGTCCGTAGAGTGATACGTCTTGTCTCGTTGATGATTGATAGATGACTGTCACACTCCGTCGGAACGTCTGCGGCTTGTCTGCCGGTTTTCATTCATTTGATTGGTTGAATTCTTTGAACTCTCCAACCCAAAGTACCTTGACTTAGTAAAATTTTTAATTTATTACCAATTTTGCGTTTGGGTTTGAGATTAGAATGACGTAAGCATTGGTGCACAGAATAATTAAAAAGTTTATAAACGTTATAACTTTCTTATTATTTGTCTAATCATTGAATGGTTGGTGCCAATAAATCGCGGACATCCTGAGCTTTAAATAAAGTCCAAACAAGATTATAATCCGTCCATTATTAAATCACTATATCGATTTCACAA
The DNA here is from genome assembly GCA_034769895.1 of Magicicada septendecula. Taxonomy (NCBI): domain Eukaryota; kingdom Metazoa; phylum Arthropoda; class Insecta; order Hemiptera; family Cicadidae; genus Magicicada; species Magicicada septendecula. The sequence continues at coordinate 775,427,684 of CM068367.1, forward strand.
ATTTTTATGGTGCATCTTATATTTAATAAGTTTATTACACCAAAACTTAACTAATTACACTAAAACACTTTTGATTAAACGATCTGAGTCTATTTCTCAACTGTTTAATACAGAATTTGGGAATAATTGTTACCCAAACAATGTTTGATCATGGCGTCTTTAGCGTCCATATTCGATTATTCACAATTGTCCTTAATACTATTTTTCCTTATCTAATAACATCGATATTGTAATCTAACAATAATATAAATGTTTATTTACATGGATTTGTACTTTAGTATATGCACAAGATTGTGTTTCATATACTAGTAGTATTGTTTAACTACCTTCCTATCTCTTTTCTTCAAATTGTCACTTTGTTTATGGTTTTTTCTATATAAGGTATATTATGTTGTAAATGCAATTAGTGTACAACTATAGTACCTAATTCATTTAATATATTTGTTAGCTTTTAGCTATCTGAGAACCCTTCAATTTCTAGTAATGGGTTTGTTTACATTAGGTCATGACATGGTAGTCAGTTATTTTTTGATAAATCAATAACTAAATTGTTATTATTATATTTGACATAGATTCTCAAAGTAGTATCAGACATCCTTCTGATCATTGATAATATTTTTATCTACTTTTGAACAAGTTTGTATGTTGCATTTTGCATAAACAACTTGCTACATATTGTTTGTTTACATTCTGATTCCACCATCATGGTCATTTAGTTTTTAATAATTTATCTATAAAATTACTATTCTTATGGTTATGGTCTGTTCTCATAGTAGTATTAGGTGTCCTTCTTACTACTGGTAATACTTTCATTAATCTCTATTTAAGTTTTAATAAGGTATTTTGCTTAACTAGTTGGTTACATTGCCTCTGCTCACTTCTGGCTATGCATTCATCGTCAGCTAGTTTACAATATTTTGATCATAAAACTATTATCATTATACTTATAATCTGTTCTCATAGTAGTACCAGATGTTCTTCTAACTACTGGTAATACTTTCATCAATCTTTGTACATGTTTTAACAATGTATTTTGTTTAACTAATTTGGCATATTAGGTTCCCTTTCATCTAGCTTTGTGCTATCATATTTGGTCTGCTTTATTTGTAGTGTATTTCAATATAATACACTGTTTACTAGGGTGTATCATTACTTATAATGAATCTTTGATTGACACAATTGTTGATGGTTGTTTGGTTAAACTAACATGTATGATTTTTTGTTTCATAGGTGCCTTTCCTATGGGGTTATGTAACAATGTACAACATATTCTAATGCAGCATTTTGCTACTACTAACATGACTTCAGTATGGTATTCTATTACAATAGTTTAATTGTTGATTAATACACATGTTTACACTACTTCTTCTTAAACAATAATACAAATATTCTTGAACTAATGATAATACCTTTCTTGTTTGTACCTAATTTCTGTCACATTTGTTTGATATTTAACAAACTACTTTGTTTGTTATTATCTTTTCTGGCCTTTCTTTATATTGTATTCTGTTTTGCCGTAGCATTCAGTTACATTTCTTTTGAAATTTACAAAGGTTTTTTATTATCAAGCTCTATGAACAATAATATAACTGTTCTATCTTACATTGTTTGGTGGTCTTATGATTATCTATTTGGATCACAATCTTCATTAAACTAGTCACACTAACTGTCTGTGTATTTTTTTACTATTTAATCCTTGATGTTTCCACTATGAAAGTAACACATTTTCTTCCGCTATAAACCTTATCACTGGAATTGTTTGTGGGGTTTATTAGGTTAAAATTAGTTAACTGGTCACAGGTTCTCACACTTACATTAAGTATTCACTATAACTGTTTGTGATTTCTTAAATATGTTAAACACTGTTTCTTCATAGTTGACAATCACTATTCTTTTGGTTACTAGTATTGTCTCTAGTATACTTGATGAATGATGATTTCTTGTATGGTCTATCCATTTTCTTCTCTCTTCATGTCATGTTTCCTTGTCCTTCTCCTTCCTTTCTTCTTTAGGTTTGAACGTCTTCTTCAATATTTCCATTGTAGTATTTGTTGTTTCATAATATTTATATTTGTAAGTACATCGGTTTGTCTGTCATCATTGTGGTTGCTCTTGAGTTGTCTCTTCCTTTTATTTTACATAGTTATTTTGTTGGTTCCCCTCACTGTTGGAATCCTGTTGTCTTCTTTTACACTTTTATTATATATTATTTTTGTTGGTTCCCCTCACTGTTGGAATCCTGTTGTCTTCTTTTACACTTTTATTATATATTATTTTTGTTGGTTCCCCTCACTGTTGGAATCTATTGGGCCTGGTTACTAACATTTTATTTTGGCTCATGGTCATTTTCTTTCTCCATTTCGAGTACGATGCTGCTATGTTACACTTTCTCCTTCATAGTTGGAACTTCCCACTAATATATCTGTAGATACACACTTTTTGTTCACATAATTTTACTTATCTAGAAATACTTTCATGCTTTCCCGTCACTTGACATTATAATTGCTTACTTTATGTAACTACCAAATTTGGTAACGTTACAATATTAATATATTCAAACTGAAATGTATTTTTCTAGAATATTAAATCAAATAAAACTTTTGTTGTAGTAAAAAAATGTGTCTGTTATTTTCTACCTGACAAAACAATAAACTGAGTAAAAGAATTTAGTTAAGTAACGGACATGTCATGGACAACGATATCCAAGAATAAAAGAATTTGTTACGAGTTTGCTCTTTACACAAGTACAGTACAGCACGCTTATTGAAGTTTGAAAAAGTCAGTTAAAAGAATTAGTACTAGAAGAAGTCATTTAAAAAAATAAAAATAATGAAAAGGTACAAAATACTTTACTTTAATATTTACTATTTATTACTACTTATTAGTTTTAGTTTTTGGTTTTGAATAACTTTAAAATGCCAACTTCAGTTATTAAGTTCCGACAAATATCAGTTATAGAGCACCCATACCATTTTTTGGAGGGTTTTCTATACCCATTTTCATTGTAAGGGGCGCCAAAACTCATTCCTGCACACACAGCATTTTGCTCTTAGGCCGGCCCTCACCATTCCTCCCTTCCCTATTCTATACTATTTGTCTGTGTTTTATCATCTTGTTTCACTTTATTTCCTTTATACTTGGTTTGATCCATTTTTATTTTCATTTTTCTTCTCCTTCACTTCCATCTTGTTTCACTTTATTTTGGTTTTTTATCTGGCCAATCTCTGGGGTTGGGCCAAAGTCATTTGTCTGTCAGTCTAGTCTGTAATTTTATTTAATAATCACTTTTGGTTTACTACTCTTCCTCCTTCTTTCTTAATTACATTTTATATTTTTATTCTCTTCATTATTTATTTATTAAAATATATTACTTTTTTGCATTTCTTACATACTTATAGATATCAAATATGATCTGAATTTGGCGATGTTATATAATGCATTTCCACCAAAATTGATCATTTTATAAAACGTGATTCTAAGTTTGATGAAATTATCAATTGTACTGTATCATTTTCTTCTCAAATTCTTCTGCTTCTTGTTCATTTTTATGTTCAATTGTATCTTCTACTTCCTTCCTTCTGAGTCTTTTCTTCATTATTTTCTCTTAATATGATCTGGCTTATTGATTTTTATTATAAATTATTCCCTATAAATCTTATTTTCCCTAACTATCCCTACTTTGTAGCTGAAATCAATTCAGATGGGCTGTGTTGGCTTACCTAACTCCGTTGTTCAAAACTACTCTTGTTCTGAGATCAGGGGAACATCATCCCTGCTCAGTTAAATGATTGCTGGACTTATCCAATAGTCAATCTTAATTAAATGAATCTTCAATACAGTCATCTTGTGACTAATAATAATAATAATATTTGTTGGGAATCTTTTACTTTTTTATTTCATTATTGCTCAGTTCGAGTCCTATGTATTTTTCACCTTTCTTTATTGATACCTAATTCAGTGTTCCTATTCATTCCATCTATCTGGCGAGGGTTCTTCTTCATTGTCCTCCTGTCTCTCTACCTGATTTGTGTTAGACTGATTACCATTCCTTCTTGAGGGAATCCAGAGCTCTGGTGGGTTACGTTTGTTATATACGATTCTAAAATTCTCCACAGGATCATCGCTGAATGGTATCCAATTATAATCCTCCGTTGTTTGGGCGTTCTTGTTATTCCTACCCCTTTGAACCTCATATCTGTAATCATTTCCGGAGGTTATGTCCCGTCCTTGGTCTCTGTTTCCGGATCTGGGTTCTTCTTCGCTATTATTCCGTTGTGCCGGCCTATTATCATTCTCCCTTTGTTGTTGGTCACTGTTCCGTGTTTGATTACCATGCATGTTGACTGTTGGTGGTCTTGAATAGTGCCTTCTTGGGTTTCGCTGGGCTTGGCATCTCACGTAATTCACTTGCGGTCGGTATCCTCGGTTGTTGTTATTACCGTTTCCTGGACGATAATAATTGTTAGGACCGTTCCGTTGGTAGTTACCCCTGTTATCGTTTCTCAAATTACCATTGTTGTTACCATTTTGGTTATAGTTCCTGGGCGCATTATTCCCACGTTGATTTCCTTGGTAATTATTAGTGTTGTTCGGTGGTGGCTTGTTATCACCCTGTTGGTTTGGTGGGGATGGCCCTTCGTTTAACTTACTATTTCGGAAACTTGTGAATCGGTTCTTGTGGTATTGGGTATTGCCATTCGTGTTCATGGCTCTCTAATAGACTAGCCATGTCCTGAATTGTCATGACTTGACTATACATACGGGCTTTCTGTATCGCTTCATCATAGTGGTATGATAATTGTATAACTAGACACTCTTCCGGAATGCGTGGTTCCAAATTTCTGGCCATGCAGATTTTTCCCAGAAAGTATGACGTGAGGGATTGTCCGTTTTGGTTCTCATACCTCCCGTTACTCAAGTTGTTGCGGACCATGTTCTGGGTTGATTCTGACCAGTATTTGGCCTTGAATTGTGTTTTGAACTCTTGGATGCTCTGGATGTCTGGTCTTGTGGCGGTCCACCAGTTGTCATATGTTTCCTTGAACATTTTGTCCAGCATTCCCTTTACAGTTGTCCATCGGGTTTCGCGATTCTTTAAAATTAATTCTTCCACCCTTTTCAGAAATTCTATCGGATTGCGCTTATAGTTGCAGAAGTTAATTGTATCTCGATTGTCATTGGTAAGTATATGATTATGATTACATGGCCGGTCACGCCAGGCATCCACTTCTTCCTGTAATAATTCTTCTCGTCTATGCATCTCATCAATTCTTTGTTTATTTTTGTCCACCTTGCTGTCGATTTTATTTAGATTGCTGTACACTCCTTCCATTCTTTCTCCCAGATCTGTTCGTATAACTGCTATCTCCTTCTGGTTCTCTTCCCGGACTTGATGTATGTCCTGGTTCACCTGTTCGCACCTTTTGGTTGTTTCTTCGTGACTTTCCTCAATTCTCCTTTTGTTTTCTCCTTCGAGGTTGTTTATTTTATTGATTACCTCCTCATGGACTTCTGAAACAGTTTTGTTGGTTTTCTCCAGTCTCTCCAACGTCTCCTCTAATTTCTCATTTGTTTCAGTGATCTGTTGTTTGGTTTCTTCCCGGTACTCCATTAATTGGTGTACCATGTGCTGCTTCATTTCTTCTTTGTTTTTCTCGTGGTCCTCCTTCAATTGATGCTTCAACTCTTCATTTCTTCTTTTAATGTCCTCCGTCAATCGCTGTTGTAATGTTTCATTATTTTTGTTAATTGTTTGTCTTAATTCTTCTTTAGTATTTTCATTTGTACTAACTATTTTTTCATTTATTTGTTTCAAACTCTCCTCACTCTTGTCAAATTTTTCGTTAATTTGTTTTAGGCTCTCTTCATTCTTGTCGAATTTATCATTAATTTGTCCGAATTGCTCAATCATCATTCTCATTATGTTATCTAATTTCGCCTCTCCATTTGGTGTAGCTTCGGTCGGCTGATTTTCGATCGTATCTCCTCTAGCTTCTTCTCCGTCACACATCTGTTGTTCTATCTCATTGTTTGTGACTGCTTCTGTCTCTTCTTCTGGTCTGCCTTCCTCCGTTTCTTGTTCCTTCGCCAATTTTTTCGACAACCCTCTTGTATGCATCTTGGTATCCCTTCGTAATCGCCGCTAGAATTTCGTATTCCCTTTCTTGTAGCCTCACCAGTTGGTCGCCAATTTGCTATGTGACGAATGTCGGTCTAATCTCAAACGTGTATATAAGTGTAATGGGTGTAACGTGTCTTATCAATCCGTCGTTGCTTTGGAACGTAACTTACGCTGATTGTGTCCGTTGCGAACGTACGAATAACCAGGTATCGAAATCTTTACCTGTTGTTCACTAAGGGTGAGAAAATCCTGGGTGGCGCCAAATTGTTTAATCAAAACAATTAAAAAATGTTATGATGATATGACAAGCGCAGCTCAAGCGGTGTGGAGAATTCAATTTGTTCCCGCCTCGACTTGGCCGTCTGAATCGGGCCAGTAGTTCGTTGAGTTGCCTATGTGAGCGCTTGCCGTCAATACTAACTGTTCTCTAAAATTGTACACAAATTATAATACACCATCCTAATGAAATTACAACACAGTGGTTACACTCAGTACTTGTTTATTGTTTGTTGATTACTAATTATTCAGGTTAACACAAATTATGTTTTCTTTTGTAATACATTAGCACCGGTAATTTATATGAGACAATTTTTCTGGGTTTGACAAATCTATCTTTGAACGTAACAGACATTCAAGGATGGCGTTTGTCGAAGTAGTATACAAATACTTATGTTCAAACGTCTTGGATTCTTGTGATTACGATAAAAGGATTATTACTGACTACAACAATAAAAATACACTACCTTACATCATTTATACTTAAATAACATAATGTGTAGTTATAACTTGTTCTTGGAGTGTAGTAAAAGTGTTTCAAAATTTTGTAAACTAACAACAGGTTAACTTTACGAGTTGACAAATTTTCAATATCTTAGTTTTTTATTTAATCTTTGAAAGAAATTATGTGCAGTTTAGTGAGAGTTCAGATTACTGTGAGAAATATATAACGTGAGTTTATTCGGAAATTTGGGTAATTTAAATGATATTTAACACATCAGTAGACTGGGTGTACTCGGTTGATCTGGTAAAAAGGAATTAGGCTGCAATTATATTTAATTTTAATTTCTTAAAAATATTAATGTTTGTACATTTATGTTAATATTTGGTAATTACATTTCTCCTTTAATTTAAGTCCTTATTCTAACACTTTTCTTTTAAAATGATTTACAAATTATTCTTGGCTATTTACTCGCCTTGAATTTGTTAATTTCCTAGTTGATTTTATACAATTTGCAGTTATTTGTTATTGACAGTTAGGCATTTCCTAGGCCTAAGTAGCCATTGATTATTTTTTCCTATTTTATACAAATTATATCTCATTTCACTCTAAAGTGTTTTGTTTTGTTTTGTTGTTATAATTGATTCGTTTATTGGTTATTGTGTCTTGAATTTGTTTGTATACTGATAATGTGTCAAGATTATTTTCTATATCTTGGCTTGTCAATTATTTCCTAACTGATTTTCTAGTGTTTATTATTTCTGAATTGATTTATCTGCTTATTTATTTAACTTGCCATTGTCAACAATATGGCTATTATTTACTATTCTTTATTACATAAAATATAACAACTAGGCCTATGGACTGTATGCTTCCTTCAGCCATATCCTATTCATAAATTTAAATGAACAATTCTTTACCAGTTATTAGGTACTGTTGTTTTAACATATATTTCATTCCTTTACCGTTATTTTGGGTGAGAAACATCATCACTCTTTTTAAACTTACTAAATCTATTATCCCATATAACATGGGGTTTATTGATTGCATTCTTAATTTCTTATTTCTTTACTAATCTCTTTCTCCAATCCATGGTAACACAAAATGTTTACCTTACATGGGCTTTCTCCCCTGAATAACATCGTATCCTTCGTTTATATCTAATCTAAATACTATTTTTAATTACCATTAACAATGCAATTCTTATAAGTTCACTATTAAATCATTTAATGTTTTATCATTGATTTACTAAGTGTTTTCTTATCTATTATTATTTTTTATCATACTATCATTTACAATATCCTTTTTTATTCATCACCTTCACTTTTAACAAATTTTGTGTTTATCACTGATTCACTCATTATTTTGGGGTTTTTACACTTTCACTATTGGCACTTCTTAAACTTTTTATTTTAAGTGTTTATTAGTGGGTAATCCCTATTATTATTTTTCTTTGTCACTTAGTTACTTTCATTTTATTTCTCACTATATCACTATCTCTCTCTTTCTTTACAAATATTATTTATATCTAATAAGTTCATGTCTTTCTAGATTTCTTTCTTACATATACTCCTAATTCTTGGGTTAGTGTATTTTTATTTATCGGGGTTTTATTAATTATGAATTACATTTGTCACTTAGTCAATACTAATATTTTTTTTTTTTATTGGTTATTTACTGGTTTCGTTTCCTTTATGATATTTGATTGTACCATTTCCAGGGCCGGCCTAAATGGTGTGCGACGTGTGCGGTCGCACACATGCGATTTTGAGAGAGGCGCCGAAATGAGAAAAAATATAAAAAAATAATATGGTAAAAATTTAAATTTTTATGTAATTTTGAATGCAAATTAGCCATTTGAATATGTTAATAACTTTTGTTTAACAAATAAAATGTTGCTTGAAAGTACAGTAAAGAGACTGGCTACTGGCTCCAAACGCTCTGCTCCGTTGTTTTGACAGGACTGAACAGTTGTAGATAGTGAGTCACAATCACTATCACATGTTTAGTCTATCTGTCGCTTCGACATCTGTTTTGTGAATTGTGATAACTCTATTTGTGATGTTAATAAACTAAAAATGCTTTCCAAACCTTCTGGATGTCAAAATAGGAAGCGGAAAGCTAAATCCTTAAACTGACACTTCATGAAACTTCCCCTAATCACCTAAAGTGTTATGAAAGGTGGGTGGAGGCGGAAAGGAGACTGAGCACAGGTAAAACAATTGATGATGAACACCAGAAAATAATTGCCCAAGAAAAAGAACGATGGCAGAATGTTCTTAAACGACTTCTTGCCATAACACAATTTCTTGCCCAGCACCAAATGGCTTTCCGAGGAAGAAATGAAACCCTGTACAAAAAGGACAATGGAAATTATTTAGGGCTTGTTGAACTAATTGCCCAATTTGATCCTGTAATGAAAGAACATATATGTAGAGTATTGGCAAATGAAAAACAAAGGTGTCTGTCATACTTGGGGAAAAACATACAAAACGAATTATTGACTCTGATGGGAGACAAAGTAAGAGAAGAAATACTAAGCAGAATTAAAGGAGCCAAATACTATGCATTGATTCTCGACTGCACACCCGATTTAAGTAGGAAAGAACAGTTCTCTGTTGTTTTGAGGTACGTTTATAAAACAAAAGAGAAAAAAGTTGAAATTTGTGAAAGTTTCCTAGATTTCTTTGAAATAACAGACACTTCAGGGAAGGGAATGTCAGATACAGTCTTAAAAAAACTGCAAGAGTACGACTTGGACATTTCTAATTGCAGAGTCCAGGGATATGATACTGGGGCAAATATGAAAGGAAAACACTCTGGACTACAAAAACAAATTTTAGAAAAAAAAAAAGAGAGCTTTTTTTGTACCATGTGGCTGTCACAGCCTAAACTTGGTACTAAGCGATGCCGCAAAAACCTCAGTACCAACAGTTACCCTTTTTGGAACAATTCAACGATTGTTTGTGTTTTTTAGCTCATCAACAAAACGTTGGAGCAAATTGTTAGAGAGTCTGCCACAATCATATAAGGCGTCATCAGTATTTGGGCCTTCTCTCACATTGAAAGAACTTTGCGTAACTCGCTGGGAAGCACGTATTGAATCACTCAAAGCAGTAAGATACCAGATTGTGCAAATCTGACAAGCACTTTGGGACCTGCACGTAGATGCATCATTTGAAGACGAGGTTAGAAGTGAGGCAAATTCCTTGTCTGAAACAATTGAAGATTTTGGTTTCTTAGTGTCACTGACTGCATGGTATGATGTCCTGTTTCAAATAAACATTGCTAGTAAGATATTGCAGTCAAAGATCGTCAACTTACCTCAAGCTGTAGCTATTTTGAAATCCGTTGGGGACTTTTTGACGGACTTTCGTGAAAATGGATTTGTTAGTTGTTTAGTGAAAGCCAAAGAGTTGGCTGAAGATTTAGAAGTCGAAGGAAAATTCAAAACACCCCGGGTTAGAAGGAAGAAGAAGCAGTTTGATTATGAAGCTAATGATGAAGCACCGATTGACCCCCAAGAGCGTTTTAGAGTTGACTTTTTTATACCACTTGTTGAAACTGCCCAAATGGCTGTGCAAGAGAGGTTCAAACAGCTTAAGGCCAAAATGTCAAAAGTTGAGTTTCTTTTTAAACTTGATGAATTGCCCAAGAGAGAGGACTTGTTTGTTAAATGCAAAGATCTAGAAGACCTCCTTTCAAATGGGGATGACAGTGACATCAAAGGAGCTGAGTTATGCGAGGAGCTGATCTCTATCAAGGACCTCATGCCAAATAAAGGTACGTTTTACTTTTACGTTTAGCTATTCAAAATTTATCATCTTGATTTATTGTTTGGTCAGTTAATTCATAATTGTTTTGGGCTCAAACAAGATTATTATTTTTCAAAGTTTTTTAATTTCCAAAATTAAAAAGCAGTCTTTTAATTCCTTTTTGTTTGATTTTAGGCGGGAAAACGCCTCTGAACGTGCTGAACTTTCTGTTGGAAACTGGATCTGCAGACGCTTATGTAAATGTGTGGGTTGCTTTGCGAATACTTCTGACAATACCAATGTTGGTAGCGTCGGCGGAGCGAAGTTTTTCAAAATTAAAATTAATAAAAACCTACCTAAGGTCTACTCTTTTGCAAGAAAGACTCAACAACCTTGCAATTTTTTCCATTGAAAATGATATTTCATCGTCACTAGATTATGATGCACTAATAAAAACATTTTCAGCTGCTTAAGCTAGGAAGGTCCACTGCTAAAAGTGTATAATACAGATTATTTTAATCAATTTTCTTGATCTTTTACACTACTACTATCAATTTATAGTTATATTGATGTACCTTTTCGAGAAAAGTGAATACCAAAGTTTATATTTCTGAACTTTTTCGTACTTTTTCTAATGTACTGACATAACTTTTTTTAATATTATAATGTAATATTATAGATACGTTGATAATTAGATAGTATTTAAGTGTATTTTGATTGTATGTGTTGCTTGTAGATACGCTCCGGTATCCACAATAATGTTGTATAATAAAATATCCAAAATTATAATTATTATTATTATCAGTCTGATTGTGATTAGTAAATGTGTGGGTATCGCTGGTTAAATCTTTTAATTTAAAAGTATTTTTCGCACTCCGCTGGTAACCTCCCCACTTACCATATGTGGATATTGCTGTTCTGTTAGGTGACTGCTCAGCTGTAACATATACGCTACACATACAAGGAGATATTCAATTTGAATATCAAACGTGATTAGCATGCACAATAATAATAAAATAACAACTGAATAATGTTTTGAATTATCAGGAATATTTAAATTCTTCCGCCACCTTTTGATAGAACTGGCTATGAAAAAATAAACTATTTTAAGTCTGAAATTAAACACTTTTTCCACTGGTAACAAAACATTGAGGTTTATTAACAGTTAGGAATGCTAGTAAATCTTTAAAATTTAACAATCAGTTACTAATAATTTTACAGGAAAATAATTATGAACAATTTTAAAATGAAACTCTACTTAACCTCAGGGCTGGTAACACTGTAGGTTATACAATAATTTTTATTCTGAGAGGTTATGTCCTCTTACATAGGTTAATTACCAAGTTCGTGTGATTCTTTTAAGTGACATGATGCCAGATACAAGATGTGGCGTTTTATAATGATATTTAATAAACAATTAATAGAAAACAAACAAACAAATATTAAAATTGAAAATTGGTACCATATAATAGATAATTATGGTATCATCGTAAGCGGGAATTCGTACCCAGTATAGAGTAGTTACTTTGACAATAAACAAGTGCGTTGATTTGCACTGCTAAAATGCACTATTATATTTTAATAGTTAACTATAGGAATTATTTATTCACAAGAGAAAAAGTTATAATAAAAAAAAAACTCTTGTTATAGCTTTCATCTGGTTTGTATTATTTGAGAACAGACTTATGACAAAAAGGTGACAAATTGTGGTTATGATTTTTAGGTTATCTCATAACGTGAATAGTTATTAGAGTTAATTATATTAATCATTGATTTCTTCTTAATCTAAACATACATATATTATTTATAATATTTCTGATGCATAACTATCAGTAGAATAGAATATTCTTTCGCATAAAAATTAAAATATTTATCTTCAATAGTAAAATCAAAAACAACATGAGTTAATTGAGCGACTATTTGCTTCGCTCGTATTTTGTAATAAGTACATTAATCGTGACTCTTATAATTATGAAAAATAATTAAAACATTTATTTATCAAGTTAAAAATTGCGAAATAATTCTTTCGTCAATTCTGATAAATTTCATCAGCATTATTATACTTCGCTATTATTGATTAGCGTAGTATCTAAACAATCGGTTTTTACAGAAATTTTTATTTCTGTTTTGTTGTTAATTAATGAAAAATATTGTACTCCCTGGTTTATTTTCAACACAACACTCGAAAATACGACCAATATTATACACTGGTCGTATTTAATTCTTATTCACTCCGCACTGTACACACGTTAATGCTTTGTGGTATATAGGTTAGGTGCATGTAGTTTTACTGATGTTTGCGTGTCGCGCACAATTCAAAAATAAACTTCTTCATTAATTTGGTCCGTAGAGTGATACGTCTTGTCTCGTTGATGATTGATAGATGACTGTCACACTCCGTCGGAACGTCTGCGGCTTGTCTGCCGGTTTTCATTCATTTGATTGGTTGAATTCTTTGAACTCTCCGACCCAAAGTACCTTGACTTAGTAAAATTTTTAATTTATTACCAATTTTGCGTTTGGGTTTGAGATTAGAATGACGTAAGCATTGGTGCACAGAATAATTAAAAAGTTTATAAACGTTATAACTTTCTTATTATTTGTCTAATCATTGAATGGTTGGTGCCAATAAATCGTGGACATCCTGAGCTTTAAATAAAGTCCAAACAAGATTATAATCCGTCCATTATTAAATCACTATATCGATTTCACAAATTTTTATGGTGCATCTTATATTTAATAAGTTTATTACACCAAAACTTAACTAATTACACTAAAACACTTTTGATTAAACGATCTGAGTCTATTTCTCAACTGTTTAATACAGAATTTGGGAATAATTGTTACCCAAACAATGTTTGATCATGGCGTCTTTAGCGTCCATATTCGATTATTCACAATTGTCCTTAATACTATTTTTCCTTATCTAATAACATCGATATTGTAATCTAACAATAATATAAATGTTTATTTACATGGATTTGTACTTTAGTATATGCACAAGGTTGTGTTTCATATACTAGTAGTATTGTTTAACTACCTTCCTATCTCTTTTCTTCAAATTGTCACTTTGTTTATGGTTTTTTCTATATAAGGTATATTATGTTGTAAATGCAATTAGTGTACAACTATAGTACCTAATTCATTTAATATATTTGTTAGCTTTTAGCTATCTGAGAACCCTTCAATTTCTAGTAATGGGTTTGTTTACATTAGGTCATGACATGGTAGTCAGTTATTTTTTGATAAATCAATAACTAAATTGTTATTATTATATTTGACATAGATTCTCAAAGTAGTATCAGACATCCTTCTGATCATTGATAATATTTTTATCTACTTTTGAACAAGTTTGTATGTTGCATTTTGCATAAACAACTTGCTACATATTGTTTGTTTACATTCTGATTCCACCATCATGGTCATTTAGTTTTTAATAATTTATCTATAAAATTACTATTCTTATGGTTATGGTCTGTTCTCATAGTAGTATTAGGTGTCCTTCTTACTACTGGTAATACTTTCATTAATCTCTATTTAAGTTTTAATAAGGTATTTTGCTTAACTAGTTGGTTACATTGCCTCTGCTCACTTCTGGCTATGCATTCATCGTCAGCTAGTTTACAATATTTTGATCATAAAACTATTATCATTATACTTATAATCTGTTCTCATAGTAGTACCAGATGTTCTTCTAACTACTGGTAATACTTTCATCAATCTTTGTACATGTTTTAACAATGTATTTTGTTTAACTAATTTGGCATATTAGGTTCCCTTTCATCTAGCTTTGTGCTATCATATTTGGTCTGCTTTATTTGTAGTGTATTTCAATATAATACACTGTTTACTAGGGTGTATCATTACTTATAATGAATCTTTGATTGACACAATTGTTGATGGTTGTTTGGTTAAACTAACATGTATGATTTTTTGTTTCATAGGTGCCTTTCCTATGGGGTTATGTAACAATGTACAACATATTCTAATGCAGCATTTTGCTACTACTAACATGACTTCAGTATGGTATTCTATTACAATAGTTTAATTGTTGATTAATACACATGTTTACACTACTTCTTCTTAAACAATAATACAAATATTCTTGAACTAATGATAATACCTTTCTTGTTTGTACCTAATTTCTGTCACATTTGTTTGATATTTAACAAACTACTTTGTTTGTTATTATCTTTTCTGGCCTTTCTTTATATTGTATTCTGTTTTGCCGTAGCATTCAGTTACATTTCTTTTGAAATTTACAAAGGTTTTTTATTATCAAGCTCTATGAACAATAATATAACTGTTCTATCTTACATTGTTTGGTGGTCTTATGATTATCTATTTGGATCACAATCTTCATTAAACTAGTCACACTAACTGTCTGTGTATTTTTTTACTATTTAATCCTTGATATTTCCACTATGAAAGTAACACATTTTCTTCCGCTATAAACCTTATCACTGGAATTGTTTGTGGGGTTTATTAGGTTAAAATTAGTTAACTGGTCACAGGTTCTCACACTTACATTAAGTATTCACTATAACTGTTTGTGATTTCTTAAATATGTTAAACACTGTTTCTTCATAGTTGACAATCACTATTCTTTTGGTTACTAGTATTGTCTCTAGTATACTTGATGAATGATGATTTCTTGTATGGTCTATCCATTTTCTTCTCTCTTCATGTCATGTTTCCTTGTCCTTCTCCTTCCTTTCTTCTTTAGGTTTGAACGTCTTCTTCAATATTTCCATTGTAGTATTTGTTGTTTCATAATATTTATATTTGTAAGTACATCGGTTTGTCTGTCATCATTGTGGTTGCTCTTGAGTTGTCTCTTCCTTTTATTTTACATAGTTATTTTGTTGGTTCCCCTCACTGTTGGAATCCTGTTGTCTTCTTTTACACTTTTATTATATATTATTTTTGTTGGTTCCCCTCACTGTTGGAATCCTGTTGTCTTCTTTTACACTTTTATTATATATTATTTTTGTTGGTTCCCCTCACTGTTGGAATCTATTGGGCCTGGTTACTAACATTTTATTTTGGCTCATGGTCATTTTCTTTCTCCATTTCGAGTACGATGCTGCTATGTTACACTTTCTCCTTCATAGTTGGAACTTCCCACTAATATATCTGTAGATACACACTTTTTGTTCACATAATTTTACTTATCTAGAAATACTTTCATGCTTTCCCGTCACTTGACATTATAATTGCTTACTTTATGTAACTACCAAATTTGGTAACGTTACAATATTAATATATTCAAACTGAAATGTATTTTTCTAGAATATTAAATCAAATAAAACTTTTGTTGTAGTAAAAAAATGTGTCTGTTATTTTCTACCTGACAAAACAATAAACTGAGTAAAAGAATTTAGTTAAGTAACGGACATGTCATGGACAACGATATCCAAGAATAAAAGAATTTGTTACGAGTTTGCTCTTTACACAAGTACAGTACAGCACGCCTATTGAAGTTTGAAAAAGTCAGTTAAAAGAATTAGTACTAGAAGAAGTCATTTAAAAAAATAAAAATAATGAAAAGGTACAAAATACTTTACTTTAATATTTACTATTTATTACTACTTATTAGTTTTAGTTTTTGGTTTTGAATAACTTTAAAATGCCAACTTCAGTTATTAAGTTCCGACAAATATCAGTTATAGAGCACCCATACCATTTTTTGGAGGGTTTTCTATACCCATTTTCATTGTAAGGGGCGCCAAAACTCATTCCTGCACACACAGCATTTTGCTCTTAGGCCGGCCCTCACCATTCCTCCCTTCCCTATTCTATACTATTTGTCTGTGTTTTATCATCTTGTTTCACTTTATTTCCTTTATACTTGGTTTGATCCATTTTTATTTTCATTTTTCTTCTCCTTCACTTCCATCTTGTTTCACTTTATTTTGGTTTTTTATCTGGCCAATCTCTGGGGTTGGGCCAAAGTCATTTGTCTGTCAGTCTAGTCTGTAATTTTATTTAATAATCACTTTTGGTTTACTACTCTTCCTCCTTCTTTCTTAATTACATTTTATATTTTTATTCTCTTCATTATTTATTTATTAAAATATATTACTTTTTTGCATTTCTTACATACTTATAGATATCAAATATGATCTGAATTTGGCGATGTTATATAATGCATTTCCACCAAAATTGATCATTTTATAAAACGTGATTCTAAGTTTGATGAAATTATCAATTGTACTGTATCATTTTCTTCTCAAATTCTCCTGCTTCTTGTTCATTTTTATGTTCAATTGTATCTTCTACTTCCTTCCTTCTGAGTCTTTTCTTCATTATTTTCTCTTAATATGATCTGGCTTATTGATTTTTATTATAAATTATTCCCTATAAATCTTATTTTCCCTAACTATCCCTACTTTGTAGCTGAAATCAATTCAGATGGGCTGTGTTGGCTTACCTAACTCCGTTTTTCAAAACTACTCTTGTTCTGAGATCAGGGGAACATCATCCCTGCTCAGTTAAATGATTGCTGGACTTATCCAATAGTCAATCTTAATTAAATGAATCTTCAATACAGTCATCTTGTGACTAATAATAATAATAATATTTGTTGGGAATCTTTTACTTTTTTATTTCATTATTGCTCAGTTCGAGTCCTATGTATTTTTCACCTTTCTTTATTGATACCTAATTCAGTGTTCCTATTCATTCCATCTATCTGGCGAGGGTTCTTCTTCATTGTCCTCCTGTCTCTCTACCTGATTTGTGTTAGACTGATTACCATTCCTTCTTGAGGGAATCCAGAGCTCTGGTGGGTTACGTTTGTTATATACGATTCTAAAATTCTCCACAGGATCATCGCTGAATGGTATCCAATTATAATCCTCCGTTGTTTGGGCGTTCTCGTTATTCCTACCCATTTGAACCTCATATCTGTAATCATTTCCGGAGGTTATGTCCTGTCCTTGGTCTCTGTTTCCGGATCTGGGTTCTTCTTCGCTATTATTCCGTTGTGCCGGCCTATTATCATTCTCAGTTTGTTGTTGGTCACTGTTGCGTGTTTGATTACCATGCATGTTGACTGTTGGTGGTCTTGAATAGTGCCTTCTTGGGTTTCGCTGGGCTTGGCATCTCACGTAATTCACTTGCGGTCGGTATCCTCGGTTGTTGTTATTACCGTTTCCTGGACGATAATAATTGTTAGGACCGTTCCGTTGGTAGTTACCCCTGTTATCGTTTCTCAAATTACCATTGTTGTTACCATTTTGGTTATAGTTCCTGGGCGCATTATTCCCACGTTGATTTCCTTGGTAATTATTAGTGTTGTTCGGTGGTGGCTTGTTATCACCCTGTTGGTTTGGTGGGGATGGCCCTTCGTTTAACTTACTATTTCGGAAACTTGTGAATCGGTTCTTGTGGTATTGGGTATTGCCATTCGTGTTCATGGCTCTCTAATAGACTAGCCATGTCCTGAATTGTCATGACTTGACTATACATACGGGCTTTCTGTATCGCTTCATCATAGTGGTATGATAATTGTATAACTAGACACTCTTCCGGAATGCGTGGTTGCAAATTTCTGGCCATGCAGATTTTTCCCAGAAAGTATGACGTGAGGGATTGTCCGTTTTGGTTCTCATACCTCCCGTTACTCAAGTTGTTGCGGACCATGTTCTGGGTTGATTCTGACCAGTATTTGGCCTTGAATTGTGTTTTGAACTCTTGGATGCTCTGGATGTCTGGTCTTGTGGCGGTCCACCAGTTGTCATATGTTTCCTTGAACATTTTGTCCACCATTCCCCTTACAGTTGTCCATCGGGTTTCGCGATTCTTTAAAATTAATTCTTCCACCCTTTTCAGAAATTCTATCGGATTGCGCTTATAGTTGCAGAAGTTAATTGTATCTCGATTGTCATTGTTAAGTATATGATTATGATTACATGGCCGGTCACGCCAGGCGTCCACTTCTTCCTGTAATAATTCTTCTCGTCTATGCATCTCATCAATTCTTTGTTTATTTTTGTCCACCTTGCTGTCAATTTTATTTAGATTGCTGTACACTCCTTCCATTCTTTCTCCCAGATCTGTTCGTATAACTGCTATCTCCTTCTGGTTCTCTTCCCGGACTTGATGTATGTCCTGGTTCACCTGTTCGCACCTTTTGGTTGTTTCTTCGTGACTTTCCTCAATTCTCCTTTTGTTTTCTCCTTCGAGGTTGTTTATTTTATTGATTACCTCCTCATGGACTTCTGAAACAGTTTTGTTGGTTTTCTCCAGTCTCTCCAACGTCTCCTCTAATTTCTCATTTGTTTCAGTGATCTGTTGTTTGGTTTCTTCCCGGTACTCCATTAATTAGTGTACCATGTGCCGCTTCATTTCTTCTTTGTTTTTCTCGTGGTCCTCCTTCCATTGATGCTTCAACTCTTCATTTCTTCTTTTAATGTCCTCCGTCAATCGCTGTTGTAATGTTTCATTATTTTTGTTAATTGTTTGTCTTAATTCTTCTTTAGTATTTTCATTTGTACTAACTATTTTTTCATTTATTTGTTTCAAACTCTCCTCACTCTTGTCAAATTTTTCGTTAATTTGTTTTAGGCTCTCTTCATTCTTGTCGAATTTATCATTAATTTGTCCGAATTGCTCCATCATCATTCTCATTATGTTATCTAATTTCGCCTCTCCATTTGGTGTAGCTTCGGTCGGCTGATTTTCGATCGTATCTCCTCTAGCTTCTTCTCCGTCACACATCTGTTGTTCTATCTCATTGTTTGTGACTGCTTCTGTCTCTTCTTCTGGTCTGCCTTCCTCCGTTTCTTGTTCCTTCGCCAATTTTTTCGACAACCCTCTTGTATGCATCTTGGTATCCCTTCGTAATCGCCGCTAGAATTTCGTATTCCCTTTCTTGTAGCCTCACCAGTTGGTCGCCAATTTGCTATGTGACGAATGTCGGTCTAATCTCAAACGTGTATAAGTGTAATGGGTGTAACGTGTCTTATCAATCCGTCGTCGCTTTGGAACGTAACTTACGCTGATTGTGTCCGTTGCGAACATAAGAATAACCAGGTATCGAAGTCCTTACCTGTTGTTCACTAGGGGTGTGAAAATCCCGGGTGGCGGCAAATTGTTTAATCAAAACAATAAAAAAATTTTATGATGATATGACAAGCGCAGCTCAGGCGGTGTGGAGAATTCAATTTGTTCCCGCCTCGACTTGGCCATCTGAATCGGGCCAGTAGTTCGTTGAGTTGGCTATGTGAGCGCTTGCCGTCAATACTAACTGTTCTCTAAAATGTACACAAATTATAATACACCATCCTAATGAAATTACAACACAGTGGTTACACTCAGTACTTTTTTATTGTTTGTTGATTACTAATTATTCAGGTTAACACAAATTATGTTTTCTTTTGTAATACATTTGCACCGGTAATTTATATGAGACAATTTCTCTGGGTTTGACAAATCTATCTTTGAACGTAACAGACATTCAAGGATGGCGTCTGTCGAAGTAGTATACAAATATTTATGTTCAAACGTCTTGGATTCTTGTGATTACGATAAAAGGATTATTACTGACTACAACAATAAAAAAACACTACCTTACATTATTTATACTTAAATAATATAATGTGTAGTTATAATTTGTTCTTGGAGTGTAGTAAAAGTGTTTCAAAATTTTGTAAACTAACAACAGGTTAACTTTACAAGTTGACAAATTTTCAGTATCTTAGTTTTTTATTTAATCTTTGAAAGAAATTATGTGCAGTTTAGTGAGAGTTCAGATTACTGTGAGAAATATATAAAGAGAGTTTATTCGGAAATTTGGGTAATTTAAATGATACTTAACACATCAGTAGACTGGGTGTACTCGGTTGATCTGGTAAAAAGGAATTAGGCTGCAATCATATTTAATTTTAAATTGTCTAGGGCGTCTGGCATCTTTTTCAAATTAATCGGAGCAATTTATTCATTTCTTTTTTATTTTATTGGTCTTCGACATCGGTTAAATGGTTTCAGTCATCGCCTACTTCCTTCTTGTTCAGTGGTGGTCATTTCGTTTACTATTTTGATGTTTTAAGTTAGAATTTTGATCGTTCAAGATTTGGCGTCTATTCAGCAAGAGCGTAACATTACGAGTAAAGAAATTTAACGGTAAATCCGTAACCAACGTCTGTTGTCATGGTTACAAATTAATTCTGTTTGGTTAATCTTGGTTTATTACAATTGTTATCAAATTTCAATTTTTATTCAAAATAGCTGAATATTTTCTGATTGCTTTTATTCTTCTGTCTTCTTCCCTACATATTAAATATTATCACTACTGTTATTATTTCCTTTCAAAGATTATTTTGATATCCCTTAAGTTTGGGTTCTTCAAAATATTAATGTTTGTACATTTATGTTAATATTTGGTAATTACATTTCTCCTTTAATTTAAGTCCTTATTCTAACATTTTTCTTTTAACATGATTTACAAATTATTCTTGGCTATTTACTCGCCTTGAATTTGTTAATTTCCTAGTTGATTTTATACAATTTGCAGTTATTTGTTATTGACAGTTAGGCATTTCCTAGGCCTAAGTAGCCATTGATTATTTTTTCCTATTTTATACAAATTATATCTCATTTCACTCTAAAGTGTTTTGTTTTGTTTTGTTGTTATAATTGATTCGTTTATTGGTTATTGTGTCTTGAATTTGTTTGTGTACTGATTATGTGTCAAGATTATTTTCTATATCTTGGCTTGTCAATTATTTCCTAACTGATTTTCTAGTGTTTATTATTTCTGAATTGATTTATCTGCTTATTTATTTAACTTGCCATTGTCAACAATATGGCTATTATTTACTGGAAATTTATGGAAATTATTCTTTATTACATCAAATATAACAACTAGGCCTATGGACTGTATGCTTCCTTCAGCCATATCCTATTCATAAATTTAAATGAACAATTCTTTACCAGTTATTAGGTACTGTTGTTTTAACATATATTTCATTCCTTTACCGTTATTTTGGGTGAGAAACATCATCACTCTTTTTAAACTTACTAAATCTATTATCCCATATAACATGGGGTTTATTGATTGCATTCTTAATTTCTTATTTCTTTACTAATCTCTTTCTCCAATCCATGGTAACACAAAATGTTTACCTTACATGGGCTTTCTCCCCTGAATAACATCGTATCCTTCGTTTATATCTAATCTAAATACTATTTTTAATTACCATTAACAATACAATTCTTATAAGTTCACTATTAAATCATTTAGTGTTTTATCATTGATTTACTAAGTGTTTTCTTATCTATTACTATTTTTTATCATATTATCATTTACAATATCCTTTTTTATTCATCACCTTCACTTTTAACTAATTAGTGTTTATCACTGATTCACTCATTATTTTGGGGTTTTTACACTTTCACTATTGGCACTTCTTAAACTTATTATTTTAAGTGTTTATGAGTGGGTAATCCCTATTATTATTTTTCTTTGTCACTTAGTTACTTTCATTTTATTTCTCACTATCTCACTATCTCTCTCTTTTTTACAAATATTATTTATATCTAATAAGTTTATGTCTTTCTAGATTTCTTACTTACATATACTCCTAATTCTTGGGTTAGTGTATTTTTATTTATCGGGGTTTTATTAATTATGAATTACATTTGTCACTTAGTCAATACTAATATTTATTTTTTTTATTGGTTATTTACTGGTTTCGTTTCCTTTATGATATTTGATTGTACCATTTCTCCCTTCCCTATTCTATACTATTTGTCTGTGTTTTATCATCTTGTTTCACTTTATTTCCTATATACTTGGTTTGATCCATTTTTATTTTCATTTTTCTTCTCCTTCACTTCCATCTTGTTTCACTTTATTTTGGTTTTTTATCTGGCCAATCTCTGGGGTTGGGTCAAAGTCATTTGTCTGTCAGTCTAGTCTGTAATTTTATTTAATAATCACTTGAGGTTTACTATTCTTCCTCCTTCTTTCTTAATTACATTTTATATTTTTATTCTCTTCATTATTTATTTATTAAAATATATTACTTTTTTGAATTTCTTACATACTTATAGATATCAAATATGATCTGAATTTGGCGATGTTATAATATTCATCATGTATGGTAATGGTGCATATTTATTTTGCCTTAAATTTATCCAGTATGAAGTGTTTCTACAAAAACGTATTATAGCATAAAAAGGCTAGTATATTTTTGCCTACTGTTTGGTACCAGTAAGTTTTTGCTCACACATATTTTTGTTTAGAAAATTTTATATGTAACTATACAAAAAACTGTAATACACTGTAGTTCTGTAATTGATATAAAATTATAAAAATACACCTCATAGCTTTAAGATTCGTAATTGTACAGCTATCTACATGCACGTGCGTATTGTAATCAAGTGTTCAGAAAACTACTGTGATCTAGCACTGTATTTATCATGGTTACAGGTTCGGATAAGATTATTATTTGTTTATTGTTATCAAATGTACTTGATTGAAAATGATCATAATAAATATCCTCTACTTTAATCGTAGTTCTCTTTACTTTAATCATTCTCTTATAAATAGTGTAATTAAAAATTATACACACATTGTCACTTAACATCCTGCATACTTGCATAATAATTCCACGTTTTAGGTGTTAAAATTTACAAAACTTATAAGGAGCATGGGACTACATATGATGGCACCAGATATTTCTAATGCTTAATTCTTTTTCCTGAATAACTGTTTTGAAAGGAGAGTTTTGTGTTTAATGGGCTTTACGGCTGTAACAGTTTCCCACCTATTTTATGTTCTCTCCTACAACAACTTTCTAGACTATACATAAATGCAGCATTTCTGTCACTGCTTTCTCTGTCCAATCAGGTTGATAGGTAGCATTCCCCTTGCTGGTATTTACGATCCTACACCAGTGCCAAATAACTTTAGATACCACTGGAGTGAAGGAACTATGTGAACACCTCTCTTACTAACACCTCTGCAACAAGCTGGATGTTAGTCCAGTACTTTCCCCCGTTGTATCTAAGCAGTATAGATTGTCTTATTGGAGCCGAGCTTTTGCGAGATTTGCACTCCCTAACTTGTTGGTGATGACTCAAGTTGTGTCTGTGACCAACTGACACCCACCCATGGCATTTGTATTGAGTTACACTCACATAATCCTAATCCATTCCAGCTACTTACTGCAGTTGCCTACAATGACCTCACCCCTTCCCACCTCACTGACCAACTAAATGACATGGTAGGCCATTGGGAAAGCTGAGGCAAACCCACTCTCCTAATTGCTCAGCACAGACCAATTACTAGGCTACTTCAAACTATTATACTAGCCTTAGATGCCAGGAAACTCAAACGAGCTCTTCCCCTGGAATCACAATCGTTGTGTTCAAACTAATGAAGTTTGAACCACAACGATTGCTCTTTTCAACTAACATGCCTAAGAAGAAGTCCTCAATATCAATA
The DNA here is from genome assembly GCA_034769895.1 of Magicicada septendecula. NCBI lineage: Eukaryota > Metazoa > Arthropoda > Insecta > Hemiptera > Cicadidae > Magicicada > Magicicada septendecula. The sequence continues at coordinate 775,451,734 of CM068367.1, forward strand.
TCGAAACCCAGTGTGAATGAGCAAGAAGCTATTGCTGCCCCCTTGTTGCTGCATTAGTAACGGTTCAAAGTTTTTTTATAAACGTTTGTAAGTGTACTAATAAAGTGAATCTAAATATTGTGATGTTAGCTAATCAGCATGTGTTCTGTTTAATGACTGGAAATGTAAAATAATAAATGACTTAAATTCCTTAAAAATATGCACATAACTAGTAAAGTACAGAGTGAGCTAGTAAGAGGGGACTGCTACCTGTTAGTTGTTGCATTAATTATTTATTTTGAGAATTTAGGACTTCTGTGCAAAGTGCGCTAATCAAGTAACTCTAAAGCCTGTTGTCAAGTGTAAAAGATTGTATAGTCATGAAAATTGTAAAATCATTAAAACAGTCAAGACCTAAATAAGAAATTAGCTCTACAGCTGGTACATCAACTCTGCAAGTGACAAAGTTCTTTCTACTGAAGAAACACTGAAAAAAGGAATAAACACTACCTCATTACTGGACAAAGAAGCTAATATAACTACAATAAGTAGGTCTACATTACTTGCACTTCTGTGTTTATAGACGATAAAAAATTTAATATTCAAATGAATATTGATTATAAAGGTACTATGTAAAGCACGAAGATAAATAATAAAACATAACTGAGAATTAATTTATAACGTACATTTTTTGCATTTATTGCCCTGAATTGTATATTTTGTTTCAGCATTGTTCCCCTGAAACAAACATGGTTAATTTAAATCAGACTTCAGATAAATACAATGCCAACCTGCGAAATTAGTGCAGAGGTAAAGAGGAGTTTTACCACAGCTTTTTGAAGCAATGTGAGAATATATCAAAAGCAACATTGTGAGTACAAGAAAGTGAACCTAAAACTGGCAAAAGAGTGTTGTATAAGTACATGTTTTAAATAAATGTATATTTCATATACCCATGCAATGAAGTAGTAAAAAGTTTCATATTTATTTGGAGTCCCATTGAAATTGTGCTTGTTTCTGGATGAAACAAATGATAAAATAAGAATTCAATTCACGATAATAAATGGAATTCAACAATATAGTACTGTACAAATTAATTCTGTATAATGTTTAATTATTTATCTTCATGAATTAAATTAGTAAATTAGTTACTTAATATCTTCACAATCAATATTCATTTAGATATAAATTCTGTATCCCACGGGCAAAACCTCGTTGGGATGAAAATAAATGGCATTCACATCATCGAACTCGGGTACTGGGTAGAGGAGAGACAATGAAGTTACCCGAGGGGTTTTAAAGTTTTAAATCTCCAGACTCATGTCTACATTTTTATGATTAAAATTTATTACCTTAATCCGTCACTGTGACCGCTTAGTTTTCGTCTTCTAACGCATTTCGGATTAGATTTAATCCATCATCAGAGTAAAAATTCGTCAGTTGACTTCGTTAAAACATTAAAAAGACACTAAAATACATCTATGTATACGTTATACAAACACAGCGACGCACGCGGATGTGAGTGCACACTCGACACCAGTTGACGACGTACTGCACAGTTTATTTACGTTATCATGTTATCTATTGTTGTGTTAGGGTGTACTCTATGGTTATGTTATCTATAATCTTATCATATAGTGTATGTGATTTAAATGCCAACTGTTCGTTTAGTATATTATTAGGATTATTTCTGAAGGCCCAGTAAATTTCAAACTCTTCTACTGCATCCATATATCTTCCCTTTTTGCAAATGTGTAGGGGTTTGCAATTTGCCTCAAAATTTGTGTAATTATGATTTAATGAAACGAGATGTTTAGCGTAATTTGATTTATTTGTATTTGAAATGCTCGTGGGTAAGTGTTCTTTATATCTTTCGAAAAAAACCCTGCCAGTCTGACCAATGTAATGCATGTCGCAGTCATCACATATCATCTTGTATACGCCCGTTCTTTTTTCAATTGATGTTCGTGTGGCGTTATTTAACATTTTTTGGATATTGTTATTTGTTCTAAATGTGATATGGATGTTATGTTTTTTAAATGTGTTTCTAATGAGCATTGAGAAGTTATTAGTATAATCAACCGCCCTATATATTGATCTTGATGGACGTAATATATAGGGCGGTTGATTATACTAATAACTTCTCAATGCTCATTAGAAACACATTTAAAAAACATAACATCCATATCACATTTAGAACAAATAACAATATCCAAAAAATGTTAAATAATGCCACACGAACATCAATTGAAAAAAGAACGGGCGTATACAAGATGATATGTGATGACTGCGACATGCATTACATTGGTCAGACTGGCAGGGTTTTTTTCGAAAGATATAAAGAACACTTACCCACGAGCATTTCAAATACAAATAAATCAAATTACGCTAAACATCTCATTTTTTTAAATCATAATTACACAAATTTTGAGGCAAATTGCAAACCCCTACACATTTGCAAAAAGGGAAGATATATGGATGCAGTAGAAGAGTTTGAAATTTACCGGGCCTTCAGAAATAATCCTAATAATATACTAAACGAACAGTTGGCATTTAAATCACATACACTATATGATAAGATTATAGATAACATAACCATAGAGTACACGCCCTAACACAACAATAGATAACATGATAACGTAAATAAACTGTGCAGTACGTCGTCAACCGGTGTCGAGTGCGCACTCACATCCGCGTGCGTCGCTGTGTTTGTACAACGTATACATAGATGTATTTTAGTGTCTTTTTAATGTTTTAACGAAGTCAACTGACGAATTTTTACTCTGATGATGGATTAAATCTAATCCGAAACGCGTTAGAAGACGAAAACCAAGCGGTCACAGTGACGGATTAAGGTAATAAATTTTAATCATAATAATTGTGACGCGGATACCAGTACAATGACTACATTTTTACTTGGCCTAAAACTTATTCGACAAGAGGTTTAGACAAGCGGCCCAAATTCCTAGCTATTTCTTTACTCATTTGCTGAGAAGCGGCCTAAGTGTTGGTTCTCTCGACAACTCCTTGACATTCCACCGGGCTGTGTAGTTTGAAGGTTTGAACCACAGAGTACAAATATATAGTCAGGGATGAGACGCAAGGAATCCGAGTTCCGAGGTACCTTCTGGAGCTTCTGCCCATAGTGTTTAGGACTAATTTGGTCAGCTGCAACAAGGCTGCCGAGAACATAACAAGAATACAAGTGTATTGTGAAGCGACAGTGTGAGCCCTGAGAAATAGTGTGTGAGTGAGACAGCACACTGTTATCGCGTTCCCTCCTACCAACCACCATATAATATATTGCAACGTGACAACAATTATACAAATATATTATCTTATTCTCGACGCAACTATAATATGTACTACACCGGCCAGGTCGCAGGATTTGTTCTTATACACATATTTCACCCTACCTCGCTTACAAGCGGCCGCGTGGTGGGAGAGAGCAGCTTCGATCTTCCAGTTGCGGCCAGACAGTATGTTAAACGGAAGATTCGATCCGAGTCAATAACACATCATAATCATATCCGTAAAATAAAATAATCTTTAGATTTCGTTGTCCATGACGTGTCCGTTACTTAACTAAATATAATTAATTCACTACTTGTGTTCCCAGTCGGTAGTGAATTAATTATATTTAGAAAAGAATAATCGTACGAAAAAGTGCGCGCGCAAAATAAAATATATTCTTTCACTTTTTGATTGAACTGACTGCCGTTTCAAACCACTGTCACTATCAGTTCTGAAAAGCAACATAACGTCTTAGAATTTAATAATATTTAGAATTAAAGAATTTATTGCATGTTGTGTTCATTTGAGTTTGGGATATATTCAAATATGCGAGTTTGTTGGCAACACTACAACTAATCTAACAAAGAGCATGGCTGCAGCATGATATGATTTTTATAACCTACGAGCAAATGTTGTTTACAGATCGTTTGTAATTAATACTTTATACGGCGTTTAATTTATTTAGTAACAATGATTTCCTGTGGAAGTTCAGCTACATTAAGTTTACGTCAGATTGGAAAGCGAATTAGTGGAAGCAAATTTGGGCACATAAGTAAGTAAACCTTGTTCTTTTTTAGCGCGGTAATAGATTGAAGTAAGGTTCCTTTCTGTATGTATCTATTCTAAACCTCCATAAGTTCATTCTTACGTACTTACAGTACTTTAATGTAACATTTTAGATATTATGGAGTAACTTCAAACCCGTTTAAATTTGTCCAAATAATATGATTTGTATAACCTGAAAATCCAGTTCTCCATAAAATGTATATCAGATTTTAATATGTATCTCAAAATGTAGCGCTATTATGTAGTTAGATATAATGAACTATTATAAACGAAAGTATAACAATATATTTATATTTATTTTGAAATATTAAAGTTATGGTTTTTGTACCGTATGCATTGGGTTACAGATTATACACATATTGTTTCAGCGATGGAGGTGGATTTAGGGTTGCCAGGCTACCTTTTTTTTATAGGTTTGTCCTCCGTCTTCCAGTCTTTATAAAAACCTTACAAATGTCCTAACATTTCAAAATGTGAAAGAAGATGAGATGGTTAACATAATTTTATTCAAATTTATGTCTATGTATTTTGAAAGTTTGCTAATCATGATCTTCATTCAGAGCTCTTGAAAAACTTACTGTTATTTATTCACTGTCCCAAGCCAGAATGCGAACATTGAAAGTGTGTTCTCTCATCTCTCATAGCAACACTCGATGGACAAAATTAAGGAATCACTTCTTGACAGAGTCAGTGAAATGACGTGTTGTCAAGTACAATTTAAAAGTTTTGACTGAACAGTTTTATAAATAAATATTGGAAGGGAGAATCAGGACTGTTAGGAAAGTCCATTCATCAGAGAAATATGAACCTAGCCAACCTAGACCTTCTACCTATATTTGAAGTTTATGTTATGAATAAAAGTAACTTTTTATTCTTGCTAATATAAACCACTTAATATCATGTTTCTACCTTTTCTATACTTTTTATTTGTATCTTTTTAAGGAGAACGGAAAGTATATTGTGAAGTTTAACTGCTACATAAAAGATTTTGGGCAAAATTTAGCTGTTATTTCTTTAATATCATATTGTATATCCAATTAAATTATTATAATAATCCGTATAATATTATTAAATATCCTTTGAGTGTCCGCCTTCCAAACATTTTCATCTGGAAACCCTAGACGTTTTACGTGTTTTAGGGTTACTTGAAAACCTGTGTAATTTGTGTTCATACTGAAGGTATCAAAATTTCTAGCAGCTATAATCTGTGTTGTAACTACAATCGAAATATTTATCATAGTGAGGTCAGGACATCAGACAACCAAAATAAAAGTCAGTAATAACCTAGGTGATAACACCAGTTTATGAGGTGTGGTACTGTACTCCACCTATTGTTAGTAACACAGTGAAACCTGTCTGTGTGGGCTTTAATGATAGTCTCACCCCCCCCCCCCCAGGGTCATTCCATGTCAAACCAACCAGCGACTCAACCTGACCATTTTTAAATTTGATGAAACTTGCAGGATTTATTCTCTCTATAAATGTAAGTACAAAAATATTTTTTTTTAAATTTTTATGTGACCCCATTTTTTAGCTTTTAAATTTTAAAAAAGTTCATTTTTTTGGCTTGCGGAACAAGCTTTACTGCATCATAACTTTTGTTCTATAGGTCCTACAGACTTGTTCTTGGGCTCATTTATTAGCTCTTTTTAGTGGCTTTAATTTGATATATAACTTGACACAGTTTATTAAAAAAAAAAATTTTTTGAAAAAAGTAAAACTTTTTTTTTTTTTTTTTAATATGAAAGTGTTCTTTAAAATTTTTTTTAAAAATATATGTTATTCTACTGTTTATTATCTACATTTCCTGAAAATTTTAAAGTGGGATCACTATGGGATCAAAGTTATGGACAAATATGTAAGATACTTAACTGTACCTTTCGTAACTAAATAGCGTTTAGGTAAAAAAAACTAGTTTTGTTTAATTAAACCAAATGTATTATATAAACTAATGAAAACATACATGACTGAGCTCTTTTAAAGTGGCTATGGTTTTAAAACTGTCCGACTTGAGTAAGCCAATTAGTTTTTATTTCTTCTTTGAGCAAGAATTTTGCTGGCTTTTTCCATTTCATGAGTTGTAAGTTTATAAACTCTTCCAGTTTGTGTTATGGGATCAACTTTAGTTAGGACATCTGATCTACTCACACCCAATATGTCTGGAAACTGGGGGTATTTGAATGAAGGGGAAGGGCCATGTGGTTCCAAAAAGCTTATATTTACGAACTCATTTTTGATCCCGAGCACACAGCCTAACCACCACTGATTTGAATAGTTACAAGTGACAAACCCAACTATTTCACTAAGTTCTAACTGCTCATTTTTTTCCTCAAGAGACGCAATTTCTTCTTTTGTTTCAGTTGAAAAACTATTCCTTAACGTTAAGTTTTGTAGTACTTCCGACAGGTATAAAAGAATGAAGCTGTTGGGTCCCTTTGATGGTTTTAGCATTCACCAGTCGTTGTTCCAATAAGGTGTTCTCAGTTTCATGGTCTTCATGTGTTGTATAGAGGAAGTTAACAGATGGAATATTCTCCTTTGCCCAATCATAAAGCTGGCGAGGAATCATTATTTGATCATTGTAGACCATTCGCAAACTAGCTTGGGCAGCGAGGTGCTTAACCGTTCTCCCTACCCTGTCACAAACATTTTTCCCATGTGATGAAGCGAAGAATTCCATTCTGCTTCTACATCAAAGTCTACCTTATGAAAACAAAGGTTGAGGAAGTTATAATTATTTTTGTATTGGGATGCTGCTCCATCTGAGAAATAATGAATTTTTTGCGGCTGTGATGGAAGTTTCTGCTTTAAAAAGTCAATCATCATGCGGTGAAACAGGTGCACAGCTACTGTATTGTGAGACATACAACCACTAATGATACCTAGGTTTATGTGTTCAAGCTTTTCTTTATCTTCACCTCTATAGTATATGATAATTGGATGAATGGTTGCTTGTGCGTTGTTCCAGTGAAATCGTTGTACAGCATCTTGTAGGACAAAAGAATAATTTTCAGCAAAATCGCATATCACTATGTACTCATCTGGCAGGATATTATCCTTAAGCTACTTCAAATAAGCTGATTGTTGTTTGGCAATGAAAGAGTGGCGTAGCAGTTTTGGCAAACTTTCAAATAATCTGTCCACAAAATCATTAACTGGCATTGTTACTGTTTCTAAAGTTGTTTTGTTGTCAGTTTGCATCCATTGCTTGAATGTCACGTTTTCAATACACTCCTCCTCAAAACAATTTTGAAAATGTTCTTTTAGCTTTTTACTACCTGGACACTTTTCACATTTGACGAAGTGGCATCGAGGTGTTGAATCTTTGCAAACAATGCTGGAAGTCAAATCTTTATAGGTCTTTATTGAGGGCTCTCCAGAAGTTAGTTGGGGTATTTTGCACTGGTCCATCATCAGCTTGGCATTTTGGTGAGGCATACACACGCATACTGAATGTGTTCCACTTGATCCAGCTAGGACACATTGTTTTGGCCTAAGTTCGCAGAACTTTGTAAATCCAATTTTTCTTTCCAGATATCTTTCCTTGAACAGTACATCAAGTTCTCTTAGAGTACAAAGTAAAAACTTTTGAACATGAGTGCGCTTTCCATCTATTTTGACTGATACAAAATCTTTCAGTCCGGGCATTTGACGGCTAACCTCATCGTTTTCATAAAACTCTTTTACTAACTCTATGGTTGCTAGATCTAGAGTTTTTCCTGGGCATGGATCTGGTGATGACATTATACCCTTTTCCTTTACAAGTTTTTTTACTTTTCTTGCAATAAAGTTAGACACACCAAATTCAGTTTCAATCTGGATCGAGGTCCAACTTTGAGGTAAAGTAGTCAGAATTTGCATTTTGAAGCTTTTATCAGAAGTATTGTGAAATTTTTCTTTAACCTGATTTATCATTTCTCTACCTATATCAGGTTTTTCTTCAATCTGACTGCATGGACTAAGGCTCATAAGTTTGATTCTGAAAGCTTCAGATAATTTTTTTAGTTTTTCCTCAGGGTACTTCTTCTCTGTTAAACGCTTTTTTTTATTGGAGTTTCATCAATTGCAACTAAACTTATGTTTACTGCATCAATAGATTCTTCCTTCTGTGGAGTTGATATTTCTATTGTTCAACATTGTTATCATTGTCTTCATATTCTGAGCTGTCAGACTGCCATTCTTCTACCTCATCCAGTTTAGGCAACTTAAGTATTGCCTTGCGACAGCTGTCACATATTCTATCCCCAAGCTTCATAGTATTAGAACGGCTGACAATATTTTCATTAACAGGTCTTAAACTCTTTTTAAAATAATCATGGTTTGATTTTTTGAGTGGATTGCAACAATATACTTGAAAACTACCTTTAGATGTGGTTGCTTTAGCCGCTTCTATGTTTTCTTCTAATTTGAATTTAGTTGCAGTAACTAATATACCTAATAGCTAGAACTATAAAATTTTAATGCTTGAAAATGTTCAGAGGGGTTTAAAAAGTTTTACCTTATTAATTCCAATGACAAAAACCACTAACAAAATTCTACAAAAAATTTTAAACCACTTTTTAAAAATATAGAAACACTAAAAAAATGATAGTCACCTAAATTTATAAAACTAAAAACGCTAAGATTGGCTACTTCACTAAAACTGTATCACTACGATTGGAAAGCAACTGAAGTGAACTGAGCATTCAAGCAGACTGACTTGGCTGACCTGTGTACCTAGGCTTACATGTACTGACAGGAACCAAGCCTGTTGAGGCTTGCGCATCTAAATAGCTGCTGTCTAGTTACTGTGACCCTCAATTCATTTGGGAATTGGAAAATTATTCCATCTGGGCCTATTTGTTTTACACAGTTTATTTATGATTAAAGTTTATTTATTTAAAATTTGAATTTAGTTAAATAAAATTTTAAAAATATATACTAGTTTAAATGTATTTATGTCTTGTAGAAAAACAAATTCTTATTTAAGTGTATTGTTTTAGTTTTTTAATTAAAAAAAAATTTATATGATTGAAAACTTACTAAAAATTCTCTGAAGTACATTAAACACACAAATATAAAAAGCCAAAATTAATTTGGTATTGATTTGTTAAAAAAAAATTCTTGTTCAAAGAGGAAATAAAAACTAATTGGCTTACTCAAGTCGGACAGTTTTAAAACCATAGCCACTTTAAAAGAGCTCAGTCATGTATGTTTTCATTAGTTTATGTAATACATTTGGTTTAATTAAACAAAACTAGTTTTTTTTACCTAAACGCTATTTAGTTACGAAAGGTACAGTTAAGCAGACCTGCCAAGTCTCACGCATTGAGCGTGAGACACACGCATTCAAGGCCGATCTCATGCTCACACGCACGCGAACTGAAATCTCACGCATTTTATCAATGAAAGACATTAAAATTTTATTTTGAAATTAACTTTATTTTAACTCCTGTTTATTGTGTTTCACAGTCTCTGAATACCGGTCATTTAAATATTGATGTGAAAGATAAGTCCATAGTCGCATAAAAGATTGCGATTGTCACTAACAGATGGCGGGAGCGCCTCTACCGGCTTCAAAGGAAACGCATACGGCCGATTCGACACGTCACTCATAAGTTGTTCATGGAAGAATGAAGCGTGTGCAGTCTGTGTTGTCTTCAGATTCAGAAAAGGAGGATGATCCTTCTCCGGAAGGAACTTCTCCAAAAAGAAATACAAATCCCAGATCTTTTGCGGGAGCTGCTAAATATAAAACCCGCTTCAACGTTGCCTGGCAAGTAAAGTATCCTGTATCTGCAGTTGCTGATGATCCATCTGGATCTGCCTTTCGGTGTGATATGTGTGCACGAACTTTGTCCTGTGGACATCAAGGTGAGGAGGATATCAAAAGACACGTTGACTCCGATGCTCATAAGAAGTTTATGAAATCTAGCAGAAATCAGCCTAAAATATCTGACGTATTCAGCAGACCTAAGGACGATCGAACAATGGAAAAAGTAAGTAGCGTAATGTTTATGTATTTTAGTTATAAATTATTATTTACTGGCATTAGTTAAAAACGTATTTCTTTACCTATCAAAGGCACCAAAAACTTAATTTCTTTACCGATCGACTACATTTTGCACTCTAACCTATGAAGTGGATGACGCTAGGCGATGTTCAGCTGTTAAATTAGTGATCGACTGCGATATATCGATTGATGTTCACGAGGTTATTTAACAATAGGTTAGGTTGTTTCGTGATATGGTAATTTTAAAACGTGTGGTCAATAGGTAAAGAGGCACCGTTAAAAAATTTAATTTTAGGCCAACCACATTTTATAATAGTTATACCTTATTTTCAGGTTGGTAGAGCAGAAGTGAAAATAGCAACCCTTCTTGCATGCCACAACATCCCAATCGCCACTGCTAGTCATTTGAGTCCACTCTTCAAGGACATTTTCCCGGATTCTTCAATAGCTCAGAATTATGCTTCAGGAAGGTATGTAAGAGAATGTGGTTATAAAAATAAATTTATGGAAACACGTGAGCAATAGAAGAGCATGAACCTTGTCACTGATTTACCCTAATTCGTTTATCATTCCTTCTTGCAGATGGAAAACTACATGCATTATGAATGGGGCTATTGCACCATACTTTCATTCTCAGTTGGTGCAACACATGCAGATTCATCCATATTCAGTTCTTGTAGATGGTTCAAATGACACTGGTCTTGAGAAATTAAACCCACTGACTGTACGCATCTTTGATATAAGATCACGGAAAGTTATGAGTCATTTTTTGGACATGTGCACCACCACAGGTACTGGAGCAGCAACAGCAGCCACAATTTATGACAAGATTTCAGAGGTACTAGTGAAAAACAGCATTCCCTTGATTAATTGTGTTGCTTTTGGTGTTGACAATACGAATGTAAATATAGGTGTTAGGAACTCCATCATGTCACGAGTCCTTCTTCAGAATAAGGATACTTACTTCATGGGGTGCCCCTGTCACCTAATACATAATATTGCAAGGAGAGTTGCGGACAAATTTCTTGAGAGAAGTGGGTTTGATGTAGAAGATATGTGTGTTGATCTCTACTATTATTTTGATAAGAGCACTAAGCGCAAATCAAATCTTAAAACATTTTGCTTATTTTGTGATGTTGAATATCACAAAGTAGTCAAACATGTAAACACTAGATGGTTGAGTCTTGAGAGAGCAGTGGAAAGAATCCTTTCCTTATTTGATGGACTGAAGAGTTACAAATTTAAAAGACTTAAAACGTTGTTCAATAATCCAATTCTGGAAGTGTATTTGCTCCTCTTTTACAATGCAGTTCTGCCAATATTCACTATTATTAACAAGTATCTTCAGAGGGAGGATCCATGTATCTTTGCTGCTTATCAATGTTTGCATGAATTTGTGAAAAAAGTTCTAGGTAAAATTCTCCACCCTGAGAAAGTTAAAGAGGTTGAAGGTTTTGGATTCAAAGATCTCAAAGTTGATATAAGAGAAGATCAACTGGATGATGAGGAAATATTTATTGGGATTGCAACTCGACAAAAACTGACTACTCTGTTTCATGAAGGTAGCATTAGCCCTAAAGACTATGCTGAATTTTTAACTGCAGTTAGGCAGTTTTACCAGGAAGTAATTTCTGAGGCAACCAAGAAGTTACCATTGAACGACAACTTGCTGAAACATGCCAGATTTGTTGACTTTTTTGAGAAAAGTTCAGTTCAGTTTAGTGACGTAGAATTTTTTCTCTTGAGGTACCGTAACATTCTTTCACATATCCACCCAGTGACTGAGACAGAACAACTATACGATGAATTTGTGGATTACAAAATTTTAAAACAAGACAGCATCCCTGAAGATGTATGCGAAAGTGCTAAAGTCCAAGATGAGGAGCAAGTAAGTCGGTACATTTACCGAATGGATGTAATTTGGGCATATTTATCTCAGATGAAACTAGCAAATGGAGAATTAAGGTATAAGAGGCTATCTGAGGTTGCAAAATTGGTTTTGATAATTCCACATTCTAATGCTGGCGAAGAACGTGTTTTTTCTATGATACGGAAAAATAAAACAGCTTTTAGACCTTCAATGAACGTGGATGGTACATTATCATCTGTCTTGACCATGAAATTGGCCATCCCTGAGCCATGCCACACATTCGAACCACCAAAAGAAGTGGTGGCTAATGGTAAGAAAGCAACATATCAGTATAATAAAACACATAGCAATAAAGAGTGAGATTTGTATTGTTTGCAATTAAGTGCAACATTTGGTATATATTAACTTGTGTTCTGTTGTTTTCCACAAAACTGATGAATATTACATAAAAATAATTTGCATCATAATAAAAAGTGGTTTGATAATGATTAATTATGAAATAAATGGATATATAAAATAAATTTGTTGTCTCACTCATTTTCCTTGAATCTCACTCTTCCTGACCAGTGATCTCACTCAGTTACTCTGGGGACCCTTGGCAGCTCTGGTTAAGTATCTTACATATTTGACCATAACTTGTGATCCCATAGTGATCCCACTTTAAAATTTTCAGGAAATGTAGGTAATAAACAGTAGAATAACATATATTTTAAAACAAATTTTTAAAGAATACTTTCATATTAAAAAAAAAAAAAACAAAAAGTTTTACTTTTTTCAAAAAATCTTTTTTTTTTAATAAACTGTGTCAGTTATATATCAAATTAAAGCCACTAAAAAGAGCTAATAAATGAGCCCAAGAACAAGTCTGTAGGACCTATAGAACAAAAGTTATGATGCAGTAAAGCTTGTTCCACAAGCCAAAAAAACAAACTTTTTAAAAATTTAAAAGCTAAAAAATGGGGTCACATAAAAATAAACAAAAATAATATTTTTGTACTTACATTTATAGAGAGAATAAATCCTGCAAGTTTCATCAAATTTAAAAATGGTCAGGTTGAAAATAATTATTTTTTGGTTGGTTTGACATGGAATGACCCCCATATCCAGATGGTTTGTTTCTCCTTTTTTTTGTAGCATCATATACCGTATACTTTAATGTGTATATTAAATTCTCATAGGTGAACAGTATATTAGTTGGTTATGGGTACTAAAATTAGGACCTTTTTTGTTCATTAACCTGTAGTGTGGACAGTGACGTAAAAACTCAGTGGTTATGACTACTCATACAAAGGCACATACTATGCAAATTATAAGTTTATAAAATATAGCCCAGTGATTTAAGGAAAAAACTGCCCAAAAAATCCTACTGATCTCGATTTTTGTGTACAGCTTTATTTCGACGCCCTGAATAACGTGTGAAAAGTCACAATGCCAATAGTGTACTACGTGTCTTGAGTTATTAAAGGTCAAAGGTCACAAAAATGTTTTTTTGCAAATATCTCGCTTCCTATTGGTCGGACGACAATAAAGGTGGATATCAAAATTGTAGACCTCAATAAAAAAGGTTCTATGCAATTTTTACCTAAAACTAGCCGTTTCCGCGAAATGACGCAGGGAAAATATCAAAGCCACTCAATGCATTAATTTCCTACCTTCGAGGAAGAACGCAAGGTGCGTTTTTTTACATGGTTTCCCCAGTAGGCCTAATCCATGTTATGCAGAGTTATGACAATAATTAAAAACACATTTTAGTGGATTAATAATATAATTAATTAATATTATTAATTAATTTTTGCTTTTGTCTTCATCATGCATGTCCTGAAAGTCATCAATGTTCGGCTCAAGCTCGTCATCATTTTCTTCTAATTCTGTCAAGTTTGCGGATAAAATATCTATTGGATTAACATCATTGTCCGTGTCCAAAGCAGATGCATCAGTATCAAATGTTTCACGTGATGCGGCATTAAAACAAGACTGATCATGACAGTGCCCACAGACTGCGGAACAATTTAAGCCAGTTTTTCTGCAACCTCAATTAGAACCACAGCCTTTCGCACAGTTGCAAACAATTGTATTTAGCAATACGTCTGGCGCTGGTGGTAATAAAGTTGTAATGGGCTCCAAAAAGTTGTTCCTGACAATCCATCCCCATTGTTGAGGGTCTAAGTTTTTCCCTGACCAAGTTTGTACCTGGTGATAGACACAGAGAAGATGTTGAGCGGCTGCAGCAGTAGGAGGTTGAGATGACAATTTAACAGTTAGGCCTACGTTATGCCTTGTTGACTTGGCAAATTGTAAGTACCTATAATTATTATCAATGGACTTTTCGGTTTTTGGAGCACCATATGTGGCCAAAAGATAAAGTATGCCGTTATTGTATATGGTTTCTGGAGGGCAATTTTCCTGTTGAAATACTTGTGCAGCTTGGTGCAAATCAGGACGTTTTTCAAATAATTTCATCACTCTAGTTTTTCCCTTACCAAAGATCGCAGAAGTTGTGTGTCATATCTGGTGATTGTGTGTAAAAATAATTTGTTTTTTACAATGAATAAAATTGTTGATGCTTGCAAAAGAATATACTTTCGTTTCAATATTTCCTTTACCAGGTTTCATAAAGAAAATGTTCTGATGCGGAAGAGTACGCCCTATTAAATTATCAAAAGATCGACATCTTCCCCAACAACGACGGTGGTGTTAAGGTGTGATTCTTCAATAGCTGTTTCGATTATTAATAAATATAAATAAAAAAATATATTCCACTCTTTATTTACTCACGGACAACATACTATATGTTTAAACACACTATATAATACTACACATAATATATAATGTATAGAATGGAGTATACAACTGTATTCGCTCCGAGCCGATGCGTGGTAGGGATTCGTGAATCGACGTACCTTCTCATGTTGGGAGAACGTATCATTTTTTCAGGATGCTTATGCACGCATTTATATGAAACATTTGCAAAAAAATTTGTCATTTTAGTTCTTGTGTGGTAATTTTACTTACCAAAGTTATAATATGTGAGTAAATTTAATAATGAACATGAATATGTAATTCATTTTATTGCTTACATTTATATATTTGATATATTTTTCAATTATTGTCTTTTCTCCATGCTTTCCAATGATGAAATGTCCTAGAAAAACAAGGGGGGTAGAGAATGTAGTCAAGTGATACACATCGGCTCGGAGCGAATAGAATATAAAGAGTGGAGTATATGCTTTGCTCCAAAATTAAGATGTGCATTATTCAATAAACCGTTGGTTTTACATAAAAATTGTACAGAACCTTTTTTTATAGAGAATAGTCTTCTTCTTCTTATTATTACGTGTTTCCGGATTGTTCTCCGATGACACGATGTCTCCTGCAGATCCTCTCTGCCACCGCCCAATATGAGTTGTCATTCAGTATTGCTCCATACCAAATCCCCTCAGTCTCAGCACTCCTGGGATGTCCGTCTGGCAATCCACCAATATGTGCTGTAAGGTCTCCTCATGCAGATGACACAGCAGACAGGTAGTGGCCTGGGTCAGGTTGAATCTGTATAAGTATGACTATATAGAGAATAGTGAGATCTACAATTTTGATATCCACCTCTATTGTCGTCCGATCAATAGGAAGCAAGATATTTGCAAAAAACCATTTCTTGTGACTTTTGACCTTTAATAACTCAAGACGCATAGATGATTGGCATTGTGACTTTTCACACGTTATTCAGGACGCCAAAATAAAGCTGTATACAAAAATCGAGATCAGTAGGATTTTTTGGGCAATTTGGTCCTCAGAACGACTTAAATCACTGGGCTAAATAAACTTGAGGTGGAAACGGACATGGATTGAATGTTATGGTTACAGTTGTGTATCCACATAATTTCCTTACATGTTACCAATGTCTAACCGGTTTATAACCATTTAATCAAATTAATACCTCGAATTCCTAGAAAATGTTTTGTATATGTGAACTTATATAGCATATTATCCAACACATAATCGACGACATATTCCCCATTTGAAATATATAGTGTGCAAGTAAAATGATGAATGACCACCAGAGGCGTAGTAGCTAGGGGGGCCAAGGGGGCAGCCGCCCTGGGTGGCAAAGTGAGCATAACTTGAAAAAATTGTCTTCATTTTATAAAACTAAAAACAACTTGTTTCTTTGATATGCAGGACATAGGATATGCTGCTTAAGAACTACAGGAATATAAGATTAAGAACTACAACAAATGCCAAAGAGTTTATGAAGTCTTTTATTCAAGAACTAGCGGCTGGTGGCGCGTAGTACTAGCCATACACCGTCACACTAACACAAAAGCCGCGCGGTACGCCTTGGTCGTTAACGGACTGTGGAGCAGAGGTTTATTTTATTTTATTTATTTATTTATTCAAGGAAAATCGATCCCTGAGTGTCAAAATATTACAATTAACAAGGCATCAACTTGCGATTATAAAATGAATGTTATTAGCAACGAGGCTGTTGATAAACACAGTAAAGTTAACGACGTGAATACGGCACTGTGAAAGTGGCAAAGTACAGGTACAAGATTCAGTTGGTTCTAGTACCATGGATGATGTTGAATCGTGCAGTCTTGAAATTACAGTCGATGAAGGACAGAACATTACTAACAACAATGTAGACCGTGTTCCCGGTGCTTCCCTAAAAGATATGAGAGCTTGGCCAAGCGAGAAATCTCAACAATCCTTCCGAGATATAATGGTGAATAGAGGAACATGTCAGTTGCAGAACAAGGACAGCCATTTTCCTGAAGATGAAGCTGGACGATCCTTAAACAAGTATTGGTTTAATAAAACCTTGCAAAATGGTGAAAAGGTAACACTTGGATGTGTTTTTCTCTAACTAAAAAATCTCTATTTTGCTTTTGTTGCACTTTATTTCCACAAAAAAAAAACTATCAAAGAACCCATTTCAATAGTAAAAATGGGTTTTTGTCATGGCGAAAGTTAATTCCCTGTATTTAGAATCATGAAAATAGTCCTGCTCACCACTCTGCGTTTTTTGAATGGAAGGAAGTGGAACGTTCTTTAAACAAAGGGTGTCTTCGATGATCTACTTCAGGAACAAATGAGTAAAGCAGTTCAGACATGGAAAGAAATCCTCGAACGGGTCATTGCCACAGTACAAACTCGTGCAGAACAAAATCTGGCACTGATAGCACATCGGGAATCAATTACTAACGATCTAAATCCTGGAAACTTTCGGCTTTGTTAAAATACTTGGATAAATAAGTGTTTATTAATAGAAGACGGAACTATTAACCTGTAATGGTAAGTGATTTATTTTATTACTTTTAATGTAATTCTTTGTTTAACTTTATGTTGCTTTAGGATATTGTTTTGACGATTCGCTTTAGACCTACAAGGAATTTACATGTTTATTAGAACATTTTTACACTATAAATTTTTTATATTACTACATTTTTTATAGTCTACATTTGTTAATAATGAAATGTATACAAACTGAATAGCGGTAATATTATAATATGCAATTTCTTAATTTTGACTTAACACATATTGTTAAGACGTTTGCTGGACGTGCTTTCATACAAAATTCTACACGTTTAACAAAAAAAAAATGGTAGTGAACAATTTAATAGCCAGTTTAAGTGAAAGTAGCACAACAAAAATTTTGGGAGTAAATTTTTAACACTTTATAATTGGATTGATAAAATCTGAAAGAATGTCACTGAAACAGAGTATCTAACTGCTGTTAAAAAGCTGTGTTCAAACATAATTATGAAGACAGCTTATAGGGGGGTAGAAATGGAATATGAGGACTTGAGTACACATGAGAATAGTTCTCCTCATTAGTGAATGTGTTAACACCAACACTCGGAAGACACAAACTTTATTAAACTGTGTGTATAAATTTAGAAGTCTGTTTGCACTTTAACAGATTATTGACTTAGTGCTGAAGTACTGAACACCTTCTGAAAGTGAAGCGATGTCAAAGACGATGAGGTGTTTATAAAATACGTACTTAAACATTGGATCAACTACAAAAAATTAAGAACTTCTACAATGGCAAAGCAAATGTAATTTTGCTTAATATCATCTCAAAATTAATCACACACACACACACACAGATTATAGTCTTAAAAATTTCAAAGCAAAGAACAGTACAAGACTTTCTTGTCTTAAATCAATAACCATACTGTTAAGTTATTGTCTTTTTGTGTAGGTATTATTTTATTGATTAATAAATCTAATTTTTGCCAAACATTTTTGTTTTTTTAATTTTTTCTTAGATTGTAACTGGAAAATAAGACTAAGTTCTCACAGAAAGTATATCGATGTTAACATGTTTCATTTATGAATGAAGGTTCTGTCACCATGTCCACTAATACTGTCTTAGGTAGGCGAACACTTCTCTTATGAAGAGAAAAATTTCACTCACCATAGTCCAGTGAAGAGAGATTTCACTGTATATTTGAGATGAATAAGAATCAAATGTATACCGTATATAACCAAAGTTGACCTTATTAATGTAAGGTTTTATTATATAAAATCCCAAAGATTTTCATCCAGAAAAGTTGGGACAGTATTTAAAGAAAAAAAAAAGGCTGCCCTAAGTAAATTGAATAGTAACTTTACCTATAATGATATTTTGCCTTCGACAAAGTGTGCTAGAGGAAAGTCAGTTTCTTAACACACTGTGAAAAAGTTCACAACAAATTTTGCAAAATATGTGTTATATATTTTCATATACTTTAGTTTTTTTGCAAACTACGGTTTTTTTTTAATGAAAACTGACCCAAATTTTTGTGTAACTGGGTACAGCAAGTTTACTTAAACTTTCCCATGTTTTTGCAAATTTTCAAATAAAATAGACCCATATTCTGGATACACATAGACTTATCAACCATACTTAAGTTTTTGTTGATATACTGATTTCTTTGCAAAGTTCTTTTTATTTCAAATCAAATAAAATACTCGTATTTTAAAAACGATATCTATAATTCATAATTTTTGTTCAGGTTTGGCAGCCTGAGCAAAAATCATTTATGGTATGAAAATTATGACTTGATTCACAAGAAATGATTATGAAGGAGCAAGAAGAGAGAAAAGAATTCTCTAATGGCCGCTCAGATTTAATTTTCAGCATCGACTGTATGGGAGCTGTCGCACTCTCTCTTGCCCACTTGTTTCTTCTTTTTTCTGTCTTTGCAATGTTGCCATTAAATGTGAGGAACAAATTTTAAAGTGTTTAAATTTTATTGATGTTCTACATACTTTGCAGCATATTTATGTACAAATTATATGTCTCTAACACAATTATCTTCTCCATTAAAAAAGTTTATACAATTTTCTTCACTTGTACAACTAAGAGCAATGTTTCAATCAACCAGTGAATAGTCTAATATTATTTTTAATGCAAATTCTAATATTCAGCTTAAGGTGGTTTGGACCATATGTACAATTACTTGTAACATCTATACTGGACACTTCTGGAGACTAGCGAGCCATTGGCACCAAGTCTTGTGCCACCTTATTTCACGTTAACTCATTTTGCTTATGGCCTTTTTCATTAATAATAACAATTTTTCTGCAGATTTCATATACAAATTGCGTATTGTAACATCCCATTTGTTTAATATGAAAAGGGGGACTCTTTATATTATAAAAAAAATGTAATATTTATTCTTGACAAGTAAAACCTAGTTTATCCGGCCCTCGTTGATCCGGATCTCCGGATAATCCGGATCAGATTTGTAGACTTTTTTTTATTTAATGTTCACATTAGATAATAATTTTTAACTATGATAGCAAGAACGTAACTCTAAGTACGCCAAATATTCGCTTTTTAGTTTGATTCAATGTACAGTTCCTGCATAGATTGTACAGTAAATTATGGTAATACAGTAAAATGCTTTTTGTTGAGTTTAAGAAAGCTTTACTAGAGTGTCACAGGGCGTTGACGTGGATTGACTCACCAGCTATAAATAGCGCTGGGAGAGAGCGTTGACCTTGATCCCTACCCATCACTTCCCCTCCCTCAATCTCCTCAGTTTTCCTACTGTTTTCAAAGGGCACTTGTCATTTTGTTTATCGTGTGTGATTCAACCGGATTGTTTTTGTTTAACTTTATTGCTACAATTTACAATTTTAATTTTAACTTTGATTACTGGTTACATATTTAATTTTATGTACACATATTGTTTTTGTTTTTTTATCAAAGTATTTGGGAGTGTATTGCAGTGTACAAGTTTAAAATGGCATCGAAGCGAAAGAAGGTCTTGGTTTCAATAGATAAAAAGTTAGACGCTATTAATCGAATTGATAAAGGAGAAGCATTGAAGAAAATAGCTGCTGAATTGGGAGTTGGAACTTCAACAGTGTCCGACTGGAAGAAGCAAATAAAAGAAATTGAAGATTTTTGTTGTAAAATGATATGTAAAGACAGTTTGGAAGGCAGATGAATGGCAAAAAAAGCAAAATATGAAACATTAGACGACGCACTATTCATGTGGTACAGTGCTCAGCGAGAACGTGGTTTGCCTATATCTGGACCGATCTTGGCCCAAAAAGCTTTGAGCTTAAACAAAAAGTTACCGAATCCTGATCTAAAATTCACTGCTAGCCAGGGGTGGCTAGAGCGTTGGAAAACCGACACGGTATTCGCCAACTTACTCTGACTGGAGAGAGCTTGTCTAGTGATGTTGCTGGTGCTGAAAATTTTAAAAAGGACTTCGAACAATTTGTTTTATCTGAAGAATTGACACCCGATCAAATTTATAATGCTGACGAAACTGGGCTTTTTTACTGGATGCTTCCGAGCAAAACGTTAGCATCAAAGCTTGAAGATTCGGCTAAGGGCTACAAGAAAAGCAAAGATAGGCTAACTGCTATGGCTTGTAGCAATGCATCAGGGAAACATAAGTTTCCTCTTGTCATTGTAGGGAAATCCAAGAATCCCCGAGGGCAAAAAAATGTGAACCACAATTCGTTGCCAGTGGTTTACCGACCACAAAAAAGTGCGTGGGTGGACAGTTTTTTGTTTAAGAACTGGTTTTTTGATAACTTTGTTCCTGAAGTTCGAAAATTCCTGAAAGAAAATAGTTTCCCAGAAAAAGCAATTTTACTGATCGACAATGCTCCGTCTCATCCGGGAGAACAAGAACTCGTGAGTGGAGGAATTAAAGTGAAATTTCTTCCACCAAACGTAACCCCACTGCTGCAGCCTATGGACCAGGGAGTCCTTGAAAACATCAAAAGAGTTTACCGAAAAGAACTGCTTGGTAAAATAATTGAAGAGGAAGGGGAAAAAAGTGTGATTGATTTGTTGAAATCAATCAATATCAAAGACGTTATTTACATGGTTGCTGACGCTTGGGATTGCATCACAAAAAGTCTTTGAAAAAGTCATGGAAAAAACTGTGGCCAGCTATTTGTGCTACAAACGAAATGGCAAGCGATGATTTGGTGCAAGTGGCTGCAGACGACCTTCTGCAAATGTTAGGAACAATAAGTGGGTGCTCAGATGTTGATATGGAAGACGTCAGTGAGTGGCTGAAAGACAACAATGACGGTGGCTACGGCACTATGACGGAAGAAGAAATTGTAGCGGCATGCACATCTACAGCAGACAGTGAGGAAGAAGATGATGTGGACAAGGAGGGAGCGATCACACCGCAACAGCGGACAACACATGCAGATGCTGCGCACCAGCTGACAAACATCATGGCGTACTTGGAGCGTCAGCCCAACACCACTCCAGCTGAACTATTAATGATAAAGCGTTTGCATGATCGTGCTTCATTCAAATGCCACAAGTGTTTCAAACAGAAGACAGTGGACCAATTCTTTGTTAAGAAATGATGTGAAAAGTTATTTTTATATTTTTTAATGTCTTGTAAACAATACTATGTAATTTTGTTACAAAACATAGTTTTTTATCGTAATAAACGGTAAGTCTGCTTATTTAAGGATTTTGTTTTGCTTATTACCCATATTACCCGGATTATCCGTATTTTCGATTGTCCGGATTGCCTTTGGTCCCAGTTAGTCCAAATAAACGAGGTTGTACTGTATTTGAATTATGGTACGTGTTGCCTTCAACCACAGGTGTTAAATGTCCTGTGGGAAGAATCAACTCATCACCAAGGGAGTTTAAGGGATACCTAGCTTGGGGTTTTATTTGGATTATTTTATTTTTATGTTTAATTATACTGACCTTGATTCCTGTAATAAATAACACAAACTTATTCTAAATCTGGGTGCCACCTGAACACTGGTCCAGAAAAATGAATCAACTGAAGTTAAATCTTATTATGGAAAAATAATCGATTCTTAATTTGGTAAATAATTTGCTATTAATAATAAACAAGTCTGAGTTGTAATTAAATAACGTACAATTTATTAATTTCAAAGTTGCCTGAAGGGCTGTTAACACACTTTTAATTTTTTTCAAATAAATTACAAAGTACAAAATTCTAGATAACCCTTCATAATAATATCAGCTAAAAATTTGCTCAGTTGATCGGTTGAGTTTAATTATGTTACAATATCACAAGGTCGTGAATTCTTTGAACTGCCAAGATTAATCAAAATGATGCCTTACAAATTTTCTTAACCTAGTGTAAACTTTATAAGTTAACAATCCTTGTATTTGAATGACGTATGGTTAATTGGTTTCTTACTAGGAATATATTTTAGTTAATTAACCGTCAGAGTTCAGTAATTACCAAGATTGTTTCCTTATTATGTAGTGAATTACAAGTATACTGGTTGTTATGTAGTTTAGTTATTTGAAAAAATATACCAGATCATTATTTAAATATATGGTTAAAAACTTAGTTTTCGTCGAAATTATTTCCTTTCGCTGACTTTAATTTAATTTATTTAATTAAATAAATTGCTCACTAACACTCCACAATTCACTTCACTGATTTAAAAAATGTTATTCTTCGTTGGCAATCTTCACGTGTTGCTGGTAACTCGGCATCCTAACCACAAATGTGCTCCGTTGCTGGTGGTCGATCAATTCTTCTTCTGCAAGTTCATTGTCGTGGATTATTTATCACTCATTGGTTAAAAAAGTTTACTGATTTTATTTACCACGCACTTGGTTTAATTATACAGCTTAGTTATGTAACAAATTTGAAAGTTGTCGAGTCGATCTGCGTGGATTCCGTCTTGAGTGAGATCTGAGAAAAAACTGATGATTCGGCTTGGATGCGAGCCGTATTTATATTCCAGCTAACTGCATTGTGTTACCTGACGCTTATTACATCATTTTTCTATTAATTTTGTACGTACTTCCGTTGTTTTAATGAATAATTTGTTCGAGAATGTACTAGAACACTTCTTATCGAATCTCATAGAACAAATTTTACTTCCGCCAAACATTCTATAGCGTCTGTTTTTCTTCTTCTTCCTCTTGAATTAATCTTTAGAAATTCCCTATTTGATTCTGGTTTCTTTCAGATAACTTTACAGGACTACTTACAATGTAAATTTGACTATTATTATTGAATTCCTTGCGATCAACTGATTAATTTGGTACCAGTTAAGCCTGGATTCGAATAGGTTAACTTTAGAAAAATACAAAAAGTTTATAGGCTTACCTTGTGATGATTTACTACAATTCATCATTGTCCACCTATTTTTGATAATTAGGTGTCTTACACCTTACTAAAACATGGATACATAATGTGAGTAATTATACATAACAAAATTAATATCTTTAAAATAACATAATATATGAATAATGGTGAATAAACAATGACCTTGGCTTAGGCCTAACAATTTTTACATTACTAATTACTAATTTTTGACATTATTATCTTATGAAACAGGTTGTTCTTGGTGTTCAATTCTAGCTTAGGCTTTGGTTCATTATCATGACCACCTCCTGTTTCATAATATACAGTATTTTAAGAGCATTATAAATGTTAGCATCATTTTTCACTCATCTGGGCTGGTCATATTGATTTGGTCAATAATACCTTTATTTTTGCAATAATTCTTATTGTTTACTATCAGCTGAGCAAATTGGTTCTAGTTTGATTTTATTTCTTTATATCTTATTTGCCCGTAATTTAGGGGTTTAAACATTAAATATTTTAACTATGACACATTTACACTGTCCGTTTTGACAGGCCTACACTATGGTTCAGCTAACTTCTGATATAACTGATACATTCAGGTTAAGCACTGATACATAAGCTGTTAAGCCCCTTACCGGTTTAGGTTTAGTCATAGAACTTTTTTCTTATTTATTTAAAAAAAGTTTTCTCTTATCGTTGCTCCATTGTATTGCAGGAATTGGACAGTTTTCGTGGGATTAATTACTCTATAGGTTATTGTTTCTTGTTAACCTTTACAGGGGTGTAATACGGTCATTTATAATTAAACTTTTTTGCTTGCTAAATTCGTACTTGTTTTTCTATATTTGGTATTTGTTAAACGACTGCCTTTCTTATATAGTGGTTTTCTAGCTCATACTGGTAGTTTTTAATTACATAATCTTTTACCTTCTGGTTTCATCGGTTATCTTCTATGTGGGCTTATGTTCCAACTGGTGCTATAATTCCTCCCTAACATTACATGGCACGGTAAATGAATATCGAATGTGAGTTGCACATTTGCGGCCTGTTATCCTCACTCGATCATTCCCCCAGTGCATGGTACAGTGCTCTTTGGCTACTGCCCATATTTGTGACTTCTGAGTGGCGCCGTAGCATCCTACACTGTGTCACTTCTTTAAATGATAACTCTTGAGTCACCACAAATACCATTGAATTTATGTTGCCTCAACTTGACACATCTAACCATTTTTTTTTACCTACCAATAGCTCTTACCTTTACTATTTTATTTATTGCAGTGTTGTTATACTTCCTTTCATAATTCTTTTATCCTGATCATATATCGTACACCTTAGCCCCTGTACTGGTTATTATGTATTCTTTCTTCATTATTTCTGTTATTTTTTTCTTTTTTTTCCCATCCCTCCTGTCATCAATGTTCCCCCTCCTGGTTCTATTCCTGTTATCGTTGTTGTTTATTTATTCTTTATTTATTTTATGTGTTTTAATTATCATTGCTGGAGCCAGGATTAGGTTCGTGGTTGTCCAAATTTCTTTGTCGCTGGTCCTCGTGTCTCCTCGAATCCCTCTCATCAGCCATTATATAATTTACGTGGGCTTGGTTGGTTCCCTGTTCATTCCTTTGTTGATTTCTAGAGTGGTCTTCGCTACTCCGGCTCCGTTGTGGGTACCTCCTCTCTTCATCGTACCTGTTATTCCTATAGTTTCTACCATTATCGAAACTTCCCCTCCTAGTTCTATTTGGGTTAGTATTATTATTATTATTATTATTATTACGATAGTTATTATTATTGGAGTTTTGATTATTGTTATTTCTATTATTATTATTATTGTTGTGAAAATTACTATTATTATGGTTATTGTTATCTCCGCTGCGTACATAGTTTACATGTTGGCGCTGATCTTGGGTCTGTACTTCTCTGTTGGTATTCGGCCTGTCATATTGCCTCCTAGAGCTGCGATAGTATCCTTCTTGCTCGTAATTTACTAATAGTGCTTCCATAGCTCCTACTGTCTTTATCTGTCCATAAAGTCGAGCTTGGCTGATACCGTCTTCGAAATGATAGGCCAGTTTTGTCACTAGACATTCTTCCGGGATTCTTGGCTCTAAATTCCCGGCTAGACACACCTTTCCCATGAAGTATGCTGTTGGCGCTTGTCCTCGGGTCGCGTCAAACTTACCGTTGCATATGCTGTCCCTTATAATGTTTTGGTACGACTCTGACCAATATTTCTCTCGGAATATTTGTTTGAACCTTTCGTAGTCGTGCACCTCATTCCTGATGGCTGGCCACCAGTTGTCACTTATACCCTCAAACCCTTCGTCTAAGAAGTTCTTTATTTGACTCCATCGATTCTCTCTGGTTCAGTTGAGCCACTCCGTTACCCTTTCAAGGAACTCCATCGGGTTTCTCCTGTAGTCCTTAAAGCTGACGGTCTCCCTTTGGTCTGGCACTATGTTTTGGTGACAATGTATTGGCCTATTCTGTATATTTCCCAGTTCTTCCTGGATGTGGCCTACTTTACCATTAATATTATCGAGTCTAATAGACATGGTCTCCTGCACTTTGTCAATTTTCTTTTGCGTTTCGTTTTGTAATTCCACTACTCTACCTTGATTATTAGTTTCCATCTGTCCTATTTTGGCATCGATTTCTACTCTGTACTGTGTAATAGTTTCTTTGTTTTGGTTTACCCTTTCGTTTGTTTTTTTCTGATTGTTGTTTAGCCTCTTCCTGGTACTTATCTACCCTTTGGCTAATGGTTTCATTGATATTTTCCATTCTCTCATTTATTTGTTTTAAGTTCTCATTATTCTTTTCAAATTTCTCATCTTATCTTTTTCTGTTGCTCATTAATAGTCTCCTTCAGTTTTTGATTTTGTTCCTTTATGGTTTGGGTCAAATCCTTATTAATAGTTTCAATTTTTTCATTGATTTGTTTCAACCTCTCATTATTACTTTCTTTAGTACTATCTATTTTTTCGTTTATTTGTCTAAAATTTTCATAATTTCTGTCAAACTTTTCATTCATTTGTTTTAATAAATTCTCATTAGTTTGTTTATTATCTTCCTTCATACTGTCAAATTTTTCCTTCTGTTTCTTAAAATCTTCTTTAATTAATTCCCATAATTTTTGTAAATCCAGGCCTCCTCTGCCTTCCTCATTGTCACCCGCCTGTTGTTCCATTTCCGTGTCCTGGATTGTTTCTGTTTCTCGTTCCTGCTCACCTTCTTCTGTCTCCGGGTCCTGTGCCAACCTTTTTGTTACTCCTCTTGTATGCATTTCTGTACTTGTATAGTTGCCTGCCCAAATTAGGGATTTATTTTTTTCTAAGCATTGTAGTCCAATCTTCCTCCTAATTCAAGCCTCACTAGTTGAGCGCCATTTGTAATATCCCTTTCGTTTGTTATTATTTATGGAACGTCTCGTGACGTTACAGTATCCATGGGATACAGCTATTCCTCTTACCCAAAACACAGACTAAAAATGTTTCACAATTCGCTAAGTTTCTGTGGTGGAACATACTTTAAGGCACAACCAATATTTAAAATTTATATTTACTTTACCTCAAAATCCTTAAATTTTTAGTGACCATCAATGAATGAATGTTTTAGTGGATGGTTAGTGAGGATCGCTCAATAATACAAATTTTAGTTATTTTGCGTCGATGTTTCGACAATATTTATTGTCATCTTCAGGACCTGTGTATGAAATACAATAGAAATGTCAAACATAACGAAACAATTAAATATTTGGGTGAACGTGTTGGTGATGTGAGTGTGTGCGTGCATATGTATGTATCATTTTATATGTGAAGACTTATGATAGTTTGTTTACATCTTCAAATTATCTTTAAGAAAGCGAGCAAATTACAGTATGAGAGAACTTAATTTATACAGTATTACAATTTAAATTACTAAATGTAATGTTATTTTAATTAATTAAACAAACAGTAATCAACAATTGGATATTAGATTGGTACATAAATTGTTTATACCTACAACAGTCAATATATAGCAAAGTAATATATTACATATAACTAAAACATATAACATAATAATTACGTAGTGAACATCCCCTAATCTGTTTTAGTTATATGTAATATATTACTTTGCTATATGTTGACTGTTGTAGGTATAAACAATTTATGTACCAATCTAATATCCAATTGTTGATTACTGTTTGTTTAATTAATTAAAATAACATTACATTTAGTAATTTAAATTGTAATACTGTATAAATTAAGTTCTCTCATACTGTAATTTGCTCGCTTTCTTAAAGATAATTTGAAGATGTAAACAAACTATCATAAGTCTTCACATATAAAATGATACATACATACGCACACACGCACTCACATCACCAACACGTTTACCCAAATATTTAATTGTTTCGTTATGTTTGATATTTCTATTGTATTTCATACACAGGTCCTGAAGATGACAATAAATATTGTCAAAACGTCGACGCAAAATAACTAAAATTTGTATTATTGAACGATCCTCACTAACCATCCACTAAAACATTCATTTACCTCAAAATGTTATTTTTCCCTTATTTGGAACATGTTTCGGGACCCTCAGTGTTCCCATCATCAGCCTTCCTAATTTTGAATCTTGTGGAGTACCAGTGTGCTGGTTGGCTGTTGTTTATGGCTTCCCGATGGTTTTTGGTTTTTTAAATTGTTATTATTGTGTGTGATTGTGGTGTATATATTAGTATTTTGTGTATTTTCGATCTTGAGTGCTTTGAAAATTTTATCATGCTTTGTATTGATTTGTATTTGTTCAGGTATTAGTTTGTTTTGTGTTTGTATATTTGTAAATTTTCCCAAATGTTCATTATGGTGCCTTTGTGCGGTATGTGTTTTATCAGTGTTGTGTTGGTTATGTCTGGGAATTCATGTCCAGTGTTTATTGCATGTGTGGCCAAATTAGATTTATATATTTCTGGTTTTTTGTATGCGTTCAGATGTTCAAAATAACGTTTTTTCATTTGTGTTTTTTGTTTGTCCTATGTAACATTTATTGCAATCTTGGCATTCAATTTTGTATATACCATTGGTTGTTGT
The DNA here is from genome assembly GCA_034769895.1 of Magicicada septendecula. Classification (NCBI taxonomy): domain Eukaryota; kingdom Metazoa; phylum Arthropoda; class Insecta; order Hemiptera; family Cicadidae; genus Magicicada; species Magicicada septendecula. The sequence continues at coordinate 775,480,303 of CM068367.1, forward strand.
ATTATCTTTGTTGTGTGGGTTTAGTTTTTGTAAATTATTTTTATTAGTTTTGTATGCTATTTATACAAAAACTAAATAACCCACACAACAAAGATAATACGACAACCAATGGTATATACAAAACAAAAACAAAACTGAAAAAATGTTATTTTGAACAGCAGAACGCATACAAGAAACCAGAAATGTTGTCACAGGACAAATGGCACCAATCGTACACCTCATTGTTTTTGAGGCCCTTAAAAGGGCCATTTGGCGAGGAGGCTAATTCTGCAGTATATTCCGCTCGAGCCATGCTGAGATGTTCGGCGGCTGCGCCCGCTGTTCTTGGCGTATGACAGTCCTCTTCTTCTCTCGGCAGTGGTATGTAGAGCCCGCTGCCATCCCAGTTGATGTCCATCACTCGTTCTTCTTTGTTCTCCATTCTTTTCTTCCATTCCTTCTTCCAGCTGGTGTCGCGATGTCCAATGGAGTGCTTGGTAGTGCTTGTGCTGAGGCTTCAACAATAAATAATCACACCAGTTATTAAATTCTGTCTTTGGTTCAGTTTCTCAACAAAAAAATCAAAAAATTTCTTAGTAGTGTCAAAATGTGTGATTACTGTGCAAGTTATATGGCTTCAGTAATAAATTATATCAATCTCAGTGGTCCAAGGCTTGTAAGGAGTTGAAAGCAGAACTGACTGAACCAGGCAAAACGTTATCATGAACAGAGTATAGAAAGCTTGTTCCTTGACACAAACATGGCTAAAAACAATGGTGATTATGTAATTAATCCAGTACTATAATATGTAATATGTGTAGTCAACTGGTAATAAATTTTTTCTAATGAATTTTTTTATGAATTAAAGTTGCCCCTTGTGTTCCTTTGATTTACACTTCCTAGTATAAAATAGGAAATGTACAGTTACAAGAAAAGCAAAAATGATTTACATGATTCAAATATCAATCACTTACGTGATTTACATAAAAATGAAGACAAAACTGTGCTGGTGTACTGTAGTTTGTAAAACTAATTTGACCATATAGTGTGCATAAATGTGGAAGTTTAGTTTTATAATCTAAAATTAATTAAATATTAGACTGACTGACAGTAAATGCTAGTAGAGTGTAAAGATTTGTTGATCTGATTTGTAAACTATGAGTTAAGCAGATCCTTTTACATTTTATATAATGTGACTATTCTCTTAAAAAAAACTCACCTATGGAAACTCACCTTACGTTTTCCATATCATGTCTCATAGCTCTCCACACATATCTTATATATTTTTGGTAATTTTCTATATTTCTAGGACAACTTTCATCATCAGTAATAAATGGCATAGCAAAGCAAAGAAGAAATGAATTGTTTGATAAAGAAGAAAAACGACAACTAGAAAAAATTGGTCGAATTGAGAAAATAACAGTTAATTATGTAGGTGTGCCAAAAGATGAAACGTTTATCATGAATAGTGGAATTTCAACACCTTACAATGTTGCACAGCGTAAGTAAAAAAATTAATTGATTAATTAAAATATTCACTTGAAGATAATAATGACTATATAAGTAATTTTTATTTCATTCTACAACAGCAGGCCAATTTTTATGTATGAACTCAATATGTATATCTGTTCTTGTATATGTGTTCAATGTATGTATTTGTCCAATGGTTTTAAGCGGGAAATCTGAAATGTTGTAGATAAAAACATTTTAAGTTTCAGTGACTTAAGTTAGATGACTTGGTTCGCCTTTGTGAATTGTAGAACTGGTACAGTACAATTGGGAAGATTAGAAATATTATATTTCTTATTATATAAATAAATTTGTTATTTGGCTTTGAACATGCAGCCTTTGCTTTTTTTTTAACATGTATACATTTCACTAAATACGACTAAAAGTTGGATTATAGGTACTGGTAGTTTACTTTTATTTGAATCCAGTAAACATTTCGGCAATAAAATGTGTTTTCTAGATTGTTCAATTTCATATATTTGTTTAGTATTTTATAGAGTTATGTCATTCAATGTATTTTTATCCGTTCTTTTTTTTTGTGGAGAAAATGGTGGTGGAACATGTGGCTGTAGTATGGAGGGGGAGGGTTACTGACTGAAATGCACAGTGATTTTTAATCTATAAATAATGCAAAATTAGGACTTTCAAGTTGTAGGCAGAATTCATAAATAAAAAGAAAATTCACATTACAAATTATTATTTGTTTTTAATAGTGCTAATAGAAGTGTAATATGCAAGATTAGAAGTGTATTTATTAAGATTCTATTAGAAGAGGAATCAACTTGGATTAAAATAACTTGAAATTTTTGAAAACAGGTTAATAAACTTGAACTTGTTAGGCTAACATACCATGAATTTTACACGATTTTCCATAATGTAGCCATTTCTTTAGCAGTCTTTTCTTCCCTAGTATGCTCTTTCCATCTGGTGTGAGTTGCTGCTTGGCAACCTTTGAGTAGCCACATATCAGGCCTGCTTGTCAGAGTTGAAAATGGCCAAAGGAGGCCCAACAGTTCTTATAAAAAGAAGGATCTTCATACTTTCAGTTAGCAGAGATCATCTATTTGAAGCCACAGTTAAGATTACATGAGAGAAGTCTCTTTTGCAATCACTTGAAGAAATAGTCACAGTGGGCAACATACGCCGTAGACATCTAATTTTCTCAGAAATCTCATCTGGAGACTGCAAGAAATCTCCAAATGCCCGAATGGTTTCTCTTTCTCTTAAGCTGAACTTTTGAGCTAAGTAGCAAGCGTGTTCCTCTCCAAACAGAATGTTATTCTTACCTTCATCAAGGCATTTCTTCACAACCAAAATTTGAGCATATCTTGACAGTTCCACATCTTCCCTTGGAAGAAGCCGTTTCTCTATACATTGCTTCAGGCTGTTGTAGAATGCATTTGGAAATACTGGTGGGTCTTATGTTGTGACTCTTATTTAGTGAAACATTGCAAAATTTTAGGTTTTTAATTGCCTGTTGATCCTGTTTATAAGCAGCACCAGGAATCCTTTTGATGGAAAAACGTCTTACACCATGGTCCGGTGTGGGGGGGGGGGGACCTATGGGGAAGTTGATGTTACGATTTTGTGTATACCAGACAAACTTCAGTATCTTTAAAACTATAATGCATTTTTAAATAAGCAATAAATGACTCAAAAGAGCAAGGATGAATGAATGTGGAATGATATTAACCTTGAGTGCATGATGTCACATGCCATCACAAGATGGCCACCAAGTTGGAGTGGAAAATCACTGGTTTGCTGCGTGGAAATATTAGTGTAGCTCAGGAACGTGTATGCGTAGGACATTAATTGAGATGCTGTTTTATAAAAATCCACGAGTACTATAAAGTATAATACTAATAGTGATAATAGTGAAAGAACTTAATAAATAATACAGTGACAGTGTTGAACAAATTTTCCTTAAAATTTCAAAAATGTCAAAACCTCTTCACAAAAAAAAGATAAATGCCTGTTGTAAACACTTACAAAGTAAAAGAAGAATGAATGAGGACTCTAAAAAGGCCTCTATGACAGCAGAGAACAAACGCGGAGGATGAGGCAGTGTCAAAAAGTCGAGGCGAGCACCAGCTGTCCAGACGCTGCAATGCCTAACGCTAGTTCACAAACAATGAATGTCAACAGCGAGATAGAGCTGACAGAATGCTATGAATTACAAGTAGATGAGACGTTTGAGAATCAAGATTTAGCGTTTATAACCCATTGGCGTCTGGCAACGGTACACTTTGATATGTCGTTCTAACGTATTGTGGTCCTTATTAACTCTTGCTATTTCGAGATGAAAGACCAAAGCTCCATAATTTTGCCAAACAGCAAAAATGATGTTATAGCTTGATGACACCCATCTAGTAAACAAAAGATGAAAGCTGCATCAATGCATGTTTTTTTTTAATTTTTCTTGGATGAGCAGTGCCGTTAGGCCGTTTTGTCATTATATAGTTGTACATATGTTCTTATAAAATACAAAAAGGAATATGATGTAGGCCTATAACTACAGTGCCAAAAAAAGTTAATAAAGAAATATACAACAGTAGAATCACTCATAACCTACACTTACACTGAAAAAATATGTAACCTACTAATCACACTGCCATAAAAGGTTAATAAAAAAAAAGGGAAAATGTAGAATTACTTTCTGTGACTGACAAGTTTTCATTTTTATGGCTACCACTGCTGTCACTACATATTATAATGGTACTGCTAGTGTGAAGAATATCGTAGTAGCATGAAATTATTACTTATTTTTTGTATGGAATTACAATAAAATTCTTAATTTTTTGTAATAAGTATAAAACATTTCTAAAGAGGTGCCAGAATGGTGTTTCTGTACGTGCCATCATAAAAAGCACTGTCTGTACCAAATATAATAACTTTGGTACTGTTTCTACCAATTTTCATATACGTTTATGTAATCACATAACATTACAAAAACATTTTTTTTTTACCTAGAGATGTGTAATTTTGTTAATTTTCTTGTTGGTGTTAGGAAAATTTTTGAAGTAGCAATAGAATCAGACGTAAAACTTGTATTTTACTTGCAACTGGTATTATAAATCATATTTTAACATGATAATGTTTTTAGGCTGGGGGTCATTCGACAAAAACGTCATCGAAAAACATGACACTTCCACACTTTCGATTTCCCACAGTCTAGAAATTTGATATGTAAACGCATCAAGACAGAAATAATCGCTGCTGACATTGAGGTTAGCAAACGTTTTAGTGAGAATAAAATTTGGTTTTACATGCTCTGTTTGTGATCGTCTGTGGTTTGGAAATGATTTACGTAATCTACCAAATGTAATCCACATTATACGTTTCAAAAACCTAAAAACATCATGCTTTGATGTTTCGGTTACGTCGAAATTCTTTGAATGCTTAGGTGCATAAATGGAGAGAGAGAAAGAGATTTTTTTATCTTTGCTTGTAAAATGCATAGGTAGTGCAGATAGTATTGATATGAATATATCAATTGCTTACATTCTAAAAGTAGTTTCACAATCTTAAGTTGGTGTTGATTAGACATTACTGTGACATGTGAAACTACAGTTCACTTTAAACAGAAGAGATATTGGTGGTTCACATGACATAATCACAGTGTTGATAACAGTGAAAGGTAACAAATTCGCAAAGATGTAGGCTACAGTAACTGTTTGTTTTTAAATTTCTACATAAATATAAAAACACACTGTAAGTAATACTATACAGTTACTACATACTGTTATTGTTATTTTGTATGTAGTAACTATGTACTAAGTTTCCATTGAATACCTATAATAAATTTCTTTTAATACTTTCAGTGTTTTAGTGTTTAATACTTTCAGTTTTTTTAGTGCATAGCTGTTAGAAATGGGTTATGTAATTAACTAGAATTTTTTAAATTGAAAAATTTACTTTTTGTTCGTGAAATATTCTGAAGTTCACCCCTCATATAAATATTGTAATGTTTAGTTTTTGTTGTCACTGCAGTTTAGCTTATAACTGTGTGGTTGAAATGACACTATATTTATGGACAAACAAATTTAGAGATAAAATAAATATCAGGAGCTTGGAGGAGAAAGGGCGAATAAAAAAAAAATCTTTTTTTTACGGAATCCTGTTTTCTGATATGTTAAGAACACGGTAACACCACTATCACGTCTATATTTACCCTTAGTATTTTGTAAACAGCATTGAAATGTATGGAGTGCATAAAACCAGCTGAGAGCTCAGTGCTGTAATATTAGAGGAGTAAGGGTGAATATACTGCACGGTGCCACACATCGGCATGATCTTTTTCTTAGGTTCGCCCTTTCTTCACCATGCTTAGTTATAGTTATACTTGTTGTGACATGTCTATGAAAAGTTTGGTCAGTGTGAATCGGTATTTCGATGTTATTACTTCGTTCTTTCTTATACTGCATACGTTATTTCTTTGTTATTCTAATAGTGTCTTATTGTAATAGTGCCATTACAACAGTGAGTTTTTTTTTTTGAAAGTAAAAATATATCAAGAAAAAGGCAGGAACATATAGAAAATTGGATTGTTAAATAAATGCAAGAAACAACAAAATTCTGGTGCGAGTTATATTTCAAGAAAAACAAAACGTGTAGTTCCTGCTCTTTCAATCAGACAGCCATGTAACTGCAGTCAGAAATGTTTCAAAAAATTAGTAATGAACTTAGTTGAAGTTATTTTTTCCAATTTTTGGGATCTTACGGACTATAATTTAGAGAAAAGTTATCTCTCAGATATTCTAAAATGGGATGACTGTTAAGTATAGCAGTTATCAACGTTTTGAATTTTTCATTCAATTAATTTAAATTTTAGAATCATCTTAAATTTGTTTTGTTTTTATATTATTATTTTTTATTTTACTTATCATTAATTATTTATAAATAAAAGTATAAAATAATCAGAATGTATGTTTTTTAATACTGAAATACATATTTATTCGCCCTTTCTATCCTGAGAGTATTCACAAACTTTAAACGCAATTTCCCAACATCATGAATTTCATATTCGCCCTTTCTACTCCCAGCTCCTGATATATTTTACTTTAAGCATTAATTTAGTTTTGTGTTATTTATCTGAACACGGGTAAACACATAGTCCTACATCAAACTCTTTATGCATGTATCTTGACTCTCTCCTCCTGGGTGCACAGACAGCACACCGTAAAAAAAACACCGCTGTTGCTTTGTGTCTGTGGATGGAACTGTGGATGGTGATGGGAAATGTCTCTGCTTCAAGCAAAGAGGGTTGTCTCCTGATGATGGCCTGCCTCCTTCCTGTTTCCCAGCATCTCTTTAATAAGGGCTAACTGAAAATCAGCAATTAAAATATTTTTTTTTGGTACTTTCTGAATTGACATTGAGAATAGATAGATCCATGAAATGAAAAATTAGTTTTTTGTACCACTTTACTATTTTTACCACTTTGGTACCACATTCTCCACAGAACTGTGCAGCACATCAGTCTCGTCTAATGCAGTCATATGATTATTATAATCTCTTACACATGCTAGTATTATAATTCTCTGCCCTGTTTATAAATCCTTACCCAAATCAACTAAGTCATCATCAGAAAATGGAGTCAACATATGTACTTCCTGCCTGTCTTTCCATCTAAGATGCATCATGTTAGCTACAAAACTTTCGTGTTGACCCTCCTGAGTTCATTTGTGACTTTTCTATTCATCCTTACAGTACCACGTTCATTTATTCGCTTTTCGCTCAAGAGGTTCAAGAGCTTAGGACTAGAATACTAATTGTCAATATACGAGTGGAGGGTAAAAAGTCCCGGGCCTGAATAAGAAAACAACACTTTTCTGGATTAATATGCAGATATATCTCAACATAATCTCTATTTAGCTTTTTCCAACAATGTTCTAAAGCAGTTATGCCTGATTTGTCGAGGTCCTCAAAGTAGCAATGTACAGCATTGCTGGCTTGATTGTCATCAGTAAATCTTTTCCCTCTGAGCCATCTTTTGAGGTTAGAAAAGACGTATACTCGTCCAATCCATTTTAAATTTAGCAACCCAGCACTTAACCATTGTATTTGATGGAGAAGAGTCCCCCAACATTGAATCCAGCTCCTTTTCTATATCAGTTTCAGTCAACATTTCAAAAAAGTGTTTAGTGTTGCCACGAATTTCCAAACTGGCCACTGTTAAAACAGTGCTTGAGGCGCTTCATATGATATACTCTCAAACTAATGCTAAACTACTCATTTACTTGAAATATCTACATTCAGTCTACAAAGGATGAAATCATACAACACAATCAAAACAATGAGCATAATGGTGTTATCTCTGTGTTAAGCCCAGAATTTTTCACCCTACCCTCGTACAGTGTGTGAGGGGTGTGACAACCATTCATTAGTGTCACAACAGACCCAAGAAAACCATATTCAGGGTGTGAGCTTATATGTGTTGTGCTTCCTGTATACACAATGAAGCTGGGCAGTCATATAAAATAAATAGTTTATTCCAAACGTGTGCCTTTTTATGGAATGTACTTTTGAAAGACAGCCTACCTTTGAAGAGAAGTAGGCTTTTGTCAGTGCACACATTTTGGTATGGTCTAAAAGCAGATTTGAAAGTATTTCTAAGTTAGTCATGGACCATCTGTACTTGAATAACCTGTCTCCAGCAGGTTGTTGAGAATTATAGCAAAACTGTAATACTTTAGTACAATTTGAAACCTGTCCCTTGACATATTTTGAAAGTTTTTTCTAGTCCTGAGAAAACACAAGGCCAGAAATACGTAATATATCATCCCCGTTTGTGTTTTTCCATTCAGCTAAACATGAATATCGGGAATTTATAATTGCAGCACATTCTGTACTATACCAGTTTGTTTCTGCAGCAATCTTGCCTATCAAATTAGGTGTCACAGAGTTTGATCAAATCTAAATATGATGAATTTTCATTCACATCATCTGTGTACACACTACCAGAATTAGAGTCAAAATTAAAAACAGGGTTATTCGGTACATTTTCCCCTGAAATCCTTTATTTACAAACGGGTCGACACTAAACGAATAATATCTTCAAAATTACTCAACAGTTGATTTTCACAACTCCGGCCTGGTAAATCTGTCATTGTTCGATAAACAATACTAAAATATGTAATAAATAAACAAAACAGAAAAGAAATAAACCTAAAACAAGAAATAAACAAAAATAAACACGATATAAGCATACAGGCACTCTCCTTGTATAACCTTGTATAACAATGTAGTCAAGCAATGAATAGTCAGCTATTTGAAAATCAAACTAAAAGTTAAAATTTCCCTCCTATAAACATAAGAATACCATCATAAATAAAGTATCGATACATTGTGATACCAAAACTGACCACCAGATAGCTAAAGATCAAACAAATTAATGTGACAGTACTAGTTCCGGTACTAATTCTGCTGCATGTTAATACCGGAATATCAGTAGCACTGAAAGGGTTAATGTTTCTTTCAAACTTAAGATTCAATGCTATAATAGTATTACAAGTTACATTCCAGTCTTCCAACGTCTTAAAAACTCTACATACATAGGCACAGTCAGAAATAGTGATCATGCTAAGACATATAATAATATAACAAAAAGATTATGTGTCATAAGGACTGTGTAAACAAATTGCATGACAAAGCTATTTATCTAATTTGTTGACATTTTTATGGAACAAAAACACGCATTGTACCTATAGAATACAATTATTCACTAATAAAATTATACAATTATACACAAGTAAAAAAAAAAAAACATTAATTCACTTGATGTCTCTCATGAAAGTAATGTGCTGTCTAATGCTAAATATTACCACTCGTAAGAGAACATTGTGCAAAAGTATTCACTAATGTAATTCACAGAACCAAATTGACTGCAGCTACCCGATTTCATTGGTTTTTATTGTCAGCCTCAGTCATCTGTGTAAGTTACAAGATTTTCACAACTTGCAGCAAACATGCCATGTCAAACATCATAAGTACAATACACAAGTACAAGGGCTATTCAGAAATTAACTTCTAATTGGCTGGTAAAAAAAAAAAGAAAAGAGAAAAATCTTCTGTTATGTCAAAATTTATGTATCTGTATTTTTGTCCCACATAATCTCCACCCACATACAGACGCTAGCGTATTGTTGTGCCAGCTTTTGCAGTGCTGCCTCTATAAATTCTGCCCCCAGGGTACTCGGCCAAGAGGTTATGCCATAAAGAAGATCATCATTGGTTTCAGAATACTGGGTACACAGCCAGACTTTGCACAATCTTTGTACAATGGCTCCCTTGCTTGGATTCGTTCTGATGGTGTACCGATTTCGATTCGGCCATCAGCAGGGCTTGAACACAATTTCTATGTAGTGTAAGCCTTTTGTGTATGCAGTCTGCCTTATCCAACACTTAAAGTGGGTTCACAGACAATAGTGTTGACTGTCTGAAGACACATAAATGACTTGGCATCTCATACTGTCTTTCATATGGTGGTCATTGTTCGGGATGGTGACCATTCACAACATCGGATTGTTCGGGTCAATGGTTTCACATGACCAAGCAGTGGTAGGTGAGTTTCATGACCTCCATTTCATTGAATTGAGAGCCTCATTGTTTGACAAACGACTTTAAAATTGAATCTTAGTCAAACATCTAAAAGAAGAAATAATTGATTTTATAGATTGATGATTAGAAACAGGCTTGACAGCATTTAAGAAATTCAGACAAGGAAACCTGTACTGTTCTCTGATGTAAGCAATGGTGATCCAGCATTTGTATCAAATATATGATTTTCTATTGAAAGCCATAATCATTTGAGTGGACTTATCAGTTGGCAGACAATCCATTTTTGTGGATTGAATGGCCAGACATTGTGGAGAAACCCCTCTATAGTCTGTGTGTAACAGTGTGATATGTAGTGTCTGCAAACAGCATATTGGGTCCTTATTTTGTTGAAGGTGATCACAAAAATTCTATTACTGTGACCCAGGTGTGGTATAGAGAAAAAAATTCTTGTACCATTTCAGAAAGATGTGGGAAGATTCTGCCATGCAAGAAACCTGCTACTGTGTACGCAATGGTTCTACCAGGATATGGCCATTTGCCATAGAACAAGGGACTCACTTCGTTTGGTTCGTGGGAATTTTGGGAACTGCATAATTTCCCATAGAAAAGACTTACCATGTCCTTCACATTCACCTGATTGTACACCACCTGATGCTTAAATGTGGGGCATGGTTAATGAAATAATTTTTTTGAGAGGACCACTGACAACCATTGGTGAATTATGTGAAAATATGGTGACATGTATGAGAGGAATGAAGCAACATCTTCTTAGAGACATGTTTGAGAATATATGTGAGTGTTACAAGTGCCGTCTGAAACTGCAATAGAGAGTATATCGAACATGATCTCAGAGAAAATGTGAGAATTGACGAACATGTATTGGTAGATTGTAGATTCATGTAATGTTTTTATTATTTGTAACAAATAAAATTTTATTATAAAACCTACTATCAGTACTATTTGTTTTGGTGCATACTGTACCTGTGTGTCTATAATTATGATCCTATAGGTAGATGTGTTCCCCTATACATCAAACTGTTGTAGTATAGGGGGATAAACATTAGCTTGTTCATCCTCTTGCTTTATATAGTTTACTTTTAGATTTAATTTGAAATGAAATAAAATTTTATATTTGTGTTAAGGGTACTTCAGGGTGGCCACCGACCGGGAAAACCGGGAATTATGCGTGAATTTCATTGACCGGGAAAACTACATGAATTTTCAGGGAATCCTGGAATTTTAAAAAAAGAAATAAAATTAAGAGTACGACATTATTAATATCGAATGGCGCCGACAGCAACATAGAGCTATCTGACTCATGGATCCAGTAAACGTCTTTACGGCACAAAATTATCGTACAAAATATTGTGTTCAGTGTCAGTGAACGGAGCGGTGTTTTTCTCACGTAAAACTATGGTACTGGTATCTAACCTGGATAGTCAGACTAGCATCTACGCAAAGACATAGCGCGTCGGCAGCCACAAATCTGGCATGATGAGGAGCTTAGCTGATTATGGTACGAACTCTAACGAAGACGTCTGAACATTTTACTGCGCTTATTACTGAGTACTGAGCGAAAGCACTTTAGGCGCTTAAAGGAAAGAATTGTTTTATTTTATTAGCACAAAATAAGTGATATTCAAACGTAGGTAGACTTTCTACATTTCTGTAGGTAAAAAACGGATCTTGAGTGTTTTACGGCAGCCAATACAATTCCATATTTTTACTTCTTTAATATCAGGCGAAGCGATCCTTACAAAAATATGCACAATAACATATGTATTAGAAATGCCTACTGAGATTTATTTATTACAGTGTTTATAAAAACATTATTGTGATCATCCCAAAAATCGATTTTGAAATTCCAGTAGATATAATTGTTTTGAGGATATTTATTTGATGTGTTGATATTATAGTCTTGTTTTTAGCATATGTATAAATGTGTAGCAAACGTGCGCTCGCCTCCCTCTCTCCCTCTCCATCACCCCCTCTCTCTCTCGCACAGGCGCGCACACACACGCATGCGCACACACTGTTGCATATGCGCGTGCGCACTGTAATAAATTAATTTAGTAAGTGGCTTAGCAGTATAGTAAAAATTAGTGAATTAAACATTAAATGTAATATAAAAATAAAAAAACAAAAGCATATTTATGATCAATGGACAACAAAATCCAGGAATTAAAATTACATTAAGTTACTACATGAAAATTGAATTTTTATTATTAAATAAAATAATACAATAAATATTAAAGTATGATTACGTTAAGGTAATATTTATTAATAAGAAAAATCGTTACAAGAAATAGTTTATACTATACTAGCAACACTCGTGCGCTTATCTGCACATGCCAACCAACTAAATTTCTTACAAAACCGACAATATCTCGATAACGAAAAAGCGGATTTTATTGAAACAAAAACCAAAATAAAATTTAGAATTTGCTCTAAATTTTACTCACGGAGATTGCTATCTCTCATAAAACGAAAGTTTGTCGCATGTTTGGTGCCAATTCCTCATGTGCTTGCAATTGTTGAGCCTCCTCACACATCAACTGGAAGAACCTACTGATTCTCAGAGGAGTGTATGACTTCAATTCAGAAAAAATGTTACTCCATTAAATTTCTTTGACTGTACATACTGTAAATAACAAATATTGGAATGCAATTTTGGTAAATTTCCAGACTTTGTTATTAAATGTACATAATGTTAAAAATATTTGATCTTTTGTGACAGCATTAAAAAAAATTCTTGAACAAGCCTATTTAGGTTGAAATAGAATATTTCCTGTGGATGAAAATATTTATTAGTTATTTATTCTTCAACCTAGGCCTATACCTCAAAATTCAAAAGTCTCAAGAAAATGCAATTAGGGATTGTTTGAGTTTTGATTGATTACTTGAGGAGTTGTTGATATTGTTCTAACTTATATTTGTTTTAATATGGGGCGTGTTTGTTTTATAATCACTTAAAATTTTAGTTTTATTAAAAAAAAATACTTAAGAGCCTTTTAAATTTCTATAGCTTAGTAAAATCGCTGAATAAAATTTTTTTAAAAACTTACCTTTAACAGAAAAAACAACAACAAAGGAATTAAAACCCCATCAATTTTATTTTTTCATATGATAGCCCATGTATTGAGGATTATTTTGAAAACAAAGTTTTTGTGATTATCCCTTTCCCTTTCTGTGATATTCAATTTAATGCTAAACCATGTTTTTTACCAAAAAAAACTACAAAGATGCAAATAAAACATTTTTTCCAGCCTTAGTAGTTTTACTTAAAGGTGTTGTGTATTTTTTTTCTAGAATCCTTATACTGTAGAGTATATAACTACAAAATTTCACAAAGATTAGATGATAAATAAAAAAGTTACAAATTATTTTCAAAAGGTTAGCAAGTCTCGTTTCGCAACATCCGCTTGTTAAAAACACAAAAATTTCAAAACTTTGAAAGCCTATACAATGAAAACGGAGACAGATATAGGGTTAAAATTTGGTGTAGTTACTTATCTCTGTAGGGAGAACAAACAAGCCAAGTTTCATCAAAATCTGAGATGGTGGGTGAGAAAATGATTTTTTTTTTTTTTGTTGAATTGATATGGAATGACCCAAATATGAATATGGTGTTTATTTTTTTTTTAACGTTTTGTTTCATGATTTGATTTACGTCGAATGTATGATCAGTAACCTAGAATTTTTTTGAAATATCCTGGAAAACCTGGAATTATGCATGAATTTTCTGGCCTTGCTTTAGTGGCCACCCTGGTACTTTTATCTTGATAAAATGAAGAGTAGGTTTGAATTGGCTGTAGTATAAATAAAAAAAATTCAGGTTTATCTTTTTCTAGGCAATGTAAAATTTACAAGTTTTGATAAAGCTTGAAACTGAAGAGTGAGGTATCTAAAGTTTCACGTTGAAAAAATCTCAAGAATACATCATAGTAGTAATCAAAAGAGATTAATCTTTATACTGGTCAGGAAATCTTTATACTGATAGTAAAATTCTTTTTTAGATATCTCGGAGTTTATATGTGATAGATCTGCTTTGGCATTAGTTGATGATACAACATTATGGGATATGCATCGACCATTAATTAAAGACTGTACATTGCATCTTTTACACTTCAATGATGCTGAACCTCATCATTTGAATAAAGCATTCTGGAGAACATGTTCATTTTTGCTTGGAGCTGTTGCAGAAAATTGTTTTAAGGATGGCATTATAAGTGTTCTACATAGTTTTCCGTCTCCTAATGGTAAGATATTAAGTAGTTGTACATACATAAAATAAAATCACAATAAATATATTGTACATGGCATATTAGCCATATGAGAAGGTATATATTAAAATAAACCTGTAAATATGAGAGGTGGGTAAAAAGTAATGCACAGTTGCTCATAACTTGAAAGTGAAAAGAGATATTCAAATGAAATATATTTTATTTGCTACAAGTGCTTACATTTATTTTTGAGTATAGTTTAATTTATAGCTGTATTTCTCCCAATGATGAACCAGTTTTCTCATACCATTAATGAATAATTTCTATGGTCTTTCCTTGATCCACGACCTCACTGCATCCTTCGCTTCATTATCTATAGTGAAATGAATGCCATTTCTTTAAATGCTGAAAGAAATTGGCACAGGGTGCCAAATCTGGTGGATGTGGTGGATATGGAATTGATTAGAATTTAAACTGCATAAAAACTTCAGTGGTTGTGCGAGATGTGTTTCACCAGGCTTCACTGTGTTGCAGGATTATTGACACAGTGGATTTTGACCACAACACACATCATCTAAGGTGTTTTAATGTCTCTATGTACCTACTGCTCAGAATTCACAATGACTCAGCTTCTAGGTAGTCTGTAACATACACATGTTTGCCATCCCAGGACACTGTCAAGAGAAGTTTTTATATACAGAGGGTTGGGTTTAAATTTCTTGGATTGTGGTGAATAGAAGTGCTGATATTCCGTAGTTTGCCTTTTGCCTTGTGGGTCATAATGATGCAGTCAGCTTTCATTTCCTATTATGATACTGAAAACGAGGTCATCTCCTTCTTCACAATAATGTCTCAGAAATTCACAGCATTCTTTTTGTTCTTTGTTCTCACTTGTGAGTCTGTGTGGCATCCACCATGAATTTATTTAATGGTAACCCAGTTGTCAATCCATTGTGGTATGATGCAATAGTCATTTTGAATCACTTTGTCCATTTGGTTCAATGCTTCTAATTAGTCACAGAAACTGGTTGCCCACTGCAAGATTCATCCACAGTTTTTATTGTACCAGCTTCCGATGCATGAAATTTTATTCCCCACATATTTACAATAGTTTGGTCAACAATTTAATCACCATAAACAGTTTGAGACAATAATGAATGTCAATATTGTTCATTGTTTGGCTGTTAATTTAGCCACAACACATTGTTTATGTCATTCTATTGTTCATTCACTCTTGTACACCACGTGGTTGCACTTTCCGTGTATATTACACTCGTTGCTGCCCGGTACTGTTTCTGTTTTCATTTGTATGTTAATTCGGGTCCGGATCAAAAATGTTATCAACGGTTATTGATTTCACTTCTTCCTTATGAGTCGTCATCATCATCATCATCATCATCATCATCATCATCATCATCATCATCATCATCATCATCATCATTGGCTCACAGCCCTTTGTGGGCCCTGGCCTTCTTCAGAAGATTTCTCCATTCTTCTCTATTCCTTCCAGTTTCTAATTCCAAGAGTACTGATGTCCTGACTCACCCAGTCCCTCCAACTCAGTTTTTGCCTTCCAACTTTCCTATTATCTTCTGGCTTTCTATTAACTATCTTCTTAACAACTCTGTTTTCACAAACATATATAATGTGTCCAGCCAATTCTAATCTTTTTGATTTAATAAAGGCGACCACATCAGTTACATCATTCAAATTATAGAGCTCTAAATTATATCTTTTCCTTCAGGCTCCCCCCTCTTCAACTGGACCAAAAATTTGCCTGAGGGTCCTCCTTTCAAATATATTTAGTTGCCTCTTGTCTGATCTAGGTAGCATCCATGTCTCTGATGCCGCACTAGGACCTTATA
The DNA here is from genome assembly GCA_034769895.1 of Magicicada septendecula. Classification (NCBI taxonomy): domain Eukaryota; kingdom Metazoa; phylum Arthropoda; class Insecta; order Hemiptera; family Cicadidae; genus Magicicada; species Magicicada septendecula. Next base: position 775,496,438 of record CM068367.1, read on the forward strand.
CATCAATACCTTGGCCTTCCTTTGTATTAACTGAGGCTTTAGATGTTTTCGGTGGCCCTGACAAAATTTGCTGACAAAATACGCTTTCGGATTTCCAAACTAATATTATTTTTACAGTTAATTTCTGAACCGAGGTAGGTAAAGCTATGTACTATTTTGAATTTATAAGATCCTATTTCTAAATTTTTAGTTCCCACAAAAGTCTTTTATTGTTGTAACGGGGCTTTTTAAGAGAAATATCCATTTTTTTTTATTTAATAATAATATTGGGACCAAGCTGTGGGGACACCATTTGTGGTTACAGGGACTTGATTTGTGTAACACCATATGTGCAACTCGGCACCAAGCAGAGACAGGTACGGACGTGATAAAAGCGTTGGAATGCGAACCTGTGCCCGCATGCCTGTATTTTCCATTGGGGAAAAGTAAAAAACTTTGTAGCGAGCCACCAGCACCAAAGGAATGTGGCTGTAAGTGCGCGCCTGTCGGCTGCGACAATAATCTCGATGCCAAAGTTGATCGGCGGAAGTTAACACAACGTGGTTAATTAAACCGGCCACGTGAGCACCTCAGCCAATCACCGCGCGAGCTGGCGGAAATGAATTTGACCGACGCTCCTCGTAGCTTCAATTAGTCGACGACAATCATAGGCCACGCGTGGTCATCTTCAAAAATCTGAACTAATTTAAGGTCGGCCGACCAAAAATATATATATATATATATATATATATTTTTCAATCACTTTCTGCTACAGTCCGTTTCTTGATGTATATAATACTTTAATATTTATACTTATATTTATTTATACATCTTGAGGTAAATTTAGTATAAATATTAAAGTAATATATATATATATATATATATATATATATATATGGTATAAAGCAGTGTAAAACAGTAAAAACTAGTGGACGAAGTGCAGTTTTTAAAAACAAATGGAACAATAATCTTTTCTCACATTAAAACAGTGGACTGGGTGTGACGCGCGATGCGGTCGACGAGGACACCTCTACAATACGTAACCTCTATCTATGTAAATTCATTCTTATTTTCTATAAAAAAAAAGGGGGCAGTTTGTATGTTTGCGTGTGTATGGCAAACTGGGTCGTCTTGAATAATAATTAGTACTAAGTTAGTCGAAGTTTTTTTTGTTTTCAATATATATATATATCTTAGTACTTGAAAAAGGTAATACACCATATAATGAGTTTGCAGCTATCATGATTAAGAAAGAATAGAAAAAGCAATGTAATCAAAGTAGATTTCACAGAAAGTTTTAAAATACAACATTAAGTAAAGAATTTAATAAAAAATTATAAAGGGAGAACAAAGAATGTTGCAATATAAAAGAATAAATCCATTACATTATTTTATTTGATAAATGTGTAAATGATTATTTCAAATACCTCATTTCATTTGCTGCACTGATCAGTTCGTCGTACGAGCGGGGTTAGTCCAACACTAGAGATCACATATAACGGCCAACACAAAAGCATTAAAGGTAGGTGAAAGTTTTAATTATTATATGTTATGAATAATAAATAAAGTTACAATGGTCCCGTGACCGTAGAATAGAATGTAAAATAAATAAGATATGAAAAATAAAGTTACAATGGTGCCGTGACCAGGATGTAATATATAAAATAAATAAATAAGAAATAAAGTTACAATGGTGCCGTGACCAGGATGTAATATAATAAAAAAAATTTGTATTACACCGGCATATTTTGACAGTGCAGGAAGTGAAATACGGTTGTGAAAGAAAAAATTAATTTATGTAAGAGTCACGTAGTTATGATATAAGAGTTATTTTATATATGCTATAGCATAATATTTCGAACTAATTGTATTTAGAACATACGTTATAAACCAGTATAAAATTTCAGCTAACGAAAAAGAAAATGATTTGGTAGATTCAGTTATGAGTGAGAGTGGCCTTGGGTCAATGGACCCGTCACCAAGTGTGGGCGAATTAAGTCAGTCAATGCCAACAGCTGATTTGAGCGTTCAATCAGTAACTAACGCTGACCTAACCGAGTCAATTATAATCAATAATGCAGAAGCAAAATCTACTCCTGTAGTGACAAAAACAAAAGAAAAAGAATGGTCAATGGACGATATCATGAATTTTATGAGTAAACGTTTTGATAGTAGTGACAAAAAATTCGATATAATAAATAAACGTTTTGATGCAAATAACAAAAAATTTGATACCAAATTTGACCAATTAAGTAATGACATTAAAGAACAGAAAATAAAAAAATGTGAACAGCAGAATATTAAAAATGATATTAATTTTAAAGAACAAAATATTAAGTTTGAACAGAGTATAAATGTAAAGTTTGATTCTCTGGGTAATGTATTATGTAAATGTGTTGATGAACGGTTCCAGACAGCTATAAAACGAATACAAGATGATGTAGAGAACGTTACAAGAAATACCGGTAAGCGTAGTGGGAATGTAATTAAGTGAAGAAATGATTGATAACAAGGTGAGTAATCATGATAATTATAGTAATGAGTTAACAAGTAATAGCAAAATAAAAAGTGATAACGAGATAATTAAAAATGTGTTAGAAAGTAAAGTGAATAATAATAGTGGAGAGGAAGTTTTAGTGGAATTAGAGAGTAGTAATAAGATAGTGGTTAAAGAGAGGTTTGGTTTACAAAGGGCAAATTTTTCCCGTGATTTAAATGGAGTAAAGACTCCAATAATGAGTTATGAGGACAAGGTTTCCTCCAGTAATTATGTGAGAGACAAGGTGTCTCTAAGTAGGTCCCCTTTTATGTATCATGAATCCCCTGAAAGAATCAGGATGGGTTATGATAACGTTATGTTGCCTTTTGTGTGGAGTGATAGAGACAAAGTGAGATGGTGTCATGATGAGAGGTATTGTGAGAGAGTGGTAGAATTATTCACATTGAGAGAGAGAGAGAGAGAGAGAGAGAGAGATAATATTATTTACCGTGGTTAGAAGTTACGAAGAGCTACTAGAGAAATTAAAGAGAGAGAGAATTAGTAATATTGTTGACTTACCTTGTTGTGAAGATAGTGCAGAAATAAATGATGATAACGTTGATAATTATATTGAATGCTTACCTGTGCATAGACGTGGAGTATTAGTAGTAGATGATTCTGAAATGGAGAGGTTAAAATACTTAGGGGTGATAGATAATAATGCAGACGGTGACAAGACCAAAATCAATGATTTAGACAGGATATATGATTCGATAATAATGTGGGATAATCCAGTAGGTTATTATGTTGGTTTTATGGAACAATTTGAAATATTAGAGAATTATTATATAAATAATAATAATGAATTGAGTGTGAGTAAGAATGATAATTGTTATATAAAAATAAGACTATTATACGATGATGGAGGTTAATTAAAAAATCAGTGAATGGACATTTTAAATATTTTAGTTTATGGTTCTGACCTTGCTAATTTAGGAAATGGGGTGTGGTAAACAGAAAAATAATGATGAAGAATTGTAAATAAATTTCTAGTGAAATTGATTGTGTTTGTATTGTAAAATGTATGGTATGTAAAACAATGTGTGTATGTAGTAGAAATTGATGTAATAATAATAATAATATTTTGATAGACTAAATAAATAACAAGAATAAGTATGAAGGTAATAAATGAATTGTAATTGTTTTGGAGTACAGTAATTAAACCAACTTGTGCTTTAATAATTGATGGAATTAAAATAATTTGAGATGTTTAAATACTTTTAATTGTTTTAAAATGTTATATAAAGAGATTTTGATAATGAATTTAAATGATTTTCTATGGTTTATACTGGAGAATAAACAGTAATTGAATAAATGTAGAATATGTTGAGTTGTGGAAGCGTATGGTTGTTAAAATGTTTCAGAAGGTACATATGGTTGTACGGGATATTGTGGTGATGACTTGTTTATATTTGGAATTATTGATAGTAATCATGTATTTATTAGATGGAGTGATTGACCATATGTAAGTATGAATTTGATAATGACCTTGAAGTAAAGTAAAAATTTATAATGGCACTAAATGAGTTTGAAAGAAGCTAACTTAGGTAAAATATTATTGTGAGATGATGCAAAATGAATGTTAATAGTAAATTTGAATTTTTGGGAGAATCTAATGGTCCAATAAATGTTAAACAATTGAGAGTATAAATAAAAAGAGTTAATAGAAAGTTCAAGTTGTAATGTTGATGATTTTTTATAAAAATTATTTAAATGTGAATTGTTTGGTTAAATGTAGCAATGATATTGTTCATGTTTATTATGTTATATTATGCAAGATGAAAGGGTAATTTTGGGGGGTTGTTTGGTGTATTTAGGAGAGAGAATCATTTGTGGAATGTAGTTAATAAATGCAGAAGGACTTAAGTTTAGCTATTAGTTATGCTATTGCAGTGGCGGCATGTAATGACTTAAGATAGCGATGAGTGTTGGTGGTAACATCAAGGTATGTTACCATCATCGGAGGCCAAACTGGCGCAATATACACTGCACAACTTTTTATATAATTTTACGTTATGTGTTGAGTTGTTGCCGTGCAGTGTATTATGAGATGAAGTAGAACATGCATGAAATGAAAGTTGATTTCCTCGCCTTTTCAGGCGATTACTGCCTTACCAGCACTAATCGTGGTTTTGGACGGCAGCCAGCTGTGGGCAGCAATTGTAAAACTGACCATAGTTGGTTGCCCTTAAAATTGGTGAACTTTGAAATTAACGGGGGGCCACTTAGGGGAAATCCCCGGAACTATGGAACAGCGGCTATCACCTTGTTCGCGTGGGAACAGTAAAACAGGTGATAGACCCGTCTTAAGGTTGTCAATATATAAACTTTGGATATTATGATATCTGACACTTTTAAAATATGTAACGCAGAAGCAAGGACAAGCAGATGACAAAATTCCTCCAAAACTTCAGTCCTTGTGGACGCCACAGTCCAGGGGAGGGTCATAGTGTATGTGGCAGGGGGGTTACTCAGGGGAGTAACGAATTAAAAAATTTTTTGTAACTTAATGATGGTGACTCGTTACTGAGCTAACTAAATAATTTTGTTTTGATTTGAGAAATGGGTGCAGTAGATATTTATTATATTGTGTTTATTATGTCTTATTGTGTTATTATTTTATTATGTTAGAATATAAGGATTGTAAACGTGTAATGTATTTCACATGGTGTAATGGTTGGAAACGTAGTTAGAATAAGGTCAGTCACCTGACCAGTATCATCAGCTGATTACTGGTGATATATATGTAATACTTCACTGATTTGCAGATTTTTCAATGTAACTAAATATTTCAATAATAAATTGTCAATGTGTTTAAGAGATTTTAAATTAAAACGTTCTATTATCTTATGTTGTATTATGTTTGAAGGTAAACAATTTTTAAAGATGTTTCATGTATTTTATGGTAGCTTGATGTAGTGTATGTATGTCAAGGTCATTCACTTGACCCAGAGAGATCAGCTGATGACTGATGTTAGAGACAGAGCCATTTTCTAATAATTAATCCACACAAGTAAATCAAATGGTTTTATTTTTTGAATTTAGAAAAAGACCTATTTTGGTAAATTAAAATTTTTTGAAAAAAAAATTTTATTTTTTATGCCTGACGTATAGATGGTGTTTTGAGGTTTAGAATATTTTATGGATTATATGTTAATGTGTTAAATGATTTATGTTATTCATATTGTATGTGTTGTAAACAACGGTAATAATAAGTATGTATATACACCCAGTGTTTGCCAAAGACAACCCAGTATGCATGGAAGGGGGAACATATCGGTTGAGGATTTGGTATGGTATAAGGCCAGGGTTTGATATTGGGGTGGAATGTTAGAAGGTTAGGTGAACTATGGTGAGTATTTGTCCGATTTTATGGTGTTGGGATCTCGAACAGAGAAGTCCAGTAATCTCGTTCAGGTGCAGCCATAGTCGCCGAGCTAGGGGGGTAGTTTACCCATGATGTGTTGAGAAATAAACGGGGGGTTGGTGGCGCCATATCCTCAACGATCCTCTTAGGGGTTAGCAATGAGAGTTCTTCTGTTTCGGCAGAAGATCTCTCATTGGGGGGGGTATTGTAACGGGGCTTTTTAAGAGAAATATCCATTTTTTTTATTTAATAATAATATTGGGACCAAGCTGTGGGGACACCATTTGTGGTTACGGGGACTTGATTTGTGTAACACCATATGTGCAACTCGGCACCAAGCAGAGACAGGTACGGACGTGATAAAAGCGTTGGAATGGGAACCTGTGCGCGCATGCCTGTATTTTCCATTGGGGAAAAGTAAAAAACTTTGTAGCGAGCCACCAGCACCAAAGGAATGTGGCTGTAAGTGCGCATCCGTGGGCTGCGACAATAATCTCGACGCCAAAGTTGATTGGCGGAAGTTAACACAACGTGGTTAATTAAACCGGCCACGTGAGCACCTCAGCAAATCACCGCATGAGCTGGCGGAAATGAATTTGACCGACACTCCTCGTAGCTTCAATTAGTCGACGACAAACATAGGCCACGTGTGGTCGTCTTCAAAAATCTGTTCGAACTAATTTAAGGTCGGCCGACCAAATATATATATTGTAACGATTAGATATGCACGTACCTGCAAAATGTATACACCAGTTTTGTATGTGTAATTATAATTAGTGCGTTCGCCTCGCACCGGGGTCGTTACAGTAATGTTGTGGCTAGCGATGTCCGTAGCGTTGAAGTATTCGCCTGTATCACGCGGCAGTAACCTTACCTGTTATTTATAGGGCTGTGTTAGTCCCGGGTGGCGCCAAGTCGTTTTATAAAACAACTAAAATTATTGTCAGACGAGTTATCAGCGTTGCGGTATTGGGCATTCAAATAATTCCCGCTCGCACTGCCGCCTCAGTTGTCGTTGCTGCTGCGTGAGTGACAACTTGTTCGCTTTCGTTAAATTTATTTCTTAACTAAATACAAGTAATATAAATAGCACTCCCTATAAAATGATAATGACGGTTACTCCCTGTAATAGTTATTTTTTAATAGGTGATAATTGAAAACATTCACATTGACAATAATACAATAATAAATTTGCACCGACTGTTTACATTCGACTCTGATCTCAAGGCTTTGGCGAAGCGATTTAGGAAACGTTCAACCTTGCATTGCTGCGTACGTTAAAGTGTATTACAAATATTTTTGGTTTCCCAAATCGTGGATTCTTGTGACTATGAGCTAAAGAACTCCAATGGTTACAATAAAAATATATATTACCTTATTCTACGTGTACATAAATAATAATGTGTGCTGTTACAATCTGTTCCGTTGTGTCGTAAAAGTGTTTTGTAAGTTCGTGTTTAATTAATAGGTTATATTCAACGTTAACCAGTTTTAATCAAGTGTTATTTTGCTTAAATATTCTATGAAAGAGAAGTATTGGTTCTATAGTGAGGTAAATTTACCTTTTAAAAATATTTAAAGTGATTAGGGTTTTTGGAAAATAAATAATTTAATGGTACTTAACACCTCAGTACGTCTCGGTACCTTCGTTCGTTTAATCGGGTAGGTTTTGGCTGCATTAGTTCGGTTTTCATGGACCTTGGGGCTTCAATGAATTGAGCGTCTTTTTCGTCATGGGTCTAGATGTTCTTTTCAAGTATATTTTCCGTTTAATTGGCCTTGGGTCTTGAATTGGCTGCTACAAACGGTCGTCTGCTTCTCAGGCTATCATGGTTAGTAACTTTTAATACTTTTTTGCATTATTTTCACTGAAAAAAATTTCTTCCAAATATTGGCATCTGTATTCGCTTAATGACGCTTCGCTTCTTTTTTTTCCAACGGTAATTCCGTCTTCAACTGCCGTTTCCATGGTAACTGTATGGTTTTTGATTGGTTGATTTTGAGATGATGTATTGTTATCAAAATTCGAATTCTTCGTATATCTTCTGATTGCTGTTATTCCTCCATCTTCCTTCCTGGTTATTAAATATTGTCACTATAGTATTTATTTCCTTTCATAGATTATTTTGATACCCCACAAGTTTGGGTAATTTTAGATTTTATGTTTTTACAATTATGTTAATGCTTGTTAATTACATTTCTTTTTGTATAAAAATGCTTATTACAATATTTTGTGTTACAAATGATTTACAATTTATTCTTGGTGATTCCTTCTCCTCAGATTTTCTAAATTCTTAGTCAATTTGTTATAATTTTTGGTTGTTTGGTTCTGACAGTTATGTCCTTTCCTAGGCCTGAGTAGCCATTATAGTATTTTACTTATTTCATTTAAATCACATTTTGTTTCAGCCTAATGGGCTTTACTTTGTTATTTTTATTGGTTGTGTTGTATTTTGAGTCTGTTGGTGTGTTGATTACGTGTCACTATTGCTTTCTCTATCTTAATATTTAAAACATAACATTAGGCTTATGGACTGCAAGTTTCATTCAGCCATATCCTATTCATAACATTAACATGAAAAATTCTTTATAAGTTATTAGAGTTATTATTTTGAGTGAGAAATATCATCACTTCCTTCCAACTTATTATTTGCTAATTTTTGTTTACAATACATATTATTTTTATTGTGATAAACAATATCACTTTTATTAAATTTATAACAGTCCCTTATAACATAGGTGTCTTTGTTCTGTCTCTGATTTCTTAATCTGTAAACAATCTTTGCATTCTCTCCATGTCAACACCTTCAATTTATTCTTTCCTGGAATCCTCCCTTTTTGCTTACTATCGGCTATAATTAAACTTAAATTTATTAAACATCTTTTCTTAAATAATAATGTCATCATCACTTTCTAGTGTTCAGCATACCTTATTCTATAATTCACACTTAATACTATTTTTCACCAGTTATTTATTCACTGTTATTTTCCCACTTTTAAACCTTTTAGTGTTTTTCACAGATTTATGAAGTGTCTACTTTCTTCATTATTCACTATTTCTTATAATAGTTATATTCTAAATCTTACACTATTCCCACTTATATCTCACCTTCACTTTTAAATTATCTATGGTTAATTATAATTTAACTAGCGTATCTTATCACTTCACTTTGGGGTTTTTACACATACACTATTGCACTGTATCACTGTTTATACTATGTGTTTTTTAGTGGGTGATCCCTATACTTATTTCTCTTTCATTACAATATATCCTTAATACTAATAACAATTAATACTTAATAATTAATAACAATTTTATTTGTGGTTTAGGTTGCTTTTTTATCACCTTAATCCTTAACCTTTTTTAATAGTGTTTCTTCTCTAGATCATTTTGTCCATTAATGGGTAGTAACCGTTACTTTTTCCTTTCTCAGGATAACCATGTTTTGGTTCCAATATTCTTCTTGAGTGCTTTATTTCTCCTTCTCCTATGCTTTATTATTCGTTTTGTGAATCATTATTGGTTTTCACTTCTATCTATTTCCCTGCTTCTTCATTTTCATTATTTGATTAATACTTTGGTTTTTCTATCCTTTTCTTTGGGTATTTTGGGGTCGTTTAATCCCATGAACTTGTTTCCTTTTTGTTTGGGTTTTTAATTTTTTCCTTTCTTCCTTTGGTTTGGTTAATCACCTTCTTTTCTTCTTTGGTTGTATTTGTTGGGTCAATCACTTTCTTCTCTTATTCTCGTTGGTTATTTGTGTGGTTCCCTTCTTCATTTGTTTCCTGTTGTTGGGTCAATCACTTGGGTTAGGTCAAAGTCGTCGTTTGTCGAGTCATATTCTTTATATTTTATTTAAATTAATCATTTTATTTGATATGAAGTATTTTTACATTTATAAATATAGTTTTTTATCCCTGGTACTGGGTTGGCTTATTTGTGTTGTAACATAATGCCTCTCCTTTAAAATTGATCATTTTGATAAAACACTAGCATAGTTTTTTATGAAATTATCAGTTGTATATAATCTTTTTCCTTTTCTCTCTTGTTTGTTTCTCCATTCTTTTTTCTCTTGTTACTTAATTCATTCCATTTATTTGGATCTGTTTTTATTTATATTTCCCTTATATACAATTTTCCCTAACTTTTAGTAGCTGGTTTCTCCCATTACTACTCATTTTTTCTGAGACCAGAGGAACATCATCTCTGCTCAGTTTATTTGGATTACTGGACTTTTCAACAGTCAATCTTAAATACCTTTTTTGTCAACTTGTGACTTAAATTAATAATAATAATAATATACTTTAGGATTGTCCACCTTGTGGTTTGTTTTTAGATCACTTTGGCCTTTTACTCATTCTTCCTTCCGCTGTACCTTTGCTATATACTGTCATCTACTCATACAGTTGATTGTTTTGTATTTATTCATATGTTAATTTCATCATATCTAACTTTTCATTATTTTGTTCTCTATTATCTTTATGATCATTTTAATTATTTTAGACATTTTTATTATCTTTTTGGTTATTTAGCAATATTCTGCTTTTGCCATGCCATATCTTGTATATTTGTTTTATACATAACTTCTCTTTTTCCATGTACCAGTTCAGATTTTTTTTTTCTTTGAATACATTTGATTCATTATAATTTCAAGTATTTATCTTATCAGTTTTTAGCTTGATTTTTTTTTGTTTATTTTTTTTTGTATTAAATATCATTTTTTGATAATTCTTTGTAAGTTAATTCTCTTACATCATAGGAATTTTTGTAGCGTATTCCTATTTTGGTACATTTTGTTTAATTATTTTATATACTTCATATATCAACTTTTTAATAGATTGTAAGTTGATTTCACTTAGTAGGAATTTATGTAACTCATTCCTTTGTTTTTATATTTTTTATTTTAGGCCTCATAAGTCATCGAAATATTGTTGCAAGTTGTGCTCACATAATTTTTGAATTTTGGTGTTTTTATTTTTATTTATAGTTACTTAGTTTTCTTCATAGAATTTCTTTATTGAAGCTTGGTTGTAAACTCCTTTTATTTTCTTGGTGGTTATATTACTTATCTCATAAGTATTGTTTCCGTTGTCCTTTGTGATGACATATGGACCAACATATAATAATAGCAATTTTTTGGCTATTCCTTCAAGTGTACTGAGTAGTTCCCTGTTTTTGATTAGTACTCTCTCTCCCTTGTGGTACTTTATTATTTTAATTTGGTTTTGTGAATACCTTGTTCTTTGTTTTTCTGTTTTCTCCATAATACGGTTATAACATTGGTTTTCATCATAGGGGTCTTCTGGGTTGACTGGGAAGTTTATTAAGTCTTGTCTCTGTGGGGCTTTCTTCCAAACATCATCAAGTATGGGGTGTTTTCAGTAAATTGGTGGTAACTAATATTTAGAAATACTTCAGTTGAAGCCAAATACTTTTGCCATTCTTTTTGGTTGTTATGACAATAAGTTCTTAGTATTCGTCCAACTTCCCTTAGCACTCTTTCTGCAGGGTTACTACTAGGGTGGTATTTGGAAGTTTTATAAGTTTTTATATTCTCTTTTAGTAACTCATTCCGCCACTTCTTTCCTTTGAACTGCGTTCCATGGTCAGTTATTATCATGCATGGTTTTCCCACTTCATTGATATATTTAGTTTTTATTATTTCTAATAGTTTCTTAGTAGTAGCTCTGTTTATTGCATATAATTTCGTATATTTTGTATAGTGGTCTAACATGATTACAATAAACTTGTATTTATGTCTCCCTCCGCTATATGGGAATGGACCACATATATCGAGGAATACTTTTTCTAACTTTGTTGTTGAGGTGATGGGTATCATGGTTCCCTCTTTTTCCTCGTTATTGGTCTTTACCATTTGACATATTATACACGTTTTAATATTTTGGTTTACCTTTCTTACTATATTTTTTATAAAGACTTCCTCTTCCAATGCTTTTACAATTTTTACAGTTCCCATATGTCCGTATCGAACATGATAATCCTTAATTATCTTATTTTCTAATGTTTTTGGAACTACAAGTTTCCATGTGCTATTATTCTTTTTTGTTTTAACAAAGAGTATATCTTGGTGGATACAATAATATTTATTCACAACTTCTTCATCTTCTAACAGTCTTTTTCTTATATTTAATAATTTTGAATCTTGTTTCTGCTGTACCACTACCTCGTTCAGAATATCTTCCAGGTCCTTCCTATCCTTTATTATACAAAACACTTTGACGATTTTCTCCTTTTCTCCTTCAAATGTCTGATCTGTGACATTTATTCTGGATAATACATCGGCGGCAACATTTTTACGTCCTGGAATGTACTCCCACGTTATGTGGTACTCTTGTAATGCGAGTATCCATCGTGTAAGCCGCCCATGACTTAACTTACACTGTTTCAAGAAGGAAATGGACTTATGGTCGCTTCGGACGGTGATTGGATATCCGAGGATGTACGTCCTAAATTTTCCACATGCGAACACAATACTGAGTAGTTCCTTTTCAGTAATATTGTAGTTACGTTCGCAGCAGTTCAGCACTCTGCTGGCAAAGCTGATAACCAGGTGGTGTCCGTCCTTATCCTCTTGATATAATTTGGCGCCCAGGCTCACATCACTGGCGTCACAATTTAAGTAGAATGGCTGTTCAAAATTAGGGTGGTGTAGCGTTATAGTTTCAAGAAATTTTATTTTGATTAATTTGAACACTTCATCTTGTTCCTTCCCCCAAGTCCACTTTTCTTTAGCTGATAGTTGTTTAGAGAATTTTGCTGTTAAATAAGAATAATTTGTTTGGAACTTTCTATAGTAGTTACAAATACCTAAGAAGGATTGTAGCTGCTTCTTATTCTTTGGGGTGGGGAAATTCTGAATAGCTTCCACCTTCTCTTGGGATGGTGTTATCGCCTGTTCTGCTAAGTTGAACCCCAAGAATTTGACTTGGTTTGCTATGAACTTGGACTTGTCTAATTTTAATGTTATATTATTTTCAGATAATTTTTGTAATACCTGTTTGACCCGATCGCAGTGCTCATCCCAGTCAGATGATGTTATTAGAAGGTCGTCCACGTACACTGTTGTGAACTGCAATGCTTCCTGACCTATGACTTGGTCCATGCACTTGACGAACACTGCGACGGAATTAATGAGGCCGAAAGGTAACCTCTTAAACTGGTAATTCCTTCCGTCGAAGATGAATGCCATGTACTTCCTACTGTGTGGGTGTAACTCCACCTGCCAGTACCCACATACAGTATCCCAGGTGCTTATATATTTGGTGCCATGAAATTTCTTGAGTATCTCTTCAATCTCTCCCGGTGACGTTTGGTCATTAATGATCATCTTATTGATCTCCCGGGCGTCCAAACATATTCTTACTTTACCATTCTTTTTTGGTATGGCGACTATAGGACTCGTGTAGGGAGATTGACTGTATTCAATGATGTCCTCCTCCATCATTCTATTTATTTCCGTCCTCACTTCGTTTTTAGGGAGTAGGCGATTGGGTAGGATTTTCTGTGAAAGTCTATGGGTTCTTGGAAGTTTATTTTACATTGAAATCCTTTGACCTTTCCTGGAATATTTGAGAAAACGTGATGGTATGTTTGATATATGGCTATTAGTTTTTCAGCCTGTTCCCCCGTTATCTCTTGCTGAGGTCTCTCTCTTTGGAACTTTCTAATTTCTTCGACTTTTCTTTTCCATAATTCTCCCTCTCCCTCTTCATTTTCTATGGTAATAGATGGTTTATATGTTTGACAATAATAGCTTTTTAACCCCTTATTATGATTTAGGGTTATTTGTGTTGGGTTACTGTTGATTATATTGGCTGACCACACTCCCTTCTTAGAAGTAAGCACTACTATCCCCTTCTGCAGGTCAATGATTGCTGAGTGTTGTCTCAGTGTGTCGCATCCAATTAGCATGTTAAATGGTAATCCATTTGCGACAAGGAAAATAATAGGTATTATTGTGTTCTGACTGGTTAGCTCTAAGGAGACTTGTTTTCTGATGGTCTTATTTTGTCTGCCTGTGGCGCCAATTATTACAATATTGTTTATAGGTAGAGTCGGGATAGGTATATTGGAGTTGGCCTGGATCCGCTCCAATTCAGGTTGGTTTATGAGAGATATATTCGATCCTGTATCGATCATAATTATAGTAGTGACTCCATTAATATTGGCTCTTATGTGCACTATTTCACTGTTCGTTGTTGACAATGGGTTTTCCTCTTCCTCCAGAAGTTCTTCCCTGATGTCTTTTAAATAATTGGTTGATATTATTGTTATTTTCCTTATTTCGCTTTCCGTCGTGGTTTGTCGATTTAACCCAAGTGATTGGTCATGTGAAGGGTCCTGGCGGTTTCTCACTGACCTTTTTAGTTTAAAGGTTGCTGGGAACCACTGGCCAGACTATTTACTTGGTCTGCCATTTCATTGGTCGACGTTGATTGATCATTTATGTGCTTCCTCGGCGCTTCTATTGTTCTTGTTTCTGGAGATTGCTGGTTGTCATATTGGGAATCGTTGTACATTGTGTTAGTTCTCGTCACGGGAAAATATCGTCGATGATTTTTTTTGTCTCCTCCCGCTGATAAAATTGACTTGGCGCCTCATGTCGCCCCTATTCTGGTTACTCCCGTTTCCCCTGTTATAATGGTAATTCGGGTCGTACCGGTTGCCATAGTAGTTGTGATTATTCGGGTGGCCATTTGGATTTCGGACTTGTTCTATTCCCCTGTTGTTATTATTGGGTATATTAGGGTTTTGCGCATTTCTGTACTTGGTTGATACCCCTGATTGTAACTCGGATGATCTCTGTTGTTCGGTTGGTTACCTTGGTTATAATTGGGTTGACTCTGATGGAATGGTTGGTCCCCTGGCTAATTGTTTGGGTTTCGGTTCATTATGTTCCGGTTATTGTTCTGGGTATTACTGTAGGGCAAGTTGTAGCTTGGTACATTGTAATTTTCATTACCCCGGTTGTACTTTTGATTGATCATACGATTTTTCTTATACTGGCTGTCATTTTCATGGTCTTCCAGCAAATTGGCCATTCCCTGTATGGTCTTTATTTGTCCCTGTCTCCTGGCCCTCTGTATAGTGTCTTCATAGTGATATCCCAGTTGAATGACGAGGGATTCTTCGGGTATCTTCGGTTCGAGGTTTCGAGCTAGACAGACCTTTCCTAAGAAGTATGAGGTTAGTGTATGCCCAGCCTGTGGCTCATATCTTCCGTTACTTATGTCGTTTCTTACCACATTTTGGGTCGATTCTGACCAATATTTTTCGCGGAACAATGTTTTGAACTCTTGTGTACAGCTAATTTCTGGTCGCGTGGCTGTCCACCAATTGTTGTTCGTGTCTCGAAACATCTCATCGATAAGACTTCTCACCGTCGTCCATCTGGTATCTCTATTTCTCTCTATGAGCTCCTCCACCCTTTTCAGAAATTCTATGGGGTTTCTTCGATAACTCTTAAAGTTGATCACTTCCCTATTTTCATTTGTAAAGATGTGAGTGCTACTGCAAGGCTTCTCCCTCAAAGCGTCTAGTTCCTCTTGCATCTGTTTCTCCTTCTGACTGATTTCTCTGATTTTTTCTTTATTTTCTTGAGTTTTTTCGTCAGTCTTGTTGATAGTGGTATATACCCTTTCAACGCTTTCGCTGACATCAGTCTCGATTTTCTTGTGCCTCTCCTTCAGCTCCTGAAGCACCTCCTGTTTATTTTTGCTACACTCTTCGGTGGTGGTCTTCTGCATTTCTTGGATCCTGATAATTCCTTCCTCCTGGACGTGATTTATTTTTTCAGTCAGCTCTTCCTGGATGTGTATTACTGTTTCGTTCGTCTCAGTTATAGTCTGTTTGATTTCATCTTTACATTCCGCCAACTGCTGCCTCCATTCATCCTTTGATTTCTCACCTTCTTCCTTCAATTGTTTTCGGAGTGTTTCACAATTATTTTCAATCTTGTTATTTAACACTTCAAGATCCTTTTTTACCTGCCTCTTCAGCTCCTCCCCCTTCTTTTCGAATATTTCCTGGCTTCTCTTCAGGGCTTCTTGGTTGTCTTCTGTTTTGTCATTCAGGAGCTCTATGTCCTCCTTGATTTGCTTCTTCAATTCTTCATTGTTTTGATCCAGTTTTTCTAACTTTTTATTCAATTCTTCTTGGTCCTCCTTTCTTTGTTCTTTTGCTTGTCCGAATTGCTCCATTAGAATTTTTAGCATCTCCTGCATGCTCAGGTCCTCTTTCTGAGTTAGTTTACTGGGTTGATCCCCAACTATTACTTCCACTTCCGGTTCTGGTTGATTGGGATTTTCTGGTTGGTTTAACTGAGGATCCTCTTCAAATAGCTCCCCGACCATTTCTTCCATCTCTTCTGGTTGACCTTCACCTTCAATTCTTTTCTCAGTGTCCTTCCTGGTAACCATTGAATGTCTCTTCATAGTCGCCGTTGGCCTTCTTTTAAAGCCTCACCGGTTGGTCGCCAATCTGTAACGAAGTAGATCGAGGCGTCCTTCTTATTTAAGCCTCTCCTTTAGAGTCGTCAATCTGTAACGATATAATCTGGGGCGTCCGTCTTATTTTAGGCCCCACGTTGGGCACCAATCTGTAACGATTAGATCTGCACGTACCTGCAAAATGTATACACCAGTTTTGTATGTGTAATTATAATTAGTGCGTTCGCCTCGCACCGGGGTTGTTACAGTAATGTTGTGGCTAGCGATGTCCGTAGCGTCGAAGTATTCGCCTGTTTCACACGGCAGTAACCTTACCTGTTATTTATAGGGCTGTGTTAGTCCCGGGTGGCGCCAATTCGTTTTATAAAACAACTAAAATTATTGTCAGACGAGTTATCAGCGTTGCGGTATTGGGCATTCAAATAATTCCCGCTCGCACTGCCGCCTCAATTGTCGTTGCTGCTGCGTGAGTGACAACTTGTTCGCTCTCGTCAAATTTATTTCTTAACTAAATACAAGTAATATAAAATGCACTCCCTATGAAATGATAACGACGGTTACTCCCTGTAATAGTTATTTTTTAATAGGTGATAATTGAAAACATTCACATTGACAATAATACAATAATAAATTTGCACCGACTGTTTACATTCGACTCTGATCTCAAGGCTTTGGCGAAGCGATTTAGGAAACGTTCAACCTTGCATTGCTGCGTACGTTAAAGTGTATTACAAATATTTTTGGTTTCCCAAATCGTGGATTCTTGTGACTATGAGCTAAAGAACTCCAATGGTTACAATAAAAATATATATTACCTTATTCTACGTGTACATAAATAATAATGTGTGCTGTTACAATCTGTTCCGTTGTGTCGTAAAAGTGTTTTGTAAGTTCGTGTTTAATTAATAGGTTATATTCAACGTTAACCAGTTTTAATCAAGTGTTATTTTGCTTAAATATTCTATGAAAGAGAAGTATTGGTTCTATAGTGAGGTAAATTTACCTTTTAAAAATATTTAAAGTGATTAGGGTTTTTGGAAAATAAATAATTTAATGGTACTTAACACCTCAGTACGTCTCGGTGCCTTCGTTCGTTTAATCGGGTAGGTTTTGGCTGCATTAGTTCGGTTTTCATGGACCTTGGGGCTTCAATGAATTGAGCGTCTTTTTCGTCATGGGTCTAGATGTTCTTTTCAAGTATATTTTCCGTTTAATTGGCCTTGGGTCTTGAATTGGCTGCTACAAACGGTCGTCTGCTTCTCAGGCTATCATGGTTAGTAACTTTTAATACTTTTTTGCATTATTTTCACTGAAAAAAATTTCTTCCAAATATTGGCATCTGTATTCGCTTAATGACGCTTCGCTTCTTTTTTTTCCAACGGTAATTCTGTCTTCAACTGCCGTTTCCATGGTAACTGTATGGTTTTTGATTGGTTGATTTTGAGATGATGTATTGTTATCAAAATTCGAATTCTTCGTATATCTTCTGATTGCTGTTATTCCTCCATCTTCCTTCCTGGTTATTAAATATTGTCACTATAGTATTTATTTCCTTTCATAGATTATTTTGATACCCCACAAGTTTGGGTAATCAAAATTTATGTTTTTACAATTATGTTAATGCTTGTTAATTACATTTCTTTTTGTATAAAAATGCTTATTACAATATTTTGTGTTACAAATGATTTACAATTTATTCTTGGTGATTCCTTCTCCTCAGATTTTCTAAATTCTTAGTCAATTTGTTATAATTTTTGGTTGTTTGGTTCTGACAGTTATGTCCTTTCCTAGGCCTGAGTAGCCATTATAGTATTTTACTTATTTCATTTAAATCACATTTTGTTTCAGCCTAATGGGCTTTACTTTGTTATTTTTATTGGTTGTGTTGTATTTTGAGTCTGTTGGTGTGTTGATTACGTGTCACTATTGCTTTCTCTATCTTAATATTTAAAACATAACATTAGGCTTATGGACTGCAAGTTTCATTCAGCCATATCCTATTCATAACATTAACATGAAAAATTCTTTATAAGTTATTAGAGTTATTATTTTGAGTGAGAAATATCATCACTTCCTTCCAACTTATTATTTGCTAATTTTTGTTTACAATACATATTATTTTTATTGTGATAAACAATATCACTTTTATTAAATTTATAACAGTCCCTTATAACATAGGTGTCTTTGTTCTGTCTCTGATTTCTTAATCTGTAAACAATCTTTGCATTCTCTCCATGTCAACACCTTCAATTTATTCTTTCCTGGAATCCTCCCTTTTTGCTTACTATCGGCTATAATTAAACTTAAATTTATTAAACATTTTTTCTTAAATAATAATGTCATCATCACTTTCTAGTGTTCAGCATACCTTATTCTATAATTCACACTTAATACTATTTTTCACCAGTTATTTATTCACTGTTATTTTCCCACTTTTAAACCTTTTAGTGTTTTTCACAGATTTATGAAGTGTCTACTTTCTTCATTATTCACTATTTCTTATAATAGTTATATTCTAAATCTTACACTATTCCCACTTATATCTCACCTTCACTTTTAAATTATCTATGGTTAATTATAATTTAACTAGCGTATCTTATCACTTCACTTTGGGGTTTTTACACATACACTATTGCACTGTATCACTGTTTATACTATGTGTTTTTTAGTGGGTGATCCCTATACTTATTTCTCTTTCATTACAATATATCCTTAATACTAATAACAATTAATACTTAATAATTAATAACAATTTTATTTGTGGTTTAGGTTGCTTTTTTATCACCTTAATCCTTAACCTTTTTTAATAGGGTTTCTTCTCTAGATCTTTTTGTCCATTAATGGGTAGTAACCGTTACTTTTTCCTTTCTCAGGATAACCATTGTTTTGGTTCCAATATTCTTCTTGAGTGCTTTATTTCTCCTTCTCCTATGCTTTATTACTCGTTTTGTGAATCATTATTGGTTTTCACTTCTATCTATTTCCCTCCTTCTTCATTTTCATTATTTGATTAATACTTTGGTTTTTCCATCCTTTTCTTTGGGTATTTTGGGGTCGTTTAATCCCATGAACTTGTTTCCTTTTTGTTTGGGTTTTTAATTTTTTCCTTTCTTCCTTTGGTTTGGTTAATCACCTTCTTTTCCTCTTTGGTTGTATTTGTTGGGTCAGTCACTTTCTTCTCTTATTCTCGTTGGTTATTTGTGTGGTTCCCTTCTTCATTTGTTTCCTGTTGTTGGGTCAATCACTTGGGTTAGGTCAAAGTCGTCGTTTGTCGAGTCATATTCTTTATATTTTATTTAAATTAATCATTTTATTTGATATGAAGTATTTTTACATTTATAAATATAGTTTTTTATCCCTGGTACTGGGTTGGCTTATTTGTGTTGTAACAATATATATATATATATATATATATATATATATATATATATATATATGGTATAAAGCAGTGTAAAACAGTAAAAATTAGTAGACGAAGTGCAGTTTTTAAAATCAAATGGAACAATAATCTTTTCTCACATTAAAACAGTGGACTGGGTGTGACGCGCCATGCGGTCGACGAGGACGCCTCTACAATACGTAACCATATCTATGTAAATTCATTCTTATTTTCTATAAAAAAAAAAGGGCAGTTTGTATGTGTGCGTGCGTATGGCAAATTGGGTCGTCTTGAATAATAATTAGTATTAAGTTAGTCGAAGTTTTTTTGTTTTCAATATATATATCTTAGTACTTGAAAAAGGTAAAAATACAACATTAAGTAAAGAATTTGATAAAAAATTATAATGGGAGAACAAAGAATGTCGCAATATAAAAGAATAAATCCATTACATTATTTTATTTGCTAAATGTGTAAATGATTATTTCAAATACCTCATTTCATTTGCTGCACTGATCAGTTCATCGTATGAGCGGGGTTAGTCCAACACTAGAGATCACATATAACGGCCAACACAAAAGCATTAAAGGTAGGTGAAAGTTTTAATTATTATATGTTATGAATAATAAATAAAGTTACAATGGTCCCGTGACCGTAGAATAGAATGTAAAATAAATAAGATATGAATAATATAGTTACATTGTCGCTGGCATATATTTTGTTTTTCCCTGATTGATCCTCATATGCATCCTTGTTCCACAAAGACTTCTATCATAGCTGTTTTTGTTCTACCTATAATGTTGATGTCATCTGCGTAAGACAGAATTTGAACTGACTTATAAAAGATGTTTCCTCTTGTGTTAATGCTGGGTCTCTAATGACTTTATCTAAAGCAATATTAAAAAGAAGACACCTAAAGAATCTCCTTGTTAGACGCTTTCCTTGTGTGCACAAGGTCAGATAGCCTATTCTGGATTTTTACCTGGTATTGAGTGTTCTTCATTGTGGCCTTAACTAGGGCAATCAACTTTCTTGGTATTTTGAACTCAACCATTCCTGAATACAAATATTCCCTATCTATACTATCATAAGCTGATCTAAAGAGGTGATGTGTCTATTCCATACTCACTACATAACTCAAGAATCTGGCATAAGGTAAAAAAACTGGTTGTTTCTTGACCTGCCTTGGCGGAATCTGCACTGATAATCTCCTATAGCCTTCTCTACAAATGGTGCCACTCTGCTAAATAAATTGGTGGAGAATACTGTATATGCAGTGCGTAAAAGACTAATCCCCCCTATAGTTGGCAAAGTCCAAGATATCACCTTTCTTGTGGGTGAGGCATATAACACTCAGATTCCATTCTTCTGGAATGGTTTCTTCATTTCATATCTTTATCATTAATTGTTGTAAATGGTTAAGATATATTATGCCAGCATTCTTCAATAATTCTCCTTGGATTAGGTCTACCCCTGGTGCTTTGTTGTTCTTCAGTTTCTTAACAGCAAGTTCCACTTCCTCTATAGTTGGTGGTGTTACTTCAATTTCTAATCTCCCTTGTGTTTCTTATCTCCCTCCCTAATTCAGTGGAACCATTAAGCAGTTCATCAAAATGTTGGGACCATCTTTCAAGTACCAATTCATCGCTTCCTAATATTTCTCCATCCTTTTTCTGCATAATGTTGTTCTAGGTGGGAATTCTTTACAATTCTTATTTAACCTTTGGTAGAAGGCTTTACTTTCATTCATTCCTCTTAGATGTTCCAGTTCCATTAATCCTTGTCTTCCATATTCCCTTTTTCCTTGTATGTAATTTTTTCCTCTCTTCTTGCTTTGTGGTATTCCTCCAATGCGTTTCTCGTGTGATTCCTTTGCAACATCCTTTTTTATGTGGTTCATTTTAAAGTGCTGTTATCCAGCATAACATTCTTCAGCAAACCAGTTATTGTAATTTTACCTATTTACTCTTCCTAACATAATGTCTGCTGTGTTGGTTAATGCACCTTTAAACTCTTCCAGGCATCATTAAGCCCTTCATTAGTTAGAACATTTTTTAGGTTACTGTTAATCATTTCAACATGTCTATCTTTCTTATCTGGTTCCTTTAGCATCTCGCAATTAAAACTTTTTGCCTGGAATCATTGTCTTTTTCTTATATTAGACAGCATACTTGTAACTGTTGACACCATTAAATAGTGATCAGAATCGACATTAGCCTATTAGCCCCCCTATAACTTCTGACATCCATGAGATTTGATATGTGTCTTGTGTCAATTAGGAGATGGTCAATTTGAGTAAGGACTTGTCTATCTGGAGACTTCCACATCATTCTGTGTATATCTTTATGGTTAAAAATTGTACTACCTATCACCATATTCCTTGAAGAGGCAAAATTTGTAAGTCTAATTGCATTATCATTAGATACGTCATGGAGACTAAATTTTCCAATAACTGGTTTAAATATCTCTTCTTTCCCCACCTTAGCATTCGTGTCTCCTATTATGTGATTTTGCTTGGAAATTTGTCATAAGATGTTCTTTTTATTTGACATGATAAAACGTGTTCATAACACATGATTTTTCTTCTGGCAACTATAGAATACTGTGTGGTTTCTCTTCTCTATAATTCCTTCTCCAATTCATCTCATCTCCTATATGGCTGTGATGTCCAGACCATAACTATCCAACTGTCCCAAAAGCATTTTCAGAGATCCAGGCTGGTACAATGACAAAATATTCCATGATCCAGTTCTCAAGTCTTTTTACGTTTGCAATGGGTGTTCACTAAGATCCGTCTGGCGATTTCTTCTTTTGATCTTGCAACAGTACCATTTTTCAGGATAGGGTCATCAACCCTAAGCCCAACCCCCAACCTGAAGGAACAGGAACTTTGATTTTAGACAGGAAACTTTGATTTGACAAGAACAGAAGCCGTTATTCCCTTAGAGACTTGCCTTCACCTTGGCTAACGAGCAGCCTCTACCAATCACAATAGGCTATCTAACTCAGCCCATGTGTGTAGCTGTTGGCCTACTTGAAGATCTTCCGCCTCCACACTAGACGCTAACCTGCTGCCAATGTACACCATTCCATGCCACCTTTAGGAACAGTTTCCCATTTCAAGGACAAGAGAGTGTCCTGTACCTCTACCTGCTATTAACCCTCCTAAGATGTTGTTGGCACTTGGTAGAGGGGGACAACTTATACCAACTGACACTCAGTCTCCTGAGCCGTGTTCGCCACCATAAGGCGCCCATCCCCCACCACATGGAGGTGCGCTTGGAAGTTTTCCTTTTTTCAAGGTGTGGAACCCAAAATGCTTTTCCCATCCTCTCCAGTACTTTCGGGGAGGTAAATTTAGTTATTAATTCGTACAAGTGACTTGGATACCGCATTTAACATGAATATTAAATTAGAGCCTAGCCAAGCAAACATAGTATTTAAATTCCAAAATGTCAAAATACAGTTATTAAAAACTAGTTTGCATATTAAGTTCAATACAATATGTTTACAAAAGAATATAACTCCTAAGTATGCTACTGTAAAGATTAATTGCTCCTCCAAGGCAGCAAAAACAACACAACAATACGCTGAACACTTTCGGGTTAAAGAAGAAATTAAGGCATTATACATTAAAAAATCGCTCCTCAATATTCGTTTATTCAAATTGCATCTACAGATTCTGAACAATATTCATCCTGCCATTATTGATAAGGTTTTAGAAGCAGCACACAGATACATATTGTTACGTCTCACTCAGTATGGTTTACCAGCCACACGTTGGTTGGTATTTGTTATTTACCCGTTGAAGTCTCGCCGTGCTTCATCAATCTGTTACCTTACTTTATTTTATTGATGTGTTGTATTTGGTTTGTTTCCCGATTTTAAGGCACCAAATTGTTTTATTTCCAAAACAATTAAAATGATTCTTCTCACCTATTTCTTCTTTTCTCTTATCTTAATTTAATCCAACTCACCTGTGCCTTGTAGTTGATTTGAATTTCGTTCCAAAAAATCAGGGTTACCAACCTCTATTTTTTTTGGTAAAAAAATTATTTTCACCTTGGCTATATTAAGGAATAAATTGTCTGTAAGGTTAACATAAATTAAATACACAATTGATAATAGTCAACACTATATTATTTCTGTAGTGTTTTTTATTAATTTCTTTTTTAAACAACATGAAATATGTTTATAATATATATTTTGCTCCTTTTCTTGTTCTTTACTAGCTCAGCGGTTGGCAATAGTGTTCTCTTAGTATTCCAGGTCTAGTTGATTAAAACGTTATGTTTTATTGTAATTATTTTAATTCAGTTGGGTTCTTGTGATTGCAAGAAAATTAATAAAAGATCTTTAGAAAGTACAAAACTTCACATAAAACTTACTTAAATATTATACATGTGTTGAGTCACAGTGGGTGACTAGGTTAATAGTTCGTTTTTTTTTTTAAAATGATTCCGGCTAATAATTTGATCACCATAAATTAAAAAGTGAATAAAGATATAAACTGAGTGTCTCTAAGTTATTCCTTAAGTGAGTGTTTATATAAAGTTTATTATTAAGTGAAAACGTGTCACAGTGTAGACTAGTCGTTTTTCATTTTAGTTTTTTAAGTTAATTTATACTTATCACATTCCTTTACATCTGATTTTTCTCTCTGAGTTCGTTTTTCTTTTATAATTTATTAAGTAGATTTTTTCTTTCAATTTCCAATAATTCTGGTTATTAAATTTCTTTTTTCCATACTATTATTATTCATCATCTCATTTTGGTTCATTGCAATTTCATTTCTAGTTGATTTATTGCTTTATATGATTATATTGACCTGCATGAATTTTATGATCTGCTCTTCTCTGAATCTAATAATGGACTCCCAATTCATTTGTAACGGTTTTTTTATAATAATATTTTGTTGTCATAGTAACCAGACTCCTATCTCTATTGGCTGAAAGAATTTTGTACTCATTGTTATATGGTTTGAGTTTTTTGCCCAAAATGAATAAATATTTTTAAATTAGCATAACTTTCTTATACTACTTTGAATTTCTATGATAATAACATTATTGGATTGCATTTTGTAACTATAAATATTTTTACGATTATTTATTTACTATTTGTTTGCACATAATCACTGGTTAACGTCTATTTCTTTCAGTCGCCATCTTTAAAGTTTGCCAACTATATATATAAAAAAAAATTGTTACTTACCGGGTTCTTTTCGGCGAACAGGAGAACAGATTATGGTTATTCGAAATAAAGAAAACTTTATTTGTTTCCCATGAATTATTTATTAATGTTATATCCCTTTATTTCTTTGTATTTACTTCGTTACCTTAAGAACATTGCTTGTTAGCCATATTTATAATCATTTAATTATATACTTTTCCTTATATATATATATATATATTGTAATGGTACATATCTTCACCTAACCATAATGAAGAAGACCAGATAAATTATTTAGTCATTAACACTAGAATAAAAAGGGATGAATTAGAATAGAAGAATGGGTGAATCAGAATAATAAAACGATCACACATATCAAGGTAGTCAGAACAGTAACTTATATTAATAAAGTAGTAACAAACAAACAAACCAAAATGGTAAATACAGAAACAAGACGATTTAACCCGAATAGCCCAATAGATGGTAAGTGAGAGAGTAAAACTAGCCCCAAAGGACCAAGAATAACCTAATAGTGACAACTGCAAATGGACTAGAAATAGCCACCGCACCAACATAAGTGTAAATAAGAAGAATAGTGACTAAAAGACAATTAACATATAAGTGTAATGATACAATCAACCACAACACTAAGGAAGTGACGGATAATGTATGACAAAAGAAAGTGAACTAAGAAGCAACACCAAACTTGTATTAAACCAAAGAAATAGAATCACTAATGAAAATTGTATATAATATTAATAATTGTAAGGACAGACAAGTTAGAGATACTAATCATAAAGTACTTAAGATATAGAAGGGCACAATAACCCCAAACAAATAGAGTAAACTAAGACAAATCACATTAGCACGATACTAACATATTAGTGATACAATAAAACGACATGAACTTGTTAATATTATAATTAAACCTTGTAAAGTGAGAGGTAGAGAGGTAGAGAAATAGTGAACATAGTAAAGTGAGAAAGAGAATTTAAAGTTACGTAATACCCACTAGTAACACTTAAATTAAACATATAAAGTGCAAAGTGATAGTGTGAAAACCCCAAATTAAATAGAACCCTATTGATAGGGATAGACACCAAATAATCAGTGAAAAAACACTAAAGAGTTAAGAGTGATCAAAAACCATCAGTGAGTGGTAAAAAATAAGTGAAGGTTGATAATGGCTAATCACAGAAAGGACTGTGGCACTTAATAGCAATTATCCAGTGAACACAAGTGTATTAATAACAAAATGAAACAAAGTGTAACAGACTAGATAATAAGTAGTAGGTTTTAGATAATAGTAGTACTTACTACTTGTCATATTTTAGTTTGCAAATCTTAATGTTAGGTAATAATTTGTTAATTAGTATTGTTACTCATGTATTCAAGAACGAATGACTATCAGTGTGTTAATACACCAAAATATATGATTTTATTCACAGAAATAAGAATCCAATATCATTAATTTAAAATGATACATTAAAGAATATTTTTCATGACAAACTGATAATAATAAAAAAGATATTAATATTAGATAGTAAACAGTTGTTGAAGATTCAGTTATGGCTTAATGTCATTTAGAGTTAGTCATAACAATATACCATTGTATTAATATGTTTAATTCGTGTTTGTCTTTATTTTTTATGTCAAGTAATAATTATAATTCGTCAAAGAGTATGAGGAGATGAAGAGTATGAGTGAATAATATATTTCAAATAAGTATGTGTTAAATGAATGAGAATTATGTTTTAATGAATAAGGTTTATGTTCCAAATAATTGTGTTTAAATGATAAGAATTATAGCTATGGGAATTATTAAAACCATTAGATGTTATGTTATATGTTATAAGAAATAAGATTTTAAAACCAACAGTAACCAGTAAACAAGAAACAAACCATACATTCAAATACAATGACACTGAAAATGAGTTATGACAGTAGACAAATTAATATAGGGAAACAATAAAATTACACACAACTACAAGAACCGACTTAAACATTGAACAAATGAACAGAATCTTGTATTCAAACAATCAGGACCCATTACAAGGAGAATAAAATGTAATATCAGTAATTAAAGAAAAATAGTCAATTGCTGTTTAAGCCTATGCAAATTCCCAACTGTCAACAACAAAAAACTTCAATTTTATAGAATTAAACACTGACATTAGGAAGACTAACCCACATAAACTATGAAATACTAATAGACAATCATGTTAAGGCAGAAGTATTATGATAATAATGTAAATTGAGAAAACAGTATAATTAAATAAAATTAACAAAACTGTCAAAATGTTGATACCTAAGTGAACATTATAATATTGGATGTCAAATTAATCCTTGAGCAAAAATATGAACAGTGGTGATAATATTTACTACTAAAAAGGGAGTACTGAAGATTAATTACATTTAGAAGATCTGTAACCAGTTTAAATAAAAATTCAAATACTCTAACAATACTCTTTAGCCAATTTCAGCCAATCAAAAACTTTGAGTAACCATGACAACAACCGAATATTGACTAATTTCAGTTAGGAACAATACTTTATGGAGAGACGCCACGCCGTGAAGGGCTCAAATTTTCAACAGAAAAACAGAATAAGTGCCCACAATTTTGAGGAGTAGCAGTACAACCGAGGAGAGGCCATTACAACTAATTTACACCAAGGACCAGCTCGGAATTAATCCAGATGACCGGAAAATACCTGTAATTAAACCTGTAAACACAATATTTAATTTATAGCAAACCTTGTACAATTTTAATGATCACAAACTTTTAATGATATGTTCTAATTTTGTTATCTTGTTATATAAACCTCTGTTTCGTACTTAAAAGAACCCAGTTGGCAGATTTATTTTGTAAAATAATAACCAGAGTCAATTGTAAACTTACACTGCCAACCTAGCGCTCCGCAGAGCGAGAGATTATATTGCCGAGGCTAAAATTTTATTATAACAGTTATTATTTTTATTAAGCGTTAACGATAATTAACAAGCAAAAGCCTAATAAAAAAGTGTGTACTGATAACAAACTGTCCAGTATTTATTTGTAGAAAATATTATGTATGTTTTGTTTACTAGCAGTGGGTCGACATAACCACATTAATTCAAGTTGGCAACACGTGTTCCCCCACTGACACGAGAATCAGTTACAAGCCAGACGGCGAACTATTCGAATTTTCGATAACAAATCACCATACTATACCAATACAAACTTTTAATTGTTTTCAAGAATTACTAATTGTGCGAGAAGGGACAGGTAAGGCACGCAGGCTACCAGACGCTTCCGAACGACACAATTTACATTCGATAAATCTAACAACTACACAAACGTTAAACTTTAATGTTATTCTCCACACGACACACTTATCTTACTACAATATATATATAAGTTTAACATTTTAAAAATAAAAATAAAACGAAACCATGGTATTTATTCAATTCATTAACTAACTACATTGAGCAAACCAGCGCTCCTTATTTATTACGTAATTTCATCCACTCTGTCTTACATACCCCATGCCCAAAGGAGATCTCATTCTTTTTAGTAATTAAAAAAAAAAACCTTTTCATTTTAAAATGTACAGTAGACGCCCTCTTAACCGGCCTCGGATCAACCGGCCGCCGCTTTAACCGTCCAGACTCGTCTGTTTCCCACGCTTTCGATATCCGTTAATTAAACGGATGTTTCTACATTTTCTATTTGTTTTTGGTAATCAAGCGGCTTTCGATTACCGCTTTAACCAGCCGACCCTCAGACTCGTCTGTTTCCCACGCTTTCGATATCCGTTAATTCAATGGATGTTTATACATTATCTATTTATGTTTTTAGTAATCAAGCGGCTTTCGATTGTACCGCGTAAACATAAATGTGAAATTACACCAACACGGCTCACTGGCATGTCAAAAGTTTCATGATTTGCACTTGTTTATTTTATTGAACGTCTTTAGTCAGTTTAGTGGTGGATTTGTCAATGTGAAGACGTGTCGATTATTACTGTACTGTACTACTGTAAGTACACCCAGTTTCATTATTTTTTTCGTATGCTACAAACATGAGTGACAAAAAACGGAAACATGTAGTAATCAGTATCGCGCAAAAACTTAACGCCTTAGAACGTTTAGACAAAGGTGAATCGGTACAATTAATATGTAACGAATTAGGCATGGGAAAAAGTACTGTCAACGACTGGCGGAGAAACAGAAATTCACTTCAGGATTACTGTATGCAGGTTGAATCACAAAAAGTACTCAAGTCCCGTTGCACAATTAGAAAACCAACCAACGAGATTGTTGATGATGCCCTTTGGGTATGGTTTGTCGAACAACGTCGAAAAGGTATGCCGATTAGTGGGCCAATATTAACAGAAAAGGCCTTATGTTTTCACAAAAAACTCGAAAACCAGGCCGAATTTGTTGCTAGTGATGGGTGGTTATCGAGGTGGAAAAAACGGCATGGAACACATGTGCTTGATGTGTGTGGGGAAAAGCTGTCCGCTAATCCAGGAGCAGTAGATGAATTTACAACAGAACTCGTAAAAATCATAAACGAAAAAGAACTTAAACCAGACCAGATATATAACCTAGATGAAACGGGCTTAAATTTCAAACTTCTACCAAAACAAACGTTCGCTATGGCAGATGAAAAATCAGCACCGGGAATGAAAGTTAACAAAGAAAGATTGACCTTTGCTCTCTGTAGCAATGCCGCGGGTACACATAAGATTCCTCTTTTTGTGATTGGTAAATCGAAGAAACCGCGTGTGTTTAAACATGTTAATATGGAAGCCCTCCCGGTTTACTATAGATCTCAAAAATCTGCGTTGATGGACTCCCATCTTTTCAAAGAATGGTTTATAACGCAATTCTTACCAAAAGTTAAAAGCCATTTAATCAATCTAAAATTGCCTGTAAAAGCTTTACTTGTCATTGACAATGCACCGACCCACCCCAGTGCTGATCAATTAGTATGTGAGGAAGACATCAGCGTTTTATTTTTGCCTCCTAACGTAACTAGTCTCATACAACCTATGGACCAGGGAGTAATTGCAAGTTTCAAAAGACGGTATAGGCGAAAATTGTTATCTGAAATTTTGGGTAAAATGGACGATGAAAACTCAGGACTTGTAGACGCTGTAAAGACTATAAACATCAAAGATGTGGTGTACATGATAGCAGCTGCGTTTGAAGAAATTTCCTACACTGCTTTTATAAAATCATGGAGGAAAGCTTGACCAGGCATTGAGAATTACGTTGACCAGATAACGGAAGAAAATACACGTGTCCCAGATAACGACAATCAAAGTTTACTCTGTGATCTGCAAAAAATAATGGTAGAATGCGAAGAAAGAGATGTCGAAGAATGGATAAATGGTGATCAAGAGCTTGAAAACGAAACTTTGGCTGATGAGGAAATCATAAGTGTTGTCTGCCAGCAAACTGATATTGACGAAGATGGGATCATAGAAGAAAAAGAAGAAGACAGCGAGGGAAAAGTCAGTCACAAAGACGCATTGGAAGCATTACAGCTGGCAGTGCGATACGTCGAACAACAAGGTGAGGCATCTGGTGTCTATGTCATGTTTATGCGAAAGTGGCGTGACCACGCTTTTAAAAATTCATTCAGACTTAAAAAGCAAAAAACAATCACGGATTTCTTCGTATTGTTTAAATTAGCAGCCATCCTTACTATTTCTTTTATGAATTTGCTAACTGCTATAATTTTTTTTATTGTTCGACTAAGCTTTTCATCATTACTGACATCTTCAGGTCTTAAACAACCTTAGAAGTCTTAAGAGGTTGTTTAAGACCTGAAGATGTCAGTAATGACGAAAAGCTTAGTCGAACAATAAAAAAAATTATAGCAGTTAGCAAATTCATAAAAGAAATAATCACGGATTTTTTTCAAGTGTAACTGAAATACTGTATACAGTGTTAATGTTATGTCTGTAAAATAAACAACTTTTAACGATACAGTACTGTACAAGTGTTTGATTTTGTTCGGTTTAACCGGCCATTTTGTTAACCGGCCGACCCCCTGGTCCCAAGCTGACCGGTTAAGAGGGCGTCTACTGTATGTTTGATTTTAAAATTAGATGATACCCGAAGGTTACTTAGCTGTTCATTCTTTGGTGTTGTGCCACTCTCCAGTTCCTATCGTGACTTTGTTCACTCCGCACATTTTGTATTTCACTTTCGGTTCAAACCAAACTGTTATTACTAATATCTCGATTGCTTTAAATCACATTTTACACTTGCTGGGTGTTGGGCCCAATTGAAATCTCGTTAACTGATATTACTTATATGTACTTTTGATTTTAAAATACATTTTTTAACTGCGGGCGAGATGAAAAACTATGCCCGGCCGGCGAATGCGCGGACTGCTTGCGTCTGGAGTTGTTAGATGTTCATTGCCGACTGCCTTTGTTCTCCAAGCGTCAACGAAACTGCTGGCGTTGACACACCTACATTCCAGCGTGACGTAATATCGTATGATCCGTTTAGTTACATAATTTGCTTTTCACTGGAGCTGACCTTGGCACAATTCCACCCAATACTTGTTGCGTTGTATAATTCATGAACTCTAAGTATGTTTACTTTTCCCGTAATTATTTATATTATTTTTCATGTTTCCCCAAAATTAAGATTACATAATAAAACATTAATTTTTTATTAAAACACAATATTTTTTATATTACCCCAGGTAGGCCTAAATGTCCCGTTACAATACCCCCTCAATGAGAGGTTTTATGCCGAAGCATAAAAACTCTCATTGACACACTCATACTTCCTAAAGGGATCAGTCAGGATATGTCGCCACAACCCCCTTTACGTTTTATTAAAAAAAATCGCGATTCACTTACCCCCTGGTCCAGTGACTGTGACCGCACCTGAATGACCTTACTGGACTTCTCTCTCGAGATCCCAACACCGCAAGGTCAGTCAGGCACTTGACGCTCCTGCTCTGACGCGCTGGCCAGCTCAGGACCGCCGCCACAGCGTCACCAGACACTGAAACATCAAATCAAAAATATCAACTAGTGGCCTTGTATAACACCATATCCCTACCTGATCTGTTTCCCTTTAGCTGTGCGCTGGTTTGCGTTAAGAACCACTGGTTTTTCTTAACTCTATAAACCAGTTTAAAACTGTATATATAAACCCTTAAAATAACATGATACATTTGTAAACTTCTGTATTCTGTATACTCTCTCTTGTTAACTTTTCTTCCAAATTCAAAATTATTGCCCTGATTCCCATCAGAATTTAAATAATCACCTCCCATTGCATCAGGGATTCTAATGTGATTGAGAGCACCTTTCATACTCCGGGGCAAGTGGGAGAGCACCATGCAAATTTAATAATAATAATAATAATAATAAATAGACTCACCAGGCTAATGAGATCCTTGGCCCTGAATGTTACTCAGAATTTCACTAATATCTAAGGAGAAGTCGCTTGCAGCCACACGTAAACAGTCCTCCAAATGTGAGTCATTTAATCTTGATCGTGCTTTGTTCTTGATGTATTTCATTAATGAAAAACATTTTTCACACAGGTAGGTTGTCCCAAACATCGCCAAACATTTGAGAGAAGCATTTCGCAATGTCGGAAATTTCATTGTATCATTTGCACCCCAGAAATCTGTGATCCTTTCCTTTTCGAAAAGATATTTTAAGGCTTGAGAGGACTGGAGCTCTAATAATTCAAGTTCCGCGCGAGCAAGTTTGTGCTGTTGAATAATCTGAATTTTTCTGAGAGAGTCCACATTGAATTGAAATGGATTGGTCACCATATTAAACACCATATTAACAAGTCGATTGACTTGTTACGCCTTCCATTATTCTCGACTCTGTTAACTGACTTTCTGTATTACTGTCAGTGAAGCTGACTTCATTGTTAATATTTTCATTCGTATTCATCATTTTATATTATTTAATTTTTTTACTTATTTATAATACACATTTATCAATCATATCATAACCTTACTACTTATGTTTACACACTTTTTAGTTACCTCAGACAACCATTCTGTTCTCCCAAGTAGGCCTATATTTATATAAATTTCTTTATATAAACGTCTCTAAGTTCGGAAGCCAATGTAACTATAAATATTTTTACGATTATTTATGTACTATTTGTTTGCATATAATCACTGGTTAACGTATATTTCTTTCAGACGCCATCTTTAAAGTTTGCCAACTATATATATAAAAAAAAAATTGTTACTTACCGGGTTCTTTTCGGCGAACAGGAGAACAGATTATGGTTATTCGAAATAAAGAAAACTTTATTTGTTTCCCATGAATTATTTATTAATTTTATATCCCTTTATTTCTTTGTATTTACTTCGTTACCTTAAGAACATTGGTTGTGAGCCATATTTATAATCACTTAATTATATACTTTTTCATATATATATATATATATATTTCAATCACTTTCTGCTACAGTCCGTTTCTTGATGGAAACTTATATATATATATATATATATATATATATATAAGTTTAACATTTTAAAAATAAAAATAAAACGAAACCATGGTATTTATTCAATTCATTAACTAACTACATTGAGCAAACTAGCGCTCCTTATTTATTACGTAATTTCATCCACATAATAACATAGCTTTGTACTTTCATAATTACATTTACTATTTTGTTATTGGTTGACAAGGGGTTGTGATATGGTCACAAAGTTATTTATTTTTATCCTTCCCTTTGCCAGTCACTTGGGTTTTGTCATCGTCTCAGTCCTTGTCTTGGTTTTAAGTTATTATTGTGCTATATTTTAATATTTTTGTTCATTAATTCCTTCATACTTTGACTTTCTTTATTCCTTTAGTGTTGCAACTCACTTTTTTATTAAATGGTAATTTCTTCTTTATTTGTGGGCTATCTTTTGTAACGTTATATAATATCTATTATTGTATGCCGCACACATCTTAATCAGTTACGCAAACTTCATAGATTAGAACATAAACATTGCCAAGAGTCCACTATTGTTTGTAAACACACATTTTATCCCAGAGTCATGAACCTAACTGCATTAAGCTTTGATGATAATGAAATGAAACTTTTAAATAAAGGGTTAAATTATAATCTTCCACCTGTCGGCAAAAACAAACTTATCTATGAGGTCGTTGAAGCGGAAGCGGCCGTAAAAACTATTCCAGACCCGAATTTGCAAAATGAAGCATGTGTTCTTATAAATACAGTAGACTCTCAACTATCCGACCTAATGTGGCGGTCGGCCGGGTCGGATAGCAAAAAAGTCGGATACACCGGAGCCGTAGGCATACCAGCCTCTGTAAGGTCAATGACCGCCACCCTATTGCGTTGACTGTACTTGTTGCTATTTGGATGTGTACGTCATATCAGTTTGTCCTTATAAATGACGTACAGTAATAAATGAATTATAAAGAAATGAAATAAGAATTCGCAACTACAGTATCTTTCACAAAACCTTTATTTGAAGGACGAAACAAAATGTGTAGTTAACAATAAGTTGAATGAGTTTTAATTTATACGAAAGCTTTCAACCAAATTAGTTGTTAATATAAATCAAATTATAATAACTTAAAACTACGTACTGTATAATGAAAGAACAAGTGAAACTTACATTGTCTAAGGTTTGAAAAAGTCTGTAATTGAGACCTGCTTCTTTCCTCGCATTAATTTCCTCACTGCTATATCCTTCCACTTATGTAAACATACTGCTACGACAGCACAGAACAATGTACGCGTTTATCGAATATGCCAGAAGATCTCGATGTAAGCGTGTGGTGTACGTGCTACTAGACGCATTTTGCGAGAATTTTCTCGACTGTGCCGGGCTTCGCTCGGGCACTCGGACTGTGTCAAGGGCGTAGTAATTACGTAGTTCACGAGAGATAAGACGCAGTTAGGAAGCTTCTGGTGTGTGAGCGTGACTATAAATACATCGGATAGCGGCCTTAGTTTTTCAGTTCAATGCGAGATATTTGATAGTGCGGTCCGAGAGTATTAGTGCGATATATTTCCAGAGCGGTTCGAGTTATTACTGTGTACGTTCAAGTAGTTATTATTGAAGTGTTGCGTTTTATAATCAGACGGTATAATTGTAATAAAATTGAGTTTTAATATTTGTGGACATTTTATTGCGTGTGTACAATTTTCATTTGATTTACTGTAGACTGTGTTGTTAATTACGAACTGTTTTACTGTAACAATTAAAGGTGTGATTAGTGACTTAATTGGTGTCTTGTACTTATTTTGTTTCCACTGTACCTACGACGATCGAGTAGACCGTCGTAACAATATGATGTCTGCTGGTGTTGCTTCTTCTTGCTGGCCAATGTATTCCACTGCCGTCTCGATCGCCTTCAGGCCTTCGGAGTGGGTTATATGATAGGAGGGTTCATCACCTTGTTCCTCTTCAATCGGCTGTTCATTTAATACCATCGCTACAATATCTTCGTCTGCAATTTCTTCGATTTCGTCCTTTGCCAACCATTCTGTGATGTCTTCCAATGAAGCTTCCTCACATCCGGGAACTTTTTCTAACAGCAATACAAGCGCAGTGTTATCAGTTGCATTTTCCATATCACATTGCTGTTCTACCTCTTCCCACTTATCACTGGCTCTGTGATCCAGCAAAATTTTCCACGATCGCACAAGTGTTAAAGATGGAATTTCATCCCATGCCTCGGACACCCATCTGATGACGTCAAGCATGTCTACTGACTGTAGTGCCGTCGCAACTTCTGTATTATCAATTGTCGCGATGATATAGCTTAGTAGCCTACGTCGATATTTCTTTTTCAAAGCTTGGAGCACTCCCTGATCCATTGGCTGACATATAGATGTAACATTTGCAGGCAAGAACAAAGCTTTTATGTCTCCATCTTTTAATTGGTCATTTGCTGGATGTGAAGGAGCGTTATCCAAAACTAGGATTGCTTTCCTTTTTAAATTGTTTTCAGCTAAATGTTTTTCAACTTGTGGCACAAATTCCTGTTCAAACCAATTTTTGAAAATTTCTCCATTCATCCACGCCTTTTTTTGATGGGTATAATGCAGGGGCAAAGAACCTAAATCTTTAAGATTTTTAAAAGCCCTAGGCTTGCAAGATTTTCTAATCAAGGTCTCTCAACTTGTGGTTTCCGGTTGCGTTACTACAAGCTAAAACTGTAACGCGGTCCTTGCTCTTCTTGAACCCTGGTGTGGCCTTTTCCTGTTTAGACGCTAGTGTTTTAGACGGCAACATACGGTAATTCAAACCCGTCTCATCACAGTTGTACACTTGTTCTCCGGAAATACCTTCCTTATCAAGCAGGTCAAAAAAGTTTTTTTAAAGTCAGGGACAGCGTCCTTATTAGCAGACAATGCTTCACCACTAATCGTCATCTGACAAACACCAAAACGTTTCTTCCAGCGATCAAGCCACCCGTCACTGGCAGTAAACTCACCATCATCTCCTTCGATCTGTTTTTTAAACTGAATCGCTTTTTCTTGGAGCAAGGGACCTGAAACCGTCAATCCTTTCCCCCTCACATTTTCATACCACAGATATAAAGCCTCTTCAACTTCCACATGTTTTCCTTTTTGCATAGTTTTTCTAACTTTCACGCCACTGCCACTTGCTTGCTTAGAACACCATTTTTCAATCTCTGCGCGATTTCTTCGCCAATCACCCACAGTAGTTTTTCCAACTCCTAACTCCAGTGCAATTTTGTTTACCGACTCACCAGAATCCATTCTTTTTATTGCTTGCAGTTTTTCTTCCAAAGTTACTACCACTTTCTTTCGTTTGTCACCCATATTTCACTTAAAATTAAAAGCCACCAACAATACTGTATACACGCTTTATAACAAATTAACAATCCACGAACGACTGAACCGCACGGACTGACTTCTGGATACAGACTGACTGATGCAGCTGTTACACACTCAAGTAGGAACACGAAACTTTCCTGTCACAACATGAATCAATTGGCGTACTGTATTGGTAACTGGTGATTCACGCGTAAGCGCCTTCACCTGCGTGGCAGGATTGCTCACATGACGCGCTAGTAATCGGATCGGAAATACTGCATACGTACCGTACTTTTTTTTTTGAGTAGCGGGTCGGGTCGGATAGGCCGGAGGTCGAATAGTCGGGAGTCGGATAGCCAAGAGTCTACTGTAGTAAATTCAATAAAGCCATCATACAGAACAATAATCTACCTCTCGTCTCACGGTGCCAGTCCAGGTACTCCAGTGAACATAGAACTTTAAAACATATGAATACAAAATTAATCAATAACAATGCCCGTATTGTTAAAGCAGACAAAGGTAATACACTAGTTATCATGGACAATGTTTCATACAGTGCTAAAGTTCATGATTTCATTTCTAACAAAAACATTAAACTATTAAAATCTGACCCCACTGAAATACATGTCAAGGAACTCAACAATTGTATTAACAAATGTATCAATTTATTTAATGAAAATACATGACGATACCCAAAGCCCATCAATGCAAAGGCTCCATTATTCACAGGGTTACCCAAAATTCATAAAGACAACATACCTATCAGACCACTTGTGAACTTTACCACCGCCCCTGGCTTCAAAACTGCAAAAGCACTTGCCCGCTTGATTAAAGATAAGTTACAATTACAAAATAATCAAAGTATTGTAAACAACACTGATTTCATTAACAGAGTTAAATCCATTGAATTACAGCCCAACCACATATTAGCATCATTTGATATAACTGATTTATACACAAATATCCATGTAAAAGATACATTAAAGATCTTAAGAAATAATCTGTCTGATAGTTGTTCCATGAATACACAATTGATAAATGAATTAATCAACCTACTTGAGGTAGTTTTAAAACAAAATTATTTCACCTTTGATGGTGTATTCTACTTTCAAGATGATGGACTGGCCATGGGCTCACCCCTCTCCGGCCTATTAGCTGATATTTATTTGAATTTTTATGAGAACACGCACATGTTAAATAATAATATATATGCAAAGAAAATAATATTTTATGCACGGTATGTAGACGATACTTTTTTCTACTACAAATTTTATTAGTGGTTAAATAATTTATGCTACACTCACTTGTTGCACACACCACTAGTACTGTGACTAAAACGTTACGAGTTTAAAATAAATAGTAAAAATCTAAAAATCTGTGCCTATTAAAAGCGGCAACAGAAACTTTACTTGTTTTTTTTTTAAATGAAAAAAAAAAATTAAATTTGTACCACTTACCTTCTTCGCGAATTACCAGGGTGTCGTCTGATGTACTTAGGCAGAGAAAAACAACAGGCAATGCAATGATTAACACATATTTTGCAAGCACAATAAAAATGGCATTTTATTTGTTTCATGACATTTTTCTGTTTACTTTCTTTTATTTTACTTGATATTCATTTTCGACTCAAACTACTACTATTATTTTTCTTAAAGACTTACAAGAACTTGGAATTATTTTTACATGACCAATACACTAAAATAACTAGTTGCAACTTAAAAAACTGACAAACTACTTAACTAAACTACTAAGACGACCCATATTGCTCGCTCTCTCCCTCTCATACTGTAAAATTCCCCATAATTTAGTTATAACCCCTTTTTTATAAATTTGAAAATTAATTGATGAA
Organism: Magicicada septendecula; assembly: GCA_034769895.1. Taxonomy (NCBI): domain Eukaryota; kingdom Metazoa; phylum Arthropoda; class Insecta; order Hemiptera; family Cicadidae; genus Magicicada; species Magicicada septendecula. The sequence continues at coordinate 775,534,992 of CM068367.1, forward strand.
TTTAAATTTGAGTTTACTACTTAACCCGTGTCCTTCTGATGACCACGTGCTGCATCTCGTATGTGTATGAATGTTTCGTTTATTTGTCACATTTCTCGCTTTTGCTGTCCACTCCGCTAACTTCGTCTAAACTGTCGGATTTAACTGTTTCTCTTCAAACTTTCTGTTACACTTCGGAATATGTTAAAATACAAAATTTAAAGTTCGCGAACTGCGTAACTTGTCCTGCCCGGGAACGGGTGATTTCGTCGACTAGTGACGCTACCAAGGTGCGTCGCACATTCAAATCATTTCCGTCAGCATGATCGGTGATTGGCCGAGACGCTCACGTGGCCAGTTAATTAGCCACATTGCGTCGCTTCCGCTGATATACTTTGGTGTCGAGAGTATGGTAGAGGCCCACGGGCGCACACTTACAGCTGCATTCCAAACATTACTGGTGGCAGGCTACAAAGTTTTTTTACACTTTTCCCCAACGGAAGATTCACGCATGTGCGCATAGGCTTACATTCCAACGTTATCGTTTTGTTGTGTGCTAGGCACAGCCCGGTACACGATTGTATACAGAGTGTCCAACAAACATGTCTGAGTTACCGTAAAGGGTGTCCAAACAGATCACTCTCAATATTGTTATTAAACGAAATAAAAACCTACATCCCTCAAAATTGCCCCATTCCAATACCCCCCCCCATGAGAGATCTTCTGCCGAAACAGAAGAAATCTCATTGCTAGAAAACCCCTAAGAGGATCGGAGAGGATATGGTGCCAACAACCCCCCATTTGCTCTTATACATCATGGGTAAACTACCCCCTGGCTCGGCGACCATGGCCGCATCTGAACGAGATCACTGGACTTCCCTATACGAGATCCCAACACCATAAAATCGAACAGACACGCACCACAGCGCACCTCACCTTGTAACATGCCACCCCAAACTCCAAATCCCTGGCCTTACTCCATGCCAGATCCTCAACCGATATGTTCCCCCTTATCATGCACACTGGGTCGCCTTCAGCAATTCTGGGCCCATACACATACTTGTCAATACATTTTTTAAATTCAAAAATATTCATTGTTAAATCAAACTCATTTATCCTAACATTTGATTATATCTACATACTACACAATACAATTCCATAAAAAACACTAGTACTACACCTAAACAATAATATAATCAGAAGTTAAAACATCAATCAGATGGCAGGCACAGAGAATCAAAACATTTTTTTTTTTTCAAAAAAATTTAAATTTATCAAAATTTTATTCTTTATTTATTTCGAAAAAAATTAAAATTATTTAAATCCATTAAGCATCAAAAGTGGCATTACTTCATTGCCAAAACGGGTCTAGTATTGAACATCACCCATCAGCCGATCAAACTGGGTCAAGTCAGAGCCTTGACCTACATAAGTTATACATAAGTTACATCAGAAAATTCATTGAACCTCTTTAAAATACTATCTTTTAAACACAAAAACATAATAAAATAAGACATCTAAAATTAACAAAGTATTATTATAATTAACAGTAAAATTGATATTTAAATTAATCCAAAATTACACAGTTTACAACTTTACATTTTCAAATTCTATTAAAATTGTTACTTGTTTCAATCAAAATTTTATATTTTTACTATAACCCTCTTTTCTTTACTGTTCTCATTCTCCATTAGTTTGGGTGATTTAATTATTTATACTAACTTGAAAAAATTGCAAATCATTCACAAGTGATATTCTACAGCTGATCAGCTGATTTTCTCAGCAAGGTGAATGACCTTACTACCAACACATTTCAAAATTATATAAATCACATATTTTATCAATCCTTATCTCTAACATAATAAAATAATACATTTATGTGACAGAAGAAACATAGTATAATAAACACATGAACATCCATTTATCAAAGCATAATACAAGCGTTCAGTTAGTGCAAAATGAGACATCATCTTTAAGTTATACAATTTAAAATCGTCGCTCACCTGAGCAACCCCCCAATCCACACGCACTATTGTATTTTCTGTTGGACTGTGACGCCCATTGCCCTCCACAAGGACGGCATAGTTGGAGGAATTTGAACATCTCCTTGTCCTTGCTTTAGCGTTATATTTTAAAGATTTTAGATATCAACATATCTTCGTTTTATAGTTACGTGCCCTTAATGCGGGTCTACCACCTGTCTATGCTGTCCATACTCGGACAGAGTGGCAGCCGCTGTTCCATAGTTCCCGGGATTTCCCCTAGTTTCACCCCCCTATTAATTTCTAGTATCAACCAATTTCAAGCCAGCTATGGTCAAGGGACTTGATTATGGCCATAGCTGACCGCTAGCCAAAACCACGATTAGTGCTGGTAAGGCAGTAATCGCCCGAAAAGTCGCGGATATCAAACTCTACCTTCAAGCATGTTACAACATCATTAACTGCACGGCACGAAAGTCTATCATGGTACAATATACAATTGTACAAAAAGGTGTGCCGTGCATTTTCGCCATTTTGGCCTCCGATGGGGGTAACACTCTCTATTACCCCCAACACTTTCCACTATCTACTGGGGCACATGCCACCCCAGCAATAGCACACTAATAGCTAGACTAAAACATTCTACATTTGCAGTCTCTACACTCTATTATTATATCACTTCTATGAGCACCAAACTGCCCCCCCAAAATTACCCATATATCTTGTATGATAACAAGTTTTTATTTTATTTAACACATTTTTTACACAGTAACACATTTTTTACACAGACACCCTTGCAAGTCCAAACTTTTTCTCTATGACCAAAATAGGAACTACAAAAATGGGATTATCTTACAAATTTACTTTAAAAGTACAATACATTTTGTTTTCTGAAGGAAAACAACTTCTTGAAAAGTTAAGTATTTAAATTACATAATTTCGGTTGTTTCATTCTGAAATTTTCCAATTTCAATTTCTAGAACAACCTACTGTAGTTCGTGGAAATTTTTTTTTTTTTTGGTAATACCTTACCTTACCTTTCCACGAAAGTAGGGGTCCCCCTCCCCGTTCAATGATAATGTTAAATTTCTAGTTTACACCAATTTGTGGACTCGGACCATTGTTGATTTCACCCTTTGCGGGGCTACCGTCAACCATGGTCTGCCTCCAGAATGCCAAAAACCACGATCAGAGGTGGTGAATCTGTGACCGCCCGAAAATGGGGGAGGATCCCTTCTACTTTTAAAATACCATAACATGTGTACAAATAATAATAAAAAAATTATAATAATAAAATATAAAAATGTCTGTTTGTATATAAAAATTTTAATAAACACAAAAATATCTGTCATCACTCAGCTAGATAATACTTTTTTAATTGGGTCACATTATAAGTTCCTTTTATTTCTCGAGTTTGCAAATCTACTAAAACATAAGCATTCTCCATTTTCACTTGGCTAACCTCATATGGACCGTCATACAATAGGAAGAATTTTTTAATTTCTTTGTCCAACGCTGATGATTGATCGTGATTTTTTATTAATACTAGTTGTCCTACCTCATATTGTATGGGTGTTAAATTCCGGTCATGTCTCCGTTTCCGCTGTTCGGCCTTACTCAGCAGGCGCTCCCTAGCGATTACCAATTTCCTATCATGTGGTATTTCCGTCCGGGTTGGAAATTTTACTAGCTCTTCTAATATGCATGATGGCCTTCTCTGAAACATTAACTCACATGGGCTGTAACTAGTGGATTCATGTAAACTAGTGTTAATATACTCCTCTATCTTGCACACAAAAGTAGCCCATAAAAAATGTTTTTTACGGCAAAAGGTTCTAAACATTCTCCCTAACTCCCGCATAACACGCTCACTTGGATTTGACTGTGGATGATATACTGATGTATGTTTAACTAAGAAATTTTCCCAACCTAAAGTTTCCCGCCAGGTGTTGCTGGTGAACTGCAAACCATGATCTGATAATACTATTTTAGGCTTACCTACTTCAGTAAGGTATTCATTTACTATCTTCCTAGCCAATACTGATGAGGTTGCCTTTTTAATCGGGTATAATTTTACAAATTTAGTAAAAACATCTAACACAACAAATAAATAATTTACCCCGCCACGACCTTTGGGTAAGGGGCCATATAAATCAACGGCAACTAATGCTAAAGGATTGTCCGGCATTACATGCTGCATTAAACCCTCCTGTTTACGATTGTTTACTTTAGCTTTCTGACAAATTTCGCATGTTTGTAATATTTTACGCACCGTTCTTTCCATATTGTTGAATTTACATGACTCTTTTAATATGTCACTACATTTCTTGGGGCCTATATGACCATACCTTAGATGGCAATCTCTCACTACTTCAGGTATTATAACTTTAGGGATGCACACCTTCCAATCATCTCCCTGTTCATGTCCCCGATGAAATAAGTGTTTATTAAACAAACTAAAATGTTTCTCCCACTTGTGAGGTACGTTAGGTATTTGACTCAAAGCTAATATTATTCTATTAAGTTCGGTGTCTCTTTCTTGTTCTGTTGCTAAGTTACTTATTAACTTTTTCATATTTACTTCCCCCACTTCTTTTACTATAAATATTTTATATGTATTTGCTACGTTTACTTCGGTATTATTATCAAAATCTGTTCTGGATAGGACATCAGCTACTATATTTTCTTTACCCTTACAATACTCAATTGTTAAGTCATATTCTTGTAATATTAGCATCTACCGCACTAACCTACCATGTGTTAATTTACAGTTCTTTAAAAACGTTAAAGCTTGATGGTCAGATCTTATGATTACCTTATTTCCTAATAAGTATGTTCTGAACTTTCTACAGGCGAAAACTATTGATAACGCCTCCTTCTCCGTCGTAGTATAGTTCTTTTCACTAGTTAATAGGGATCTACTTGCAAAAGCTACTACTCTGTGGTTACCACTCCCATCTAACTGAAACAACTCTACTCCCAAAGCAATGTCTGACGCGTCTGTGTGTATATAAAATGGTTCTGAAAAATTAGGATGAGCTAATATAACTGTGTTTAAGAATTTATTTTTTATCAGCTCGAATATTTTTTGCTCTTTTAAATTTCACTGCCATCGATGGTCTTTATTTAATAAATGCCCCAATTGTACTGTTAAATATGAATATTTGTCTACAAATTGCCTATAATAATTGCACAACCCTAAAAAACTTTGCAACTGTTTAACATTTTTTGGTATCGGAAAATGTTGTATTATTTCTACTTTTTTAGGGTCTGTACTGATACCCCTTGCTGAAATTATATGTCCTAAAAAATTAACTTGTTCTTTCAAAAATTCTGACTTCTTAAATTTAACTGTTATGCCATATTCATGCAGTCTACTTAATACCCTATCTAACCTTTCACAGTGTGTATCAATGTCTGGTGATGTAATTACTATATCGTCTACATAAACGGTTGTGAATTCTAAAATCTCTCTCCCTAGCACATAATCCAGGCATTTGATAAAAATTGAAACACTTCCCCGTTGAGTCCAAAAGGTAGCCTGCGAAATTGGTAATTCCTACCGTTGTATAAAAAGGCCACATACTGTCGAGACTCCTCTTCCAGCTCTATCTGCCAGTAGCCTGCAGTCAAGTCTAAGGTGGTGATGTATTTGGTCCCACTAAAACGTTGCAGAATTTCGCTTACTGGTTCCGGTGATTCTCTGTCTGGAACAATTATTCTGTTTACTTGCCTAGCGTCTAAACATAATCTTATCGATAAATCTTTCTTTGTCACCACTACTAAAGGGTTGGAATACGGTGAGGTAGATTTTTCTATTATACCTTCCCTCAACATTTTATTTATTTCCCCCTATACTAAACCCCTCTTGGAGTATGGTACCGGATAGGTTTTAGGTGCAAAGGGTGTTTTTTCTTTAACGACCAATTTACCCTTAAAATTCTTTACTAAACCGGGTTCATCTGAAAAAACTGATTTATTTTTGTTTATTATTAGTACTATTTTTTCTCTGTCTTGGTAGCTAAATTCCCCCTCTTGATATAGGATTTTATTCATTTTCTCCTCCCAATTATCTTCATTTTCAAATAATTTGTTACTATTTACTCTCAAGTTACAATAATTTATCATTAAGGGCCTACACTCGTTTATATCATTGTCAGAAATTAACATTCCCTTACTAATTATTTTTAAAGCTTTCATTCCTACAGTTCTCTTTTGTATGAATGGTATTTCAATTATATTATTATTATTGTTTAATTTCATAGTCTGTGTGTAATAGTTTAACTCTACTTTGAAATTATTTAAAAAATCATTACCTATTATAGCTCCCATATTTAATCCTGGAATAACTAAGAAAGGTACATTTATTGTGTTCTCATTTACTTTTAATTGTAGCATTATTTGTTTAGTTACTTTTTTACTGCGAACACCCGTTACTCCTATAACACTAATTCCCAGTACTGGTAATTGTGGAATTGTCTCTGTAGTCTGATTTTTTATTTTTTCAAATATTCTATCGTCTATAGCAGTCAGTTCACTCCCTGAATCTACTAGAAAAATGTATTTAGAATTAAACACTTCGGCTTCAAATTCTGCCATCCCGAAAGCATTATTACTCTTGCCCGCTTCTTCGTCAGATAAATCATTATGTATACTGGTAATTAGTGACCCTATTGTTAGGTGATTACTAGACAGCTGGGGGCTTTCTTTTTCAACCGCCCTGATTAGTTTAACGGTATTGGGGGTGGTGGTTCACTGTAAACCCCCCTACTGTTTTGATTATGAGCTGGTGCTTCCACGCCCCGAGTTTCATTTGGGTTACTAACATATCCCCCTCTCCCTCTATGATTAAAGTTTCCTGACACTCCCCGATTGTTGGTGAAACCTCTCCCTCTCTGATTCCCTCTAAACTGATCGAAACCCCTATTATAATTCTCCACTCTCCCTCGGGCACTCTCCCTTGGACCCTGACACCGGTAACATTGATTCCGCGACCCATTATAATTACTAGCTCCACAACTAGGGTTTGGACACAACCACGCCCCCCTCCCCTGATCTACTCACACTACTAATAAAATGGTCTGGTTGTCTTGTTTCAGTATTTATTTGTTTTGATTCATTTATTCTCAACTGGTATTTATTATCTTCTTCCTCTTTCATACTCTGGTATGCTTCTAGTATTTTTTATAATTCTGCAATATTAGCAAAATCTCGGGTTCTGATTGTGGACCGTATGTCCTTAGGTAAATGTTTACTAATGTATCTTATAAAAGATGAAAGAGGCATTGGTGGTTCTAAGTATTTAACCTGACTATATAGTCTTGTCACATACGATGTAATGCTCATGTTTTTTATATTAAAATTTCCCCATCCCATTATAGTACTACGTAACCCCTCTTGTTTCTCTTCTGACCAGTACTTATTTCTAAATGCTTGCTCAAACTCATTAAAATCTACCCAGTTATCGTTATGAGCATCCGCCCATATTTTAGCATCCCCTTTAAAGTACTTTAAAATTCTTACTAATTTAATCTCCCAACTTTCTTGGTTATATTTATTAAAACTTTTTATAGAGTTCAAAAATTGTATGGGGTTCACTCCCCTACTTTCATTACTAAAGTACCCTAATTCTACTTCCACATTCACTCTCTCACTCACATTAGTTAATTTCTGATTAATGGTTACACTCAGGTCTTCTCTGACTTTAATTATTTCACGCTCATGTTCTGCTTGTTTATTTTTTAAACTAGTTACATTAATCTTAATTGCATCAACTTGTTCAAAGTTACTTCTGAATTCATCATTTATATTTTCTTGTATTTCACTTGCTCGTTTGATTTGTTCACACTCATTAATTATACATTGAACATTACTCTCAATTTTGTCATTTTGCTTTTTAATTTTATCATAAAATTTACTTGTCAATGTGTCAAATTTTTTATTTGTTTCTAACATTTTCTCTTTTTGTTTTTCGTTAATTATTTTTATATCATTTTTCATCTCGGTTTGTATTTTATTTATATCTATAGTCAATTCATCTCTCACTCCCGCAATAGTCTTATTCTGTTCTTCTAACTTATTGTCTATTTCTCTTAATTTTTGGTCTTGTTTGTTTATTTCTGTTTTCAACTCTATGTTACTAGCATTTATTTCTGATTTGATTTCAATCTTAAATTCATTCAAGCTCGTTTTCAAATTATCGTTTTCTGATTTCATCTCATTTTTAAATTCATTTAAACATGTGTTTATATTATTATTTTCTGATTTCAACTCATTTCTCATTCCTGACATCATCTCCATCATTAACGCTAACTGGTTAAATATATTTACATTATCGCTTATATTACTACATTCAACATTTACCGTTTCAATTACATTTGGCATTTCTAATTGTACATTCTCATCACTACTTTCGTTTGTTGAAATTAAATTGTCTTGAGTAACGTTTAAAATAGATCCCTCTACCCTTTCACCTAAATCTGCATTCTTATTTTTCTCTGCCATTTTCGATCAGTTTGTAAATTAATTTAATTTAATTTAATTTACAAAGTCACTGTTAACGGGCGCCATTAAAATGTTACGAGTTTAAAATAAATAGTAAAAATCTAAAAATCTGTGCCTATTAAAAGCGGCAACTGAAACTTTACTTGTTTTTTTTTTAAATGAAACAAAATTTAAATTTGTACCACTTTTTACCTTCTTCGCGAATTACCAGGGTGTCGTCTGATGTACTTAGGCAGAGAAAAACAACAGGCAATGCAATGATTAACACATATTTTGCAAGCACAATAAAAATGGCATTTTATTTGTTTCATGACATTTTTCTGTTTACTTTCTTTTATTTTACTTGATATTCATTTTCGACTCAAACTACTACTATTATTTTTCTTAAAGAATTACAAGAACTTGGAATTATTTTTGCATGACCAATACACTAAAATAACTAGTTGCAACTTAAAAAACTGACAAACTACTTAACTAAACTACTAAGATGACCCATATTGCTCGCTCTCTCCCTCTCATACTGTAAAATTCCCCATAATTTAGTTATAACCCCTTTTTTATAAATTTGAAAATTAATTGATGAATTTAAATTTGAGTTGACTACTTAACCCGTGTCCTTCTGATGACCACGTGCTGCATCTCGTATGTGTATGAATGTTTCATTTATTTGTCACATTTCTCGCTTTTGCTGTCCACTCCGCTAACTTCGTCTAAACTGTCGGATTTAACTGTTTCTCTTCAAACTTTCTGTTACACTTCGGAATATGTTAAAATACAAAATTTAAAGTTCGCGAACTGCGTAACTTGTCCCGCCCGGGAACGGGTGATTTCGTCGACTAGTGATGCTACCAAGGTGCGTCGCACATTCAAATCATTTCCGTCAGCATGATCGGTGATTGGCCGAGACGCTCACGTGGCCAGTTAATTAGCCACGTTGCGTCGCTTCCGCTGATATACTTTGGTGTCGAGAATATGGTAGAGGCCCACGGGCGCACACTTACAGCTGCATTCCAAACATTACTGGTGGCAGGCTACAAAGTTTTTGTACACTTTTCCCCAACGGAAGATTCACGCATGTGCGCATAGGCTTACATTCCAACGTTATCGTTTTGTTGTGTGCTAGGCACAGCCCGGTACAGGATTGTATACAGGGTGTCCAACAAACATGTCTGAGTTACCGTGGGTGTCCAAACAGATCACTCTCAATATTGTTATTAAACGAAATAAAAACCTACATCCCTCAAAATTGCCCCATTACAAATTACACCGATTAGCGCTTTCAAACGTACCCGTTCATCAGATCGTAACTGCCACCTTAGGTGTGCCAACTGACTAGTGGTGTGTGCAACAAGTGAGTGTAGCATAAAAGATACTTTTTTCATTTTTGATGGTACTACAAGACAGATTGAGCTGTTCAAAAATTATTTAAATAAAATAAATAGCAAGATCCAATTCACACTCGAAACCGAAGTTGACAATAGATTAAATTTTCTAGATTTAACTATCACCCGACAGATAAATAATCTAAAGTTCAACATTTATAGGAAGCCTACTACTACCGACATTACAATACACGCGGACTCTCATCACCCATATTCACAGAAAATGGCGGCGTATAATAGTTTTATTAACAGGTTATTAACAATTCCTCTTGATGATAATGACTTTCAGGATGAACACTAAATACTATAAAACACATCGCGGTTGCTAATGGGTACAGTAGTTTGACCATAGACAAACTGTTAAAAAAGCATGAAAGAAACAAATTTAAACCACGAACGAACAATAACGTACAAAAAATGTTTATATCAACTAATTACACAGGCGTAATGCTTAAGGTTTTGTCATCTGTGCTGAACAATATTGGTTTTAATATCTCGTTCAGAACCAATAATAAGTTACTAAACATTCTAAGACCAAAAGAACACATACCCCCGGAAGAAAAAACAGGAATATATAAACTACTATATAATGATTGCAATAGTTTTTACATTGGACAAACTGGGAGAAGTTTCCGTAAGCGTTTTCGAGAACATATACCAAAAACAAGTAATATCAACAGCATTAAATCCAACTACACCCGACACCTAAATTCACATAATCACAACTATACGGACTTCAGTTCAAACTTAATTCCGTTACATGTATGTAAGAAGGGTTGGTTCATGAATGCCTTGGAGGAGTTCGAAATTTATAGTGCATACGCTGACCCAAGCAGTCGCGATTGCGTGTTGAATGATCAACTAAACTTTGCTTCAAACCACTTGTACGATACGGCCGTGAAACAGCTCGCTGGTAATAAGATAAGATAGCGACCACTCAGTGGCAAATTGAACGTGAACGGGTGCACACCCTACTTCCGCACGCGGTTTGTATGCAAAAAGTTTTGACATTTTATATAATGTGACGACCTCGGTAAGAGTGATAGTTTTATTTTAATATATATCTGATGATGGAGCATAAGCTCTGAAACACGTCAAAGAAGAATTATAAGAAGTCACAAGGCGGACAAAATAAGGTAAATTTAGTTACTTTCGGGGACTTGTTAATGAGTCACTGCCTTTTATCAAGACCACATGGTCACCAGACAAAAACCAACTTGCATTTAGTTCTTTTCAACTGTTAAGTCTTCATTTTCTTAAATTTGTTTATGTGTTCATCACACTCTGTGTTTCTGTCTTATCTTCACACCAACAAAAGCAGTTTATGGTTAATTACAACTCCTGGCTACATTCTTAACCACAAGTCGCTGATTTGTTTGTTGTATTCAGCTTGGCAACTAATTTGGGCTGCAATTGGAAACAGCATGTGGGTTCACTTTTTTCTGGCATGACTGGATAACATCAGCTAGGCATTGCACAGGTGTTCACACAATTCGTAGAATTTCAACACATGTGCTGAATGTAGTGTTTAAATGCTTAACATAGTATGGTACTTGTGACATCATGTAACTACTGTTACACTGCAAACTATCTTTTTGGACACCTTTCTATTAAACCACATCATTGTCTTAAAAACTTTATATTCTTCATCATGAAAATTCCACCCGTAGAGAACATACTGTTACACATTGTTAGGCCAAGTGATGAGTTTTGTTGTGGAGCAGGCAGCCACATGTCACCACTTCTCTCATGTTGTTTTGAATAGCTCATCGAAGTTGCCTCAATGCCTCACAGAGCAGGCTGCAGTACTTTGTTTCACATTCAGGTATGAAATGAACCAGAAAATCCTCCCTTCTAAGAATTCATAGCACCACATCAATTCATTTTGACAAGTCAGGTCATTCAGAAACAGCTGTAATGTGTCTATGAATGTTCATTCAGGTGTTAATTTTTTCCAGTTAGAAAATATATCACAGCCATTTAAATTTGACAGTATATTTTGATTTGATGCGGTCATTTGCAAATTGTTGATTGTGGACTACTTTGGCAAAGTTTATTCTCTTACTATATAAGGAATCATCATCAATTAACAATATAATAACAGCAGTGTTACCATCAATACTAAAAAGTATTCTCATGGCTTAGATATAGTATATAGCAATACTTTCCAGGCACACCTTGTGTGTACGTATGTGTATATATAATTTGTACACTTTACTGTGAATAAGTAGGGTTTAACTTAAAGAATTTTATGAATCATTACAGTAAAGAGTGGGAGTTTCGTGTATGATGTGCAGTTGAGTCTGGATAATTGGCAGCCAACAGTAGATGAACTAAAAATCCTTTCTGCTGAAATGGTTATGTTGGCAAGGAAAAATTTTAAAATTGAAAGACTGGAAGTTAATATGGAATTAGCTAAAGAAATGTTCAAAGATAACACATTTAAATCAAAACAGATTCCAGATATTGCAATGAACAACCCAGGTAATAAATACATATAATATGTTTGAGTGTATAAGATTGTACAATAATAAGATATAATGACTGTGTCTATGTGTGAGTGAGCAAGTGAGTATTAACACACACACACACACACTATATTATTTAAACTACCAAATAATTATATAACTGAAGCATCATTATTTTTTCTTTAATATTATACGAAATCCAAGAATTTAATATTATATTTTCATATTTTGATTTTATACTAATCATATTATGTCAAACTGCTGTGAATAGAATAGGCATATAGACACAAAATTCTGTTAAGTCATTAGTTGCACACATGTTCAGCATAGCATATCACACTTTTATTTGTTTTTGTGCAGTGTGTTCAGTGGTATTAATTTTCTATAAAATTCTGCCAAACGGTTATAACACTTATTTAATTGTTGCACCATATTGGCAAAGAATTAAATGTGTATTGTTTTCATTGTCTGCTAATTAATATATTGCAATGATACATATTTGCACATGGTAATCTATTTGTGTATATACAATAAAGATCAACAGTTGTAAATAGTTTTAAACGGTGCATACAGGAACAGACAAGAATTGGACAATTTGTACCCTGTTTTGAACAGTTATTTACTGGTGTTACGTGTGTGTGTGTGTGTGCGTGCATTTGTGCCTATTCTGACCTGATGGACTGCAGGAAATTATCGTGTCTTTGTGTACACACGTATCTTCGTTATGGTAATGAGCTCTAGTTCAGACAGGAAGAAAATTCAAATAATTAAATATGTTTATATAATAAAAATTCCCACACTGACAGTACCTACAGAAAAGTGAATTATGCCATTTTAAGATGTGCATAATGACACGTGTGGTTACAATTTGAAGGTGAATGGTAAAATTAAAACTGAACTATAAACAAATTAATTATGGAGCTAATTAATATGGGACCTGCAATTAATTAGTATGTAAACAAAGACAAAAATATCATGAATCTTATGATTCTATTAGTTTGCACATGAACACTAATTATGAGTGTGAAAATATGCCAAAAGCGATGTGTGAAAAACCGATGCGCAGAACAAGCCTGGACAAAATGTAACAGGTTTAAGAAGGCTGGGAAGCATTCTTCGATCTGTCAGCGTGCCTTGAATATAAAATCCTGGCTGATTCTGAACAACAAAACAGACATCACTCAGTCTCGACGAGGGATACTCTGTCCAACATAAAACAGATGCCAATCATTCTCAATGGAGGAGACTCTGCCCGACAGATGTTCAAAGTGGAAACTCTGGCATCAGAATCATCACCAGCATCAACATCTTCCAGGATACAAACACACACACACACACGCACAGTAACAACCATAAAAATAAACAGGTGATAAATGAACAATTAATCTTTCTTAAAGAGAGTATAAATAGAACTTAAAGTGTATTATAAGTAAAGATTATAAACAAATTAATTATGGAGCTAAGTAATATGGGACATGCAATTAATTAGTATGTAAACAAAGACAAAAATATCATGAATCTTATGATTCTATTAGTTCGCACATGAACACTAATTATGAGTGTGAAAATATGCCAAAAGCAATGTGTGAAAAACCGGTGTGCAGAACAAGCCTAGACAAAATGTAACAGATTTAAGAAGGCTGCAAAGCATTCTTCAATCTGTCAGCGTGCCTTGAGTATAAAATCCTGGCTGATTCTGAATGAAAAAACAGACATCAGTCAGTCTCAACGAGGGACACTCTGTCCAACATAAAACAGATGCCAATCATTCTCAATGGAGGAGACTCTGCCCGACAGATGTTCAAAGTGGAAACTCTGGCATCAGAATCATTACCAGCATCAACATCTTCCAGGATACAAACACACACACACACACGCACAGTAACAACCATAAAAATAAACAGGTGATAAATGAATAATTAATCTTTCTTAAAGAGACTATAAATAGAACTTAAAGTGTATTATAAGTAAAGAAAAAAAACATACTTAAGTGTAAATAATGTAAGTAGAAAAAGTAAGTAATATAATAAAATTTTGTACTTTAACATTATTTTGTAATAACTTGTATATATACTTAACATGGGTGCACTGTTACTAATATATTCTTGAGCGAATCTTAAATGATTTTTTTTTTTTTTTAATACTACAAGTAAATTTTCATTTTATACAATAAATGTTTTAATATTTTCTTAAATATGTGATTTAAAATATTTAAATTACTTATGTGCATTAAATGTTTATGTTAGGCACCCAAGTATCTAGAACCTTGTCTTTCAGTATGTTTTGTATATTTTTGTTAAATGGTTGTTTGTATATTATGATGTGTATTTTTATAATATGTATAATACAGATAATGCTTGTAAAACAGCTTCTTTTAAAGAGTAACATTTAAATTCATATTTCTTTTCAATTGTAAAGAATTTGTTTTTTATAAATCAAAGGTTCTATTAGTATTTATTGCACACCACAAAATCTTCCTTCTCTCTTCTTACATAAAAATTGATTGTGCAACAAAAGAGACTTAACATGACAAACACAGAAATCCCATGACCTAGCTGGTAGTTTATTTGATGTGGAGTACCTTCAGATACGCAATTTATAAACTGTCTGCTATTAATATAAATTGTTGAAAAAGGTTTTCTTCAAATTGTACATTAAAATTTGTAATTCTCACATTATACATTATACTGTATGGTGTAAAAGCTAAAAAAATGCAGTAAAAATAAAATTATAAAAATAACATGGTTTCTTACAAAATTAAAAAAAAAATACTATTTTGTCTAATTATGATAAACACAGTAAATAATTAAGCCATATTCATTATAAAAAAGAATCAACATATGGACTTGTGACCACGTATTTTGTTCACAGTTAAATGTAACATGCAAGATGAAAACTTGAAACAAATAATGCACATTTATATATAGATTCTTATCAATTTTTTAATGTTTTTATTTTAAAAAATTAAAAAACCAACTTAATTAACTGACATTTATTACTGTGTTAACTGATGCAGTTACAAGGTCTGCAATTAAATTCGCGAACTCATGCTAGAAAATATGCTACATACCTTATTGTTGAATACCGCTATGGTCACCTTCAAGTGCTCCCCTTGGGAAGCTATACACCGATGCAGTTTCCCACCAATTCATACTGCACCCTTCGAAGCAGTTTTGGATCTCTTTTTCTGGAATGGCCTTCAGAGCTGCTTTCATGTTAGCCTTAATGTCCTCAATGTCATCAAAATGTCTTCCTTTCAAAACGTATCTGAACTTTGGGTAAAGAAAGAAGTCATTGAGGGCAAAGTCAAGTGAGTATGATGGGTGGTCTACAAAGTTATTTTTTCCTGGCCAAAAACTCCCATACAGACAGTGCCATGTGCGCAGGTGCATTGTCATGATGAACGAGCCATGAGTTGTTGGTGAAAAGTTCTGGTCATTTGCGTCTCACTTTTTCATGCAACCTTTGCAGCACTCCCAAATAGTACACTTGGTTAACTGTTTGTCCTGGTGGTACAAATTCATAGTGAACAATTCCTTGGATATAAAAAAAGGTTATCAACGTTTTGATTTTCGATTTTGATTGATGGAACTTGGAGACTCAGGTGACTTCCATTGGGCACTATGTTGCTTGTTTCAGGGTCAAACGCAAAGATCCAGGTTTCATGACCTGTGATTATTCTGCCCAAAACATCGTCTTGCCTCTCCAACAGGTCTGTGCACACACAGTTCAACCCTCCTTTGCTTTTGTTCATCAGTGAGCTCCTTTGAGACCATTTTGGCACACACCTTGCACATACCAAGCTTCAGATAAAACTTTCCTCACAGTTTCTATATTAATGTTCACTTGGTCTGCTATGGATCTCACGGTCAGTCGCTGATTTGCATGCACAATTTGATGAATTTTGGCAATGTTTTCATCCATTTGACTCGTTACTGGCCACCCTGCTCTTTCTTCATCACTCACTTGTTTCCTACCCTCAGAAAACCGTTTAATCCATTGGTACACCGTTGTTTTCTTCATGGCATTCTCACTGTACACCTGTACTAACATTTCACTATACCTGTACCATATTTCACTCCCACTCTTCTCTTGCCCAGTTTCACTATAAATTTGATGTTTGTTGATCTAATTTTCACAACAGCGTGCACACACAAGCACAAACAATAATGCACACCACTCAGCACAAATCTGCCATATGTCTACACGAACACTGCTGTGAGACACTGAAATACCAGGGTTATGAAATCTTACAGAGCTGCTTGTATAGTGCTGCCCTCAGTGCTAAACGGTGGCAAGTTCACAGACTTAATTGCGAGACCTTGTAGGTGTATTGCCTTGCAGTAGGAAGTATTATAATAATGATAATATGCCGTCTTTAGGTATTTCTAAATGAGCCAGTGAGATTTTTATATAAATGAATAAGGAAGTACAGGCTTTCATAAACCAAATTTATCCATAATACAGCACTTGATAATCAATGTATGTATTTCAAATTTTATTTGTATAAAAAAATGGCAATAATGGAAGATTTTACCAAATAATATGTTCATATTAGTAATAATTGATGATATTACACTGTTTATATTGTAATGCGACATAAATAGAGCCCCACATAACTAAGATTATAATGCAAATAATCAAAGAAATTATTTAAACAAACCCAAAATGAGTAGGAAAATAAATGGATAAAATGATAAAAGAAGTACAACACAGTCAGGTGTTATAAATAAAGCCCTGTACTGTAGTAAGTAAGAATTAAACTTTGTAAAAGTGCTAATTGTAACAAGTGACAAACAGTCCCAGTCATTAAGTGACAGAGAGGACTGTGTGACTTAATGATTTCCCTATACCTAAAACAATAAACTACTATAAATGAATTCCCTATGACATTCACTGATGATGAATGCCATAAACTAAAGTAACAATAAAAGAAATCAGTAGAGTGTGATACCATTAAAAAAGAAACTAAAGGATAGGCATTGGTGTTAGTATTAAGTAAAAGACTCATGATTGAATTAGTAATAAGACCTATTTTATTGTTCAGTAATAAGCCTATAGGCAATTCTGTGTTACCACTTAATAATACAGCGGTACACCAAATATTTTGTTATTGTTTGATAGATTGTAAGCATAATCCTAGCCACGAAGGCAATATGAGTTAGGATGTAAACATGTTTTATTAGTATTTTTATTAATGTTTAAGGCAATTTAAGATGTCAAAACATTTGTAACAATATTGTAATCAGGCTAAAGGGTTCAAAGGAGGTATTCGATTAATTAATAATATCATTTAAAATATAATGACAATTTAAGGCATAGGCCAGATAGGTAATATAGAGAAAAGTAAAGTCAGAAATGAATAAATAATGAGTTAACATTGGCAAACTAATAAAAAAGGACCAAAATTTAAGTAAGACACAAGTTTTAGAATAATTGTGAACCAAATTAAATTAGTCCGACAAAAATTAAATATTGTATGATAAAAGTTAGGGCAGTACTATGGTCCAGATTTAGAATTCTTGTAAAGGTGTAAAAACGCCTATTATAAAGTCAACCCAAATAAAATTATGTACCAAAATGTAGATCTTTGTAATAGGAACAAAACTATGTAAATTAATTTTAACTTAAACAAAAGGTAACAAAGGAGTATTTTTTGACATTGGAAGGCAAGGATATGATTTTCAGTACTATATGCCGCTTGACCTCAAGTTCGTGCAAACTGACCAATCAAAGCCAGAGTTTACTGGTCAAAAAACCGTTACTAAGATGAGAAGAATTGTTATTGTATTGTTGAACGCAAGACAGAAAAGGACAAAATCGTATAGCTGACGCCTAAAGTGTGAAGATAAAAAATCAAACTTAAATTAAATTAATGACTTAAAACAAAACCACAGAAGAGGAGAACACTAAAAAACTGTTAGATAAAATAAACCAACTACCACTGACCGATGGAAGCTTAAATCTACACCAATATTAAAAATCCTAGAAAGACTGGCTTGCTGCAGTATACGACAAGTGACGTAACTATATTTCCGGAGTAATTTTGTAACAACACTACACGTAGATCAACTTCACTACACTATATAAACTATCTACAGTGATAATTAGGATAACCACTTAACATTAATACGGTGGTTAACAATAATAACATTTTATTTCAACAAAAACAGAGGAAGCACGTTTCTTTTAGTTAACTGACCAGGGCGGCCATCTTGTTTAGCTGCTATTTTCCAGTGCAGACAAAGTCTGACGTTGACGTAGTTAGTTAAAAACATAACTTTCATATTTGTTAACATTAATAATTGAGAGATAAAAAACTACTGGTTCTGGCTGCTTAAGTGTACGAGGTGCATCGTGCCATCGATTGCGGATGAATTGGACGCACGTACCAAGAAGTAAGTAACATTAATAATTAAGATTTCTTATTTTTATATATTTGTAATATGTTGTACGCCTTTTTAAAACATTTCTGACTTCTTAACAGCCCAAAGAACCCAAGCCCTGAGATTATTAATTTGCATTATAATTATTTGAAACTTGTTGAAGGTCGGATTCAAGTAACGAATTGATACGAACCTGTCAAGGTTGACCCAAGACCGAACCATTTACATTTTTTTTAACCAATAAGCAGAAAATAAACTCAATAATTACCTATAAAAGAGTTATTATTTAATACTTGCAAATAGGCAAAGAGTGTGTTTACAGGTATTAGTGGGAGCGAGCAAGTACATAGGCGAATATAGCCTTGCCGACGACGAGAAGAGAAAATAACCTACAACTGCCAGAGTATGGGTAGAGCTGATCTCATTAACCAGAAGTGCGGGAATATTCAAATAGCACTAACCAACGATAATCTCTCCCCCTCTCTCTATGCTAAAATACCAAAAAGACCAACAACATAATTAACATAATTAATGGTTAATATCATTAATAAACCATGGTACAGCACTAAAACATTATAGTAGCAGTAGCGGTAGATACACGTATGGTTACAAAATGACGCCTACAACAGTGGGGCATAATTAAATAAGACGTAAGTAAAAGTAAGTGGTTACAATACGTACAGTATGATCTGTGGATCAGAGACCAAGGTTTTTGATACTGTAGCATTAATTACCATACAACTCATTTTTTGTATGTGATTTTATCTATATTGTATAGTAACAAAAAATACGGTATCTAATAATTGGATGTCAAGCATCAGTTAGGTTATGTGAAGAAACAGGATGCTAACCACCGACTGTAATGAAAAGCACCTAATTGCACAAAAGTGCCTGTCTGTCTGGATTGTCAATCATTAGTTAGGTGATAAGTAGTAACCTGTGAATGTAGAAAATGATATCAGACAAGATGTATTTTAGATAAAGTCTATCCCATGAAAGGCATGTTACAGGAGAGACATGTTCCTTAAGTACGTTCTCCTACAGGATGAATATACTGAGTATGATGGAGAGTAGTATAGATCCTAGGAATCATTTTCTTAGGCAATAAGATCTCTTTTTCTGTGAAGGGATTGAGAAGGAAACATGATCATAAAAGAAAGAGACCGGATGTAAGTCTCCTGAGTAAGAAATGATCTCTGGCTTGATGTAGAATATTTTCAAGTAATCATGGTGAGTTTTCTTGGAGAAAGGCTGGGTCTCTTTATAATTTGAAGGATAAAAAAGTGATAACAGTAACTACAATAGTAACAGTTAACTTTATAGTAACTGGATACAACCTATTAATAACAACTGTGAAGTTTAAATAATAAAAAAAAGAACCTGAATGTTACAGCAGATACAGAAAAACCCTGCTAAGAAATGAAGAGTATTAACAGATTTTTTATTGAAGACGTTACAAATTTTATTTTACAAAATCAATTAAAATCTGTTTTATTTATTTTACAAAAGGTCATACGCATTAGAAATAACAGAAGCAGTTTTATTAACAGAAATGTATTTACCAGCAAACCATAGAGACAACAAAAGCTACAAAAGTTAAATTTTCTGATTTGACTTTTCTGGCTGAATTCACTGTCAGTCTTAAAAATTTTGTTACATTCAAGTTACCTGTCAAAATTCTGAAACCAATAAATTAGTAGTGTTTGATGACTGGATAATGATAATTAATTCTGTTAAAAAAAAAATGTAAATTCTTGAGTGGCATATGGATACACTGTTGTATTATCTGGTTTAGCAGCTTTATACTCTTTATGTGTATAGCATGTGGCATTTGGCAAGGTTGAGTGCTGCTGTATTCTAAGATTAGTTGCCAAATTTAGATTATTAGAAGAAATAAAGTGTGTATGTGTGTGTGTGCATGCGTGCGTGTGCACGTTTGTGCATGTGTGTGTGCGCACGTTTGTGCATGCTTCCTATAATTGAAGATACCTAATGAAAATTAATTTTTCTCTCAGGTAATAAAGTTGTATTATATCGTGTCGGAGATCACATAGACATAAGTCGAGGACCTCTGTTAGCCAATTCAAATTTTCTTGGGAGAACATCTATTACTGCAGTAAGATCTTTATTTTTAGCTTTTTGTTCATAAATAGTTGGTGCTATTAGATTGGTGTGCTGTAAAATGTTTAGTGTAATTTTAATAGTATACAGTGTTTTTATTTTTTATAATAATGTATTTCATATATGTGTACACTCTTTCAATAGTTTTTCTTTCTTTACTGTCTTGTTCATAAATTAAATATATAATTACTTCTTTATAATAAATTAAATATAATAATTAACTTCTATATAATACATTACATATTACTTCATTATGTATTTAATTTCTGAATAGGACAGTAAAGAAATTAAAACTGTCAGTGTAAATAAATAAAAAATATTCGTGTAAAAAATAAAAATATGTACATTATTAAAAATCATTAAAACAAGAATAATTGAGTTACTTTGAATATAATTTATTGTAATTAAAAGTTGTCTATTAATTTCTGTTAACTTAATTATAATTACTTTTAAAAGTGATCCAAAATGTGTAGTGCATTGTTAAGGAAAAATCAGTTTTGCCTTGATTGATACATACAGATATGTGCATATACTCTTATGTATAGAGTTTTGTGTCTCAGTCGACTAAGCTTGATTCTGTTAGTTCTTAGCAAGAAAACTGGAACTAGGACTGATGTGGTCAGTGTTAATAACAAAATAGGAATTGGGGTTTCAGATGTACTATAGGTAGACCACGCACATAAGAACCTTTGGTCAGAAAGCTTCATGCATCTTCCCCTCCATCCGTTCACTCACTCCCCCACCACCTGACTGACATTTGTAGACTCACTCACTCACTTGCTCACTATATCGCAGTATTGTCAATTCGTTGTGTTATTTGCAAGTTGTTATAAAACTTTTATAATTTAAAATGTCATCCAAAATAATACATAAATATTGTATTCTATTTCGTTATCTAAGAAATAAATATTAAATTCTACATACCTTTAAACTGTTGTCAGTTAATTATTCTATATCAGTAGCGCTTCTTTCCGACTCCGAACTGCTGAAATCTGAATCAGATGATTCTCCATTTATAGAAATAATCAGTTCATCGACAGCTTCATCCATTAAACCATCATTTTTCCAGTACTCATTTTCAATTTTAATTACATGGTCACAACACTTCTTCCACTTATCAACTGAGTATTCTAAAAACAACTTTTCACAAAATTTCCGTTTCACTTCCAAGGATTCAGACAGGCACTCACTGATACTACCTTTTACGTCACCCCAAACAAGTTCGATAGGTGACAAATCAGGATGATACGGTGGCAAACGCACAACTGTGTAACCGGCATCAACGAACAGTTTATCTATCCTGTAAGTCGGTTTGGTTTGCACATATTTAACCAGTAACAGCAGCTTTGTTTTAGTTATAGGTTCTTGGAATGCAACATTGTTATGTCTAAGCCAATCCATAATAGACTGTTTAATAGATGACGAGGTCGGCTTTTTGTTCTCTTGCACACTGTGATAACTTGCATTATCCATAACAACGACAGAATTGGGAGGCAAATTCGGAATTAACATGTTTTGAACCCATTTAGAAAAATTCTCATAGTTTATGTAATCATGATAATCCCCACTTTTTTTGTTGTGACTGAAAAATCAGAAGAGCGTTTTTAACAAACCCACATTCCCCACCTGCATGTATTATAATTAACCTACGCCCCTCACCGGTCGCTTTAGCACTTCCAATTTCTGTTTCGGATTGCCAACAAGATGGAACAGATAGTGTGGAATGAATATAGGTTTCGTCGAGGTAAACTATATTTCTTTTATTATACCTGTGTTGTCTGATCTCTCTTGCGTATCTAGCTCTCCATGCAACATTTTCCGGTTTTTCCATTAAAATCTTACGGGATGACTGACACCTTTTCCACTTAAATCCCATGCTTTTTAATAATTTTCGCAGGTATTCCCTCCCACAATGAAGAATGTCTTCATCCTTCAAAAGTCTGTTAAGTTTTTTTAAAGTTGGCACAGTTTTTTTGTTAATATAAAAGTCGTGTATTTTATGCCTAATCACACATTTAGTAAAATCGTCCACAATTATTTTTGTTACTTTACTGCTCTTTTTCTTAGTAGGCGTAGAAAATTTAAGTTTTCCTTTAGCCAAATGACTTCTTGCTTCCGCCAGAATACGCTTCACAGACGACTGAGATATACCCGTCGCTTCACTGGTCGACTGGACAACGTTATACATAAGGTTGTGGAGTTCTTTTTGCTCCCGTATATGTTTTGCAACATTGTAAACAATTTCACATCCTTGGCCCCTTAACGACCTTCCAGATGCACTTGACGAGCAGGATGCCATTTATTTCTTAATTCTATAACAAACGCACAACACAACACTTTAAGCAGACACACGTGATGAGTAGTGGGAATTACATTCAGTCATACACTGCTGTAGAGGGGTACCCCTCCACTGTACAGTGTTATGTGCCAAGTACGATGCTCAGAACACTTGATTCTGCGCAGGCTCTTATGTCTGTGGTTTTGCTATATCAGTGGCTAACTGTGGAGCAATGATTTTATGATACTCCAGTCAGTCTATAGCTAAAGTAAAATGTTATTGTAACATTAACATTTGTAACTAAATTCTGTTTATAACAATTTTTTTATTAGCCATGTTGTCACCTCAGGAAAAACACAAAAATACAAAGTTTGTCATTTATTTGGTTGATTATACCATTACACATTTTAATATTTTTTAAAATACAAATTTGACTTCCAAATTAACATGTTATTAAACTTTACAAACAAGTATAAAATGGTTTTGAAAAAAATAAGTAAGATAAAGTTACAACAGAACTGAAGAAATGAAAAAATAAAAACGAAATAATTATTTTATTGTAGTGGCCAAATAGTTTGACAATTTGGCATTGGAAGATTTTTATGATTTTGAGTGATTCCGATAGTTTAATTTAATTTCTAATGGCCTTTCTGTTATTGTGTGAGTCCTTCATGAGCAAACATTATATACTCGGAGGAAGAATGAAGTTAATAGTAACACATTTAAATTTAATAACAAAATTAACTATAAATTTCATCAACCTGGTTTTATTAACCTATAAGTAATGGTGGAAACAAAACTAACACAGTTGTTATTTCGATCATGAAACTTTAGTCGTGTTTGCATGTACCTGAATTTATAATCACCTCTATTTGTAAACAAAACTATGAAAGTGAAATTAAGCTTGTTAAATAGAATTTATTGTTTCCAGGTTCATAAACTGGAATCAGACGTACAAAACTTATATAGATTTCAAGGAGTGTCTCTACCAAGGCAGATCCATGTAAGTATTATGTTACACTTGAAAGTACATTCTGTTTTTCTGGAAATTCAGTTTTATATCTACATTTTCTTCACTTCCTTGGAAAACACTTTTTTTGTGTGTTATGTAATTAATTTGTATGGCATCTGGTTTGATGCTATAGTTAGAAGGTTAATATTGTTTATTATTAGTCATCTTTTCCCCTGAAAACCCATCTTTTTCGTTCATTATCCTTAGGATACTTCATCTACCCACAGATCTCCCTCTCACAGAAGTCCTCTCTGAGGACTTGTACCTATCATATCAAGTGGCTATCACCATGATGATCTTAGATATTGGGACAGTACAAAAATAGTGAAGTAATCCACTGCTGAAGTAGGAGAGTTTACTAAAAAAATCAAGAGTTGTTTTACTAGGGAAAAAAAGTGATCAGTTTTACTATAAATACAGGCGTTAGTTACTCCTGTCTCACATGAACTGTTCAATGCTGTGAGATTACCATTCTGAGAAATTACTTGGATAGTATAAATATTTATTAAAATGCACTAAAACAAGAAGATTGAAGTTAATATTTTTCTTACTTTTCTGCATCAGTGAGTAGACAACTGATGAAAATGATTCATTCATTCTTTATTGAGAAAGCAGTTGTATTAAGTTGAGTGTGATTCATTAATTACTATTCACTTACACAGGATAATTATTTGCACATAATTTTTTATATCTTTTAACTTGTTAATACGTCATGTTGCACAGAAAGAAATTAAAGAATTTTAAAACTAGATCACCCCTTGTTATTAATTAGGTCAGAAAATCCTTGAGATGAAATGTCAATTCATTGAGATGGAAACACGAAGTGTAACTGGAGCATGTTATAAGGGTAGCATCCTGTAGAGGGTATAAAATAGGGGATGTATTGTCTAAGTGATAGAACAGTCGTATAGAATATAATGCAGTAGTAGTGTGGAATTGTGCAGTACACAGGTGTATAGATTTCATCTGACCTCATGAGTTTATACGATTTTTGTTTATTTGAAAAATTAATGTCTTTATTCACCTATATTTAAATTGCCCCGTCAGAGACATCTCAATCAGATACAACATAATTATGACATTTATGAGTTGTAAAAATTTTCTGAAATGCACTTTTTGGTATAGCTTTGAGCTTGCTCAGTGGTTTTTGTTGTATATCGTCAACAGTCATATGAAATGTTCTTTCATAATTTTCCATTCTTGGGAAGATGAATGATCAAATGGGAAAAAGTCTGGCAAAGTGCCACATGTAATACCATTAAAATTTCTTCTGTAAAATTCTTGAGCAATCAATGACATGTGTTGGTGCATTATCAGTAAATTTTCCTTCCATAAGTGTGACAATTTTCTGCAAGCAGTTTCATGCAATTGTGTGATTGACTGTAGCAGTAATGATAAAACTTCATAAAACACAGTAGTACATTGTTCATCTTACTATCTGAATCGAATCGTCAGCTCATTCACAATTGTATTTGAAACTTTCTGCATGCCAGACTCACCAGAAGTCTTCTGTAACACTTTGACCACATTAGAAAGTTTATCTCATTGTGTAGAATATTCAAGTTCTTCAATCTTGCATTGTAGAATTAAAAAAAAATCACCTATTACATACAACAGCTTACTCAACCACCCATCTAATATAAACTATGTATTCAGTATGGCTAAAAATTTAAACAATTACGATTAACATGTGGAAATAAAAAACGTTTTTCAATCAGAACGTTTAGTGGGGAAATTCAAAAATTCAAAAGCCTTTTTATTAAACCTTGTATTTGACATTGAGAGACCTGTAGTTGCCATGTATATATTATTGTCTTTTTGAATTGTGATTTACAAAGAAAAATAAAATAGAGAATCCGTTATCTTTACTTAATTCTTTTTAAAAATTTACACATTTGAATTTGTCATCGCTGCCAATATCAGGTATCATCTTAATTGCTTAATAAGGGTGTAAGTTATTTTTAAATTTTACAGTTACCATAACTTAATTAACTAAATAAATAAATGTTTAACTACGGTAATAAATTTTTATTATTAACTGGAAAGCAGAAATTCATTATTGATTATATTTCCTCTTTTTCTTATGCCAAAAAAAGTAATTCTTAAAATTTGTGTGTGTATTCTGTAGCTCTGTATGGTAGTATTAAATTTATTATTTATTGAAATATAATTCTATTAATTTCATATAACTAATTGCATGACTCATCTTCTGTTCATTAAACTTACGAGGTGTCTTCAAAAAATATCAGACCTTTGCTCAGGAAAAATATATTTATGAATCTGCAGGTTTCAAACATTTATCCCCTTTAGACTGCATACACTTCTTCCAATGGTCCTGCCACTTTTGGAAACATGTCTGGTAGTCATCTTTTTTGGTATGGAGTAGATCTGTCTCATCGTATTTTGTATGATGTCTTCTGTTGACTCAAATTGGGTCCCCTTCAACGACATTTTCAACTTAGGAAACAACCAAAAATCACAGGGAGCCATGTCAGGAGAGTAGGGAGATTTGTGTAGCTGAGAAGTGTTGTTTTTCGCAAGAAAGTCTGAATTAGATGAGAAGAATGGGCAGGTGCATTGTTGTGATGGAGTTGCCAAGTTTGCACTGTCCACAGGTCTGGCCTTTTGCACTCCACAGCATCAAAGAGGTGACGCATTACCTCTAAATAGTATTCTTTAGTAATTGTTTGGGCTTGTGGTGCATACTCATGATGCACTATCCCACATGAGTCAAAAACACAATCAGCATGACTTTGATTTTGCTGCGCACTTGTCTTGCTTTTTTTGGCCACGGGGATGATGAATGTTTACATTATGAAGACTGAACTTTGGTTTTGGGATTATACCCATACACCCAAGTCTCATTGCCAGTGATCACATTGTTGAGGAATCTTGGGTCAGTTTTTACACAGTCCAGCATGTCCTGCGGAACTTCCAAATGGAGTCCCTTCTGCTCTATCGTTAACAGCTTTGGCACAAATTTTGCAGACACTTTTCACGTAGCCAGATTTTTGGTCAAAATGGAATGTACTGAACCAGTGCTTATTCCCACTTCTGCTGCAATTTCTCAGACGGTAAGTCAACGATCCTCCATCACCAAAGTTTGCACTTCGTCAATGATTTTATCATTACGGCTTGTTGAGGGCCTCCCAGAACACAGTTTGCTGTCCGCTGACGTGCAGCCATCTTTGAAGTGATTATACCACTCCTTAATACATGTGACACTCATAGCATCATCCCCAAAAGTCGTTGGCAAAATTTAATGCTGCTCAAGTTTTTCTGTCATTTTACAATAAATGAAATCCGATGGGCACATACTTACTGACACGCAGCCAGACAGCGACTGATTCATTGTAGTGGGACGGTGGCAGTCAGCGCTTGCGTGCTAGGATTCACTGCATGCCTGTAGCGCTGTAGGTACTCAAGGTCAACGCCCATGCTTCATTTGATCGCGCATGAAAAATAGGTCCAATTCTTTTTGAACACACTTCGTATGTACACATTTTTAAACAATTCAATCTATATACAATAACTATAATATTAAAAACATGAGAAATTACCGCGCGTGTGTGTGTGTGTGTGTGTGTGTGAGGGGGGCACTGGTGGAACAGAGCGATGTTAAAGTAATGAATTGTAGTCCAAACCAAAAACAACAGATGTAGGATGTGACTTATGATGAAAGAGATGTGATAGTTACTAACAGAATCTGGCATGTCATTAAGAGTCAATATCACAGAAAGCTAAAGACATAAGGAGACAAACTGGTATACAGTTTGTTTTAAAATGGCTTTAAATTGTATTGAGCTTAAAGAGGAAAAACAACATTTCATGTGTATATGTAGGTGTGTCTAAATTACTATCTAATGGTTTCAATATTATCTTCAAATTTGCCCTCACAGAATAACAGGAGGGATTGCTTTTGAATAGTATCACCCTATATGCAGAAGTAAGGGAATGGATATTTTTTCCTTGTGTTTCTTCATTTTCTGTGAGCAGTTGAGCATAGGAAATGTTTCTTTAAAGAAGTGGGTAATAAGTGGTGATGCAGAGGACAATTAGAAATGTGGTGTAACTTGATATTTTTTCAAGATTACTTTTATTTGTAGGACTCCAATTTTAACATTAATTAATGTTAGTGGATGTAAAAAAAATAATTCTGTGTCGAAAAAATATGCTAAACTATTAATTACTTATCTTTTGGCCTTTTAAACGTATAATTATCACTTTGTATGTAGTGAAATAAACATATAAGGGAAATAGAACCTAACAGAAAAGTGAGTTGGTATGTTGCCTCAGTAAACATGAGGAAATAATATTTTCTGATACACTACTTGAAAAGTTTCAGTCATGAACTAAGTAATGAGAGGCCTGTATATTGCAATTCATTTGGGAAAGCACAATAAAATGAAAATTACTGATAAAAAACACCAGCATATTTGTAGGTTAACAAAAAAAAATAAACAAAAGTATATTGAACAAGAGTAGTTTGAGAAGACATAATTGAAAATGTGTGTTCTAACATTTAGAAGATTTGTGAGATCATAAAAGTGACACAGCTTCATTTCTTCTTATTTGTAAAAAAAATAAGGCAACTGACATGGTAAAATAATAAGTGATGGGAAAATTGTCCTATTAAAAATGGTTTTTACACTCAGTTTTGTTACAGACGTTAAATTGTATACATATTTATAAAGATTAATTTTCTGTACTTTTCAAAGTTACAGCTCACTAGAATTGTAGTAAGCAATTATATCCTGTAATAATCGTCACTCTCCATTTGATTATCATAACATCTTATAGCTCAAATGTGTCTAGTGATTGAAAGGCACAGAAATGCAAGTAACATTTTAAAATACAAGTTAACAATTGAAATTTTGTTGTCGCTAATTTTTTCCTTTAATATTACTATTTTTAACAAGATTATATAGAATACATAATCTAAAAGAAGTAATATGTATTTATTTCAAATTGGGAAGGACGAAATTTAAATAATTAAACAGTGGATTGTGAAGGATTCAGATCCAAGTAGGTATTTGAAATTGAAAATGTAAATGAGGTTTTGATTTGGATTTTGTAAAATTTTAGATTTGTATTTGCATATGAATTCATAAAAATAGACTTAAGGTTAGTTAACAATTGACTGTAGCTGTAAGTTCATAAGTACAGAAGTAAAAAATGTTGCCTATATAATTTTTCTAAAATAGTCGTGGTCATTGTTGTGTTTAGAGGTCACCCTTCAGTTCATAATTTTTTAAAATCAGTAAACAAAAGTACAAAAAGAAAAGTGTAGATTTGAGAATATTGTTGATACAGATCATGGTATTTTGTGATCATATTTAATAATTTATTATTAATGTTAAAATATTAAGTTTATATAGAAACCATTAAGTTCTTATATACTGATGTAGAAATTTATACAAAATTTTATTTTAAAACGACTGTGTACAAAAAATATATATAGAAAAACGGACTGTTTGTAAAAAATAGCTTAGTTTTTGTATACAGTCTGCGTATCATAATGTAGTTTAAGTATATCATGGTACTTGTTAACTATCTAGTAATAAATTATATTTAGGATGTTGAAGTGTTTCAAATGAATTGGTAATTAAAATATTTAAATTTCGTCCCTGTTTTGGGCGTCGTTTGAAATGTTACTCGTGAATTAAATGATTAAAATATTTAATTTGTGTCACCTACCTTTATTTGGATGTCAATTGAAACAAACTTAAATCTTGACTTTCTTGTGCCAATTAACCAAAGTGTCGTCTAGTGTACTCGGCAGAGAAAAACA
The DNA here is from genome assembly GCA_034769895.1 of Magicicada septendecula. Lineage (NCBI taxonomy): Eukaryota > Metazoa > Arthropoda > Insecta > Hemiptera > Cicadidae > Magicicada > Magicicada septendecula. The sequence continues at coordinate 775,564,895 of CM068367.1, forward strand.
GGTCAATGCAAATAACAAATACATATTTATACTTTCATATAAAACATTATTTTATTTCGTTTTACTCTGTCTTCTTGCTAAACTACCACATCAACAATTTCGTCTTTCTCTACATTTTGTACTCTGAAAACAGATTCTGAAATATAGTTAAAAATAATTTTCCGACTTTAATTCCAATCAATATTGAGGCCATATCCTCATTTAACAAGTACAAACAAAATTTAATATTCTCTTCTATTATATTGAACACAGACAATTACTTAACTTATATTATATTGTATTACTTAATTTATAACAAAGGCGACCCAGCATCTTACCCATTCTCTCATTCATACACATTTAAGTTTTATTTTCCCCATAATAAAGAGCTCTTTTAATTTAAATTTTCATAATTGATTGAATGTGATACATTTACGTCTTTAACGGCGTCACTGCTGCCCATGTGCTGCACTCCGCATTTTCATTACCATTTGTCCGAAAAATGTTATACTGCTTTAATTTTGATGCCACTGAGTTTAGTTAATGTTGCACTGTTTTATAGCTATAGATTCCGCATAAAATTCACATTTTATACTGGTTAAAAGATTTTTTCGGCTCGTGAGCCTTTATGTTGAACCGTGCGGTTCGATCACTGTAGCAAGACAACCGACGCTAACTCTGTTTTCAAGATGGCCAGCCGTCTTCATCCATGGCAACTTGGTCTCCCATTGGCTACCAGGGGTACCACGTGACACGACAAATAATTAACACTGTTTATAGTACATCCACTGTAACTGACCAACTAGCCGTGTATATGATAATTCAACTGTACGAACGGGCAGTTCCGCGCTCTCTCGCATTCCAGAATACCTGCTAGCAGTACTTGTTTACAGATTTTCTGGACCAACATGCAGATGGGCGTTCCCTTCAGGAATTTCTATTGTTACAGATTGAGGCCTTGTGTGGGTAACTACACTGCGTCGTATTCACAATTAAAGTTAAACCTATCATCCCGTTCTGCCCCGTTACAATATCAGCATAATTTATTATAGTTTTGTATTTACTGTTATATAATATTTATTTGAAAATAAATAAATGCACTAAATTCTAAATGCCACTTTCATTGTAAGTTTATGTATTCTGTGTTACAGTTAAATCATTTTGCATATTCACTGCTTCAAGAAAGAGCAAAAAAACTGGTAAGTGTTAGTCTTTATAACTAAATGATTAATTATATTAGAGGCCACCAGAAATTTATATTAGAGATTCAGTCAATCTGTTGATTGGTTGACAACAACCTTCCTGTAGCTTTTTTACTAATAAGTTTCCTTTGTTTTTTGGATCATCTGTTATATCTGCAGATTATACTGTTGACCTTTCAGTTGCTTTAGCTGTGTTAACACTTTGACACCAGGCTCTTAACATAGTGGTCCTTCGCCCATGCCGAGCCATTTTTGCGTATATTTAAAATGCTGTAGCTTCTGGTATTTTTCTGGACAGGTATGCTACCTATATTTTTATGAAGATCCAGATGTCTTCTTTAAGATGGTATATACTGTATGTCATTGAGTTGCTTATTTTCCCTGAAATTGCTTTTCAAAAAAGTGATGTTTTTTGAAGAAAAAAATATTGAAACTAACAATTTTATTTTTGTGAACTGTCAGTGTTATTTTCACTCCATTCTCTTTCAATATATTTCATTTCTTGTCAAGAAACACTTGTCCGCCATTTTGATACATAAGTGGTGTTTAGCCAACTAACACAACAGTTTGATGTCCTTCGGCATTCTCGGATGTTTTCAAAGGATGTGAGTTGACATCCATCGGCGTTAACGTATTAATACGTTGTTCCCCATATCAAGACCATGAATGTGCAGTATTTTATGGTTATTGTAATTCAACTTCAAAGTGCTTGTATGTTTGAAATTATACAGCAACATACACATGTATTGTTATTTAATATTGCCTATCATGTTTTCATTTAAAATTACAGCAGAAGACAATTCTAAATGAAATTACGAGAACAATCTAGCTCAGATAAATAATGTTACAAGTCAGTTATATTAAGCGATGATTTGTTTTGTTCTGATCTACAATATTGAAATTTTGAAAAATTTAATACTTCAATTTGAGATATATTTTTTAGCTTCCTTTGAAGAAACGAGACACTCCAGAAAGAAAGATTTGTATAAATAACCATGCAAAATAGTGACCCTTTAGTTTTAATGGTATCTGTCATACAAAAAAAACAAATGGTTGGATGGAAAAGTAGTTTTTCAGCACATAATTGTGGTGCTTGATAAACTTGTTTTCCATACACAAACAATAGGACAACTATGACTTCAGTGAAATGGTATAAAAAAAACCCAGGGACTACACATTGTCATATGTAATCTTATCAAGCCAAGTTCATTTGTCACCACACAGGAAATTAATATTTTCTATTCAGTTTTGAAATCCATAGGCTTAAATTACAAGCCATAGACATACAAAAATTTAGTCACATTTGAAGTGGTGTCGCATTAATCAAAATTTATTATCCTGTACTCTGTCCCCTAAAGAAACTGGGAAGTAGAGCTGACTTCATACCCTAGAAGTTACACAGCACATCTTTTAGTGGAGTTTGTGAGATTATGATTAATTATATGATGTTGACATGTGAATGGGAGAGACATCAATTACATTTCTTGAATATATGGATATACCAGAATATACTGTTTCATGAGATTTCGATGGTCGTAGATGATATTACATGGGCGGCTCAGTAGACCAGTGGGTATGGCACCTGGCTACTAATGTAGAGGTCCTGGGTTCGATTCCCGGGCCTGCACCATAAAATCAAGGTGCGTTTTTCAGCCCCCAGGTCGACTCAGCCTGTTGAAAATGATTACCTGGAATAACATCCTGGGGATAATAATGGGCGGCTGAAGCGTAGTGCAGGCCACACTGCCTTCCTTGTATGCTGTACGGCTCGCATAAGGCAGCCTATCCTGCCTGACTCCTAAGCTGCTTCATGTGGTACACATGGGAGCCATTATTATTATTAGATGATATTACATTAAAATAAAAATGAAGTCAGTAGGTAATAAATCACAGGAGAACAAGTGTAAAATCTAAAATTGTAACGGGACAAAAGGCTTGTTTTCAGATTTATGGTACAAGGGGTATTGTTTTATTGTATTTCATTGTATTTTGCACACACGTACATGGGTAGGACAATTTTCCCTTTGTTTAACGAAAACGACGCAGTTACCTCAGTGCAGGACGATTCCAAGGCCAAGGGCGTACGTGCGAGAGAACACGCATTCGATGGTTGCATGAGTTAACACAGGCTCTTAATATATTTTTCATTGGTCAACAATGCAAGGCGTCATTAAAAATATGAATGACATAACAACAATAACGCATGAACCAGGGCGTTTCCTACATTGAGACAAAAGACAATGACGTCGATGCACACACACTTAAGCAAAAATGTGCAGTGCATCCCCCCAGTCTTCATAATACAGCCAAGGCGTCAACACGCTATAGAAATTCGCCGGCAACTAATGCCAGCAAAAGTGATTTGAAACATAAAAAATGTAAATTATAAAGCAACAGTAATTACAAACATGACTTGAAATCAGTGATTAACAGTTTTAACCATGCAAAATTAGAATCAGTGTTACAAAAGGAGAAAACCAAACTAACCAGGAGATCTAGGACAAACATCGATCAACCAATGCGAAACTCTCTACCAGAACTTCAAGTCTACCTATATCCAGGAAAGTCAAAATCGCAATTAAAGTCATTTTAAAACAGTTGAGCTCAAAACTAACAATATTTAAAGCAAAATGTACCTAGAATAATTTAGTAATGAGAGAGAGCGAGTGAGAGAGAAAGTGTGTATGGAACAATGCCGGTATTCAAACTGAGGCGTTGGTTTGCGTCAGTTATACAGTAGAAGTGAAATGAAAACACTTAAGTAAGTCCATAGCTGCAGCGCAATAAAATTCTCTAGTTGATTAAAAATATAACAAAATTTGAAAGTCATGAGTAATGAATATAAATGTAAGGAAGCGACCGCCATTTTGTTTTGGTCACGGTGAGGCGGCCATTATCATGTATTACAATTTACATTTGCAAATTAGAAATAATAAAAAGTAAGTTGATTTTCAAGCATATTGATGTTGGTACTTTCATTTCAAGACCCAACTCAGTCTCTATTTGCGCTTAATGCGGACTCTGGACCCACAATAAACAAATATGATTGCACAGACACGTGCACAGAAAATTATGGTAAGTACGGTAATTATGGTATGATTATCATAATAAATAAATACACAAAAATAATTAAGAAATCTGTACAAGAACAATTGACGACCTGAACAGCGACTTATTTGTATAAGAACAAAATCTCATACCAGAATAAATATGTATTTCTTTTATTCTGCTCTGTGGTTGCTAGAGCAGTGTTCTTTGAAACAAAGGATGCAGAAAAATGTTAATAGATATTCATGTATCCTAATGTGTAAAACAGGTGCAGAAATTTTATTGGAAAAACAGAGAGGTATTTTTTCAGTAACAAAATTAATATCATGTCGTATTACATCTAAAAAATTATTATAAAATGTGTTGTGTCCACCAAATTTTTTGTTGTTAAAAACTGTATACCATTGTGTTCTCTATAGTAATGTTAACTTATGTAAAAAACTGAATTCAAATATGAAACATTTTTAGGAGCAAGAATATACTAGTTAAGTTATAACGTTAAGCAACCTACTGTCTGTGAATGTATGTTCTGTTGCAGAATAATGCCAGGCATCCAGGGCAGATTGATGTTTCTTCAGGTTTTCAGGCTGTACATTCAGGTTGATGCCCATAAACAGAAGACTAGGTATTGTGAAGAAGTTCCAAAAGTTGAGTTTTCCTATAAAATTGGGTACATTGGAGAGATCTTTTGTGTTTGCCACAACATCCAGTGCTTATGATGTAGGACTAATGAGCAGTGGTGCACTTAATAACCAACATTATCACCATTTTTTAAAAAGATGTCAACATCGTACTAACTCTAGTCATGTGTAGTTTGGAAGGATGGCACAGGCATCCATTGTCATTAGAATATAAGTTGTGAAGAAAGCTCACACTGTGACAGTATGTAAAGTAGACTATATATGTAAAATATAACTTAACTGGCTCTAGGATTGGGACTGATGTATAGATGGATTTTAGCAAGCAGTTTTTTTATGATTGTCTGTGGTCTGAATTTGACACTCGTGAAATTAATTGTATGAATAGAGTAAAGTAAAATATAAAGCTTTCAGAAATGCTTTTTCGTATACACAGTTGTAAGAAGATATTGAGGAACTTTGTAATGCCTATGCAATAAAAATTTAAACAATGAAAGAAATGAAACAGTCAAAATGAAGACTTTTCTGGTTGTATGAAACTAAAAGTGTATTAAATTTTGTGATTTTCTATCTCTGTTTCGTATGTTTTCTATCTATGCATACTCATTGTATTACGCACTAGTTACTTTCTTTAAACACAAAAATGCTCATGTATAATTCCACAATGTAATGCACACATATTTCCCTCAAAATTGCATTTTTTTGTTTCCCACTTTTAAAGTTTTATGATATTAAGTGTACAGAAACGATAATCTAATGTTAACGCATGTAATTTTTTTTAAATATTCTTTTAAAAAATTCTTTAGAACTCCCATTTAAGACATTATTATAAAATAATAACAATTCACTATTATCTGCAGAAAGTCCTATGATATTCACAGAGGCAATGTGTCTAACAGCTGGTGAAACTATTAACATTAGATGAAACTTTACTGAGTGGTGAAACTATTAGTAGAAACTACTATTAGTAGTTTGTATATGACACATTCACACATTTGGAGGTTTGTATTCACACACAAAGCTAATTTATTGTAACATTAAATTACTTTTTGTGGTAGAATTTACTGCTTGCAAGAAAATAAGATGATCTTTAAAAAAATGTATACATAACTTGTGAATAAGGTGTACAGATTTGTTTGCATGTATTAAGTGTTAAAAAATTAATATTAAGTGTTAAAAAATTAAATTATTTGTATTATAATTAGAATCAAAATATCTCTCTCAGTCCAGTGCCATTTTTATTATATATATATATATATATATATATATATATATATATAGTCTTTATGTAATAAATACTGCTGTTACTGATGTTATAGTGTTAATGAAATCTTTAAATTTAAGTAAACAACGGTGACAATTTTTCCATCAGTTGATGAAAATAATCAGATTAGTTGAGGAAAATAATGAACTGTTTAATACAAAGGATTAATAACCCCAAACTGTGTTTGAAATTATGTGCAACAATGGTGAAAACTTTGTTAGATGTGTACAGTTTGAAGGTTGTGGCAGTATCACTTGTACTGTTGGAAAATTGCCACAGTTATTGAATGACAGACATTAGAGTGCAAACATATCTGTACTGAAATGTCTTTCAAAATGCTGTGTACTGAATTTGTTTTTAAAAAAAAATAGAGAATATGATTAATTGTGTGAATAGAGAATGAGTGTTTTGGAATTACTTTAATGAAGTTTTATTTTAAAATGTATCCACTCCAGGTTCATTCACATCAAACACATCGAGGAGTTAGTAGAAAAACTACCCAAGTCCAAGTTTTAATGATGTTTCAAGATATTTAAAAAGCGACATTAATTATGCATTTCTCTTTTTCTTTTGACATGATAATGTCTTATGGCAGGGGGACATTTGAAAATTTCTGTAACGCATCACGCTGCATGACGTCATCATTTACCAGCCGGGAATCGTTAACTAAAACCGCGACCGCTAACATGCTAACGTCCGTCGCAGATTAAAGACCTAACAAGCAAACAACACTGCATAGCTGTAGATAGGTATGTAACCAATCAGTCAGTCAGTAACCATAATAATGTTGCGTTTAGCTGGCGGCTGAAAGACATTATCATGCTCTTAAGCTTTTACCATTTGGTAAACGGTACTTTACATTTTTCTTTTTTAACCTGTAATCAATAAAAAAATTCGATTAATAATAAAAATTAACCTTGAAAATCAGTTTTTATAATTTATCATTATACTTGAAACCCTTTAATTTCAGTTTTCCTTAAATTAACATATGTGGACTTGCGTAGATTTACTAATAACCCCATGGTATCCTCTTTTTTATAGTTACATCAGTATACCATGATATTGCAGAAGTATGTCATTCTTCAGAATGGTATTGAACTTTCCATAGAAATATTTAGTAAGGCATTTCTATAACTCATATATCCTTTACTCTTACCATGTACTGCATGAATAGCAGGCAAGTACAGTGTCAGAATGGTTCTTGTTCCAAGCCTTAACAGGAGTTCCTGTCACACTGTATATTGGATTGTGATATCTTTAGTTTACCTCTTCATATTACTTTCCCTCCGTTTTTAATTTTGTGTCCAAAAACCACAAAACAGTATACTACTCATTTATTGTCGAACTTACAGTTGTATTTTTAGTCACATTTGTTACTCTTCTGCATTACTTGAAGAATTTATTTAGCTTTATTCAAAAATCTAAAGTGACTTTATGGAACTTCATATACAGTACTTTTTTTGTAAAAACAAAACTTTTCTTGTATAATATAAAAGTAATAAAATATGTTAATAATGAAAAAACAACTACATATAATTTATCACATACTTACATAAATTTGTTTTAATTTGTGTACTACATGTACTGGCATCTTGACTTTAGGAATCCTATAAGTGTATTTTGTATGTTCTAATCTTCTTTGTCAAATAACCATATTTACTGAGTTTCTGAAAATTTTACGTTATGATTTTGTTGTCCCCTCAAGCAGTTACAGAATCTGGTATAGAATTACAAGCCATAAATAATTAATTAGTAATTATGGCTTGTAATTATTTCAGGAGTTGCTATTTAAAAAACTAATTTAATTAGTCTTCCCATATGACTACTAAATAAATGTCATGTAATGTTTTCTTCTTAATCTACATCTTTACAGACACTACAGGTATACCGTCTTATGGGTATACAACTTCAAAATACATAACATTTTGGTGGCAGCCGTTAACAAAACTTTAAGAGTATAAAAGTGTTAAGTCTGTGTGTCTGAAGTGCTTTCTTTTTCATATATAGTGAAAACTTTTTTTATAAAAAATATGTGTACTATTGATTTCTTAATTTGTCTACCATCATTCACATCATAGTGTGCTGAGAAGTTGAAAGAAAGGTCACGATGTCTTTTATCATGTGTTAAGATAATATTGTTTTAAACATTTAATGTTCTTCTAATGTTTAGTTTAAAAAAAAATCAATTCAAAAGAAGATTAGTATTCTCAACTTTAAATTATTTATTCATTTTTGATAATACAAAATAGAATTGATTTAGTCTGTTGGATGTCCATAGTTTATATAATTTAAATGTTATGGTGAAGAAAATAATCATCATGACCAGTTTTAATTTTGTTTTTGAAGCCATATCTAGACATAGTTTTGTAGGAACATCTCACATCTGTTGAGGATAATCAAGAGCTTGTATATCACATGGCAGATCAATAGGGATGAGAAAACCCTGTTGAGTTGCTCATAGTGCAAGGAGTGAAGAAAAGGCATGGTCTTAGTATATTAATCTTCATATGCTCAACAAAACATGATCATTAAGTAGTGGAAAAAAGGGAAAGAAAGATGCAAGATAGAAAACTAAAATAGATCATTGTATGCCCACCGAATTCCTCATCAGTCAATTTCACTGATTTACCCTCTTTGCAAACAGCAGGGAAGAATTGCAGGATGCAGTAACAAGTTGACAAGTGCCGCAGGGACAGAGAAGTGTGAAGCTGATTGTGGTCAAAAGCAAAACGACGGTTACAACCAGATGAACCAATGAATAATTACTGATCTTCAGTTGGGAAGGAAAACAGCTGGATCAGACAAAGATGTTTGAAAATTTAGAAACTGTAATCATCTCAGATGGGATAGCTGATGCAGAAGTAAATACCGTAACTGTATAGTGAAGATAAACCAAATATATTATCAGTTCTCTAATAGTATTGTCATTAAGACATACATCATAGAGGAAACCACCATAGAAACAGAAAACCCAACTCTTTGCTTGGGAAACTTAAAAGAAGATTATAGGTGAGATTTCTGAGGCAGGCAGATAAAAGATCTAGTTGTGACTAACTCAGTAAAGAGGTTTAGCAGGGATCAGTCATGAAAATGGTGAAGAAGAATGTACTACATAGTTATATCTCATAGCAAGAATGGATAATAAAAGGAAACTGAATAGATAATAAAAAAAGCAAACCAGAAGGAGGAACAGGAAGACCAAGATTGGAATGGGTGGAGTATATTGAGTACTAGAAGTGAAACACCTGGCGCAAGACAGAACAGAATTTAGAAAATAGCTGAAGGACCCCAATGTTTGACAGCAAAAGAAGAAGAACACTCAGGATATGATAACGAAGGATTCCTGTAGTGTACGTATAAATGAAATAAAAAACTTTAATGTTCTTCACACGTAAGAGAATGTAACAAAATTAAAACATTAAAAGAGGAAGGAGAGTTAATAGAATACAGAAAACGTTGTGCTAGAATATTACTTAATCTGGCATAAATGTAATAGATTTTATTTGAAATAATACGAGGGCTATCCAGAAAGTAACAGACGTTTTGAAATAAAAAATTTACAAAATGAAAAAACAAAATTTTATTATATACATTTGAAAGGTACACTCTTAAGCTATTTTTCTACATAATCGCCATTCAAATTAAGGCACTTATCATACCGTGGCACAAGTTTTTCAATACCGTCTCTGTAGAAATCTGCCGCCTGCGATTTCAACCGCTGGTTTACACCGGCATGCAGTTCGGCGTCAGTATCAAAGCGTTGTGTAGCGAGCCATGTCTTCATCGCTGGGAAGAGGTGATAGTCGCTCGGCGCCAAATCCGGGCTGTATGGTGGATGATCGAACACCTCCCATCCAAAACCATCGAAGAGCTCTCGGGTACGATTGGCCGTGTGTGGACGTGCGTTGTCGTGAAAAAACAAAACCTTCGCACTAAGTTTTCCCCGACGCTTGTTTTGTATCGCGCGGCTTAACTTTCTCAGTGTTTCACAATACCTCTCTGAGTTAATTGTTGTGCCACGTTCAAGAAAATCAATGAGAATCACTCCTTCAGAGTCTCAAAACACAGTAGCCATGATCTTTCTTGCTGACAGCGTTTGCAAACACTTCCTTGGTTTCTTGGGAGAATTTGTGTGTCCCCATTCCATCGACTGCCTTTTTGTTTCACTATTGACATGCTTCACCCAAGTCTCGTCCCCAGTTATGATACGATCGATAACTTTGTTACCATTTTTGTCGTAATCTTCGAGGAAAGTTAGTGCTGCAGCCAGTCTCTGTTTTTTGTGGTCTTCCGTTAGGATTTTCGGAATCCACCTAGCACAAAATTTGTGGTAACCAAGCGTTTCCGCCACAATTTCATGCACCAAACTCCATGAAATTTGGGGAAAATGTTTAGAAAGTTCCGTAATCGTGAAACGACGATCTTCACGAATTTTGTCATTGATTTTTTCATCACCAGTTCATCAGTCACAAGGCTAGGTCTACCACTGCGGTCCTCATCGTGAACAATGGTATGGCCATTTTTAAAATCAATGCACCATTGCCTCACTTGGCTTTCACTCATTATTCCTTTTCCGTACACGTCACAAAGTTGGCGATAAATTTCAATTGGTTTGTGATTTTTTGCCAACAAAAACCTAATCACAGAACGCACCTCACAAGTGGCGGGATTTTCTATTGCAGCGCACATTTTAACATGTCACAGAGAGCAAAGTAAGAGGGGCACAGACCGCACGCTACCACAGCTGGATGCGTACTGAGTGTAGGAACGTTCTGACACCAAGATGGCGGCTCTATCCCCGCCCACCGCCGCGGTCGGTCAAAACGTCTGTTACTTTCTGGATAGCCCTCGTAGTTACAGTGTTTTCTACAGGTTTTGTGTACGTTTAATGTATTTTTTATGTGTAGTGAATAGAGTTATAGAATTCTAACTATAATATTGTTACAATGGTCTCACTGATCATAGTGTGGTACAGTGGAAAACAAAATACAAGACAGCAATGAAACCACTAATCACCAGCTTTAATTAGTCACAAATACAGTTTATAATCAACTTGTACAATAATCCGAGCAAAATTTGTCCACACATAATAATAATGTCAACTAATGAGTCCCGCACAATTATAAAACAATAACACTACGCCACAATACTTCCAACCTCACGTGAATAAATCGCCATCTAAACTGACTTGAATAAGCTGAAACTAAGCGGCAGCTGTCATTGTTTAAATAGATAGCACAAGTGTTGCAGAATAATCCATAATACGCGTCAACACTACCCAAAACACTAGAGCGTAATTGATTCAGGCCTTGAACACAGTCCATGACCAGTAAAGTCTAGAACATCCTTGATGGTTGACGCGTGTTAAGTGTCATGTAATTGTCTTTCTTCTCAAAGTAGCAATATGTACCCACACAAACATTGCAGCTGGGCTCTGCTGGGATAGCCGAGAAACATGTAGAACGTTCTGTAATGGCGTAACAATATATACACTGTAATAATCAAAGACCTGTAAAAGGAAATATATAACTGAAATATATCTTACAAACGGAATAAAAGAACTAAATGTGGATAATGAAAGAATACCTGTACATTATAGATTTTATTTATGGACATATTGGACTAACCACAAATGTGAGATTAAGAATATTCAAACAAAAGAACTGGGAAAAGTAGTAGGAGGAAAAAGGTGTGCCACACGTTCATATGTAAGCTATATAAACATTATAAAACAACTAAATTTGATACTCTTATTTATATATATAAACCATTAGTAAAATGTTAAAGAGTCAATATCAATGTAACACTCATCTTACCTTTGAAGTTGCCTTGTTGACATTTGTGACAACACAGATTGAAATACCAAACACATAAAAAATAGAACCTGAATACACAGAATTTGTGAATACAGTAGAAGCCCGATATAGCACGGTCCGATATACCGCGGATTCGGATATAATGCGGTGAAGAGTATGTCGCCCGTTATTAGCGAAAATTCTTACTTGTAGAGAGTGAGTAAATTATGAATTGTTTATCGTGACTTCCGTAGCCACATTGGAATGCGTTGCGTTTATTGTAAACAAAGGCTTGTTGTTGGAAACGACGTTGTAAACAACAGCCAGAATTGCCAGTTCAAGTGTACCTGTAGACATAAACAATTGCCCCGTATTTACAGTCTCTACGTTTCTAAGAATTCATGCCAAGGCAAGCAGCCAACTAAATCCCTTCTCTCCCTCATACTCTTATATTACAGTATAAGATCATACTCTGATATTATCTTATCAAAGTGAATATTTTTATCTTATCAAAGTGAATAGTCTTTGTCATAAATTCGCATAGTGTAGAGTTTTGTGATGTCGCAGAAAAGAAAAGCATATTCTGTGAGTGATAAACTCAAAATAATTGATCGTGTGAAGAACGGAGAGTCAAAGGCAAGTTTATCACATGAGTGTGGCATCCCAGAAGGAACAATTAGAGGGTGGATGAAGGAAGAAGATAAACTTAAAAGTTTTGTGAACGCAGTTGAAAGTGAAGTGGGGTTGCAAAGAAAAAAGGCTAAAGTAGGTAAGGATAGTGAACTAGATGAGTGTCTGTACAGGTGGTTTTTAATAAAACGAAGTGAAGGTGTGCCACTGTCAGGACCAGTTATTAGAGCTCAAGCTGTGAAATTCCATAGTGATTTACATGGCAACAGTGACTTTAATGCATCTGATGGGTGGTTTTCGCGATGGAAATCTCGTCATGGTATAAGCCAGATAAGCATTGAAGGGGAAGCACGATCATGTGACAGTGAAGCTGCAGCACTTTTTCCTCAGGCATTAAACAAAGTAATGATCGATAACGATTTAAATGACCATCAAGTGTATAACTGTGATGAAACTGCTCTGTATTTTCGAATGCTTCCTACCAGAACTCTGGATGTGAATAATTCAATAAATAAATCTGGATTAAAAATAAATAAGGATAGAGTTACCCTCCTGTTTGCCACAAATAAATCAGGCAGCCACAAAGTTAAACCTCTCTGTATAGGGAAAAGCCGAAATCCTAGATGCTTTCAACATGTTAACATGATGTCATTACCCATCACATATCGTAATACAAAAAATGCTTGGATGACAAGTGATATTTTCGGTAAATGGTTCCATGAAGAATTTGTTCCATCTGTGAGAAGCCACCTGCGGTCACTCAGCCTCGAAGAAAAAGCTGTACTGACCATTGACCACTGTCCAGCACATCCACCTGCTGATATGCTACAGTCAAGAGATGGGAAAATCGGAGTCATGTTCTTGCCGAAAAACACTACAGCACTGATCCAGCCATTAGATCAAGGCATCATAAAAGCATTTAAAGCGCATTACCGCCGTGAACTTCTGAGTGCTGTAGTGAATTCTGATGAGGAAATGGAAATTTACCTTAAGTCAATAAAACTGAAAACAGTTGCGTATTCAATAGGTCTTGCATGGGAAAGTATTAGTACGGCTACGATTCAGAATTGCTGGAAGAAATGTTCCTTTGAACAAAACATCGCCGATGGAAATTGCTCTGTTGCCGGATTCACTAATAGTGATGTACAGTCTGCGAGTAGTGCTCTGCATTGCAACTTCACTCTAGATGACTTGAATGACTGGGCAGAAGTTGACAACGGTGAGCCTGTTACAGAATGTATAGGAGATAAAGATATCGATGCAGTCCGAAATGAAATTGCGAAGAAAAAGAAGACGATGACGATGATGGAAATGAAAATGGGGTGGAAGTGAAAGAAGTTATTCCAAATGTTAGTGAAGTGATAATACACATAAACAAAGTAATTTCGTGGATGGAGAGGCAAAGTGAATCTAATAATGTTCATCTGCTGCACCTCGCGTTTATATAACAATACGCGGAAAAGAAATGCTGTGCATTATCCCGTCAAACAACAATTACGGACTTTTTTAAGACCAACAATTAGGCCTACAGTAGGTCGAGTGAGCAATGTATAAATAGTGTATTTTATATTCCATTGGATTAAAATAGATTAAAATATTGGATTAAAATACAGTTTTCTTATTTTTTATTTCTACATTTGGTGACGTAATTTATGTATAGTATATAGTAGTGCATTATGCTGTAGCCTTTTTCCCGGTCCTCCCTCCCCATCATTTGTCACTGTACAGGTCACCTTCCGATATACCGCGGTTACGCCTATAACGCGGGGGAAAGTATGTCACCCGACAACCGCGCTATATCGGGCTTCTACTGTATTGTAATTAATCGTGTTGTAGTATTGTTTTAATTAGTTCGTGTTTAGCCTTTGTGTTTTAATCTAACTGTATTGAAATAACGTTGTTTAATGTGTTTTAATAATTCACACGTTGCTAGTGCCGCTCTGTAATATAACGTGATGTAGTGGTAAGGTGAGAGAGATTGTATTTGTGGGCTAGTGCTTTTTGAATTTTCCTGCACTTCTGGTTGACTTGGCGATTGGCTCTAACCGTATTCTGGCAGTTGTAGGTTAGATTATTTTCCGTCGTCGGCAAGGCTATATTCGCCTTGCGTACCTGCTCGCTCCCACTAATACCTGTGAACAAACTCTTATTCTACTTGCACGTATGAAATGATAACTCTGTTATTGGTAATCATTGATCTGTTTTATTGTTTTTCAGCTTATTGGTTAAACAAAATAAATGGTTCGGTCTTGGATCGACCTTGACAGTTTAGTATCAATTCGTATTTGAATCCGATCTTCAATGATTTGCAAATAATTATAATATAAATTAAAAATCTCAGGGCTTGGGTTCTTTGGGCCAGTTAAGAAGTCAGAAATCTTTTTAAAAAGGAGTACAACACATTACAATTACATATAAAATAATAAATCTTAATTATTAATGTTTACAAGTATGGACGTAATGTTTTTAACCAACTACGCCAACGAACTTTGTCTGCATTGGCAAACGAATCGATAAACAAGATGGCCGCCTTGGTCAGTTATCCAAGCGTCATGTGCTCCTTATGTGTTTTTTTTTTGTTTAAATAAAATGTTATTATCGTTAACCACCGTATTAATGTGCAGTGGTTATTCCTATTATCACTGTAGATAGTTTATATAGTGTAGTGAAGTTGATCTATGTGTAGTGTTGTTGTTAAAATACTTAGGAATTATATTTACGTCCCTCGTATACTGCAATCAGCCAACTCGCTATGATTTTTTGGTGTTTGTGTAGAATTAAGCTTCCATCAGTTAGTGGTATTTCTTTGATCTTCTCTATAAGTTTTCTGGTGTGTTTACTTCTTCTGTGGTTTCATTTGGAACATTAATTTAGTGTAATATTGATTGTTTTTTCTTCACTTTAAGCATCAGCTATTCGACTTTTGATCTTTACTGCTTGGCGTTTAACAATACAATCATTCCTTCTTCTCATCTTAGTAACGGTTTTTTGACCAGTAAACTCTGTTTTTGATTGGTCAATTTGCATGAACTTGAGGTCAAGCGGCATATAGTACCGAAAATTATATCCTTGCCTTTCCTGTCAAAAAATACTCCTCTGTTAATTTTTGTTTAAATTAAAATTAATTTACATAGTGTTAACTTTATGTTAGGTGTTTTTTCACTTTTACAAAAATTATAAATCTGGACTATAATACTGCCCTGACTTTTACTATACAATACTTAATTTTTTGTTAGATTAATTTAATCTGATTCACAATTATTCTAAAACTTGTCCCTTATTAAATTTTGGTCCTATTTTGTTATTATTTTATTATATTGATTTGGTAACTTATTCATTTCTGACATTATCTTATTTTATATTACATGTTCGGCCTAGGCCTAAGATTTGATTTCACTATCATTTTCTAATTCACATTAATTATTAATTGGTTTTTTGTTTTGAACCCTTTTGCCTGATTACATTTGTTTAAAGCTTATTACATGATTTTTAACCCTTGATATATTCTAACAGTATTTATTAATTAACACAAAATCTCTTAACTTACAAACTAAAATGTTGCCTTAATGGCCAAGATTACATTCATTTTTTAACAAACAATAACAAATTATTTAGTTGACCATAATACCAAGTCTATTCCCATACTATTAAACTTTACTAGTGGACCATTAATATATTGTTTATATAGGCCTCTATTTAGGTATTTTTTGGTATTATGTAATAACATATACTTCCTATTTTGCCTATAGGTTTAATACACTTCTTCTAATCTTTTACACGTGATTCATGAATGATAAAAATTATTGGCATTGGCCTAAATCAATTAAAATAAACGTAGTTAAGTAATGCTAATGCCTTCTCTTTAAAAACCAACAACATGGGTTAAATAACTATAAAAAACTTTCAATACCTAACTACACTACTACAATTGTTTGTTTTCACTCTGATATTTAGTATGTCTGTTACTTTATAATTCTTTTACGAGTTGTTTCTCTCGTATTGACCTATTTGGTTTCTTACACTTAATATAATTGGAGGGATCATTAATCTTTACAGTCTCATCTGTGGGATTAATGATCTTCCTCATTTTCCACTTTTCACTTATGCACCTTTCACAAATTTTGTCTTATTATCTACAGTAAATGGTTTCTTATTTATCACTCTGTTGTGTTGTACTTTTATTTTACTTGATTAATTATTTGAGTTCAGTTATTCTGACTTTTTTATTATTTGGATTATTTTAGTTAATTATTTGGGGCTCCCATTATGTCACATTACAATATACATTTTTATATTGCACACTACAGAAACCTATACACAGTTCATAAAAGTAAATGTAAACGACTTGAGAGACAAATTGTAACTCTACGAATTAATTACAAAATTATAATTATATTTATCTCTTACCTTCGGGTTTTTATTCCAAAGTCTTTCAGACGAAAACAGCTGCAAAAAGGATTATTGGGATTTGATATGGGCAAAGATCAAATACACCGTTTGTGCTAAAACAAATTGCCTCTGATTTATTATTCAAAATAACTACTTCGTCTCTCTTTCATGACATTTAGATTAAATACTTGTAGAATGAGCAACAATTTGTGAAATCAAACAGTAACAAAATATTTCTTAATTAACTAGCTTATTACAACTATGGTATACCCCAACTATTTACTATCTGCAATGAACCAATACGTGATTTAGCTACACACTCACATACATTCGTTCTTTGATTTTGTCGTTCTATTTAAACCCCACTTCGAGATCTCTGATTTACATTTTAGATTTATAATTTATTTATGTTGAATTATACTCTGGGGAAAAAGGTAAAATAATCTTGGTTAAAACTCAGTTAATACTTAACGTCTGAAGAACTCCGCTGTTTTGCACCTCTGCTGTGAATGCACTGTTTAACACACCATGATTTAGTTTTTCACTGTTTAACCGCGGTACTGTTATTGCTTATTTCAAATTAAGTTGATGCGCCACTATTACTTTAGTTCACTTTAAAATAGCATTTAGTGTTGTTTTGTCGGCCGACATATATTTTCGAACACTTAGCTCGCTTAGGTTGGCCGCGCGTTATACAGTTTTTTGTATTAGTTTTAGTATTTTCAAAGATAGGCCTACTCTTAACTGCGGCCTATCTTACACCCGAGGCCACTATGTAATTTTTATCTGCACTGTATGCTGCTTATTACCACTCTCTCTGATGACACACAGCAGACTGGGTTTCACACAAGCCTACTGCTATGTGATTACGCAATGCGTCTGGCAATTGTTTTGACTGACTGTGTGTATGTTGCATTGCTGTACTGGAGGCTCCTTACAGGTGAAAGTCTGTCAATTTGGAAAGTGCTTAAAATGATGATTTGAATTAATATGAAATTAAACTGGGGTGGCTCACAAATCCGTACCGTTACAATACCCCCCCAATAAGAGGTTGAAGGCCGGGGCGTTCAAACTCTTATTGCCTAAACCTAAGAGGATCAGTGAGGATATGGCGCCGCAACCCCCCTGAACACTACTAAATCATGGGTTCTTACCCCCCTAGTCTGGCGACTGCGACAGCACCCATCCGATCTTACTGGACTTCTCTACTCGAGATCCCACCACCATAAGCTCGGACAGATACCCGCCCCAGTATCGCCTGACTTTAAAACATGTAATTAAAAATTGACAAACGGCCTTCCATCACTCCATATCCCACAACTGGTTTGTTTCCTCTTAGCCGTACTGGTTCATTGACAACGTACTGGCTCATTTTATATATTATAGACCCTAAAGAATAATATTAATAAAACAATATTGGTTTACAATGATACACATAAATTCCAGTTAAATTGAATAATATTCCCCATACAATGTTGCCCTCCAAAATGGTACATAGATTATACAAGGTATCCTTACCCACTATATATGTACAAGACAAAAAATTCATGACATATGAAAAATCTATATGGACAGTAATATACACATCTTAATTCCCAAACACCGTTTCAGCTCCAACATTTCATTCAGTTTTCAGTTTAAATGAATATTTTAATAAGTTAAATCCTTATTTACATCAATTAGTATTTACTTTATAATTCCAAGTTGAATTTAAATGAAAATAAAGTTAAGTTCATTATTAAAAATCATCGTTTCTGTTGAATTTATTACTAAATTAATTTAATTGTATTTGATTTACTTTAATTAATTCAATTAATCTCAAAAGTTACAGTAATGGCCTCATTATTATTTGGTCTGTAAAAAAATTTAATTTCAATTCTTTTGTCACAATAAAATTTTACTCAAGATACTGATTCAGCATACTACGACAGTTGTTATTGTCACCTCAACATGACTGTAGACTTTAGTCACAACATACCACACCTGTTTATATAAACACTAGTTTGCAAGACTTGTTTAGTAACCACAGTTATAAACATTCTCAGTTTCAGCATTCATGGTTACATCATACACTGGCATATATATACTTCCTACAAACTTTTTGTTTCTATAAATCTTCTTGTCAACATATTTGTCAAAATCTCTTTGTTGCAATTCGAACCAAATATAATTTTAATTCACCTTTCAATTATTATTTCTCTTTTAATTACAATTTCTATTTAATGCTATTATCTCAATTCATATTATTGAATCAACATTTTTTCACACCTGTAAGCGTTTTATTCTATCTGCTTAGTATTATGGACTTTATACTTACAATCCACTTATTGACATGAATACAAAATACACACCACACACACACACCAATATCTCCGTGTAACCTCTGAAACATTTAACAACAATGTTATTTCATACAAACCATTCAACATTTTATAATACATACAATTAATTTCACTACACATGTATTTACAACTCTTCAACAATAATTATTCAGTTGTCACACTTCAGTATCAAAATTCAGCTAGGTCATTACCATATATTAACATATTTAAAATGTTCATTTATGAATTTCAACCTCCATCGTCAAAAATTAATCGGGGTTTCAAATAACAATTTTCAATTTTATTTACATTCTGTATACGGTTATCTTGTGTTTTGTAACCATAACATTTCAGTTTATTCATTTTACCATAATAATCATATACTAAGTCAACATCAGTATTCTTTGTAAAGTCTCCGTCGGTAAATATTTCCAATATCGGGTCAGTTACTTTTTCATCATACAGTAAATTACTCTTGTTTAAACATACTTCTAACATTTCCTTCCACTCACCATAATCTCTCTGTAATTCATACAATTCTGTCTCTTTGTCAATACACCATTCTCTATCTAAAATTCTCTCATCATAACAACATATCATACTTTTATCATTCCACGCAGAGGGTACAAAATTATTCAGCAAAATTAAACAATTCAAATCTTTCACTAATAAGGGTCTCTTGCCCAAAAATAACACTTTTGAACACTCTGGTTCATCACAAATAAGGGGAAAATTTACTCTCTGCCCTACACATTCATCTACTCTTTCTTTCCATTCTTTTTCCAATTCAACAACACTAATTATTACTTCATTACAACTTATCATTTTCTCACTCTCACTTACTGTTTCACTATCTATTTTCAGCATATCACTCTCTGATACCACATTCTTAATTATATCATCATTATTTCTCTCACTTGTTACTTTTTTATTGTCATTATTACTATTACTTTTAATCTGTTCTCCTATTGACTCTATTATTTGTTCTTTAAATGTATTGAAACATTCATTCGTCTCATTTAAACGTTTATTAATATTGTCTTCTAACTTAACACTCTGTTGTTTCATATCATATAAACGCTCATCAAATTTTGTATTCATTTCACATAAACGCTTATCAAATTTTTGGTCAATATTATTTATATCGCCCTTTAACTCATGGAACTTACTATTCTGTATATTGAATTTAGCGTCCGAGTCGCTCTTCTGTTCATCAAATTTCGCGTTAAAACTACTCAAGTTATCAGATATTGTTTTCATGAAATTACACATATCTTCCATTGACAACTGTTTAATTCGTGTTGTCGTTGGGGTAGATTGTGCTACTACATTTTTGTCAGTGAAGCTGACTTCATTATTAATTTTATTTTCCCTATTCAATTTTGGGGTTATTTGGATCCCCGAATCATCTGTATTATTTATTTCATTTGTAATATCTGGTTTTATTTTATTGTCCTGACTCCCATCTGGA
This sequence comes from Magicicada septendecula, assembly GCA_034769895.1. NCBI lineage: Eukaryota > Metazoa > Arthropoda > Insecta > Hemiptera > Cicadidae > Magicicada > Magicicada septendecula. The sequence goes on from CM068367.1 coordinate 775,585,632, forward strand.
GTCGAGTGGACCTCAATATTATGCATAATGGCCGATTCATCAAAATTGTCAACATTAGTTACTTCATTGACATCGTCATTATTCGCTGCCATTTTATACAAGTTTATATAATGTTACACAAGAATATTAATCTTATCCACTATTGACTTAACCCTTTTAATATATCACGACGTTTATATAATTTACCAAAACGTCCTCCCTCTCAAATAACCCTTTCTGCAGCTTAATTAGGTCTGGCGAATATAGGTTGTAACCTATACTCGCGTCGCTGTACGGGGGCCAAATGTAACTTTTCGATTATTTACGGACAAATTATATGACTCGGGTCCCTAGTTCGGGGCCAAATGTAACTCTACGAATTAATTACAAAATTATAATTATATTTATCTCTTACCTTCGGGTTTTTATTCCAAAGTCTTTCAGACGAAAACAGCTGCAAAAAGGATTATTGGGATTTGATATGGGCAAAGATCAAATACACCGTTTGTGCTAAAACAAATTGCCTCTGATTTATTATTCAAAATAACTACTTCGTCTCTCTTTCATGACATTTAGATTAAATACTTGTAGAATGAGCAACAATTTGTGAAATCAAACAGTAACAAAATATTTCTTAATTAACTAGCTTATTACAACTATGGTATACCCCAACTATTTACTATCTGCAATGAACCAATACGTGATTTAGCTACACACTCACACACATTCGTTCTTTGATTTTGTCGTTCTATTTAAACCCCACTTCGAGATCTCTGATTTACATTTTAGATTTATAATTTATTTATGTTGAATTATACTCTGGGGAAAAAGGTAAAATAATCTTGGTTAAAACTCAGTTAATACTTAACGTCTGAAGAACTCCGCTGTTTTGCACCTCTGCTGTGAATGCACTGTTTAACACACCATGATTTAGTTTTTCACTGTTTAACCGCGGTACTGTTATTGCTTATTTCAAATTAAGTTGATGCGCCACTATTACTTTAGTTCACTTTAAAATAGCATTTAGTGTTGTTTTGTCGGCCGACATATATTTTCGAACACTTAGCTCGCTTAGGTTGGCCGCGCGTTATACAGTTTTTTGTATTAGTTTTAGTATTTTCAAAGATAGGCCTACTCTTAACTGCGGCCTATCTTACACCCGAGGCCACTATGTAATTTTTATCTGCACTGTATGCTGCTTATTACCACTCTCTCTGATGACACACAGCAGACTGGGTTTCACACAAGCCTACTGCTATGTGATTACGCAATGCGTCTGGCAATTGTTTTGACTGACTGTGTGTATGTTGCATTGCTGTACTGGAGGCTCCTTACAGGTGAAAGTCTGTCAATTTGGAAAGTGCTTAAAATGATGATTTGAATTAATATGAAATTAAACTGGGGTGGCTCACAAATCCGTACCGTTACAAAATATTTCAAAGTAAATAAATATACTTTCATAAAGTAAATCACAATGACTTTAAAAAATATCTTCATTTAAAATTTTTGGAATGCTGGGATGATGAATGGCTTAAGTCACCACCCGCCAAGGTGTTCCTAGTGAGGAAAAATATTTACAAACAACTCACACTTCCTACAAAATCAAGAAGAAATCACGTGGTCATAACAAGCTCCAAATCAGCCACACACTGCTGACTCACAAGCACATTTTCACAAATGAGCCTCGTGCAAGGTGCAACCACTGTAACACGGCTTTGACAGCATTCCATCCTGTTTCAAAGTGCCCTGCCCTCCATCATCTACATACCAAATATAACATACCTTTTAACGTTAGAAGAAGTTTGAACAACAAGACTGCAGCTGGAATACTCCTCATAAAGGAGATACAGCTGACTACAAAAATATAACTACTGGACCATTTTTACTTCCATGTTCCATAAGGAAATGGAACTATGGTGATGGCAAAAAAAATCGTGTTCGAGATAATTGCAGATTCTGATTGTACTACCCTCAAAACATGAAAAAAAAATCATTCTTCAAAAAGTGTCTGTCAGTCTGTCTTGTCTGTAGATTTTTTTCTATGGCAAACGATAACAGCCGCAAATTCAAACAGAATCAAATAATTTTTTGCATACAGCCCTGAATTATAGAGTTCTCAAGACCTATTGTTTTTGGTGAAGATCGGTTAAGGGAAAGGGGTAGTTTACCGGCCACATTTTATGTTTTAACAAGGGTAATTTGATTCTGTTTGAATTTGCGACTGTTATCGTTTGCTATAGAAAAAAATCTACAGACACCTGTCGAAAAATGACTTTTTCATGTTTTGAGGGTAGTACAATCAGAATCTGCAATAATCTCGAACACGATTTTTTTTGCCATCACCATACTTCCATTTCCTTAAGGAACATGGAAGTAAAACAATAACTTGCTGCATAAGACCTGACACATCTGATGTTTTATCCGACATTACTGATAAAAATTTAGATTGTTTAATTTCAGCACGACACACCTCAAGGATACACTCTAGAAGTTCGTTCTGAATTGTCTTAGAGGTTTCCCTAAACACTGTTGACTTCATAAAATGACTTTAAGAGACTCATCTAATTTTCCAGCAAATTCTAACAATCCTCGAAATACACCACGATTCGATGACTGTGAAGTTTCATCGTGACCATGTAACGGAAGCTCAAATTTTCTGCAAAACTTGACGCAGTCAATAATTTTCAAGAGAATTTCTCGATTTTGTCTCACTTTTTCATTGTGTTTATTTGTTTGTTGTTTGTAAGTGTCACTTAACTGATTATGTTTTTACTTCCATGTTCCTTAAGGAAATGGAAGTATGGTGATGGCAAAAAAAATCGTGTTCGAGATTATTGCAGATTCTGATTGTACTACACTCAAAACAAGAGAAAAGGTCGTTTTTCGAAAAGTGTCTGTGTGTGTGTGTCTGTAGATTTTTTTCTATGGCAAACGATAACAGCCGCAAATTCAAACAGAATCAAATAATTTTTTGCATACAGCCCTGATTTGTAGAGTACTCGCGACCTATTGTATTTTGGTGAAGATCGGTTGAGGGAAGGGGGTAGTTTACCTGCAACGGTTTTTTTTTATCAAGGGTAATTTTTTTTGTTTGGCAAACGATAACAGCCGCAAATTCAAACAGAATCAAATAATGTTTCGCATACAGCCCTGAATTGTAGAGTTCACAAGATCTGTTGATTTTGGTAAAGATCGGTTAAGGGGAAGGGGTAGTTTACCAGCAACGTTTTATGTTTTAACAAGGGTATTTTCTATGGCAAACGATAAGAGCTGCAAATTCAAACAGAATCAAATACGTTTTTGCATAAAGCCCTGATTTCCTGAGTACTAAAGACCTATTGTTTTCGGTGAAGATCGTTTAAGGGAAAGGGGTAGTTTACCTGCCACGTTTTTTGTTTTATCAAGGGTATTTTGTATGGCAAACGATAACAGCCGCAAATTCAAACAAAATCATATAATATTTTGCATACAGCCCTGAATTGCAGAGTACTCAAGACCTATGGTTTTTGGTGAAGATCGGTTAAGGGAAAGGGATAGTTTACCAGCAACGGTTTTTTATCAAGGGTAATTTTTTCTATGGTAAATGATAACAGCCGCAAATTCAAACAGAATCAAATGATGTTTTGCATACAGCCCTGTATTATAGAGTTCTCAATACCTATTGGTGTTGGTGAAGATCGGTTAAGGGAAAGGGGTAGTTTACCTGCAACGTTTTATGTTTTAAAAGGGTATTTTCTATGGCAAACGATAACAGCCGCAAATTCAAACATAATCAAATAGTGTTGTGCATACAGCCCTGATTTTTTGAGTTCTCAAGACTTTTTGTTTTTGGTGAAGATCGGTTAAGGGAAAGGGGTAGTTTACCAGCAACGTTTTATGTTTTAAAAGGGTATTTTCTATGGCAAACGATAAGAGCCGCAAATTCAAACAGAATCAAATACGTTTCTGCATAAAGCCCTGATTTCTTGAGTACTAAAGACCTATTGTTTTTGGTGAAGATCGTTTAAGGGAAAGAGGTAGTTTACCTGCCACGTTTTTTGTTTTATCAAGGGTTTTTTGTATGGCAAACAATAACAGCCGCAAATTCAAACAAAATCATATAATATATTGCATACAGCCCTGAATTGCAGAGTACTCAAGACCTATCGTTTTTGGTGAAGATCGGTTAAGGGAAAGGGGTAGTTTACCAGCAACGGTTTTTTATCAAGGGTAATTTTTTCTATGGTAAATGATAACAGCCGCAAATTCAAACAGAATCAAATGATGTTTTGCATACAGCCCTGATTTGTTGAGTTCTCAATACCTATTGGTGTTGGTGAAGATCGGTTAAGGGAAAGGGGTAGTTTACCTGCAACGTTTTATGTTTTAAAAGGGTATTTTCTATGGCAAACGATAAGAGCCGCAAATTCAAACAGAATCAAATACGTTTCTGCATAAAGCCCTGATGTCTTGAGTACTAAAGACCTATTGGTTTTGGTGACGATCGGTTAAGGGAAAGGGGTAGTTTACCAGTCACTTTTTTTGTCTTATCAAGGGTATTTTATATGGCAAACGATAACAGCCGCAAATTCAAACAGAATCATATAATATTTTGCATACAGCCCTGAAATGTAGAGTTCTCAAGACCTGTTCGTTTTGGTGAAGATCGGTTAAGGGAATAGGGTTGTTTACCAGCAACATTTTATGTTTTATCAAGGGCAATTTGTTTTTTGACGAACGATAATTGCCATACATTAAAACAGAATCAACTACTCTTCTGCATACCTTTTTGAATTATAAAGAACTGAAGGTCTGTTGATTTTGTTGAAGATCGGTTAAGGGAAAGGGGGTAGTTTACCTGCAACGGTTTTTTTTTATCAAGGGTAATTTTGTTTGTTTGGCAAACGATAACAGCCGCAAATTCAAACAGAATCAAATAATGTTTCGCATACAGCCCTGAATTGTAGAGTTCACAAGATCTGTTGATTTTGGTAAAGATCGGTTAAGGGGAAGGGGTAGTTTACCAGCAATGTTTTATGTTTTAACAAGGGTATTTTCTATGGCAAATGATAAGAGCCGCAAATTCAAACAGAATCAAATACGTTTTTGCATAAAGCCCTGATTTCCTGAGTACTAAAGACCTATTGTTTTCGGTGAAGATCGTTTAAGGGAAAGGGGTAGTTTACCTGCCACGTTTTTTGTTTTATCAAGGGTATTTTGTATGGCAAACGATAACAGCCGCAAATTCAAACAAAATCATATAATATTTTGCATACAGCCCTGAATTGCAGAGTACTCAAGACCTATCGTTTTTGGTGAAGATCGGTTAAGGGAAAGGGGTAGTTTACCAGCAACGGTTTTTTATCAAGGGTAATTTTTTCTATGGTAAATGATAACAGCCGCAAATTCAAACAGAATCAAATGATGTTTTGCATACAGCCCTGATTTGTTGAGTTCTCAATACCTATTGGTGTTGGTGAAGATCGGTTAAGGGAAAGGGGTAGTTTACCTGCAACGTTTTATGTTTTAAAAGGGTATTTTCTATGGCAAACGATAAGAGCCGCAAATTCAAACAGAATCAAATACGTTTCTGCATAAAGCCCTGATTTCTTGAGCACTAAAGACCTATTGGTTTTGGTGACGATCGGTTAAGGGAAAGGGGTAGTTTACCAGTCACTTTTTTTGTCTTATCAAGGGTATTTTATATGGCAAACGATAACAGCCGCAAATTCAAACAGAATCATATAATATTTTGCATACAGCCCTGAAATGTAGAGTTCTCAAGACCTGTTCGTTTTGGTGAAGATCGGTTAAGGGAATAGGGTTGTTTACCAGCAACATTTTATGTTTTATCAAGGGCAATTTTTTTTTTGACGAATGATAATTGCCATACATTAAAACAGAATCAACTACTCTTCTGCATACCTTTTTGAATTATAAAGAACTGAAGGTCTGTTGATTTTGTTGAAGATCGGTTAAGGGAAAGGAGGTAGTTTACCTGCAACGTTTTATGTTTTAACAAGGGTATTTTTTCTATGACGAACGATAACTGCCGTAAATTCAAAGAGAATCAACTAATGTTTTGTATACAGCCCTGAATTGTAGAGTATTCAAGACGTATTGTTTTTGGTCAAGATTGGTTAATGGAATAGGGTAGTTTACCAGCAACGTTTTATGTTTTATCAAGGGTGTTTTCTATGGCAAACGATAACAGCCGCAAATTCAAACAGAATCAAATAATTGTTTGCATACAGACCTGAATTGTAGATTACTCAAGACCTATCGTTTTTGGTGAAGATCGGTTAAGGGAAAGGGGTAGTTTACCTGCAACGGTTTTTTATCAAGGGTAATTTTTTTCTATAGTAAACGATAACAGCCGCAAATTCAAACAGAATCAAATGATGTTTTGCATACAGCCCTGTATTGTAGAGTTCTCAATACCTATTGGTGTTGGTGAAGATCGGTTAAGGGAAAGGGGTAGTTCACCAGCAACATTTTATGTTATAACAAGGGTAATTTTTTATATGACGAACGATAACTGCCGTAAATTCAAACAGAATCAACTAGGTTTTTGCATACCTTTTTGAACTAAAGAGAACTCAAGGTCTGTTGATTTTGTTGAAGATCGGTTAAGGGAAGGGGTAGTTTATCAGCAATGTTTTATGTTTTAAAAAGGGTAATTTTTTTTATGACGAACGATAACTGCCGAAAATTCAATGAGAATCAAATAATTTTTTGCACCCTTTCCTGTGTTGCAGAGAGCTCAAGGTCTATTGATTTTGGTGAAGATCGGTTAATGGAAAGGGGTAGTTTACCTGCTACATTTTATGTTGTAACAAGAGAAATGTCTCCATGACGAACGATAACTGCCGCACATTCAAACAGAATCAAATATTTTTTGCATGCTTCCCTGAATTGTAGAGGACGGAAGGTCTATTGATTTTGGAGAAGATCGGTTAAGAGAAAGGGGTAGTTTACCTGAAACATTTTATGATTTAACAAGAGTAAAGTACTTAATTTTTATAAGTAAAGTATTCTGATAAGAAGCTCATAGTAATCCACTGTTGAAAAGTAGATGAAATATCTATAAATGAAGAGGTTTGGTGAACGGGGTGGGGGTAATTTTCTATTATTAAAAATTATAGTTGAAGGTGGAGGGGAGAATTTTTTATATGTGTACTACGTTGTCGGCAACAAAGAAGTAGTTTTTTGTTAAAATTGCTTCCCGGGCTCTTTAGCCGTAGTCCAATGTTTTCTACAAAACCAGACTTTTCGGCAGTGCCATCGACTGCCATCATCGGTGAAAATTGAGTGCGAAAACGTGAGGTGGTATACGTTAGTGACCACAGTACTGTGGTTAATGCTGAAGCAATAAGTAGAAAGACGTAGTTTCTATGGAAATATTTCATTTCGAATATGATTTTAAATATAAATCTTAGAACATGGAAGTTATGTATGGTTCTCCATACCGATATTTTTTGAAACAATATACTACGATACATGTACATAAATGTAGGCGTTTCGGTTCCCACGTTCATGGGCGACATTAATGTAACGACACAAATTATACAATGTAGGTTGTATGTGTAATTGGGGTTCAGGTGTAATTATAATAAGAGTATTGTATTTATGAGTATTTAAAATTCATATTTATTGTTTACTCAATCTTATAAATAATCATAAACATCATTAATAACCTTCGGTCACGATATTGCTCATTATTAAATGTTTCTCTCTTATACTATGCAGTGTTACACATATTTAAAAACCTTCTTACATCTAGACATGTTAATAATCTTAATCTAGACATGTTAATAATTTGATTTACTAATAAAATATAAAATTAAAATGTAATTTGAACTGAATTCTTTTAATTCAGATCTGACCTCAACTCGCTCAGTCTATACCAATGTTTAAAATTAATTCGAATTTATATTAATTACTTTTAGACTGGCATTTGTTTTATATTCACATTTAAATTATTCTTTTCTATAATGCAAATATCAAATCAATTTAACTATTTATTTTGATAAACAAAATCTACTCTCTCAACTTTAAATTCCTTTGTTTTTTTATTATTTCTTTATATGCGATCGCTCATTCTTACGACTAACATTTATCTACATTTCTAAAATATTATTTCTAATTATAATTTTTTCTTTGTTTTATTTTATTGTCTTTTAATATAGTCTTTATGAGCTCTTTTTAAAATCATTTAAAAATGCATTATGCATGTCACCTCGAATTCTGATGATCTTACGGTTATTGGCGGGGTCCAGCATTGTCCAGAGTTAGTTTTCCATTCCTCCTGTCCTGGCATGGTCCTGGATACGTCTAGAGTCCAGCATCGTTCTCCAGCACTGTGTGGTCTGCTTCAGATAGTTGTTATCTGCTGCAAGGTAGATCTTAAACATCGTCTAACATCCAGCATCCCTCGTCGCTCTGGTAGCTTCTCCGTAGATACTCTTGGTGGACTTAAACGATCCCGGTACTTAAGTTTTCCGGAATATTGTCACATAATTAATGAACATTTTATTCTTTCGTTAATGCGACTTGTAATAAAAAATAAAAATAAAACTTCTGCCGACGGACAGCATGTCCGACTGCAACTGTGTCTTGAAATGAGAAGGGTTTTCAGTCGAACCCTCAATTTATACCCTCTCGAGATTCCGCGCCAGTTGGCTCCAAAATCGTCCTGTCGATACCTGCATATCGCGTGATAGCCCCCACTCCCGAACCTTTTCATCTATTTGCAATTATTAGCAAATAGCAATGTTTTGCACGGAATCAAGATAGCAAAAATCATAGCTAATTTGATTAAGCACTCACTGTATTAATTTGAGCATCATAGGGTAATTTGCATATTTTTTGGCACATTTATTTCGCACTGACTTCACGTCGTGTGTCCTATTAACGTCATTTTTTCACTGGGGATAACTATAAAACTTACACATGTGCCTTTGGTTTGTTTATACACTAATTAGTTTTCGCACAGTGAATTAAAATAATTATTTTATTAATTACTTGGGGCGGGTTGCTGAGATTCCTGTCTGTACATGCATCACTAACACACACAAGATACACGTGTAACACACATACAATTGAGCAGGTGTTCATTGCCTGTCGGAACAGGTTAATTTCTCCCCTAATCTAACAATGAAATATTTTTACAATCTCAGATCTGTCCATTTACTCTTAACTTATAATAATTCTACAAATTTTATATTTATTCAAATTAATGCCTAATACAGCGTATGGCTGTATCGTTGCATTATTCCTCTGCTTGAGAAAAGAAATTTAATAAATATTTATTTATTAAATTTTTGTCTATTTGTTCTAGACAAATACAATCATATTATGTTCGCTTAACTTACGTTTACACCAGTTAAACAACACATAATAATGAGTAGTCCGTATAACGCTCGCTGTTGGTGGAATGTATATTTTCTTCACCCCCCATTATAACAGGTGATCTGTGTGTTGACCTTGAACGGGTTCAGTGGCATTGTTCATTCATACGTAGAATTTCTTGAATACGTCGCATGATATTTGCCGATGTCCTTTTCCTTCCTCTCATCGTATATGATGAACGTGTGTCTTCCCACACGTTGTTTCAACGTATAAGGTCCATTGTACAGGCGGAAGAATTTCTTTGCTGTGTTGTCAGTGCGTTTTCCGATGGGATTAGCTTTCAACAAAATTTGTTCGCCTACGTCGAATCGTTGTAATTTATGCGTTGTATTGTACTTTTCTATTCTCTTGTTACCTTGTTCTATGATGCGTTGTTTATCATACTCCACCTTTACACTTAATGGAATAGGTACGTTTTGATTCTCTGGCTTGCTTACATATTTGGTCCAGAAGCTAACAGGTGTTTTGTCTTCATCTAGCTCGATTGGCGTATAACTTGTTGCTTCGCTATAATTTTCATTTATTGCTTTCTCAAAGAAAGGTAAATACTCTGCCCATTTGTTATGTTTATCGTGACAGTAGATTCGTAGATATTTACCTAACTCTTTATTTACTCTTTTCGCAAGATTTCCCTGTGGGTGTCGTACCGATGTGAGTGCAGGTTGGATTCAATTTTCATGAAGAGTCTTCTCCCATACCTCGCTTTAGAACTGTTCTTCTTGGTCGCTAAGTACATTCTTCATTTTACCATATGCAGGAATGTATTTCTGCAAGAGTATTTTCAAAACAACTTTAGTTGTGGGTCGCATAATTGGATACAGGTGGATGGCTTTGGAAAATACATCAATACAAACAAGTATGTTTCACTCCCCGACTTGATCTCGGAAGTGGTCCAAGAAAATCCACTGCAATTAGCTCCCCTTTCTGGTCCTTTCAGATACTCTGCATTTCCACATAGGTATGTAGATTCGGTCCTTTTGCTGTTTGACACTCACAACATTTCTTACTTTCGTTTTTAATCTTCCTAAACATATTATTGATGGTGAAATCTTCACGTAGGCTTAAGTAACATTTAAGTGCAGCAGCATGTGCTAAACGTTCGTGTGTTGGTCGAATTAATTTATGGAACATATCATTTATTAATACCACCTTCCAATCTTGCCTCATTAGTTTATATAAGACTCCATTTTGTATCTTGTAATGGTCTGGTAGGTGATCTCGTAGCATCATCTAAGTCTTGTTGTTGAGCTAGATTCTTCAACATGTGTTTAATATCATTATCAACAGTAAATTTAATAGGTAACAGTTGTAACTCATTATGGTTCTTTTCATAGACCTCTTCACACTTTTCTGTGACGTATCTACTCAAAGTGTCGGCTATAACATTATCTTTCCCTTTACAATATTTTATAGTAAAGGAATACTCACCGATTGGTAGGATCCATCGTAACAATCGAGCGTTGGTTACTTTACATTTTATAGAAATGATAACGCTTGATGGTCCGTATGTATTTTGAAATGCATTCCGTAAATATAATATCAAAACTGTTTCAGAGCGTATACTATATCAAGTATCTGCGTCTCTGCCCCTTTGAATACTCTACTGGCATATTCAATGACACGGTGTTCTCCTGTAGCATCTTGTTGATACAGTACACTTCCACACGCGTAGTCACTAGCGTCTGCACAGATAACGAATCTTCTATCTCGCTGTGGATGATGAAGCATTATGTTTTCCATGAATAACTTCTTGACTTGGTCGAAGGCATCTTGATGTTTCTTCTCCCACTTCCATTTGTGATTTTTCCTTGTTAACTCCAGCAATGGTTGGGTTTTCTCTCCATATAGTTGTGAGAATCTTCTATAATATCCTGTGAGTCCCAAAAATGCTCATAACCCTTTAATGTTCTTCGGTGTAGGAAAATCGGTAATACTGGATATCTTTATGGGATCGGGTTGAATACCTGAGGATGAAATAATATGACCTAGGAATTGGATTGAGGATTTTATGAATTCGCACTTGTCTAGGTTAAGGGATATATGGGCTTCTCTAAACTTGTGGAATATAGTGTTAAGATGTTCAATGTGTTCGTCAAGTGTTTTTGATACTACCAGGATATCATCCACAAACACCATGGTGTAAGGCTCCACTTCTGGTCCCAATGCTTTCTCCAGACATTTTACAATTGCTGCCAAACTCGTGCTCAAACCAAAGGGAACTACCTTGTGTTGATAGCATTTATTTTTATATAGGAAGGCGGTGTATTTTCTATCTTCTCTTCTAATTGGAATTTGCCAAAAACTTGACCGTAAATCCAACTTAGTCAAATAACGTGCTCCTTCACACTGGGCAAATAACTCGTCCGCAGGTGGTGCACAATCGAATTCACGTAGAACGACGCTATTCAAACTCCTCATGTCCAGGCATAAACATACTTCTCCACTCTTCTTCTTTACTACAAATAGAGGATTAAGAAAGTTGCTGTTTGACCGCTCAATGACGTCATTTTCTATCATCCATCGTATTTCCAGTTCAACTTCTCCCTCGTACTTCCTGGGTATTGGATACGTTCATCTGACAAATTTTGTAGGGTCTGATACGATAATAGCGTGTTCGTAGACTGTGGTCTGCGTCGGTACATCGCTGAATACTTCATTATACTCTTCTATTAATTTACATAACTTTGCTTCTTCCTGAGATGACATTCCTTCTTCGGCTGAATTAGCATGCTGAGTAGGTGCATATCGTATACATGGCTTGGATACAACAATAGGATTTTCACTTACCTCACCATTTTCTTCATCTTCATTCATAATTAATTCATATAGAACATTCTTATAATTACATAACATCTTATTGTTATTGATATCAATTCTTGCACTTAAAGTATTTAATAAGTCCATTCCAATAATTCCATCAAATAAATTTATTCATTATGATCATAGGATATGTTATTTCTAAGTCCTTATAATTTAAAGTTACGTAAGCTTGCTGTCTAACCTTTTCTCTCTTATTCATGGCTGTAATAACATTTATATTACTGACAGGTAAAATACCGTTTGTTTAAAATATTTTTTATTTTGTTGTACCCACTTATTACTTAGTACAGTTAATTGGCTACCTGTATCGATTAACATTTTAATTCTATATCCATTAATTCGTAGATTAATTATCGGACAATTTATTTCTGGTTGATTCGGTGTCACCCTTCTGTCGGTGACTAATAACTCATTTCTCACATCACACAGATATATATTGTTTATTGTGTACCCGTACGTCCTGTTTTTCGGTCATTGTTTTGTGTCATGGGAACAGGATGGTAGTACAGAGCTTTGTCGCGGTTTCGCTTTGATTTCTCCCTCTGCACTCTCTCTCTCTTGCTCTGCATTGTGGATACGGAGCGATCATATGTTTTACTAAATCTTTTCTTCCAATTTGTATCACGCACGTTTCTCTCCGAGTGTGGTTCCTTCTGTACGTCTCATGTGTTATTCACAGCTGTGTGTTGATTTACACTGTGCGCTGGCGGTGTGAAATTTCGCCTATAATTATCACGGTTTTGTGTATCATCACGTTCTCATGCTTTATCACTACGTTCGTAATTATTGTGATAATTAATCCGTGTTTGTTGATTGTGAGTTGAAGTGTTACTCTTGTTAATATTTTGTGATTGAGTGACTAGTATTAAGAATTGTTCGATCATTTTGACACCCTGCGTATATACAGCTGACTGGATATCTGTATGGAAATGGTAAGACAACTTAGACACTATCTCATATTCAGAAAATTTTGGTTTTAAATGTTTTACGCGTTCGATTTGCATACTGTTCAATACTCTGTTGTCCTTGTGCATTGAATTTTCCATACTCGAGTTGATCCCTCACCTGTCGTTGGGTATGCACGTTCCAGTATCTGTTTTCGAATGCCTCACGAAACTGCTGATATGTACTGACGTTATCTCTAATAATAGAATACCATTGACTGGCTGAATGGTATCTTTAAGATATCCCGTGACGAAGTTATCTTCTCGTCGTCATTTATTGCACTGCCAATCTTCTCCTTCACTCTAGCTAGGAATTCCATACTGTTCTCCCATTTACCACCTGAGAACTTAAGTCTGCTCCTTTCGACCATTGGTGTAGGAAACATTGTCATTTGATTCTGTCGTCTTCTCAACTCACTTCGTAGCTGGTTCATTTCCTCTTGGATTTCCTCTTTCATACGTGATACATCTCCCGAATGGTCCTTCGTAGTTTCTTCAATTCTATTTTCAATGACTACTGTACGTGTTTCTATTTCTCTTAAGTTTAATGGTATTTGCTTGCGACATATTATTAATAGTTTGAATCTTATCATCCTGCTCTCGCGTTATAGTAGTTAAAGTATCATTTAAATTATCATTTATTTGTTTATGCGATTCTTTTAGATCTTTTCTCCACTCGAGACGAAATTCTTTTTGTTTATTTTCAATCCGTACAACTTGCTCATGTAAGGCTTGTTTAAAATTATTCTCTAAAGTATCAATACGTATGTTGGTGTCACCAATTTTTTTGGTGTAACTGTGCATTACTGTCGATTATACTTTGTTTTATTTCAAGATTATCGTTCTTCAATTCTTCTAGCTTTTAGTTATTCTTATATCTTGTTTAAAATTTTCAGACTGTTGTTCTAGTTTAATATTAAAATTTTTAGACTGTTGTTCTAATTTATTTTCTAAACTTTCTGTTTGTTCTTTAAGTTTAGCATTTATATTTTCTGTTTGTTTTGTAACTAATTTGTCCATCATGGCCCACATCATTTTTCGACATATGGAGATATCAAAACCTCCTGGTGCTGCCATGTTGAATTATTATTAGAATATTTATATATACTTTATTATTAGTGAACCGTATGCAAGCTTTTATTTATTTATTGTTGAATTATTATTTATTTATTTTTATTTACTCCTGTTACAATTACACCTGTTTATTTGGGTGGGCGCCAGTTGCGTTATTACAATACAATACACACAACAATTTTAAAATACTAACATACAAAATTAATTAAAATATAATATTAGTTATATCATATAACTCATCAAACACTGGTAATCATAGAGCATACATTAATTATTAAATGTACGCGTGTCGGGCCCCACATTCAAGGGCGCCATTCTATACAACGATACATATACATAAATGTAGGCATTTCGGGTCCCACGTTCATGGGCGACATTAATGTAACGACACAAATTATACAATGTAGGTTGTATGTGTAATTGGGGTTCAGGTGTAATTATAATAAGAGTATTGTATTTATGAGTATTTAAAATTCATATTTATTGTTTACTCAATCTTATAAATAATCATAAACATCATTAATAACCTTCGGTCACGATATTGCTCATTATTAAATGTTTCTCTCTTATACTATGCAGTGTTACACATATTTAAAAACCCTCTTACATCTAGACATGTTAATAATCTTAATCTAGACATGTTAATAATTTGATTTACTAATAAAATATAAAATTAAAATGTAATTTGAATTGAATTCTTTTAATTCAGATCTGACCTCAACTCGCTCAGTCTATACCAATGTTTAAAATTAATTTGAATTTATATTAATTACTTTTAGACTGGCATTTGTTTTATATTCACATTTAAATTATTCTTTTCTATAATGCAAATATCAAATCAATTTAACTATTTATTTTGATAAACAAAGTCTACTATCTCAACTTTAAATTCCTTTGTTTTTTTATTATTTCTTTATATGCGATCGCTCATTCTTACGACTAACATTTATCTACATTTCTAAAATATTATTTCTATAGTATGTTCAACTAAAGAAGATCGCTGACTTTCAAAGCCTGCCGTTTCCAAATTTTCAAAGACAAAAAATAAATGAGCATTTTGTTGGAATCAGCATTCCTTTCTGCGTTACTCGTGTACATTTCATATTTTTTTGATTCTTCATTTTCATAACGTTAAGAGATATATTAAAAAAGTCACTGTTTTTTAGCCCTTCTACAACGATTGTCAACTTTGATAATTCATTACAAAAAAACTACAGCGTCAACAAACTTTTCCTGTTCAACTATTATTTTTACATTCATCCTACATCACATATTCCCATTTGAACTCTCTGCGATTATTTTTATAGGCGTTATTAATTTTTTTGTTGACCTCGAACAACTCGTAAACGGGAGCACTGTTAGAGTTGAAATTTGTGCCAACACTGAGAAGACAACGCTAACGAAAGTTCAAGTTGAGTAAAAACAAGCTTAAACAGCTACTATATTTTACATCAACTTATATTTGAAGCGCTCTTTCGCTAAAATGTAAAGCGACGGACAAAGCGTGGAGTACACTCAGTTCCGTACTGGGTCCATTTTATCCGCGCGCCGACAACGCGAACCATAATGTTAATACTGTAATAACTTGTGTGTCGAAATCTAATAAATCGAAATAAATTTTGTTTTTATTTATTTGTCTTTACGGAGATGTATTACTGCTTTGTATATATTTGTTTTTGTGCTGTGTGGTATTATAATAATGAAACGTTTTCCATTAATGAAACAACCAAAATTTTAAAAGAAATTAAGACATTTCTTTTGAATTATGCTAACCTTTACTCGTCGTTGGACATTACCGAGATCCCTAATTCAATTCAATTGTGCCACAATGTTAACATTAATAAAGATGATTTCATTATTGTCAAGTGTTGGTTATCGCATTTCAACAGAAATATCTTAATTATGTCAAAATTGCAGTAGTTTCATTTCTAGTACAATGGCCGCTGTCTGTGCGGCGGCGGCCTTTACTTCTTAGAACTAAATATCACCAAGTAATTGTTATAGGCGTTAAGTGAATGTTAATTATGATTGTGTATAGCCACACTTTGTAATATATTAATTAAAAAATGTTATTAAAGATTGAAAACACATTTATGCTTGCCCTCTGATTATGTAGGCCGAATTGCTTACCGCGCGCCACAACCTGATGAGTCAACCGTCTATAACCTGATAAGGTCACCGCTATCACACACCCCACCACATACACAAAATACCAACATACTTTAGTTTGGTGGAGTGTTCTGTTTTGTAAAGTGTTGTCGTCTGAGATAGCTGAAGTGTTTTGTTCAATTATATTTTTGAATCTTAGAGATGGCGAGTGACGAAGAAAGTTTACCATCAACAAGTGCCGGGAAGACTGTTTTTCGGAAAGGAAGTACGATAAAGAGTCAAGGAAGAGAAATGATCGTGAGTGTCCGTGAGTTTTTTAAAAAAGAAAATGATACTTTGAAAAAAACTGGTGAACCTGTAATACCTTTTTCAAAAATAGCGGAGAGGACCACACGAGCTTTACAAATTGGAACTGCAACAGTGACACGAGTGTGTCGTCAAAAATCAGCAGCAGTTAAAGCTGGCCAAAGCTCCGTCTCGACAAAGAGAGAAAACATGCGGCCAAAGTTACCGAACTAGACCCATTTCAAGAGGATGCGCTTAGACGGCACGTCTACTGGTATTACAAACGTCGTGAACACCCCACACTGGATAAAATGCTGGTATCAGCGACAAATACAGGATTGTTTAGCGGTGCAAAAACTTCTCTCTGGACAGTTCTTCGCGATCTGGGATTCCATTATTCCGAAGTAAACGGTAGAAAAGTTTTGATGGAAAGGGAAGACATCGTTGCTTGGCGTTGCCATTATCTGAGCAGTGTTAAACAAAAGGATTTTATACAAATTATATGGCTTGATGAAACATGGGTGAATGCTAGTCATAGCGAAAGTAAGGGATGGACTGACAACACTCTCGAAGGAACAATGACCGTTCCAATCGGCAAAGGAGGCAGGCTCATTGTCCTGCATGCCGGCACATCAAAAGGTTTTGTTCCCAATGCTTTACTTATGTTCTGGTCTAAGAAGACAGGAGACTACCATGAAGAAATGGACCATAACAGATTTTACAAGTGGTTTGAAGAGCAACTATTGCCGAACATTGACCCAAACTCAGTAATAGTTATGGACAATGCTCCATACCACACGGTGCAAATAGACAAAGCGCCTACAATGTCGTCAAAAAAATCTGCGATGATTGAGTGGTTGGGGAGACACGGAGTGCAAGCAGGGCCAGAACTCAAAAAAGGCGAATTATTCGAAATGGGTGTGGCTCATAAGCCAAGATTTCCAATTTACAAAATTGACGAGCTGGCAAAAAGTCGTGGCCACGAAATAATTCGACTGCCTCCTTATCATTGCCATTTCAATTGTATTGAAATGATATGGGCACAGTTAAAAGGACACATGGCAAGGAACAACAAAAAGTTTACTTTGACGGAAGTGGAGCGTTTGATAAATGAAGGGTTTGGGCAAATCGGCAAAAAGGAGTGGGCAGACGTTGTCCGACACGTGGAGAAGCTGACCAAGGAAGCCTGGGAAGCAGAGGGAATCCTTGACGAAGTAGTAGAGCGGTTCGTCATAAACATAACGGGAAATACTTCCTCAGAGTCAGAAGAGGATGACATGGACATTGGCGATGACTCAATTCTGGAGGGGATCGCACCTTTGCCACTATCATCTTAAGTACCCTTCATTGTGTTGTGGTATGTAGCCTATATAATTATGTAATTAATATTGTAGTACAATTTTTCTAATGTTTAAGAAATTTTATTTTGCCTGAATTGTTTTATAACGCATAAAATACATTGAAATTTTAATTGTTATAAAATATAAAATGTTAAAAAGTCATAACAATAATTTAAAATATTATTGAGGACTTTAACAAAAATATAAACGTTTATGTAGCCGTAGGTCTTAAAATAAATAAATTCTGGTCACTTCAATGTTTTGGGACACATAATTCAGACACCAGAACATACGAACAGACATCTGGTTAATCACTACTTTCTTTAATAATTCATAATGCACTTCACGGGTAATTAAAGTTGGAAAAATATTTAAAGCGCATCATAAAAAAAATGTCGGCAGTTTATTCATATCTCCGACAGGGAGGCTGAAAAGCCTCGTTTGTTAGGTTAATATAGGCTTACCGCAAACAGATTACAAACGCATTCCCTACTTACGGAAGGCCCCTGCATTCAGCATATCTAACTGGCGCTATGAGGCCGACCTGCTGCGCTGTGGTCTACTACGCCACGCCTGTTACTGTACACGTCGCTTGACCTTTCGCTCTAAACTTATCTCACAGTTAAAATTCAGCAAAGCATCTTAAACTAATTTCAATAATTTAACCAACCTGTTGGGATTGTAAGCTTTAAAACGATATAACACTTGATTGTTAAACGTTTCTAGATTACGAGAAAACATGATCTTAGAAAAAAATTAATAACTAGTAAAAAAAGAAAAATATGAACTTGAAATGTTTACGTGTTGTGTAGAATGAGTGGGTCAACAATCCTTGAACAACAAATTTTTTCAAGGCATTACTTTGTAATGTGGCATTTTGGCCTACCTGGGGTAATTTGAATAAAACAATTAACATTTTCGATAATTGGGACAAAACGTATAAAAAAGGTAAATTCCGTGATTGCGACGAAAGCAACGGTGGCAGCACTGCTGTGTTAAAATTATTCAGCGAGAACATCAACAAGCTGGAATTGTGCCAAGGTCAACAAATGACACACAAGCAGCATAACAAGTTATGTAACGAAACAACAGGCGAACATAGTTACGTCAACGCCTGGCATAACAAGGAATGTGGGTGGAGTGTGCCACTAGTTTCGTCAGACACTCACAGAACAAAGCAGTCGGACAATAACAGCTCAACACACCGGACGCAATCAGTCTGTGCGCCCGCCGGCTCGGCGTAGTTTTCGTTGCGCCCGCAATGTAACAAAAATATATTTTGGTATTTAAAAAGTATTATAACTAAAATGTAAAGACAGTGAGTGAAATTGGTAGAAAAAAAATATAACAATTCGGCCGTAAATCAAAATTAGAACTACGAGAGACAGCAAACTGTAAGCCACGAGTTAGTGCCTATGGAGTGGAATTTATCCGCAGCATCAGGAAAGTAGACATTATATATCCACTATATAAAATACTGGGTTTTTAAATAAAAATACTAAATTTTGAGCTCGATAAATAAAAATGTGGTATACCAAAAATGTACCGTATAACATAGTATGCGTGGGTGTGTGTGTGTAGGTACCTATCTGAATATAAAAGCATTGGTTTACGTTAAGGCAAAATAGTTTAGTAATTTTCTGTATTGATTTCAATGTGTAACAAGGGTAATTGGACTTCTAATTATGTTACTTGAAGAAAGTTCGATGTAAAGCAAACTATGTGTTGGTTGCGTAATTTTTTATATAATGGTTAAATTCATTTGATTTGTTGTTTCTATAATAATTAAATTCATTTTGTTTTATTATTAGTTAATAACTATTTAAATAATGAGTTGTTCTATTAATTGAGCCTCGTGGCCAAATATATTCATGTTCAAATTATAGTATAAAAGAAATTGGAGATGGGAGTTAGTCACATAAAATAAAAAGTGTTCGTTAACCAAAAGTGTTGGTCATTTGCGTTCACCTGTTTCTCTCTGCTAATGAGTACACCTGACGAGACCCTGGAAGTTAACAAAAAGAAAGCTGAGCAATATCCATATTGCAACATTAATAATTTTTAATTAGCTCGTAAAGCTTTAACTTACTAAGAAATAAATTCATAAAATTGGCAGTTACGGTAAAACATTGAAAAAACCGTGACATTCTAAATATTGCTTTACCGTGAAAAAACACTTAGCTGTAAAATTATGAAATATAAACCACTTAAAGAAAAGCGATTGACGATTATAACTATGTGTTTCTTTAATTTTTGGCTGTACTTTTGTGGAAATGGCAGGCTTTGAAAGTCAGCGATCTTCTTTAGTTGAATGGACTATAATTATAATTTTTTCTTTGTTTTAATTTATTGTCTTTTAATATAGTCTTTATGAGCTCTTTTTAAAATCATTTAAAAATGCATTATGCATGTCACCTCGAGTTCTGATGATCTTACGCTTATTGGCGGGGTCCAGCATTGTCCAGAGTTAGTTTTCCATTCCTCCTGTCCTGGCATGGTCCTGGATACGTCTAGAGTCCAGCACTGTCTGGTCCGCTTTAGAGAATTGTTATCTGCTGCAAGGTAGATCTTAAACATCGTCTAACGTCCAGCATTCCTTGTCGCTCTGGTAGCTTCTCCGTAGATACTCTTGGTGGACTTAAACAATCCCGGTGCTTACGTTTTCCGGAATATTGTCACATAATTAACGAACATTTTATTCTTTCGTTAATGCGACTTGTAATAAAAAATAAAAATAAAACTGTCTGCCGACGGACAGCATGTCCGACTGCAACTGTGTCTTGAAATGAAGAGAAGGGTTTTCGGTTGAACCCTCAATTTATACCCTCTCGAGATTCCGCGCCAGTTGGCTCCAAAATCGTCCTGTCGATACCTGCATATCACGTGATAGCCCCCAATCCCGAACCTTTCCATCTATTTGCAATTATTAGCAAATAGCAATTGTTTTACATGGAATCGAGATAGCACAAATCATGGCTAATTTGATTAAGCACTCACTGTATTAATTTGAGCGTCATAGGGTAATTTGCGTATTTTGTTGGCACGTTTATTTTGCACTGACTTCGTGTCGTGTGTCCTATTAACGTAATTTTTCACTGGGGATAACTATAAAATTTACACACACTTTGGTGCCTTTGGTTTGTTTATACACTAATTAGTTTTCGCACAGTGAATTAAAATAATTATTTTATTAAATACTTGGGGCGGGTTGCTGAGATTCCTGTCTGTACATGCATCACTAACACACACAAGATACACATGTAACACACATACAATTGAGCAGGTGTTCACTGCCTGTCGGAACAGGTTAATTTCTCCCCTAATCTAACAATGAAATATTTTTACAATCTCAGACATGTCCATTTACTCTTAACTTATAATAATTCTACAAATTTTATATTTATTCAAATTAATGCCTAATACAGCATATGGCTGTATCGTTCCAATACATTTTCTTAATTTCATAAAATTTTTGTATCCGGGCAACGGTCTACATGTAATATTAAATTTCACAAAATAAAATTCAGCGGTTCTACAACTGACATTCCTGTATTTCGGACTAAATTACAAGTATATACCATGTCTAAAACTTGGGCAAGGATAAAAAACCTTCTAACCAGTACAGCCCATGTGGTTTAAATGCAAAACAAATGAGATTGACACACGTGCCTTATGACGACGGTTCGTCAATTACTGAAATACGTCTCAGAACGTCAACCAAACTTCACGTGACGGAAACATAAGCCTTCAACAATTTGAAGCCTTGATTATAAACTGTAAACTACTGGTACTATAATAAGAACTCAGAACGCCAAACGATAATGTAAGACCTCTTATGATTCAAAACAACAATACAAGAGCAATAACCCAAATCTAAAATGAAAACATAAAACACACAAACTCATACATACAGGTTCTTATATCTGAGTTATTAAAACTATCACAGCCTAATGTAAAATAAATGATTTATTTTTAAAAAGTAGCTTCATTTATTAGGCCATACATTAGACATGACAACATAACAATGCTTTGTGTCTAAAACATTGTTTTCATAATGTATATCTCTTAATGTTTTCGTTTCTGTAGTTGTTGTTTAGAGACACCGTTTGTATCTTTCTTTTCCATCACGTGAAGTTTGGTTGACGTTCTGAGACGTATTTCAGTAATTGATGAACCGTTGTCATGCGGCACGTGAGTTTTTTCATCTTCTGTTTCTTTTGTTTTGCATTTAATAGCCACATGATGGGCTGTACCGGTTAGAAGGTTTTTTAATCTTCCCCAAGTTTTAGACATGGTATATTACAACAACACGAATTGATTATTTACTGTAATTTAATTTGTGCTGTGCTAACATGTATCTAACATTACTGTTAGAAGGTATCAATTAATGAGGTTTGGGTGTTATCATAATAAGAGTAGTCATTTTTAAATTGTAAAATGTTTTCATTAATTTATTCAAAAGAAATGATAAATGTTTTTAAAATAGCATTTACTTCGCCATAAAATATTCATTATCATTGGTTTAAACGTTTCTTTGTTGCAGTACATTCATCATAAAATAAATCTTATATACTATAGTCACAAAAATCTATGTTAAACATTTATTTGTTACTCTAAAATTTCTCGACCGCTCAGTCTGACTGTGTGCTTATTTGCAGTCTTGTTTTCTTTGCTTTATATATTTTTTCTTTATTACATTACTCTATGCTTAAATTGACTAATAGAGTTGTTAGTCTTCTTCTATACTTCCTACTACGTTACTTTATACATTACGTGTAATATTATTCACTAATTACTTTACACGCTTTAAATGAAAATTTAAATTTATTACATTAATCGTCAATCATCCAAGCAATGATTTAAATTAACTTTAAATTGATTGTTCATCATCAAAGAAAATTCTTACTAAATTTAAATTATATTCTGTTATCTCTATCTACATTTGACACAAATTTTCTTAATTTTAAAATGTCTTTATTCTTTCATTTATTAATTATAGATTGGTTATTTGTCACCTCAATTCTGTAGATTGTACCCCTGTCCTCCGGTGATCGGTAGGTCCTCTTCTAATGGATTTCCCTGCACGTTCTCCAGTTCCACTTGTCGTCCTTCAGTTACTCGTTCCTTCTGGTCCTCTCTGGTTGCTGTAGAATGATATGTCGCTCTGCATCAGCTGCTGTTGTCCTAGTAGACGCCTTGATTGCTCTGCATATCGTTCCTCTGCTTGATGTGACCTCGCCAGTTGTCAAGAGTGCTGAACATTTGTGGTTGTAGACTGGTGGTTTATGTTCGGTAATTGTATTTAAAATAATCAAACTAAGAGTTACTGTTTGATACTCGGATGAACGTATTGTCCATCCGACCTTACAGTTTATTTTTAAAAAATCGTGTCGCTAACTGACATAGCGTCCCGCTGCTTCTGAAGACTGATTGAGAGTAAAATTTGGCTCTCCTGGGCTTGTATTTATATTCAACAAAAAAACCACACCTGTCGGCTCAGGATTCTGCATGTCAGAAACTGTCCGTGGCGTCAGTTCCCCCACTATCGTCCAATTTCACATATTCGCACATTTCTGCCAATTGCGATGTCTGATGCAGATTTCAAAGTGATCTAACATTGTCTGATTTAATTACACATATTATATGTAATTACCATAGTGATCGCATAAGTAGTGTAATTACTATGCTCTTAAAATCGCACAGAATTCGCACTGCACATGTGTCTGATTTTTATGCATATTTAGAAGTCTTTGTAATCTTTCTAACATTTACGGGTTGCTTATAATTAAATAAAACTATAATTTAGTATCTATTTGGGGTGACGTTTCAAACTTTCAGGCTTGAACAGGCTCCACGCACACACACTATTTACTACTGTACACTCTCTCAGCAATAATCGCGTGATCATGCATGTTCATTCCTGCGTCTAATTCAGCTTTCAACTTCACTCCTGCTTGTCTATTACATATTACTAAAATTAATCTATATATTTATTTTATTTAATAAATGCACATTACAGCATATGCTTGTATTGTCGCAATATACTACTAATTACTTCCATGTTCCATAAGGAAATGTAAGTATGGTGATGGCAAAAAAAATCATGGTCGAGATTATTGCAGATTCTGATTGTACTACCCTCAAAACATGAAAAAAGTCATTTTTCGAAAAGTGTCTGTGTCTGCTGTAGATTTTTTTCTATGGTAAACGATAACAGCCGCAAATTCAAACAGAATCAAATAATTTTTTGCATACAGTCCTGATTTGTAGAGTACTCAAGACCTATTGTTATTGGTGAAGATCGGTTAACGGAAAGGGGTAGTTTACCTGCAACATTTTTTTTTATCAAGGGTAATTTTTTCTATGGCAAATGATAACAGCCGCAAATTCAAACAGAATCAAATAATGTTTTGCATACAGCCCTGAATTGTAGAGTTCTCAAGACCTATTGTTTTTGTTGAAGATCGGTTTAGGGAAAGGGGTAGTTTACCTCCAAAATTTTATGTTTTAACATGGGTAATTTTTTCTATAACGAATGATAACTGCCGTAAATTCAATCAGAATCAAATAATGTTTTGCATGCCTTCCTGAGCTGTAGAGAACTCAATGTCTGTTGATTTTGGTGAAGATCGGTTAAGGGAAAGGGGTAGTTAACCAGCCACATTTTTAATGTTTGTGAGAAATTTGTTTTTTTCTGCAGAAATTTTTAAGCCTGTTCTACTGGCTATGTCCTCTAAAAAATTAACTTGTGTTACTGCAGATGTAAGATGTTCAGAAAGTATAGCGAAGTCATCTGTAGCAACCGTTTATTTTATTTTTATTTATTTATTTTTTTTTTTTGCGGGGGCGCTATGCAAGATACTCGAAAAATTAAACTACCCTACACAGAAACAATACGGTAGGTTTGACAATTATTGTTAACTTCAGTTTCAAAGATGAACACGTTTATAATGTAGTCCCGATTTTTTTTAGCTTTACCGCACTAGAGTTACAATTTACAAGGCTTTAACGTGATACCGGCAACGTTTTTTTTTATCAAGGGTAATGTTTTTTCTATGGCAAATGATAACAGCCGCAAATTCAAACAGAATCAAATAATGTTTCGCATACAGCCCTGAATTCTAGAGTTCTCAAGACGTTTTTATTTTTGATGAAGATCGGTTAAGGGAAAGGGGTAGTTTACCTGCAACGTTTTATATTTTAACAAGGGTAATTTTTTCTATGATGAACGATAACTGCTGTATATTCAAACAGAATCAAATTTTTTTTGCATACCTTCCTGAATTATAGAGTACTCAAGGTCTGTTGATTTAGGTGAAGATCGGTTAAGAGGAAAGGGTAGTTTACCAGCAACGTTTTATGTTTAAAAAGGGTAATTTTATTTTTATGACGAATGATAACTGCCGCATATTCAAAGAGAATCAAATAATTTTTCGCATACATTCCTGAAGTTTTAAGTGCTCAAGGTTGGTTGATTTTGGTGAAGATCCGTTAAGGGAAAGGGGTAGTTTACCTGCAACATTTTATGTTTTAACAAGGGTAACTTTTTCTATGATGAACAATAACTGCCATAAATTCAAAGAGAATCAAATAATGTTTTGGATACTTTCCTAGATTGTAAAGTGCTGAAGGCCTGTTGATTGTGGTGAAGAACGGTTAAGGGAAAGAGGTAGTTTACCTGCCACCTTTAATGTTTTAACAAGAGTAATTGTTTCTATGATGAACGATAACTGCCGCACATTCAGACAGAATCAAATAATGTTTTGCATGCATCCCTGAATTGTAGAGGACTCAAGACCTGTTGATTTTGGTGAAGATCAGTTAAGAGAAAGGGGTAGTTTACCTGCAACATTTTATGTTGTAACAAGAGAAATTTTTTCATGACGAACGATAACTGCCGTAAATTCAAACATAATCAAATAATGTGCCTGAGTTGTAGAGGACTCAAGGCCAATTGATTTTGGTGATGATTGGTTACGGGGAAAGGACAGTTTACCAGAAAATTTTTTGTTGTAACAAGAGTAAAGTACTTAATTTTGACAAATAAAGTATCCTGATAAGAAGATCTTAATAATCCACTGTAGAAACATAAATTAAATATCTATAAATGAAGAGGCTAGTTGAACGGGGTGGGGGTAATTTTCTATAAATGAAAATTATAGTTTAAGGGGGTGGGCATAATTTTTGTTTTATGTACTACGTTATCAGCAACAAAGAAGTAGTTTGTTGTTGTTTGTCCTTCCCGGCCTGTTTGGCCATAGACCAATGTTTTCTGCAAAACAAGACGTTTCGGCAGTGGTATACGTTAGTGACCACAGTACAGTGGTTAAGGCTGAAGCAGTACGTAGAAAGAAGTAGTTTCTATGGAAATATTTCATTTCGAAAATGATTTTAAATATAAATCTCAGAACATGGAAGTCATGTATGGTTCTCCATACCGATATTTTCATTATGAACTGAGCGGAGCTTCAAAGATTCTGGGGATTTTTTAACCCTAAATGCTGAAGTGTTAGCAGAATGCATTTTAGAACAGGTAAATATAGTCATGAATGGCGACAGTGACAAACTTATAGCTCAGACTTACGACGGAGCCCTCATTTCTAGTGGCGAGAAGGGAGGTGTGCATAAAATAATTCAACAGTCACACAAATATTCACATTTTTTTGCACTGTTATGCACATCAATTAAATTTAATTATAGAAAAGGCAGCATCACAAAACTAACAAGCTCGAATTTTTTTCAGTAGTCTTGCTATTATAACTGCATTTTTTTCGAAGTCACCCTCATGATTATCTGTTCTAGACAGTATTTCCAAACGAATACCTCGAGTATCAAACACAAGATGGAATTTTAAAACCTGGTTAGTGAACACCATTTTTGAAAACAAGGAAAGTCTAATAGTATGCTTTGAGAAACTTCAAATTGATCAAAATCATTCCACTGTGCAAGCGGCTGCAGGTATTCTCTTCCATATGCTGAATGACCAGGACTTCAACTTTTGGGTAGAGTTTTCTCATCACGTCATGTCTCATGTGGATATTTTATATAACCAGCTGCAGCATCATAATGCAAACTCCAGTAGTATCTATAATGCAGTAAATAAATTTCTTGAGGTAATCATGAATGAAAGAAATAGACTTCCTTCTGTTACTGACCAACAAGAAGACAACTCCATTCATGAAAAAAAAAAGTTATCGCATAATCTTGTCTCTGCAAAGGAGGTGTGTGATATTATTTGTTATCAGATAAAAGAGAGATTTTCTTTTAATAAACATCTGTCAGCAGCAAAACTGTTAAATTTCTCCCTCTCCAAAGACAATATAAGTTCTTCACCCGAATTTGCTGAAACTATTGAAGCTTACCCTTTCTTGTGTAAAGGACGTTTGGAAACTGAACTATCTGTTTTGTACGAGAGGCAAGAATTCCGCAGTAATTCAGAGGTTATGAAAACTTAAAAATCATATTGGATACAGGAATTGCCAAGTCCTGCACAGAAGTGTTCACTCTGCTCCAAATAATTCTAACTACTCCCATGACTACTGCTGAGCCCGAGAGGTGCTTCTCCATGTTGAAAAGAGTTAAGAGTTTCCTAAGAAGTACAATGACACAAGAGCGTCTTGCTGCTTTAGCAATGTTAAGCACAGAAAAATAAATTATTGAAAATATTATTAATTTTAATGACTAAGTTTTTCAGTTGTAAAGAAAGGAGAATGGACTTCATATTTAAATAAAATTGTGAAAGAAACCATGATTTATTTCTGATTTTATTTAAGAACATAACTCACTATTATATTTTCATTTGAAAATTTTAATGTCTATAAGTTTAATGTGTAAATTGCCTTTAGTGTTTGGAACTTAAATCATAATTAAACATAATCATAAATATCATCACCAACAGCAGCAGCACCACCAAAGAGGATTGGACCAATGTTTTGTCACAGCTTCAGCTTCAATACAGGTAAAAGACCTAGTAATAGTATATAAATTTCACTAATATATATGATAATGGTAAATGTTGAAAGTTGAAAATTATAGTGCAGCCCCACCAAACTAAAATCTCACCACCCGTCACTGATAATTACTGTTGCTTGACTTTTGTGGGCTTTAGTTATGATTAATAAATTTAATTTACATAATGAACATTTGGGAAAATTTACAAATATACAAACATAAAACAAACTAATACCTGAACAAATACAAATCAATACAAAAGATGACGCAATTTTCAAAGCATCAACATCGAAAATACACAAAATACTAATATACACACCACAATCACACACAATAATACCAATTTAAAGTGCCAAAGGCTAACAGGAAACTACAACAACAACCGACCAATACACAAGTACCCTACTTCATAAGATTCAAAATTAGGAAGGCTGAAGATGGGAACACAAAAGCTTCCCGAAACATGTTCCAAACAAGGAAAAAACATCTAGAAGTAAAGTCATAAATATTAAATATTGTGTGTGTGTGTGTATATATATATATATAATTCTTTTTTAGACGAGGATTTGTAAAAGTCCTGTCAATGTAGAATAGACTGTGTGAAAAACTAATTATAAATGTATCACTACTGACTTGGAACACTAATTTTTTGTTTTGATGGTTCATCCTCTTCATTCATAGCACTTAATATTGGTGATTACTGTACTTTCACTTGTGAAAACTTACGTTTCTTATTGTCCTCGAACGTTTCAGTGTGGTGTACACCTATACTCCGTACTCAAACCTTGCTGAGGAAGGTGTACACCACACCGAAACGTTCGAGGACAATAAGAAACGTAAGTTTTCACAAGTGAAAGTACAGTAATCACTAATACTAATTTTTTATTTGTAAAATGTTACAACTTTTATCTTGTAGCCTGAACTAGTTTTCGCTTATTACAAGCTTCGTCAGAGGCTGAAAACGTTTTTTTATTGTCTGATTTTTGTTATTTCGGCAAAGTTTAGCATAAATATGATAAAAATTAAATTGCAGAGAATATCGTTATTTAGAAGATATTAAATAATTGAAAAGAGTAAATTATTTTTGTTATTTCAGATGTGTTGTTTATTACGACTTTTAAATGAGAGACGGGTTTCGCGATTCTGCCCGAAGAATGAAATTATTTTCATATTTTTTTTTTATTTAAATATTTTATTTCGTGTTTTGTTGAAACACCAAAGGTATTGGTTATCTTTCGGTTAATCTTCACACGCTTTGATGTTATCTCACGTGCATGAGGAGGCTGGTCACCCCTGGCCTGTAACTTAAGATAAACAGAAAGCGGAATATATAAATTTTTGTTCTTTAAATTTCTATAAAAATTTTAGAAAAAGAGGGGCCCGACAGATTGAACTAGTGATCTAGTGCATTGCGCTTGTTTGCTGATATGAACGACCTCGCGATGATAAGTTCGTTTCGATGACTACTTTGCCCATCTCTAGTTCAAACATACGTTCGCCTATGCTATCCAACAAACAATACAAAGTATCGACAACTGTTTTCGAAATGAATAAGGTCTCTCGTCCACTGGAAGCGGCTGCGCGCTACGTCGATGAAGCGGTACAACTAGCGACGGTTTGAAGCATGAAGTAGCGCTACAAGACCTCGTCCTTTGCGCGGCGGAGTCAGTCTGCGTCGGTCAGTTTCAGTCTCAATGTCTTATGATTTGTAACACTTTAAGCCCTTGATTCACGTCTTATTAGACGGAGTAGATCCAAGAAAATGAGAAAAGAGTGGGTGAATAATATTTTAACTAAAAAAATTGGGTATGGCGAGTTGCATGTTACCAACCAGAGTGGTTTGCAACTTTATCGAATCGCATACACATGGCTTGGAAGTTATCTAAAATATTAGTTGTCAGTATGATAGTTTAATAGTGTTACTTCTGTTAAGTTAAAAAAAAACAACGCAACGTCTAACTGCGTTGAATGTAAATGATAGTTCTGTAAAATCCATAACTAGTAGCGAATCTAGTAAAAACTTGACCAATGACATAAAGAGATATGGTTTATGTAGATATATATAACAACTACCTTGTGAACTGCTACAAGCATATAAGTGCGTTCCAATCAGTAAGTAACATGTTGGATTTTAGTTTCGGTTACTTCACTTTTGTTTGATTATCTTAGTCTCTTCTAGTTCCTAGTGAATTTGAATGCCAATACATTCTCATGTTTCAGATTATATAATAGCTAATACACCGTATCAAGTACAGTACTTTTATATAAACACGAATTTATTGTTTTGCTGTTGATGGTAAAAAAAACGACTTCTCATCACCGGAAGCGGGTATATAAATGAAATGAATTGTAAATTTGTAACGCGGCTTGTTCTTGTCGTGCCTAACCTCATAGGAATCGTACTACCCGTTTCAAAATTACCCAGTAATCACTTAAGTGGAAGTTGTGTTTACATTTTTAACCAGATTTGAAGTAAGTGTATATAATTACTGAAATGTTATTGATAAATAAAGTTCTAAACAACTTGTGAGACTATTTTTTACGGTGAACCAGGAATGCAAATACTCAAATGGGGAATTGTTTAGCAGAACTTCAGAAATTACTATTACAGTAGCCTATAAGAATTTGGTCGATTAAACAAACTGTTGTAATTTTGGTAAATTTCGAATAATCAAAAGAGTATTTGGAGGTAATATGTCATTTAGAAAGATATTTGTTGGTCCTCGAAGAAAGTGTTTCTTTTCGTTGAGGCCTCAAAAAATTATTGAACAGTGTTTTTTTTATAAGCATAATTAGAAATCTAGTTGTGAATCAGAGCGTTTGACGTTTGTCAGTTGGTAGAAATTTGTTTCATATATGTAGTTTAGGTTAAGTTTACGCTACCTAAAATAGCCCGGTTGATATCCCGGTGCAGCCTAAAATAATGTGAACTTTGAATAGTGTTCACATGACAGTTTAGAATTTTTACAAATTGAAAGTAAATTCTGTAGTTATGAGCTGCAGTTTTGGTTATTGCTGTAAGCAGATTTTTGTTTGATCAGTGCCCCACGAAGGAAAATATATTTATTTTCTATTTCTTCTACAAATGTGTTTATCATTTCACCTGATTGCAGTGATACAGGTAAGGAGATGGACTGTCAGTATTACAACTCCCAAATTGGGTAGGCTCATATTATGAGTGTCACTGGTCCTATGTTGAAATTTTAAAGGTAAAACTGTAGGCTGGCAAATCTACATCTCAACCCTCTGCTAATCATCAAAAACAAA
Organism: Magicicada septendecula; assembly: GCA_034769895.1. Classification (NCBI taxonomy): domain Eukaryota; kingdom Metazoa; phylum Arthropoda; class Insecta; order Hemiptera; family Cicadidae; genus Magicicada; species Magicicada septendecula. Next base: position 775,616,791 of record CM068367.1, read on the forward strand.
AACCACTAGTCCGTCATCCCCATAGAAAAATCTTGGTTAATAATAACCCTGCACAAGAATAAAATTGATTGTCCAGGTTATCTGACATGTTGCATTGCAACAAATATCAATGTCATAACGGTGCATTTTCTTCAGTTTCATTATAGTTGAGGTACAGTTACTGGAAACTGGGTCAAGAAAATCTTAGTATTAATAATATAGTAAACAACCTCAGAATTAATTTCACAGACATAGGTATGACCATGGAGCAACTTACTGCTCGATGAAGAATCAGTTTTGAAAAAAATTTTGTTCATTTGTATATCCCCTCATAAAAGCTTTCGTTTCAGAGGGACGGGTTTTTCACAGAACTAACATAATGGCTTCAAGTGATGAAAGTCAAGAAACAAATCAAGAAAAACCAACTTTAAACTTTCAAATGTTTTAGTTACCATACAGTTATTATCCCTCCAGAGAAAATAATAGTACTATATAGCTCTTATCAACATACTTTACTTTTACAGATAATCTTTCAACATTTTTATTAAAAACAATTAAAAAATGCATGATGTTAATTGTGGGAAAAATGAAGAGATTCATGTCCTTGTCCTTGATTGAATTTCAAGTTTTTCCTTTGCTTAAATCTCACAAAATTCTGTATTTTCGAAAATAACAACAGAAGTTACTGTTAAAGTTAATTATGATTTAGTTATATAAAAATAAAAGATTGATAGTCTACAGTTAGAAAGAAATTTAGGCCTATATCAGTATGTACAGTTTTTTGTATAAATTTGTGTGTGTGTGTGTGTGTGTGTGTGTGTGTGTGTGTGTGTGTGTGTGGGCGCGCACGTGCGTGAATTAAGAGAGGGTGAACACATACATATATTTATGTTTGGATTCAACTGTAACCAGCTGATATTTGAGGCCAACTATCCCCTTTAGACTTAGCTATAGATAGGCCTACTCGTGATTTTAGTATCACACAATGGTATGAAATTAAATTATTAGCATGTAATGCTATGAAATTAAATCAAAATATAACATGTTTATTTTAGCTATTTTATTACACTATGCTTATAGGCCTCAGACGCAACGTTTAATATTCTGGCCTTCTACTTGAGCCGGCCATGGTCATAGGTTTCTGTAAAGTATAGACCAACTTATTTTTATTTTAAAGATTAAAAAAAAACTCAAGTTAGGCCTATTCTTTTTTTGAGTAGGTTGTAACTGAGGTAGATTGTGTGTTTGTGAATTGTTGACTTTATTAAGCTATATTCTACTGTAGGGTATTGAAGTGGCAACCATATGATAATATCATGCTTATGCTTTTAAATAGGCTACTTGAAAATTTTCATCGTGTACGTTTTACAAGTTTTGTATGGGGAAACATTCAACAATAATAAAACATAAACAAGAAAAAATTCGGAATTTTAAAAATATGTGTTAGACCTATATAAATCTATGATTATAAGTACATGTAATTTGTAATTAAGCTTTGGTTATGCAGTAAGAACAGCTGATGTGACTATCATCATTGTTTCCTTAGACAGGTGGACCCTCATCATTTTTCCTAAAGCCAAATTAACAGGAGTATAGTAGTTTGTTTATACTAACAGATGGCAAAATTTTAGTTTTCTTGGCTCCCATCGTTTATCTCCCACCCCTTCATATGGTCGCATCATTTCAGACAAAAACAATTGAATATTTTATTGTAGTGATTGAAGTCATGTGATGTTTTCTGTGGACTCGATAGTCAAGCACATGCTGCTATGTATGTATTTATTTTCTATATATTACAATTGTTGTGTGTATTGATTTTTCAAAATTTGAAAAATTAAATTTATAACCGACATCCAACCTGGAAGGTAAGCCAGACTATTTTTTACTATGTAACAGATATGGTAGGTACTGCTTTGATTCGTGGTACCTACATTTTTACATACTGTTGAGACAATGAGAACATGGAATGCAAGGCATGTGTCCATGAGAATAACAAAATGTGAGACATGGAAAATAAAAGAAGGGTAGCCTAAACTGAATGGCTAGGAAACTAGACGTCATTAGAGAATTTAAAAATGTTGAAACATGAGAAAATCTTTTTAAGAAAAATTTTAACAAGAAAAACCTGTATAAATAGGTGATGTTTATATGTTGCTGGATGTTGGGTAACGTGCTATTATTGTAACACTAGCGCGCGCGCACACACACACACACACACACACACAACTAATCACAGCATTGTACACATATTAGTACTACACGTACAATAATTTCAACATAATTATAATGATTACTATTACTCAACAATACAACTATTGATATACAATATTATTACAATAATTATTACAAAATTTTGTAAACATTTATCAAACAAAATTTGATATGTGTGGGGCCATATAGAATTTTCGAATGAGCAATTAAAATAAACCCAAGAAGGGTATTTTACAACTTCCTCTATACCTGACATATCTACCTCACAGTCATCGTTATAAGAAACAGTTCTAATATTGAGCTGTTACAAACGAATGTGGGGTTTTTTGTGTCTTTACCATTGGTACAGTCTGTTCAGAAATTTGTTTTAAAATGCTTGGCTGTATTTTCATTAACTGCTCAACTTCATTTTGAATTTGTTCTTTTATGTTTGCAATTGAGTCTTTTACTGCAGATATTTTTTCTGATATTGTTTGTTTATTATCTCTTTGCCATTCAGATCACTGCATAATTCACCCAAGTCATCATGTAGGAGATCCAACTCTGCGGTAGTATGTTCTTGCAACTGTTTTTGCATAGCTTCAAAAGAGCTTCCGTTTTATCTGCTTCTTGTAGAGTTTCTTGTTTTGTTGATCTTCTGACTCGAGCAAATGTGCTTTTTGCCATTCTTCTGTTCCCAACATTAGTACTTTTTGTCGTTCCACTGACTCTTCTCTTTTCTGTCTGCATTCTTCTTTTTGTTACCTTTTTGCTTCTTCCGCCACTTGTCTGCGTTTCTCATCCAGTTGTTTTTCTGCTTGTTCCGCCTCTTGTCAGCGTCTTTTCTCTGCCTCCTGTCATTGCCATTCCTCTGTCTGCAACAGCAGTGCTTGGAAAGTTTCCATCATCTGACTGGTATCCATTGTTTACAGATTAATTACAAATTTCACTAGTCTTTTTTAAAGTGTCCACTGTTAACGGTTCTGTCGCACTTCTGACCCATTGTTACAACGGTCTCACAGATTATTGTATGGTACAATGGAAAACAAAATATAGACACCAATAAAATCACTAATTACCAGCTCTTTAATGAGTCACAAATAACATTTTGTAATCAACAAGGTAGTCTCGTACAACAATTCAATTTTTTGTCCACATGAAATAATGTCGAGTGATAGGGTTCCATACAAATTATAACCCAATAAACACTTTTTTACTAATTCTTAACAATTACTCGATCCGCACTAAGCAAATCGCTCAATATAACTGATTGACAAAGCCAGACGCTCTTGCTTTTATAAGTCGCACAGGGTTTCAGATTAACTTTCCATCCTTACTGTGGTGTGCCAGGTTAATGTGTATTTCAAGTGTTCTTGAACACTCTGGAAGGTACTTTAGTGTTACCTTGTGAATTGCTACACCTGCTCGATTAGTATAGAAACAGGTGGAAGGACCCTCTCGACTAGAGGTGTGCTAAACTAGTATTTGAAAATAACAGGTACAAACGAAACAGTTCCAAAAAAATAAAACATCTACAAATTCCTGTTATATACCTATTATACATATACATGTATTACATAATTTGTTACAAGAAATAAATTGAATTCTAAAAGTATTAACAGAGTTACTTTACACTGTGACTTTGTTAAGCTGTTACTGTTTAAAAGAAAATAAGAAACAAGAGAATTTATAGGCCTATCTCCTTTTAGGAATACTAATTTAAGTTTTTACTAGGAGTAAACAAACTGACAGATTGTATATTAAGCCTATAAATTATAATATTATCGTTAAATACAATTTAATATTATTACTAAGAATATAATATTATACTGTACTATAATTTTTAAATTATTGATTCCATTTTGGATAGACAAATCAGTTGCAAAACTCAGGCAATGAAATTTAGAGTGCACATAGTAGCACAACAAATAATATGAAAACAAACATCAGAAACATATAGGCTAATAAAAACAACAGTAGGCAACAAGCGTGAATGAGGATAAAAACAGTTTTACAAACAAAATCATCTCTGAAATCACATTAACAAAAAGTACTATATGGCCTATTAGCCACTCTGTACTCTGTAGGTTATAACACAATATAATTCGCTTTTTCAAAATTTACCAAGTTGTTGACTAGTATAATATATAATTTGTTGTTATATAATCTGTATTATGTATCTGCATAACACACGAGAATATTTGTAACATCAGTATGAAATTTTTTCATTTATTAAAAACAGCTTCATCTCTTTGGCATAGAGATATTCCGAACCTCGCTGTTTTGCTTCATTTTGTACTTGTATGGCAATCGGCACATAACACAGAATCAAGTATTCAGCACCAATAACTGTGACTTTGTACTTGTTATTTGTTAATTCGGAAGGGGGGTCCTGCGAGTAATCGGAACTTCCGACGAGTGTTTCGACTTTTCAGTTATCGTTGAAGCGGAACAGGTATTTCAACTTTTCAGTCACTGTTATATCAGTTCCACAAAAATAATCATTCCAAAATACCTGTTATAGGTATATTGGCCCAACTCTACTCTCGACGTTTCGAGAGGGTTCCATTGTTACAGTATGTTTCCAGCACATATTCCAGTACCTCCATTGAACAAGTCTCAACCAAAATTAGGGGCATAGAAAAAGTTACTTTGTTTTTCATCCCTACAAACTTACATGTGTAGTTGCAGATCTATGGGGCATATTTGAATTATTTGCTGAGTTTTTCTCTGCTACATCCATCAGTGATAACTCTCCCCCACATCTCTTTCTGACAACAAATACTGCATCCACTACCAATTCATATTTTGGCAGTGACAATAGTGAACAATATAACTAGCCCATCACTCTTCATAAAATGGAGAGATCTATAAAGAACACTAGACCTGCAGTAGGACCAGATGTCTTTTACAAGGGTCATTCAATAAGTAACGAGACAAATTGCTCTAGCTTAAAACTCTTTTATTGAATCAATACAAAGTGATGATTATTTTTCAACATAATCCCCCCCCCAACTGTAATACACTTATCCCATCGTTTTTCTAACTTCCGAATGCCCCTGGCATAAAATTCTGTGGGTTGCTGATAGAGCCAGTTCTGCACATGAATTTTGACCTCTTCATTGGAACTGAAAATGGTGGATCCAGGTTTCATCGCACGTAACAATTCTTTCAAAAAATGGTTCTTTTTCAGTTAAACCACATGCTTTCAATTGTCTACAGATTTGAAGCCTGGTTTCTTTGTGGGCATCCGTAAGTTGTCTTGGCACCCATCTCGCGCAGATTTTCTTGTATTGCAGCTTATTCTGAATAATTTTATGGACAGTACCAACACTTACTGAGACTTCCTCAGCAATCATTTCAACAGTTATACGCCTGTTAGCCCGAATAAGAGCGTCAATGCGGGCTTCGAGCGAGGGAGTTGAAACTTCGACCGGTCGGACACGCTGCTGCTCATCGCTGACATTTGCACAACCACTTTTAACTGTTCTACCCATTTGTAAATGTTCAAACAGTGCAAACAATGATTTCCGTACACTTTTAACATCCTTTCATGAATTTGAGAAGGTTTGACACCTTCTGCGACTAAAAATCTAATCATTGAACGTTGTTCTTCCGCGATGCAATTATCAAGCGGACTCACCATTGTTGACTGAGTAAATTAGTTATGTTTACAAAATTTTATTAAACAGCTGATCAGAAGTCATTACAAGGATGCCAACTTGTACTCCTGAAAGTATCGTATTGATTTATCAAGTAGTTTTTGAGCTAGAGCAGTTTGTCTTGTTACTTATTGAATGACCCTCATACATACTTATGTTGCAACATGCTGTATTCCACATTCTTCATACTCTATTAAAAATTTATAACAACACGTGGGCCTAAAAGTTTATAATGAGATGTGGATCTCTGGAAGTTTTCTAGCACTTAGGAGAACTACCAACAATTGTTCCTACTACAGATGCAAACATGAATCCCTCAATGTTGGATAGCTGTTGTTCCATCTCATTGACATCTGTTCTTTGCAGAATACTTGAATGTATTGCTAATGGCAGGCTGAAGTGGGCTTATCCCCAGTGGCAGGAAAGAATATAGCCTTGTGTATACAATCCAGATTTTATTTATTTGGACACGTTTGTGTAGCTGGATATGTGAAGTTTTAAAAAAAAAACAGTTGTATGGAATTAGGTACTGGAAAAATAATCCATTAGTTTAGGAAGAAATTGAGTCAGTAGTAATGAATTTCTAGATTGCTGGAACTGAAAATCACACTTTTTGAATACTCTCTCCTGTTCTTAAGTGCTAAAAGACAGTAATTTCACTAGAGGATGTGGGAAAAACTTTAGGGGTACTGTGGTGTTTCTGCCTGTACAGTTTTACATGATTGTGTGGCCACCTATAAGCAGTGAGATGATCGTTAAAGTATATTTCAAAAAACAGAATATTTTTGTCTGTATCTCTGATATTATCTACTTTCAACTTTAATATTTAACCTGCCTGTTAACCCGATGATAGTCTTATGTTTTATCCTTTATTACAAAGGAATAATTTCTCTTTTAGTCTCTTTTTAGTAAAAATACGGCTATTCCCACCCATAACCTTAGTGATAAACTGGTATTAATTGATTACTGTTCAGATCATGTTTTTCAAATCAAGATACCGCATTTAATTATAGGATTTAGACCTAACTTTACATCTAAAATAGATTTACATTTTAGAATATTATGTACCTATTGAGAACAAAGAACTTAATGTATATTTTTAATAAATACAATTATTGTAGGTTATTACTAATAGTTGATTACTAATATAATTATTTTAGCTTAAATGATTGAATTACTGATTATTCCCATTGTTGGAAACAACAATTTTTACTTGATTTTCCAAAAATTTTCTCTGCTCTGAGTTGAATCTCAAAGTTGAAATTCACATTGACGTTTCATTACCATAGAGACCTTTCATATAATCAGTTTTCAGATTTTTCTGGGGTCCCCCAACAGAGATATCAAAGCTTAAACTTTGAAAAAATGAAAAATTTTAGTTTCTGAGAGGCTGTAATTTGTAAATGATACATTCCTCTCCACCGATACTTTCGATAAATTAACTATACTCATAGATAAATAAGCATGTAATAAATTAAGGCTGAGATTCTTTTCTTTCCCTGAGAAAGTACACTAGAAAAATTGAACTTTATTCATTGTTGTTTGACAATTTCGGATACAAAGATCTCCTCTACAGAAACACACAAGGTCTGTAAACAGGGCTTCAAATTGTAGCTTAAAATGTGCTGAAAAGAGTGAAGTTTATTTGAAAGGCCTAGAATAACCCAGTCCTGAGAAATTTAGAATACCGTATATGTCCACAAATGAAAAAAAAAAAACAGTGTGTGCCATAGAACAAAAAATTGCTGCCACTGTAAACCGGATACATTAAAAACAAAACATGTTTTGAAGTACCAAAACATAAGGGAATGGATACACAAAATATGAATTTTTTCTCAGTCAAGCAACCAATTAATTTTTTTCTGGACCACTTGGAATGGTTTGGCTGTCCTGTTTAATTAAGAAATACATACTACCATGTGAAAGTTGTACCTTGAAAGTCAAGGTATTAACTGTGACAGGTGTAATGTCATAAATACAAGATTGATTAATATGTATGCTGCTGATAATAAAGCAGATGTTTTGGAAATAGTATTGAAATTAGAGAGAGAAAGAGAGAGAGAGAGAGAGAGAGAGTATGTATGTGCACATCACATGTATGACTGGTTTGGAAATAACAGAAACAAGAGGTGTTTATCGCTTAATCTTACTTTTTAAGTGTAGATTATTTCCATACACTGGTAACAGAAGTCATTGTATCATGTAATAAAGTCATGAATATTTTCTTTTTTTGCCAGATTTAAAACTATGTTGTAAACATATACTGCGCATCCATACAAAGTTTGTATACTTAGTAGTTCTACAGTCTAGGCTCTACATTAATAAATTATTGCATCTATTTGAATAACTATGGAAATTGTGCAGGGAATGTAAAAGGGAAGAATGCTTTAGATATTATTATTCTACTTTTAGAAATGTAATTGTAAAGTTGTGCACGTGTTACATTTAAAAGACAAGTTGTGGTATCTTTATAATGTACTAAAATTTTTTGCATACAGAATACATTTTGGAGTATGTACAATTTTATTCTATCATCTTTTTATAGTGTGATAAAAACTTATAAAAAAATTTTAGGTTATCTATAAAAATGTTTTTTCATTTAGATAATGAAAAAAGATTGTTAAACTCTGAAACCTTTATTAAAATTGCCCCACATCTGATTGAATTGCTCCAAGCACCAAATGAGATCTGATGACCCCTTTCAGTACTATGTACAAGGTTAGCAGGTAGTGTGCAGCTCTCCTGTAATCAATTTAGTATCAGTATCAGTATCTCCTATAATTAAAGTGTGATCAGTATGCTTGAGGATCTTTGCAGCAGTGGCGTAACTACAGGGTGGGGGGTCGGGGGTCAATCCCTGTAGTGCTATCAAAATATCAGTACAATTCTGTAATCACGTAGCGAGACCAATTTGTAAGCTAGTTTTGTGTGTTAAGGATTAACAATAAATAAATTAACAATAATTTCTGAAATAAGTAATTGTAGAAATAAAAGGAATTACAATATTTGTAAATTAATAAAATAAAATTGGAGTTTTCTTACCAGACATTTGGTAAATAATGAACGTACTTGCAGCATTAAAAAACATTACACGCACACACACCAGAAAATGAAGGCTAAGCCTGTTAATCTACCTTTGTGTTTTCTACCCAGACACACTTCCTCTTACAGGGTTGTCCGTCATGCCTCCTCTAGTCAAATATTGTTACAACACAAATAAGCCACCCCAGTACCAGGGATAAAAAAGATAATTCTAAATGTAAATATACTTCATATCAAATAAAATATTAAAAATAAATAAAATATAAAAATTATAACACGACGAACGGCGACATTACCCAACCCAAGTGATTGACCAAACAACAGAAAACAAAGGAAGAAGGGAACCACGAAAAATACACAAGAGAAAAAGGTGATTGACCAAACAAATAGGAACTAACAAAAGAAGGGAAGAAACCAGAACCAAAGAAGAACAAAGACAATTAAAGGAAGTGAAAGAATTCCTACAACTAAATAAAATTAAACCAGACGAGAAGAGGAGAACCGAGTCAAAAGAAAGACAATTGAAAATGAAGAAGATGAAGGAGAAGAAGAAGGAAGAGGAAACAAAGTGAAACCAAGAAATAACAAACACCACATATAAAAGGGAGAAATGGTATACTCAAAGATAGAATACTGTAAATAAACCCCAAATAACTATCCACTAAGGAAAACTAATATTATTGTAGTAAATGAGATAATTTATATACCTGTTTTAAACAAAAAACAGTGAGAAAATAACTTAGTAAAGAAAGTACACTAATCCAATTATTAAAGTTAGATGTAGTGAAATGTAAATAACAAAATGTCATTAATAATAAGTATCATTTTATAATGAAAGAAAGTGAGAAATAGAAAGAGAAATAATTATAGGGATTACCCACTAAGTAACACTTAATATAAACAGTGAAAAAAGTGCAATAGTGTATGTGTAAATACCCCAAAATAGTGTGTATCAGTGATAAACCCCAGTTAGTTAAAGGTGAAAGTGATACGTGGAAAAAGACGTTATAAATAATAAAAAGTATTAATAGATAAGAAAACACTTAATAAATCATTGATAAACCAATAAATGATTTAAGTGAGCTTATGAAAAATTATATAATTAAGGATAGTTAGAAATAGTATTAAAAATTGAGATAAGTAAAGGATGTAATATTATTCAGGGAGAAAGCCCATGTAAAAACAGTTTGTGTTAACATGGAATGGAGGAAAGAAGTAGTAATGAAATAAGAATTTAAGTATATAATTAAAAAACACCCAATGTTAGAAGGGAAAATAAATTTAATAAGTTTGAAAGAAGTGATGATGTTTCTCACTCAAAGTAATAGCAAAAGAATGAAATGAATGTTAAACCAACAGTAACTAATAACTTATAAAGAATTGTTCGTTTTAATGTTATGAATAGGATATGGCTGAAAGAAACTTGCAGTCCATAAGCCTAATTGTTATATTTTAAATATGGATAGTGAAAACTCTATTGACATGTAATCAGAACACAAACAGAATCAAAACGCAACACAAACAATCATAATAACAAAGTGAAGCCCATCAGGCTGAATTAAAATGTAATTTAAAAGAAATAAGTAAAATACCATCATGGCTACTTTTGCCAATGAAAATGTCTAACTGTCAGACACACACAAATGTCAGTTGTAACAAATTCACAAGGAAATTTACAAATCTAAGGCAAGTAAATAGCCAGTAATTATGTGTAAATCATTTTAAAAGAGAAATGTTATTATAAAAGTTTAATTTAAAAGAGATATGTAATTATCAAATATCAACATAATTAGACAAAAGTTAATATATAATAGAATATGACCTTATGAGGTATCATTTTAAACTTTGAAAGGAAATAAAAACAATAGTGATATTATTTATTACCCAGAAGGGATGTCAGAAGAATAAAATCATTAAGAAAATACATAATAAATTTGAATAAAAATTAAAATATAATAACAATGCTTTTAATCGAGGCCTTAACCAATCAAAGGATTACTGTTACCATAGAAACGGACCGTTGAATACTAATTTTCCGTTAAATTTATTAGTCTTGAAAAAATGACGCGTGGGTAAGCGGTACGCAAGATTGAGATGACCAAAATTTTACTTTAAAAAGTTCAAATGACGTTCAGAAATCGACTACAAGAACCAATGACGAGTAGATGCAGAGCTTCTAATATTCACAGATGTCCTGGAACCAAATAAAAGAAATCAAATAGAAAGTCCCAAGACGAGATAGAAGAAGATGCCCGAAGCCTAAATCAGCCCCAAAATAGATGAATTTCCATTACCCCAGACGACAACATATCACCACCGTCTGAACTGATAAGTATCAACTAAATTCAATTATCCCAGAAACCAAATTACTTTAAATATTTCTCAATTCAATCAAAATTTCTCACTATTAAACAAAATTAATTTTCTTTCAAAGGTTTGAATCATAATCAACTTATGTAAAACAATTGTTAATTAAGATATAACCTCGCGTTAGAGTGCGAAACTTGTAACAACTAATACGACACTACCGAACAATTTGTAAAAACACTTTATACTATTTAAGTACGTATAAGGTATGGTAGTGTACTTTTTTAATGTAACCAGCTTTTATGTTTTATTTTATAATCCAAAGAACCCCAGATTTTGAACAGATTAATATATTGTATGTAAACAGAAGCCATGACGGCATCAGAATAGTTCATTTCAAAATCAGTTTCGCCAACCTAGAGATATATGTGTTTCATGTTCTAAGCCGGAGCAATTTGTTAAAAAAAAAATCATTTATAATACTTTTGTCATATTGATTAATGACCGAAGTTGCATTAACATTACAGTACAGAGTATTACCATCGTTTTATTTCGTAGGACGTTGTATAATGTATGTGTGTTAGCAATTTCTACCGATTTACCAACTAGCGCTCTTCACGAGTGGACAACACGACAAGCTGTACAGCGGCGGGAGTCATTTGAACGCTCCAGCCGTCAACGCTGACAACACTTATTTAACTTGTAATTTAACAAATTTAATTGTTTTAATATAAACAATTTGGCGCCACCCGGGATTCGCAACCCCTATGAATAAACAGGTAGGTTGTACTGATAATTTAGACCACGCTACAGACTTCAGTAGTGACAACCATTATTGTAACGACCGGTGTGAGGCGAACACACCACATTAATACTAATACACATAAAAAACGAGTGTAAACATTTTACAGAGACGGACAGCAACTTCTCGTTACAATATCTATATCGTGTGAATGTTTTGGCACAAGTAAATTAGCAGTTTCTTGACTTTAATTGGAAAATGAGAAGATATTATTGCTGGATTTTACATTACAAATATCACACTTTAACATAAACAATTCACACAAACGTTTAGCACAAACATTCTTGAGACATCCTTAAATTAAAGTGCGAAGAAGTAATAAAACTGCGTTTTTCAAAATATCTTCAGAAAGTCTCATTTTCACAAGATCGAGAATACAAATCAGAAATAAAGTTATTCCTTGTGATATGAGATTTATTACTTTTAATTTGAGTAACAAGAGTTAATCAAGAGAATATTTTGAGATCACCACTTTTCCATATTTTTTTCATTCATGATATTTCACATTGGTTTACTCAAAAACTTTGAGATGCAAAGAATTTATAGAGTATATTTATAAAATAATGTGGGGAGAATACTGAATTTCTCATTTGTCCAGAGGAACATGGGGAGTCCTACCTTGAAGCTTTGAAGCTAAACTCATCCCTCCCAGGTGCGGGTCCTAGTTACACCATTTCTCCGCAGACTCGCAGAACAGGCAAGGGAAGGAACCATGCACTACAACAGCAGATGTCTCCAGCTGACCCAAACGGCACTGCCGCCTGTTGTTACTGAGACGAATGCAGATGCTATGCTTGGTGGTGTTAACCTGCCTGTCAGTGTCGGTGTCGATGATTTTGACTGCTCAGGCCTCAAAATGTCAGTACATAACAAAGACTGTTTTTAACGACCTATGACAGTTTACAAAGCCCAGAAATTTTACTAAATAATACAATTAACTGAGACTGTGGTAGTCTATGGAATTATGTAACTTTGGAAAACTTCAAATTAGAATTTTGGTATGTTTGGTACAGACCACATAAACAAAACTGTTAGATCAAAAGTATGAAGGCCATTTTTTAAGTAAGAACTGTTTTGCTACATAGGCAAGAAAACTTTATTAATAAGTAAAATTACAAATGTAAACATAAACTACAACATTACTTTTCTATGTAGTCACCATTAAGATACAGGCACTTGTTCAGACATGGCACAAGTTTATACTGTCGCCAAAGAAATCTGTCGCCTGTCTGTCCAACCAAGTAGTGACAGTTTATTTCAATTCATCATCGTCAGCCATTCGCTTTCCTCAGATGTTCGCTTTCGGAAGTTCTGTTCCTCAAATAGGTCTTCAGCAACTTCAATGAAGAAAATGACCTTTCAGGTGTACAAGTAGTGACTGGGATTGTTGCCAAAATAGAAAGTAAAGAATTTACCACGGGCAGGAGGTCAGCGTTGCAATGCTGCAAAGCCTCTATTGCATTTTTCGGCTTTTTTTCTTTCAAAATCTCTTGCCACAGAATAATCTCACCATAGACCCCTGAAGTTTCAAGTTTGTAAAACTCCGCTAGTTTGGTAATGCTAGAAGTGTTTTGATAATTACTTTCTTCTAGGCTGGTTTGTATCAAACACTGGAAAGGTGTTAGTATGTTCTGGTGAGACTCAAACTTTTGGTCAAAAGCCTGGATAGTATTTTCGAGGAAAGGGATAAATAGTGATCTTCTGAAGTATTCCTCAACTGAGTCGGCCGGAACATTGTGTCTCATTTTCTGCTGCCCTATCGTCCTTGGTCTCGAAACAGGGACCTCCAAATCTTCACACAGGTCACTAGATTTCTTGAAAATAGGTGAAAATGTGTCACCTGCCTCATTTCGAGCCTCTTCTAACTTCTTTTTTACAGTTATAGCAGACTTTATGGCATCTGAAAGGTCAAGATTTTCTCTCTGCAAGTACAAGCTTAATGGTAAAGTCAGTGAAAATACGTACTCAATTACAAAGAGGCTCATCAGAAAGTCACATTTTTCAATTGCACTTTGAAGAAGCTGAGCTTCAGTGGCAGCTTTCTTGTCAGTCCAGGTTTTGATTTCGTCTAAAGCTGACAGCATAGGGTGAAGTAACTCTACAAAAGATTGCACAGAGTCGTGGCGTTCGATCCAACGAGTGGGGCACATTCTCTTCAGCTTTTCTTTTCTTCTGTTGTCATTTTCCATCATTTCAATTTGTGTTGTTAGAACTGCTTGCCTCTTTGGTTGAAAAAATTGTAAGCACTCTCAATTGTGCCCATACAATTTCGCACTACCTGAACAGAGCATCCTTCAGAAATGCAGAGATTTAAGCAGTGTGAGCTGCATTGCACATATATGGCTTTTGAATACTTTTCCTGTATAAGTGCTTGAACTCCCTTCATATGTCCACTCATCGCCCCTGCGCCATCAAATCCTTGACCAACCATGATTCAGATCATTTATAGTTTTGCATACTACATCAGCTAGTCCCTTTCCAGTCATATCAGTGATAGGAATGAACTGCAAGAATTCTTCATGGACTTTTCCATTTTCAGCAAATCTAACACAGAAAGTCATTTGGGCAACAGTACCCACATCTGTTGTTTCATCGACAAGAACTGAAAACCACTGAGAATCTTTCACTTTCTCAACGAGTTTTTTCAAGATAATGTTGTTAAGTGACGAGATGATCTCGTTCTGAATTTGCCAACTTATGTAAGTTGTATTTGCCCCTGCTTATTCCAAGTGTTCCTTCAAAACAGTATCGCCAGATTCAATCCGGAAAATTAATAAAGACCTGAAGTTTCTCTCTGCCTTTTGAGTAGGTTCGTTCATTGAAAGAGTTCCAGAGTCCCTATGTCCACGGAACGCTAAACCTCTCCTGGCAAGGAAAATTGCTGTAGATATAATCGGCTTCAATGGTTCTCTGTTTTTCTTGACTTGAACCACATGCCCTCTATCTAAAGCCTTGTCAATGCTTGGAACCCCTTCCGAGTGTGTGGCCATAAACATACCTGCCTTTTAAAGAGAATCAGCATGGTATTTTGCCTCTTCATGTTCTCGGAAAACTTCCCTGATATCTTTCCATTTTTTGAATGGATACTTAACTAATTTTCCAGGACACGAACTTTGCTTCCCGACTGTAGTGCAGAACAAAAAACAAAACTTACAAAATGCTCCGTCTTGTGATGGTGAATACACAAGCCAGTCCCACTCACCAAGCCATCTTAGAACAAACTTCAAGTTTCTTGGACCAGATGACGGAAAAATAAAGCTGAAGTCAGGTTTCCAAGGGCTCAGAAGAAGCTTCTTCCTAATGTTGTCATCAATCTGGAACATAACAGAAAAGTTAAGTAGATACTGTAAAAAGAAAAATCTTTTTATCTTACAATAGTGACGAGAAAACAATCAAATTTTAAGAAACAATTAGGTATACTGGACTTCTCAGTAAAAAAAATTGGGGGACAAAAGGGGATGAAAAAGGAAGGATGAAAACTTGAATCCTTCTTCAGATATTTAAAAAAGTATACATATTGAATTGATTGACTTTTCTCAACTACGTCAACTTTACTGAATTCTTGTTCACAAATGTTGTTCGTACCTGTTTTCCAATGTTTCCAATGTATAGGCCAATATCAGAATCAAACACTGTTGAAGAGTTGGGTTGCAGCAAAGCTGATGAAGATTCGTCTTCCTTGAGCCTTGGTTTCTTGCTTATCGACGTGGTCGAACTCAATCCTTCTCTTCGTTTGCCTTCATCACCATCTAGAAAAAAAAACTCTAAAACTTAAAATGTTCATTACACATTTAATAGTTTAACAATGTTTGACTTGGATTTGACCGATTGTAGTGTTATCATAGAACAACTAGCTGTTTGGTGCTCTCGTCTTCGTTCACGTGCTGGTCTATAGTAATATTATAAAGTGGCATTATTGTGCTCGTATGTTGGTGGACCACGAATTACAAATGAAAGAGGAGCAAAAACTATACATTTTACGCCAAGTTTATTTTTACAAAGTTATGATTGTTTTCGTTCAAATGGAATTAAAAACTTTCAGTCTCTATTGTTTGTGAAGTACTGTAAAAGTGGTGTTTCGCTTACATTTTCAATGTACAGAAAGAAATTACCCCATCTACAGATTTGTTATATATAACCAGTCCAGGAGACTAGAACAAAATATAGACTACATAATATTTCTATCAATATTAGGGAAACGTTTTTTAATGAGGTGGCAGCACTGTCGGACACGATTTTTCGGTTACTGCTCAATGATAAATCATAACCTCAAACTCACTGAACGTTGCAAAAATTATATTTCAATGCTGTGACTGAGTGGTAGTCAGTGTAAGTGTGCTACATTGCAAAAATCAAACTCTTGTGCATATTGGGTTTACCAAGTAGGATTATAATACAATAATCTGTGAAATAAATAAGTATTTGACAATATGACAGTGCTCACTATTTTAGTTAGTTAAACTGTATACATGTTATGAACAATCAAAATTACCTGGAGTTAAACTTGTTGTTGATGCATCAGAATGCTGGCTGAAGAACCTCCGAATATCCATCAATAAAGAATGCAGGAACAAACTATGAAACAAAAAGAAAAACGTATTCTCTTCACTCCCGAGAAGACGAGAAACTGCCAGAAGTAGCGACGAGCAAGTAAGACAAACGTTTATAGACCGACTCAATCCCCCCAAACCCCACCACTTTCGCGCGCCTCACGGCCGAAATCAGACGATCGCTTCTGGACATTCCCGACAAGTCGCGTATTTTCCCTCCAATTAAAAACGAGAAAGGCTTATTCTACATGAGCGGGTGTACTGCCACGGTTTGCCTGCTACAAACTGAATAAAAATTGCGCATTCTATACGTTAAGCAGTTGAACCCCTGCGAGTGAACGGCGAGTAAAACGTGCATCATTCTACACATAGCGGTGTTGCCTGCCATGGTAATGGCGGCAAACACTCACCGAGTGGACTTGCAGAGAGTCGCAGTTTACGGTCATGGAATTGAGGATTAACACCCCTCAGTCCATTGTCAGCATGTTTTGATATGAAAACTTCTTAAACAGTTTTAAAACTTCTTTATTATGTAGCCCATTCAACATAAAAAAATATCTCTGGGGGAGGGGGTTTAACCCCCACCCCTCGCTGCACCCCTGGTCCTGAGAAAAAGAAGCATTTACACAGAAACCCCCATTTTGGGGCAGGAGCTATTAACATGAAATGTAAAAATATGTCAATGATGTGATTATACAGTCTTATTCTTCTTTGTGGATTTTGTTGATTAACTAATTATAGTTATATCAGTACCGACTCGGAACACAAAGTTTTTTACCCATAAAAAACTTTGTGTTCCGAGTCGGTAGTGAATTAATTATATTTAGTTAAGTAACAGACATGTCATGGACAACGAAATCCAAGGAACTAATGTTTTATTGGTAAAAATGAAAACTTTACCTTTTAGGCTACAAGGTAAATTACTTATTCTTCTTTTATCATGTATATTTTTCTTTTGTTTTCGTTCATATTCTTTATATCAGTAGAGGAACATAGGAGGTGAAATTGCCTAGCAGTAATTTATCATAATTTTTGGGGCTGTCTACTAGCTAACGCATGAAACACCTGTAAGACAATAATGGGTGTTCATTGTGATTATACTAATAGTGTTGTTTGTTTCATAGTTACTTAAAAGTTCAAGTTTTTCTGGAAGTAAAGTGAAAGATAACTGAGAATTATTGAGAGTTAAACATCCAAACTCACAAATTCATGTGCACTGTTTTATTGTGATGGAATGTTTTTACAACTTAAACTTATGAAGTGAAACCACCTATGTTAATTGGTGTGATGCTGCATGTAGGTGGTTTCACCATAATATCAGGGTTTTTTTTTTAAGGATAAATAAGATTTTGTTTTTGTCTCCTACCACGTTACTCACACATAATGTACACTTTTTTTAGCACACTGTAAGTGCTTACTGTGAGCAAGAAGTATATAAATGACTAACTATGTACCTTGATCAAGTAGTTTTTATCAGGTTGGTTAGTTTGGTAATGTTTTTATGTGATCTGCAGTTGTGAACACGGCTATATTAGTGTTGGCAAATACTGAAATACTGGAGTTTTTCTTAATGATTAAAATATATCCAATAAATCAAGGCATTTTCCCATAACATTTTTTTGTACCAGCAGAAACTACCAACAGGACTCGACTGGAAGTAACAATAGTTATTTCGGACGATTCCTTGCAAAACCAGCCGTCCACTTTGGAAACGCATCTGACTCTGATGTTGATCGCATTCAAAATATTACAACTCCAGGCCGTACTTCCCACTGTGGAAATTCACCTAATGGTAAAGAATAACATAATCACAATTTTTCTATAAAGTCACTGCCTCTACCCTCTTCTCAGTCTGACCAACAGTGTCAGCGTTGAAAGTATGCCTATTTACAATGAATTGCACTACACATTATGAAAAGAAGATAAAGAAAGAAGTGACAAGAGATGAAAAACCAGCAATAGTTACTTCTTGCCATACAAGAAAAAGTTGTTAGCTACAAGTGAGGAAAAGGAGAAGAAGAAAGAGGGAAAAGTAAAACATAAAAGTAGAAGGGGAAACTTTTCAAAACAGCAGTTCTTCAGAAAAGAAGCAGCAGATAAACACCCAAAAATATGTTTATTTGCCTGCAAATTTTATGTTTCTGATGAATCTATGATGAATAATTATATTAATAACTATAAATTTTATTTCAGTGTAAACAAAGTGACAATGGAAACCCAGGCAGATTTTTAAAATTTGATTTTCAAAATGTATACATGTGAATCAGTTTTAGTATAAGGCCACATTAATAAAAGCTTCATTACGCAAAATGTACAAAGCTTTTATTATGTGTTACCTACAAAATAGTGTGATAAACTTTCATAAACTGCTATTTCAGAACTTCCTGAACACTGATTAGCATTTAAAATCATAAGTAGGCTGATTGGCTCAGTTGGGAAAATTTTGTAGATGTGTTTGCTGAAACATTTAAAATAATTTTGCTATCTTTCTTTTTTTTTTTAATTTAGTATTGTAAACAATCACAATTTTTCCATTTTCTTTGTGACCCTCTGCATTTCTAAGTTTGAATTATAGCAAGTGTATGACTTCTCAAGAATGATGTATCATTGGTGTTAGCCAAAAACTGCAATAAGTAAGCTACCAAATGTATATAAATATTAAAAAAAAGTTAAATCCTCAAATTGAAGTATATTTTGGTATACATTATTCTTATCATTTGAAATGGTATCCTTAAAAAAAAAAAACAGAATGTTAGCACTCGGGGGAGTGCCGACAGAAGTGAAAACGTTTATACTTTGTGCGTGGAAAAAACATTTAATTTAGTGGTATTACAAAATTGCTATGAAATATCTACAACTGAAAATTATTAAAAATATATTTTTTTTAATAAAATTTAATTAAAACAATGTAAAATTTAATCTTAATCTTAATCAATTATAATTTTCAAATAATAATTAATTTAAATATAAAAATTAATTTTTGTTATGATAAATTTTTATTTTAAAAAGTGTTTCTCCAGGCCCGCGTATAAAAGTTTTCACTTCAAAAATGATTGTGAAAAATAAATAAATATCAAAATAATTTATATAATTAATAATATTATATTATATAATTGTTTATGATGAAATATAAATTAACATTTCAAAATTAGTACATTTTCAAATTATGCACCATAAAAATCTATTTGATCATTAGCATTAATATCATTATTATCTATTTCAACAATATTCACATCATTATTATTTGTATTATCATTACATTCTAAAAATGATACAATAGGTTTATGGTAACTGAAGTAAGAAATAAATATTTTAGAATGAAATCTATTTAAATATCTAGAAAATACTGCATCTATCGTTGTCCCATATCTTGTAGTGCTTACATTTCGATCATTTGACATTTTTAGTCCTAAGTCATCATTTAAGAACTCAATTAATGGTTGAGATGAATCTTCTGCAAAATTGACATTGAAATCTCCACTCAAAATTATTGGTATTTTATCATATTCAATTGATTTATCTCGAAGTAATCTTGAACCTGCTATTGTGTATATAAACAAGTGTTTTTGTAGAAAGTTTATAATAGTATTAATTGAATTATTTGGTGAAATATAAACTGCAACCATCATTATTGTTTGTTCATTTTCCGAAGTGCAACGAGCGATGCATATTTCACCAATTTCAGATACGTTGAATCCAAATTCTGGAGTGTTTCTTACATGTATATCCATGTAAGAACTAACAATATGCGTTGTATGTTGTACATTGTGATAAATAGCCACTCCGGCCGCTTTAACTTGAGGTCTTTTATATTGTACAATGCAATTGAAATTTGGAATATCTATACTTTGTTCATTTGCCATATGAGTTTCTGTTAAAATCAACACATTCGATTTTCCCAAGATAGTATCATTTAGATCAAGTGCATGTGCATTTAAGCTTTGTCAGTTAAGTGAGAAAATAGATAATCCTCTTCTGTTTGAAATAAAGTCAATTAATGTTTTGGTTGTGGTTTGCAGTGGATTCAAAGCCAATCTTTTAAATTCATCTGGTAAGTTTTGTACTGATGTAAAGTTTCTTCTACCATGGTGAAATGTTTTGCTATTGTCTTTAGTAACTATGTACAATCCTTGAATATTTGTAACTCTTGATAAAGCGACGTAGACCAATTCCAAATTTTGACTTTTATCATATTCATAAACTATTTCATCAAACGTACCTCCTTGTGATTTATGAATTGTGATTGCACACGCAGAAAGAAGAGGAAAATGTTGTCTTTTTGCAACTATTGTTTTGTTGTTATTGAGAGGTATGGTCGAAGTACGAGGAGTAATTGGTACAGCAAAAGGGTTGATATTATGCCGTCTCATATAATCTCTGCATTTGTTTCTGAGTTTTCGTCCAACTTTTTTAGGAAATAACATCCAAAGTTTGGTTATATCACCATTCTCATTTCTATCAACATGGCATAGTTTTCCTACAGTGCCATTTGCTAATCCATCCGAAAGATCAGTATTAGTAGTTATCATGTAATACTTGTCTATTACAAATATTAATTCATATGGCAATCCACCTGTATCTATTGTAGACATTTTGTGCAACTTCTGTCTAACAAAATTTTCCTGCTCAGCATTGCGACAACCAATGAAAATATCTTTTGCTACAGAAACCACTTTATCTTCTGCACTATTCAAAATTTCATTGTTGTATTTCTGTACCTCATCATTTGTGAAGAAAAGTCGAACACTATTCGGACATAATTGTCGAGCTTCTTCTTTTGTAAAAAATCTTGATTCAATGAGTTCTAATTCTTCATTTGTAAGTTTTATTCCATTACCAACTTTTGTGAGAGCTGTTGAAAACATGACGTTATTTTGCCTTACTACTTCGGTCAATTCAAAAAATTTTAAGCTTCGCCATAAAGTTGGCCCAGTCATTCTTCTTTTAATCTGCTTGTAAATAGGAGTTGCTCTTACTGGAGGTAATTGTCTCAAATCTCCGATAAATATAACATCCAAACCTCCAAAATTTTTCGAAAAATTTCCAGTTATTTGCTTTAAGCGTGAATCAATTTGCTCCAGCAGTTCAGCTCCAATCATGCTAACTTCATCAATTATAAGAACTTTAACAAATTTAAATAGCGCTCTGTACTGATGGGCAACTTCAATACTTAATGGAAGCAGTTTTGATGGTAAAATTTTTAATGCAGTGTGGACTGTGGTACCATCGATAGCTACAGAAGCTTTTCCAGTAGATGCACAGGCTATGTACGCATTACAGTATCCATCAGTATCTGTAAATCTATTGTATATTTCCATTATTAACTTGATTACAAAAGTTTTTCCACAGCCAGCTGGGGCTGTGAAAAAAATTTATAATGGATTTTCATCATCAGATAACAAGTGGTGAATGGTATGTAAAAGAATTTCCTGCTGTTTCTCGTTGGCCATGCGCATAGTTTGACAAAAATCTGCATTAGACATAATTAAATCCTTAAATTTTTAGTGACCGTCAATCAGTGAATGTTTTAGTGGATGGTTAGTGAGGATCGGTCAATAATACAACTTTAGTTATTTTGCGTCGACGTTTCGACAATATTTATTGTCATCTTCAGGACCTGTGTATGAAATACAATAGAAATATCAAACATAACGAAACAATTAAATATTTGGGTGAACGTGTTGGTGATGTGAGTGTGTGCGTGCGTATGTATGTATCATTTTTTATGTGAAGACTTATGATAGTTTGTTTACATCTTCAAATTATCTTTAAGAAAGCGAGCAAATTATAGTATGAGAGAACTTAATTTATACAGTATTACAATTTAAATTACTAAATATAATGTTATTTTAATTAATTAAACAAACAGTAACCAACAATTGGATATTACAGTAGATTGGTACATAAATTGTTTATACCTACAACAGTCAACATATAGCAAAGTAATATATTACCTATAACTAAAACAGATTAGGGGATGTTACTACGTAATTATTAAAAGTTATTTTTACCATGTTTCACTTCCTACTGGTGTTAGCAAACAATCATAATTTAGAAACATAGAATTTACACAATATTGTAAAACATTACGACTTAAATCAGATAGTTGACAAAGGTTACAAACAAAAGTTTCTGGTAAATTTTACTAACAGGTAAACTTGGATAATACGGTAATTGTAATCATATTGTAAAATATAGTCAAGAGTACTATAGAATAATGTAATTTATGTATGTGTCCACAATCACCCTTCTCTTTCACCCATGCTCCCCCCGCCAGTCTTCAGCCTCTCACTCTAACCTGAAATCGATCTATCACTCACTATCACCCCAGGGCTGTTTATACCTGCACGAATTGTGTTAGTATATTCCTCGTCTGTTTCAATATTATTATCTGAATAAAATGTTTCAAAATCGTTGTAATCTTTATTTTCCAAGTTTTTACGAATTGCAGTATATTTTTTCTTATAAATCGCAAATCCATCTTCATTGTTTTTCATAGGAGTCAAAATCATTGTTTTATTTGATGGCATGAAAGGAGCCTCGAATCTACAATTTTGTGCTCTTTTCGACGTAATCTTTTTATAACATGTAAAAGTGTGCTTATGTGTCTGTAATGTAATGTTACCAGATGCTTCTGTTGTGGAAACAGCAATCAAAGTATCTATAAGTTCTATAGCTTTGTCGTAGTCATCCTGAATAGGATTTGTGGGAGCATTATCTAGCCAAGCTAATATGTGTGTGCATGAGGGCTACCTCTATGTTGAAATTCTATTCTTTTGAAATAATGCAAAACTCTATACTTTTTAAAAGGGCTGAATTTTTTTGATTGTAATAATTTCATAATGATATTGACCAATCTATTGAAATAAATAGCACATGTAACTGCATCTTCATTAATTAGTGTACTTTTTTCCATGTAATGTAATTGTAATGCCACTTCAGGTGATATATCCTTATTATTTTTCAATTTATACAAAATTTGAAGTAATTGCGGCCATCCAATTTCATTAGCACTTATTGTAAAAAAAACTGTTGGCTTTCCTAATTGTCTTATCATCGCAAAAAGATCTCTTTTCCTCTCTGACCAGTAATACGTTGAATTAGGAATTGAACGTAAAAAAGCTAAATTACTTTCAATGCAACCTTGAATGTAATTTTCAGATTGTATTTGTTCTTTAGTGATATTAGTATCTTTGCCAACATGTTTAAATGCAACTGTGAGGAAATCCCGTACCCTGAGTCTCATAATCTTCATAGCCATGTTCAATAAATGATGAGGGGTGACTCCTCGCCTATCTGATCGTCTAAGCTCACTTGTGGCCATCATAAACGGTGTAACTGAAACTCCTTCTCTGAAATTCCTGAATTCACCTAAGTAAATTTGTGGAAATGAGAGTTCTTCTGCATGTTCATCAAATAATAAACTGACTGGAACTTTTTTTTCTCCAGGAGCTAATCTTAAGTACATGTCGTCATTCCACATTAACGTTTGTTGCTGTGCTTTAACGTTTGTTCCACATTAACGTTTAAGCTTTCATCCATTGATACATCTTCTGTGATCTCATTATTTTCCTCGTTTTCATGATTGTCAACTACATTTTGTCTTTGATTATAGTTATTGAAAAAATTATCATCAACAGTGATATTATAGGTCATGTAAAGAAGGGTTGTTAGTAAATACCTTAACCAAACTTTAACTACTCTTTTGTTGACCATTCCATAAACATAGCTAGATTTGTGGATCTTTTTCCTTTTAATATGAACAGTGATGCAATGATCATCATCCACATTTCTTGGCAACCTATTTACCATAGTATCAACTTCTATTGGAACATTTATTACCTGTCCGTAAATACCGTATTGTCCATTAACATGCCGGAGTCTTCGAATTTGCATAAATGGTATCCTTGGAGAAATCAGCCTCTCTGTTACCAAGTCCAGCTTGAAATTTTTTAGATTATCTGGAACAGTTGGATACTTGAATCCATTGTAAACTGAAAGAGACGGAATATTATTTTTGTTGATCGATGTGTAGCAAGTTGAACATATTTTTATCTCTGATAAATTAATATTTGTAAGCATTGTTCTTATAAATTGTATATTAAGAGTGTTGTCATCGTTAATTATCCTTTTTAAATCATTTTTAAACCATAATCTATCGCAAATATCACAAGCATGACCAAAATCATTTTCAAGAAACTGTTTTTGAAACTCCCGATGTGCACTGCTATGGCTATTGAAAGATGTATATTGTAATGAATTAGAAGACTGGTGCGTCTCTGTATTATAATGCCACACGTTGGATTCGTCAATCTGTAACGAAGTCGTCTGGTGCGTATCTGTAAAATTTGTACACCAGATTTTTATGTGTATAAAGTGTTAGTGTGTTTGTCTCACACCTGTCGTTACTTTAATGGTTGTTGCTAACGAAGTCCGTAGTGTTGTCACAATTATCAGTACAACCTAGTGGAAACCTTACCTGTAATTTCATAGGGGTTTTCGAATCCCGGGCGGCACCAAATTGTTTATTGAAAACAATTAAATTTATGAGTTAATATGTTAGTATGGTGTTTTCAGCGGTGGCGACTGGAGCGTTCGAATCGGTTCCCGCCTTTATACCGCTTACTGTATTGCACAGATAGCGAAACGCTAGTTGTCTGTTCTGTAAATTCGCTAACACACACATATATAATACAATTTCCTATGAAATAAAACAATGGTTACACTCTGTACTGTTTCTTTAATTATAGTTTGGTAATTCATCAATGTGACAATAATATTATAATTTAGTATTCAATAAAATTGCTCCGGCATAAAACATGAAACACAATATCTCAAGCTGACGAAATTAGTTTTGAAACGATTTATTCTGATGCCAACATGGCTACTGTGTGTACACTATATATCAACTCGCCCAAAATCTGGAGTTCTTTAGATTATAAAGAAAACATAAAATATGGTTACAATAAAAAAGTACACTACCGTACCTTATCCGTACTTAAATAATATAAAGTGTGGTTACAATTTGTTCGGCAGTGTAGTAATAGTTGTTACAACAGTTCGCAAATTAGTGCGAGGTTATTTTTTAGTTAACAAGTTTTTTTTAACGTAAGTTTATTTTATCAATCCTTGAAAGAAAATTATTTTTAATTCATAGTGAGAGTTTGTATTGATATGAGAAATATATAAAGTGCTTTTATTCCTGGGATTAGGGTATTTAAATGATACTTATCAGTTCAGAAGGTTGTGATAGATCGTTGTTCTTTGGTAATGGAAAATTCATCAAATTTGGAGTGACTTAGGCTGCTAGCGTCTTTTTCTAATTTGTCTTGGGAATTTCTGCTCTTAATTTTCGTTTATTTAGTTCCTGGACATCAGTTAAACGTTAATCCTTTTCATCTCCTTCTCACTGGTACATGTTTTTGACTTTTGAATATTTTTTAAACTTTTTAAAGTAAAATTTTGAATTAGTGTACTTTTTCTTTTTATAATATTACTTTACTGTTTTGGTTAAAACAGTTATATCAATTATTTCATTTAGAATAATATTTATTTCTGGTATTGGATAATTATTGGTTTTATTCCCAATATTATACTTGAGTGTACCACTTCTCCCTTTTATATTTGTGGTGTTTCTTATCCCTTGGTTTCACTTCGTTTCCTCTTCATTTTTCTTCTTCTTCTCCTTCATTTTCAATTGGCTTCATTTTAATTTGGTTCTTCCCTTCTTGTTTGGTTTTATTTTATTTGGTTGTATGAATTCGTTCACTTCCTTCAATTGTCTTTATTCTTCTTTGGTTTCGGTTTTTTCCCTTCTTTGTTGGTTTCCTGTTTGTTTGGTCAATCACTTGGGTTAGGTCATGTCGTCGTTTGTCGTGTCACTGTCTTTATATTTTATTTATATTTAATCATTTTATTTAATATGAAGTAGATTTATATTTATTATCATCTTTTTTATCCCTGGTACTGGGGTGGCTTATTTGTGTTGTAACAATATGTATGTGAATGTAAGTTCAATGGGCGTCGAATAAAATGTTCGTTTTCAATATTTTGCAAATTATCCATTTGTGAAATATTATTATCTATATTTTCATGATGCAAATCACCTATTTCTTCCACATGTGCAATATTTGTAGTGTTGCTATTATGAACATTTTGTGTGTACGTTTCATCCCCAGAAATTGAAATTTGCGAGTTATCAATTGCATTAATATGATTTCTTGATATATAAGGTACGTCTAATCTTGATGGTCCTGCAATTTGCGAGTTATGAATCACATTTCTTTGTCTATCAACTAATTTTTCAGCTCTTAATTTATCTGTAATTTTTACTATATATTTTTGATAATTCTTTTCTATGCTGTAATTTTTCTTCATTTGTAGTTTCCATTTCTTGTCTAGGTACGTTTTATGTTAAAGGCCCTGCTATTAGGGAATTATGACAAAAATTGTTTTTCCCAGCAACTAATTTTTCTTCATGTTCCAATACTATTTCTTCCTCATTTGTCAAATCTATGTCGCTTATTTTATTATTCTTGATATTTTCTCTATATCGACGCATACACTCTCTAGCTAATTCTTTAGCATGTTCTTTTTTCTTTAATTCATCTCTTATTTCGCTATTATTGATTTTTTTTTAAAATATTTTCTCTATATCGACGCATTCGCTCTCTAACTAATATTTTTTCACGTTCTTTTTGATTAAATTGTTTGCTTATCTCATGACCATTGCCAATGTCATCATTTTCATATTCTTCATCATCTTCTCTTTTTCTTTTACCACTTGAGTCAGAATGATTGTCTGCCATTTTAATTTTTAATCTGAACAAGAAATAATTAATAAAAAACATTTTACACATGCAAAAAATAACTATACTGTATGTATATTATAATATAGATGTTTGCGAGTGTTCAAGCGATTTAAAAAAATATTATTTATTCTCAAACATTAAATTCTATAAAATAGTACATTACGTAACGAGTGCGAAATTATTTGTCTAGACGAGTGTGACGTTTGTCGCCCGAGCTAAGCGAGGGTGACAGTCACCAGAGTCTAAAAAAGTAATAACAAATTAAACATGATAATGTGTATATAATATAATGTAAAATATATCCTGATATATTTTGATAATTTTATATTTGATATAGTTTTGATATTTTATGAATCATTCTATGACACTAATTATTTTGGAAGGAATTGTTAAAGTTCTATAGTATGTACATAAGTAAAAGTTTCTGATAATTTTACAGTTTAAAAATTTTGAAATAATAAATGATTATATAATATAATAGAAATCAATGTATAATCATTAATTTTTTTCTCTAATAACGTTGATATACAAACACAAAGATCTTACTATATATCCTGATATATATCTTATTTTATTATAAAGCATATACAGTAAGTCCTCGATTAACGTCGTAGTTACGTTCCGGAAAACCGCGACGTTAACGACAAATCTTAAGCGACTTAGTCTATGTCAAGCACAATACTGGAACCTAACCTATAAAAGTTACGTGTTTTCTTATGGGGAAAAATGTTTCAATTAACGTCGTTTCGGTTAACGTCGCGGTTTTCCAGAACGTAACTACGATGTTAATCGAGGACTTACTGTACTTGATAGCGATATAAATTCAAAGAGAGAGGGAACCACCTATACTCTCTGTATATGTATAAGCTGATGACTCACCGTAACGAAAAAAACCGATGAGATGCTAACGCGAAACTCTATGTTTTTCTCCATACAATAAAAAGTGTTTCTCCAGGCCCGCTTATAAAAGTTTTCACTTCAAAAGGGTTTCTCCAGGCCCGCATATAAAAGTGTTCACTTCATAGTCATCTCGTCTTGGCCTGTTCTTTTTCATAATACTCTCTCTGCCTCTCACTCCGCTCTTCTCCCTCTCTTTCGTTCTTTCTCTTTCTATACCGTATAAATTCAAAGAGAGAGGGGACTGCCTATACTCTCTGTACGTGTATAAGCTGATGACTCACCGTAACGAAAAAAGCGTAACTGATGAGATGCTGACGCGAAACTCTATGTTTTTCTCCATACAATAAAAAGTGTTTCTCCAGGCCCGCGTATAAAAGTTTTTACTTCAAAAACACATACAGGGAGAGAAAAACACATGGTAATTAACTAGTGTGAATTTTATATCAGATAGGTTTATTTGTTTAGAATGAGCAGATTATGTACAATATCTTTATTAAGTATCATGCAACTGGTAACGTCAAGATGTATGCACTCGATTGAATTATAAGATCATGGTAGTTCACAATACCATCTTCAGATTATTTAGAATTAATATATAATGGAAAGTTGATAAGCAAGTGTAAAAGGAATCAGGATTGGGATGGTGGGGATGTGATATAAATATCACATGTATGTTGACAAGTGACAGTTATTTCTACTGCTGATAACAGTGTTGGTGTACCAAGTTAGGTAATAGGTAATTAGTGCTTGTGTTCCATGAAGTGTTGAAGTACTGCAGTGTTATCTTGTATAAACAGCATCATTTACAGCCAGAGCTGATTGAACAGAAGTGAATTAATATATATCTTGAAGTGTCCACACTAGTAATAGATTTGTTTTATCAAAAATTCTGAAAAAATTTGTATTGTATAAGCATGTTAATTTTGGTGGTGAGGTATTTTTGATTTTTATATATACTTGGTTAGTTTAAAATTGGTTACAATTTATTCTGTAGATAAAATATTACAGGAAACGGGTTTTGAATGTATAATAAATATTTCAGATTCTTTGTTAATTAATTAAAAATTGTACGATTTTTAATGTTGTGATTGTGATGTATTATAAACTTCACCTAACACTAAAGTAACTGGTTGTAATTTTATGACTATTGTGATTCCAAAATATTCATGACCCAAAAGTAAGCAGTCATAAAACGTAAACAGTTTCAAAAAAGTAAGTTATGTGATTTGTCGTTTTTCAAGCTTGATGAAGTTGAATATCGTTCCTCCTTGGTCAGGCTTGCTCATACTCCAGAAACCACTTTATGTTGGTCAAAATTATGTCAGTGTACCAGTTAACCAACTTGCTGATTTTGGACTGAAGTAGTGAAAACATATCTCTCTCTCTCTCTCTCTCTCTCTCTCTCCCTCTCCCTCTCCCTCTCCCTCTCCCTCTCCCTCTCCCTCGTTCATAATATTGAAATATTAATATTAAAAAAAAACTAGAAACCCCTTACACACACACACACACACACGCACGCGTATAAAGAATTTTGACAAAACCGAAACATCGAAGCACGATAATGTTTTGTAAACAATCTGTCTTGATGCGTTTACATATCAAATTTCTAGACTGTAGGGAATCGAAAGTGTGGAAGCGTTACGTTTTTCGATGACGATTTTTGTGGAATGACCCCCAGCGTAAAAACATTATCATGTTAAAACTACCAAACCAGGGAAGGGATAGTTCTGATAAGGGAGAATGCCAGAATGTCCTTCCACCCGTTAAGTCCAGTGGGTTTGTTAATCCTTTCAGTAGTTTATTTTTAGTTATAGTTTATGATTTCATATAAAACAATAAAACAGGTCATTTAAAACAGTCTTCATGCATTTCTGAGAAGTGTAATATCGGGAGAAAAACTATAATAATTATATTATATTATTATAACTATGATGTGGTTATAAGTGAAGCAGTTTTCTTTGCAAAAGTAACAGAACTTGTTCTGATGTCTTACAAAAATGGCAAAATAATTTTTTTCTAGTTAGACACACTTTCCTGCTAAAGTTAATTTAAATAGGTAAATGTTACTTTGTACCTAATAAAATTAGTAGCATATGACGCATTAAATTTGCTTGTATCAGTGTATTTTATTGGTTCAGGTGAAGAAACATTATCTCATATGTGTAAGTGCCATCAGGTACAGACCAGTTCAGCTAGATTGTGAATGGTGCTATACCCTTTCGTGTAACAAAGTTATAAAACCAAATGGGGTTGTAAAGAGTTGAACTCACTTTGAGAAATGAATCATAGTGGAAACAAATTTGTCTAGGTTTGAATTGCTAAATCTATTGTTACGACGGTCTACTTAACAGAGCTTTTGTTAATTCGGCATATGTGTTCTGGCTGTCAGATGGCACTTTGTGTATTAGCTCTGCAGCAGGTCCTTTTAACGCAAGAATGAGTGAAAGGCCTTTTTCTTCTTCTGTCCAGTTATTTAAGCGAGCGGCAGCTTCAAATTGGCGATGATAAGTTGCCCAGTGAGTGCTTCCATTAAACCAACTGGCCCTACTTCAGTTAATAGCATTCTTTGATTTCTCTGATATTTTGAATCTTCTAAACTTGACATACTTGCTTTCATAGGTGACACAGATTTTTCTATTTCAGATATTCTGTCAACTTGTTTGTTCAGCTCACCTCGTAATAGGATGAATTTTGCAGTGATATCACTTGTAAAAACGTCTTAACGTTGTCTGCTTGACGACTAAATTCTTCTTTTTGCCATTTCTCTGGTGTTTCATTTTCACACTTACATTTTTTGTCATATCGTCTTACTATGTCTTCTGCTTCCCGTCGGTGCCTTTTCTCTGTTTCTTCTCTTTCCTGTCTTTGTTCATCTTTTCGTTGTTCCTGTGTTTGCCGTAGCATTACTCGGAATGCTTCTATCATCTGACTGGTATCCATTTTACTTTTATCAACTACCACTAACACCAAACTTCTATGAAGTGTCCTCTGTTTCCACTGTTAACCATTCTATCCCAGTTCTGACACCACTGATCCCAGTTACGATGGTCTACTGATCGTCATAGGTACAATGGAAAACAAAATACAAGACACCAATTAAATCACTAATCACCAGCTTTAATTATCACAATTTATCAGTTTATAATTAACTCGTACAATATTTCCTGTTAGATTTGTCCATACGCAATAACAATGTCTATGAATTGAGTTTCACACAATTATTAACATAATACTACTTCACCTCGACAAACACTCAATCCGCACTAGCGAAAATCGCTTACGTAACTGAACTGACAACCCGGCTGCTATGGCTTTATATACGCCGCACTGAGGTCCAGTTCAGCTTTCCCACCTTAACTGCACTCCGGCGGCTTAATGCGTATCTCAAGTGTTCCTGGAACTCACTAGAATCACCTACTTGAATGACGCAACAGCTGCCACATTTGACGGGAGGAGTGGAGAATGTTCTGGGTTGTTTGGTAGGCTTCTCGTAACACTGCCCCTTCTTAAGCCTGTTCGTCCCGAACTAGCAAACCGTCTCTGAAGTAATACTTGGCCAGGCGATCTAGTTAGATGTCCTTGCTTGTTCTCCGGTTCTTCGAATTCAGTCTTATGTGATCCGAACGTCAAGTTCCCAGGAATACGAGTCTTCCTCTCAACCGCTAGTTTTGCTGGAATCACTCCCATTGCGTCATGTACTGATGACCTAAACACCACTGACTGATCCAAGTCTGTTTGGTTCTCGTCAACAACCTCTCGCGTAACTTCATCTGCAGCAACTTTTCCCCCGGGTGCTTCTATTAACTTACGAACAAACAAGGGGTTTTCCTTAACACACATAGTTGGCTTTCCAGTCACTTCTTTTGCCGTTTCATGTATTTGTACTTCCTCTGCTAGTTGTAACGTTTCATTATTTCTCTTCGGAGGTCTATTTATTATTTATTCTTAGTTGAAAATTTTTTTAATGTTATAATCAATATCTCTCAGTTTTTGTTGTACCAATTTTTATTTCCATCAGTTTCACTTTAGATATCAAAAGAACAATTTTTATTTCATCTTTTCTTCTACAGATCCAAAAATTAACAATTCATCATCTTCCTCTCACAAAAACAGACTCTTGGCAACGCCACCATTTTTCCATTACATCACTCATACAAAATTCTGTTTTCATACATTCAGTTATACATATATAATTATTTATATTTAACATTTTATATCAATTATCATTATTACAAAACAACATAATAATTATTAACAAACAATATCATTATTATTAACAAAAATATAAGAACAGAACCAATAATAACTATACAATTGTGATTCGGTAACGGGAATCGAACTTGGGTTCCCCGGTATCGTTACAATCCCTCCCCGCCTAAGTCTATTCAATTTTCAGCTTTCAACAAGGAGGGTGAAAATTGAATGACAATATTGCTTAGGTAACTCCGGCAAATTCAGGCCATGCTGTTGTCTGTATGTCCACATCACCTTTTTGGCACATGGCCCTACTTAAACTATCAGCATTTTTGTGATATTTCCCAGCCTTATGAGTAATGACAAAATCAAATGGTTGTAAGGCAAGTGCCCATCTCATTAATCGGGCATTTGCAGATCCCATAGTTTTTAAATAAATCAGAGGGTTGTGGTCTGTTACAATAGTAAAAGTCAGTCCCCCATCTAAATATTGACGGAGTTTAAGAATGGCCCAGACGATGCCAGCGCATTCCTTTTCGGTTGTCGCATAATTTATTTCTGGCCCTTTCAATTTTCTACTTAAAAAAATAACTGGATGTTCATATCCGTCTTTATCGGTCTGACTCAATACTATGCCAATTCCGACGTCGGATGCATCAACTTGAAGCATAAATGGTTTTTCGTACTCAGGCGCCTTTAATACTGGTTCAGAAGCGATCATTTTCTTTAAGATTTTAAACGCCGTCTCACATTTCTCATTCCATTGAATTGGTGATTTTTTTCTTTTCCTTTCGTCAGATCACTCAGAGGAACAGCAATAGTAGAAAAATCTTTGAGATATTTTTGATAATATCCAATTAGGCCCAGGAGTGATCGAACTTCAGTTTTTGTTTTTGGTATTGGATAGTCTATAATAGCCTTTATTTTTGCTTTGGCTGCTGTCCGATAACCCTGTCCAACTAAATGTCCCAAATATTTAACGGTGGTTTTGCAAACTGACATTTAGTGGGTTTGACTGTTAGTCCGGCTTTTTTTAAAGTCTCAAATACTTTTTTTAAATGTATCAGGTGATCTTCCCAAAAAGATGAAAACACTGCTATATCGTCAAAATATGTTTCCACAAATTTGTGTATTCCTGATGTTAGTTCTCTAATTAGTTTGCAAAATGTGAAAGGCGCATTTTTAAGCCCAAAAGGCATACGTTTCGGTTGATATGTACCAAATGGGGTAACAAATGCAGCATGGCTTGAGCTTGTTTTGTCATGGAAATTTGCCATTATCCCTTTGAAAGGTCAAGTACAGTTATAAAATTTGCTTTCGCCACAGTTTCAACATTTGAATCAATATTCGGGAGTGGATAATAAGTTGTTTTAGTGATCAGGTTCAATTTCCGATAATCTATACATGGCCGTGGGTCTCGGCCTGGGACTTCTATTAGTATCATAGGTGACGTGTAATCAGAAGTACATTCTTCCACTATTCCGCGCTCTAGCATATCTTTAACTGCATCTTCTAAGATCTTCGTCTGTCGAGGTGACAACCGATATGGTTTACTTAAAAAAGGGGGGTATCATTAGTCAGCTCAATGTTATGAGTAACTGATGTGACTAATCCGGGTTCAGGAGTGAATATTTCTTTATACTCCTCAATTACCATTCTAAGTTGCTGAATCTGTTCGGATGTTAAATTAGTCCCTATTGCATCCTTAACCCAATCTTTATTAGAAACACGTTCTACAGGACTAATAATTTCTTCATCGAATTCAGTATTTTCAGGGTTTTGTATGATGGCGCGACCAGTTTTTGTCTTTTGAAAAAAGGCTTTAACATATTGACATGATATACCTTGTTTTGATTTTCCTTCTCGGGTCTATGTATAATATAATTCGTATCTGATATTTTCTTCACAATCTCAGCTGGTCCCGACCACTGAACTGCTAACTTATGTGCCCGAGAAGGTATTAAAACAAGTACTTTATCTCCTTTTTCGAATTTATGGATTTTAGCCTTTTTGTCATAATATGTCTTGCGACGGTGTAATTCTGCCTCAAGATTCTGAAGGGCTAGTTCCTTAGTCTTCTGCAACTTGTTAATTAACTTGCCTACATATTCCACTACAGATGAACTTTCTGCAATCTTTCCATTCCAGTTTTCATAGATTAGCGTCAAATGGTCTCTTAAATTCCGCCCATATACCAGTTCTGCTGGTGAGTATCCAGTTCCTTCATGCACTGCTGTTCGAATAGCAAACATCGCAGCCGGTAAACATTCATCCCATTCTTCACACTGTTCTTCACACATCGATCTCAATAATTTTTGTAAAGTTCTGTGAAGTCGTTCAACCGGATTTGTTTGAGGATGACTAACAGAGCTGTGGATCACTGAAATTCCCAATCGTTCCAGAAATTCGCTAGTAAGTTGACTAGTGAACGAGGTTCCTAAATCGTTTTGAATTTCTTTTGGAAATCCTGTTCTACTAAATATTTCTGTTAAGGCACGTATTATAGTCGGTGACTTTATGTCTGGCAATGCAATGGCTTCTGGATATCTAGAAGCCATGCAAATGGCCGTGAGAATATATTTATTCCCTCTAAACGTTTCAATGTTGCCCACAAGTGTCAATGTTGATTCGAAAAAATATTTCTTCAATTTGTGGTACCAAGACTAGTGGAGCTTTCTTTTTCTCTCCCCCTTTTCCTGCTAGCTGGCAAGGGAGACACGTCTGAACAAACTCCGATATATCTTTTGCCCATCCTGGCCAATAGAAGTACTTACTAAGTCGTTTTCGGGTTTTGGTAACTCCCAAATGTGCGGAGGCCGTATCGTGACATGCCATCATCAACTGCTCACGAAATATTTGAGGCACAACAATTTTTTTACTATAGTTATCCTCATATTTATTCATTTTATAATACAATATTCCATTTTCTAAGTCATAATTTGTTTCTTCGGGTCTAGATTGTACTTCTTGGATCATCTCTAACAATTCGGAATCAGAAGTTTGAGCAGCCATGAATTGTTCATGTGTCGTATTCAGTAGGGACAACATTTCACCCTGTTGATGACTGTCATTTTCTTCAAGGAGTCTATCTTCCTCATTTGTTTCAGTCTCAACGGTTGATAGCTGATCATTTTGAATTTTTTCTTGTTCTGCCTACTCTTTTACTTCTATTTCTCGCCTAACTAACATAGACTTTATGTTTACGGCATTCACAAATTCTAACAAATGTGCATTTGTGTTTTGTAAACTCTGCGCCGTTTCATTCCCATCAAATAAATTCCTTCATAAGCTGGACTAGCTGTGACTGCAGCCTGAGCAAGTATTACCTTTTCAGGAATTTCCAAAGTGACGTCTACTATTTGGCAACAGAAGGGTTCTGGAAATAATGGGGTGTTAAGCCATCTATGGTCGCCCGTGTAATGTTCAATGGATACATAATTTTGATGCACCACATCAATATCAGCACCTGTGTCCCGATGTATTTGAACTTGTCTACCGTTAATTTTCCCTTGACACTTGAATGGCATTACTTGCTTTTCTAAATCAGATTGAGTAATGCCTCCAACTTTCAAATCCTCTTTAGTCTCTTTCATAAAACTAGAGACCTCTTCAACTATTCCTGCTACATTTGAGGGTTCTTTACTAGATAAACTTTTAGGACATCTATTCCTCAAATGATCCAATGAATTACATAAATAACATCGCATCTCTTTCCGTTTTTCAAATTCAGGTTTAAATTCACTTATCTTTGAATCTTCCTTTTTTTTAAATTCCTTGTCTGGAACATTAGATTTAGGTTGCACCTTCAGAACATTTTTTGGATTCGACTCTATCTTAATATAATCCAAACTTGTTTTTTGGTTAAGACAAGTCCTCAAATCGTCATTTTTCTCTAGTTGTCTCTGTAACTCCAAAGGTGTACTTAAATTTAACCAATCTTGACTCAGCTGTTCTTTTATTTGGGTAGGAACCCGATATTTTAACTGATTTAAAATCATTAATTTTTTCAAGCTTTTGACATCAACTGCCTTCATTCCTTCAGTCCATCCTTCAAATTATATGGTCAATTGATATACAAAATCTGCCCAAGTCTGGTTCGGTAAGCGTCTAATATTTAAGAATTTTTGTCTGAGTTTTTCAGGGTTTAACTGATATTTTCTCATAAATAATTCTTTTACATAATCATAATTTTCTGCTAGCTCTATTGGTTCTTGATGAATGAGTTCTTTGATTACCATTGGTACAACACTAGTTAAAACAATAACCCAGTCTTCAAGAGGTATTTTCGAATGTTCAAATCTTAGAAGGAAAGTTGACACATCTTCCTCTTTTTCATCAAATATACCTACAATATCTTTTATATTACACAATTTTGGTTCTACAATTTTTCTAACTTCAACTTTAGTATTAGAAGTCTGTTGAATCCTCAATTTCTCTAACTCAAACTCTCTTTCTAATCTTTTTTCTTCTTTCACAGCTTCAGCTGCTAATCTTTTTTCTTCCTTCACAGCTTCAGCTGCTACTGTTTCACGTCTGACAATTTCTGTTTCTGTTTTCTGTAACAGATATTTGATTAATTCTTCATCGTAATCTTCATACGATTGAATTAGAAGAGTATAATCCTTCTTACTCATTCCTTCACGAATTTCAAGATCTAGATCGATCGCAACTTCGTGCAAAACAACTTTTGGGTACCGTTGAATAAATGCCATTTTAATGAGATATTTTACTAAAAAGACAGTATACCACACAAACACACAGACAACATCAACAGCAAGAAACAAAACAAAAAAAATCTGCCGGACTCACCCAAACACCTTGATGATCCGTCTTCAGGAGCTTCTTGTACATAAGTTGCCTTCAACTCGAACTGCAAGGACTGTCTCGTCTTGGCCTGGATTCTTCCTTCTTAGTTCCGAAAAAATCCTCCGACGACTTCCAGTTCACGTTCCTTCAGGACTTCTTGCCTCTTGTTCAAATCAGCATCAATATGTATCTCCCTTTTCAGTATATTTTTTTTTTCTTAGCAACCGTTGTTATTTTTTAAATTTGTGTGTTATTTCATATTTTCTGCACAAATTTTAAGATTATAATCTACACCGCTGAGCACCATTTTTATTTTGGTTGTAACGTTTCATTATTTCTCTTCGGAGGTCTATTTATTATTTATTCTTAGTTGAACATTTTTTTAATGTTATAATATAATCAATATCTCTCAGTTTTTGTTGTACCAATTTTTATTTCTATCAATTTCACTTTAGATAATCAATTTCACTTTAGATATCAAAAGAACAATTTTTATTTCATCTTTTCTTCTACAGATCCAAAAATTAACAATTCATCATCTTCCTCTCACAAAAACAGACTCCTTGGCAACACCACCATTTTTCCATTACATCACTCATACAAAATTCTGTTTTCATACATTCAGTTATACATATATAATTATTTATATTTAACATTTTATATCAATTATCATTATTACAAAACAATATAATAATTATTAACAAACAATATCATTATTATTAACAAAAATGTAAGAACAGAACCAATAATAACTATACAATTGTGATTCGGTACCGGGAATCGAACTTGGGTCCCCCGGTATCGTTACATAGTTCTTCTTCCATTTCCACCTGGAATAGGAAAGGTTCCTCTTGACCAGACCTGTTGACTTCTTCTTCGGCCAATGCCACTTGCTTGATTGAATGGTTAGCAGACCCTGACATTTTAGCCATGTAAAGCTTTATCTTGTCTTGGCCAACCTTCAGGACTTTCTCTCTTAAGTCCACAATGAATCCTTAGGCATTCATAATGTCCGTGCCAACAACCACTTCATCGACAGTGTCTGCAACGAGCATTTGGTGGCTAAACTTGAGGAGACCCAGGCGTACACGTACGTCTACTTGACCTGATACTTTGATGAGGCTTCCAGTCACAGTCTGTATTGTACAAGAGCTAAATTGAGGCTGGCGGTTGCTGACTACGTCAGGGCGCACGATGGACACTGTGGCACCCATGTCAACTGTAAAAGCTGCAGGTTTGTCTTTAATGAATCCTTTGACAATCAGGTTACCCGTTGTTTTATGAAGCGTGGAGACTGTGCAGTTCCGTATCTTTACATCTCCAATTCGTGCATTCACGCTTTTTTCTCTGATTTTTCGTCTGCCAACAATCTGCTTGTAGATGGCCACTTTTCCCACAGTTATAACACTTAGGTCTTTTGTCTTTATCCTTTTGTTCGAAAGGTCATTGTGGCGCTACTGACTTCTTATACTGTTGTTCTTGAATCGTCTTTTTATTCCATCCGTTATGACGATACTGTGATACTGGATCCATTTGATTACAACGTGATGACATACTTCGATTAATGTAGTTTGCCGACTTGGCAGCTTCAAAACGGAGAGCATGAACAAGAGCATCTGAGCTATTCTGATGCAGTGCCATTCTTAACACTTGTAATTTACTATCTCTGATACCATCAATAAACACAGTGTGAGCAATCCACGTTCGGAAGTCCTCCGATTCTTTGGGATAAGCCAATCTCGTCAGTCGGTCGGCATTTGCTTCAAATTCTTGAAGGCTCTCCCTTGAATGGTGTCGCCTCGCTTTAAGTTGAACATGGTACACTGCACAAATGCTGGTCACTGTACCGTAGTTCCAGAGCTTTTGTTAATTCAGCATATGTGTTCTGTCTGTCAGATTCTTCTGTTTGCCATTTCTCTGGTGTTTCATTTTCACACTTACATTTTTTGTCATATCGTCGTACTATGTCTTCTGCTTCCCGTCGGTGCCTTTCCCTGTTTCTTCTCTTTCCTGTCTTTGTTCATCTTTTTGTTGTTCCTGTGTTTGCCGTAGCATTACTCGGAATGCTTCTTTCATCTGACTGGTATCCATTTTACTTTTATCAACTACCACTAACACCAAACTTCTATGAAGTGTCCTCTGTTTCCACTGTTAACCATTCTATCCCAGTTCTGACACCACTGATCCCAGTTACGATGGTCTACTGATCGTCATAGGTACAATGGAAAACAAAATACAAGACACCAATTAAATCACTAATCACCAGCTTTAATTATCACAATTTATCAGTTTATAATTAACTCGTACAATATTTCCTGTTAGATTTGTCCACACGCAATAACAATGTCTATGAATAGTTTCACTCAATTATTAACACAATACTACTTCACTTCGACAAACACTCAATCCACACTAGCGAAAATCGCTCACTTAACTGAACTGACAACCCGGCTGCTATGGCTTTATATATGCCATGCTGAGGTCCAGTACAGCTTTCCCTCCTTAACAGCACGCCGGCGGCTTAATACGTATCTCAAGAGTTCCTGGAACTCACTAGAATCACCTACTTGAATGATGCAACAGGTGCCACACTGGACGGGGGGAGTGGAGAATGTTCTGGGTTGTTAGGTAGGCTTCTCGTAACACTATATTTCCAACACTACTCAGAAATCATATGACTTCTAAAAGAAGGAAAATAATAATGGAATAACCTCATGCCATTAATTCCAATGTGTTTTCAGGAATTACAAATCTGGATTTAAATTCTTTTTCTTCCTGATTATGTTCATTTTCTCTATGGTATGAAAATATTTAGTGTGCTTTGAATTTGAGACTGCTACTCTACAGAAATACAGCACACGTTTTTCTATGTTAATACAATACAGAAGTAGTCACTAGTACAATAATAGGTGCTAATAATAATAATAGGTGTTCCTAGTCTCCTGGATTTTTATGAGAGTTATATTGTAGATAACTTATGATGCAATTTTTGGAAGGAATTTTTTTTTGATTGTGAAAAGGGGACGGTGGCAGTTAGCCGCGCTGTCAAAAGTGATATACGTTGGAAACGTACCATGCGACGGTCGACAACAATACGTGCTTGTCTATTAAGCGACAAGATGCCTAAACTAGTGAAGACAATG
The DNA here is from genome assembly GCA_034769895.1 of Magicicada septendecula. Lineage (NCBI taxonomy): Eukaryota > Metazoa > Arthropoda > Insecta > Hemiptera > Cicadidae > Magicicada > Magicicada septendecula. The sequence continues at coordinate 775,657,177 of CM068367.1, forward strand.
GTTCAAGTGCAGCAGATGTTCGGTATAAGGGTGTTACTTTGAAGCGCAAGACTGTAGCAGAAAAACAAAGGAACAACGTCATACCCAGCTAACTACCGAGAATATGTAGTCGGAGGCAGCAATGGCATTGTCTTACCACGTGTGCAAGATCAAAGACGACACGCGGATGTACAGAAATCACAATGGCATAACTTAAAGGGTAGTCACTCGAACAAAGGATTCTATTATACGTCGTGTAGATAGAGGAGACAATTTAACCAACAGCAGGGGGCTTGTTTACCACTTTGTATACGGATGGGACATGAAGGCTGGAGAGCAGATGTGTCTTACGAAGAAGACGATCTCCGTCAGTGTGAGAACAGGATACGAAGGGGAGTATTGAGACAAAACCAAAATTTGTCACGTCTAAGAACTATAGGACACATGGGTGACAGTACAGCAATTAGAAGAAAAGCAAGCAGAATAGGGAGAAGAACAATCGCATGATCGACGGGTGTAAAATTTGGTCTTTCGGCGAATTGCGGGGGAGGAGCCACCAAAAGAAGTACGATGGGTAGGGAAAGGAACAGCCTATCTGACGCTAAGGTTTGATCAAGGCAGGAATCCAAAAAGACGTTGCCTTGGAGACGTAGGTCAATAACAAATCAGGAAGAAGTCCGAAGTCTAACTTATGACTTAGGGAGGAGTTTTCGTAGAAAACTAGACGAAAACCCAATAAGAACGATGGTGGTGGGATGAAGTGGAGCTAAGATAGAGTTAGTGGAAATGGTCGATGTTATAAAACTAGGTGTCGGACACGAGTGGGCTCTTAATAGTTGAATATATCTTAACATCTCGATATTTTAAAGGGTGTTAAAGTCGAGCAGAAACCTCATTTATTAGAATGCTCAATTGCATTACTAGTAGCGATAAATTCAGAGTAAAGAGACTTGTTAATTTCAAGAAAGAATCTCAGTAATAGTGTTAATCAGACTTTATAATATTCAATACACGGACGGATAGATGAGTGCGAAGAAATGTGGATAAGTTACAAAACCGTATTGAACAGATCGAAATAGAGCAATATAAAGAGACTTAACGTAAACTGAAAGTTATTAAATTACGGATGGTATATAGACACCTAAGACTTTGACGAAGTGTTTGAGTAGAGATATAGTACGAAAGTGTGGATAGACGTGGTCAGAGTTATGAACTAAATCCGTGACTGTACCATAACTAATGTACCATTCGCGTAACTGAACAATATCAGATATCGTCATTAAAAACATTCGTAAATAACATGCTGTGATGAAAACTAAATTACAAACATTTAGTACGGATCGATACTGTGTGTGGTCAAGACACAATTGAAGACAGTAAAACGTGTAATGAATAACTCGCAGATAAATAATAGTACTTATCGACTTACGTTTAACATACAACTTTAAAACGAAAGTGATCTGAAAGAACATTGACACGGGAGTGCGGAATAAATGCGCATGTGAATACTGTATCACCCATCAGTGATGGAAGTGCTTACATGGTCATCAGTCGCTCTGGAGGATGGAGAAGAGCCGGAATTTGAATAAAGCTACTACGCAGTTTTGGATAACATACCACAAGTAACGTAATTATTTATTACTGATATCTAGGTAGCCACTGACCTGTCTTTCAAAAAGAATGCACCACTGAGAAAATTATCAATATTAGATATAAATCAATTTAAAATTGAACGATATTGCGAAAGCATATATATAAAATATGAATCCATTAGCTAGAGTAATTTTACAATCCAATCTGTAAAAGAGATCTTGATATAATTACTTATAATTGTGTTAGTATAACATCATGGTAGTATAATGAAACGAAGTATCTTTGGAGTAAGTGACTAATTAATTATGTAATATATTGTTTATTGTGCAAGATGATACTAGATTTAATTTACAAAACGAATAACCAATTGCGCAGAGCTTGAATAAATTGTTATTTGTAAGGCTAATTTTGGTGTATGTGTAACATTATTTATGGTTAACTTAATAATTATCAATATGTCACGTAAAATATAAAATAAGAAAAGGTGCAATCGCAGTCACAGTGATGTTGAGAATACCTGACTATTAACCAATAATATTTATCACATTGATCACACCTACACGGATAACAAGGCTATGCATAATTACAATCATGACTAACATTGTATGTGCTTAAGTTATCGACCAATCAGCATAATTATCATTTATTGTAGATGACACCCAAACACGGGGAATGTCAATTAAAATTACTCATTGAGGTTCGTAATGAATATATAACAAATAGACGTATAATAACCTGCTTAATTTCCATATCAAATTTGCATAATCAATCATAAATTAATATATGCTAATTAATTTGCATAAAATTCACATTACAACATGGTGCTCCAATCGCGGGCATTATAAGAGATCGCACAGTATAAAACAACGATAAAATTAGTTAATTATTTTAACGCATTCACTAATTAATTGATTAATAATTAATGCACAAATTTGCATAACATTTTGCATTATAAACTTTTCTGTAACCGGATTCAGATATAAGGTGTATGTTATATACGTATTTTAATAGGCTTACTTACATTTCACATGTGATACATATTTATGATGTGTAACATATAACATTAAAACATGTATTACTACAAAATAGCACTGGTCTGTTCACTATTGAGAAAATACCTCCCCAGTCTTTTGCCATTGATCTCTTACTTTTCTTCATAGCAGATTATCATTGCACTGTTGTACCTGACCAGGACATTCTTATATATTGCAAAGAGCTATAGTCATGGCTAGGCTACATATTTTTCAAAGGTGGATAGCTCTGCACCTGCCGAAAGCAGAAAAATGGACAGAAGCTGCCTTGAGTGGATTGTTGTCTAGACCCAGGCTTCTATGAGGCTGTGTTAGTGCTTCGTTTTGTACCTCAGCACACCGATTTGGCCAATGCCCTATGTTGGCTGCACATACTGACCATGCCAGTACAGCTCTAAAATCCTGCAGGTGAATCTTTAAGGAAGCTGCAGAGTTGTACCCCAGATGTAGAGCCAGACCAGTGCTACTCAAATGTTAGCCTTTGCTAATTATATGTAAATTGTACAGAAGAGGTCCACACCTTAACTCCCTGTGCTGTAGACATACAGGTGTGCAGTAGCATATGCAGCTGATGTTTATCAGGCTCCACCCTGGACAATATACAGTTCTTCTGCACTCCTGTGTATCTCTTCATATCAATTTACTAGTTTCTGGACAAACGCCTGCATACCTGAATTTTATTTTCCTAATTCTCTAAATTAAATCATGTAGAGAACCTCGATTCAATTCTGGGGTCTTCCATAAAATCAAGGTGTATTTCAGCCCCCAGGTCAGCTCTGCCTGTGGAAATGAGTACTTGGAATACCATTCTGTAGCAGTAACGGGCAGCACACTACCTTCCTTGTATGCTGAATGGCTGGCTCCTCACATAATGCAGCCTATCCTACCTAACTCCTGACTACTCACATAATAAAAAAGAAGCCTTTATTATATTCTAGATTAACTCTGCATTTATTTGTTTTTTTCTCTTTGTTATTCCTAACATAGTTCTTTCCATGCATATCTGTACTGTGTGGTGTTTTATAACATTCTGGTGTTCACGGACCATATTTGTGATCTATCAGTCATTGTGGTTAAAACTTTTCTTTTGAAGAACAATGGCAATTTATTATGTTTCTTAATATTCTGTATCTTGCCAAAAGCAGTCTTTCATAATGTTATTTGAGTGATAATTTCTGCAATTGCCGTTCAATTTATGTATCATTTTTAAATATTTCACTTCATTTGCAGCTGTAAGCTTTCATGTCCTCAGCTGGTGCAGGCATACTGAATATTGTGTCTTTTTTTGGATATTTATTCTTAAATTCCTACAAACAGAATTCTCTGTGTTAGTGGATAACTACTGAGATAATTAGTTAAAAACAAATAGAGTATTGTAAACAACTTTTATCAGAATTATTTCTCTGTTTAATTACTTTCAGCTTGTATAGACTTATGAGTTTTGTTATTTTAGTTTAACAGAAACACAGATAATGTAGAGAAATTTAAATGTAGTGGTCTCAGTAAATACATTGTTAAGTTACTTACAAATCATGATAAGTATAGTGGCAGTGTTACTTCAAAAACAAATTGCTACTATTATACCGGTGTCATTTGAGAGAGCTATAATTAACAACAGTATTTTCTTTTTTATCTTATTTGCTCTCAGATACAAAAATTTTAGTCATAAATAGGAAACCGTAGTATGGAGGAAAGTTTTAACAACCCCGTTTTTTATTTATTTCTAGACATTATGTAATAACAGGTAGTTAGATAATCATCTGTACCCAATGTATGCTAAACTGTAATGATTGGATGTATAGTGATATTAAAAAAATTAATTTTTATATGCATTTGGTTGTAAGGTTGGGTCAGTTACACAACTAAAATAAACTATAAATAATACTGTAATTTGATATAATTTATTAGCAAATTTTAAGCAGAAGTACAGAACTAATGATAAGTATTCATGTTTATATAGCTTGGAAGTAGCAGTTCCCCTTGTAGTAAATGGGATACATCAGATGTTTTTATCTTCTGATTTCCTACTAGTTTGTCTAGTAGCCAGTGAATTTGTTGCAATATTTAATTAACTCAGCTGTTATTAAGTGTTAGAAACTAAAAGTAAAGTATTATAAATAAATTAGTTTTAACATTAGTATTACCATATATTATTGCATAATTCTCCCCTTTTTTGAAATTTTCAACTGAAAAACACCAGAGGGGGGAATTATGTGAACATGTTCATCAGATAATACATAAAGCAGTGATAAGGATTTGAGAACATAAGTAGCGTGTAACTTGTTAATTCTCTTTAATTTTATGAGTTGAATCTGTGGTAGGTTTCACGATTTTTAGTGGCAGGAAAAAAGAAAAGAAATTAATGCATGCATAAATACTACCTTAAATTTATTAAACAAAATGATTCAGAGTATAGTAAATTAATAATGACTTTAAAAAATAAACAATTTGCATATCTAAGTTTGTTTAAGCCATTTGAATAACATGCTTCAGTCACAAATATTTCATGCTTCTCCCCTCCACCACTTCAGTACACTCCGTCATCATTTTTATCACTGTTTTCACTTGCATCAGGTTCAGATAACACATCATCTTCTTTCATTATCAACATCCCACAACATGTCATCCTCGGTCCCATCAATTGCACTAGAAATGCCAGTTTTTAAAATCATTCTTAACAGTTTCCTCACTGATGATGAACCCGCATGCTTGGATTATTCACTCACAATATCTTGGATATCAACCCTTATCTTGCTGCCAGGAGTCATCTGATGATTACCTGATGCCATCCGTTCTATACATAGACATCAGATATTATTTTTAAAGGGTTTGTTGATACTGACATCTAACGGCTGAAGGTCTGAAGGTATAAATGTCAGACCTCCAGGGATGATGACAGAATCTGATTTCATGTGTTTCATTTTTTTGTTTCACTGCTTCTACCCAATGACATGGAAACTGTCAAGTACAAACAAGGACTGTTATATCATAACAGTGCCCTTGGCCGCCTCCCCCATACTTTCTCCAAGCAATCCACTACCATTTCCGCTGACATCCAGCCCTTTTTCTTGAACTCGCACCTGAATTGCTGATGGTATACATTCCTTTGGTATCATTTTCCTTTTGAAGATGATGTAGGATGGAAGTTTGTTTCCGTCTGGACAAAAAATGCAAGCATCATTGGAAGTTTCTCTGCATTTGTAATCTTGACAAGGATGCTTTTAGATCCTGTTGGAGCAGCTGTCATGTTTCTTGGAATTCCAAAGAATACAGGTGTTTGATCAGGATTGCCAATCTGTGACGTATTGCTTCTGCATTTTTATTATGTGACTGTGAAACTCAATCACTTTATCAGTATAGTCTGTTTGTAGACGTTGGGATGGAGAGGTTCTTCTTCACAGATTTACATTATGTCTTCTTATAAAACGAGTTGTCCAACCAATTCTTGCTTTAAATTGATTTCACTGATGTTGAGAGTGCAAACTATTTCTCGAGCTTTGTTCTGTATCATTTCGTAGGAAACAGCACAACCATTGTTATGAAGTTGACAATCACACCATTATTGATATCAGCACATTTTCTAGTTTTAGGCTTAGAGAAAGGTCTTCCACTTTTCTTTGCAACCATGAGTTTTTCTTTTTTCTTACACCAGTAATGAATCAAATTAGGATCAACAGATAAATGGTGTTCTGCTGCTGTTATTCCGTTTTATCAGCAAAGGTTGACACGTTTAGTTTAACTTTACTGTTTAGTTACTGTACTTCAGCATTTTAGCTTGAATATTTACACTCAACATGTTAACACACTGTGACAACTCAACGTAAACTACAAAACTGGTGAATCAGTTTTCAGCTTTAGAAACATTTACCATTAATGTTACAAATCCATTGTTAAGTTGAGCTGCCTCACACCAGGTGGGCCTATGAGAAAGGAAATCATAACGGGATGTGAAACTAAGTAAATAATTTTCACCACAACTGGGTAATGAAATTTCCAGTGACTATTATATGGGGGGGGGAATATATTATATTTAACTTAATTTCCTTATTTTGAATGTGAATAACATAAGGGGAGAATTATGTGATGATATACGGTAATATCTTTAACACTCCTAAGCGATGGGGGTTGTCTTATGGGTAAATCCTCTACTTGGACTGCTTCCATCATATTTTTCTCACTTAATATTTCAATTCCTAGAATCTGGAGTTCTCCTCAAAAGCTTATTTTAATTTAATTTTATTTTATTAATTGACATAACCAAAATCATGGTTACGATTGTATATTGTATTAGTTTTTCTTATTAAAATCAGTGTTATCTGAGGATGGGACTTAGTCCTGAAACGCGTCATAACTAGATGAAACTTTGTGTCGCTAGAGTGGATAAAAAGGTAATTATATAATTATTTAAAATAAGTGACACGGTACGCTAAAAAAGTATATGACAAAAATATAAGACCGTTTTGTTTTACAATATTTTATTATAAGTTGTTATATGTTGTTTAGCTTCTGAGGACGATCCCAGATTCTAGGGATCAAAATGTCAAGTGAGAAAAATTTTATGATTGAAGCAGTCCAAGCATTTACCCATAATATATTAATATGTATTATATATAAAAGTTAGGCGTATCTAAAATTGTTTAACTTGTTAATTTGTATAAAATTCTGCATAGATTTATATATATGAAGGCCAGATTTTGAGAATGGCAGAATGGCTATTTTAGTGGTTATAGAGTAAGTTGTCTTTTTGTTTACTAATTGACAAATGACAGCAAACAGTTAAAACAAATACAAATTTACAGTTGTGTAGTTAGTATAACTTTTTAGCGATAGTCTTGCCAACACTTATACTAAAATGTTCTTAAGCATGTCCGTGACATGTCATAATATTAACAAATTTGTTTGTGTTCAAATAAGTTCAGACATAGGCTTATATTTGTAGTTTATGTTCATGTAATTTATTTATATATTTAATAAAAAAATATTTTTATTCATTTTGTTGGATCATAAAGTTATTTAAAGTACTAGTGTAAATGTGGTAGAGTGATGTATAGGCTATTAATTTGCATTTAAGGTAAACATGAAGTGACATTGCAGAGTCATTCAATTTATAAACAACTAGCAGGTACCCGCGGCTTCGCACGCGAATATTTGTATATGATTGTTGTGGTAACTGTCGAGTTGGTAAATTGCTAATGGTACATCTATATTAATAATATTCTTATATTGTAAGTTATGAATATCCAAAAAGTGCGAAGCAATAGATCCATCATTCATGTTTCCTCGATACGTAAAATCAAAATTTGATAATTTGGTAGATATTTACAAACATGCAGTAACACAATTTAGATGAATTGTTTATTCGTATAGAATAATACAAATAGTGTATACATAAGTATATTAATATCAGTTAGTCCATTTGAATATTTACATTTTAGTAGGGATATGGAATTCTACATCTCAGAATCACCTATAGGACTTCACGATATACCACATTTTGAGTCCAGACTTGGGAGCCAATCCGTCCTTGATTCACGGAATCTGCCACAAAAACTTTCACATCTTCAAAGCGCCTGACTCGAGAAAAGGCAACATAAATTTGACCATGTCCAAAAGCTGGAGCTGGAAGATAAAGTCCGATTTTGTCAAAGGTCTGACCTTGGGACTTGTTGATTGTCATGACGAACGACAGCCTAATAGGAAATTGTCGCCTTCTCAGCCGGAATGGAAGCTCAGCTTGGCGTGAAGGTAGATTAATCCGAGGAATGAACACACGTTCGCCGGCATGATCACCAGTAAGGATTTCGGCATCAAGAATATGTTCACCCATATTTCGGATAATCAGGCGTGTTCCATTGCACAATCCTTTCATTGTGTTTAAGTTACGCTGCAGCATGACGATCGATCCTATCTTCAGTCTCAGTATGTGCGGAGGCATTCCTGAAGGAGTCTGTGAGTTAATGAACTCCATTGGATAATTATTTTGTTCCTCTGGATCATCACACTCGATATTGTCGATGCTGCTGTAAATTTTGGCTTCTCCGCGGATTTTGTCGACAATCTTATCGTTCATCTCAATTGAATCTTCATTTCTCGGTGTCAGGATCGCAACATTTTTGAATGACTCACAGGATGAGGGGTCAAGATCGTTTCCAAAAATTAGCTCTACCAGATCTTTTTTAGCGACGCAAGGCTCAGGAATCTGGAAGCTATCGTCACCAAAAACTTCTGCATGTGGCAGACTGGCTTCTCCAAGTTTCAGAAGCCATTCAGCAAATACTTTCTCGTTGCGATCCGCTCTCATATTTTGGGTGAGCTTGAATTCTTTGAATGAGTAGAAGAGGTTGCATCGCTTGAGAGATTCTCCGACGATTGCAGCTCGACCTCCTCTTGGAACAACAGGTAAACATTGCCTGAAGTCTCCGCCCAACAAAATGATTTTACCTCCAAATGGCATTTTACTTTTCATCATATCCTGAAGAAGCAGATCGAGAACTTCAAGAGCGCGTCCTTGTGCCATCGCTACTTCGTCCCAGATAATCAAGCTGGCAGCCTCCAACTCGCGATATGCTTTTTGGCCTTGGGTCAGGAGTGATGTTGATGTTTCGTTAAGTGGTACCGGTAACTTAAACCTTGAGTGAGCCGTCCTTCCACCTCTCAGCAATGTCGCTGCGATTCCTGTTGAGGCTACTGGAATTACGATCTTTCCGTCTCTTAAAATATGCATCAAAGCGTTATAGACATAAGTTTTGCCAGTTCCACCAGGACCGTCAATAGAAAAGAGTTTGTTGTCTGCTCTTCCTTCACAGGCTTGCAGAATGCTGTCAACAACGTGTCTTTGCTCTCGATTGCATTTGGCATAGCATTCTTCGCCAAGTCTCTTCTCTTCCTCCTGGTTGTAACTTTCATCTTGATCGACGCGGAAGACTGGATCAGGAAGTCCAAAATCAGAATTCTTCGTTCCGTGAAGTCTCAGGATATCATTGATTTCTGCAAGGCATCTATCCTTGGAAACAGCCACAAATTTAGCGTGTAGACATCTTGATGAGTTGTAAGGAACTGGGAAGATGCAAAGCACATATTTTGTGTATGTGTTAGCGCATCCACATCATTGTCTATTGTTTGGAATTGGCTCACGCCCTGTTGTCATGTCATTGTTTGTTAGGTCATCACTTATTTTAATGACGTCCCGTCTTCTGGACCAATGAGAGTGCCTATTTACGATCTATTTCTACTTGGATGGCCATTTCGTATGTTCATCTCTGCACGTCGGCTCCTGACCTTGGAATCGTGGTGATCTATTTGAATATGCGTAGATGTCTCTTCACAAAGGAAATTGTTCTCTCCATGCATGTGTGTGTGTGTGTGATACAATAAAATCTGATAATTTGTTACCACTCATACCATAATTCTGACATCGAGATTATTATACTGTCACAAGCTGCATCTTGAGCAAGGGCATCCATAAGTCCTTGATACTTCTCAATTCTAAGTTTGCTTTGATTCTGACGAATATAGAAGAGGTTGTTCGACTCATATCTCACGTAGGAGAGAACCAAATACTGCTGAAAGAGCTTGCAGCCATGTGTAACGTAGCGGTTTTTATAGAGGTTTTAGCGAAAACTTTGTATGTTGCTTATTGGGTGTTCGTCTTATTTAATTAAGCTCCCAATGTTGTGTACGCCAATCTGTAATGTAGCAGTTTTCTTAGAGGTGTTAGCGTACTACCGTTACAGGTATAGTGTTAATTCAGCCCCACTATTGTAAGCGCCAATCTGTAACGTACTGCCTTGAGATATTAAAGTTTCCGCCTCTCCGCAGTCGCCACTTATGAATTATAATAACTGAAGTTTAAAAAATAAAGTATTTTGTAATGTTACTTAATCTAAGCAGAAATCGAGAGTGTGTGATTTGGGGTCAAGTAGGGAAGCTCAGCCTTATGAGGAAGAGAGAGTAAGTACCGATTATTTGCACTCGGTTTAGGCGATTTTGGAAATTTTTCTAATTGTTCGCTGTGATTTAAATCAGCTGATGGTGAGACGAGTTTCCATACATAGTTCAACCAGCCTACCCTATGGCGAAATATGACCCAGTGTATCAATCTCTTCTATTTTGTGCTGAAATCAATTACAACTACCCACTACAAAAAATATAACACATTTTTATTATTCAATATCATTTTTCAATAATATTTATTAATTATATTATTGTTTTTTGTTTTCCTGCCACCAAAATACAAGTATCACAATCGATCTTTACTTCATTAAAACATAATATCGACTTCCTCGAATAAACATGGAATTGTCAAAAGAAAAAAACATATATGGTTTTGTTTACCAAATTTTATACTATTTTTTAAAACATCAATCAATATATAATTCTTTTTATTTCCCCAGGGTTAAGGGTAAGTTCTTTTTGTTATGAGATGGTCAGAAATGGATAATTACTAAGCTTTACAAATACTGAAAAATATTAAATAAATTTGTTTATTTTTTCGTTTAGTATGTAGTTCCAGAAATTTCCGTAAGAGAGCAGCGGGCGTTTGTTTACTTTAGAACATGTGATTAATTTTGACTAGTTTTTGTGTTCTATATAACCATTCGGAATGCGTTTTCTTCGTCAACTATTAAACTAAATGTTTATATTACCTCTCTTCTTATAGTTCTTACTGGAAGGAAGCCTTTTCTCTAGTGAGGTCCGTCTTAAGTTGTAATTTCATTACAGTCTGGCCCATATTCTATCGTCAACTTGAAACATTACGAAACTAGGCCGAATCATCAGAATGGTTTTCTTTCACAGTTTATTATGGAGTATAATCCTTTAATTTTGATAAATAAGGTATGATTATATAGAGTTCATATTGCTTTTTAATTTGGTACTAATTTTACACTTCTCCCAAGTTTCAAAAAAGATATTTTAATAGAATTGTGGTAGCATCATTTTGTCAACTCGCCAGGTTTTTTCCAAATTTGATTATTAACAATACTTGTTATTTTAGTCACTCTTAGTAACCCAAATATATTTTTATTATACAGGCAGTTTGTAATTATTATAAATTTATATTTTATTTACCGAAAAATAATTCTTTTTAATTCCGGTTTCTTTACCAATTTGTTGTACATAAGAGGTTTCTGTTCATTTTCTTATGACCTGGTATATAAGTATTTAATATTTTTTATTATCTCTAAATGAATTTATATAGTATTTATTATTCTCTCATAGTATTCCTACACTGCACTACTTCCTGTTGCCATTTCCCTCATATAGAATTATTTTAATTTTTTATTATCCTTTGATATTTAAACTTTTTTTTTTTTTTTTTTTTTTTTTTTTTTTAACGAACCCTGGGTTATATTATATTATAACACAAATATTTGAAAAAATATAACATGAACTTAGGTATTACAATTGGTTGTCTACACAATATAAATATTACAATAAATTAATAAAAATACAGAATCAGTTAGTAGCATTATAGTCTACTATCATAGTTTTATAATTCCCAAACATACAGCACAATTCTGTAATAAGTTACCTTCACTTTCACTTTTTACCTCAATGGGTACACTATAACTCACTTGTCACTGTATATCACTCGAATTGTTTACAATGTTTAGTGATACAGATTAATTTTGGAGCTAGTTATAGGTTACCCATTTCTGACCTTTATGTTATTACCTGAATTAATTTATTGGGACCGGATTATGTACCGTTACACATGATGAAGAGGAGTGAATCCATGGTTGTCTCTCTCCGTTAGCCTGTATTTGTAGAACTGCTGCATTGTTAGCCTGTTGTGAGATGCAGTTTGTCTTCGTCCCGTGTGAGTCATGTTTGGATCCCATCCAAGTTCACCTCGGGGAAAGAGCAGAGGAAAGGCCATCGGATCAATGTGGGGGCTCATGTTGGAGTATTTGAGGAGTCCATGCTGGTTATGGAAAACAGTAAAGTCAATATTCTGAGGAGGGTTTCCGCTTTCTCCCATAAAGACGATTGCAACCTCGTTTGCACTCGGTCCATTGTATCTCCTCTTGTCCTTCTCCGGGTCTTTGAAAAACATGAGCTTGACTATTTCAGGCTCTCCAACTTGGGCAACAACATCCTTAATCATCTTGTAAGCCTGTGCATACACATTGGATCGCCGCAACACAGTGTCCAACTTGCTCATGACAGTCCCCAAGCATTTGTCATTCTCAGATCTTCCCATTCTCTCCTCGAGTGCTTGTTGAGAGTCGACGTAATAGAAACAGGCATATGCAGGTCTGTCGGTTGACATCAAGTGAGAGGTCATGAACCGTACGTCTCCCTAGACTTTGTACGGTATTGGTCCTCTTCTTCCGGCAAAACTGTGGTCCACCTTGGCATCAATGGATGCAAAACCCAATGCGCTGTTGTAGTTGCGAATGTACTTGCGGACATTTTTGGCCTCTGAGGACTGGCTGACAAAGAGTTCTTCTAATTCCTTGGACACAGATCTGACAATCCGCGAATCCGGCATTTCGACTTTTCCGTTGCCACAGCACATGGAAAAATATCCGCCTATGACTCTCTCGCCAGGAAACATTTTTGCCAAGCAGTCATGACATCGGTCAGACATTGATCCTACTGTGAGATATGGTTTGCTGTCATCGTAATTGGTGGCATTTGCAGTCTTCGGGTTTCTTCTTCTTCTGTTGACCTCTGGATGTATGAGTTGATACTTGGCCACAGCTTGTCAGTGTACTTCAGGATGTGATTCCTGATATTTTGCTACCGCTTTCTGATGCACAGTAGGGTTATTTTTAGGAGATTTTTTTTTCTGAATTTTTCGGGTTTTATTTGTGTATCGAGCCCTTCGTTTTTTGTTTGACTTTTGTGTTAGACTTGGAACAATCTGTTCTAAGCTTTGGTATGACGAAGATGAAGACAGGGACTGACTCTCAGGCGACGGAGTTACTGGTATTTCTACTCTTCGCGTTGTTATTTTTTTAGCAGTAATAACTTTTGGAATACCTGTGTCCAAAACTTGCGAAACTGAATTTTCTTGTGAAGGATATGCATCAAAATGCCCACTTGAAAGACTTGCTGTAAACCTAAGCCGCTTAACAGGTCGACCCTCAGTTCCTGTTTTCACATAAAACGTACCATTTCGATAGACTTCGAAAACAAACGGAAAGATTCGCCCAGCAGCTTCCAACTCACATAAACTACCGAACGTTGATGTTTTTATCATATCGTTGTTATAATCGGACGATGTAGCATAGTTATCTCCATTTTCGTCACATGACATAATAGAAAATTCTATCCAGTTATCTACAACATACCTAACGATCTGCCCACGCACATCATTATGCATTTCCTGGGTTTTATTAATAAAAAAAGATAAAGCCCGAAATAAGCAGGCTCCATCTCCTACAATAGGAACAACAGTCTGTAGGACATTCTGCCCCTCAATCATCAAAATTTCCACAACCATTTTAAATAAATATAATGAAAGTAAGTGCAATTAGCACGAAAAAATAACTATCCCTATTTACAAAACAAAACTTAACTCAACATTACTCAAATGCTAAACCAAAACAAATGAATAAACCTGAAAACTTACATATAACTAAGCTATGAAATTGTTCATTGTCATGAACCTAATATTGACAAAAATATATTGACAGAAATATTTTTTCTTTAATTAGAAGAAAAACCATGAAATGTGAATTTCCTCTAATTAAAGGCATAATATTTCTCAAAAGTCAAAATATTATATTTCTCATAATATTTTATTTCTTAAACGCCGGTTCGATTCCCCTCAGTCATCAAAATTTCCACAACCATTTTAAATAAATACAATGAAAGTAAGTGCAATTAGCACGAAAAAATAACTATCCCTATTTACAAAACAAAACCTAACTCAAAATTACTCAAATGCTAAACCAAAACAAATGAATAAACCTGAAAACTTACATATACCCTAACTAAGCTATGAAATTGTTCATTGTCATGAACCTAACATTGACAAAAATATATTGACAGAAAAAAAGCACGTCTAATTTTTGGAATAAGAATATTTATTTAAAGTTAATACTTCAATATTTTATTACATTACATGTGTTTCAACATAAATATCTCTGAATCTCTTTCTTCCCTGTCAGTTTCTATGCGTGTTTCGTACTTTTATTTTCAGGTCGATCCGTGACATTTTCCTTTTGATAAATCAACCCTTAAATCAGTCAAAACGTATTTTTTTATTAGGTACTTACTTTCGAAGTTCTTCAGAAGCCTAAATACCAACTTCTATGTTTCTAACTTCAAAAATGATGCACTTCCCATACAAACTTTCGTCCCTTATTTTACCCCCTTAGGGGATGAATTTCAAAAAACGCTGATACAACTAACTTTTATTTATTAACAGAAGCCTAAACACCAATTTCCATATTTCTGACTTCAAAAATGACCAACTTCCATACAAACTTTCATCCCCTATTTAACCCCCTTAGGGGACGAATTTTCAAAAATCCTTTCTTAGTGCTCACCTACGTTATATAAGGAACTCCTGTACAAAATTTCATGCTTCTAGACACACCGGTTTAGGCTGTGCATTGTCTGTCAGTCAGTGTTAGAGTTTTATTAAGTAGATATTTTTTATTCAATTTAATTCTATGTATGGTCTACTTACTGTGACAGGGCAGTGTAGTGAAAATACTGTGTGCGTGCGCGTGTGTGTGTGTGTGCATATGTGCATATGTGCATGCGTGCACATGAATGTGCATGGGTTTGATTTATTTTTTATAAGGCATTCTTAAAAACATAATGGATTATCACATGTGTGTAGTGTGTGTAATTTTCTTTCAAGTATGTGAGGTGATGTACTCATATAGTATGAAATAAAGACTTTTATAATTTTCACATTCTTTGCTACATTTTAGATGGCTTATTTTTTATAAAACGTAGATAGTGTTAAAAACATTGATCACAATATTTGTATAATGTAAAATAGTTAATTCATTCCCTACAGTGAAAAAACTAATGACATTTGTATTAAAGAACAGTATGTATATCTCTTCTTGCTGGCAATTTTATTTAAAACTGTATAAAAAATTAAGTTACCAAACAAAAAATGATATGAGTATTTTAAATATACACAAGTGTTTACAGTATTATGAACAAGTGTATTGTTTTATTAAAAAAAAAAGATATTGTCATAAGAAAATTGTCATAAGAAATTGTTGTATCTTTTTTTTTAGTGTTATTAACACGTGATAATTGCATTGTATATCCTTAGGTTAAAGTGTCTAAGTAAAGATAAAAATTATTTATTTTTAACTACTTAAAATATAATATAAGATGGAACATTAAACCCTTATGTTTCTGACAATCAGATATAAATGTTTTACATTTGATTGCTGCTCGTCATGACCTATTCATTAGCTGATCTGTAAGGTTAACTAGTCTTGTGTTATTTTGCAGCTGTATCTTTACTTTGTGTCTTAGACACTTGTTACGTGTTTTTCAGTGAAATGGAAGGAGGTGCTGCTGAAGTAAAATTAAAATTCCACTCTGGATTGGCTCCCAGTGATCCTCAGCAGACTCCAGTACTTATTGTTGGACAGTTGAAAAACCTTACTACAGTCAAATTTGAGACAATTAAAGTTAAACTAGAACCAAGAGTTAGTGAAGAGGTGAGAAAATGATCACACACACACACACACACACACACACACACACACACACACACACACACACATTGATCTGAAACTGAAACTAGATTAAGTAGAGTAGATAGATGTTAATGTTCATATATTGGTATTTCACTGTTGGAACTGTGGATAAACGCAAGTAATAGAATTTCATTTTGTCTTGCCCTTTTTTTGAATATAAGTCATTGGTTACTAACCAGATATTTCACATAAATTTGTTTTTGTATGTACTGAATTAAGTAACAAATTTGTGTGTGTATGTGTGTGTGTGTGGAGCAAGCAAATTAGAAACTATTTAGGTAAGTATAAAGGTATCTTAATATTCACACCCTTTTGCTGTTTGTAGACCATCACCCCAATCAATTTTTTACAGATATTTTCTTTGAAATAATTTGTTTATTGAAACATGTGAATTTATGTTTGAAAAGTATTTGGGAACACATACATCATGCATAATTTATAATTTGTAGAATGTAGTAGAATTTATATTACAATTATATACAAAGTTGTGCAAGAAAAAGGTGTGTATGTTGTGGGGTTCAACTTAAGTATAGTGAACTAAATTTTTAAATTAATGGTGGTAAAACTTAATATGTTTTTGGTATTAAGATGTTCTACGTTAGATAATATTTTAAAAGTCCTGTGTTGTAGTAAAACGTATCAATCCATTGAGGATACCTCATTGTAGAATGGGCGAAACATTTGATATTAAGAGAAATAAAATGGCATATGTTAAACTGAAAAACTCTGTTGTATTAACGAAAACCACAAACGTTTATGAGCAAAAAAGTGTTTTATGTTTTACTTTATTATTTATAGTGATTAGTCATGGAAATCATACAGTACCTGATAAAACATTGATTGGGAGTGAAATATTGGCAAAAGGTTAGAGATAGAAGTAAGAATTTTTTTATTGACTTTTTTGAAAGAACAATAGTGGAAAAAATTAACATATGTGTCTATTGAATGCCCTCTGTTCAAAATAACTTTCCAAATATTTGAAACAGTGCCATTTAATTCCCATTATGTGATAAAATCATGTATACAGATTTTTTTAAATAACTTGATAGTATTCAGATTGAAACTTGTAAAACATGTAACGGGATTGAGTATGTTTATAATTATTAGTTCAAAAGCTATTAAAATACAATAAAAATATTAAGCTATTTTTCATAAATTGCCGAAAAGTTAAGATATTTGGCTATTAAATAACAGAGCTAATTTAACTTATGTTTGGATTGGAAATTTTACACTTTAATTCCTATCTCCTTCAATAAAACTCCTCTTTAGCGTCAAGACACTGTTATTCTGTATTTTCCTCTTCACAGATTGTTCCATAGCCCATCTTGTGAAAGGAGTTCATTCATTTTCAATTTCACTTTAATAAATTGTTTAAAATCTTGAGCACAACTTTGACTTAGGGGACATGCAGAAAGGCACAAGATCTGATGACTAGGGAGAGTAATGTATTACTGCATTGTGTTTTTTGGCCAAAATTTCTAAACAATTAGTGCTAGGTAAGGTGGTGGATTACCCTTTTACAGTATGAATCTACATGCCCAAAACTAGCCTCTTTGTACCCTTTCTCTCAAAGCTGAAAGGACCTATTATAGTTCAGGTTCATTGTACCAACTTCTGGGAACACTCTTCCAAATCACAATCTGTTAAGTAAACAGTCGGCATGACTTCAGATTTTTATTTGCTTTGACAAGCTTTCTTTAGTGTTGGAACCAGTACATCGACTGACATTTTATCTCAGTTCTTTTATGAGCTGTACCAAATTTTTTCCCAAGTTATGACTTTTGTCCATTTCAATTTGCTTCAAAATGTTGTAGACATTTTCACCTTTGATTTTCTTTCATGTCAGGTTTGAAAACCTTGGACAATCCTGGCAGGTAAAATGTATTTCATCTAAACTTGAACTAAGAGTTTCCGAGTGGTGCAGTCCTATTTACTGAAACCACGCAACGCAGGTGTTTCTGTACACACTGTGTAATATACTATCTTAAGTGGTTTACTCCTCTTGAATCTTCCAACTTACGGCTGATTATCTGGAACAAGAATTCAATTATTCAAAAGATATCTTTATCTTTACTCAAATGAAAGGCCTTGCATATCAAGTAAGAAACTAAAAATGATCCTTGTTTTAATCTTCTTGGAATCCAGGTGTCAACTATATTTATAGAATGATTTTAAGTAGAAAATAACTATTAACATAAAAATTTGAAAATCTCCATTTATTTTGTTATTAATGTAAGTAATCTGTCTGTCTTTGTTAATGAATGATCCCCAAAGTGAAAAGAATAGTTGATTTATATTATTCTTAACGATTATATTTCTTGAAACTGCATTCAGATTTGTGGGAAAACCCACTGTTTTACAGTAGATAATAACACTGAAGGATAAGAGTTAGCTTCAGTACTCTTATTCCCAAGTGTGTATTGCAGTTTTCCTTAATATGCATAATGCACAATAGTGACAGGTGTTTTGAATTATTGTAATGTGATGTTGTGGGTATAAACTTTGAGTATTGGAGATGCAATATAAATCCTTCTGTCATCAGCATAGATTGATATTAAAAAATTTGTTACTACTATTCTTAATAATGAGTTAATAATGTTGGTATGAGGAAAACATTTCTGTACCTATAGTAGAAATGGTAAGTAATCATTTTTTAGTGGGTTCAAAGGGCACTGGGATGTAAATTGCTTTGTCGGCTGTGAGAAGGTTGACTCATACTTGTATGTTTTGTATATATTTAATTTATGTGAAAGTGTGTGTGTAGAATTTGTGTAGAATGTGTAGCACATGAAAAACCTTTATCATGTTTAGGTTATAACGATTGTTAATATGAGTGTGATAATTTGTATAGTATAATTTTTCATAAAGATGTGTAATAATTTTTTCAGTGTAGTAAAATAATAATTCATTATATATTCATATGGTAGAAGATCTTTTTATTCACTAAATATATTAAAAAGTTCAAAATATCTTTACTATACAAAAATTAATATAATATAAGAATTACAAAGTGTATTACTATTGCACAGGTATATCAAAGTGCCTTGTCAAGTTTGCATCCAGTACCTACAGATAGTGTGAGTCTGTATCTGAATTTGGCAACATTAGCAGCACTTCCAGTAAAATGTTCAAGACATAATGCTCCTGCTAGACCTCATGCTCTAACAAAACTTGTGAAAGCAGCCAGCGCGGGTACAGATGAGTTCATTGTGGTGAGTTTTACTAAATATGTATATTTCAACCAATGCGGCCTCTTTACAAGGCTGTACACACAGTAATAGCTTTCTGTTTTTCTGAAATTTACAAAACATAATGTCCCAATACATACTTACTTTATACAATTCCAGAAAATCCCCCAAAAAACAAAAGCCTGAGTCGCCACCACATTTTGACAGGCGGAGTATGGAACCCTCAATACTGTCCCTGTGAAAGTAACTTAAAAACTTCAATTTTTCTCTTAACAGAATTTTCCCAGATTCGTTTAGACGAACTCATTGAGCACAGGTTAGGTTAAGGCTAGATGACGTTAGAAATAACTTAGATGCATTGTTATCTAAATAAGGTCATTTATTAGTATTTACTGTTATTGGATTTGTTAACCATAAATCATTACATTCTTAATTTGCACCACGATTACTACTCAAATTTAACATATTAAACATTAAAATGTTCCAGAGACTGAGTTACAAAAGAAATAAAACAGGCACTTTAATAAAAACTATAGTGCAACAGTTATACCAAATGAATATATAATTGTTGGTACAACTATAACTATAACTCTGTATACAACCAAAATATGAACATTAACTATAATAAGGTAACCTATTCTAAAGGTTACCTTTCTTGGTGGAGTTGCCTTCAACATATTAAAATTTGACTAATTATGTTTTAAACATCTTACTATATTAGGCCTATACTATTAAAAAAAAATCAAGCAAATCAGTAGGCTACTTTTTGATAGGTTTCTGTTTTCTCTCTTTCTCTCACTCCCCTTTTCTCATTCTCTCTTGTGCTCACACACACATATGCCATGGCCCACATTCTATTGATTGCGTGTCCTTATTGTCCAATGATTTTAGTTTTTGTTACTTATCTGTGTACAGTAGTACATGCTGTGTATTCGATGTCACTCACGGTTTGTGCATTCGCTCAGTTTAATTTCCCTTATAGACTCATATTTAATTCGTTTGTTTGTGTCACTGGCCCAATTTCTGCTCCACGAATTATCTGCTGTTCAGTTAGAAAATGTTGCTGAGACTTTAAATAAGTGATTGATGTCCATAATTGTTACATGTCGTTCACTGTTTTATTGTTTTATAAGGTAGGCCTACAACCCTCCTGCAGGCTCAAGTCACAGTGCTTTTTTTTGCGTCTGTTCTATAGGGTAGCTGGATGGCAACTGTTTATAATACTTTTACAACTTTTAATCACTTTTTACTGACTGAGACACTATGGACAGTATTTCACTCTGCCGTTTACATTTTCATACCGAGGCACGGTCTTCTTGAGTTGCTGCTGTGGCCGTTATTGTCCATGCTGTTTGGTGTCCAACTTGTGACTGCCGACTGTGTAGATTGGCATTCTTCACTCCACTCCCGTGCTCTAAACTTTTTTTTTTTTGGCTCTTCTGTGGGGAAACATAACAGCTCTACCACTCCTTTTCATCTGACGCAAGACTCCAAAGCCTGTGAAAATATGTTCCGAGCAAGCTAAAATTCATATATACAGTTGTATATTATAATTTGATACAGTACTGTGTATTCGGTACAATACATTTGGAATATGTTAAAATGTTACTACTCATTCTAGTACCTTCTCAGTTTTTCATATGTCAGAGCAGTATCTCTTATAGTTTACCTTATTTTTTAGAGTTCACATGACAGTTTGGGACACACTTTTTACTTTCATAGGTGGTCAGTCGCCCTCCAATTTTGCCTGCTTGTGGAACTAGTGTGTCCTCATCTTTAAAAACTTACTGACTAAATCAGTCACCTAAATATACAATTTTATACATGGTTTTTCTAAGTCATACAAAGAAAATTTCTATTTCATATATGCATTGAAACTCTGAAAGTGAAAGTATGGAAGGCACTACCATGCTGTTCAAAGATATTAGGAAGATTTTATTTTTAATGCTGTAGGCTGTAGATGTGCACTTATTACAATGTATGAATTGATCAGGGCATCTGGATGCTTTGTACATTGTGTGGTAAAGATGAGCATGAAGATGTACAGTATCCCATTGTTAACCCTTTGATCCGTAATCATGTTTATATATATTTTTTTTTTCAGAGGGCCCAAATTAAGTTATCACGTGTATGTACGTTTTCGACTTTTACTGACTCAGTATTGCCAGTATATAATATTAGTTATGTTATTCATGCTGCAGTCTAGTGGATTGTTTTTCATACATTTGATATTAATTCTTTCTGAGTGTGATGTAATATATGTGGCTATGGTGATGAATTTGCATTTTGTGACACACGTTTTGAAGTTTTATGCTGAAGTTTGCTTGGAAGGTTATGGTGTACTTAGTTTACAAAAGTTTAGAGGTTTGAACAGTGTTTTCTTTTGTAAATAACTTGTATTGTTCATTTTACATAAATTATATAGGGTTTAAAATTTTACTTTACTATTGAGTGCTTCTGATAAACTACCTTTGCGGAAGTCTTAACTTTTGACTGAGGATGAAATTTGTGAACATGTTACAAACTACTGTGCAGCTACATTTAATTGAAAAATAATAATTAATAAAAAATACACATATTCCAAAATTCTTACCTTTATCGGGTCCAGGATCGTTCACTCGAACTCGTGACCTATAAGTGTGATTTAGGGTTTGTGTTGTTTAGTAAATTCGACTCTCATTGAATTTGTTACTATCTCAGCTTTATTTAACATTTCTTCATCTTCTCTTTCTTTTTAACTTCCTTACTTTCTATTCATTTCATTATTAATTCTTATGTTACAAAACAGGCTATAGTATATTTACGTATTATTCTTAAATTAACTATTTTTGACAAGGCAACCCAGCACCCGCTCATTCATTCTTACCATTCACACATTTTACCCCATTTACTGTAGAGCTCTTTTTTAATTTATTATATGGATTTAATTAATTTTGAAACGGTTACTTTCCTGTTGTCTCCCTGCAGAGCACGTGTTGAAGTTAGTCTGTTTTTTGTTCCCTTAGTTGTCCGAATTATGTTTTCACTGATTAAAATAATGTTCACTGAATATTGTTTGAAGTTTCACCACTGTTTGAATCCTGTATTACATTATTATTTATAGTTTAATCACATTTTTTAGCACTTTTATTAAATTTTGGCTCGAGAGCCTGTTTACTGAACCGGCCGGTTCTGCAGGATGACGCTAAGTGGCTCGTTTTCAATATGGCCCTCGGCATCCTGAGAGCATCAACTTGTGTTCTCATTGGTTAACGCTAATTATCGTAGACTCGCACTCGTCGATCAGCGAAACCATACGTGATCTTCACTCTGTCTGAACGGGCATACACTCACTCTGACACATTCCAGCTTTCGGTGTATGTTGACAGGCTTACTGGACAAACCGACAACTGGGTGTTTCAAAAGTACACTCTGCGTATTAATACTGAAACCCTGTCTGGGCGATTCCCCATCATTACCATTGATACCAGAATAAAATAAACCTTAAACTTCTGTACCGTTACAATACCCCCCCCCCAATGAGAGGTTTTCTGACGAAACAGAAAAACTCTCATTGCTAAAACCTAAGAGGACCAGCGAGGATATGGTGCCAACAACCCCCCTTAATTCCTTAATAAATCATGGGTAATCTACCCCCCTAGTTCGGTGACTCGGTGACTATGGCTGTACCTGAATGACATTACTGGACTTCCCTACTCGAGATCCCAACACCATAAAGTCAGACAAGCACTCACCACAGTATCACCAAACTCTGTAACATTTCAGATAAAAAATCAATAACTGGTCTTTACACCAAACCAGATCCTCAACTGATTTATTTCCCACTTAGCCATACTGGATTGCCTTTTGCAAAGTACTGGGTGCGTACACATGTGCTTTCCTATTTTAAACATATTACTCTGATTCAAATACACATTCTTATCTTACAAAACCCTAACCTCAAAACAAACATTATCAATTTTCAGTTAACATAATCTACAATTCGTTAGCATTATACTTTTTCTTTGAATTTCCATTAATTAAATATTTTAGCTGTTTATTTGGCGTTATCATTTCAAATCAAAAAGAAATTATTTAAATTTCAATCATTTATCCAAATAAATCTAAGTTCATGACCAAAAATTCACATTTTAATTTAACTTAAATCTTTCAATTAATTACTTTAAATGCATTTTGTATTTATTAACTTCCATTATCTCTGTAACCTTCGAATCCTTACTAGTTCAAACAATCTACTGCTAATATTTAAAAAATTAAATTTTTTTTTCAAGAATCAAATGAATTTAACTTTCAGAAATATATATATTTTGACAATTAATAAAAAGAAACAAAATTATTATTACCATAAATTCAATTGAAACTATAAATTAGTTACACAAAACATACTATACATAAAAAATATAACACCATGCATCAGCTGATGTTTTATCAACAGGTGAACGTAACCTTACTCTAAGTATACTGAGTACAAGGAGACCAAATACACAAAATTATCTACAATGTAAGTCATTAACTGTTCTTGTTAACTATAAAATTATTACAGTATTGAGTAGAATACTTCAAAACACTAACTCTCGTAATTAAATGTTCATCAATAAGTGTTTGATCACCATTAGTGAAAACTATCTTTCCTTTTAACACAAACAATGCATAACCATTACAATAGCAAGTGAGTCACAACAATAAACACCTCTTTACTCAGGGACAAGCAACTTGAATGCACTGTGATTAAGGTCTAACAATTTTTTAACTGACCTTTCAGTTATACTCCTCCTTCTTCTACATTATTTATTATATTCCCCCCCTAACCCAGTTACAATTAGGTAAATCACCTGCCGGATAAACCGGACCAGGCATTTACCTTGTGCATAAATGCTGTATTTATGCCCCTGGCTTGTAACGGCCAGCTCCTTTTCCACACACTATTGTTTCTTGATGTTGGACTGTAGCGCCCATTTGCATCCACAAGAACTGAAGTTTATTTAGGGTATAGACGCTGCCTACACCGTCCTTGTTTCAGCGTTACAAAATATTCGGCATTACTGATGTCCAAGGACACCAGTAATCCTACTAAAAATTACTTATATGCCCTTAACACGGCACTATCACCCCCTTAGATGATAGCCGCTGTTCCATAGTTCTGGTGATTCCCCTAATTTACCCTCGGGTTAATTTCTAAAGTCACCAATTTTGAAAATAATAACAAGTATGGCTAGGGTACAATATGCCTAACCACCCTTGTTACCAATAGTCCAAATCCACGGTCAGGGTTCGGTGACGCCGTGACCGCCAAAAAGTGGGGAATCGCCTGTTCATAATATATATGTTATATATTCAAATCAAAAAACTTACAAATCTCATTACATAAAACTCATAATATGTATAATGTGTTAAGGCACCATTCATTTTCTTTCTTAACTTTCTTCTTTGTGATTTTGTGACGATTTAAAGGCAATTTAAATAGCACAAATAAATATTTTTGTTCTTATAACAAGTGAGAGTATAATCCACCCTCCCTCTGTACCTAGATACCTGTATCAACTTGTAAAAAGGCTAGTACGAACATGCAAAGTATACTGTTATTTAGCGAAAACTAATAATCATTCTATTTAAATAAAAGACGTAATAATAATAAATGAAATACCTAACTCCTAACTAAGAAAAGGTAGGATAATTTATAGTAGTTAATTAATGGACAATTAATAATAATAAAAGTACGAACTACTTTTCTCTCTGCGTGTAAACTGCGCCCGCTTCCCTACTCTCTGCCGCTGAACTAACGCCAGTCGACCGAGAATCTCTGACGTGTAAGCAGCTTGAAAATGTGTCGTGAAGTTAAACTTACGTTTATGTTGCTAAAACGATGTAACAAGAAGTTAGTGTTTCTCATTTACGTAATCCACATGTAGCTAAAACGAAATGAAACTTAAAACTAGTAATGTAGTTCAGATGTTGAGAAAGTATTATAAATAAAAAAAAACTTAGCCGACACATCTCTTTATGAAAAGTAAATGGTAGGATATGTTCCATACCATCTAAAAGTTAACCTTAGTGCTGTCAAAAAAAAATTAAATGTGAAAAGTGAACACCAACGTCAGGAGTGAAGTTACGACTACAACTGTACGAGCTCCAAGTAGCAGAATCCCAGCGTCATGACCTAGATCACACTTCTGAAACAACAAACTAAATGGAGGAACCAGAACGACAATGAACTACATCCAGGAAAACCTACTGAAGAGGATCATCAAGACGACCAGCCGCAGATTCACGTTATACTCAGGTGATACTAAACCGTAACTTCTGTGCATATATTGTTTTTAACAACCTCAACAAAAAGAACAGTAAAGTTTCTTGTAAAGACTCATTTAAATCACATAAATATTAGCATATTAATGTTTGTATTTTCTGTAATGAGATAGTAGTAATCTGATGATGGTTAAAGATAAAAGTTAATATAAAATTACATCAGACTATTCTTCAAATAGTTTGGATGATGTTGAAGTATGTTAGAATATTATAAAGTTAGTACCCGGCCGTGGTAATCAAAGTAATACACAGCTGTATGATTTTGAGATAATAAGAGTAACAATTTAAAGAGTATTTGATGCAGAATCTATAAGAATTTTCTTTTGAAGTAAAGTAAAAATAAAAAGATGACCAATAAAGGTATTATGTTTAAATCCATAGTTAAGATACAATAATAAAGAGATGTTTTTGCTAATATCCAGAGAGTGAATAAATTTATGTAACCGTGGACGAATTCCTCATATATACATTGTCCTAATTTGTTGGTAAGTAATTTTTACTAACTACGGCAGCTAGTTTAATTAACAGCAACCAATTAAACTGGTTCCCTATGTTATAATGTCTTAACAGGAGAGACGTTATAAAATGCGCTACTCTGCTGTTTTAAAAATAATTGTGTACGTCGTGGCACATGAAATGCGCCACTCTGCTTGTTAATACTTTGCTATTGTTGTTCTAAAAATTATTGTGTACTATCTGCTAAATAATTAACAGTAACTTGCTAAAATGCGTAAATTTATTCACTCTGAATTTGTGAACAAATAAATAGAGTTTCAATTATAAAATAATAATATTAGTATTAGACAAACGCCGTAATAAGCAAGTCCCCGCTTGTAAATATATTCCATTTTAAACCTGTCGGTATTTACAGGCTATTTCATGTTAGATCCGTGTCGAGGAATGTACGCCCTGCCCCGTAAACAAAATAAGTTATTTGAATGGCATTCCCAAGTGGACAACATACGACAGACCTGAACAGGAAATAATCGTGTTCCAGATTGTCCGAATTCACCCTCCTTTTGTTAACAACACATTGCCAGGGTAAACAATAAGACTCCCCAACAGCTGATCTATTGTGCTAGTGTAAATACAATGAACTCTCCGTGTGAAATTTCTTTCCACTATAAAAAGATATTATCACTTTGTCTCGACAAATAATTGCTAGAAGTACATAAAGTTGAATTGATTTGAGATAATTTAAATTTGATTAATTACTATAAGATTCTTATTATCTATATATGTGTGTGTTTATATGAATTCAAATTTCATAAGAGTGTTTAAAATAAAATAAATGTTACTTTCGTGAAATTCCACTTGTCTCAGTAGTATAAGATATTAGAATTAAGAAAGAATCTAAGGTTGAGTATGGGATGAACTTTAGATTACTGTAGTATAATTAAGAGATATAGGGATAAATACGTAACACAGTCACAATGGCGCCGCACTGAAAAGGGTTAATAATGGAGCAGAAAACTAACTACTAGAGTTAGAGTATGCTAGTAAATCAGTCGGGCCACGATATTGTGAAGTTATGAAAAATAAGAGTAATAAATAAATAAATAATATTTATTTATGTATAAATAATAGATAAAATGAAGTTAGCAGTTAAGAAACGAGAGAGGGAACTTCACGAAAGAAAAAGAGTCATAAGAGAAATTTCATCACGAAGTTCCGTGCCAAATATAATTGTATTTCATAGATATCACTGTAGTACCCACCTACGTCACCCTGTCGTCTCCTTTAAGTGGAGAAGGATGTGACGATTTAAAGGCAGTTTAAATAGCACAAATAAATATTTTTGTTCTTATAACAAGTGAGAGTATAATCCACCCTCCCTCTGTACCTAGATACCTGTATCAACTTGTAAAAAGGCTAGTACGAACATGCAAAGTATACTGTTATTTAGTGAAAACTAATAATCATTCTATTTAAATAAAAGACGTAATAATAATAAATGAAATACCTAACTCCTAACTAAGAAAAGGTAGGATAATTTATAGTAGTTAATTAATGGACAATTAATAATAATAAAAGTACGAACTACTTTTCTCTCTGTGTGTAAACTGCACCCGCTTCCCTACTCTCTGCCGCTGAACTAACGCCAGTCGACCGAGAATCTCTGACATGTAAGCAGCTTGAAAATGTGTCGTGAAGTTAAACTTACGTTTATGTTGCTAAAACGATGTAACAAGAAGTTAGTGTTTCTCATTTACGTAATCCACATGTAGCTAAAACGAAATGAAACTTAAAACTAGTAATGTAGTTCAGATGTTGAGAAAGTATTATAAATAAAAAAAAACTTAGCCGACACATCTCTTTATGAAAAGTAAATGGTAGGATATGTTCCATACCATCTAAAAGTTAACCTTAGTGCTGTTAAAAAAAAAATTAAATGTGAAAAGTGAACACCGTCAGGAGTGAAGTTACGACTACAACTGTACGAGCTCCAAGTAGCAGAATCCCAGCGTCATGACCTAGATCACACTTCTGAAACAACAAACTAAATGGAGGAACCAGAACGACAATGAACTACATCCAGGAAAACCTACTGAAGAGGATCATCAAGACGACCAGCCGCAGATTCACGTTATACTCAGGTGACACTAAACCGTAACTTCTGTGCATATATTGTTTTTAACAACCTCAACAAAAAGAACAGTAAAGTTTCTTGTAAAGACTCATTTAAATCACATAAATATTAGCATATTAATGTTTGTATTTTCTGTAATGAGATAGTAGTAATCTGATGATGGTTAAAGATAAAAGTTAATATAAAATTACATCAGACTATTCTTCAAATAGTTTGGATGATGTTGAAGTATGTTAGAATATTATAAAGTTAGAACCCGGCCGTGGTAATCAAAGTAATACACAGCTGTATGATTTTGAGATAATAAGAGTAACAATTTAAAGAGTATTTGATGCAGAATCTATAAGAATTTTCTTTTGAAGTAAAGTAAAAACAAAAAGATGACCAATAAAGGTATTATGTTTAAATCCATAGTTAAGATACAATAATAAAGAGATGTTTTTGCTAATATCCAGAGAGTGAATAAATTTATGTAACCGTGGACAAATTCCTCATATATACATTGTCCTAATTTGTTGGTAAGTAATTTTTACTAACTACGGCAGCTAGTTTAATTAACAGCAACCAATTAAACTGGTTTCCTATGTTATAATGTCTTAACAGGAGAGACGTTATAATTTTAATGAACATAAAAAATAGTGAGTACAACAAAATATTTATGTTTGTTTCTTAGACTATATCCTATCTACATCTATAAAAAAAATATAAATTGCACACCACATTTACTCCATCATTTAATAACAAAGGCTATTTTTGGAGTCTCTTTATACAATTCCTTCGGTGCTGCCAAACGTGCTTTTAGTTCTCATTCATTCACGTATGGGGTCTGTCCATCGTCGACCCCATCTCTATAAGCCACGTTTTTGCTAGAATACACTGAAAATTTATAATTTGTGATTCACTCCCCTACAACTTTTACATTATACCATCATTCTGTTAGGATGGGATACTGAACCGCAAATCACACCTGTTTACATTTGAAGGTTGCCTTCCAAAAAATCAGGCAACCGTTGGTTCGTGGGGCCGTGCCAACTTATGCACTAGTTACAATAATTTTCACCCACGAACCTTAGGGGTCCCCCTCCCCGTTTTAAAACAAAATTAAATTTCTACTTGCACCAATTTTGTGAAGCCGGACCATCATCGTTTTCACCACCAGATGGAAGTTACTGCCAACCATGGTCTGTCTCCAAACAGCCAAAACCCACGGTCAGGGTTGGTGAAGCTGTGACCGCCCGAAAATGGGGGAGGATCCCTTCTGAAAACATATAAGACATATTTAAAATTCATAAAACTTGATTAAAATTTATCGTGACCAATGTCGCTTTAAATTTGTGGCATTATGTGTACCCACTATCTCTCGTGTCGCCTGGTTTTGCACAACATATGCGTTGTCCATCTTGACCTCTATCACTTCGTAGGGTCCTTCATACAACAAAAAGAATTTCTTGATTTCTTTATCCTGTGCACTCGATAAATCATGTCTTCTCACTAGTACTAACTGACCTACTTCATACTTCGTCCATTTGCCTGTAGCATCATGACGCTGCTTTCTTCGTTCCCCCTTAGTCAACAAGTTTTTCGTTTGCTAGTTTAAGTTTTACTTCTAGACCTTGGGTGTTGCTCTCTGGTGGATAATTGAACAGCTGTTCCAGAATTCTAGGTGGGCGTGTCCCCTTGACTAACTTGTATGGCGTAAACCCGGTTGATTCATGCGTGGTACAGTTTAACCATTCTTCAGTTCTCCCTACATACGCTGGCCATTCGCTGTGTTTGGCATGGCAATATGCCCGAAAAATCCTCCCTAATTCTCGCATGACTCTTTTGGCCTGGTTTGACTGAGGATGGTATACTGCCGTGTGTTTGGGTATAATGCCTTCCCAATCCAATGTTTGTCGCCAAGTTCCACTAATGAATTGGGGTCCATGTAGTATTATCTTAGGTTTTCCGGTTTTGATCATATAGTCCTTCGTTATTTTTTCGCTTAGGACTTTACTAGTCGCCCTTTTTACACTATACAGTCTTACGAATTTAGTGAAAGTATCTAATACCACAAAAATGTACATTACACCTCCCTTTCTCTTTGGTAGAGGGCCAAACAAATCCACCGCGACTAAATCAAAGGGTTTCTCGACTCTAATGCATCTCATTTCTCCCTCTAACCGGTAATTAACTACTTTTGATTTCTGACATAAATCGCACCCCCGGAGTAAAGTTCTAACTCTCCGTTCCATATTTTTGAATAAACATGATTCTTTTAGTACGTTTACACACTTCCTAGCAGCACCGAAATGCCCATACCGAATATGACAGTCCCATATTATCTTATCTACCAACCCTTCCGGTATGACTAACCTCCAATCACGCTCTCCCCCTCTACTTTCTTAAACAGACTCCCTTGATATATTTGAAAATATTGGCTATACCCCAACTCATCTAAATTGGACTCTAAACTGGTTATTATTTTATTTAATTTAACATCTGCTCTCTGCATGTCATTTATATCTTTCAACTCCTCCCCAAAAAGCCTATCTTCCCTACTTAGTCTATATATCTCTATTTCTTTTAAATCTATCCCCGTTTTATTACCCTCAAAGTCCACCCTTACAGTGTATCTGGTACTTTGTTTTCCACTCCCCTTATGTGTTCCCAGGAAAAGTTGTATTCTTGTAAAGCCAACACCCACCTGGTAAGTCGACTGTGTGTCAGTTAACATGTATTCAGAAAGGAGAGAGCCTTGTGGTCGGTTCTGATGATCGTGGAATTCCCCAGCAGATACGTCCGAAATTTCTTCACTGCGAAGACGATGCTAAGTAATTCCTTCTTGGTTGTTGTATAATTCCTTTCGGCCGCTAGCAAGGTACGGCTGGCGAAAGCGATGGTGTGATGTTCCTTGTCGTCGTCCTCCTGGTACAACTCAGCACCTAGAGCAATATTACTGGCGTCTGTCTGTAAGTAAAATGTGTGTTCAAAGTTAGGGTGATTCATCATGATCATGTTAGTAAAATGGTCCTTTATCTCATTAAATACATCTCGTTCCTTTTCCCCCCATCTCCATTGCTTACTCTTTTGTAACACCTCACTCAATTTCGAAGTTATTTGAGCATAGTTTCTCTGGAATTTCCTATAAAAATTGCATAGTCCTAAAAAACTTTGTAATTGCTTAATATTTCTAGGTTCGGGGAATTTTAAAATTGACTCTGCCTTCTCTGAGTTGGCTTTTATCCCTTCTGGTGTTATTATGAAACCTAAAAAATGTATTTCGGTTTGTAAAAATTTAGATTTTTCCCAGTTGACAGTCATACCCCCTTTCTGCAATTTGTCTAACACATATTCTAAATGCTCTATGTGTTCTGTGAACGTGCATGATGCTATCAGTATGTCATCTGCATAAATTGTCAAAAAATCTAAGTTTTGGGGTTGTAAAATCTCATCTAAACATTTTATAAAACTGGCTACACTGGTGTTCAGTCCGAACGGCAATCGTTTAAACTGGTAGTTCTTTCCATTAAATAAAAATGCTGTATATTTACGACTGTTTATAGCCAATGGTACTTGCCAGTACCCTGCGGTCAGATCTAATGAAGTCATGTATTTTACACCACTAAATCTTTGAAATATTTCGTCAATCGCTTCCGGCGACTCCCGGTCAGGAATGATTATTTGGTTGATACGACGGGCATCTAAACACAGTCTCACTCTACCGTCTTTTTTGATTACTACTACTAACGGGTTTGAATAGGTTGATACTGATCTTTCTATGATACCCCCCTCTAACATTTTATCTAACTCTTCTTGAACAGCCTTTCGTTTGGAAAATGGCACCGGATAACTTCTTTGTACATAGGGTGCGTGTTCCCTTATCTTTAATTCACACTCGTAGTTCCTGGCCCTTCCAGGTAACTCTGCAAACACCTCTTTAAAACTCTCTACGACCCGCCACAACGCTCTACGTTGGGGACTCCCTATCACGCCACCCTCACTACAAAACTTGTGTGCCCTTGCTTCCCAAATTTGCTCTTCCCGTTCATCATTCTCTCTCTCACTACATGCATTCACTCTAATTTCCTTTCTTTTATCACTACCCCGATTTTGTATCACCCTTAGCCCCGATACTCTCACCGCGTCTGAAACCCGCTCAAAACTGACCCTGATTGGTTGACTCTCATGACTTAATTCTACTATCCGCTTCTTAAAATCAATTACCGCGCTATGCCTGATTAAAAAATCGTTACCTAGTATGACTTCTAAATTTAAACTGCATACCACCAAAAATGAGTTTTCATATGTTCCACCGTTTATTATAATGTTTAGTTGTACTTGTTTTGTTACTCATTTACTTCCAACCCCACTAACACCTACAATGCTAACCCACCTGGTTATTCTGCTGTGTGTTAATTTGCAGGTGTTTAGGAAAGATAATGCCTTGTGGTCAGTCCTGATGATGGTAGAATTCCCCAGCAGATATGTCCGAAACTTCTTCACCGCGAAGACGATGCTAAGTAATTCTTTCTCTGTTGTTGTGTAATTTCTTTCCGCAGCTAGCAAGGTACAGCTGGCGAACGCAATGGTGTGGTGTTCCTTTTCTTCGTCCTCCTGGTACAACTCAGCACCTAGAGCGATATTGCTAGCGTCCGTCTGTAAGTAAAATTTGCGTTCAAAGTTAGGGTGATTCATCATGATCATGTTAACAAAATGGTCCTTTATCTCACTAAATGCATCTCTTTCTTTTTCCCCCCATCTCCACTGCTTATTCTTTTGTAACACCGCACTCAATTTTGAAGTTATATGGGCATAGTTTTTCTGAAAATTTCTATAAAAATTGCATAACCCTAAAAAACTTTGCAAGTGTTTGATATTTCTAGGTTCAGGGAATTTCAAAATTGACTCTACCTTCTCTGGGTTGGCTTTTATCCCTTCTGGTGTGATTATGAAACCTAAGAAATGTATTTCTTTCTGTAAAAATGGTGTTCAGTCCGAACGGTAATCATTTGAATTGGCAGTTTTTTCCATTAAATAAAAATGCTGTATATTTACGACTATTTACGGCTAACGGGACTTGCCAATACCCTGCAGTTAGATCCAATGAAGTCATGTACTTTACGCCGCTAAATTTCTGAAAGATCTCGTCGATCACTTCCGGCATCTCCCAGTCAGGAATTATTATCTGATTGATACGACGGGCATCTAAACACAGTCTCACTCTACCGTCTTTCTTAATTACCACTACTAACGGGTTTGAATAAGGTGACACCGATCTCTCTATTATACCCCCCTCTTCCTGAACGGCCTTTCGTTTGGAAAATGGCACCGGATAACTTCTTTGTACATAGGGTGCATGTTCCCTTATCTTTAACTCGCACTCGTAGTTCCTGGCCCTTCCAGGTAACTCTGCAAACACCTCTTTAAAACTCGCTACAACCCGCCACAATGCTCTACGTTGGGGACTCCTTACCATGCCATCCTCACTACAAAACTTGTGTGCCCTCTCTTCCCATATTTGCTCTTCCCGTTCATCATTCTCTCTCTCTCTACATGCATTCACTCTAACTTCCATTCCTTTATCACTAACCCTGTTCTGTATCACCCTTAGTCCCGATATTCTCACCGTGTCTGAAACCCGTTCAGAACTGACCCTGATTGGTTTAATTTCATGACTGAGTTCTAACAACCGCTTCTTAAAATCGATCACACTATGCCTGATTAAAAAATCGTTACCTAATATGACTTCTAAGTTCAAACCGCGTACCACCAAAAATGTATTTTCATATGTTCCCCCGTTTATTATCATGTTTAGTTGTACTTGTTTTGTTACTCATTTACTTCTAACCCCAGTAACACCTACAATGCTAACCCCGCAACTGGCAAAGAAGAAATGTTTTTGTTGTTTTTCCTTAGTTCATTTAATATATGTTCCGAAATTACGGAGACCTCGCTCCCTGTGTCTACTAAAGTCTTAACTTCCTTACCTTCTATGTTGATCTTTATTTCTGTTAACCCCGGCTCCTGTCTTCCTGTCTCCGTGTCCTCCTCCTCCAGGAATTCTTTGGACAGGTCTGTAATGATGATATGGCTCTGGTAGTGGCACTCCTCTTGGACCCCGCTGCTACCTGCTGACAATGGTTGGGTCCTTTCATCCACTGTCCCTGCTAGTTTCCCTGTGGTACTGCTGCTCTGCTCGGTGAATATCCTCCTCTACCTCTTGTTGTATCTCCACCTCCTCTGCTGTTACCTCCGCCTCGTTGCTGCTGACTGTGATGGGTGGATGCCACGTTGTTCCTTTGGCAACCTCTCACCTTGTTGCACCTGTAACATACTGTTCTGGTAGCAAAATTTTCGTACTCACAATCTGGACATTGCCACATCTCGCCCCTACGGTTACTACTATCTACCCTCGCACCCCTGTATACAGTCAGATACCCCCTTGTTTGGTTATTATTTCCGTTAGTAAATGTCACCGGCGGATTCGGACGTCTGCCTATCTCCCTGTCCCTTATGCTCTGAAAAATGTCTTTTATTTTTGTGACGTCTCCCTTGTTAAGATATCACAAATGTCGGGAACCAGTTCAATTTGGTACCTGTTAATTGAACTAGCTGCCGTTGTTAGTAAACCTTAATCACTAACAAATTATAACACTTTATTGTTCAGGAATTAAGCAAGGATTGTATAAATTTATTCACTCGTTGGGTGTTAGCAAAAACATCTCTTCATTAACATATTTATCTCTCATACTTTACTTTACTTTTAAAACTCAGATTCTAAAAATTTCTGCATTAAATATTTTGAAAATTTACTTCTTACTCTTTTTATATCAAAAGCATTCAGCTAGATATTGTTTTCAGTACCACGGATCCGGGACTCAACTTAGTTATGTTTTTATTACAACTTCAACCAAATTATTAGAAGAATAATTTCGGTTGTAAATTTTAATATTAATTTAAATCTAAACATCTTAATGTCATTACTACTTCATTACAGTGATTACAAAAATATATATATTAAACTTTAAATTATCAAAAGTTCTTTACTGTTCTTTTGTTACTGGTCTTGTTGTTTTACAATGAATTTGTGTTACAAATATTATGTTTTGATATCACCTGAATGTAACATGTGTATGCTGTGGGGTCCATGATGGTCATCTTCAGTCCTCTTCTAGGGTGTGATCCACGGTTCCTCTTGATGTTCCATGAGGTTGATTGTTTCTGGTAGTCTCTTCCTAGACGATTAGATTTTGGTACTAGAAGTTCATCCGGTTGCTGTTTGTGTTTTTTTCTTTTGGAGTCGGTTGATTACATTTTACTTTTAGTTACAGTTCTTATTTTGTCAGCACTAAAATCTGGTAAGTAACATTTCTCACCATTTACAGTTTGCTAAGAGATGTGTCGGCTAAGTTTCCTTTTTTTTTATTATTATTCTTTACATATTTCTTCACGCACTACATTATAATTTTGTTTTTATTATTATTATTATACTACATAGGTCAAATCGAACTCATTATAAACTTGATTAAATATTGTTTAACTGTATACACCTATGTGTATGTTCACAACACAGCAGCTACATCCTTACATCTCGGTGTCTATCGGGCGAATGCCAGCAATGTTTAGCGGCAAGGGGTCAGTAGCTGGTGCGGTTTTACGCACTGAGAAAATAGTTTGTTCTTTTAAGTTATATTAATTATTTACTAATTAAGTCGTAATACATTATTCTACCTTTTGGTTACGAATTAGGAATTTCTTTATCTATTTAGTAAGTATTTTCTTTAATTAAAGTAAGTATTATTATTAGCTAAATAACACCGTTCTTAACGTGTTGGTACGGGACAATTTCAAGTTGTTGCATGAATCTAGGCATAGGTAAGGGGTGGATAATACTCTTACTTATATTGAAAGCAATTTTTTATTTGTGCGATTTAAATATTTTTTAAAATCGTCACATCCTCCTGCACTTAACGATGAAGTTGGGGTGGTGGGGTAATAATTAAAATCTAATAAACACAATTACATTTGGGCACAGAATTTCATACTGAAATTTCTCTCTCTCAGATTATTTCTATCTGTCAATTGCTTATCTTACAACTTATACAAAATATTTAAATTCTAATACATCTACTACACATAAAATATACAAAAACATAAATCTACCTTATATTTAATTCTTACATCTACTACCGGTTTTTGTTTGTTTGATTTCTTCACTCGTTTTACGGAGTTATACTCATGAGTATGTTACTAATAATAATACCGTATTGTAATCACAATCGAATTACTTTTAGTTTACTACGCTAGGGATTATTTCTTTACTTTCTCGTCAGCTGACTTCTCATTCTTTATATCATTCTTGCAGGACTTTAGCTAAGGTTGATCAGGCCTCGCTATTATTCATACGAGGGTTTTGAGTTTATACTCATTTACGATATAGGATGTTGCAAAATCTTATCGTATTCCTGTATAAGTATATACAACATTTTTTTATTCTCAATACTTAAATAGTATTCTCTGTTTGCTATCTTTCTCGTAGTCGTGCTTCTGTATTTTGACACGAAAAACATTTTTTTTATCTGAGACAGATGGCTTTGGCGAACGTAATTTTCTGTATTGGGTTCATACAGAGCTACAGTAACGGGGGTGATGAACTTATGAATTTTGTAGGGGCCACACCATCGGTACGATAGTTTGGAAGTGGTCCTATTCCATATTTTTCTCACGTTATTCGTATTCATGTCACGGGGCAATAACTGATGGATTTTCCATTTTGTGGTTAAGGGATGGTTGGGTTTATATTTGTAGAATAAATCAAATGGTGTTGATTTATGGCCTTCATGATACGCTGAGTTGAATGCAAATTGTATCCACGATACATTTTGATCCCAGGTTGTCTGGTCTTTAGCGTGATAAGATATTAGAGCTGATTTTAAGTTACGCAAGTATCTTTCTGCTAGATTTCCTTGCGGTCTGTACTCGGTCACTGTAATATGATTTATCCCTAATTTAAAACACATGTCGTTAAATTCTTTCGACTTAAACTGAGGTCCATTGTCAGATGTTAGGTTTAAGGGCGTACCGTAATCTTTAAATAGTCTTTCTTGTAGAATTTTTATTGTCGTAGATGCTAATGCACGTCTCATAGGATACATCCACACGAATTTAGTGAAGGAGTCTACACAAATTAATAGCATGGTATTTCCGGATTTAGAACGGGGATAAGGTCCAGAATAGTCTATGTATATCTTCGATAAGGGAGTTGTGGGTATCTCTGAGATTAATTTTCCTACTTGACTGATTCTTGCTGGCTTGCTCAGGGCACAGATTTCGCATTCTTTCACGAACTTTTTTATCTCACTGTTCATGTTTTCCCAATGGTATTCCTTGCAAATACGATGTATAGTTTTCCTAATTCCCATATGAGCTCCAATGGTCGATGAATGGTAGTATTCCATTAGCATAGGTTTGATTATTTCCGGGGCGATTATTCTCAGTAATCTTCCATTTGCCTTTTTAAAACAAAGTACTCGTTTACTCAAGGTATATTTGTCAGAATAATTTCCTTTTTCTATTTGTTCTATTATTTTGCACAATTTCGGATCTTGTTGTTGGTGGTATGCGATATCCTTAAATGCAAGGGGAAAGTTAGTAATTAGCGTATTAACGGTAGTGGTTTCAACATTTTCTTCGCCTGATCTAGTATTGGGTAGTTGGAACATGCGGGATAGAGTATCGGCTACTACATTTTGAGTACCATGAATATGTTGTACTTTGAACTTGTAGCAATTCAATCTTAACACCCATCTTCCGATACGACCTAACTGTTTTGGGTGGTTCAATAACCATGACAAAGCTTGATTGTCGGTTTCTAGTAGAAATTCCTTATGTTCCAAAAATGGTTTGAATTTGTCAAAGGCGAATACTACGGCTAAACATTCAAGTTCATAGGCTGAGAACTTCCTTTCTTGCTCGGTCAATGTACGGGATGCATAGCTGATCGGGAGTCTAGTATTATTTATTTCCTGGTATATTATGGCTCCTAATGCTACACTTGAACTGTCGGTCTGTACGACAAATGGTTTACTGAAATCTGCTAACTGCAATACCGGTGGGGATATTATGCTTTCTTTAAGTGTTTCAAACGCGTCTTGGTGTCGAGTAGTCCACTCGAATTTCGCTCCTTTCTTTCTTAAAGCATTCAATGGGGCTGCTATATCCGCTAAGTGGGGTATGTACTTGTGAAAATAATTAATCATACCTAAAAATCGAGCTATACCTTTGGCATCTCTCGGTGGTAAGAATTCTCGGATTGCGCGTGTACGTTCGGGATCGATGCTAACCTTACCTTCGGCAGATACTATGTTACCTAAGAAGGAGAATTGATTTACTGCGAAATTAACTTTACTCGGGTTTACCGTTAGTCCAGCTTTCTTCAACCTGGATAATACTTCACGCAAGTGATCAATATGTTGATCCATTGACTCACTATATACTACTATATCGTCGAGATAGTGATATACAAATTTAAATTTAACATCATGAAAAATTTTTTCTAACAGTCTGCTACATACTGAACTTCCTTGTGATATACTGAATGGTACTCTAGTAAATTGGTATAGATTAAAAGGGACAGCAAAAGCAGTTAAATGTTTTGATTCCTCAGCTAGTGGGATTTGATGGAATGCTTGGTTGAGATCCATTATAGTGAAGATTTTCGCTTTTGTAAAATAGTGAAACGCGCTATGAATATCGGGCAGAGGTATCGATTCAAATTCTATACTCTTATTTAGCTGTCTATAATCCACGACTAGTCTATGTTTGTCAGTTCCTTTTGGTACTAGGAATGCAGGTGATGAGTATGGAGAAGTTGACGGTTCAATGACGTGCTGATCAAGGAGTTTGTTAATGTGGTTTCTCATTATTTCCATCTTGGGCGGTGATAATTTGTATGGGTGAAGACGTATTACCTTGTTGTCATTAAGATTTATTTTATATTCGATTAAATGGGTTAATCCTAACTTGGGAGTGAGTACTGTAGAAAATTCCCTTATTAACTTTTGAATTCTTAGTCTCTCATTTCCTTTTAAATGACTTAGACTAGATTCTTGGTGCTCTGATTGAATAGTTGAGGTTTCACAATTAACGTCGTTACTTGACTCGGAGTCGAACTGATATTTTCGAGTACGATCAAATCTGAAGAAATATTGTTTTGCATACATGTCAAGGATTAAGCCAGTTTTACTTATGAAATCAGCGCCTAGTATTAAGTTTTGTCCTAACACTTCAGCTACTAGTAGGGGAATATACCAAGTAAAATTCTTTATTTTTAATTTCACCGTAATACTGCGCGATATCTTTAGGTTTTGTTTATTTGCGGTGGCACACTTTATGTTCACGTTTTGGCTTCGTTTAATCAGATTATGACTATCTAATATGGTGGCTAACTGTTGACTAATTATACTACGAGTAGATCCGGAATCAATTAAACCCAGGGTATTCGTTGCTCCAAGGTCTATCTGTACATAGGGTAGTTGGCAGATACTTGTTTTACATGCACCAATAGAGTTGAACTTCTCAATAAATCTTGTTAGATAAGGGTCTATGCGTTTAGTTTTATTTATTTTTACTCCATGATTATTATTGTTTTTACCTTTCCTTCTGGTGCTGCGGAAGACGTAGGATTTTTGTTCTTCCAGCTTCACATGTTTTTTGATTGGTCGGTTTTCTATTGGTAGCCCTTTTGTTTACATACCTTGCTAGTGTGTCCGGCCTTTCCACAGTTATAACATCTTCTTTCCTCATTTACTTCGCTCGTAGGTTGTCGGGGTTTTGATCTAGAGTATGAAATATGGGGGTAGCTTTGGGCTTTATATGTACTTACGAATCGCTTATCGCGGTAGGTTCGGGTATCTGTTCCAATTGGTAGAGTTCGGAATGAATCTCTGTGTTGAGTCTGGGACATAGAAACGCGTCTGTGCTGGTCAGAATACCAGACGTTGGACGAATGTATACAACATAGTTCTAGTTCGGTGAAGGTGGTTGGTCGCTTCATGAGTGCTAGGCGAGATCGCTAGCATATTGTCTAAAATATTCCGACTAAAATATTGTCTACTAACTGTTGTTCACTCCATTTGACTTGCAGCAATAAGGCATATTCTCTTATTTCAGATATATAATGAGCTAATCTCTCGTATGCTCCTTGTACACGAAGTACTAGATTCCGTTTCAATTCTTCGTAGATACCGGTGGGAATGAAATGTCGTATTAGGGTGGTATGAAGTTCTTCTACTGGGTGATTATGCCTTAGGGATTCTAACACACGATCTTTTAAAGGAGATCTACACTTAGGTAAAATTACTTGTAAAATCTGGTCATCTCTTAGTTGTCGCAGATCCTTTAATTGTAAAAGATGCTTGAGAAAATCTAGGAGCTTTGTAATATTCAGCCCATCAGTGATTGTTATGTCCGACAAAATATGTTCTACAGGGTGGGTTATCTTTCCATAAAGCTCTGTAGTTAGATTAAATGGTGTCGTCATTCTTGGTTTTTCAGGAGATTGATTCGTCGGCAAGTTAGAAGGTAAATCGTAGGTACGAGACATATTCTCTAGTTCATTAGGGAGTAGCGTAACGTTTGCTGGTTGGATATTGGCTTGTCTATCAGTTAACCGTTCTTTAAATGGATATATGTTGGATTCCTGCAGAAACTGAAACTTTACAGTACCGGTTTGCTGTTCTTGAGTAGGAGATTGGGTAGGGGAAATATTTAGTTTCGTCATTGCTTCTTCAATCTCTTCTAATCCAAACGATTCAGATCTTCGACGTAATTAGCACATTATCTCGGGTAATTGTTGTAATGCTTCCTCCGCGAATTTTTGTACATCCTGTGGGGTAACTTTGTCACCGGGCCAATTCAACAAATTGGTGATACGGCGGGTCAGATGTTCGATTCTTTGGGTGGTGCGTAAAATTACTGCGGGGGATCTTTCATCACGCAGGGTTTTTGCGATCGAAGTTAGTTCTGTATACTTGTGATAGCATGTTTCCTTTTCGCTTTCAAAAATCTAAAACACTTAAACGATTTAATAATGAGGGTTTATCCGGTTTATTTTCACGTAACATTTTGCGAAGTTCC
This sequence comes from Magicicada septendecula, assembly GCA_034769895.1. Taxonomy (NCBI): domain Eukaryota; kingdom Metazoa; phylum Arthropoda; class Insecta; order Hemiptera; family Cicadidae; genus Magicicada; species Magicicada septendecula. The sequence continues at coordinate 775,698,671 of CM068367.1, forward strand.
GCGACAGTTACATCGGAGTATTGAAGACCACGCAATAATGCTTCATAGCTTAATTCGTCTTTCAACAACAAGTCGGGGTTAAATTGAGCCATTTTTGTTAATAACGTCGTTTAAATAAACGAGGTATTACGTACGACAAATCTTATATCAGCTTAAACACTTGTAAAGCTCGACTTCATTTAAACACATACATATATCTCTTATTAAACATAAAATATTATATTAATTAATCAAAATAAATTTATCTCACAACAATTCAATTTTCTGTAATCTCATTTATAATTAGTCAAAACAAAACGCTAATACCATTGTATAGTAGAGATAAATTTCATATACGATGTTTCATTGCTTTAACAATAGCACAAAGGGTCAGCTGTTTTGGGGAGCCTCATTGTTTGCATAGGGTGGTAACACAGGTAGGACAATTCAGAACAGGAAAGACTCGTGTCTAGGATTGTCTGTTAGGTTAGCGAGGGGAGGTTTTGAATGAGATGCGTGCATACAAAAGGGGAGAGTTTACATTCCTCAACACGTATTTAACATGAACTAGCTTGTTCATACCGACAGGTTTAGAATGGAATATTTACCAGCGATGACTTGTTTATTACGGCAATGTCACGATACTAATATTATTATATCTTAATTAAAATTTTACTCATTTATTTTTTTTATATTTCAGAGTGAATAAATTTATGTTTGTCAAAGTTATTGTAAAAAAATTATAACAATATACAATATAATTAATGGTGTATATTAATTATAAAAACAACAGCACAATACACAATTATTATTATTTTACAAAGTAGCAGAGTGGCGCAATTTTGTGCGTCACGATGCTCGCAACTATTTTAACTTAAGCAGAGTGGCACAATTTTGTGATGTCTCCCTTGTTAAGATATCACAAATGTCGGGAACCAGTTCAATTTGTTACCTGTTAATTGAACTAGCTGCCGTTGTTAGTAAACCTTAATCACTAACAAATTATAACACTTTATTGTTCAGGAATTAAGCAAGGATTGTATAAATTTATTCACTCGTTGGGTGTTAGCAAAAACATCTCTTCATTAACATATTTATCTCTCATACTTTACTTTACTTTTAAAACTCAGATTTTAAAAATTTCTGCATTAAATATTTTGAAAATTTACTTCTTACTCTTTTTATATCAAAAGCATTCAGCTAGATATTGTTTTCAGTACCACGGATCCGGGACTCAACTTAGTTATGTTTTTATTACAACTTCAACCAAATTATTAGAAGAATAATTTCGGTTGTAAATTTTAATATTAATTTAAATCTAAACATCTTAATGTCATTACTACTTCATTACAGTGATCACAAAAATATATATATTAAACTTTAAATTATCAAAAGTTCTTTACTGTTCTTTTGTTACTGGTCTTGTTGTTTTACAATGAATTTGTGTTACAAATATTATGTTTTGATATCACCTGAATGTAACATGTGTATGCTGTGGGGTCCATGATGGTCATCTTCAGTCCTCTTCTAGGGTGTGATCCACGGTTCCTCTTGATGTTCCATGAGGTTGATTGTTTCTGGTAGTCTCTTCCTAGACGATTAGATTTTGGTACTAGAAGTTCATCCGGTTGCTGTTTGTGTTTTCTTCTTTTGGAGTCGGTTGATTACATTTTACTTTTAGTTACAGTTCTTATTTTGTCAGCACTAAAATCTGGTAAGTAACATTTCTCACCATTTACAGTTTGCTAAGAGATGTGCCGGCTAAGTTTCCTTTTTTTTTTATTATTATTCTTTACATATTTCTTCACGCACTACATTATAATTTTGTTTTTATTATTATTATTATTATTATTATACTACATAGGTCAAATCGAACTCATTATAAACTTGATTAAATATTGTTTAACTGTATACACCTATGTGTATGTTCACAACACAGCAGCTACATCCTTACATCTCGGTGTCTATCGGGCGAATGCCAGCAATGTTTAGCGGCAAGGGGTCAGTAGCTGGCGCGGTTTTACGCACTGAGAAAATAGTTTGTTCTTTTAAGTTATATTAATTATTTACTAATTAAGTCGTAATACATTATTCTACCTTTTGGTTACGAATTAGGAATTTCTTTATCTATTTAGTAAGTATTTTCTTTAATTAAAGTAAGTATTATTATTAGCTAAATAACACCGTTCTTAACGTGTTGGTACGGGACAATTTCAAGTTGCATGAATCTAGGTACAGGTAAGGGGTGGATAATACTCTTACTTATATTGAAAGCAATTTTTTATTTGTGCGATTTAAATATTTTTTTAAATCGTCACAATATTTTTTCAAGTTCATTTATCTCCGCTATCTCCCGTGTCATTAACGATATCTGTACCTCCCTGGGTAAATGCTTACTAATGTGCTGCACAAACAATCTAAAAGGTAGCGGAGGTTCAAGGTATTTTGCCTTGTTATACATTTTCATCACATATATTGTAATGTTATTATTATTATGGATACCGAAATTGCCCAGTCCCATTATTTTACTTCTTAATACTTCCTGATCTTCTTCTGACCAGTATTTTTCTCGGAATGCCCTTTCAAAATTTTCATAATCTCCCCACTCATTTCTATGAGCCTCCGCCCATATCGCGTAACTCCCTTGGAAACACTTAATTATTTTCAATAATTGTACCTTCCAATTAATATGATTAAACTTATTAAACTCAATCACCCAATTTAGAAACTGCATGGGGTGTACCTACCCCCCTACTATCGCGACTAAATGATTCTAATTCTATGTCATTGTTGACATCTCGCGTCACTAATATTCTCTCAGTAATATTATTCATCTTCTGGCTTATGGCCACTTGCAATTCGTCTTTAACCTCGATAATACTTTGTTCTATTGACATAATTTTGTTATGGTTAATACCTTCGAACTGAATGCTATGTTTGTTCATTAAATCCACGTTCTCTTGTATTGACTGTATTTCTATGTTATACTTACAATCTATGTCTTTAAATTTAAGGTTAGTATTGTCTTTATACTGCTGAATATCTTTACTTATCTCGTCAATCTGAACTACAGTATTCTGTTTACATTCATTTATGTTACATTCTATTTCATTGTTGTACTCATTTATTTTACTTACTAATTATTCGTTATTCTCATTTATTTGTTCACTGAACTTGGTATTTACTGATTCTATTACTTGTTCTTTAATTGTATTAAAACGTTCGTCAATCTCATTCAGACGTTTATTCATATTAATTTCAAATTTAACATTTTGTGTATTCATGACTTCGAAACAACTATTTATTTTATCGAAATCACTCTTTACTTCTTTATTGTGTTCTTTCAATTCACTCACATCACTGCTTAATTTATCAAACTTATTATTCTGAACATCAAATTTAATATTTTGTTCCTCAAATTTTATGTTAACATCCCTTCTTAGTTCACTAAAATTGCTATCTTGTTTTTCTAAACTGTTATACATCATATTATACATCCGTTTTAACATATCATCGTCATCGGATTTCTTATTTTGATTAATTGAAATAGGCGTTGAATGAATTTTAACTTCATTCATTATTTTTGATTCATCAAAATTACTTTCACTTGTTATCATTCCATTTGTTTGTATTCCTGAGTCGCTTCTATCAGCCGACTCAGTTAACATACTTTCTTTGTTCTCACACATCGACTTATTTTCGGCTTCATCGCCGACAATTACGTCAGTCTCATTTATTTTATTCTCCATATTTTATGAATTTTTCGTATACTAACAAAAACTCACACTTACTATTATTTTACCACTCACTTAACCTAACATCATTTTATGTACAGTACGTAATTTATACTGTAACCCCTCTTTCCATTTTCACGCTTTTAAAAAAAAAAATATAATCCTTTTTTTTTTTTTTTTTTTTTTTTTTTGAAAGAGAGGCCACTAGTTATTTAAAACTAGGCGGAAGGCCTAGAGAAGCCAAAATTGCGCTGGGTCCAGTGAGACGGGACTTGCAATAAATGCAATAAAACTCGGTCGGTAAACAGTAATAACCATCTTTTATTCTTACCCCATAATTCGTTACATGCATGTATCAATTACAATTCCCTTGGGATACAAATATAACAATAAGCTTGATAAATAAATAATTTCAGTCTATTAACAAATCAGTTTCAGTAAGGCCATTTCAATTCATCCCATGTATATATATCAGTCTGGTTCCTTAAATTATATAAATAAACAACATATATTGGGCAACATCCTATAATTATATAAATCCCCCCCTGGATAACACTTAACACTAACATCACATATTGGAACATAGAGACACATATACATATAATATACATCACAATAAAACTCATGTTCAACCTGGCAGACAGCCTGTATATTCTAGCTAACCCGCATATAGCTGGGAGGAAAATCTGTATATTCCATAAAGCCCCCAAAAACTGCAATCATAAATTTAAGCTTCCAGCCACAGTTGGAATTAATTCATTAAAAAACCACAACCCCTTTACTCCTTTAAAAATGAAACCAACAAAAAAATTTTAAAAACCGAAAGGATAATGATGACTAAAAACTGCGAGATGAGAGTGGCATGGCAGCCCATATGATTTTATAGCATCTAAGAAATTGTATATTATAAGTATATCAAAATCTTTAAATTTCTTTGAACTGTATACAAGTGGTAAAACCCTTATCACTTAAGTTTAAACAACTGGCATAATTTTACAAAATGTTAAATCTTGTGTTACAAATATAGATGTATCCATATATCAGGAATTCGTTCTTTAATCATAATGATTTACTTAAACAGACAGGTCCAGCAAGCAAGTCAGAACCTCAGTTACAATAATCAGTACCACCAGTATGATTTTACAATCTCAAAAATTATTAGTATATGCCCACAAAAAAATAAAATTTTAATAATATCAGACATCTGTGTATAATTAAATTCAAGGTAACAGCATGTTGTATTCTAGCAGCTGTGGAAGCGTGCCAGACCAGGTAAGACAGGTATCAGACCTGCATGAAACGGTACCAACGTGTGCCAAACTTGCGTCAAAAAAAACTATGTAAATTTTATACCCGAAAACAGCCTGAAAAACGAAACCCCCAACCCTTAAATGCAGAAGAATAATAAAATATGAGCCCCATCCTGAACCAGCCGGTTCAGAATCAAGAAACACATGACTTAAACTCAGATTGAAAGAAATAATAACTCTAACAGCCTTCGCATAAAAGTCTATGAAAGAAACAAAAAATAAGCTCTGGCATGCTCCCCCAGCGCAGCACACAATTACAATAGTAGTACGTTATAGTTATAGAATAATTTTATAATAGTTATAATAATGTTCATAGTGAATGTCCTGTTGACACACCCTTGATCGGACTGTCTAGCAGCGTAAGCACATGGTTAAAAAAAAACAGTTTGTAACACGGATGTACTGCGGGCCAGGCCAACGAAAAATAATAATAGAGTTTATATCACCTTAATTGCAGCAGTAGAGTAACATCTTTACAGTTGGTTAGCAAGCTCCCTCCTCGGAACAGACAAGTGTCGGGTGGTTCATGACTGGTGAAGGCGGCAGTACACCAGCTGAGGCCACGTCTCCGTCTAGGTGCGAGAACCCTAAAGATTCAAAAAGGATTACAAACTGTTCACTAAAATTTGCACCCTAGTCAAAGATATTAAACATCAGAACGGGCGCTCCCGACTAACTCAAGATGAATTCATAAAAGTTTTTGTTTTTTGAAAATTGCCTGAGGAGTGATTACGTCTTCAAGGTAATTAAGAACTCATAAAAAAAATAAGAAAATGTGCATAGTAAAGCGACACTCGCACCAGATTTAACAAGTGCCGACATAATCATACAGGTTGGACCCGCCTCACCACGTGGCGAAACAAATATCGTAATTTGTCAGAAATTGACCACATTAAAGGCCCTTACAGTTACACACAATTAAAAGAGTTACAGTATTTCATCTAAGTGCGGTCTCACAATTTACTTTCAACTGATATTAAAGAAAAATACGCTCTTCCGGTCCAGTGCGTGTTCCTGCATAACCAACACGATTCAACTCTGTCTATAACGTACTTACATTAGTTATAATTTTATACAATAATTGAACAAATGATTGTTACTTGAACAATAATTAAAAGAATTACTGGCGGTATGCACTAGAACATCAATTAATTTTCTTACCATACACACACACGTCTGATCGCAACACGTGCATTCTAACTTTCGCATCTGGCTGAATACATTTGAGTTTAATTATTCCCTTACTATTAAAGCATTTTATACCATACTGTAAATTACTCACCGGGAAGTCTCGAAAATTTAGCCTGCCATCAAGACGAGTAGAAATCTGCCCAAGTAGACTGTCCAAGGAAGAGAGCTTGTTGTTTCAGTGAGAGCCCGCGTTGAACTGATTAGTATGGCCACAACACAACAAACACCAAACTTCGAAGCGAGATCGCGCGCACTGTCTCACAGGGCCTTCTCAATATCACAGCACTAACTGACATTAATACACGAGTTTACTATCGAAAAAGTTTTTTTTTTATACCTTCGATTGCCGGGTTATGCAAACACCGGCACAATACGTACTACAACTTAACCTCTAAATCACATCTTACACTCACAAGTAAGCATGGTCTGTACAGAAATGAATTTGTACAAACTGTCCAAGTTTGAGGCGCCAATTGTGCAGTTACATTTAATTGAAAAATAATAATTAATAAAAAGTACACATATTCCAAAATTCTTACCTTTATCGGGTCCAGGATCGTTCACTCGAACTCGTGACCTATAAGTGTGATTTAGGGTTTGTGTTGTTTAGTAAATTCGACTCTCATTGAATTTGTTACTATCTCGGCTTTATTTAACATTTCTTTATCTTCTCTTTCTTTTTAACTTCCTTACTTTCTATTCATTTCATTATTAATTCTTATGTCACAAAACAGGCTGTAGTATATTTACGTATTATTCTTAAATTAACTATTTTTGACAAGGCAACCCAGCACCCGCTCATTCATTCTTACCATTCACACATTTTACCCCATTTACTGTAGAGCTCTTTTTTAATTTGTTATATGGATTTAATTAATTTTGAAATGGTTACTTTCCTGTTGTCTCCCTGCAGAGCACGTGTTGAAGTTAGTCTGTTTTTTGTTCCCTTAGTTGTCCGAATTATGTTTTCACTGATTAAAATAATGTTCACTGAATATTGTTTGAAGTTTCACCACTGTTTGAATCCGGTATTACATTATTAGTTTAATCACATTTTTTAGCACTTTTATTAAATTTTGGCTCTAGAGCCTGTTTACTGAACCGGCCGGTTCTGCAGGATGACGCTAAGTGGCTCGTTTTCAATATGGCCCTTGGCATCCCGAGAGCGTCAACTTGCGTTCTCATTGGTTAACGCTAATTATCGTAGACTCGCACTCGTCTACCAGTGAAACCGTACGTGATCTTCACTCTGTCTGAATGGGCATACGCGCTCTCTGACACATTCCGATGCTCCAGCTTTCGGTGTATGTTGACGGGCTTACTGGACAAACCGACAATTGGGTGTTTCAAAAGTACACTCTGCTTATTAACCTTCCATCGGGCGCATCTGATCTGAGAGGCACAACGCATCCATTTTGTCTCCTTCCTCTGCTACCAGGTAGCGTTGGCCACTGGGCCTCCCAGTAGCTGTCTCTGTTTACGTGCTGAATACAACTTCCGCACTCAGTTTGCTTTTGACCTTCACCACGGGAAGTTATAAAAGTTTTGTTCAGAGAATCTCATTGCGCCCGAAGTCGCCACATTCTTGAAGGTGCGTATTTTCAAAATATTTCCATAAAAACAATTTGTTTCACTTATTTCAAGACTAAATAATGTGAGCTTCATCAATAATTTTGCAAAAATATCTTGGTTGTCAGCCTGGCCTATCCGGCACAATGCGCCCATACATGTAATTATTTTGTTTTTTCTTTCATTTTGTTCCAGTTTTTCTGCAAAAATGTCTCACAAAGTTTACGATTTAAATAACCCGAGTCATGTAGAAGAAATAATGCGCTTGCTAGAAGAGGATGATGAGGAAAGTGACGTCGCTTCCGAAGATGAGGTAGAAGAATGCAATGGCAATACCGAAACAGAGCAGGAGGGTGAAACCGATGAAGACGAGGATGATGCAGGTACCAGTTTTTTTTTTGGGAAAAGATAAGACTTCCAAGTGGAATAAAAATCCCCCACCGAGAAGTGTACGTAAGGGATCCCACAACGTGATTACTCATGTACCTGGAGTCAAGAGGAATGCGAGGGATGCTAAAACTGCTGTTGGTTGTTGGGATAACTTATTTACTAATGAAATGTTAGACATGATAGTAAAGTACACCAACCAGTACATGGACACCATCAGGGACAAATTTTCTAGAGAAAGGGACATCAATCCCACGGATGTTATAGAAATAAGAGCTTTCATTGGATTGTTGTATCTAGTGGGAGCTTATAGAGGAAATCGGCAAAGTCTCGAGGAACTTTGGGGGAAAGATGGTGACGGCATTGAAAAATTCGGACTCGTGGTGAATATCAAACGGTTCAAAACTCTCATACGTTGCCTTCGTTTTGACGATCGAAATACAAGAGAAGAAAGAAAAAAAGAAGATAAGCTTGCTCCAGTTGTGACATTTTCCAAAAATTCTTGCAAAACTGCCAGAAGAGTTACATTCCCGGTGAAAATGTGACCATTGATGAAATGCTTCCAGGTTTTCGAGGAAACTGCCCATTTTGGCAGTTCATACCGTCAAAGCCTACCAAATATGGTATTAAATGTTTTGCCCTCACTGATACAAAAATGTGTTATACATATAATATGGAAATTTATGCTGGGAACCAACCACAAGGACTTTTTTTCGTCAGCAACAAGCCAAGTGAAGTAGTGAAGAGGATGGCTGAGCCCTTATTTGGATCTGGTCGCAACATAACTGCTGATAATTGGTTCACTGATGTGGCTCTTGTCGATGACCTGAAAAAGAAGAAACTATCCTATGTTGGGCTGTCAGAAAAAATAAAAGACAACTGCCGTCAGAATTCGTTGCTACTAAAGGAAGAGAACAATTTAGCAGCTTGTTTGGCTTCAATGATGGAAAGACTTTGGTGTCGTACGTTCCACGCCCAAAAAAGAACGTGATTCTCATATCAACGCTTCATAATGACAACGCCATTGATCCTGACTCCGAAGAACAGAAGAAACCAAGCATTATCACGTTCAATGAAAGGAGGCGTTGATACAACAGACAAAATGTGCGCTACATTCAACGTGTCCCGAAACATCAAGCGGTGGCCAGTGGTAATATTTTTCATGCTGTTGAATGTGGGTGGTATTAACGCTCAAGTTATTTATCTTGGTAATGATTTAGAACCACTGTGCAGAAGACTGTTCCTAAAACGATTGGCCCATGAACTGGTGATTGGAGAGCTAAGCCGAAGAAGTATGAAAACTATAGGAATGCCGATCAACCTCTAAAACAGGCTCAAAAGATTTTGTCCTCCCTCCAAGGAAGAAGTAAATACCCCCCACCACCCCCTAAAAGACGGCGATGCTCAACCTGCACCAGCAAAACAGGTTTGAGAAGGCTGACAATTCATGAATGCAAGAAATGCGAAACACCTGTCTGCTTATCCCATGCCAATATGGTGTGCGATCGGTGCTTTACTGACGAAGGAACAGACCTCCTCTCCGAGTGATTCACGTTTGAAGAAGACTAAATATTGATAATGTGAACTTTTTTAACATTTTTTTAACTTCACCTAACTTGTTTTTACTTTTTTTTCATGTTATTTGGAGGCGAGTCATAAATTTTCTTAAAATTTTTTTAACCAGTATTATGTCAAATACATGGTTTTCTTGCAGCAACTTTTGTATTTTTTATTCTTTGGGACATCCCTAACAATGATGTTCATTCATCGCCCATTGTTCAAATTAACATAATAAGGTGTTAATTACGTTTTTTTGAATGTGTGCTGGTCAGGCACATTGCGCCCGAACTCCAGGGTCAACATATTGCGCCCGACGGAAGGTTAAAACTGAAACCCTGTGTGGGCAATTTCCCATCATTACCATTGATACCAGAATAAAATAAACCCCAAACTTCTGTACCGTTACACTACGAGTATAAATCGGGTGACAAAGTATTTTCTTTTTATGAATTGGAGAGTGGAGGTGATCTATTTAACACTATTTATATCTTTTTGATCAGTTTCCATAAAATTAAAGTTGACAATTTTGTATTCAATTTCATTTTACAAAGTCTCAGCAAATTTCACACTCAGAGTTGGAACAGACTAACCGAGTTGTCACTGATCACAATGGTTAAAAAATGTGCATTCACATTAATTTAGCACTGCTTTGGAGAAACGATACAATTTTGTGAACAGCACATGGTAGTATAAAAAATGCACTATTTCTTTTTATCATCATAATTATTATTATTTAGTTACTCATACTAGTAATTTAATTTAAACATCATTAAAAACAGTACTTTATAAAATATTTAATTAACAAACTTGTTTTAGTGGAGTAAAGATTTACAAATATAGAAACTATTTTTGCTCAAATGTACTTATCAGAACTATTGGAAATAGTGGAATGCAACAAGTGGTTTCTATATTTTTACTTTATGAAACTTTAAATAAATTAAAGTAACAAAAATTAATAAACAAGTGTATTAGTCACTGAATACAAACCTTCAACAATGCAGAGCACATTCATTTGATTACTATTTAAAAAGATGCTATTTAACAGGCTTCTCACTGGATGGCAAAGCTTATAGAATAAATGCTTCAGCTATCTAGATTTGTACACAACTAATGCAATATATGGTAATTTGTACGTATATGTTTGTAAATATACTTACTAAATAATGTTTGCTGTTTAAGTTATGTTGGTCTTATTGTTTTAGGTTGTATGTGAGCGAGAAGATGTAGTTGCTTCAGCGTGTGCAATTGCTCGTGCATTTCCTGCATATTCTCGTAAAACACAGCGTGCATCAGGTAGAGGTATTGGCAGCACAATCTCTGTTACTGTTGAGTTTATTATTGTTGGTGAAGACAGTAAAAGCTCTTTATTAACAGACCAAGATTTGTCTACGTTAGAATCATTAGCGTATGGAGTGCGAACAGCGGCAAGAATTGTTGACACACCTTGCAGTGAAATGAATGTCTCTGCTTTTCTTGATGTATGTTAAATACTGTAAATAAGTTTATGATAATAATTATAAAAGACGAAACAAATGCTGTTAAGTTTTAATAGTATAATAGCTTTTTTTTAATGAGGTGTTTTTAATAGTGGTTTCATATTTTTTCTTTACTGAGAGAAACAAGTAGGGTTTCTATCTTCTATCTCTTGCATGTAAGCAATTTAGCTTTGCTCTGTATTATAGAGTCAAAAATATTAACGCTTCTTTCTTCCATATAGGCCTATGTAGATGGTAACTTTTGCAGCAGTAATAATATACGTTTAATGCCTTAAGCAATTAAAAAAAAAAAGACTTTTCAATGTGTAAAAAGTCAGGTAATATGGGGAAAGGTATAGAAAAGGTTCTGAGAAATATTTTTACTATTGATTAACAACTTCTTAGTACATTATTACTCATAATGACTTCTTTGTTATCTGACTTTTTGGGACATATACTGTCGTGCCATTTGTCCATGATCTGAATATTGTATGTTAAGCCATTAAAACGTCAGACAGTAGCAGAGATATTGATTGTACCTTTAGATCATGGCCTTATACCTGGTATTTTAACAAGTAATATGATTGGCTTGGGCCATGAAAACCTTACAACATTTTTATTAGTGGATGAGGAATTTTAGACATGTGTGAAGTTTGTGTATTATCTGCCATTTGTAGTCTCAAGCTTGTAAAACTGAAGACTTTGTGCGTTCAGATTCTATTTGACTGTTACCCATTACTGAAAAGTGCCATATCCTAATTGTAATTAATAATAATAATAAACACATTGGTGTATGTTATAACATAGATTGTAGTAGAATTTGTGAAAATCAGTTTAGTAAATTAAGAAGGAGAAGTTTTTTCTATAAATCTGATTCAAAATGGACTACCTTTATTTTGCTTTATATTGAAACCAGGTCAATAAATAACATTATAAACATCTTACATAAGAAATTTTGCCCAATTGGAAATTACATGGTTTTCTTAAATAATTGTTTATTGATTTTAGTTATTAAATAAATATTGACCAACTAGTTTAAATATTTACAAGTAAACAAATTTTCAATATTGTGAAGGTAAAATAGTTGTTAGTTTTAAGTAGAATGAAGTGATTGCTGAAAGTTATGGGCATCTCCAATTTTACATTTAATTTTAGTAATTTTACCAGATCATTTTAATATTATCAGTTTGGTGCTTAATAATATGTTTGTTAGCAAGTTACTGCTTTTTAGAAAGTGTATCTCATCTTTCCCAACAATCTTCTTAGTTTCCATGATAATTGCGATAGATGTCTGCACTCTAGATATACCATGGTCTGTCTAATTCTAGTATTTTATAATATTTTTTATTTAGGACACATCAATTAATTCTGACATTGCTCTGTTTTCTACAGCCCAGGAGATGTAGGTCCGTACAAACAAAAGTTTTTTGCATCGCCAGTGCTGGTTGTTCTTCTGTAAGCCAGTGCATTTTCTATCAATCAATTCATGTTTTTTACAACTACCTTTACCTAAGCAAAACATACAGCATTGTGTATAATTTTTGTATTGCTATTGTGCTAAATTATTTTAATGCTGGCATTTGGTTGTTAATGTTATAACTGAGAAATACATTTTGTTGTTTTGCAAAAGCTGAAAGAATGTGTTAGTTTTTTTTTTTTTGTTGGGAAAGCTCACTTGAATTGAATTATTTTAATTTAATGTAATCGTTTATATTTTTGTCCATGCGTTCACTTTATGTATGGGTTGTATTGTTTGCCTATAGTCTGTCTTTCATACTTTCACTGTCTCAAATGATTTTGGTATTGTTTACAAATTGTGCTACTTTGACTATGTCATATTTTGAAATATCAAAGTATATAGCAATATAGGATTGATCCTACTCTCACTATCCTGTGGTACAGCTCTGCTTTTTTTTGTTGTAAAAGTTATCTACCACCGTGTTTGTTTCTGAAGCGTCTATTATATCAGTACAATTTTAATAATTGACTGTATTACAAAAGAAGTAATTGATATGTGTTGCTGCTTGCATCCAACTTCACGTGATGCCATTAACATGATGTATCTCATAAAATTTGGTAGCAGTCACCAATAAATTTGTACTTTTTGGAATGATCTTGTTCTTTATTTCAGTTATTTTAGTTCTGACAATCAAACAATCAGACAGTTTTGTACAAATGAGTCAGTTTTCTATTGTATTGTATTTATTGTTCATAGCCTAAAGGTACCATACATACGATTTGCAATAAAATTTTTTATTACTGTAACGTACCAAATTGGCAGTTACATAAAATAACTAATTATTACGTCAAGTGACGGGAGATCATGAAAATATTTCAAAGTACATAAAATAAGGAACAAGAGAATATAGACAAAGTGTGTATCTACAAAGGTATATTATTGAAACAATCCAACAAAGAAGAAGGAAGAGTAATATAGCATCATCGAGTACAAAAGAGAGAGAAAATGACAACGAGCCAATATAAAATGTTAGAAACCAGGCCCAATAGGTCCAAACAGTGAGGGGAAACAACAAAAATAATCATTAAAATGAAGAGGAGCCAACAGAGTCCAAACAGTGAGGGGAAACGACAAAAATAAATATTACAATGAAGAAGAGACAACTCAAGAACAACCACAATGATGGTAAAACAAACAAATTTATTTATTAGTATAAAATACTATGGAACAATGACAACCACGAATAAAAATATTGAAGAATATGACAAGACTAAGGGAACATTGATTATCACAAGTAATGTATAACCCAGGAAAACACCGATAGTGAACAACAATTAACCAGAAGAAGAAAGGAAGAAGAAGAGCAAAGGAAACATAACATGAAGAATGAAGATAACGTATGGACAATACAAGAGATCACCATTCACCAGGTATACAAGGAACTATACTAATGACCGGAAGAAGTGTAATGATTATTCGAAGATCAACTATAAAGAAACCAGTGTTTAGCATAATTGAGTAATCACAGACAATAACAGTGAAAACTTAATATAAGTGTGACAACCTGTAACAAGTTAACCAATTTTACCCCAAATAAACACCACAGACAATACAAGTGAGAATGTTTATAACAGAGGGAAATGAGTTGCCATTATAAGTGAAAGAATCCAAGATTAACTAGTTAAAATGCACAGACAATTAGTGTGACCAGTTTAATCAAGATTGTAACACAACATAGATAATCATTAAGACCACCAAGAGAACTGTGAGATAGAACAGTAAAATAATTGTTCATAGGAACTGATAATAAAAGCTTTGTAAACCTTAAAATGAAATGTAACTGAATGCCACGGCCAGACAGAATAAAATATAAATAAAATCCAGAACAAATAGTAGCAAATAAGCTAGTTTGTTAGGTATCAAACAATCAATGTACCAAAAACTAGGTACAACACAACAAGAAATGTAATACCATTAGATTAAGAATACTTGTGTTATTGTTTCAACAAATGGTGTAAACATGTGTATTACTTAATAATTAAACCATTGTAGTAGAATACCATAATGAAATGATAATAGTAGAGTCAAATACTGCATAAGAATATGTTGCACATTGTTACCAGATAACTGACACATAACCTCATAGAAAGTGCACCTATAACATAAAGTCATGTATATTAATTAAACCAAGCAACTATCAACAGTTGTTTCAACCAAAGACTAATTATGAATAGTAATGCAAACTAATAAATAACATATGTACTGAAATACACAGCAAATGAATCAGATTAAATATGATATCATAAAGCCAAAAGAACAGAAACCCAATGTGACAAGTTAGTTAATCAAAATGCACTATCAAAACTTATTAAAAGATTACTAAAAATGTTATCAGTAGTTAGAGAAATATCTGATACTACTATGAGAACACATCACAAATGTAATAGTAGTAGTTTTATAATTGAAATATTAGAAACTAACTAGTTATCATTGTAAAACCAGATGTAAACAAACACTATACTAAGAATTGGAAAGCTTTCAGATAGCGAAAGACTGATAAATACATTAAAAAAACAAGGTACTACAATTGTACACTATTTTAATGTATAACATTATATACCTTATGTGGTAAAATAATTGAAAAAGTGACAAATTAAAGAAATGAGAACAGAAGGTATTTTTGATAATACTATAAGTATATGAAAAATAACATTTTTTATAAAATAAAATGTGAACAAATGTGAATAAATGTATATATTATTGTTAGAATGTCAAACAAATGTAATTAGGTAAGGAATAATAGCGTTACATATAATTATAAACAATCGAATATGGTCGCTAAGGACGCCATTACCAAATATTGTTTAAATGGTAATTACAACTATTTTATGTACTAAAACGAAAGAGAAATGGACTCGAGACGTTTAATAATGAGTGTTATAGTGTAATTGGAACAAAATATGGTGAAACAAACTTATTTATATTAAGAATCACCATACGAGTTTGTGAAACGGCTAAATGAGTTAATAATGAACGGATTTAATCCTTGTTTAGACTTAAATTAAAGCCACAAGTGTCCGCAATTTAATGCCACTAACCATTCGACGATACGATAATTAATAAAAAAAGTTATGACACTTATAAACTTTTCAGTCATTTTTTGTATCGATGCATACGTCACCCGTAGCCTCGAACCCAAGCGAAAACTTGTAAAAAATTAAAAGTTTTATTTAACCAAAGTGTTTTGGGGTTGAGAGTTTGACCCTTTAAACCAATCAAATGGCTTAAAATAACCAGACGAGAAGGAGACGCTTTGGTGAAGCAAGCATTCTTTCCGGATCACTCGACAGGCAAGGTTCACGAAGGAAGTCGTCAAAATTATTTTAAAACGTGCGCGTCACCAACATGAGTTAGCCAACATACACTAACCTATACACGACAGAATACTAACGAGTGTTCAGTGCTTTAAGTGAATTAAAATAATAACTCGACCAGTGTATAATAAAGGTCGTGTTTTGTGTTTTTTTAAAATCAGGGAGTACTCTATTTTAATTATTTTAACGAGTTGAATTAAAATAATAACTTTCGTTAGTAAACGTCAGATATTGTTTTGGGACTGCACTAGTCAAAAGTACTGAAGTGCTTAACCCATGATGAAAAATTATCAGAACTGAATAAATGAATCATAGCGCAATTATTAATTTAAAAAATAAATATTTTACGATTTTATCGTAATTGAGAAGATCAGTATTAATTTAAATATCGACCATCCATGTATAATAAATAGTCGCTCATTTGACTAAATTTGTTTGAATTAACGAATAACTAGTTTATTGCGAAAATATTCTAAACGACTGATAATTATACATCAGATGACACATGAATAAAATATATATGTTTATAGTATTAAGAATTTAATAAGTAATAAACTTATTCGAAATAATTACTTATGTTTGTTAAGTAACTAACCTAGAAATAACAATTATAACTTTGTCACCAAGTAATGATTCTGTTCTCAAATAATTTTAATCCAATGAAAGCTATAACAAGAGTTTTTTTTATTCTAGACTTTTTCTCTTGCCAGTACATAATTTTAATAATTAACGAATAAATAATAATAATATTTTTAACAGTGCAGCACAGAGCATGTGTTTTCATCACAACTGCTGTATGCGTTTTGTTAACCGTACGATATATATACATCAGTGTTACCAGCCTTGAGGTACAAAGAGCTCAAGAATTGTTTAAAGTAATTATTGTTTTGTAAAAATATTATTGATTGTTTTTTAAAAGAGTTCATGGCATTTTACAATTGTTAATAAACCCCAATTTATTTACCAGTGGAACAGAGTTTTTGATTTTTTTAAAAAATAGTTTAATTTTTTATGAACAGTTCTATCATAAGGTGGCGGTAGGATTTGAATATTCAATACCATTCAAATTGCAGTTACACTTTTAATTTACTTTATTGTGCATGTTCATTATTGATGATATTCAAACAGAATATCCATATATGTGTATCAAGTGTTTTTGCAGCAGAAGAAGTCACCAACAAGAACATCGAAACATCCACATATGGTAAGTGGGGAGGTTAACAGTGAAGTGTTAAATACTCTTTTAAACTAAAAAACTTAAAAGTGAACACCCACACGAATTTTATTAATAATCACAATCATAATAATAATCGATTTAAACATTATCGTTGCAACATCAAAGTTATGTTACAACGTGGCGCCCAACTTCTGAGCGCGAATTAGGAAGAAAACACTTAACAATTTAGGTAATTAAACAAATAATTTCCTAACCTAATTCGTCAGCAAGACAGCAAGTGCATTACCAAGATAACAAGATGTACAGGAGGTCGACTTCGAAGAAACGAGCAGCAGAGGCAGAGAAGGAGGCCAGATTGGAAGAAAAAGAAGCGACACCAGCAGAGGATGTCGAAGAGATACTGTTAGAAATTGAAGATAAGCAATCTGAACCGGCGGAGGAGGTTCAGCAACCGGAAGATGAGCCGGAAATCATACCGCAGGAGACCCAACAGGAAATCAGCCAACCTGAGAGACCAATGTCAACAATGGAGGCCAGAATTTTAGAAATATTACGATCATTGAAGGAGGACAATCGATCTTTGAAGGAAGGCTAGAAATCCACAGACCAGAAAATAGAAACAATGAATAAGAAGATGGATGAAACCAGTCGGTCCACGAAGGAGGAATTAAGCAAGAACATAGAATCTCTGAAGGAGGACTTGAATAGTAAAATAAATGAAACCAGTCAATCCACTAACCAGAAAATAGAAGAAGGCCAGAAGGAGAGCCAGAAAAATATAGAATTGTTGAAGGAGGATTTAAATGACAAAATAAATGAAACCAATAGGAGGATGGAAGACGGACAGAAAAAGACTGAAGAGTTATTGGAAAAGAAGATGGAAATAATGAAGGAAAATTTGTCTGCCGAGTTGGGAATTAAAATTGATGAGACCAACAAGAAGATTGATGAAATCAATGAGAAAATTAATTGAGATATTGAGTTAATGAAGAATGATAGTGAGAAAATATGGCAACAGATGGCCGACAATAATTACAGGGCTGAAGAAATTGCCAAAAATACAATTGAAATAGTTGACAAAAAATTAGAAGAGAACCTAGAAGCAACGGAGGAGAGGATTGCAATCTTAACAACTGAAATCCATGAAGAAGTGTCAGACATATGGAGAGAAGGAGAAAATAACAAACAAAAAATTATACAAACAGAAACAGATGTCAACCACCGGATCGACAGTATGGAGGAAGTCCACAACAACCAGATAAGAGTCGTGGAACGAAAGCAAACAGAAATGATGACCGCACAAACCACACTAGGGGAGAGATGCGAGGAAATTTCAGTCAAAGTGGATGCAGTCAAACACCAGGTAACCAGTGACCGAGACCAATTGACTGAGAGACAACAAAGGGAATTCAATGACATTCGAGATGAAATGAACCGCCTGCGAACATTTCCAAATGTTTTATCTGGACTGACACACCTGGATGGTAGGGAACAAATAGATTTCCGTGCATACGTAAAGAATCCACTTGAATTTCTAGAGAGGGTGGAGGAAATAATCAGTAGAAACAGGGAAAAATCGATGGTCCGTAATAAAAGGAATGTTAGATGAATCCTTTCGTAACACATTTGACAACTGGTGGACAGCGACCCGGCACGAAGTAGAGAACTATGCTGCGTTTAAAGTAGCATTTAAATTAAAATATTGGTCTGACTCTACGCAAAACATTATCAGGGACGACATCACCAACGGCAAATATGATCCAAATGGCCGACAATCGATGACTACTTACTTTTTAGGTAAGATCTGCTTGGCCAGAAATCTGGAGCCGGCCATACCAGAGGAGTGTTTAGTCATGAAACTAGCTTACCATTTCAGCCAGGGAGTGTCACAGGGTAGACTTAATTCACAAATAAAAACCATACAAGGCATGTGCACTCTGTTAGAAAGTAACGAGAGAGAACGCTACTACCAGAGGAACCGCCAGGGTCCCGGACAGACATATGATCGGGGCGGACCAGGAAACGTTAATCCCACCAATAACAATGACAGGAATAATTATGGGAGAACCTTTAACAACCCTCCACGTTTTAATAACCAACAGGGACCACGACAGAATGGAGGTGGTAACCACAATGACCATGCGGACCGAGGAAATATCAATAATCCTAGGCCAAATGGCTATCAGAGGGAAAATAATTATCAACGAGGTAATAATTATTACTGACCCTATAATAACCAACCTCCAAATAACCAGCATCGACAGGGTAATGGAAACAATAACAACAACCAGTTCCGAAGAGTGCATTACACTCATGCTAGCAGAGGGGGAGGTAGGAGAACTTATTACCAAGGTCAAAGAGGTTTCCCTAATCACCATAATAATCAGAATCACAGTGACGGAGAGGATCGAGAGTCTGGTTACCGATCGAATAGAAGTAACAGCAACGAAGGTAACCGACCAACCACGGAAATCTACCACAATGGGAATGGGCAAGGATCCCAGGAACCGATAGCATCGACCTCAACAGACAGGCACACGAACAATGGTGACCTGCCTTTAAATGGGAACCGGCAGTGAAAAGCAAAATAACACCCTCACTGAACCGGACTATTGGGTCTAACATATTGGCGAATGGATTGGCATCGATTAAAATACATCGAAATAATTATCTCAAAAACATTAGGCAAGACCTCATGGAAGAAAGGGAAGATAGTATCAGCGACACCACCAATAACGAGATAGCATATATCTCAGTAAAGGTCAATGGAATAAATACAACAGCTATGGTAGACACCGGAGCGAATGTCTCTTTAATTGACAAGTTAGAGTTAAATCGTATACAGTTGGAAAACAAAACAACAATACCAACACTACCCATAAATAATATCATACTAATTGGGGCCACTGGGCGACAGAATAAAACAATTCGACACCAGGTTCAGTTGGAAGTATCGAGCAATGGAGAGACGATTCCGATGGTTTTCCTAGTAGCAAGTGGGCTACCATTTACACTACTTATTGGATGCGATATACTGCGAAAGTATGCAGCCATAATCGATATGGATAAAGCTACAGTATTATTAAAAACAGATGAAGTTGAATGGACTGCAGCTCTTATAGAAAATAGGAAGGCACCCCCAGAACATGTAATCTACTATATACGGGAAGGGCATGACCAGGGGAAGAAGATGTCCATCAACAGAGAGGTTCGCAATAATCCAGAAGATATATTATGGATGGAGAAGATTAATGAAATTAGAACATTCCAAACGGATAACATTGACCATGTGTTGACTAACGAACAAAGAGAAAAACTGGTACAAATCTATAATCGTTACAGACATGTATTTTCTGATACACCAGGCAAAATTAAAAACTTTAGGTGTGAGTTGAAATTCAAGGATCAAACGGAGTTTAAAAGAAAATCATATCCGATCGCATTTTCACTGAAAGAAGCCGTTCGTCTAGAGATACAGAGATTAGTTGAAAATGATATAATTGAAATTAGCAACTCCCCGTACACTAATCCTATTGTAGCTGTACCAAATAAAAATGGCGCAGTGAGGATTTGTCTGGACGCAAGGGAGATAAATAAGGCCATAATTAATGACAGGACGTCGCCTGGAGAAATCGACGAAATATTAAAGAAATTTTATGGCACGCGGTATATCAGTATATGGGACACTGTATGTGGATATTGGCAGGTTGAGTTACACCCCAATAGCAGAAAATTTACGGCATTTATTTTTGAAGGGCGTAACTATCAATTTAAAAGGTTACCCTTCGGCCTTGTAAATTCTGTGGCAGTTTTCGTTAAATGTATGGACGAGATATTAGGTCATAGTACACTGCAGTTTACTACAGTATATGTAGATGATTAGTTGATTGCTTCAGATAATTGGGAGGAACACTGTAACCGGGTGGCACAAGTATTAAATAAACTAGAAGAAAATAACATAACGCTCAAACTAGAAAAATCCAAACTAATAGCCAAGGAAGTGCAATTCTTGGGTTTCAACTTGTCGGAAATTGGCATAACCCCAGCACAAGAAAAGATGGAAGCAATACAGCGTTTCCCGATACCAAAGAACAAGAAACAATTACAATCGTTTCTTGGTATCTATAATTACTATAGGAAATTCCAGCACAATTATTCGGAATTAACAGCTCAGTTTTCACAACAGTTATCGTCAAAGGAAAAGTGGAGATGGGGACCTGACCAAGACACAACCTTTGAGCTAATAAAGAAAAAATTTCTTGATACAGTAATGCTACACCATCCCAATTTTGACAAGCATTTTTATATGAACTGCGATGCTAGTGATGTTAGCCTTGGTTCAGTATTATATCAGGAAGACCAGGAAGGCAACCATCAAGTGATTAGTTTTGCAAGCAGAACACTCAACAAATGCGAACGAAACTATCATACGATGGAAAAAGAACTCCTGAGTATAGTATTTGCATGTGAGAAATTTAGAACATACATTTTAGGATACCCTATTACGGTACACACAGATCATAAGTCTATATCTTTCCTAAAGAATTGTAGATTGAAACATGGCAGACTGACGAGATGGACACTGACGCTCCAAGAATATAACATCCAATGGGAATACATCCCTGGGAAAAGCAACATAGCTGCAGACGTGTTGTCCCGAGTGAACATCATAGCCCAAACATTCGAGGGAGAAAAAGAAACCATCGCCAAGGTCTACCATATCTTAAAAAGCAAGTCTGAATTAGCCAACATATTATCTGACATAAAAATTCATCAGCATAAGGATCCTAAAATCTCACAAATAATCCAACGATTGGCAGAAAATGATGAAAAAATAATACAATATTACTGTACTCACAACCAAATACTATTCACTAAAACCAACCAGTCTAATGAACAGTGGAAGGTTGTCATACCGAAAACTATTGAGAAAGAACTAACAATTGACTACCATGTGCGTTATGGGCACATGGGAGCAGTCAAAGTAGTCAAGGCACTACAGGAACATATATACTTCAAGGACATGAACCGCAGGGTGAGAAAATATATTCAGAATTGTCATTTGTGCCAATTGGTCAAGTGTAGCAATGAGAAAAGAGAAGGGGTAATGATACCCATTACTTCAGCAGAAAAATTAGAAAAAGTATTCTTAGATATTTATGGACCATTTCCACGAAGTGGTGGCAGACACCAATACAAATATGTGGTGATCATATTTGACCACTATATGAAGTTCACAAAACTTTATGCCATAAACAGGGCAACAACTAACAAAATTTTAGACATTGTAATATCAAGATATATACCCGAGATAGGAAAACCACAATCAGTAATTACAGATCACGGAACGCAATTCCGAGGCCGAAGATGGCGAGATACCCTAATCCATCAAGGCGTGAAAACATACAAAACGTCTGTGTATGACCCCAACAGCAACCCTGCTGAGAGAGTGTTGAGAGAAGTAGGAAGGATTTTAAGAACCTACTGTCACAGCCAGCAGAGGAGATGGGAGGAATATCTATCCCCAGCTGAAGACTTCCTTAACTTAGCTTGCCACCAATCAGCAGATGAAACACCTTATACGGCTATGTTTGAGCGAAGACCACCCCGGGAAATTACAGAAATTATAAAATTTCCACCAGAAAGTGAATTCAGATTTAATAAAACCAAATTTTTCAATAATGCAGTCGAACGAGCTGACAAACTTAGGCTCAAATATCAGAAGTCACAACCCAAGATCATAAAATACGAAGTGGGAGACAAGGTACTCCTAAAAAATCGAGAACTCCCAAGTGCAATTGAAGGTATTGCTAAAAAACTGTTACTGCTATTCACAGGCCCATATACTGTTACCAAGAATAACATGAATAACACTTATGAATTACAAGACCCTATAACTAAGAAAATAAAGGGCACCTACAACCAAACTTCCATGAAACGGTATATTGAAATTGAAATTATGAAGAATGAGTGAAATATTGCGATGAAGATTATTTGTTATTGATACTAAATAAAAGGTGAAAATATAATTGTGAGAATAAATGTTGACTATATGAAGAAAGGGTGAAATATTGCGATGAAGACTATTTGTTGTTTATACTAAATAAGAAGTGAATATATTACTGTGAAAATAAATGTTGACTATATTGTAATTTTGTAATATAAAAATGTGTTCTAAAGAAATTATGTAAAGGATAAAGAAAATTGTGTTTACCCGTACTACATACAAGAAAAAAAAAATACGAGAAAGACACCCTACATCTACGGCATGAATTAATATATCCAAGAGCCTAGTCAACAAGTAAATAACAACTTACCCGTACTACACGTAAAAGAAGAAAGTAACAATACGAGAACAACAAGAATACTACTACAAAAATATAATACGAGAAAGACAAACACCACCTTTGGCACAAATATAATTCCTAGAGCCACGTCAACAAGTAAAATAACAACTTACCCGTACATACAAGAAAATTATACGAGACTGACACATTACATCTTTGGCACAAAATAAGATTTCCAAGAGCCAAGTCAACAAGTAAATAACAACTTACACGTAAAAGAAGAAAGTAACAATACGAGAAAGACACCCATGATCTTTGGCATAAATTAATATACTTCCAAGAGCCACGTCAACAAGTAAACAACAACTTACCCGTACTACTACTAGAAACAAAAATTATACGAGAAAGACACACACCATCCATGGCACTAATATAAACATATTATGATTTCCAAGAGCCTAGTCAACAAGTAAACAACAACTTACCCGTACAGATAAAAGAGGAGATAATGGACTAGATGATATACAGAAGAAGAAGAAAATAAGAAGTTGGAGGAACGAAAGCAAATAAATATCATTGATGTAGATAATAGATAACACACAACCACGAGGCGAGACACTAGAAGAGAGCCTATATCAAATGGGTTATATTTCATTTGACACCATGAGAATATATTCATGAATTGTATCCAGAGAAGTGAATCCTGAAAATGAAGAAGATCATGAAATGACGTTTAATGTAATATCAAGAGAAAAGATTAATTGATGATAAAGAAGAATGGAAAAATAATATATTAACGAAGATGATCATGAGAGTATACCAGTGATGAAATGTAAACAAACTATCCCTGTAAAATGTGAAGAATTTAGTTAAGTTGAATCAAGAAGAAGAGAGTATAACAATGTATAAACCGCAGATGCGTGAGATGATCCCAAGGATATTTATTATTTGTCGAAAGAACGACCACTTTATATTTTTGAATTAATTTGAGATGAATTGACTGATGAAAAATGCCAGCAATCATTTATATTATTGACGGAGATGATGTGCCTCTGTATTTATTGAAGTTAGTATGGCCAGTGGAGTTGTATGCCAAAGTGAGCCACTCTGAACTGCCCCAGCTAAACTTATGTTAGGGAATTAGGGAACTAAATAAACAAGGGAGATAATTACATAGAAAAGAAATAATTATGATTCAAATAGAAGAAAGTGAAGGGATATATAAAAAAGGCATAAGAGTCGACATGGAAATGTACAACAATTGATGAATTCTTCAATAAAAAATATATATACTCATTCAGAATTAATCAATTCTTATAGGAAGGCATATGTAACGTACCAAATTGGCAGTTACATAAAATAACTAATTATTACGTCAAGTGACGGGAGATCATGAAAATATTTCAAAGTACATAAAATAAGGAACAAGAGAATATAGACAAAGTGTGTATCTACAAAGGTATATTATTGAAACAATCCAACAAAGAAGAAGGAAGAGTAATATAGCATCATCGAGTACAAAAGAGAGAGAAAATGACAACGAGCCAATATAAAATGTTAGAAACCAGGCCCAATAGGTTCAAACAGTGAGGGGAAACAACAAAAATAATCATTAAAATGAAGAGGAGCCAACAGAGTCCAAACAGTGAGGGGAAACGACAAAAATAAATATTACAATGAAGAAGAGACAACTCAAGAACAACCACAATGATGGTAAAACAAACAAATTTATTTATTAGTATAAAATACTATGGAACAATGACAACCACGAATAAAAATATTGAAGAATATGACAAGACTAAGGGAACATTGATTATCACAAGTAATGTATAACCCAGGAAAACACCGATAGTGAACAACAATTAACCAGAAGAAGAAAGGAAGAAGAAGAGCAAAGGAAACATAACATGAAGAATGAAGATAACGTATGGACAATACAAGAGATCACCATTCACCAGGTATACAAGGAACTATACTAATGACCGGAAGAAGTGTAATGATTATTCGAAGATCAACTATAAAGAAACCAGTGTTTAGCATAATTGAGTAATCACAGACAAAAACAGTGAAAACTTAATATAAGTGTGACAACCTGTAACAAGTTAACCAATTTTACCCCAAATAAACACCACAGACAATACAAGTGAGAATGTTTATAACAGAGGGAAATGAGTTGCCATTATAAGTGAAAGAATCCAAGATTAACTAGTTAAAATGCACAGACAATTAGTGTGACCAGTTTAATCAAGATTGTAACACAACATAGATAATCATTAAGACCACCAAGAGAAATGTGAGATAGAACAGTAAAATAATTGTTCATAGGAACTGATAATAAAAGCTTTGTAAACCTTAAAATGAAATGTAACTGAATGCCACGGCCAGACAGAATAAAATATAAATAAAATCCAGAACAAATAGTAGCAAATAAGCTAGTTTGTTAGGTATCAAACAATCAATGTACCAAAAACTAGGTACAACACAACAAGAAATGTAATACCATTAGATTAAGAATACTTGTGTTATTGTTTCAACAAATGGTGTAAACATGTGTATTACTTAATAATTAAACCATTGTAGTAGAATACCATAATGAAATGATAATAGTAGAGTCAAATACTGCATAAGAATATGTTGCACATTGTTACCAGATAACTGACACATAACCTCATAGAAAGTGCACCTATAACATAAAGTCATGTATATTAATTAAACCAAGCAACTATCAACAGTTGTTTCAACCAAAGACTAATTATGAATAGTAATGCAAACTAATAAATAACATATGTACTGAAATACACAGCAAATGAATCAGATTAAATATGATATCATAAAGCCAAAAGAACAGAAACCCAATGTGACAAGTTAGTTAATCAAAATGCACTATCAAAACTTATTAAAAGATTACTAAAAATGTTATCAGTAGTTAGAGAAATATCTGATACTACTATGAGAACACATCACAAATGTAATAGTAGTAGTTTTATAATTGAAATATTAGAAACTAACTAGCTATCATTGTAAAACCAGATGTAAACAAACACTATACTAAGAAT
This sequence comes from Magicicada septendecula, assembly GCA_034769895.1. Classification (NCBI taxonomy): domain Eukaryota; kingdom Metazoa; phylum Arthropoda; class Insecta; order Hemiptera; family Cicadidae; genus Magicicada; species Magicicada septendecula. Next base: position 775,725,229 of record CM068367.1, read on the forward strand.
TGGAAAGCTTTCAGATAGCGAAAGACTGATAAATACATTAAAAAAACAAGGTACTACAATTGTACACTATTTTAATGTATAACATTATATACCTTATGTGGTAAAATAATTGAAAAAGTGACAAATTAAAGAAATGAGAACAGAAGGTATTTTTGATAATACTATAAGTATATGAAAAATAACATTTTTCATAAAATAAAATGTGAACAAATGTGAATAAATGTATATCTTATTGTTAGAATGTCAAACAAATGTAATTAGGTAAGGAATAATAGCGTTACATATAATTATAAACAATCGAATATGGTCGCTAAGGACGCCATTACCAAATATTGTTTAAATGGTAATTACAACTATTTTATGTACTAAAACGAAAGAGAAATGGACTCGAGACGTTTAATAATGAGTGTTATAGTGTAATTGGAACAAAATATGGTGAAACAAACTTATTTATATTAAGAATCACCATACGAGTTTGTGAAACGGCTAAGTGAGTTAATAATGAACGGATTTAATCCTTGTTTAGACTTAAATTAAAGCCACAAGTGTCCGCAATTTAATGCCACTAACCATTCAATGATACGATAATTAATAAAAAAAGTTATGACACTTATAAACTTTTCAGTCATTTTTTGTATCGATGCATACGTCACCCGTAGCCTCGAACCCAAGCGAAAACTTGTAAAAAATTAAAAGTTTTATTTAACCAAAGTGTTTTGGGGTTGAGAGTTTGACCCTTTAAACCAATCAAATGGCTTAAAATAACCAGACGAGAAGGAGACGCTTTGGTGGAGCAAGCATTCGTTCCGTATCACTCGACAGGCAAGGTTCACGAAGGAAGTCGTCAAAATTATTTTAAAACGTGCGCGTCACCAACATGAGTTAGCCAACATACACTAACCTATACACGACAGAATACTAACGAGTGTCCAGTGCTTTAAGTGAATTAAAATAATAACTCGACCAGTGTATAATAAAGGTCGTGTTTTGTGTTTTTTTAAAATCAGGGAGTACTCTATTTTAATTATTTTAACGAGTTGAATTAAAATAATAACTTTTGTTAGTAAACGTCAGATATTGTTTTGGGACTGCACTAGTCAAAAGTACTGAAGTGCTTAACCCATGATGAAAAATTATCAGAACTGAATAAATGAATCATAGCGCAATTATTAATTTAAAAAATAAATATTTTACGATTTTATCGTAATTGAGAAGATCGGTATTAATTTAAATATCGACCATCCATGTATAATAAATAGTCGCTCATTTGACTAAATTTGTTTGAATTAACGAATAACTAGTTTATTGCGAAAGTATTCTAAACGACTGATAATTATACATCAGATGACACATGAATAAAATATATATGTTTATAGTATTAAGAATTTAATAAGTAATAAACTTATTCGAAATAATTACTTATGTTTGTTAAGTAACTAACCTAGAAATAACAAATATAACTTTGTCACCAAGTAATGATTCTGTTCTCAAATAATTTTAATCCAATGAAAGCTATAACAAGAGTTTTTTTTATTCTAGACTTTTTCTCTTGCCAGTACATAATTTTAATAATTAACGAATAAATAATAATAATATTTTTAACAGTGCAGCACAGAGCACGTGTTTTCATCACAACTGCTGTATGCGTTTTGCTAACCGTACGATAGTACGATATATATCGGTTTATGGTACAGACTTTTATAATTTTAAATCTTTGTTTGTTTTTATCGTAATCCATTATTAAATATTGTTAAATAAGATAACATCTTGTAATCTGGTATCATGTATCTTCCAAGAACACACGAATTTGGTAATATAACTGAATAAAGAGGACATAACCTCGTTAACCAAAACCATTGTACCAGACATCAGTGTTACCAGCCTTGAGGTACAAAGAGCTCAAGAATTGTTTAAAGTAATTATTGTTTTGTAAAAATATTATTGATTGTTTTTTAAAAGAGTTCATGATATTTTACAATTGTTAATAAACCCCAATTTATTTACCAGTGGAACAGAGTATTTGATTTTTTTTAAAAATAGTTTAATTTTTTATGAACAGTTCTATCATAAGGTGGCGGTAGGATTTGAATATTCAATACCATTCAAATTGCAGTTACACTTTTAATTTACTTTATTGTGCATGTTCATTATTGATGATATTCAAACAGAATATCCATATATGTGTATCCAGTGTTTTTGCAGCAGAAGAAGTCACCAACAAGAACATCGAAACATCCACATATGGTGGGGAGGTTAACAGTGAAGTGTTAAATACTCTTTTAAACTAAAAAACTTAAAAGTGAACACCCACACGAATTTTATTAATAATCACAATCATAATAATAATCAATTTAAATTTTATCGTTGCAACAAATAGTTATGTTACATTACTCACATTATTAAAAACGATCGATTTCGGTCACAGACCATCGTCAGGTCACACAGCACACTTGCGGTCACAATATTGCTACGACAGCACAGAACAATCTACGCGTTTATCGAATGTGCCAGAAAGATCTCGATGTAAGCGTGTGGTGTACGTGCTACTAGACGCATTTTGCGAGAATTTTCTCGACTGTGCCAGGCTTCGCTCGGGCGCTCGGACTGTGTCAAGGCCGTAGTAATTACGTAGTGCACGAGAGATAAGACGCAGTTTGGAAGCAGCATCTTTCGAAAGTTGTTGACGAGAACCAAACAGACTGGGACCAACGTATACCACTATTCCTTATGGCGTATAGGTCGTCAGTACATGACACAACCGGCATGACTCCAGCAAAATTGGTGTTTGGGCGGGAGATTCGTCTTCCTGGGGACTTGATGTTTGGATCACCTGAGACTCAGTCCCAAGAGCCAAAGAACTATTCCTCACAATTAGAAAACCAACTGCGAGAAATGAATCGCTTGGCAAGAGGACGGCTGAAGATTGCCAGTGATAAAATGAAAACTCGGTATGACATTCACAGCAATAGTGTGGGTTTCCAAGAAGGAGATCAGGTCTGGTTGTTCAATCCAAAGCGCCGTCGTGGTCGCTCACCTAAGCTTCAGTCTAACTGGGAAGGACCCTACACTGTAAAAAAAAGAATTAACGATGTTGTTTATCGGATTCAACAGGAAGGACAGCGAAAGTTCAAGGTCGTCCACCTAGATCGCCTGGCTAAATACAAATTTAGAGATGCTTTGCCAGTTTGGGACGAACAGGCTTAAGGAGGGGGCAGTGCTACGACAGCACAGAACAATCTACACGTTTATCAAATGTGCCAGAAATATCTCGATGTAAGCGTGTGGTGTACGTGCTACTAGACGCATTTTGCGAGAATTTTCTCGACGGTGCCGGGCTTCGCTCGGGCGCTCGGACTGTGTCAAGGCCGTAGTAATTACGTAGTGCACGAGAGATAAGACGCAGTTTGGAAGCTTCTGGTGTGTGAGCGTGACTATAAATACATCGGTTAGCGGCCTTAGTTTTTCAGTTCCATGCGAGATTTTGGATAGTGCGGTTCGAGAGTATTAGTGCGATATATTTACAGAGCGGTTCGGGTTATTACTGTGTATGTGCAAGTAGTTAGTAGTGAAGTGTTGCGTTTTATATTCGGACGGTATAATTGTAATACAATTGAGTTTTAATATTTGTGGACATTTTATTGCGTGTGTACAGTTTTTATTTGATTTGTTGTAGAGACTGTGTTGTTAATTACGAACTGTTTTACTGTAACAATTAAAGGTGTGATTAGTGACTTAATTGGTGTCTTGTACTTATTTTGTTTCCACTGTACCTAAGACGATCGAGTAGACCGTCGTAACAGTGGTGTCAGAAGTGGGATGGTGGATTGCGTTTCTGCGTAGACTACCGGAGGTTAAATGACGTTACCAAGAAAGACTGCTATCCATTACCTCGCGTTGACGATACACTCGACACATTGTCCGGAGCACAGTGGTTTTCCACATTGGACCTGAAGAGTGGATATTGGCAAGTGGGTCTTCATCAAGAAGACAAGGAAAAGACCGCTTTCTCAACCCCAAGTGGCTTATTCCAATTTATTGTCATGCCATTTGGACTCTGTAATGCACCGGCAACATTTGAGAGATTGATGGACCTGATACTCCGAGGCCTGACGTGGAAAACTTGCCTTGTTTACTTAGACGATGTCATAGTGATCGGGAAGACTTTCGAAGATCATTTGGAAAACCTTAAGGAAGTTCTAACTAGAATTCACGGTGCACAACTGAAGCTGAGCCCGAAGAAGTGTTCTCTATTCCAGAAGGAAGTACAGTATTTGGGCCATCTGGTTTCGGCAGCGGGCGTAAGCATGGATCCTAATAAAGTAGACACCGTAAGAGACTGGCCAGTTCCGAAGAATAAACACGAAGTTCGGAGTTTCCTGGGGTTATGCTCATATTACCGACGTTTTGTGAAAGGCTTCGCTACTATTGCTAAACCACTACATGAGCTAACGGAAAATAAACGAAACTTCCAATGGTCGAGAGAGTGTGAACAAGCATTTAGAACGTTGAAGATTGCATTATGTTTGCAGCCAATTCTCGCTTTTCCAGCTTCCGAAGGGAAGTACATCGTAGACACAGACGCAAGCAATACTGGTCTAGGAGCAGTTTTGTCTCAAGTGCAGAACGGTGAAGAACGAGTAATAGCGTATTACAGCAAGACGCTTTCTAAACCAGAGAGAAATTATTGTGTTACAAGAAGAGAGTTGTTGGCAATTGTCAGAGCTTTGAGCACTTCCATAAATACCTCTATGGGAGAGAGTTTTCACTACGTACTGACCATGCTGCACTTGCAAGGCTCTTGAGATTTAAAAATCCGGAAGGACAGTTGGCAAGGTGGCTCAAACGTCTGCAAGAGTACAACTTCAAGGTACAACATCGGCGGGGGCGCCTGCACGGTAATGCAGATGGCTTATCACGAAGACCGTGCCCGGAAGACTGCCGACATTGCCACTGAAAGGAAGAACAAAACTCAAGCGAACATGTTGAAGCCATCACTGTAGATTTCCTGGCTGACGGCTGGACAACACAAGACTGTCGACAAGAACAGATGACTGATGAAGACATTGGACCGATCTTGACAGCAAAAGAGGAAGGTCGCCGCCCGGATTGGCAAGATATCTGCCATGGTTCCGAAGTGCTGAAGGGCTACTGGGCACAATGGGAATCTCTCACCTTAGAAAACGGATTGCTGAAAAGGGCTTGGGAAAGTGCAGATGGACGAGACATGCAGTTGATAGTTCCCCGAAGTAAAGTGCAGTCTGTTTTGAAGGAGATACATGATGGAGCATCTGGAGGCCATCTTGGCATTAACAAAACCCTTGACAAAATACGGAAGCGATTCTGTTGGCTTCATCTTCGCCACGACGTAGAGGAATGGGTTCGGATGTGTGAAATATGTGCTGCAAGCAAGGGCCCACAAACCAGAAGCAGGGGGAAAATGAGACAGTATAACGTTGGACAACCTTTCGAGAGAATTGCCATAGACATTGCTGGACCATTCCCAGTTACTGACGATGGAAACCGGTACATCATGGTTGTAGGTGACTACTTTACTAAGTGGGTGGAAGCCTACGCGATTCCAAATCAGGAGGTTACCACTGTGGCAAAGCACTTAGTTCACAACTTCTGTTGCCGTTATGGAGCCCCTATGGAAATCCATACAGATCAAGGGAGAAATTTCGAATCAGGAGTGTTTAAAGAATTATGCAGTCTACTTGGAATTCGAAAGACCAGGACAACGCCTCTGCATCCTCAGTCGGACGGGATGGTTGAGAGATTCAACAGGACACTTGAGCAGCATCTTTCGAAAGTTGTTGACGAGAACCAAACAGACTGGGACCAACGTATACCACTATTCCTTATGGCGTATAGGTCGTCAGTACATGACACAACCGGCATGACTCCAGCAAAATTGGTGTTTGGGCGGGAGATTCGTCTTCCTGGGGACTTGATGTTTGGATCACCTGAGACTCAGTCCCAAGAGCCAAAGAACTATTCCTCACAATTAGAAAACCAACTGCGAGAAATGAATCGCTTGGCAAGAGGACGGCTGAAGATTGCCAGTGATAAAATGAAAACTCGGTATGACATTCACAGCAATAGTGTGGGTTTCCAAGAAGGAGATCAGGTCTGGTTGTTCAATCCAAAGCGCCGTCGTGGTCGCTCACCTAAGCTTCAGTCTAACTGGGAAGGACCCTACACTGTAAAAAAAAGAATTAACGATGTTGTTTATCGGATTCAACAGGAAGGACAGCGAAAGTTCAAGGTCGTCCACCTAGATCGCCTGGCTAAATACAAATTTAGAGATGCTTTGCCAGTTTGGGACGAACAGGCTTAAGGAGGGGGCAGTGCTACGACAGCACAGAACAATCTACACGTTTATCGAATGTGCCAGAAATATCTCGATGTAAGCGTGTGGTGTACGTGCTACTAGACGCATTTTGCGAGAATTTTCTCGACGGTGCCGGGCTTCGCTCGGGCGCTCGGACTGTGTCAAGGCCGTAGTAATTACGTAGTGCACGAGAGATAAGACGCAGTTTGGAAGCTTCTGGTGTGTGAGCGTGACTATAAATACATCGGTTAGCGGCCTTAGTTTTTCAGTTCCATGCGAGATTTTGGATAGTGCGGTTCGAGAGTATTAGTGCGATATATTTACAGAGTGGTTCGGGTTATTACTGTGTATGTGCAAGTAGTTAGTAGTGAAGTGTTGCGTTTTATATTCGGACGGTATAATTGTAATACAATTGAGTTTTAATATTTGTGGACATTTTATTGCGTGTGTACAGTTTTCATTTGATTTGTTGTAGAGACTGTGTTGTTAATTACGAACTGTTTTACTGTAACAATTAAAGGTGTGATTAGTGACTTAATTGGTGTCTTGTACTTATTTTGTTTCCACTGTACCTACGACGATCGAGTAGACCATCGTAACAATGTATTAAAACAGTCACTATTTATAAAACGAATTTGTAGACATTGATTAATGAACTTGATACGTATTTTGTTAATTCACACCTCCAGACATCCATCCACTCATGTCATCAACCTGTTTTACTTTTGGTTATGGACACATATGTGTTGCCATTTTACTTTTGGTTATGGACACATATGTGTTGCCATTTTTGCAGTTTGGTCACTTCTTTTATTTCCTGTTATGTCACTATGGTTTCATCCTGGTGTTCAGTGAATAATTTTTTAAAATTTTGTAATACTTCTGTACTTTTTACAAATATATCCAAAATGAGACACTGACATATATTTTGCTATGACATATATTTTGCTAGTTCCCAGAATGCTGATTTTAAATCTTTTAGCATGCATATTTTCAGCTCTCCACAGTGTTGAAGGGCAGAATATATTGCTAAAAATTCAGTTTCCCTGCTAGATGTAGCAGTTGAAGATACACAGTATTCAAAACTGAGTTCAAGAATATAAATGCTGGATCCTGAAGAGTGGTTTTTGCAGTTCAGAGAATTGTTTGTATTAATGTGAAGAACATCTGCATACTTTGCATAAATTATATGTAATGCTACCTATCGCAAAAGTGTAGGGTGGTGTTTTTGGCAGAAGCCCACTACTAAGATGGAATAGGAATAACAAGTGGAATATCCAATGCAGAGGAAAAGAAATAAAGAGAGGTGTATGTTGTTTTTCTAGAGAGCTTATAACTGAAAGATTGTTCCAAAGCTTTGCTTCTTATTGCATGGATATAATTGGTCAAATAATTGGTCATTCCACATCAAATCAACCAATGCTCTGAACCTCACCATCTCAGATAATTATAATTTTTTGTGTATTTGTTCTTATGGTCAAAACTAATAAAAATACAAAGTTTTAGATTTTTTGGGCTTCTAATGTTTATGTTATTGATTTTCAAAAAATCGCATAAATTTGACCGTGTTTTGAAATCTTTAAACGGCTACAGTTTAAAAAGTATTTGACATAGAGGGCTTGGACTTGTACCATTTTATTCTGCTTTTATTGTGCTTTAATGTGATATAAAACACAACCATATTGGTAAAAATAATTTTTTCCCAAAAATTTTCAAAAAACTTTTTTAACAAATTTTCAAAAACGTATTTTTTTTTTGGAAAAAAATTATTTTGTTTATACACTTATAAGGCACATATATGCCAAATTTCAGGATGGGATGGCAATGGGATCATATTTAAATAAAATATTTGTAACTGTGAATCCCTAAAAAAAGACATTTATTGATAGAATCACGCTCTTTCTGAGAATCTGAAATCAAAATATAAACCAATAAAGATTACTGACTTCCTCTCAGGGTGTTAAGGGTAAAAATACAAGTTTATTTTAAAAAATTTGTAAAATCACTTTACTTACCAAAAACTATTTTTAAAAATATTTCTTAAATGCCTATTTTAAGTTCTCAGTTCCTTTTGAGAAACCTTTCTAGTGTCTTTGTAGATAGCATATTTTCTTCTTTGGTTAAGGTATACACTCTCCCTGTAGCAGTAAATGGTTCTACTTTCTGAAGTAATGTTTCACCTGGTACAGTTAAAATGTCACTCGGTTGAGGGTAGAAAAATGAAGCAGCAGGTCCTTTTGGGTGTAAAAAAACTAACTTCAAACTCACAGGTGTCGTCGTTCTTCTTTAGAATACATGCAAGCCACCAGGACTGATCATAGGCAATAGTTACAAAGCCTGATTTAATGTTTAGTATATCTGTCGTTGTTAAAAAGTCAAATGCCGTTACGGTGTTAGTAAACTGGTCTGAGCAGGATTGGTAATATTTAACATTGATTTTATTTTCCGAGATTGGACTGTAGGAATGGAACTTTTGGGTTCCAACAATTGGTATCGATTCACTAAAGCGCAATGCAAGTTTCTTTTCCATATCTTGATATTCTTTTGTAGAGCAGTACACAAAATCTATTCCAGATATTTTATCAATAGCAAATTCATACAACTGCAGTGGTGTGACTATCTGGCTGTTGTAAGGTCTTTTCAGACTGGCTTTAGCAGCAAGCCGTTTAACAGTGCCACCAAGTCCATCACATGCACTTTTTCCGTGTAACGTTGCGAAAAACTGCCATTCTGCTTCGATTCCAAAATCTGTTTGTGAAGACACAGATTGTGAAAGTTTTTCTTGTTTTTGTACTGAGCCGAACTACCATCGGAGAAGTATGTAATTTTCTTTATTTCAAATGGTATAGTTTCTTTCAATAGAGAAATCAACTCATTCTGGAATACATGAAACGCCACAGTATTATGTTCCAGGCAGTCAGAGATAAAAACATACTGTAAATGTTTAATTTTGTCTTCCCACTTGTAATACACAATAAAAGGATGCAGAGTAGCTTGGTTAGTTGTCCAATGAAATGACTGAACTTCATCTTGGAGTATAAATGAGTAATTTTCAGCAAAATCACAATTAATAACTAGTTCACCTGGTGCACAAAGTTTTCTTTCTTTTCTGAGTAGCATTCTTTTTGCCTGTTTGCAATGAATGAATGAGTTTTGAGTTTTAAAAGCATTTCCAGAAATTCTTCAACAAAGTCACCACTGTTTTTTGTTATAGATTCCATTCTACACCTATCAACAGTTATCCACTGCTTATACGTCACTTCGTCAATAAGCTCATCTTCAAATTTATTTAACAAGGCTTCACATAATTGTTTAATACCAGGACATTCCTTACATTCATCCATGTAACAATTTGGTGAGGGTGGATTGCACATTATTTTTGCAAGGCAACAATGATAAGATTTCAATGATGTATTATCCCCATGCCATACAATACTTCTAAGTCCAGCACCATTCATCATGAGTTTCACATTCTGATGTATTGTACATACACATACAGTATGTGTCCCACTTCCACCAGCCAAAATGCAGTTTTTTGGCCTCAACTGACAAAACTTGGAAAACCCTATATAATGAGTTGGGTACTTTTCCTTAAACAACGCATATAGCTCTGACAGATTGCCCAGCACCAAACGCTTTTGAATTTGGAGTTTTGAACCTCCTTGCCGTATCGTTACAAAGTCTTTTTTACCGGGCATCATCCTGCTAACTTCATCTGTGTTATAAAATTCTACAACTAAACTAGCAGTAGCTTCATCCAATGTTTTTCCTGGTTTTGGGTTCGGAGTTGATAAAATACCCTTTTCTCCCACTAAATGTTTTACTGACCGAGCCATGTAGTTGGATACTCCAAATTCCTCTTCAATTTGTTTAACACTCCAACTTTTAGGTAGCAATGTTAAGATTGTCATTTGTTCACTTCGTTTTCCAGTTTGTGAAAACTTTTCTTTCAACTGGTTTAATATTTCAGACTCAGCATTACTTATATCATCACTTTGAAGTTCACAATCATGTTCCTTTGAGGGCACTAAATGTTTTTCAAATGATGTTTTAATTTTCTCAATCTTCTTTGTATAACTTACAACCTTAGCTTTTTTCTTTTTGATCGGCGATTCGCCAATTAGTTCTAAAGATTTGTTAAGATAATCAATTGAAGCGTTTGGATCAACATATGTATCGTCAATTGTGCTAGGACCTGGCCCAACATTATCACATTCACCAAAGTCATTAGTCTTAAACTCATACAGTTTTTTCCTACATGTATCACATATTTTCATCCCCATTTGTATATCTAAATTTAGTGAGCACATCCATTCTGTAACATTTCTTGAACTTTTCACTGCTAAGGGGTGTTCTTCATCACCAAATGGATTGCAACACTTACCAGAAAAAACAGCCCAATTTTTCTTATCTTGTTCATTTGCCATTTTATCCAGGCATTAATGTTTCACTAAACAAGAGTCAAAAAGTATTTGCAATTTTCAAATAAAACTCACTGTCAAAATGGTTTAAATACCCTGTATTAGTTTTTAAATAAAAAATATAACTATACCTGTAATACAAAAAAAAAAAAATACTTCCTAAGAACAACTTCACTCATCACTGCACAGCAGGCAACTGAATGAAGAGATTACAACAATAAATTATCAAGCACAAACATGAAAGAAGAGTAGAGCCTGTGATGACTCAGACCTGTTTGGACTTGTTTATTTCAGCCAAATCAAAGCCACCTATTCAGACACAACAAGCTGTTACCAGTATTAAACACACGAAATATACATGCCTGAACTTGTATACTTTTCATTCTGAGACATAAATACTATATCTTTTCATATTTAAAATATAATTGCTCTTAATTATATTGATTTTTAGAATTTACAAACTTTCTTCAATATTTTTATGAGAATGGTCGCAAGTTATATTTTTATTTCATGGTTAATTGGTAAGATGAAACTAAAAAATAATCTAATACTTTACAATATTGTAAAGTGTCAGGTTACTTTAATTGGTTTATATTTTGATTTCAGATCCTCAGGAAGAGCGTGATTCTATCAATAAATGTCTTTTTTTAGGGATTCACAGTTACAAAATATTTTATTTAAATATGATCCCATTGCCATCCCATCCTGAAATTTGGCATATATGTGCCTTATAAGTGTATAAACAAAATTTTTTTGAAAATTTTTGGGAAAAAATTATTTTCACCAATATGGTTGTGTTTTATATCAAATTAAAGCATAATAAAAGCAGAATAAAATGGTACAAGTCCAAGCCCTCTATGTCAAAATACTTTTTAAACTGTAGCCGTTTAAAGATTTCAAAACATGGTCAAATTTATGCGATTTTCGATTTTTTGAAAATCAATAACATAAATATTAGAAGCCCAAAAAATCTAAAAGTTTGTATTTTTGACCATAAGAATAAATAAACAAAAAATTAGGACATTTTGAAACCTTAAGGTCCAAAATTATTTTTTTATTGGTTGATTTGATGTGGAATGGGTGATATATTCTTCAGGTGTTTTGAAGAATTTGATTTCTCAGTGAGCATGGTTAAAAGACATGGTGGTAATTTGAGTCTGCATAGCACTAATTGATACAATTCTTGAACACCCCAAACAGATGCACTTGGTTAAATTCTAAAGAACTTGCAGGTTTTTAATATTGTAACAACAAGACTCAGTACGTTCTAAAAGCCACACCTTGTTTGCGTCAATTTGTAACATGACTCGCCTCTACTTGATCTTCTTTCTATCGCTAACGATGACGATCGCGAACGCACAATAACCAGTACCGAATGTGTATCTTTCTTCTCCTTACCTGTCCTTATATTAATGTACCTTAATTCCTGATAGGCGCCAAATTGTTTTACTAAAAACAATTAAAAGTTTCTTCCTGCGTCGTCTTCTTTTCTTCGATAATAATTCAAACTTACCCAAACGGATTGGCACGAATTCAAATCTCGAGTGGAGTCTGAGGTGTTGCCAACCTATAATTCTGGTAAAAAATTTTCTTCACTGCTACAGTACACAATTATTAAGACATTTATCAAATAAAACAAGGAATGATTGTTAGTGTTCAGTACTAATTTATTAGTGTCCAGATTCACTGATTATTTATAAGTTAAGTACAAAATATTTGTTATAAAAAAGTTGCTCCGGCTATCAAATTTTACTCGCTCATAGGGTGGTCAGGCGTGTCTTCGAGCGTTCTGGTTAATGATACACTGTTTTGTTCAGAACGATGAATAAGTTTGGATTACGGCAAAATAAACAAGATGTTTATGAAAGTACACAACCTTACATCAATGTTAATTAAATACTATACAGGTTTACTTACAATTCGGTTCTTAGTGTCTAAAAAGTGTGTCGACTTCTAGGCATCGCATGAGGTTAAGTTACAGTTTCACATACAGTTTTAATATATATTTTCAACTAATCCTTGAAAGAATTTATTATACCAAGTTCGGAGTGAGAGTTATTGTGTTGTGGAAAAGTTAATTAATTTTATTCGCAATTATATAGAATTCATTTATACTTAACAAAATCTTGTTGTTTCTTCTGATTAGTCCCAGGTAATTCTTCCAAATATTGTTGATTATAGTATTTAGTTCTTCATCATTCGGGTTTTCTTTTTTTTCTATTTTATTTAGTCAATGTTTTTTAATTTTAATTATTGAATTTTGATTTATTGTTTCATCATGGGTTCGATGGATCCAGATTCAACTTCTATTATTCATATTTGTTCATTTTGAGTACATTTCCCTCTTATTATTTTTTAATTAGAGCGGATTCAGTTTGGCATCTGCATACCTTGAGCTTTAATAATGGACTGGCTAAAATTCTAATGGTTTTCTTAATTCCAAGGATAATTCCCTGCTTCTGATTGGTTAAGAATTTTGTTTACATTGTTATGAAAGCTTGGGTTTTTTTCACCAAATTGACCTAATATTTTATAATTGCTATAATTAATTGGTGTTATTACCAATGTGTGAGATATTAACATCAGTGTCTTTATTTTCTTTCAAAGATTAATTTGATATCCCATAATGCTGGGCTTGGTCCTGTATTAACGTTTTGACCAATTTGCTAATGTTATTTTATTACATATTTCACTTATTTTTTATGTTTACTCTATTTCTAACATACTCTTATGGTTAGATAGTTGAAATTAACAAGTCACTTTGTCTTATTTCTCAAATACAATGGTTAATTGCTTATAAATTGCTTTTTCTGAATTTTGACAGTTAGGCATTTTATAGGCCTAAGCTATAAATGTCTAGAATTTCTTAGTTTACACCATTTAAACATTACCTATTACTTTCATAGGTTCTGCTTGCCATTACTTAGTTATAGTATCTTTTTTTGAATGACTTTGGGCCATTTTACAATAAATAAATGTTATTATAATTTTAAAAAATCATTCCTTGTCTAACATCCTTTTTTCCTATCTTATTACAATTGTGAGTATTATTGTGATTATTAAACTTATACAATTGCTTGTCTGTATTTTCTAATATTTCTTACACAAACGTTTTACCCCTTAATCTTTCTGTGGTAACATATAACATTAAAGTGGTTTATGGTCTTTTCATGATCCAGCCCCATTCCTTCTTTTAAAATACAACTTTTTTAGATAAACTAACAACAGCTTTGGTGCATGTGTCTTGACACCATTTACAATATTGTGATCACCATCCTTGTTACTATTTTGTAACATAGGATGTTTTACTATTATTTAAATCATAAGTAATTTGTTTCTTAGTTATTAACACAATAAAATTGGTTGACATACTAACTTTGTTGTCTACCATTTGTATGAACATTTAACATTATATATTTATTGAACAAAAGAATTCATTTAATTAAATCTAACAATATGTTTTTTAAATTGATCTTATTTTCTAATAAAACTTATTTTTTAATAATTGTCTAACATAATCCTTATACCATAGGTTCTACACACTACTAATGTTTCTTATTGTTTATCTGTCAACATTTTATTATTGTTTATTACCACTGTTGTTTTCTTTTATTACTACTAATATCAGGGTGACCGAGCTTTGCTCGGTTTTCACATTTATTTATAAATATACAGATTAAAAAAAAAACATTATTTATTATTAATTATTTATTTATTAAATAAATAGCAGCTCGTCTTTGAGCTGCTAGTTCGCGCATGTCTTGGAGCCGCTGAGTTCTTTGTTATTCTGGTTCTCCTGCTCGTCTTTGAAGTGTACGTTCGCGCATCTGATCTAAGCGTCATTGACAATCCTCAGCAGGTTCAACATTTTGTTTTCTTCTTTTAAGATCGTTAGTCTCCTGAGATTGAGAATCGGTGAGATCATTAATGATCCCAACTAATCTATTGATACATGTCGTCTTTGCTTTCCGGCCCGGTCTTACAGAAGTGGGAAAATTTTCTTCGTTCGAAGGTCCAAAGTCCCTTGAGGTACCAGGAACAGGTTATCAGCCGAACTGGTCACATGTTCCATTTGCTCCTGACGTTCATCTTCTGGCTGTTCCTGTGGTCGCTGGTTAAAGTTAAAAGTTTGTTTTTTTGGAGGACGTCCCTTGGTAGGCATACCACTTACTTCAGAGAATGCAAAAAACACAACAGCGTATAGAGAACACTTAATAGTTTAGATTATGTATATACCTCAGAGAATGCAAAAAACACAACAGCGTTTAGAGAACACTTAATAGTTTAGATTATGTATATCAGATAGATTGTACAAAAATCGTTGCGCAGAAACCCACAATTGTATGTCTCAACTCTTAGTTTGTTTATTTACAGTCATAGCAACATCTGTTAATATTATTTATAAATATCGATACTGCGCCGTTTAGGCCGCAGGTTAAAGACCTATAAAGACCCGACGGTATCGTTAGAGCCATTTCAAGGACATACATAGATAAGATTATGTCTCAACTCTTAGCTTGTTTATTTACATTCATAACAACAGCTGTTTATATTTATTTATAAACATCGATACTGGGATTGTATGTCTCATCTCTTAGTTTGTTTATTTACATTCATTGCAACAGCTATTTTATATTATTTATAAACATCGATAAGATCTATTCTTTATGAACAGAATTAAAATTAACGTTTTAATTTCAAATAAAAAATATTTTTTAAAAATATTTGTTGCTGGGTGACAGAGTTATAACAATAGCAATTGTTGTGTGAATATTTAAACCTACATGAATTAAAATGTATACTTAAAAGACCCTACAGTTTAGGCCTTAGGCGATTTTTGCGGAAAATGAGACCTAGCCCAATCGATTTTTAGTGTCCAAATATGCTTAAGTACCAGATTTCGAGAAAATTGTTAGAGCCGTTTCCGAGAAAATAAGGACATGCATACAAAGATTGCTCGCTTAATAGTATAAGATTAATTGTTTATATTAACTCATCCCTATCCTATCTATCACCTTCACTGATTACACTGGTTAAGTGTTTATTAAACTACAGACACATTTGTAATACACTCTGTTTAAATTCACAGTAGTGATTCATCTTCAGATTCTTTAAGTTTACAACCACTGTTGCTATCATAAATTAGTATGGTTCACTGGTTATCATTAACACTCACTACCTACCTCTCACTCTTGGTTTAAATTAGTTTTGACAAATCTAATTTTAAAGTCAGTTTTTTAAAACCTCATGTGTTTGTTTTTTTATATTAGTAAGGTTATTTTAAAATACATAACATTCTAAATCACAAAGTTTGTCCTACAACTTTGTGTAAAGTTAGTTTTTTGGGCTATTGACATTAGTCCCTATAATTCCTTCATCAAGTCTTTATAATTCGATTCTATTCTACCCTTTCTTGGTAGTATTTTTATCATCATAATATAATAACAATGGGTTTACATGTTTATGACTGGTGGTGTACTTTCTTTTACATAACGTGGGTAATACATGCCACAAAATGAAATATTAGTTAGGTTTTTTATTCGTTTACTTTTTATTTTATAGCCTTTATCTGGCCAATCACTGGTGTTGGGTCACAGTCATTTGTCTGTCAGTCTAGTCTATTCACTTATTTATTATCTTTGTCTGCTATTTTTCTTTTTTATTCTCTCATTACCTTTGTATAGTTATTGATCGTTATGCTTCAAATTAGTTTACTTCTCTTACAGCTATATTATATTTGTGGATCCCCTATAGGGTCTGAGTTCTGCAACGTTATAATATGTATGGTGGCTGCACCACTCCAGACTTTCCAGCCATAAGTAATTTTTCATCTGTTGAATTGTATGTAAATCTGTTATAGTGGTTTGGTGTCTGCTCCCCAGTTCCTGTTTGCAATGCTGTTAGATTATTTCATAGACCAACTTCACCCCATGAGGCTGTTACTGAGTTTTCTAAAGTAATTTTTTCTTGGAGCACAGTTCTTAGTATTTTTGGAAAAAGTAATTGATCAGTCTTACATAACAGACCTTCATAGCACTAATTATCAGAAACATGTCCAAGTACTGTATGTGATTGTGCAAAGTGTCTTTTCTTTTAGTATCTTCTCATTATTTTTTTAATTCAATGCATTTATCATCTAATGTTTACTCATGGATTAAAATGAATTTGCAGATATGATATAATTTCTTTCAAGAATTTACTTTACTCTCTTAAGAAGTGACTTCTTGCATGTTTTAGAAGTGAGAACTTCATATATAGTGCTATGGTGCCTGGCTCACTCCCGTACACCTCACACTCCTAGGGCAATAAACTGATTCAACGTGCCATGAAATAGCTGACAAAAAAAGCAATGTTGACAGGCCAATCAAACCTCTTTTCCCCATATAGCTACCTATAAGTTCTCCACTGCCGCAAATGTGTATGCTTTAAGCAAATCGTAGTATTTTAAAGAATGTTAGCATGTTTTAAATGTTTAAATACTGTTACAAGAACATAAACAGATTGATCATTTTATTCTTTAATTAATCTGTTTCGCATTTGATCACATCTGATGACAAACTCTTTGTCATTTACTTCAAGGGCACCACCAGAGTGCAGCCATTTCTGTCTCTTAGTGTATCACATTACATTAGTATTAACTTCAAGTCTGCCACCAGAGAGCAGCACCGAACAAGATTTGGTGATTACACAATCAACTTAATTAAAAAATAATTCTTATTTTTTTAATAAAAAATTGATGTTTTATACTGCTCATATCACAGTCTACTTTTCAAGTAAATATTCCATAAATCATATGCTACATTGAACAAAATTATTTGTTACATATGGTTTGTATTTGTATGTATACTGAAAATAGTACAGTGTATGATACGATTCTATTTATGTTCATTGTAAATATCAGTTTCTTATAATAAAACATATTTAATCACTACTATGCCCTCATCTCATTTCATTATCCGTTCACTGTTATTTGATGAATGGATAGAGCAAATCTCTCTTACTCCAAATACAACGAACAGGCTTTTACACGTTGAATCAGTTCACTCACCACTCAACACTGAAGTTCTCATTTATGACATGTGTCCCAAGACACACACATTTTTTTTAATAAGAGCTTTTTTTGCAATTAGCTGTCCGTTCTCCTCATATTAGGTGCTTTCCAAGCAGGTGGTTGAATAAAAACAAATTGCTGCACTTCTCTAATTAATCAAATTAATCAGTGTATGAGTACATATTTAGGTAAAGTCTGTTTCTTCTAAATTAAGTTTTCTTTTAATACATCGAGAGATCTTTTACCATATTGAGTGGTGTGTGATTTTTTCCTATAGCTAACTATTTTATTTCTTTTTTAATTTTAAATAGATTGTTAACATAACATATATATGAAATGTGAAAGAAACCTGATCATTTGAGTTTTAGAAGATTTCTCAAGAACCTTCACTGAAACCTGTGTTTCTTAAAGTTTAAATACTTGTACCTGAGTAAAAGATAATTTCTGTGTAAGATAATAATAATTGCTTGAATATAACCCATTGTAATTGTGAACAACAAATAAGTGAATGCCAGTCTAAACCTGAATGAAATATAGAAATTGATTCATACTTGTATTAAACAAAAAAGTCTGTAACTATAATTTATCTTCCCAATATATAAGAATATGATGAATGTGCTATATTTACTGTAGATCTGGCAGTTCTGGTCAAAAGATCTAGGACTTGTAAAATTTTAGCAACTCTTCATTTTTTGAAAGTGAAAGTGACATAAGTTCATCAAAGGTTATATTAAATTTAGACATCGTGTGACCAAAGGTATCTACTAAACTCAGATGTGATTATTGTAGAATACTACTAAAGATATGAAACAGATTCTACTAAAGAATACACGATTTTTTGTAATTCGCCTTATAATTTTATCTACTTCAGTCAAGTGGAATATGATTGTGTGTGTGTGTGTGTGTGTGTGTGTGTGTGTGTGTGTGTGTGTGTGTGTGTGTGTGTTATATCAATTAGTGTGCATTTAATGTAAATGCTTTAAAAATAACACTTATTTGTTTATTTTATCAAATTTTTATTGTTTTGTCTTGTTATAAAGGAAGTTAACAAAGTAGGGGCAGCACTCGGTGTAACATGCAAAGTCATTCGAGGTGAAGAACTGAAAGAGAAGGGAATGGGGGGCATCTATGGTGTTGGTAAAGCAGCAACGTGCCCTCCTGCATTGGCAGTATTGTCTCATACTCCTCCTGGTGCAACTCAGACTATTGCATGGGTTGGGAAAGGCATTGTCTACGATTCTGGTGGACTCAGTATTAAGTCTAAGGTATGCTTGAAAGTTTTGTGAAGAATTTCTAAGTTTCATGTGTGGCATGTTATAGAAAATGTATAGTTGTTTGTTACGTTATGTATACAGATATCTATGTCCCATACGCTCTATGAAATATAACATTCAATTTGCTCTTGGCTTTCCTGTTCAGTTTTCTGCATCTTTAATTATACTATGAGTTAGAGACTTGTTTTTGGTTATACACAATTTTTAAGTAAGATTTGTTTCAAAGTTTTTTTAAAATAATTTTCTAACTGTAGTTTGTGTTAACAAGTTAACTCTTTCCCTGGCAGTGACATAAATACCCAATCCTACATACCAGTGATGGATAAATTTTGTGTATACCTTTATCTTCCAACAAATCTTTCCAAACCATTTTAATTAATTTAAAACAAATACATTTAGTTTAGGATGAAAGGGGGTGCTACCCCATGAAAATACAGAAGACAAATTGTCTATTTCATCTAAACTATCGCTTGGTTCGCATTTGTCAACATCTTCATCTCAGAAATTATCACTCACAAGCACTTCACCATCTGATTAACAAATAACGTGTAATATTTCTCTTTGAGAATGAGACAATACAATCAGGAATATTCTAAATTTTCAAGTACAGACATTAGACAAAAAATCATGGCATTACTATGTGTACACAGTAAAATGCAACAAATTTATATACTAAAAACTATTACCACAAAACAAAACAAAACACACTAAACACTAAATATGGTGAACTAAGTAATCAGCCAATACTTTACAAAAATAACTTGATATAACAGTAATGAAAATAAATCAAAAATATGAAAACAAAAAGGACCACAGTGATACACACACACACACACACACACACACACACACACACACACACACACACACACACACACACACACACACACACACACACACACACAGAACTATAGCTTATGCATGTGCAAACGGACAGTTAACACACAGAAATTACACTGTTGCACACTACTGTATAACAAAATGCCCAATTAACGCTTTTGAGCCTTACAGCTTATTTATAATCTGGTGATGAGCTGTATTGCTTTAACACCAGATTTTAAATATCGAGTATACACAATCCCAGCAGTGAAAAGGTAAAGTTTTTCTATTACTATGTTTGATCATTACTTAATAATATTCATTGGGTTGGATGCACATGTCAATTCAGCCACTTGTAGTTTATAGTTCTTGACTCCATGTTATCCCACCCTTACTTGTCAAAATATATATAGAAATAATGTATAAATTCAAGTAACAGTTCTTCATTGTTATTATAATTTATTAGACAGCAGAAAAGGGGACTTCATAATAAACTTCATTTGTAGTGACAAAACATATTTCAAGTATGGACAGATTTTGTTTCTTAATGATACAAACTTGTTATGTGATCTCATCTGCATAATATTTTTGGTAGGGTGACCAAATGTCCTGGAAATCACAGGATTTATCCAGGAATGGACTACCAGGATGCTTATTTGATCTGAATTCACAGTAAAGTATGAGTATTTTTTCTTATGATAAGGATGAAATAAGGAAAATTGATAGAATTAATCACAAAAAATAGGGTAGATTTCTATTTCAGTTGTGAGGGCAGGGAATGGTGTATGCTGAACGTCTAAAACTGTACGTTGTTATTTTCAATGCCATTTCATGAACTGTTCTTATATATGAAAAGTCAGTGGTCAAAGCAGGTAACATGTTACACACTGGCTGAGATTCTTCAGATTTTCAACAGTTTTTAAATGGGCTATATAGAATTTATAAATATATTTAAAAAAAAAATCTGGTACACTGAAAGGTACTCATGGTTGAAGCTTTCAATAAGGAAGCATTAAAATCGCGCGTGTGTGTGTGTGTGTGCGCGCGTGCAATAATAAACAATAAACAACCATAAACTTGAGAATAACTAATAAGCTCCATCACCTATAGAATTGTCACTGTATTGAATAAAATATATTATTAGATTAAATCAAATTAACAAATTTTATTTTTTTAAGCTGTGAACAAAGTTTTTCATATATAATGAACCTTAGTGTTAGCCAAGAAAAACTATATGCCATTACCGTGGTTAATGGAAATTTTGCTGTATTTTAAAAAGTACAAAAATAAAAATACAGAAATCTCAACCACTCTTCTATTTTGTTAGTAAAATAACAATTGAGAAGCACATAACCATTGTTTTGTTGTTGTTATGAAATCAATAAGTAATAAAAGTCCCCAAAAACTGTATAATTTTTTAAAAATTGATAACCATAATGCGTAAATGATGAATAATTTATTCCTCACTGTTAACTTTGTATATTTTTAACATGATAATGTTTTTAGGCTGGGGGTCATTCCACAAAATGCGTCATCAAAACATGTAACGCTTCCATACTTTCGATTCCCCACAGTCTAGAAATCTTTTGTTTACAAAACATTATCATGCTTCGATGTTTCGGTTTCGTCAAAATTCTTTATGCTCATGTGTGTGTGCGCGCGCGCGCGTGTGTGTGTGTGTGTGTGTGTGTGTAGGGGGAGAGAGAGATATAGATTTTCCATAGGTATCTGTACTTTTCACAAATATATGTAACTGATTTCAATTTTTTTTTTGCAAACAGCTTACAATGTGCTTGAATGTGATGAAGAAAGGAGGCATATATTTGCCTCTTCCAACCATTTTTGTGGTGATCAGTCTCATAAACAAGAGAGGATCTGTGGGGTAAAAGTGTAGATACTTGTGGCAAGTTTAACAGAAATCGTGTGGTGCATTCAAAAGTTACTGTAAGACATACCCTAACTGACAGACAGATAAACCCAAACAGTCAAGTCAAAACTGAGAACTCACTTTGCTCACTCAGTAATAGTAATAATAATAATAATAGTAATAGTTCTATTCAAAGAATGTATGTTAGAAAATATTTCCGATACCTTAAGGAAAAAAATTATTTTCTTAAAATGTTCTGTATTGTTGGTTCAAATGATGTGGCAACGATTTTAGGCATCAGTAATTTTTAGTCATTATTAAAAAAACAATAAAAAATAAAATTTTAAAAATATAAGTGATAAACATATATATATATATATATTGTAACGCAACAGAAATGCTAGCATCCGTGTTACATAAAAACAAGGTTAACAGAATAATAAACAAGTCAATATCTAACCCCATGATAGAACAAAGATCTAATAATTACATTTATAATTATAGATAAAGGTAAATAAGGATGCAAGGTAGTATTAACAAGAATAAACGAACCTGTAAGTTAGATAATAGTTGATGATATATGTTCAGTGAAGAGCAAACAAAAAAATGAAACAATAATTTACTTTATAGTAATAGCAAATAAGAATTTTGAGTAAGAGATATTATTTTGTGACAACAAATATTATGATAAAGTTTATGTTATGTTATACCAAATATGTGTTGAGTTAATGAAAGATAATGAAACAAGATGTATTATTCAATGACTGTTGTAGAATGAATTGTGAAGCAGCTAATTAACGTTAATAGATTTGAATTTTCTTATATGTGATCCATAGGTCAAGATAAAATTGTTATTAGATATGGAAAAAATAATTGTTTATGTAAATGTTAATAGTTAAGATTTGATTATATGTATGAATTTATGTGAAAGGGGCTATAGATGTTTACCAGTTATAAACACAGGTAGATCCGTTTACAATAAAAGGCCTAACAGCCAAAACCACTATATAACCACTCATAACATAAAGGTTAGGTACATCAATTAATAATAATTAATGAATACGATTTGAAGAGCTAGAAAAAAACATTAAATTAATAATGATATATAATAAAATTTATACAAATTATGATAATGCCATAATGCCATGATATCGATTAATAACGTTTAATATCAAAAAGGTATTAAATATAAAAAAGAAAAAAAAAACAGGCTTATATAAAAAAACCAGCAGAATATGTGTAGAAAATAATAAACCAACTATCTGTAAAGTTACATTCCGATAGGACAGCAAATTGATAAGGAATAGACAAAAAATATATGAAATAAACACTATATTCAAAACATGTGGAAGGAAGAAAAATCATGTGTTGCTAGGGACGACAGAAAAAGAGGAAGTTGTTGATTTGACAATAATTGCTTTGATGATCTGAATGTGATGAGATTAAAAACCCAAGAAATGTCTATTTAATCGGAATATTCTAAATTAGCAACCACTATTATAAAACACAAAATCCTAATGATAATATTTATGACTCTTACCAGTACAGTTTAACCAAATAAGACTATAGTATGAAATCACAATAGAAAATAAATAACTGGATTCTACAAGGAAGGACTTGAACTGTCCCATATCCGAAGGGAATTGATGATATATTAAACAAATAGAAAGAATTAACAGTATCACAATTAATAATATACACTACACCAGAAGTTATAACCTTTCAAATACACGGAACAACACTAACTGCTTCAACCGAGAGAAGAACATATTTGGATCCTGGAGTTGCAGAAGAAGCATCAATCGGGCTGTAAATCAATCCAGAGAGCTGTATTTCCGAAGTGGACAGGACAAGAATTCCATTTTATTAAACCGAAGAAAGAATATCGTACGGCATAATTGTCCAGAACAGTAAATTTATCAATCAACCGCCTACACGATTGGCTTCGTTCTAGTCTGGTAAATTATTATTATATTAATCATACTAACTACACAACACTTCAAATTTGTAAATCTTGCATTCTTATCTATGTATTTTTAATCTTCCCCACAGTTACAAGAACCTTCACACCCTGAATTAAATTAATTACAAATTAAAACACACTATATAACTGAATTTAAATAAAGGATCGGAGTAATCAACAATCGATTCACGCAATCTATAGCCCAAGCATATGTTAGTTAGAACATATCTTATTCAATGTTAAAGAAGTAAACAAATAAAGAACCTTTATATAATTGCAAAATCTTGTCATTTGGAGTATGATTTAATGAGTTGGGAATAAAAAGTAACTGAATAAGTATAGAATAATTGGTTAACATAAACAGTGAAATAACCTATAAGTTTCGTTGAGCCGATACTACAGCGCTTATAGCGGAATTATCTGACACCAAAGAGAGAGCATAAAAATACAAAATTAGATATAATTCTCTTCAAGGTATAATAGGGTTGAACGAAATTACAGAATAACGCATTAATTATTTAAGTTTCAGGTACAATAACACTGATATTTTTTAGAGAGCTAAGTTAATAATAATTAATTACATCAATATATCCCACAACTCCAAATATCTCAGATATTTAAATAATTAAAATAATTCAAAACACATTGGCATAGGTTTAGTAACAAATTGACGCCGGCAACGTTGGGGCGGAAATAACGAGAATCCCGCGACCGTAAGAGACAACGTAAGAGCCGAAGGTTTAGTAACAAATTGGCGCTCAACCAGTGTAGGGCTTAGGTTAAGTAAAACCAGAAGTATATTAATATTACTTAACCAGAGCAGGCAACTGTGGGAGACTAGAAATTCAATAGAGAAAGATGATACAAAAGGAAACGAAAATGCAAGGACAAGAGAGACGATTAAGTTACGCGGAATGGGCGACAGTACTATTTAAGAAATTCAGCAAAGAGATGGGATACATAGAAAAGAATACCAATGATCACGAAAGAGCGCAAATGAGTCGCGCGAATGCGTTGGGAACACCAGACGACAAAATGACATTGAGAGAGATTTATGATGAATTGTGGGAATTAGATGCCAGGTGTAATAAAGAAAAGACTATTGGGACGAGTAACGAAAAAGACGAGAACAAGGTGGAAAGAATGACGGAAGAAGATTGGGAAAGATGGGACGATAATGAAGAACAAATGAAAACCGAAAGAACAGGAGTATACGCCCAGGTGACAGAACAATATACTCAGGAAGATTATGAACAATGGAAACGAGAAATAAAACCACCTGAAAACCCAATACAAACAGAAAACAAAGAATTAAGGGAATGGATCAGGGTGATGTTTGAACTATCCCGAGAAGATATGTGTCAATGGAGGAAAGAACACAATCAAATAGATGAATTTATAGAAATGCCAAATATTAAAAAGATAGAACAATCCAGTGTACAAAAGGAAGTAAAAATAGTCAAAATGAAGCAACAGAAGAAAATACCAGATCAGTATAACAAAAAGGAAGAATTGAGTATACAGGAGATGTTTAAACTACTATTGGAAACTTCAAAGAGACAGGAGGAAAGTTCAAAGAGAATGGAGGAAAACTTAAAGAATTACAGGAAAACCATGGAAGAAGGTTTCAAAAGGATGGCGGAAACAATGGATGGGTGTTTAAAGAATATGTCCAGAACACTAAACAGCACTTCCGAAGGTATTATAGTAAATCCGAAAACAGAAGAGAGTGGCAAGGGAATAGAAATTAGAGAAGACCAAAATGCAGTGCTCTCTGAAAATAAGGATAGAAAGGACAAGGAGAAGATCCAAACCATAGAAGAGAATATCCAGAAAATAAGGAAAATATGGAGGAAGAAAATGGTTCATACAAAAGAAGAAATGGAGATGAGGAAAGGTGGATTGATTAGTGCGTTTAACATCCCAATTAATGAACGAAGGGAGTTGTGTAAGGGGAATTATAGAAGAAACGTTATGAAAATAACCAAAATAACCCACCATAGAACAATCACAAAAACATTGAATAAATTTAAATATTATGTGAAAATATCAACGGTTAAAGAATATATGACCAAATCAATTATATCATTAATACGGAAGATACCCGTAAAACATTTGATAAATAGTCCAGATATCCAAGGGAATGGAAAGATGGAATATACCAGTGATTATGCTAGAATAGAGGAGATACGATACCTGATAATTCAAAAGGAGCTAAATATAACTGTATACCCTGACTTAAATGAAGACTTTGCATCAGCCGAGTTACAGTACTGGCTTTGTATCATGCACAAGAGATATGAAAAAAGTGAAAAAATTGGTATGAACACTGCAGTCATCCGGACAACGGGTGCAGTCGAATTAATGGACCATGGTTAGAAAAAGAAACAGTCAACCAGAAAAATGGGACTGATGTTATGAAAACTGACCAGGCAACCAATTGGAAAGAATACAGAAATATTATTTGATAAATGAATAAATTCTAAAATATAATAAGAACAACTTATTACCAGTCTTGAAGAGAAAATACTTGGAATTTAAAAAGAATTTGAGTTGAATACTACCACTAAATTCTAAAATACAATAAGAACCACTTATTATCGATTTTGAAGAAAAAACACTTGTAAATAAAAGAGAATTATTATTAAATGTTTATAAAGAAATAGTGTGAACAATGAATAATGAAATCCCAAGATTACAGAAGAAAGCGAGAATTATTATTAAATGTTTATAAAAAAAAAAAAAAAAAAATAGTGTGAATAATGAATAACAAACCCCAAGATTACAGAAGAAAGCGAGAATTATTATTAAATGTTTATAAAGCGTGAACAATGAATAATGAAATCCCAAGATTACAGAAGAAAGCGAGAACTATTACTAAACATCTACAAGGAAATAATGTGAATGATAAATAATGAAACCCCAAGATAAAAGTTTTTACCTCAAATCTACCTATGCAAAATAAAGAAAGAGAAAAATCATATGACCTAAAATACATACCACATTGCCAAATGAAGGAAACAGCTTCAGTAAACGATTGAATGTAACCAATGTAATGTTAAAGAAGACAAGAAAGAAAGATTATTTATGAACATAATTCATTGAAAAATAAACAGCCAAAATAATGAAATACGATAAGAAGAAGAATAGTTGGGCTAAGGAATGTATTTAGTCAGAAATACAGTTATAATGATCATCACACAACAACTATTTAGAAAATATTGAGATCAGAGAAAAAACAAATGAAGAAGATACTTAGCATTACAATCACAACAAAAATGATTACAAATGATAACTGTCAAATTTAATATCAAAGAATGTTTAAGGAACTAAAATGGAATCACAAAATATGAAGGATAGTAATGAAGAAATATAAAAGCAACAAAGGAAAAAAAATTTTTTTTCCCAAATATTTATTATTAAATAATTAAAGAGATTATTAGGAGATTATTATATTTTATAGCTGACTGTAGATGAATTCCAGCAGTACTACAGGGTCCGGCAGAGGAACCTGACGGTTTTCTAAGTGAAATTATGACCAGAATAAATAGTTTATAAACAAAATTTTATTTTAGAATTAAAGTACATCTCAAAGCATTTTACTTGCATGAATTACTTTTTGAAAATCGCATTCTTTTGATGGTGTCCCTCATTTTCAACACATTCTTCGAGCCGTAACGGTAAACCGTGCATTACGCGCCCCAGAACTTCCGGAGAGATTGCCGCCACTTCTGTCCGAATATTCCGCTTCAAATCCACGATTGTCCTTGGTCGGTTCTGGTACACCCTATTCTTGAGATACCCCCACAGAAAGTAATCGCAAGCGTTGAGGTCGGGCGATCTTGGAGGCCACTGAACATCCCCTCGGTGTGAGATCACTCGGGCTCCAAACATCTCTCTCAATTTATTCAGGGAAGCCCTTGCAGTGTGAGCAGTTGCCCCATCCTGCTGGAACCATGTGGTTTCCAATGCAATACCATGTTGCCGTGCGACATACAATAACTCAGGTGCGAGAAATGTTGTAAGCATGTGAACGTAACGTTGTGAATTTACAGTCACTGCATTCCCCTCTTCGTCTTCAAAGAAGTAGGGGCCAGTTATCCCGGAAGACGTTTACCCACACCACACAACAACCTTCTCACTGTGTAACGGTCGTTCAAACAGTTCTTGAGGATTCTGCGATGCCCAGTACCGGCAGTTCTGCGTATTGACATAACCACACAGATGGAAATTGGCCTCATCGGTCATGAGCAGATTGTTTAACACTTGGTCATTCACAATATTCACAAGTCCATGGCAACAATGCATGCGAATTCTCTTATACTGGGCACTCAGTGTTTGCACTACAACAAGTTTGTAGGGATGAAAGTCGAGTTCCAGATGCAAAATTCTGCGTACGGAGCGGTCAGAAATCTGTAGGGCACTTGCGTGTTTTAATGCCGATCGCCGAGGACTCCTACGAATAGCATGACGCACGCGTTCAACATTCTTCGGGGTTCGAACAGTACGCTGTTTCCCTGGTGGTATGACCAACGCTCCATGGCGACTGAAATGCTTTGAGCTGTCGAACACATGAGCGCAAGCTCGATTGCAGCGCTCCATGCTACACTCCACAGAACTACTTCAAAAATCGTCAGGTTTCTCTGCTGGACCCTGTATATTAAGATGTGGTTTGGGCAGCAGAGTATGAAGCCAAACAGTGCCTCTCTGAACTGTACCAACGCATGTATTAGGGATTGTTAGGGAAATTAAATATTTAAGGAATATTAGAATAGTTGCAAGAATGACTTCAGTTTCCAAAAGAGTAGGACGAAGAAAACAGAAAGAAATGAGTTGACAGAAGAATAATTGAGAAATACAGTGATTATAGTAATTATAAGTAGAAGAGATGTGAAACTAATGTATCATTGAATATTGTAGCCAACTATCAACAAATAATGTTTACAGAAATTAAAAATTATCAAGAAGGTTAATTGAATTGATGAAATGTTATTAAATAAAAAAAAAAGTATTAATACTAGTCTAATGAAGTTACGTTGAGAATCCCATCGTCAACCATTAACAATGAAATGAAGAAAAGGCATGTGAAAAAGACAAGTTTATTTGACCTAAACTTCATTCAGGTAAACTAAACTTTTTTAGGAGGGGGAGCATATGTAACGCAACATAAATGCTAGCATCCGTGTTACATAAAAACAAGGTTAACAGAATAATAAACAAGTCAGTATCTAACCCCATGATAGAACAAAGATCTAATAATTACATTTATAATTATAGATAAAGGTAAATAAGGATGCAAGGTAGTATTAACAAGAATAAACGAACCTGTAAGTTAGATAATAGTTGATGATATATGTTCAGTGAAGAGCAAACAAAAAAATGAAACAATAATTTACTTTATAGTAATAGCAAATAAGAATTTTGAGTTAAGAGATATTATTTTGTGACAACAAATATTATGATAAAGTTTATGTTATGTTATACCAAATATGTGTTGAGTTAATGAAAGATAATGAAACAAGATGTATTATTCAATGACTGTTGTAGAATGAAGTGTGAAGCAGCTAATTAACGTTAATAGATTTGAATTTTCTTATATGTGATCCATAGGTCAAGATAAAATTGTTATTAGATATGGAAAAAATAATTGTTTATGTAAATGTTAATAGTTAAGATTTGATTATATGTATGAATTTATGTAAAAGGGGCTATAGATGTTTACCAGTTATAAACACAGGTAGATCCGTTTACAATAAAAGGTCTAACAGCCAAAACCACTATATAACCACTCATAACATAAAGGTTAGGCACATCAATTAATAATAATTAATGAATACGATTTGAAGAGCTAGAAAAAAACATTAAATTAATAATGATATATAATAAAATTTATACAAATTATGATAATGCCATAATGCCATGATATCGATTAATAACGTTTAATATCGAAAAGGTATTAAATATAAAAAAGAAAAAAAACAGGCTTATATAAAAAAACCAGCAGAATATGTGTAGAAAATAATAAACCAACTATCTGTAAAGTTACATTCCGATAGGACAGCAAATTGATAAGGAATAGACAAAAAATATATGAAATAAACACTATATTCAAAACATGTGGAAGGAAGAAAAATCATGTGTTGCTAGGGACGACAGAAAAAGAGGAAGTTGTTGATTTGACAATAATTGCTTTGATGATCTGAATGTGATGAGATTAAAAACCCAAGAAATGTCTATTTAATCGGAATATTCTAAATTAGCAGCCACTATTATAAAACACAAAATCCTAATGATAATATTTATGACTCTTACCAGTACAGTTTAAGCAAATAAGACTATAGTATGAAATTACAATAGAAAATAAATAACTGGATTCTACAAGGAAGGACTTGAACTGTCCCATATCCGAAGGGAATTGATGATATATTAAACAAATAGAAAGAATTAACAGTATCACAATTAATAATATACACTACACCAGAAGTTATAACCTTTCAAATACACGGAACAACACTAACTGCTTCAACCGAGAGAAGAACATATTTGGATCCTGGAGTTGCAGAAGAAGCATCAATCGGGCTTAAATCAATCCAGAGAGCTGTATTTCCGAAGTGGACAGGACAAGAATTCCATTTTATTAAACCGAAGAAAGAATATCGTACGGCATAATTGTCCAGAACAGTAAATTTATCAATCAACCGCCTACACGATTGGCTTCGTTCTAGTCTGGTAAATTATTATTATATTAATCATACTAACTACACAACACTTCAAATTTGTAAATCTTGCATTCTTATCTATGTATTTTTAATCTTCCCCACAGTTACAAGAACCTTCACACCCTGAATTAAATTAATTACAAATTAAAACACACTATATAACTGAATTTAAATAAAGGATCGGAGTAATCAACAATCGATTCACGCAATCTATAGCCCAAGCATATGTTAGTTAGAACATATCTTATTCAATGTTAAAGAAGTAAACAAATAAAGAACCTTTATATAATTGCAAAATCTTGTCATTTGGAGTATGATTTAATGAGTTGGGAATAAAAAGTAACTGAATAAGTATAGAATAATTGGTTAACATAAACAGTGAAATAACCTATAAGTTTCGTTGAGCCGATACTACAGCGCTTATAGCGGAATTATCTGACACCAAAGAGAGAGCGTAAAAATACAAAATTAGATATAATTCTCTTCAAGGTATAATAGGGTTGAACGAAATTACAGAATAACGCATTAATTATTTAAGTTTCAGGTACACTAACACTGATATTTTTTAGAGAGCTAAGTTAATATTAATTAATTACATCAATATATCCCACAACTCCAAATATCTCAGATATTTAAATAATTAAAATAATTCAAAACACATTGGCATAGGTTTAGTAACAAATTGACGCCGGCAACGTTGGGGCGGAAATAACGAGAATCCCGCGACCGTAAGAGACAACGTAAGAGCCGAAGGTTTAGTAACAATATATATATATATATATATTGTAGCATAACAAAATTATCACATTAAAATTTTAACTTAATGCAACATAAATAAAAAAGAAAAGGTCCATAGTGAGTGAGAAGAATGAATTGTTTAAAGATTAAACTAAAGAAACTGTATATTAAGTCAAATAAAATGTTAGTAAGCATAAACAATAACAAAGAAAACTATTGGTCAAAATAACTTACTAGGTAAAAACCCAATAAACCAGCAGTATACCCAGTAGATTGGGGAAGCAGTAAAAAGGAAAGAAAAGAAAAAGGAGATAAAAAGGTGAAAACAATATTAATAAGGGAAATTTATAAGGTCAAGAAGCAGAGAAACCACAAGACAAGAAATTTACTAATATAATAATGAGGAAAGGACAAAATATGTCAAGATTCCTACAAAGAGCCTAGAAATAAAAAGAGCTATTCCAAAAATGTTAATAAAGGAATACCTACCTTTGAACTAAATTTAAAACCAACATATTTAGACCCCGTAACTCAAGTTACAAGATACAATCCAATGAAAACCGAGTTGTAAACTAGATATAAGTATTATATGTAACAACCAAAAGACTACCAATAGTGTAGAAACAAACCAAAAACTACCATAGTGTAAAAACAAAAGACTACCATTAGTGTAAGAAATATAAGGTGAAATACCATAATAAATACAATAAAAGTTAGATACTACAGTGAGTGTAGAGAATAACCAGTGACACACTATAATAAAAAATAGTGTAGGAATTAAAAATTATTTAAAAGGGCTGACAACATTATTAGTGATAAGAGTTTTTTAAAATTAGATATAAGAAATAATATTACCCATAAAATGTTTTTTTTAATTACAGTTAAGTAAATTGTGACAAGGACAATAAATACCAGAGGACAGTTCATAACTAAGGGTATAACTAATAATAAGATGTTTGTTATTTATTGTTAATCAGATAATATGTTAGATATAAGGTGATAATAGATATAAGATGTTGTTATCACAGTTAAGTTGTTACCAGAAAAAACAAATACAAAAGACAGTTAATGACTGAAAGTATTATTATTAGTAATAAGATGTTTTAGTATAATTAAATTTGTTACAAAAAGAACATAAAAACAAAGGACAGTTAATGACTGAAGGTATTGTTAGTAATAAGATGTTTCTATTATAGTTAAATGATATATAAAAAATAATAGGCATAAGATATTTTGTTATCATTGAATGATACAGTCAAAAATAATAGATATAAGATGTTTTTGTTAAATTTAGGTGATATATGAAAAATAGTAGATAATAAGATGTTTTGTTGTATTTAAAATCATGTTAACTAATTTTCAAGTTTGTAAGGCAGAGAGGCAAGTAGGAAATAGGAATGTTATAATTTTATTTAAAACTGTAAACCATATGAAAGGTACAAAGCAGATTAGCTAACACAACACTCTAGATAAAACAGACCAGTAATGTAAACCAAAACTATCTATCAGAGAATCAAACTACATAATATAAGGGATAGAATTCAGTCCATACAACACAGAAATTTGAAAATGTAATTAGTACAGATACAAATAATAATGAATGGAATGACAAAGGAAAGAAAATTAACTTTTTTTGGAAATAAATAATACTAGGCCTATAATGGTAATCAAATCAGACTAAAAGGTAAATTAATCAATATTGAAGTGTTATAACAACAAAATTATGAACAACAAAAGATAATCACGGAGTGATTAATATTATTCCATGGAAATATTATCAGAAAAACACTTATAAACCATTTAAACACTAAATTTGTACAAAATATGAGGCCTACAATAATTATCAAAAATTGTAAATTTTAGGCTTAAATGAACTTAAAACAGACCTAGCTATATATCCAATTATGTAAAATTAATTTAAGAATATTGCTGAATAGTTAGATTTTTGTAAAACTAAGAAATGTTTGAATTACAGCAATAAATAGGAAAACTTGTTAGGTATATTTAGAGGATGAACCAAATCTGAGACATGTACTTTTATAAATAAACAATGGAAAGAGGAAAAAGACATATCATAAATTACCCTAAAACGACGACGTTCAGAGTTTAGTCTATTGTTAATCGTTAATATGACCAGTTGAGAAATTACCAACAGAAGACCGAAAAAGTATAATTTTGTGCAAAACCGTGAGTGTAGCCTCGAAAAGTGCAACAGAGGTTAACTAAATAAAAATAACACTAACAGATAATAATTAACACCTAACTAATTCAGAACAACAGCAATAACACTATCTAACACGAGCACAAGAAATCAACGGCCATTTTGAGAATATGTTAACCTGTATTAGCAGAACACGAATACAACACATTGAACACCGGACACTTCACCAGTAAACCATCACGAAACAACATCGCAGGAGAAGGGAGAACACTCTACACTATATTCCAGGACAACTACAACTCCGCAGAGAAGGGAATACTCATTTATTTCGGTGGGAGAAGCTCAACCAGTATCCGCAGTGCATAGCAGAGAAAATCGAGGTTACGGCGGCCATACTTAATTTCCGAACGAGAAGGACACAGCCTGCTTGAAGCCAGTGACGTCATTTCGACGAATGGTTCAATATTACTTTTCATAATTGACAATTTACATAATAATATTGTTTTTTCAGCCATAATGATTTATTTTAAAAATTAGTGTAAGAATTGTATCTTGTTCCTTGCCCTCTGACCATTTCGACTCGCTAAAAGAATCCTAATTAATTAATCTTGTAAAAATATATTTTGTCAATCTTGTTCGCTACCGACTTGAGCAGATATCAACCAATGCCTGGGTCATGCGCAGCCTGAATGGCGCATAATTTAAAATGTCAATAAATGAACATCATTATTCAGTTATAAGAGTTTGTATTTATTTGTATAGTGAATGTTAGCTAATCCTTCTTCTAAAAAAATAATTTACAGTGATAAAATGAATATTAGAGAGGAAGAAGAAGAGCAAAGTCAGCAGAGAGAATCAACAGATCTAACTACACAATTAAATCATTAATAGAAACAAATAGTTTCGAACTACAAATTCATACCTATTTAATTGGAAGTAATTAAAGCACGCAATTAATTAATTAATTAATAATTAATTGAATTAATTAATTAAACAAAAAAAAAATAAGTAAAATTTTATAACTTACAAAAATTTTTATTATCAACAAATCACACTTTATTATCATACATTATTTATATTTAATTTATTCTTAGTAATTGGGAATAATTACCAATTGGCGAGATCAC
This sequence comes from Magicicada septendecula, assembly GCA_034769895.1. Taxonomy (NCBI): domain Eukaryota; kingdom Metazoa; phylum Arthropoda; class Insecta; order Hemiptera; family Cicadidae; genus Magicicada; species Magicicada septendecula. The sequence continues at coordinate 775,759,700 of CM068367.1, forward strand.
TAGTGGGATTTCAGTTATTATAAAATCAACTTAATAATTATAAAATCAATCTACTAATTATATATTTTATATTTGTAATAAAAGTATATTACAATATATATATATATATATATATATATATATATACCCTTGATTGAAACAGATGGCATAAGTAGTGGAAGTGTTAAGTTTTTAAATTTTCTGAATAATGAAATTAACATTCACTTTACCTTGTTTGTTTACATACCGGTTGCCATCTTGCATTGCTGCCAATCTCTAAAACCAAATACTTACCTAGTTCGTGAAAGCGTATTTTGGAGAGCAAATGGTTGTTGAAAAATAACCAACTCGTTTTGAAAGAACTATTTCAACATTATTTTATTAAATCATTTATCAAATGCATCTTTCCTTTTTGATCACAAACTTGTACATTCCCTTCAAATTCCCTGATGCAAACTTTATCAATTCACCAGTCACATTAATTACTTATTCAAAATAAAATTTATTAAGACAGAAACAAAATGATTTTTTAACCAAACACAAACCAGCGCTTCATGGTTTTCTTATAATTACCATACCCACACACTCACGCACACACATACCATATCTTATTTTCCCTTATGAGCTCATTTTTTATGTTGTGTTCTTTCAATTTGTATTTTTTAGTTTTAAATTTGAAAGGAAATTTGGATAATTCTGGTCATCTTTTCTGGTTACTTATCTGAGAAATTGTCCGAAACAGTCCAACTTCCTGAAGGACGTCCCGTCACTCCGCACATTTTCTTTACTGTCACCAATTAAATAAAAAATAAATTATTTCATTTTTTACTATTTAAACACTTATTTCTTTTGTTTTTTACATTTTTTATGTGTGGGCGCCTGCTATTTAGTTTCGGAAATTTGGTTAGTGACCGGCCGGCACAAGGTGTAATTTTTAACTGGGCAGAATTGTACTGCTTCGAGCTCTGAGATGGTGGGGGGGGCACGTGATCACATTTCATTGTTCTATATATATGACGAAGCCAATTTCTGAGGCGAGGTCGACTACGCCTTGCATTCCAAGTGACGTTTTTAAAGGATCGGTACTTACGTAATGTGGCGTGACCGGTGACTTCATCGGTCAAAGTTCGTATGGTGAAATGTAACTGTTTTTTCTTGCGTCTGGATGTTGACCTTGACACTATTTCACTCGCTTGCTTCCTACGTTGTTATAATTCATGAATAATATTTTCTAATTATTATTTATACTTTTGTTCCCAATAAAATTTACCCTTTTTATATATTTATTTATGTTTATGTCTCCCAAAATATTAGGTGGGCTGAAATGTCCCGTTACAGAAGGTATTTGATATGCACATTAGTTTCATCATTGAAAAAACTCTTTTTTGACAGTTTAAAAGTTGCTACTTCCGTTAATTTTATTAACAAAATATATGACTACCAAAGCTGGAATTCACCTACTCACTCCTGTGGTGTTTATGAATGATTTGCTGATTTTTTCTAATTGCAAATTCCATTTTTGAAGTGAAATGAGAGTATGTAATGATATGGTTTAATGAAATGTGTTTATGAAATATATTATTTTGTAAATCTGAAAATATGTTTATTTCTGTTTAGGAGATATGTTTTGACATCTGGCATTGTGTTGTGTACAATTTTGATAAGTCATAGTATTGATGTTTGAGGGCTATTCAAAAATTAACCTCCAATTGGTTGGTAAAGGGAAACCTAATTAGAAAAAATATTTTACCATTTACAAAAGTTACATACACATCTACTACTTTTCCACAAAATCATCGTCCACTTGCATATACTTGTTATATCATTGCAGCAGCTTTTGCAGCCTCTTCTGGGTAGCCAATCAAACCCTGTTTTGGTGACATGATGCCACTTGTGCCTGGACTCAGTAGTGAACTGGTCTTGACTAGGGTACCAACAGGTCGTCGTCGTCCATACAGTCATCTGCTAGTTCCATATTTGTGCTTCTGTGAGTATGCAGAATCTGTCCTAAGTGACATTTATGCCTGTGACAGCAGTTACTGCCCTGTCATTGTAGCCTTCTCCCTGATAAAGTCAAATCAACAATTCAGCATCCTGGACTACTTTTATCAACTTGTGATTGGACAGAACAGTTGCTGCTGTTCACAGGCGTGCTGTTTTGGGCTTGTCCTGCAAGGCCCTCAGAGCAGCCAAACCGTTTTGATCTATCTTTCCATCACTAAGAACCTCAGATAGTTCCACTTGTCTGATGCCACCCCCCAGCAGTTGGCTGATCCCACTTGTCCAGCAGTTCATGGGAATATCCCCAATATACTCAGCAGACAGTGGCACATATGAAAAAATACTAACACTTACATTACAACTGTTGGAAGAGGCAGTGACAGGGTCCATGTTTTACCGGGTATTATTCAAACAGAAATAGATAAAATAGGCTGTGCATTTGCTTGTAACATTGTAAACAGATACTGGTCATTACTTTCCATGTGCTGTGTTGTTGTGTATCATCCAGTCAGAGGTTAATTTTGAATAACCCTTGTAAATCTAGATAGTGTGGTAATTATTATTTTTGACTAAAGATGTATGGTATTGTATACTAAACTATGCAGGAAGTATTATTAGAACCATGTGCAAGTATTGTAAAAATTAAGTATTTCTTTTGTTTATGTGAATGTAAATTACATCATTGTGCCAAAAAGTCATCATATAAACATATTGTAATAAAAGTTATTTCTTTTATTGTAATCGTTTTTAACTGAAATAAAAATATTAACTTAAAATTAAATGGGCATGTATACACAAAGTGTATGTACATTTTTTTGTTACCTTTATACCAATAAAGTGATATATGATTCAGAAAGTTATAAATGTGAATAATACAATGTTGTAGACTGAAATGCCAGGAATGAAACGTGACTGTGGTGGTGCAGCAGGTATTCTGGGAGCATTTTATGCTGTTGTTAAGCAAGGGTTTACACAAAATCTACATGCAGTCTTTTGTTTAGCTGAGAATTCTGTTGGACCAAATTCTACCCGTCCTGATGATATTCATACTTTTTATTCTGGCAGGTATGTTAAAAAGTCAAAATAAGTACATTCTCGAGCTTACATTCTGATTAATAGGAGTATATTCAGTTAATGAGTATAAAGTTTTCAACACATGGATTGTGAAGTTGCTATTCATTAATTTTATTGCTTTTGAATGTGACTTCACTTTCTGTTTTCGTGTAACAAATGAGTCATTTTAAAGTTAATGTACTTCGCCTAAAATATATGGAAAATGTATAATCACCATAATTAATTTATGATATTCAACATGCTGTAAACCTCAATAAGGCTTTAAAACATGCATATCCTCAATAAGGTTATTTTTTCATGCATTATAATATAATTATTATTATTACAATTTTAAAGCATTATATTGGTCCAGTAATAGTCCAAATTAGTGGCTTACATCTGTTGAAGTATTAATAAAAAATAAATAAATTGTTGAAAAACGCCTTTTTTATTTTATTTAATTCATCATCATCATCATCCTCAAGGTGTAAACCAACAATGGTTTGTTCCGGTCTCAAATAGGCAAATATTACAGCTGGTCACTCCAGTGCTTCCTCGGATGTCCCACACCTCTCCGTCCCCTTGGCTTATAGTTCCATAGTCCAGGGCATACATATCCAGGGGACATATTCACTACTAAATTGCCTCAAATAAGGAATAGCCGGACGGATTTTATTTAATTAATTAATTAATTTTTTAATCAGCTTCACTTAGTAATATGAATAGTAACTTAACAAAACATGCTTATGATGTCAGCTTAAGGTTTCTTTTATTATACCATTTCCTGTATTGAACAGTTTTTCAGTGTAGTTTTTCATTAGCTAAATTCCAAACTACATAAAAAATAACAATTTGTGTATTTTTCATTTTTATGGCCTTTGGTAATGAATAGTGAAATTTCTGTACTGTTTAATGTACCTCCTTGTATTAGGAGTAGTGGTAGTGATGGTGGTGGTAATAGTAGTAGTAACAGTTGCACTCTTATGTTTTATTGTTTTTTACTTGCTTGTTCATAAAATTTTATAGTCTACCTACCAAACACAAACTGTTTCACTGTAAGTCTTTGGCATTATTAAAATACAGTGGAAAACATTTAATGTTGAATGATAAGGACCAGTTGTTTTCCTATGTTAACTGAATTTTGTGTTAAATATTCAAGAGTGAGAAACAATATGAGAGAATAAAATAATGCAATAAACAGTTTAATAGATGTATGTATAAAACTTTTTATATGTCTGTTATGTCTCCTTAAAATGTAGTTTATACATATTATAGTCTTAGGGTTTAGGTTTCCTTGAGAAGTAATTTAGTATGTTTTTTAAGTTAGAGTTATTGCTTAATTTTTCTTATAATAATATGTTTTTTCTTTTGACACAATTTTGTACTATTTTATTTTCAATAATCAAGTATAATTTTTTGTCTTGGTCAAACATTCCCCTTCCGAATTGTCATCTAAATATCGACATTAAAACCATATCTAAAGTAGCTCAACAACAAAACAATATTGGCAGGGATAGGAACTGATATTTGCACTACAAACTACTGTACACGCACAAATCAATTCAACTGAATTTTCTGTTAAATTAACACCAACCCTCGAAAATTGTTGGCGTTTCCCACTCGCCAGATACCGTTTCCCGCGGGGGGGGGGATAAAACTTTATTATTTAATATTTAGCATGTACCGCTACATTATTCATTACCCCAGTTTATATTCTGATAGTCCCTTATCGAGTTGAAGATGAAAAATAATTGATTAAAAATAATCAAGCTGGACTAGGCTGAGTGTTTCCTCTTGTGGCCACTAACATGGCGAAGTCCCGACAAGAAATACCATTTGTCTATTGCTACACCAGGGTTGCAATCTTCTAAGGGTGGTCCATTTACTGCCAGCTGCATTAGATCTCCTAATGAAGTGATGTCCAGGGAAAGTCTCTGTTTCACTTTTATCCTGTTAACGAAGCTAAATCCCCGTTCACAAGATGCTGTTGTTACTGCCATGCATGCAACGCCGTAAAATACTTTCTTTAGCTCACCAAAATGCTCAGGAAACTTGTACAGAGTTTTTAATAGCTCACCCAGTCCTTTGAAGTTATTTGCTCTTCTTTAACCATCATTTTTAATTGAAGCCATTCCGATAGCAAAACATCCTCATTTATATCACCAGTAATAAAAACATGCACCAATTGAAGAATCTCCTCATTGCCATATGCAGTTAGGGTGTCATCTTGAGGAAGGCACAAGAAATCCAGAACGTGGCACTTGGTGCCTACTACAGTCTCAAGTGTATCAATACGGCACTTCAAGTAATGAACTGTGCTTTCGATCAGGTTATTACGGATTGATTTGTATTCTTCCTCCCCTTGAGACGTGTTTGTGAGAACAATTCCTTGGTCGCCTTTGTATTTTGAGCAATTCAGTTTCTCTGAGTCTGAAGTGTCAGAAAGGTATTGTTTCACACTGGATCCTTCAGATGAAAGCAAGAACTGAACCATTTCCACCGTTACCATCATTGACGATCGTACCTGTGAGACCAGTAACTGTTTCAACTGTAAAACTTTACAAAATGGCTCTAGTTTCCCATACAGGTCAATCAAAAAGTTTAATGTTTTTACAAACTTGTATGATGTAAGGATTTTTAGATAGCCTTTTGCTCTAGCTGCATCCGTAGCTTCTCCTGTTGTAGCTTTCCGGTTCGTTATATCCTCAAGATGGATGACCAGAGGTACGAGATCATGCGGCAAAGCTTTCAAAGCATCAGATTTACTATATAGCCACCGTACATTGTGAATATTTCTGAGTTTTACTATCTCACTTTCTAAAGTTTTTGCGGTGTTTTTAAGCTCATGGAGGCGTTTTGAGGATCGTTTGTAAAATTTGTATATGTTCTTGACAGTTTCGTCAAGCTTTTCTAGGTAAGGGATGGAATTGGCAGCATCAAGTATGGCCAATTGTAGACGATGCACGGCGCAGTGAATGCTAATTAAATGCGGAGCTTCTTCTTTCAAACGAAGTACGAAACCTGACTTTGAGCCAACATAGACGACGCCCCGTCAGTTCCCACACTAACCATGTACTTTTCTCTTCTCCAATCAAGCCCTAAGTTATCCAAGAGCCCAGTATCAGCAGTGAAATACAACTCTGCCCTACCGCTCTCGAGAGGCACAAGGCCTAAAAGGTCTTCTCTTATCTCCCCTTCACACACATAACGAGCATAAACAATCACATGTTCCTCAGCACTTCGGTCCGTGGAACCATCAATCAAAATACTGAAACACTGAGCATTTTTTAATTTTTGAACCACATCTTCTTGTAACTGTTTAGCAATAAAATTGATGAAAACTTGGCAGTTTTTATCGTTTACATATTGTTTTGTCTCCACATTTACACCTAATTTAGTTGCAAGGGCAACTTGCTTAGGGAAGTTGGTAAATGGTTTTTCATTGATGCCTATAAAATAGGCTATGTTGAATAAAGTTGTTAGATGCTCAAACATAGAAGACTCTATTTTCTTAATACATTTGGCAAGAGGAGCTTTTCCTGGTTCTGACTCTACTTCAGACCGCGTTAAATTGTCCATATGTACTAGGCTTTTACCATGAAACACAAAAGTTTTCTTTTTCATGGAACCAGAAAATCCTGCTACCCATTTTGGGTCACTATTTTGAGGGTATTTAGTGCATATAGTACATTTTGCGTGGTCGGAATCGTAAGCTAGTCAGGGGAAGATATCCAGCCAAGCTCTTTGAAATTTTCGTTTCCCAGAGGAACCGTAAGTAAGCCTAACTCCACTAGAACTCGCGTTTTCCACAGTAGGCATTTCAGTTTCCCTACTAGGCCCGGCACGTACATCTCTAGCAGTAGACGTCGCACTCGCAGACTCACTAGGCGTCGTCGTACTGACAGTAGAACTTTTTTAAAGAAATAATTAAGTTTAATCTGTTTCATTATGAATAAAATAACACACGAAAAATAAAATACACACTGAACACGATCTTAGAAATTGAGAATACTCTTAGTACACGAAACAATAAATCACACGCGTAACACATCCGGTCAACTCAACAATAATTAGCAGACTGTACAACTTGGAAGGAGTGACAAAGGCTGGCGGCCCGTGCAGAACGGCATGAAATTTCTGCTCCCCTCTCTCAGCAACACTATTTTGTTCGACGTGGTTTAAGATGTTTATATCCAACAGAGCAGTTTTGTTTATAAAATTCACACGGTGACAGCTAACTGACGGCCTATGACTTCAACACGCGCCTTTACTAAAACAAAAACATGATGTGTTTTGGTTTAATAGACGTCCTTCTTTTTTCCATTTTTCATTCTTTCTCTCCTCTTTTCTCCTTTTTTTCACAGTCAAAACCCACTTGCCACTGGCGAGTGGGTGAGTGCAATTTTCGAGGGTTGCTTTACACTAACTACAATAATGGAAGGTTATGACAGTTTGGATAAGTGAACAGTACGCTTGGTACTGATGAAAGTGGTTTCTCAAAACATTTCTGTATAAATGTAACTTGGTACTGAATACTGTGTACACTAGCAGGTATAGACAGAACATACCAAATGTAATGTATTGAATTACTACCAAATGAGAAGTGCTCTCTTTCTCTCTTTGAGAGAAAAAATAGATTGATTGTATCAAAAACATGTTTATGGGTATGTAACACAATTTTTTGTATTTACCGAAACTGATTTTTTACAGGTAAAATTTGTACATTAACCATGCAAGTTCTTCTTTATCATTCTGGGGTGCTAAAACTCTTGGTAGGTTTTGGCCTTCTCAGGCATTTCTATTTATCTCTTCGTATCTTTGGCAATTTGTGTCATCCTGTTGAATTTGTAAAGCCAGTCTTTGATCCTGTAAAATTGCTTAAGTCATATTAACTGACTGAGAATTTGATCTTCTTTTTCAAGTGAAGGATTGTCAGCCTGTTGCCTGTCTTCTAACATGGAGGACTAGGGACCCCTCTGTAGGAATTAAAATTCCTTAGTTGAGAGGTGCCAACTTTAGGGTACAGAATTTTAGTCTCATCCTTTTCCTGTTTGAACTATGAATTAATGGGCATTTCATCTGTTGTTTGGTTTTGTTGCTGGACACTTCTTAGTATATGCAGTACTATCAGTATCTAAGGCTTCCATGGCCAGCATCAACTGTGTTGAAGTGTATTGCCTTCTCTCTGGGCTATTAGACCGTGGTCCACTACTGGTGCTATGAACAGATGTTTAGCCTCTCCATTGGAGGCTATCTTCAGAAACGACTCGGAAACTGGGACGGATATTCACCAGTTAACCACAGTACTGTGGCAAAAGATTGTCTGCAGCCCTGAGCAGGACCGTTTAAATAAACTCATAGAGTTGGCACGGTGTGAGCTAAAATCATCATCAGCCAATCAGAATCCAGCGCACTATGATTGTTCCAGCAGCACAGGATGCCAAATTCTATTTAACAAAAGGCTTTCAACTCACTGATTCATTACAATGGACGCATGCTTATGAATCTGAACAGACACCATTTACAACTGAGGGAAGTAGGCACTCACCTTGTCGAGATACAGGACGTTTCCTCGCACACCTCAACAGAGTTCACCTATGGATCCAGTTGACCTGGGAAAGAGAAGCAGACAATCAGCTGGCCTTCCTTGACATCTTGGTTCTAAGAAGGGCTTGGCCACAACGTGAACAGGAAGCCAGTGCACACCAACAGATAACTCGACAAGCTGTCCAGTCACCATCCAAGACACTGTTGAAGACCTTGGTCAACTGGGCGAAGAGGATATGTGAGCATTCGTATCTCCATGAGTAGCTGCAGGATCTCAAGGAAGCACTGCAGGCATACTCTGTTGGGGAGGTCAGACGTCCAGTCCACGAGAAGATGTGCCAGGCCGGCGGAGTAGGTGTTGCAAGAGACTGTTGGCTTTGTTGTTTTGTCCTACATTCATGGGGTGACGGACCGGACCATATTGATAGGCTGCAGAGCTATTGCAGCATGGAAACCATCTTCAAGTTGACCAGGAAGATACAGCAGTTTCTGAGGCTGGTAAAATACACCAAGGATCTGCTCTTGTCTTGCATGGGGTATCCAGTATGCTTTACTTATGTGGTGAGATTTATATTGCCACCACGAAGCACAGCGTCCGTACCTGCATTGGTGGACACAGCCGCTACTGTCGTCTGAGGCAGCCGAAGTTTGTGGTGGCTGAGCATACACTCACTTATGCTGACCATCGCATTCTCTTCTAGGAAACCAAGATCCTGTCCTTGATGAGTGCCTACTTCCCTCAGTTGCATATAGAGGCCATGCAAATTCATAAGCATGCTTCTGTCAGAATGAATTGGTGATCCAACCCAATCATGGGGCAGATAAGCTAGTCATGCCCCAGTGGTTGCAGTGTCCGGGTAAACCCGATGACTGCCTGATGCATCAGAAACTTGAGTACCCATGTGCCAGTATAAGGATGGAGCCCAACAAGGAGGGATGGAGGCTGTTTAAGTGATGCTGAACCACAGAGCAATTCGCAGCAACTGTTTTTTTTTTTTTTTTTTTTTTTTTTTTTTTTTGTTTTTTTTTTTTTTTTTTTTTCAAGATAGGATTGAAGGGAAGCGGCGGTGAAACATTTTAATGTTCTTGTTAAAGAGCTGTAGAGGAGATGGTTAGGGGTTCCACTTTTGTGGCTGGGAAAGGAAAGAATAGATGATCAAATGTCGCAAGGGCGGCGGTGAGGAGCAGATGAATGCTTATGGTTTTCAGAATCTTCGTGACCTTCATGAATGCTTATGGATGAATGGTCTTCTTCGAGCAGGGCTTGGGGATGTTTGAATTTGCATGGAGGCGGGCTGTGATCTGTACTAAGGCGGAGGATGTGAGGGTAGGATGAGGTAGAGAGGCTCATGTGAAGAGTTGAGTGCCAGAGAACGCATGAACACATCAACAGAAGGAACCTTCAACCCTCCTCTGATAACGTCATTGTGGATGTACCAGGGAGAGTTGGAGATGTAATGGAGGGTGCAAGATTGAAAAGCTTCCAAGCATGCCACACTGTAGGGCTGTAGCAGGGACCAAAATGAGGGCGCTCTGTAAGTCAGGATGTTATGTTCTATTCTTTTTACTTACCTTTTACTTTCATGCCACTCTGACTTACCGCTCACAGAAGATCCCAAACTATTAATAGGTCGCCACGATGTTTTAAGGTTTTACATCAAAACCTTTAAATCAAACTTTGATTGCCAGGTTCGTTAGGCAAAATTTTCTATATGGATAGGTGATGGTAATGTGGCGTAATAATTAGCTTAACACATGGTTATGCTACTAATTCATTTTATTAACATTCATTGCAAGCTTACGTTCTCCTCCACTTATAACTTTCATCAAACTCTTTACTTCATGTTATACTTTAAAAACATTCTGGTGAAATTACATTGATTTTAATTCTTATTTAATCATGAAAACTGAGAAATAATTTTATAGCATTACTTTTTCTCTTTCTAATTTCAAACATATGCATATACAAAAAAATAAATGCTTTAACTAACTTATTCTAAATTTTTTATTTTATTTTATTAAGGCGACCCAGCAATGCCCACACTCAACTCACATACAATTTTACAACCCCATTTAATTGATTAATTTAGTTGGGACATTTTAAAATGAAATTATGGTGCTGGATTACCAAACGGCGACACTCCTTCGCTACACTGTACCGCGTGTGTTTTAAGGCCGAAATTTTTTACTGTTCACATTTTTATTTTTTATCCCGTTGACTTCGCTGACTCTATCTATTATTTTACTCACTTTAACTATTGGTGATCACGTTTTACAGAATAAATTTAGGTTTTACGTGCACAAGTTTTTTATTTCACACCCGGCCGGGTTGAGAGTTTTATTCAACTGGGGAGAGAATCACCAAACAAATCTCCCACCAGAAAACTAGGCATAACGGAATTACAATGCCTTATGCTCTGAATCGTTCGTCACTGTTCAAGTAACCTGTGTTATTCCCATGTGTCGGGCGTTGACGAAATCTGGTGTCCACTGGTTTACGTCACTGAAAAGGTGTGTCCTTAATCTTGCATCCGTCTTGCACCAAGCACGTGTTGAACCAAATTCGCAAAAAGCCATTTTGCTCGACTTCTCTAAGCGTCATTTATGCGCTCCGCAGGTGTTTGTGCGCATTACACAGTACTGAGGTTCTGCGAATTAAACCGTTGTTGACAACACGCCACATTCCATTATAACGACTTCACCTCACAGTTCCTTTGTTTGAACTGCCATTTATATTACCATGGGACTGACCACGCAGATGAAAACGAATTTACAATTTTTTAATAAAATAAAAACCCCTCCCTTTTAGCCCCGTTACAATACCCCCCCCCCAATGAGAGATCTTCTGCCGAAACAGAAGAAATCTCATTGCTAAACCCCTAAGAGGATCGGAGAGGATATGGTGCCAACAACCCCCCATTAATTCTTAACATATCATGGGTAAACTACCCCCCTGGCTCGGCGACTATGGCTGCACCTGAACGATATTACTGGACTTCTCTATACGAGATCCCAATACCATAAAATCGAACAGACACGCACCACAGCGCACCTAACCTTCTAACATGCCACCCCAAACTCCAAATCCCTGGCCTTGTTCCATGCCAGATCCTCAACCGATATGTTCCCCCTTATCATGCACTCTGGGTCGCCTTTGGCAAATACTGGGTGCGTACACATATTCATAATATCTTATAAACAAACTCCTTAAACATTTTAAAATCATTTTTCAAATTAAGATATAGTAAACAAATTCCAATCATTAAATTTGGTTAAAAATTCATCTAAGTTCCAAATCAATCTGTTCTATTACCATTTCTTTCTTCAAAACCAAAAAACTAAAAATCTTTTACCTGAATCTATCAATTTTCTTCATTACTATTAATAATCAGAAAAACAAATAAATCAAACATTTCATTAAAACGGACTGATTTCAACATGTGCTCTTCATGGACACAACCAAAGGGAAGTAACTATAATTTAAATAAAAATGAATATAAAATACAAAGAAGGCGCTAAATCAAAAGAGGGGGGGAAAAGTGTGAAAGAGAGAGTGTATGAGCAAAGAAAGCACTGGATTGCCTTATAATACTTAGAATGTAGTTATTTGGATAAGCAATTGTTATTCTTTTTGTAAAATAAGTTCACAAAGAAACTTGTTCTTTGTACAAGAAAAAAGCAGAGTAAAAGTAATTTTTCATGTGAAATGATGTTAATAAATCAATCGGTTAAATGCTAACAATGAGAGTATAGTTCATTAAACAATACGAACCCTAAATCACACTTGTAGGTCACGAGTTTGCGTGAACGATCCTGGACCCGATAAAGGTAAGAATTTTGGAATGTTTATTTTTTATTAATTATTAATTGTAAAGTAAATGTAACTGCACAACCTGGTACTTATCACTGTTCTGCCCACATTGGACACACCTCTCCAACCTCCCGCCGTGTTAAAGAGAGTCAATTGGCACTCTTATCATAATGAACTCCACTGAACAGTGCCATCTGACCTGTCGGCTCCCATCGTCAGCCCAGCTGATGCGAACCACTTGGCCAGCTATCTTCAGGAGGTCATAATGTCTGTCATGGTCAAACACACTTATCAAATCCCTGAGACTAACAGAAGATCTCAACTACCTGAAGAGGTGATCCTAGCCATCCACAAATGGTGCAAGCTACGCCGTACCGTAAAGTTTTATTAAATTTTAGTAAAGTTTTATTACTTTCTTTAGCCGAGACGGGAGTTGAATGAACTCTTGCCTCGTCCATAACAGCTGATTCTGTCCAGCTTTCTTGATTTACTATAGGAGTCTCTGACTGAATTTCTGACTCACTTATAACCGTCGAGTCAGACAAACTGACTTTGTTCTCTGTATTTTCCATTTTTTATAAATTTAATTAGTCTTTATTATATATAACTTAGTTATTGGTTATTGGTTATTATATCACTTAGTTATTATCTAAAGAAAATCTCATAACTTAACTTTTTAACAATATTTTACGTCTTAACCTCTATTCACACATCTCGTAATTTTACATTTTTTCTTACAAAAAAACCGCCCATTATCATCACCTATTTCGTACTTCAAATTAGGCCTAAACCCATATGAATTATTAATTCATCTGAGTTATACTGGCAGCGATCGCCAGTTGTTATGTTCTATTCTTTTTACTTACCTTTTACTTTCACGCCACTCTGACTTACCGCTCACAGAAGATCCCAAACTATTAATAGGTCGCCACGATGTTTTAAGGTTTTACATTGAAACCTTTAAATCAAACTTTGATTGCCAGGTTCGTTAGGCGAAATTTTCCATACTGGATAGGTGATGGTAATGTGGCGTAATAATTAGCTTAACACATGGTTACGCTACTAATTCATTTTATTAACATTCATTGCAAGCTTACGTTCTCCTCCACTTATAACTTTCATCAAACTCTTTACTTCATGTTATACTTTAAAAACATTCTGGTGAAATTACATTGATTTTAATTCTTGTTTAATCATGAAAACTGAGAAATAATTTTATAGCATTACTTTTTCTCTTTCTAATTTCAAACATATGCATATACAAAAAAATAAATGCTTTAACTAACTTATTCTAAATTTTCTATTTTATTTTATTAAGGCGACTCAGCAATGCCCACGCTCAACTCACATACAATTTTACAACCCCATTTAATTGATTAATTTAGTTGGGACATTTTAAAATGAAATTATGGTGCTGGATTACCAAACGGCGTCACTCCTTCGCTACACTGTACCGCGTGTGTTTTAAGGCCGAAATTTTTTACTGTTCACATTTTTATTTTTTATCCCGTTGACTTCACTGACTCTATCTATTATTTTACTCACTTTAACTATTGGTGATCACGTTTTACAGAATAAATTTAGGTTTTACGTGCACAAGTTTTTTATTTCACACCCGGCCGGGTTGAGAGCTTTATTCAACTGGGGAGAGAGCCACCAAACAAATCTCCCACCAGAAAACTAGGCATAACGGAATTACAATGCCTTATGCTCTGAATCGTTCGTCACTGTTCAAGTAACCTGTGTTATTCCCGTGTGTCGGGCGTTGACGAAATCTGGTGTCCACTGGTTTACGTCACTGAAAAGGTGTGTCCTTAATCTTGCATCCGTCTTGCACCAAGCACGTGTTGAACCAAATTCGCAAAAAGCCATTTTGCTCGACTTCTCTAAGCATCGTTTATGCGCTCCGCAGGTGTTTGTGCGTATTACACAGTACTGAGGTTCTGCGAATTAAACCGTTGTTGACAACACGCCACATTCCATTATAACGACTTCACCTCACAGTTCCTTTGTTTAAACTACCATTTATATTACCATGGGACTGACCACGCAGATGAAAACGAATTTACAATTTTTTAATAAAATAAAAACCCCTCCCTTTTAGCTCCGTTACAAGGATGGCTCAAAGAGAGAGGAAGTAAATGGTGAGTTTAGTACACAGGCACTGAACTCCGATTTGAGAGGAAGGGAAATATCGTGGCTGTGATGCTCCGAGCTTTCTGGGGAAACTTCAAGACATGGGCTGAAAAGCTAAGGCACTGGTTGAAAGTGAAAGTGATGCCCAAATACTTCACAGACTGTTTCCATTTGATCGGGCTCCCATTCAGGGAGAGGGGGTGGCTTGGGAAGTAAGTTGACAGGAAAAGGCAATCGCCTCAGATTTCTCCATATTGACTGCAACCCGCCATTTCCTGAGCCAGTCCGGAAGAAGGGCGAGCTGACGTTGCACCACATTAGTGGCATGACCAAGATTGGCCGAGCTAGAATGGTACATGATGTCATCCGCATAGAGTGAGAGAGTGACTCCAGGTTGTACAGACAGGTCGTTCCTATACATGAGGTACAGAATGGGGCCGAGGACAAACAGTCGGTCAGATGAGTATGACCCATCGACACACACCCTAAAGAAGTGATCGCAGAAATATGACCACAGAAGATGAATGAAAGAGGCAGGCAGTGGGGACTGGGCCAGTTTGTTGAGAAGACCTGTGTACCAGACTTGATTGAAGGCCTTACTCACGTTGAACTGTTCCTGCCAAATGAAATCATCCAACAGGAGGACAATCTGACCTTGCAGGAGCCGCTCGAACACCTTTGAGATGACTGGCAAGATTGATATGGGGCGATCGTTTTCGGGGAGCAAACACAACTTGCATGGGTTGGGAATCATGATTATTTTTGCATGTTTCCACAGGCTGGGAAAATAATGAAGCCAAAGACATCCATTCAACAGCTTGTGTACTAGTGAGATGAGACTGGGGGAGCATGTTGTAGAGCCGCTCCACCGACACAATCCTCACCAGGTGCCCTCTTAGGTGTGATCAATTAACGGTCGATTTCACATCAGCCCGGTTGAACAAGGAAGGGGAGTCATCGGGGGGGGGGGGAGTATCAAGATAGGAACCCTGCGACCACAGCCGAGTGGTTGGAATTGCAGACACCTCTGTGGTTGGTAAATTGCTCATCCATGGAGTCGACGAAGACCTCAGCTTTGCCCCTGCAGAGTACTCAATCCTGTCTGGATATCTGAGGGGATGGCAGGTCCTTTTTCCGCCAACAAGTTAACTCGCAGTCTGCCAAACAGACTCGGGCCAGACTTCCAGAGACTCGAGATACGAGTCCCAACAAGCTGCTTGACAAGGTCTGATTATGCATTAAACCTGGATTTTGCGGCAGGGTCCCAGGTTCATTGCCATCTACGGCGTAGCTTGCACCATTTGTGGATGGCGCAAATACTCTTCAGGTAGTTGAGATCTTCTGTTAGTCTCAAGGATTTGATAAGTATGTTTGACCATGACAGACATTATGACCTCCTGAAGATAGTTGGCCAAGTGGTTCGCATCAGCTGGGCTGACGATGGGAGCCGACAGGTCAGATGGCACTGTTCAGTGGAGTTCATTATGATAAGAGTGCCAATTGACTCTCTTTAACACGGCGGGAGGTTGGAGAGGTGTGTCCAATGTGGGCAGAACAGTGATAAGTACCAGGTTGTGCAGTTACATTTACTTTACAATTAATAATTAATAAAAAATAAACATTCCAAAATTCTTACCTTTATCGGGTCCAGGATCGTTCACACAAACTCGTGACCTACAAGTGTGATTTAGGGTTCGTATTGTTTAATGAACTATACTCTCATTGTTAGCATTTAACCGATTGATTTATTAACATCATTTCACATGAAAAATTACTTTTACTCTGCTTTTTTCTTGTACAAAGAACAAGTTTCTTTGTGAACTTATTTTACAAAAAGAATTAACAATTGCTTATCCAAATAACTACATTCTAAGTATTATAAGGCAATCCAGTGCTTTCTTTGCTCATACACTCTCTCTTTCACACTTTTCCCCCCCTCTTTTGATTTAGCGCCTTCTTTGTATTTTATATTCATTTTTATTTAAATTATAGTTACTTCCCTTTGGTTGTGTCCATGAAGAGCACGTGTTGAAATCAGTCCGTTTTTGTTCACTTGGTTGTTCCGAAAGATGTTTTCACAGGTTAAAATAATGTTCACTGAATATTGTTTGAAGTTTCAGTGCTGTTTGAATGCTGTATTACATTATTAATTATAGTTTAATCACAATTTTTAGCACTTTTATTAAATTTTGGCTCGAGAGCCTGTTTACTGAACCGGCCGGTTCTGCTGGATGACGCTAAGTGGCTCGTTTTCAATATGGCCCTCGGCATCCCAAGAGCCGGATTCTGGGAAACAACTTGCGTTCTCATTGGTTAACGCTAATTATCGTAGACTCGCAGCTGGCGACCAAAGAAGTCGTACGTGATCTTCACTCTGTCAGAACAGGCACCCGCGCACTTGGACACATTCCGATGCACCAGGATTCGTCGCCTGTTGCCTGGCTTATCGTAGTTTTTATCGACAACTGGGTGCTTCAAAAGTGCACCTTGCTTATTAAAACTGAGGCTCTGTCTGGACGATTCCCCGTTATTACCATTGATACCAGAATAAAATAAATCCCCTTGATTCTGTACCGTTACAAGGTAGTGATCATACAAAAGATCTGACACGGTTTCTACTGTGATAGGCGAGGCTAGGCAGACGAAGCATAACGCCATTGTTGGGTTGGGGCTTAGGTACGGGCTGCTGAGGCTTCTGAGGCTGAGGAGTCGAAGGTGGCTTGGTGGCAATGGGCTTATGCTGCTTGGGAAGCTGGGGGCGATGTTTTCGTAGTAGTGGATCACGGCGTAATAGCCCCGAGATAAGTCAATTACATTTCAACACATTTGCAGTACTACCTATCAGTATCAGTGGGAGTTCTAGATTGTAAGCTATCTGTCCTGGTGATACAATGGAGCATAGTGTTTAAGTAGTAGGTGAGAATGAATAGAGATCTGTTGCACTGGATGGGGCATGAGAAGGGGCGTACTTTTTGTAGCTGTGCTAATGCCACTATAACCTTCAACTTCATTATACATTCAGATCTCCTAACTTTCATGAATTGTAAGGTAATGTCCATTGTGGGACCATACAAATTGTGGTCTGTACAATATAAACTGCAGGTGATATGTAATTAACATTTCATGTAAATTGATTTTTTGAGTTAAATGTTTTCCACTATAATAGACTGAAACTTAAAACCAAGTTGCCTAAAATTTATTTCATTAGTAAAATTATTTTCCCTAGTTACAATATGAATGTTGAATAGGTTTAATTCATTCATATATATCAGTTTTAAATGAACTGAATGAATGAAATGTATATTGCACCAACTTGTTTAATAATGTACAACTGTACGTACAACATAACACACACACGCTTATAACACAAGTTCAGTTTTGGACATTATAGAACTTGTGTGTGTATGTTATACTCGTAGATTAAAATATTCTCTTATTCTACATATCCTGAAATATGATAAAGCAGGTAGTGGGAATACAGGGTGATTAAAAAAGGACTTTACAACTTTGAAAGCATACAGAAATTTATTCAGATAACTTACAGAGTCGGTTGAGGTGTCATTTCAAAGCAAAACCCATCAAGTTTGTCATCCAACATTCATTGTGGTTCGATGTGGCTACCATTTGTAATGCGGCATACATCCCACCTGAAGTCGATTTCATTCCAGACTTTAGCCAGTAAGTCGGGCGTCACTTCTGCAGCGGCAGTGTTAATTCGAAGTCTCAGCTCAGCAAGATCAGCAGGTAAAGGTGGTACAAAAACCCGATCTTTAATGAAACCCCACAAGAAAAAAAATCTACCAGTGTCAAATCTGAGGAGCGAGGTGGCCATGCAATTGGACCTGCATGACCAATCCACCGACCTGGGAATCGGGTGTCAAGAAAATCTCGGACTTCTACGTGGTAGTAAAGGTGGTGCCCCATCTTGCTGATAGTAAAGGCATCTTGGTCATCCTCGTCTAACTGAGGAATTAGAAAATTTTCTAGCATATCCAGATACACGATATCATTTATGGTTGCCTCCTGGAAGAAGAACAGGCCGTACACTTTTTGTTTGCTAAGGGCACAAAAAACATTGACCTTAGGGCTATCACGAATATGCTGCAAGGTTTCATGGGGGTTTTCACTACCCCATATTCGGCAGTTATGGGTGTTCACCTTGCCATTGATGTGAAACGTTGACTCATCACTAAAAATTAGATTGACTAGGAATGTCTCGTTGTCTGCAATTCTATCAAATATTTCCACACAAAATTGCTGGCGAGCAACTTATCTTAATCTGTAATGTGTTGAACCATGGTTAGTTTGTATGGCTTTAAGTGCAAGCATTTACGTAATACGCACCAAACAGTCAGTTGTGGAATGCCAGTCTCACGTGACGCACGTCTAGTTGATTTCTTAGGACTACGGGAAAAGCTTTCTCTGAATTGTTCCACAGCAGCTTCAGGAACTTGTGGACGTCCTGGTGATTTTGCATGTCGTACAGAACAACCAGTCTCAGCGAAGGTTTGGTGCCAAGAGTAAATTGTAGGCTTACTAGGAGGCTCCCTACCATACTCCGTACGGAATTTACGTTGAACTGCAGTTGCTGATTGCGTATCGTGAAACCAAAACACATAGCGAGCACGTTCCGCACCAGTAAAAGTAGCCATTTTCAACAACAATGGTGACAGCGCTACTGGTGGGTGTATTCGGTATTAATGGACTACGTGAGTCAAAACTTGATGTGTTTTGCTTTGAAATGACACCTCAACCGACTCTGTAAGTTATCTGAATAAATTGCTGTATGCTTTCAAAGTTGTAAAGTCCTTTTTGAATCACCCTGTATAGTATGAGTGAATATGAAAGTCTCTTACATGAAAGTGTATGTAGTTGTGTGTACTTTATGTCATAAAAGGATAATTCATTAAAGAATAAACAATTCTACTTACAATATAATACAATATCTGTTTCATACAGTACCTCCATTAATTTCATTTCTGATTTCCAAAACTAGATTTGTTTAGTCAATTGTTAGAATTAGTCCTTGCTTGTATACCAGATATGTGGGAATCATAAGAAAAGTATAATAGACGGCTATGTTTATGTTCTGGTAATTATGATGTAATTCTATTGTACAGTAGTAATAAAAATAGTGTAAACATATTTTAAATAGTACAGGTACGATTCTTCACAGTATACAAAAATGTGTGGACTATATAGCAAGTAGGGAAGAAATATTACAGTTATATTCACAGCATGAAGAGAGTTGGTAATCTTGATTATTTCATTTAGCTTCAGCCATTTTTTTTAATTGTGTATTTTATTTTTCATGACGTTATCTAAATAATCTTCTGTTACTAATTCATTCTAATTTACTGCAGGCAGTACCTGAATTATGAATGAGATACTTTCTTAAGAATGTCTGTAGGTCAGATTTGTATGTAGATCAAATTGTATTATAGGTATATGGTAATAATAATAACATCAACAATAAAAATACAACAGTGCTACAATGTATCATATGTCATAATAATAATAATAATAATAATAATGACATACTTATTTTGTATGACTCCTACCTAATCTGTTTGTCAGGTGGGAGTGATGACTACCGATCAAGTCAGTAATAGTCTTTCATTCAGTAATTAATAAGGGTAATAGTTGGTAGTCTATATGGAAATAAGTCAATACAGACATGCCCACAAATGTGTTTTTGATATAATGACTTGAGGAAAAGATGTAAATAGTGCTATACAGTTTAATATGTTACATCTATATCTGCTAGTGAGCCGTATATACAGTACCAAGTTTCATTTATATTAAACAGATCTGTTAATGTTCTTGATACTTTGGTGTTTAGATTTCTGGATATTTGTAACTATTTTTAAACATTGATCACAGAGAGAAAGTGTCATTGAACAGACACTTTCTGAAATATTAATCATATACCATATGCGTTTAATGTTTCAACTTCTTCAAATGTAAGTTGAAACATATTAACTGTAGTTAGTATGTAACTACAGTTCCAGTATTAATAGGAAGTGATATAATAGAAACAATATAATAGTTAACAACTGGAAAAGTGTTAGTAGTGCTGGAAAACTTGATATTGAAAATTAATGTTTACTAATTCCTAGCGCTGCTGATGTGCTTTAATTCTTGAGCACATCAATGTTTGACTAAATCAAAATTTGGAACATGCCATGTTTGACCACTGTTTAAATTAGTATGACGTTTAAACCCACTTTACATTTAAATATGCTTGTGCCATGTCGGTTTGTTCCAATGTGTAAAAGAAATTTGTCTTCAGATTGTTAATTCAATTGTAAAATATTCTTATGGGACCCCAATCATATTCTTGGATTTCGTTGTCCATGACGTGTCCGTTACTTAACTAAATATCACTATAATATTGACGACTCGGAACACAAAGTTTTTTATAAGTAAAAACGTAAAGTTTTACCTTACAGCCTAAACCGGCTTTCACCTATAGAAGGCTTCATCAGAGGCTGTCGTTAGTAGCGCTGCTCGTCATGTTGTTGGCGACGAGAAAGTGTTTCGAAAGATTGAAGCTGTGTGTGTGTGGTGAGATGTGTTCGAATAATGCGTGCGATTTGAATTGTGTCTGTTCGTTTAGGATGTCGTTTTTATTTGTTTTTGTGTGTTTGTATATTTCTAATTGTTCTAGAGTGTCTAGTTTTCGGCCTTTTGTGTGTACGTGTAGTATGTTCATGTTATTGTCGATGTTTTTATATGTGTGGTTTGCTTCAATGAGGTGGTTTGCGAAGGTAGATTCTGTAGTGGTGTGGAGTGCTTTTGTGTGTTCAATGTATCTCTGTTTGAAGCTACGTCCTGTCTGGCCTATGTAGAATTTACTGCAATTTGAACAATTTAGTTTATATACACCGGGTAGATCGAATTTGTTTTGTGCTTTGGGCATGCGTTTTGATAGTGTGTGTTCTGTTTTGTTAGTAGTTTTGTAAGCGATTCTGTATCCTGCTTTTTTGAATTTGTGGGCAATTTTTTCTGTTTGTTTGTTGATGTATGTTAGTGTTATGAATTTGTTGTTTTCTGTCTTTGTCTGTTGTTTGTTTTGTGTTTTGTGTAGGAGTTTACTGACTATTGTTCTGTCATAACCGTTAGATTCTGCTAGATATTTTATCGTGTTTAGTTCGTCTTTGTAGTCTATTTCATCTAAGGGGATGTTGTTAAGTCTATATATCATGGTCCTAAAAGCAGCTAGTTTGTGTTGTATTGGGTGATTGGAGGTGTTGTGTATTAGTGTGTCAGTTGTAGTTGGTTTTCTGTATATACTGAATTTGTGCCTGTGTTCTAGTTTTGTGATGGAGAGGTCTAAGAAGTTTATGGTATTGTTGTGTTCGTATTCGGCAGTGTTACAAACATAACAACCAAACACTAACAAAGCTCATAATTGACACAGAAACAAATATACAAAACACAGCACCAGAACATCAAGACACATTAAGACATAATATAAACAACACAATAGGAGTACATAAGACACCAGACAACAACAACCACAACTCAGAAATACACACAGCCATCAAACTGAGGGAAAAGGCACACAAACACAACATCACATTTGTAAAAGCTGATAAAGGCAACACGACTGTAATTATCCCCACAGACAACCTACACAAAAAAGTACAAGACTTCATAGAACAGAACAACATCACAGAACTAAAACACGAATCCTTTGACATTAAAAACCTGTACACAAACATCCCCATCTCTGAAACAATCACCATCCTACAAAACAAACTCAAACAGAACAACACACCAGACGAACTTATCAATGAAATAACAGAAACTCTGAACATTATCACAAAACAAAACTACTTTACTTATAACAATAAATACTACACACAGAACGATGGCCTACCCATGGGCTCCCCCATATCCAGCATTCTAGCAGAAGTCTTCCTCCAACACTTAGAAAAAACAAAAATACTCACAAACAATGACAGACACTCACATAAAATACTATATTGGCACAGATACGTTGATGACATTCTAATACTATACAGGGGAAACAAAAGACAATGTGAACAGTTACTAACGCACATAAACAAAATACATAAAAACATAACCTTCACTGCCGAATACGAACACAACAATACCATAAACTTCTTAGACCTCTCCATCACAAAACTAGAACACAGGCACAAATTCAGTATATACAGAAAACCAACTACAACTGACACACTAATACACAACACCTCCAATCACCCAATACAACACAAACTAGCTGCTTTTAGGACCATGATACATAGACTTAACAACATCCCCTTAGATGAAATAGACTACAAAGACGAACTAAACACGATAAAATATCTAGCAGAATCTAACGGTTATGACAGAACAATAGTCAGTAAACTCCTACACAAAACACAAAACAAACAACAGACAAAGACAGAAAACAACAAATTCATAACACTAACATACATCAACAAACAAACAGAAAAAATTGCCCACAAATTCAAAAAAGCAGGATACAGAATCGCTTACAAAACTACTAACAAAACAGAACACACACTATCAAAACGCATGCCCAAAGCACAAAACAAATTCGATCTACCCGGTGTATATAAACTAAATTGTTCAAATTGCAGTAAATTCTACATAGGCCAGACAGGACGTAGCTTCAAACAGAGATACATTGAACACACAAAAGCACTCCACACCACTACAGAATCTACCTTCGCAAACCACCTCATTGAAGCAAACCACACATATAAAAACATCGACAATAACATGAACATACTACACGTACACACAAAAGGCCGAAAACTAGACACTCTAGAACAATTAGAAATATACAAACACACAAAAACAAATAAAAACGACATCCTAAACGAACAGACACAATTCAAATCGCACGCATTATTCGAACACATCTCACCACACACACACAGCTTCAATCTTTCGAAACACTTTCTCGTCGCCAACAACATGACGAGCAGCGCTACTAACGACAGCCTCTGATGAAGCCTTCTATAGGTGAAAGCCGGTTTAGGCTGTAAGGTAAAACTTTACGTTTTTACTTATAAAAAACTTTGTGTTCCGAGTCGTCAATATTATAGTGATATTTACCCAATCATATGTTATGGGACTGAACACCATATGTCTGTAAGTGAGGAGTCACCTGTGTTTATTATTAGAAGTATTTTTGTAACATGGTTTCTACAGTAATAAAGAGTGGAATGGGGAGTACTCAGTTTGATTGTACAACACTGTAGGTTTTATATCATGTTATACAAGTGGTGAACCCTAGCTCAGATTGCCTCCATCATAATATTTTCATACTGATGTTTCTACTCCAAGAATCTGAGGTCTCTTCAGAAGCTGCGAGTGGCAATCAAAAGACTTTCAACCGCCACACACAGCTTCTGAAGATGGCCTTAGATTCTGAGAGGTCAAAAGATCAAGTGTACAAATATTATAGTGACAAGCTGAGTAGAGAGTTCGCCAGATAGAAATCTCCTTTTAGTTTGAAAGAGCATATTATGCATGTTCTCTGCAAAATATAAGACATGCCTATCATTTCTGTCTGTTTGTAATAAAGTTATGCAATTGATATCAACAATTTAGTCCATATATGATAATAGTTCATGTTCATTACTGTTTATGTCAGGTGACAATGTAGTCCATGTTTGAGTGTGTTAAGCCTGTTGTGAGGTTTTTATGTATGTTGTAACGCAACAGAAATGCTAGCATCCGTGTTACATAAAAACAAGGTTAACAGAATAATAAACAAGTCAATATCTAACCCCATGATAGAACAAAGATCTAATAATTACATTTATAATTATAGATAAAGGTAAATAAGGATGCAAGGTAGTATTAACAAGAATAAACGAACCTGTAAGTTAGATAATAGTTGATGATATATGTTCAGTGAAGAGCAAACAAAAAATGAAAAAATAATTTACTTTATAGTAATAGCAAATAAGAATTTTGAGTTAAGAGATATTATTTTGTGACAACAAATATTATGATAAAGTTTATGTTATGTTATACCAAATATGTGTTGAGTTAATGAAAGATAATGAAACAAGATGTATTATTCAATGACTGTTGTAGAATGAAGTGTGAAGCAGCTAATTAACGTTAATAGATTTGAATTTTCTTATATGTGATCCATATAGGTCAAGATAAAATTGTTATTAGATATAGAAAAATAATTATTTATGTAAATGTTAATAGTTAAGATTTGATTATATGTATGAATTTATGTAAAAGGGGCTATAGATGTTTACCAGTTATAAACACAGGTAGATCCGTTTACAATAAAAGGCCTAACAGCCAAAACCACTATATAACCACTCATAACATAAAGGTTAGGTACATCAATTAATAATAATTAATGAATACGATTTAAAGAGCTAGAAAAAAACATTAAATTAATAATGATATATAATAAAATTTATACAAATTATGATAATGCCATAATGCCATGATATCGATTAATAACGTTTAATATCGAAAAGGTATTAAATATAAAAAAGAAAAAAAAACAGGCTTATATAAAAAAACCAGCAGAATATGTGTAGAAAATAATAAACCAACTATCTGTAAAGTTACATTCCGATAGGACAGCAAATTGATAAGGAATAGACAAAAAATATATGAAATAAACACTATATTCAAAACATGTGGAAGGAAGAAAAATCATGTGTTGCTAGGGACGACAGAAAAAGAGGAAGTTGTTGATTTGACAATAATTGCTTTGATGATCTGAATGTGATGAGATTAATAAAAAACCAAGAAATATCTATTTAATTGGAATATACTAAATTAGTAAATACTATTATAAAATACAAAATACTAATGATAATATTTATGACTCTTGCCAGTGTAAATTAACCAAACAAGACAATAGTATGAAATCGCAATAGGAAATAAATAACTGGATTCTACAAGGAAGGACTTGAACTGTCCCATATCCGAAAGGAATTGACGATACATTAAAACAAATAGAAAGAGTCAAAAGTATCACAAATAATAATATACACTACACCAGAATTTATAACCTTTCAAATACACGGAACAACACTAATTGCTTCAACCGAGAGAAGAACGTATTTGGATCCTGGAGTTGCAGAAGAAGCATCAATCGGGCTGTAAATCAATCCAGAGAGCTGTATTTCCGAAGTGGACAGGACAAGAATTCCATTTTATTAAACCGAAGAAAGAATATCGTACGGCATAATTGTCCAGAACAGTAAATTTATCAATCAACCGCCTACACGATTTGCTTCGTTCTAGTCTGGTAAATTATTATTATATTAATCATACTAACTACACAACACTTCAAATTTGTAAATCTTGCATTCTTATCTATGTATTTTTAATCTTCCCCACAGTTACAAGAACCTTCACACCCTGAATTAAATTAATTACAAATTAAAACACACTATATAACTGAATTTAAATAAAGGATCGGAATAATCAACAATCGATTCACGCAATCTATAGCCCAAGCATATGTTAGTTAGAACATATCTTATTCAATGTTAAAGAAGTAAACAAATAAAGAACCTTTATATAATTGCAAAATCTTGTCATTTGGAGTATGATTTAAGTTAATATTTCAGGTACACTAACACTGATATTTTTTAGAGAGCTAAGTTAATATTAATTAATTACATCAATATATCCCACAACTCCAAATATCTCAGATATTTAAATAATTAAGTAAATTAAACGACCTGAGAGAGTAAAGACAGGGGACATACCCGCTCATAGCAACGAATAGGCTTACATTGCGTGACACATTATAAGATGCAAGTCGTCGTCTTATAACAAATTGACGAACCCAACAGTGGGGCTTAAACCGTACGTACCCGATATATAACGAATTGACGAACCCAACAGTGGCGTTTTAAGGAGAGGAATCTAGTTTTATAACAAATTGGCGCTCAACCAGTGTAGGGCTTAAGTTAAGTAACTATAATTATAATAACATTACTTAACCAGAGCAGGCAACTGTGGGAGAATAAACATGCATACCAGAGGTAGATCAAGGATTAGGGCAGGAGAAACGGAGAAGGAAATAGATGAACAAGAACAGGAAATAGAACTAATAACAGATAGTGAAATGGAACAACAGTCAGACGAAATAACGGAAACTGAAATAATTGCGGATAAGGAAAAGGAAGTAAACGAAAAAGATGCCCAAGGGGACCAAATAGATAAAGCGGGAGCCAGAGAAGGACTAAATTGGGAAAAATTAATGGAGTTAATGAGTAGTATTAAGGAAGATAACAGACTCACTAATGAGAATTTTAGGAAACAGGAGGAAAACTCCAGGAAAACAAATGAGGAAATTAAAGAAACCTCAAAACAAATGAACGAAAGATTAAACCAAATTCACGAAAGGTTAGATAGGAATGATGAGGGTTTAAAACAAATGAAGGAAGACATCTTACAAATACATGAAGAGAATTTAAGGCAGATTAATGAAAAAATTGAGAATCTTCATGTGACAATTAACCAGAAGGTAGACCAAAATAATGAGGAAAGAAAGTTAGAAATAGCCAAAACCAATGAAGGGTTAGAAAAAACTAACGAAACAATAGTACAGGTTCGTGCAGAACTACAAAATAAAATTAATGACATAAAAATTGAGAGTAAAACGTTGGTCGAAGAAATCCAACAGGAAACTGTCGGAAAATATGAGCAAATTAAAAACGAAGTACATCAGGTACGGGAAGAGAATAAGGAAGGGATTACGCAAGTACAGACAGACATGGGTGAACGACTCGAAAGAGTCTATGGCAATTTAAACAGTATGGAAGGTCAAATTAATACCAGTAAAAATAAAATAGAGGAAATTAGTAGACGTGAATTACAATTACAAGAAGAAGTAGATTCATGGCGGGATAGGACATGCCAACATAGTCATACAAATAACCACGAGAACCGGGAATCGATTAATTTTCGTAATTACAAGCGCAATCCGATGGAATTTTTAAAGAGATTGGAAGAGGTGATCACAAGAAATAGAGAAAATCGCTGGAGTAATATACGCAGTATGATTGATGAAACGTTCAAAGATACTTATGATAATTGGTGGACAGCGGTGCGCCCGGATATACTGGACATGACTGAGTTCAAAAAACAATTTAAAGAGTCATGTATTGGTCTGAATCGACCCAGAACATGATTAGGAATAATTTGAGTAACGGTCGATACGAAACAAACATAGGCCAGTCTCCTACTTCATACTTTCTAGGAAAAGTATGTATGGCGCGGAACTTAGAGCCCAGAATTCCCGAAGAATGTTTGGTGATACAACTATCCTACCATTACGAGGAAGGATAAAAAATGCACGTATCTGTAGTCAAATCAAAACGATTCCAGCCATGGCCAAATTCTTGGAGAATTATGAGCACGAGAACCAATACCAAAGAAATAGAATGTTAAATTATAAATATCAGAAGTATAATAATAACGCGCCACCAACCAATTCTCCTAATAATGATCACAATCGACATGCGCAGAACGTTAATGCCAATAGAACCCAAAATGAGCACGCGAATAATAATTCCAGGAACTATAATTATCGTGGCAATAATAATTATAATTACCGCGATAGTCGCAATAATAGAGGAGATGGGGACAGACGACCCAATAATTATAGGCATAACGTCAATTATATCTACTCCAGGCCTCAAGGTAATCAGCGACGGTATTACCCAAGGAGTCACCGATATGACAACCATTATGAACAGTCCCGGCGTGAAGACAACTATCTACCTGAAGGAAATTATAGGATAGCGGAACCTAATATGGAGGATCGCACTGAAACCGTACAAAATCAAAACAGTAATCAAAATGAAAATAGAGAAGAGGGGGTAAGCCCTCATTTAAACTAATAGAGGCAGTGAAAATTAATGAATACCCTTCACTGAACCGTAATCTTGGGGAACAGCGACTTATAAACAAAATTAAGAATAATCGTGCAATAACCATAATTAATAACCACTATTTAAAGAATATCAGGGAAGATTTATTGGAAGAGGATAAGAAACATGTAAACAGTAATAGTAATAACGAAATCATATATGTAACGGCAAAATTAAATGGGGTAAAATCTACCATAATGATAGATACTGGATCTAACATATCGTTGATAGACAGTACTGAACTTGAAAAAATCCAGCGAGAATTCCAGTTAACCATACCGACCTTACCTGTCAATAATGTGATAATTATTGGAGCCACTGGGAGACAAAATAAAACAGTTAAAAAACAAGTATCGCTCGATCTTACCAATAATAATATGACCCTACCAATAGGATTCTTGGTCGCAACGGGATTACCGTTCAATGTATTGATTGGATGCGATGTATTGCGCCAGCATTCCGCAGTAATTGACTTGCATAAAGGTATAATATCTTTAACATCCGAAGAAGGATTATGGACAGCCGAATTAATTGACACTAATAGAACCGTTCCAGTTAACACCAGATGTCTAGCCATAAAAAGCGATTTTTGTAAGAAAAATAAAATACCAGAAGTCATTCAATATGAGGACGAGGATCCCGAACTGTGGCAGAGTAAGTTAGAAGAGATCTGAGAATTCCAAAGGGAAAAAACTTATGGACAAGTAAGTAAAGTACAGGCCAAAAATTTAATTCAAATATATAATAAATACAAACATGTATTCTCCAATGCTCCAGGTAAAGTAAAAGGATATCAGTGTGTAATAAATTTTAAAGAACCAGTGAACTTTCGCAGAAAATCATTCCCAATTGCTTATTCCATAAAAAACGAGGTCCGGAACGAGATTAATCGTATGATTCAAGATGACATAATAGAATATAGTCAATCACCATATACCAGTCCCATAGTGGCAGTCCCGAAAAAGAACGGAAAGGTGAGAATTTGCCTGGACGCTAGGGAAATAAATAAAATGATCATCAATGATAGGACTTCACCAGGCGAAATAGAAGAAATTTTAAAGAAATTCCACGGCATTAAATACATCAGCACTTGGGATACGGTATGCGGTTACTGGCAGGTCGAACTACACCCAGATAGTAGAAAATACATGGCGTTCCTTTTTGACGGAAGGAACTATCAATTTAAAAGGCTACCTTTCGGACTAATTAATTCGGTTGCAATATTTGTAAAATGTATGGACCAAGTATTGGGACAAGAAACACTGCAGTTCACTACGGTCTATGTAGATGATTTACTTATAACTTCTTCACATTGGGATGAACATTGCGAGCGGGTGGAACAGGTACTGAGAAAATTATCTGAAAACAACATAACACTCAAGCTGAATAAATCTAAATTTATCGCCAATCAAGTAAAGTTTTTAGGTTTTAATTTGTCTGAGGAGGGTATCACACCTTCAACAGAAAAAGTAGAAGCAATTCAACTGTTCCCTACTCCAAAAAATAGAAAACAGCTACAATCCTTTCTTGGAATTTGTAACTATTACCGAAAATTCCAAGATAACTATTCAGAAGTAACTGCCAAGTTTCAGAAACAATTATCATCCAAAGACAAGTGGGCATGGGGACCAGAACAAGATAAAATTCTGCAATTAATCAAGAAGAAATTTTTAGAAATAGTTATGTTGTACCACCCTGATTTTAACAAACGCTTTTATTTAAATTGTGATGCGAGCAATGTTAGCTTAGGAGCTACCCTATATCAAGAAGATAAGGAAGGACATCATATGGTAATCAGCTTCGCCAGCAGGGTGCTTAACAACTGCGAACGCAATTATAACGTTACCGAGAAGGAGCTGCTAAGCGTAGTGTACGCATGCAATAAATTTAGAACTTATATACTCGGATACCCAGTGACCGTAAGAAGTGACCATAAATCAATTTCATTTCTAAAAAGATGTAAACTTAGTCATGGCCGGCTAACTAGATGGGTCCTTGCATTGCAAGAGTATTGCATTGATTGGGAATATATACCTGGAAGAAAGAACATAGCAGCCGATATCTTGTCCCGAATAAACATACAAGATCAATCGTTCGAAGGAGAAAAAGAAGAGATTGCGAAAGTGTACCATGTCATTAAGAGTCGGAGGGATTTGGAGATTATTATAAATGAAATTAATCAACACCAAAAATCGGATCCCAAATTAATAAACATACGCCAGAAGATACAAAATGCTGATGAAGTTATTACTAAATATTACTGTATACATGATGATCGATTATTTATTAAGGTCACCCCTAAACAAATAAACTGGAAATTAGTAATTCCCACCGCTGTGGAAAACAAATTGATATTGGATTACCATGAACGATATGGACACATGGGAGCCATGAAAATCGTCAAAGCCCTGGAAGAACAAGTGTACATAAAAAATATAACCAGAAAAGTACAAAAATCCATACAGGCATGTCACATCTGCCAGATGGTTAAACATAATAATGAGAAGAAGGAGGGAGTCATGATCCCTATAACATCCAAATATAAGCTGGAGAAAGTATTTCTAGATATATGTGGGCCATTCCCACGCAGTGGAGGAAACCACAGATATAAATTCATAATAATAATTTTTGATCACTTTTCCAAATACACTAAACTCTACGCTATTAGCAGAGCCACGACCAAGAAAATTCTGGAAATAGTCATCGGACATTACATAACAGAGGTTGGTAAACCGTCATCTATTATCACCGATCATGGTACGCAATTCAAGGGCTATAAATGGAGAAATAATCTTTTAAAACACAACATTAGAACATATAAGACTTCAGTATACCACCCCAGCAGTAATCCGGCAGAACGTGTATTGAGGGAAGTTGGTAGAATACTCCGAACTTACTGTCATGACCAACAGAGAAGATGGTACGAATACTTGTCACTAACCGAAGAGTTCTTAAATATATCTTACCATCAGTCCATTGAAAATACCCCTTATACTGTTATGTTTGAAAGGCTTCCACCTAGAGAAATCCAGGATATTATAAACTTTCCAAATAACCCAGAATATCAATTTGAAACAGTTAAATTTTATAACCGAGTTATGGAAAAGGCGGAAATGAAGAAAAGAAAGTATGAAAAGAATAATCCAAAACCAATTGAGTACCAAGTGGGTGAGAAAATATTAATAAGAAACAGGGAGCTACCAAGCACCCTAGATGGAATAACTAAAAAATTATTATTATTATATACTGGGCCATATGTGATAACAAAAAATAATAATAACAATACATATGAAATAATGAACCCTATCACGAAAAGGATTAAGGGAACGTAAAACCAAGAGTCTATAAAGAAATATAATGAATAAATTCTAAAATATAATAAGAACAACTTATTACCAGTCTTGAAGAGAAAATACTTGGAATTTGAAAAGAATTTGAGTTGAATACTACCACTAAATTCTAAAATACAATAAGAACCACTTATTATCGATTTTGAAGAAAAAACACTTGTAAATAAAAGAGAATTATTATTAAATGTTTATAAAGAAATAGTGTGAATAATGAATAACAAACCCCAAGATTACAGAAGAAAGCGAGAATTATTATTAAATGTTTATAAAAAAATAGTGTGAACAATGAATAATGAAATCCCAAGATTACAGAAGAAAGCGAGAATTATTATTAAATGTTTATAAAAAAATAGTGTGAACAATGAATAATGAAATCCCAAGATTACAGAAGAAAGCGAGAATTATTATTAAATGTTTATAAAGAAATAGTGTGAACAATGAATAATGAAATCCCAAGATTACAGAAGAAAGCGAGAATTATTATTAAATGTTTATAAAGAAATAGTGTGAACAATGAATAATGAAATCCCAAGATTACAGAAGAAAGCGAGAATTATTATTAAATGTTTATAAAGAAATAGCGTGAACAATGAATAATGAAATCCCAAGATTACAGAAGAAAGCGAGAACTATTACTAAACGTCTATAAGGAAATAATGTGAATGATAAATAATGAAACCCCAAGATAAAAGTTTTTACATCAAATCTACCTATGCAAAATAAAGAAAGAGAAAAATCATATGACCTAAAATACATACCACATTGCCAAATGAAGGAAACAACTTCAGTAAACGATTGAATGTAACCAATGTAATGTTAAAGAAGACAAGAAAGAAAGATTATTTATGAACATAATTCATTGAAAAATAAACAGCCAAAATAATGAAATACGATAAGAAGAAGAATAGTTGGGCTAAGGAATGTATTTAGTCAGAAATACAGTTATAATGCTCATCACACAACAACTATTTAGAAAATATTGAGATCAGAGAAAAAAACAAATGAAGAAGATACTTAGCATTACAATCACAACAAAAATGATTACAAATGATAACTGTCAAATTTAATATCAAAGAATATTTAAGGAACTAAAATGGAATCACAAAATATGAAGGATAGTAATGAAGAAATATAAAAGCAACAAAGAAAAAAAAAATTGTTTCCCAAATATTTATTATTAAATAATTAAAGAGATTATTAGGAGATTATTATATTTTATAGCTGACTGTAGATGAATTCCAGCAGTACTATATTAAGATGTGGTGTGGGCAGCAGAGTATGAAGCCAAACAGTGCCTCTCTGAACTGTACCAACGCATGTATTAGGGATTGTTAGGGAAATTAAATATTTAAGGAATATTAGAATAGTTGCAAGAATGACTTTAGTTTCCAAAAGAGTAGGACGAAGAAAACAGAAAGAAATGAGTTGACAGAAGAATAATTGAGAAATACAGTGATTATAGTAATTATAAGTAGAAGAGATGTGAAACTAATGTATCAGTGAATATTGTAGCCAACTATCAACAAATAATGTTTACAGAAATTAAAAATGATCAAGAAGGTTAACTGAATTGATGAAATGTTATTAAATAAAAAAAAGTATTAATACTAGTCTAATGAAGTTACATTGAGAATCCCATCGTCAACCATTAACAATGAAATGAAGAAAAGGCATGTGAAAAAGACAAGTTTATTTGACCTAAACTTCATTCAGGTAAACTAAACTTTTTTAGGAGGGGGAGCATATGTAACGCAACAGAAATGCTAGCATCCGTGTTACATAAAAACAAGGTTAACAGAATAATAAACAAGTCAATATCTAACCCCATGATAGAACAAAGATCTAATAATTACATTTATAATTATAGATAAAGGTAAATAAGGATGCAAGGTAGTATTAACAAGAATAAACGAACCTGTAAGTTAGATAATAGTTGATGATATATGTTCAGTGAAGAGCAAACAAAAAATGAAACAATAATTTACTTTATAGTAATAGCAAATAAGAATTTTGAGTTAAGAGATATTATTTTGTGACAACAAATATTATGATAAAGTTTATGTTATGTTATACCAAATATGTGTTGAGTTAATGAAAGATAATGAAACAAGATGTATTATTCAATGACTGTTGTAGAATGAAGTGTGAAGCAGCTAATTAACGTTAATAGATTTGAATTTTCTTATATGTGATCCATATAGGTCAAGATAAAATTGTTATTAGATATAGAAAAATAATTATTTATGTAAATGTTAATAGTTAAGATTTGATTATATGTATGAATTTATGTAAAAGGGGCTATAGATGTTTACCAGTTATAAACACAGGTAGATCCGTTTACAATAAAAGGCCTAACAGCCAAAACCACTATATAACCACTCATAACATAAAGGTTAGGTACATCAATTAATAATAATTAATGAATACGATTTGAAGAGCTAGAAAAAAACATTAAATTAATAATGATATATAATAAAATTTATACAAATTATGATAATGCCATAATGCCATGATATCGATTAATAACGTTTAATATCGAAAAGGTATTAAATATAAAAAAGAAAAAAAAACAGGCTTATATAAAAAAACCAGCAGAATATGTGTAGAAAATAATAAACCAGCCATCTGTAAAGTTACATTCCGATAGGACAGCAAATTGATAAGTAATAGACAAAAAATATATGAAATAAACACTATATTCAAAACATGTGGAAGGAAGAAAAATCATGTGTTGCTAGGGACGACAGAAAAAGAGGAAGTTGTTGATTTGACAATAATTGCTTTGATGATCTGAATGTGATGAGATTAATAAAAAACCAAGAAATATCTATTTAATTGGAATATACTAAATTAGTAAATACTATTATAAAATACAAAATACTAATGATAATATTTATGACTCTTGCCAGTGTAAATTAACCAAACAAGACAATAGTATGAAATCGCAATAGGAAATAAATAACTGGATTCTACAAGGAAGGACTTGAACTGTCCCATATCCGAAAGGAATTGACGATACATTAAAACAAATAGAAAGAGTCAAAAGTATCACAAATAATAATATACACTACACCAGAATTTATAACCTTTCAAATACACGGAACAACACTAATTGCTTCAACCGAGAGAAGAACGTATTTGGATCCTGGAGTTGCAGAAGAAGCATCAATCGGGCTGTAAATCAATCCAGAGAGCTGTATTTCCGAAGTGGACAGGACAAGAATTCCATTTTATTAAACCGAAGAAAGAATATCGTACGGCATAATTGTCCAGAACAGTAAATTTATCAATCAACCGCCTACACGATTTGCTTCGTTCTAGTCTGGTAAATTATTATTATATTAATCATACTAACTACACACCACTTCAAATTTGTAAATCTTGCATTCTTATCTATGTATTTTTAATCTTCCCCACAGTTACAAGAACCTTCACACCCTGAATTAAATTAATTACAAATTAAAACACACTATATAACTGAATTTAAATAAAGGATCGGAATAATCAACAATCGATTCACGCAATCTATAGCCCAAGCATATGTTAGTTAGAACATATCTTATTCAATGTTAAAGAAGTAAACAAATAAAGAACCTTTATATAATTGCAAAATCTTGTCATTTGGAGTATGATTTAATGAGTTGGGAATAAAAAGTAACTGAATAAGTATAGAATAATTGGTTAACATAAACAGTGAAATAACCTATAAGTTTCGTTGAGCCGATACTACAGCGCTTATAGCGGAATTATCTGACACCAAAGAGAGAGCGTAAAAATACAAAATTAGATATAATTCTCTTCAAGGTATAATAGGGTTGAACGAAATTGCAGAATAACGCATTAATTATTTAAGTTTCAGGTACACTAACACTGATATTTTTTAGAGAGCTAAGTTAATATTAATTAATTACATCAATATATCCCACAACTCCAAATATCTCAGATATTTAAATAATTAAGTAAATTAAACGACCTGAGAGAGTAAAGACAGGGGACATACCCGCTCATAGCAACGAATAGGCTTACATTGTGTGACACATTATAAGACGCAAGTCGTCGTCTTATAACAAATTGACGAACCCAACAGTGGGGCTTAAACCGTACGTACCCGATATATAACAAATTGACGAACCCAACAGTGGGGTTTTAAGGAGAGGAATCTAGTTTTATAACAATGTTCATAATTTGTAAAATTTTAGTTAACATGTTTCTAACCCAAAAATGTCATTTTAAAAATTATAAATTATATCCTTTGGCGAGTCTCAAGCAAGTATAATAAATCTGAGATGTATAGAAAAATGTACAGCTCAACCTCATATCCATAAAGCCCTGTGTTACAGTTGATGTTTGGTAAAAAAATGGTTGGCAGATCTGTAACGAAGAAAGATTCAAGGGATAATTACCTCAATAATTACACTTGAAATAATGTATGGTCATCAGGAAAATTCAGGGGTGGGCATGAGTCAATCTCCTCCTGGTAATGAAACATCTCTAATTGTAGGCCATGTGCATTTTGATCAGTCAACGTGATATACTGTTTGCTTGGGTATCACAATGCAACTAAATTTGATGTACGAAGTGAAGAAGCCGGATCTGACAAAGCGTGTTTATGCCTAATTAGCAGCAAACAAATTGATGATTTTAGGTAGTAAAATTGGACATCTTGCATGCATATTGTAACGTAACAGATTTGAGGTCCCGACTTTACATAAAAAACTATGTAAATATGGTTTAGAACAATACCCAAAGCCTGTAATAATTAAATGCAAGAGGGCCCATCTCACCTGAAGAATGCATTAGAGGTACATAGTAAGGTTACTAAGTAATTAAAACATCTAAAGTGTACCTAAATCTAAAAAATGTAATGAATAATATGAGATGTAAAACATAAACATTGTGTCAAATGGGAGGAGTTTAATGGGTAGGAATTAAGTATAAAATACTATTCAAATTAATATTTAATGTGTTATGAAATGTACTTGGTGTTATGCTGTAGCATGATATAGTGTTTACAGGATATTTATTTTATGTTTTGTGGATAGTAAGAGTGGAGCTGTTGTTTTATAGAAGTACTTAGTCAGTGGTACTCCTTTCATTTATGTTAAAATTGTCTTTAGATAATTAAGTATAAGTCCATGTGTTAGGTATTATATTATGTTAAATGTGTTTACTGTAATTGATTAATGAAGATGTTTGAAATAATGTTTGTAAACTTGGCCAAGAAGGCAATAAGTGTTAAAAAGTTGGCAAGTAGTTCTTATAGTTATGTTATAAAATAATGAAGGGTTCAAGGATGAACTAATTAATATAATGAATTAAAACCAGGAAATTACGATTAATGTAAGTGGCCATAAACCAGTGACTATTTGTACAGTAGGTCAGGTAAAGAAAAATTAAGTTAAAAACAAAACAATATTATAACAGTTGTAAGAAAGCCTATAGGCCTAAATTTAATATTTGTAAAAGGAAATTAATACCTTTTTAATAAGTCCAGTCAGATGAAACTACAGTAAAATATATACGGTTTAATAAGGTAGATTAGGTGAGAGTTTTAGGTAATTTGGTATAATTCCAAGCATGGAGTATTTTATTAAAATATCGGTATGGAGAACCATACATGACTTCCATATTCTAAGATTTATATTTAAAATCATTTTCAGCCAAACAGCCAGGGAAGGAATTTTAACAAAAAAAATACTTCTTTGTTGCCAATAACGTAGTACACATATAAAAAAAAATTATCCCCTCCCCCTTCAACTATAATTTTGATTTATAGAAAATTACCCCCAGCCCGTTCAACTAGCCTCTTCATTTATAGATATTTCATCTACGTTTCTACAGTGGATTATTAAGATCTTATCAGGATACTTTATCAAAATTAAGTACTTTACTCATGTTACAACAAAAAATGTTTCAGGTAAACTGCCCTTTCCCCGTAACCGATCTTCACCAAAATCAACAGACATTGAGTTCTCTATAGCTCAGGCACATATGTAAAAAATTATTTGATTCTGTGTGAATTTACGGCAGTTATGGTTCGTCATATAAAAAATTACCCATGTTAAAACATAAAACATGAGATTTATAAAACATATGTAAGATTTATATTTAAAATCATTTTTGAAATAAAATATTTTCATAGAACCTACTAACGCTGGGGAAATCTGAGGAGCCAATCAGAGTTGGGCCTACCTGTCACTCTGCTGAATTTGGTGGAAAGCCCTGTCACTGTCGTCAAAGTATCAGCCTTGACAGGGTCCTCTTTTTCTGCAAAATGGGAGAGGCTTGAGATGGAGTGAGTGACATGGTCCCCACCTCAATGAAGAACCCATTGTTTTATAAAAATATATTTAAATTTTGAAAACTGAAAATTCTTTTCTTGTTGTAAATATTTATATTTTATAATCAAAATGACTTTATTTTTGTTACCTGGCAACAAAATTATTTTATTTTCAACAATTACCATTGTTTCAAAAAGTTTAAATAAATTTTCAAGTACTTTACTCTTGTTAAAACGTAAAAGGTTGCAGGT
Source organism: Magicicada septendecula (assembly GCA_034769895.1). Taxonomy (NCBI): domain Eukaryota; kingdom Metazoa; phylum Arthropoda; class Insecta; order Hemiptera; family Cicadidae; genus Magicicada; species Magicicada septendecula. The sequence continues at coordinate 775,798,022 of CM068367.1, forward strand.
AAACTACCCCTTCCCCTTAACCGATCTTCACCAAAATCTAAAGGGCTTGAGTCCTCTACAATTCACTGACGTATGCAAAAAATTATTTGATTCTGTTTGAATTTGCGGCTGTTATCGTTTGCCATAGAAAATACGCTTGATAAAAAACGTTGCAGGTAAACTACCCCTTCCCCTCAACCGATCTTCACCAAAAACAATAGGTCTTGAGTACTCTACAAATCAGGGCTGTATGCAGAAAATTATTTGATTCTGTTTGAATTTGCTGCTGTTATCGTTTGCCATAGAAAATACCCTTGTTAAAAAAACGTTGTAGGTAAACTACCCCTTTCCCTTAACCGATCTTCACCAAAAACAATAGGTCTTGAGAACTCTACAATTTAGGGCTGTATGCGAATAATCTTTTGATTCTGTTTGAATTTGCGGCTGTTATCGTTTGCCATAGGAAATACCCTTGTTAAAACATAAAACGTTACAGGTGAACTACTCCTTTCCCTTAACCGATCTTCACCAAAAACAATAGGTCTTGAGAACTCTACAATTCAGGGCTGTATGCGAAACATTATTTGATTCTGTTTGAATTTGCGGCTGTTATCGTTTGCCATAGAAAATACGCTTGATAAAAAACGTTGCAGGTAAACTACCCCTTCCCCTCAACCGATCTTCACCAAAAACAATAGGTCTTGAGTACTCTACAAATCAGGGCCGTATGCAAAAAATTATTTGATTCTGTTTGAATTTGCGGCAGTTATCGTTTGCCATAGAAAAAAAATCTACAGACAGACACACAGACAGACACACACACACAGACATTTTTCGGAAAACGACTTTTTTTCATGTTTTGAGTGTAGTAGAATCAGAATCTGCAATTATCTCGAACACTGATTTTTTTTGCCATCACCATACTTCCATTCCTTAAGGAATATGGAAGTAAAAAGAGTAGTAATATTTTATAATTCTGGCTCTAGGATATCAAATATTATCCAATGACAGAAAGTAATGGTTGTTAGGGTAACTAAAATGTAAAGAAGCTTGTTGATTTTGATTATTCAATTGTTATATGCTAATGGGTCAAGTTGAATTCATACAAAATACAGAAAAGAATTTATAAAAAACTGTAATATAGTCGATTGTTATATGCTATTGAGTTCAGATCAGTAGACAAATTTTAAAAGAAAATAAATAAATTAAAATAAATTGAATTAAAATTAATAAATTAAAGTATCAAAACCAATTCCTTCAAACCAAACTGATGAATAATTCATGAATTAGATTCCGAGAAATATACTTATACGCCTCCAAAAGGTAGCGGAATTATTATTTCACTCTTCAAGGTAATTCCATTGGAATTAGTGAGGAATACTCTTGCCCAACATATTACAATACATTAATCAGCAAGTTACGAAGTTCATCTTACCGATCGTACACAAACATGATAAGAAATTGAATACGTTAAATACAAGACAACACCACGATAATTTCGCTGGATGTAAACATAGATTTTATACTCGAGTCTCTAATTTAACTGATATTAAATTCGACGTACAGGAGATGAATTTACTTAATAAAGGTTTCAAATACAATTTACCGGATTTAAATAGGAACCACGCAACTAAAGAATTAATTACAACTGAAGCAGCCATAAAAAGTATAACAGATTCACAGACACAAAACTAGTTAAGAGTTACAATCAATAGTAAAATAGACAGACATATACGGACACATAATAACAACTATAAACCATTTTCTAACAATTTAAAAAAGAAATATATAAGTGAAAAGAAAACTGTTATACAAATTAAACATAAACTAAACGAACATAAGGCCATAGCCACTAAATCTGACAAGGGCAACACTATGGTTATTCTACCAATAGACATGTACCAACAAAAAGTATACGAATTTATTCATAACAACAACATAAGAGCCATAGACTCGGATCCCATAACGAAGTATATAAAATACATCAACCAAACGATTAATAAATGCACACACCTTTTTGACGAAACTACACGCCGCCAGTTAAAACCCATAATCGCACACGCACCAGTGTTCAACGGTTTACCCAAGATCCATAAACCAAATATACCGATAAGACCTCTTGTTAATTACACAACAGCCCCAGGTTATAAAGTATCTAAGAAATTGGTCCAATTAATAAAAAGTAACATAACTATAGACAATAATCATGCTATAAAAAATAGCATTGAACTAATAAAACTAACTAAAGACTTCAGCATTAATAGTCAGCATAAGTTAATCTCCTTTGACATAGTCAACCTATATACAAGTGTCCCAGTAAAGACAACCTTAGACATTCTAAGAAATAATTTAATACGAACAGGAAAGTTAAATCTACAAAAAATAACAGAATTGTTGCTGTTACTGGACGTAGTATTACAACAGAATTATTTCACATTCAATGATACAATTTTTGTTCAAGAGGAGGGTCTTGCAATGGGTTCACCCTTGTCTGGTTTGCTGGCTGACATTTTCCTGAATAACTTTGAAAATACATATTTGCTATCCCCACACAATAAATGGCAACGTAACATCTCATTTTATAAAAGATACGTGGATGACACGTTTGTAATATTTGACGGGACAACGAGACAGGCAAACATGTTGTTACATTACATGAATAACATTACCAAAAACATACAATTCACACTTGAAATAGAATCAGACAATGCCATAAATTTTCTGGACTTAACTTTTATGAAACATAATAATAAATTTCAATACAGAATATACAGAAAACCCACCACAACTGATGGTGTTATACATGCTGATTCTTTCCACCCGCACTCACAAAAAATGGCCGCATTCAATAGTATGATACACGGACTATACAGCGTACCTTTAGATCCCGCCAACCACAAAGAAGAAGTAGATATAATTAAACATATTGCAATTACGAACGGTTACCGCAGTTCATTAGTGGAACGCTTGATGCTTAGACACAAACGCAGAACTAACAACCCTCACCGTGTCACGACGAACGCAATATATATGGCGATTGAATATACTAACAACTTTTCAATGCTCATTAGAAACACCTTTAAAAAACATAACATCCACATCGCATTTAGAACAACCAACAATATCCGTAAAATGCTAAATAATGCCACACGTACATCAATTGAAAAAAGAACGGGTGTATACAAAATGATATGTGATGACTGCAACATGCATTACATTGGTCAGACTGGCAGGACCTTTTTCGAAAGATATAAAGAACACTTACCCACGAGCATTTCAAATGTAAATAAATCAAACTACGCTAAACATCTCGTCACATTAAATCATAATTATACAAATTTTGAGACAAATTGCAAACCCTTACACATTTGCAGAAAGGGACGATATATGGATGCGGTAGAAGAGTTCGAAATTTACCGAGCCTTCAGAAATAATCCCAATAATATATTAAACGAACAATTGGCATTTAAATCGCATACACTATACGATAAGATTATAGATAACATAGCCATAGAATACATACCCCAACACATCAATAGATAACATGAAAACTCCAATAAACTGTGCAGTACGTCGCTGACCGGTATTGAGTGCGCACTCACATCCGCTACGTCGCTGTGTTTGTGGACTGTATTTTTAAATGTTCTTTTAGTGTAATTTTTAAATGTCTTTTACGCAACTTTTAATGTTTAACGAAGTCTTAACCGACGAATTATTTTAACCTCTGATGATGGATTAACAATCCGAAACGCGTTAGAAGAAAAGAAGAAAAGTTAAGCGATCACATAGAATTAAGGTAAAAATTTATAGTTTAATTATATTAGTGAGGAACCCCGTTTCCCATTTAACCAGGATAATTATTGACTGAATAAGAAGTCTGAATTAATGGAATTATAGACAAAATATACACAAGAACCTTTGTTACTGGCGACATAAACCTCACTTTCAAAAAAGGAAATTATAACACGACACCAATTACACCAGGACCGACAACCACAAGGATCGTGGAGAAGAACGAAGAATAGAAGAGTTCCTGCTGCCCTCCGGGACATCACCTTTCCATTTTATTAAGAATCTGGACACATTTTCTAGACCAAAGTAACCTCAACTGTATGTCTTCAAGCGTTTGTAAACAGACAGCTATCTTGAGAGTCGTCTTGTACGGTAACACCAGCTTATATTTAATTTTATACACTAAGAATTAATAACAATTTGTAATACTTAGTAACCTTAATTTTGCATTACCTGGCCTTACTAATTGTTAAAAGAATCACACATACCCTTGGATAAGAGATAAATAAAATTATATTTAAATTGTATTAAACAGGACCAATCCATTGTCATATCGATTCAACATTGTACAATCGATATAACGGTCATATAACCGTAAAGAACACTGTTGGAATTTTAAAAGTAATACAAATAAAGAATCCTTCTTGTATGTAATGAGGTTTTATATTATTGTAGAATAGGTATTGTATTTTGACACGTCCACGTTCTATCAGCTGTCTACTGCAAGCGTCCCATATTAAAGAGTGGAAGTAACAATAATGTTAACACAAAAGAAGCTGTAAATAACAGCATAATGACATATTATGCACAGCATCAATGTAATATAAAGAGAATTAAAATTGTCTCATAACTATAATAATTGTTAGTCAAGTAATCAAAAAATCATGTAAGATAGGAAAAAAGAACTAATTGGTGAATTACCAGTTATCATTAATAACATAATACTTGGAAAAACAAGGTTAAAAAATGTAAATTTGTATCAACTCAATGCACCAATTGTTGCTACAAATAAGAGAACCACATAACCTAGATACAGGTACTTTCCATCTTGTTTCATAATTAATAATAAATCAAACATGTCTAAACTGAAATATTTTGTACCCTAAATCAAGTAGAGGTAATAAGGTTTCTACCAATACAAATATCAGATACCAAGAGTAATCTTTATATAAGAATTAATGTAAACAAAGTGAACAAAAACAATCAAAATGAGATTCACCATGTGAAATATAGATAAAACCACATTGTAATGTTACATAGGAATAACAGATGGATACCTATATAATAAGTAAGATATGATATCACTATTATAATAGTATAAGAGAATTATAAACAGTTACATAATGTGTAATAAGAATAAATAAGCACATCTGTCATGTGACACCAGATGTAACAACTATAATCCAATGCTCTATGCTAAGGAACTGACAAGTGTATTAAAAACACAAGATTGATAACCAATATACTACTTGTAATGAACTGTTCTAAACTAAATAGTAGTATGAAAAGGCACTACATTCTCAATTAAGAATTGAAATAAAGGTACACTTCATAATGCCATACAGAGGTCATATTAAAGACTAAAATACCAAGGAATAACAATGTATTCCAACAAAGACAACCAGTAGTTGTAACAACTCAAGGTTTACAATTGGGGCAATACAGAAGTTACCCAGATACCTTTTATTATAAATAATTCGTTAATATAATTAATAGACTCTTAGGCTAAACCAATGTTAGGATAAGAAATATATTTTGTCAATAATTATAAGTAACCAGTAAGTGAGAAGTGTTGGACTTGAAAGGCATGCTCTCAAAGAGATATGATTGCCATTAAATAGTTATAATTCAAAAATAAATAAAATTAATAGTGAATAGTGTAAAGTGATAATCTCAAACATTAACTCTCTTAATAATGAACGAAAGCACATCATGAGTAGACTCTAAATGAAGAGCCAAATGTTAGCAATACAGTGATAAGCTTAGATTTAAAATCTATGTAGTAATAAGAAAGTTAAATCAATTATAAATTATTTGTGTCAATTCGAGCAAATATGTATACTCTCAAACCCAGCTACCCCACGCTAATAACAACAATTAAAATATTTCGCAAAGGGGGTATGTGCATCAAATTAAAGATCGTCAACCAATCAAATTAGAGAAATTAGCCAATTTTACAACGATCGCAGAACGGAACGGCAGCGTCATGTGCCATTTCAAAACACTTTTTAATCAACCTTTGATGAGTGCAGACGGCGGCTCGACACCGGAAGAAATCAGCTGTTTACCTTGTTTGTGCGCTTCACCGATGTCAACAAAGCAACATAACCTAAATTTGTGCAACATAACTACACTATTATTGAAGATGTTTTAAGTGTAACAGTTCGTTAAGAAGGATTGCTAAGTGTATAATCCCTAGCAATTCCGGGATTTAAAAGGGAGTAGTGATTTTCTCAAAATTAGTTAAGAATTGAAAAAAATGACGATATAATCGAACAGCATTCTAGTAATGTGTATAAAATAAAGTATGTAGGTCATTGCACCTTATTAATATCATTCAGTCAACAACAATAATGATAATTCTCAATTTAATTTAAATATTTCAGAAATAAGAATTTTGAAAACATCAATTGTTTATCATGTATGAATACTGAGTGTGCTATAACCACACACACCTGATTGAATCGTTGTTTAGTAAACCTAGATTAAACTAACAAGCATTAATAAGAGATTGAGAATTGTCGACTGTCTGAAGTAATTAACGAAAGTTAAATGAAAAATGCAAATGTTATTTATGTTTTGTATTTTAGGAAGAGTCTACCACTACATATTTTGAATATGTCTGTTTATTATGAATAAGAGCTAGTGTTATTAAGCTATATAAATACTTACAACTAAACAGTTACCTTTTACGGAGTCAAGTATGACGATTCAGATGTTTATTTAAACAGCACTGTTTCGAATTATTATTTTATTGTTCACATTGTAAATATTTTATCAAAAGTTCTTTTACCGTTAACAAACGTTCATTAAATCATTTATTATCGGTTAACTAATAAACTAGTTAACCTAAAATGCCCAAAGCAGGCATGGTTATAATTTTAAATGTTATGAATTAAGAGATGATTGAGTTGTAATCATCCTCCAACTGCCTAACAACGGTAGACTAAGACTTCTAGCAAATTATTTGGTATTCTGCAGGCTAAAAGAACCCACAATTGAATTAATTTATTTAACCAAAAAGATATCAACAACAGTCTGACGTTGTAGATCAGTCATACCACCCTGAGATAATTTTTATAAAACTAATAACCAATGTTAATTAATTTTAAACCAAAATGGTTAATGATATTTTAGATCATTAAAGAAGTGTTAAACAAAGAATAAATTCTCATTTTTACGATAAAGCAGAGTCAGTTAGTTCATTTCAATAGACTAGAGTTTACAGAATAGGTGAACGCCTCTTATTGGATAACACGACAAACAGCGGCGATTTGAAATACGGTAAGTCAATCTAAAGATTAGATTGCTACATCGACCCTGCAAGATCGGCCAGATTCACTACAAGTAAGTGATAATTTCTTACCAGATATTTGTACTTTCAGTGAGGAATCCACGTCACCGATTCGCCTAGTCGACGGAAGAATAATAAATTAAAATAAATTAATGAAAGTTTAAATACTTCACTAACTAACTTCAAGGGCAATTCACCGGATTTATTTATATTGGATTCAATTAAACAATTGAATTGGATTGAATAAATTAATAAATAATAAACTAAAAACAAACTCTAAACAACAAATAAAACCACAGTAAACGGTTATTTTACAAATTGACGCCAACAACGTGTGGCTTATATTAAACCAAACACCCCGTAAAAGGGTTTTCTACAAATTGACACAACAACGTGGGGCTATTATAAAAAACACGTATAAGACGGTTTTTCTACAGCATATGCATTTAATGGCCAGCTACTTGAGGTGACAGTTCTAATTAGCCATCTAAAAATAAACTGAAGACTTCCATCAAACAAGGCCAGGAGGAAATGTCTGCACAAAAGGCAGATGCGACTGCAGTCACACAAATCTGATAGGTTTGAGTTATAAATTGTCTTAATATGTACCCAGCAGAAGAGATGATGTTGGCCAAGTGGACTAGTTTTCAAGAAGAAATGGAAAACTAACATTGATCAATTACAGCTTCAGCCAATAGATCCTGGGAAGCATATTGGCAGGATTTAAATAAAAATATATACGTGCAGGCAAGAAAGAATTCATTAATGACCATTCACCAATTGTTCATTCACTAATGGCCACCCAGTCTCTCACAAAGTTTTTAAGTTCATAGGGTGGAATATTGTTGAGTGTAACATGATCATGGAGTCAGTTGAGAGGCAAATTTGACTAAAGATGGAAATTGTAGAAAAAGCTGCACATAATGGTGCACCAATTTGGCAGGACGAAAAGCCTATTCAAGGTGAGGAATAGACAAGGTACCACTTGGGTACTGTGCCCGCCTGGCGATGACAAACCTTTCATTAATACGCAATATACCAGGCATGTAACCAATAACGCTACAGTATTTTGCACTTGTAGAGGTGGTGAGAGATTGTGTAGGATTCACAATAATCTTTGGAGGAGCCAAAAGTTCATCACTGGGAGGTAACTGGTGATTGGCAACTGATTTCTTAGAAAAATGTAGAAGTGTGTGATAAGAAGTGCCAATGGAAGCAGTACATCAACCAGGATATTTGTCTCTATGTTCAGATGACAAACAAACAATGCAAAACTTAAGGTGCTTGACCTGCTTATAGCGGGCTCACAGGCTCAGACTATAAAATTTGGTGCATTCAATAATAAGATGATCTGATTTGTAGACAGTGTTGGAATCACCCACCGAAGTGCTGCATATTGAAGTTTGATGACATGAAGACTTTTGAGGAAGTACATCCCTAGAGGATGAGATACGTCATTAGAAAACTATATAGCGTAGCCTGCTGTTTGTGCTCAGCCTTGGTGGTTGGAATTTGTGACAAACTCCACCTCAGAAACATGATCTGAAGAACTTAAGTGGCCCTTCAAATCTTTCTCACAATGGCAAATATCATCCACCGTTAATGACTGGAACAATCTCAAGTTGGACATATGTATATCCATAGAGTCGCGGATTGCTGTAGATGACTTCAACAAGATGTTAGGAAAGCGAGTCCTACTACTAGGCGACAATTGGTACATTTTTATGGTACACTTTACGGAAAAACTACTGAACCTCTAGACTTGAAATTGAACATAATTATTCATATTCATGTCTAGATGTGTCATCAATCATTATTTTTATAAAAAATTAATTTTGACAAGAAATAATTGTAATAATTTTTTTTGTATGAAGCTATACATATGTATGTAAAGTGTCGCCATCTGTGGGATTTCTTTAATATTACTATTGCGTTCCGTGGTATGTATGTAAAGTGTCGCCATCTGTGGGATTTCTTTAATATTACTATATGTTCTGTTACTAATGCGTTCCGTGGTTTTAGACAAAGGGTGTATATACCGAATATTCTACCGTTTTTCTTGAATGAAAGATACTTGTGTGCTGTGTTGTTTATAAATATATTTCATAAATCATAAAACACATTTCATAAATCCAAGATTTATTTTTCATGTATATTTTTTTTATAAATGTCGGCAAGTGAAAATATTTTTTGTATTTTTATATTTGCGTTTGAGGTTAAGTTACATTGTTAAAAGAGATTTTTTGTGTGAAAGGTAAGTTTTTTTACTTTTTAATCAAAAAATATATATGTAATTATTTAAATTATACGGCTCCTATATGTCCACAGGCTTAGTTTCCATGTAATGAAATAAGAGCACTTAAACTACATTACACACAGTGATAATACAGATTTCCTTGAACTTAACAAAGCTCTAAACACATTTATTTCATTTCTGTTATTTGCGTTTGAGGTTAAGTTACATTGTTAAAAGAGATTTTTTGTGTGAAAGGTAAGTTTTTTTACTTTTTCGATCAAAAAATATATATGTAATTATTTAAATTATACGGCTCCTGTATGTCCACAGGCTTGGTTTCCATGTAATGAAATAAGAGCACTTAAACTACATTACACACAATGATATTACAGATTTCCTTGAACTTAACAAAGCTCTAAACACATTTATTTCATTTCTGTAAGTTCCTGTTTTCTACAACTTCAGCGTAATACTTTTAAAAATGTAGAATTTAATTACACCTTGAAAAAATGTCATTAACGAATTATAGTAAATAATATTTTATGCAATACTGTTTATTATATCAAACCAAAAACCTTTACATTTTCAAATATTTTGTTTGACTTAATCAAGTATAATATACATGTGTGTGTGTGTGTGTGTGTGTGTGCACGCATAAACATCTTATATTTCACTCAACGTTTATCTGTCACTGAAATTAGTGTACTGTACACATTTTTTTTGCCTCCACTCCACATTTTTTTTGGCTCCCCCCACACTATGACAATGAGCATACATAATTTGAAAAAGAAACACTAATTTTTTCTTACTATTACTTTTAATGTTTTAGATTTTAATTCATTAATGCGTGATGTTAAATAATAATTGAAAAAATAATTTAATTCTCTATATTAATTTATATTAGTGTAGTATTTTTTTCATTATTAATGTTATAACTTTATTTACTATTATAATATATTATAGATTTATTAGTTGTTAAATTATTAAAAAATTAAATTAATTATTATTTATTAATTAATTAATTTAATAATTTGTATTATTAGAGTAAAATGCCACGAAATCATATGCTGACTGGCCGTAAAGAACGTGCACATAATCGTTCATTAATGCGTGATGCAAGAGAGCGACAATGAGAAGATCGACACAATGAACAAAGTCCCCATCGTGATGCCCATTTTTACGAGTATGTAGTGAATTTTGAAACTGCTCAGAAAAATTTGGATTTCAAATTGTGTATTGTATGTCGTCATTGTCGTTGGTTTGATCTACATATTGAAGAGAATGGATCTTGTACTCTTTGTCATAAATTTAACGTCAAAAACGAAGTAAATATTTTTTCCGCTGACAATAATATGGATCTTGGTCCACAACATGATGTATTGAAGAAATTAACGTTTGTTGAAGAACAATTGATTGCTCAAGTTCATCCAGTAATCACAGTCTATCGACTTAAAGGTGGTCAATTTGGATATAGTGGACAAGTAATTAATTTTCATCAAGACATTACAAATTTTACTACTTCTTTACCTCATTCTATCGATACTATTTCACAATATATTTTTGTTAGAAGACATGAGGGTGAAGGGTATAAAGATTTTATTGTAAATCGCAATAATGTCAAGGCTGCTTTGGCATATCTTAAAAACAATAATCCTTGGTATCGTGATATTATAATTGACGAAAATAATTTAGAAAAATTACCTGACAATGAAAGTGTTTTGCAACAAATAATATGTAGTCAAGAACAACAAAATATTTCATTTAATTTGGATAATGTTAATTTGGATAGTGAAGATGATGACCAAAATCCATTGTTAAATAATATAATATTTATGAATCTGGAGCTCCAATGGTCACTTTTAAATGTAATCGACAGGCAGGAAATAATGTATTGGGAATTCAGGAAGATAATAATGGATCTCGTGTTATACCTTGGCCTAGAATAAATTATGTACCTATTAATGAATTTACGTGCGACGGATATATTTGTAGAGCTTTTCCAACTTTATTTCCTACTGGAAAAGGTGATCTTAAACATGTGAGGTTTCGTAAAATTTCCAGTAGTGAGTATTTTAAATTTCTCATGATGTATGAAGATGGCAGATTTGTTCAACATCCAAGATTTCGATTTTTTGCTTTTAACAGCCTGATGCGCTAGAGAGCTTTGCAGAATGGGAATATTTGTGTTAAAAAAAATTCATTTTTACATGGTATTGAAACAATCGAACAACTTCAAGAAATATTACAAAGCGAACCAAGATTGTATAAATCAATTTTATCTTACAATGCTAATCTAAGGTCATCAAGCTCTTATTGGTACATGAGGTCTCGAGAATTATTGGATATGGTTGAAGAATTAGGAACTCCTACTGTTTTTATTACATTAAGTGCAGCTGATTTATATTGGCCAGAGATTTATCGTATTCTTGATCCTGATTATGATAATGCCAATCTCAATCAAAATACTGAATTCATTCGTATTTCAAAATTATTGAATTCTAGTCCTTTAATTGTTGCCTATTTTTTCATAAAAGGTTAGAATTTTTTATGGAACATTTTTTTTTTAAATATTTCAATGTCAAAGATTTCTGGTTTTGTATTGAATTTCAACATTGAGGTAGTCCTCATATGCATGGTATTTTCTGGCTTGAAAATGCTCCTGATCTCAATAATCTTAATCCAGATGATATTGTAAGAATACAAGAAATTAATAAGTATTTCGATGAATTTATATCTACTTGGCATCCAGATCCTTCTCAAACTTATGATATACATCCATCAAAAATGCATTTTACTGACGTACCTGATCAAGATGTTGATTATAATCATTTAATATGTGCAGTACAAATTCATAAATGTTCTAAAGCTTATTGTCAAAGAAAGAAAAAAAATTCTTCTGAAACTACTTGTTGTTTTAAGTTTCCAAAAGAATGTGTCACCGAAGTAAGATTCAGTTTATTCATGGTGAATTAGAATATATTTCAAAAAGAAAAATTCATAATTAAATAGCCATAGTCCACCTATTTTGAAAATTTGGCGAGCAAATATTGATTCACAAGCCATCGTTTCTATTCATGCTGTTCTTAAGTATATTGCTAAGTATGCTAGCAAAGCTGAACCAAGAACGGAAGGTATGAAACATTTCATTAGACAAACAGTGCAAGCGTCACATAGTAATGTTAATGTTCAACAAATAGTTCAAAAGATTTTGATAAAAATGTGTGCTGAACGTGATTATGCTGCTCAAGAAATTTTTTGGATTTTAATGAGTTGGCCTTTGTTTCGATCATCTCGTCAATTTGTTTTAATTAATTTATCACATAATGTATGGAAACAACTTGATATGAATAGAGAGGATGGAAGCATTTCTATTTCAAATTCTTTGGAGAAATATCAACAGCGATCAGCGGAATTTGAAAATATGACTAACAGATTTTTTTACAAAAATTTATAAAAGAGGTGCAAATTATAGTACTAAAAAAGTACCTTTTATTCTTAGAGTCATGCCAAAAATTAAATATGATCCTGGTGTTGAAAACAATGAAAATTTTTACAAGCAACAAGTTTTATTACATATTCCCTGGCGACAACTGAATGATCTAAATCCACATAATAGGAAGATTATATATGAGCAGCATTTTGGGAATGACGATATTCTGAATTATGATTTGGATTATATGCTACAAAATTTGGAAGACGAAGAAGATTTTGAAGAAACAGACCAATTAGAAGTAGATCAACCATATGATTGGATGGACGTAGCTGCTGGACCAAATACTATTCAGGAAGAAATAGATATAGGTAGAAGAGAAATTTATATCAGATATAATTGGCATTCCATTTTGAATCAACAAGTGTTGAATACATTAGAAAATTTCATTGAAAAAGAAAAAGTAATAGAAATTCAAAGAAATGACATTTTTAATGTTCAATATAATCTGCCAAATACTGTTTTCTCTGATGAACAACAAGAACTGACAAATATATTTGAAAAACAACTTAGTTATCTACAAGGTAACGAAGAAGAACTTCCGATTAAAAGAATTGTTATTCAAGGAAAAGCTGGTTCTGGAAAGAGTACTTTAATTAATTACTTCACTTGTCGATTGAATCAAACGGGATCATCTTCTTATCAATTGCTTGGACCAACTGGTGCTGCTGCTGTTAATATTAATGGATCAACAATACACTCCAAACTTTTATTAGGAGTACATAAAGTATTTAGAGAACTCAGTTCACACTCACTTGCTCAGTTTCAACAGGAAATTCGTGGTTGTAAATTTCTGTTTATAGATGAAATGAGTATGATTGGATGTAGTCTTTTGAGGAAAATTGATTTAAGAGTATGCAGAGCTATTCCATCAAGACAAGATGAACCGTTTGGTGGATTATTTGTATATTTTTTGGGGGATATTAATCAGTTACCTCCTGTTAATGACAGACCACTTTACAGTGATAAAATTGAAGGAAGTGAATTCCTTTTAGAAGGAAAATTATTATTTACATCAAGTATTCAAAAGTATTTTTTTTTATCGTCATCATTTCGACAAAATGAATCTCAACAAATATTTCGAGATATACTTGATCGTGTTAGTAATGGTGAATGTACAGTTCAAGACTATGAAATATTAATGACACGTAGTATACAAACTTTTTCACAAAATGAACGTCATTTTTTCAACTATGCAATTAGACTATTTGCAACAAATAAAAATGTAAAAGAATTTAATCATCAAAAGTTAAAAGAATTTCGTCAACCAGTTGCTTATATTCCAGCTATTCATAATTGCTCTAAAGCAAAATCAGCAAGTGCAGAATTATCAGGTGGACTTGAACCATTTATAATTTTATCAATTGGATCTAAAGTTATGTTACGTTCTAATTTGTGGTTGAAAAAGGATTAGTGAACGGAGCTTTAGGTTACGTTGAAGATATTATCTATGAAGAAAATCATGGTCCACCTGATCAAATCCCTCGAGTGATAATGGTTCGTTTTGAAAATTATTTTCATTCAACTTATGAAAATAGTGGTTGTGTTCCAATTCCACCTATAACTAAATTTTGGAAAAGTGGAAATATTAATTGTTCAAGGAAACAATTTCTGTTACAATTAGCCTTTGCAATTACAATTCATAAGTCTCAAGGTTTAACCTTAGATAGAGCTGTTGTAGATATTGGAGAAAAGGAAACTTCTATTGGTTTAACATATGTTGCATTGTCGAGAGTAAAAATTTAGCATTAAACAGAACATTTTCTTATGATAGATTTTGTAATATTAAAAATTCACATTTTATGTTAAAGTGTAGAAAACAAGAAGAAACTCGAATGAGAAATTTTGTACCTGATTAAAAATGTATCTAATTACTGATTTAATTATTAATTAATTATGTTAATCTTTTTTCTAATTATTTAATTATTAATTTTTTAAAAATAATTTTCTATTGTATTTTTTTATATTAAAAAAAATAAATATAAAAAATCAAAATATTGTTTTTTAGCCATAAAATTATGTCGAAAAACCAAAAATTACTTTTTTTTTTAACTAGCTAAAAGCATGGTTTGATGGTGATTCCTGAAGCTCAAATATAAATATTGTGATTATTTATTTGTACGTAATATTTTTTGTATTTAAGCTTCGCGAGTCACCACAAAGCCATGCTTTTAGCTAGTAAGATATTGACATAATAACAGAGGTATAAGGTAGAAATAAGAATAAATTCTAGATGCCTAACTGGACAAGAACTCGTATGATTTAAATGATAATATACAAGAAAAAAGGCAACTCTAGAGCAAATTTAAAGTAACCAAAAGTTGATAAGGTTCTTTAGAATTAAGTATGAAATGTTATAAACCATTAAGATACAAGCATTATATCAGAAGATGTAAAACTAACTCATAGTGCCATAGGTCTCATGAAGCTTAGAAATAGATTTGGTGATTTATTCACAATTGGATGTTTTTAACATTAATTAATTACAACAAAGGACTTGGAATTAATAGTAGTCAATATATCTCATAACAAGATGTTCATTAAATAACTATAGGACATATTTTAATAAAAAAATATTGTATTAGAATATAAGAGAAATATTATTTTTGTTAATAGTAAACAGAATTATGCATTGTGAGATGTCTAAATACTGAGCAGGACAAATGCCAGATAATGGTAAAGCCAGATTGGAGTTCAAAATAGCATAAAGAATAATTATCAATTGTAAAGTATTTTAATAGTTTTAGGTAAAAAGTTTGGCGTCAGTTTTGTACTCTCAAACCCAGGGACCCACGCTTTGAACAGAATTAAATAATTTTGACAATGCAGGGGTTATGATTTCATGATGGAATGCTCAACATTCCAACCAATCAACACCTAAATCGAGAATTCCTCTGGTAGCGCAGATTGTAACAGCGAGAGATACGCGCAAATTTTGGACAGTTCTTCAACAGTTGTAAAGCAATACTGATGACCAGCTCCATGCTGAATTAATTCATGAAGTAACCCATAATGCAGTGCGGTAACGAATGTAAACATGGGCAACCTAACCTTCAAGATGTATAGTGAATCAACGTCGAGTTCGAGTGTAGTGAAGTGGTGTATTAATACAGCATTGAATGCTAAATAAAGTATTAATAGTGAACATAAAAAATAAATAAAAAGGAATTAAGGAAAGTATAGTGACCTTTATGAAAATAATACTTAATGAATTTCATACATTATAAGATAATGCCAATCGAACTTATTAAACACTTGTAACTATTTGTTAACACTACACCACAAACAAAACATTATTATTATGACACTTTCAACTTATTAATTGTTATTTAATTGTAAATTGAGGTTACTTTCTAGTCACCGGATAACCTCCAATTGTGACATCCATGTACTGTCGCACTTTATTGTATTAGGCTAAGAAATTTTTCAGTTTATATGTAATTACGCTCCTATGAAACGATGGGACATTAATAAGAGACAATAAGCATTGCGTATTTTTCAGTTCAAAGGACCTTTTTTGTATATAATTAACTTAGATAATTTTGTAAACAAAGACTATTTATACAACACTGTGACCAACCCTGAGATATGAGTTTCAGACCAAATAACTGATTGTTTTCAGTAACGATAAATGGATTAATCGTTTTTAAAAGGAGATTGCGATAAAAACCAATGATGAATAAAAAGTATTTAAACAACTTTAATGCAGCATGAATTCCTTTTATTTAGTTAACAAGTTTTAGTGGTTATGAGTGAAGGTTATGTTTACATCTGAATCAGTTGGTAGCACCAATGGCCCGCCGAATTGAAGTATTTTGAATCTTCAAGTATCATCCATGACTATAACGTGATGAATAGGGTTATCACGAATGAAGAATTAACAAATAAGTAAGTAATTATCACTAAGTAAGTAATTAGTGAGATAACCACATAGTTAATTATCATCACACATCAACTAACGAGTGTTACGGGCGGTGCAATTCAACACAACTACAATTCAGCATAATCCTACTTTTATCATTATTGACAGCTTAATCTACTCATGCCTTTATGGAGACTTGCAATTAATTAAACACATATCATCATACCGTTATCAGAACGACAACCATTATTTTTTTATAATGGCACCAACAACTTGGGGCGTTTACATACTTAACACCATATTATTTAATTTACCATAATTAACAAACAACACGGAACTTTGTTATATTACAATATTGACCGTACTGGCAAATGACTGTCAAAAGTAGGTAAAGTAGTTCAGCCAAACAGACCACAGTGTGAGATATACTTTGAGATATAAATAACATGGATTTAACTAATGGGTGGGTGGCCATTACTATAGGACAGTTACAGGATAGTTTATTGTGTATGACATGAGTAGAACAACAGTTAATTTGAGCTCATAATAACACACAGAAGTATTATATTAGCATTAGCAACAGTAGGAGGTGTGGGCAGATACTAATAGCAGAGTTATCTATCATGAAGTACACATTAATGTTTAGGCAGTAAAAGTTACTTTTTATCTAATATAGTAAAACCCCAGAACCTTTATGTTCCAATGTAGCCTAAATTAATCTCCATGAGGACTATTAGAAATTAGATGTACTTCTAACATAAAAAAATTGTGTCATGACAGAATTTCATTGAGATAGTGTTAGTACCTTAATCTTATGAAGCAATAATTTTGTGTGTGTGTGTGTGTGTGTGTGTGTGTGTCCGTCCGTCCAACAATTGACACTTATTGATATATGCTGCAGAACTGTTGAAGTCAATAACACTGATGCAGAAGGTAGGATGGTCCTTGCAGATGGTGTTGTGTATGCTGCTAAAGACCTGAATGCTACACTTATTTTGGATATGGCAACATTGACTGGAGCACAGGTAATATAATGTGGTCATGTGTAATGTATTTTAAGTAATCTGTGTAGAATATAAGTTATTGGTGAAACAATCTTGCAAGTTAATTTTATTCAAATTCTTTACAGGCCATAAGTACAGGGAAGTATCATGGAGCTGTATTAACTAACAGCCCTGATTGGGAAGAATACACGCTTCAAGCTGGAAGAGTGTCTGGAGATCTTGTTTTCCCTCTTGTCTATTGTCCTGAAATGCATTTCGTAGAGTTTGCATCAGCTGTTGCTGATATGAAAAACTCTGTTGCTGTGAGTACATAATAAATTAATATTATTACTCAGTAGATTGTAAGGTGAGTGTGTGTGTGTGTGTGTTTTGAAATAAAAGAAATATTTTGTGTCAGTGATGAAATTTGTGGTAAGTGTATTAGTGAAAAATATAAGACTAAGATAATGAAAAGGAAAAAAACACTCATTAAAACACATGTACTGATTTAGTCCTATAAAAGAATATACCTGTTATTATTCAGAGTTGAGCTAACATACTATAATAATCCCTAAAAATAAAACAAAATTGAGCAAAAGGCTTTTCCCTAGCAATAAGCAGAAAGTAACAAGAGTGATTGTGGAAACATTAAAGTTATGTTAATCAGTGTTAGATGCGTAATTAAAATGTAAGTGAAATAAGTATGTGTATTCATAATGTTACATGAATATTATATATTCATATTTCTTTAGCTGTATTATTAGATTTAGTTTCCACTGTCTTTGCTTATATGGAGGTATCTAAACAGAAACTGAATTTGCTATTAAAAGATGCAAGTTTTGTTTTAAAGTAAAAGTGTTTTACCTTTTTTCACTAAACATTTTCTTTCTGGTGTGTTCATTTGGTATAATTTCACACTCTCATGTGCACACATACACACACACATATGGGCCGAGTGAGGGGTACAACATTCTAATACCATCAGACCTGCTTTTAACATCTGTGGGCCACGTATGAACCTAGTTGCAGGGCCCCTGTACTCACTCTCACATTCTAATACTGTCATAAAGTGTTTAATTATATTTATGTTAGAATGGATTTAATTTGATTGAAACATTTAAGATGACATATAGGTACAAAATTCAAAATAGAGAGTGAGTGTGTGTGAACAGACGCACACGTATGTGTATGTTAGGGTGTATCGAAAAAAATTTTTTTTCGAAATCCGGTTACGGCTAGTGCGGATTTTTGGCCAAATGGCATTAATAAAACGTATAAAAAATCCCAGCTCGATCAGACAACTCCTTCTGCTGCCGAGTGGAGGTCAAATATTAGAAAAATCACCAAAAAATCACTTTTTTATTGACATCTTCAAAAAATCATTTTTGATATTTTTTATATTTTTTGGTGGTTTAAGTCATTGAAATAGCAAGGGAAAAGACTAATAAATACATAAAACATTTTTATTAGGGCTCTTTCTGTGCACCACAAGCCTAAAAACCTAGTGAATATTTCATAAAAAAGCAATGATTTTCCTGACTGACAAACGTTACAAAATATGAGTGTTATAATTACTTTATCGCTTTTATTAAAACAAAAAGGTTTTAGTATGCGACTAAAAGGAATTCTGCAGCTCCTCGTTTATTTCCACTTGCTGAGAACAAGTTTTGGAAATAATCCAGGACTCACCACGTGGAGGTGGCTGCAGATTGAGTCCCGCCCGCCCGCCCGCGGGGGTTTTTTGTTTAGGTACTTGACTTGTAGGAAGACTTGGTGTCAAATTTCGGCATTTGCTTCCGTGACTTCAGAGTAGCAAAGACGAATTTGTGCCGTTCTTCAGGTCCGCAAACAGCCGTTGCAGCCTCAGTGATGAGTTTGACCATTCGTTCAACACTTTGTGTGTGACAAGGAAAGTCTTTTAGGTCCTCATTTGCAAAGGCAGAACTTCTAATATTCTCATGCAGAACTTCAGTGCTGATATGCTTTGTCAGTGGTGGCTCCATTAATTTACAGTTTGACCAGTCGATGACTTCTACATATGATGGGGCGTCAAGTCGAATTTCCAGAGGAACAGAAAATTCTCGAACAGCATTGGTTCGACGTAATGTTGTTCTAGCTTTCAGTATTCTTCTCCAACCTAATTGCCTTTTGTCAGCATCAGGATCCGAAATCATTGACAAGAGCAGATTATCGGGGTGGCTAAACCAGGCATTTCTCTTGATGACGGGGTCAATAATCTTTTTAGTAACTTCGTCCAGACAGCAAGAAGACAACATCAACTTCCATAGGTGGCGTGGTCCTTCCACGATAGATGGTTCGATCTTAATTGAAAACCAAATGAATGCGTAGACTTTCATGATGTAGACAACTAGGTGCACAAGATTGTCGGATGGCTTACTGGTTGATACATAAAGACGCAATGTTCTATTTGCAAGGGTCAACCACCTTGCTTGATGTAGTTTTCCCGTTTTCTGTCTGCTAAACCTTGAGGACAATCTCCTGAAGATATCGCCTTGCAAATATCGAGAAGATACTGTTGATCACTGCTTAGACTGCTGCTTTCTTCCAGCTGCAAATCAGAGATCCAAGGTACTGGAATGGGGTCAAAACGTTTGATGGCGAGAGTTTCACAATTTTGGAGCAATGTTCCAATTGGACCCGCGTAGGTATTTGGTCCTGTACTCTTTCCGTTGAGGGACTGGAATAAGTGTCGAAGTGGAAGTTCGTTGGTGTGGAACATGCATATAACTCTTTGGAGAGCCCTGTTCAAAGAATTTTCACAAAGGGACATAGCACCATTCTTGAGGCCAGAGTTTATTGGGGTACCATCACCGCCAGTAACACTGAGATTTGTGAGATCAATGTCCTTTTCGCGGCAATAATTGAGCATTGCTTTTTGAATGCAGTCTCCCGATCCAGACTCTGGAGTGACGTGCCCAAGATACTCTGATCCAGGTTCTTCAACTAACACTACATGCTCCTCTTTTCTCATAACACGACTAACACTTTTTTTCTTCTTTTCTAAGGTTAAAGTGCAGTCCTGTCTTCCGTCAAAATACAAAGCTCTTAATTTTTTTTCTTTGAGAGCTGCATCAGTGTCAGCTAAAATCGTTGTCGCCAAAACATTTTTTTGTCTCTGAATTTTGCTGGCATCGATCACATTTTCTGTATTTTCTGAGGTGACCATCCCGACGTCTTCTAGGAGGGAAGAGGCTAGAAGGGCCACGTGTCTAGTTGATGTCTTAGTCCTGTATACTGCAGTACAAAAGGCAGGTAGTTGCAATCATCTGCTGAACAGGTTCCGGCGATGTTTTCAAATGTTTTGGTGCCTGGTACTCCTCATCTGAACTTGAGGCCTTGTCTTCCTCCGCTTTTTTGACGTATTCCACTTCTTCTGGATCAAAGCTTTGAGCCGATTGTTCTTGATCCGTCTTCTTAGCTCTTGAACTCTCCCCTGAAGGTCTCGTCCTAACCTCTTGATGCGTCGTTTGGTTTCCTGACGATCCAAGTTTCCTATAAACATTTTCCTTGTTGTTCTTTGATCTAGAAGAAAAGGCACCTCTAGTACTGGCACCTTTCTTTGTTTTTTGCAATTGCAGGCAACAGGATCTGAACACTTACAAAATGCTATATCAAATAAAGTCTTTTTGGCAGACTCTTGAAAATCAGCAATTCGTTGTGCACAAATTTGGAAACCGGTCTTCGCTGACTTTTGCAAGTCACGAACACTATCATGGTACTTCAATATCATTGCAACAATCCGTCTGACACTGAGAATTGCTTCGCCGCTGATTGAGGCGTAATCCCAAATTTCTACAACCTTACTGGCGACGATAGAAGATAAATCCTTTGTTGCAGGCTCCTTCTGGGATCCCAAAATTCTCATTTTTTCTTCTCGTTCCCATACGTATTGTCTCAACACATCTTCAACGGTCGGTAGCTGTGTTAGGCTGAATTCCTTAGGTGTCCCAATTATGTTATTGCTAACGTCAGACCGTAACAAACTTGTCGAAGCCATAACTTCAGCGTAACTGTCACCCTCTTACGAATAAAAGGCACTTAACACAACTACAACACTGTCCTCACTTCTACACACAGCACTTCACACAAAAACACAATTATTTTCAGTTGAAAATTACTGCAGCACTAAGAAAAAACTCGAGCAGCAACAAGCGCATTCGACGCAGCTGGTTGACAGGCGACTGACAAGATTGAACCTGTCCGCTGGGCGAGTCGAAGTGACGCGGCGCTTGGGGAGGGGTGGGCGGGAGGCGACTTAGTGCGATAAGCAGATGCAGACGAGATTGCGAGCAAATTATTTATATTATTACTGCTCATACAACTTAGCATTAAAGGGTTTCATTTGTTATTCAAGAGGCTTCAATATTTTTATATTAATATTTAATTCTACGTCACGCCGGAAAAATCAGTGCTTTTTTATGAAATATTCACTAGGTTTTTAGGCTTGTGGTGCACAGAAAGAGCCCTAATAAAAATGTTTTATGTATTTATTAGTCTTTTCCCTTGCTATTTCAATGACCTAAACCACCAAAAAATATCAAAAATGATTTTTTGAAGATATCAATAAAAAAGTGATTTTTTGGTGATTTTTCTAATATTTGACCTCTACTCGGCAGCAGAAGGAGTCGTCTGATCGAGCTGGGATTTTTTATACGTTTTATTAATGCCATTTGCCCAAAAATCCGCACTAGCCTTAACCGGATTTCGAAAAGAATGTTTTTTCGATACACCCTAGTGTATGTGTGTACAACTAAGTAATATATAGGGTGTATTATGTTTTAATTAGGCTTTGAAGTGCACATAGGCTTTAAACTATTCATTAGCAAGTTATATCAAGAGTGCATTCATCTGTAGGACCAAGTTTTTTTCTCAAATGATACAGTAGTGATCATTTTTGTATTTATTTCATTTCATTTAATACATACAATTGCTACAATGTTTTCTGATCACCATTGGTACTTTTGACATTTGTAGTATCAGTTTCTTCACTCTCATTTTCAGACAAGTCTAACAATTCATTTGTTAAAAGCTCTAAAACATTTTTCTCTGGTTAGTTCCATCATAAAAAAATTGGGTGTATTGTGGGACACATGCTAGCAGTGAAAACTTCAGTGTCCAGTAATGAGTAAACTGATTCAATGTGTAAAATGTTGCTCATATGTATTTTGGAGTAAGAGAGATTTTACTATAAAGAATGAAAATAATTCAGATCAGAGTGAACGGATAATTCAATAAGACAAGGGCATTGTAATGTTTATATATACTTTAGTATAAGAAATCGATATTGTTACAAAACAAGTAATACTATACAGTGTAAGTATAGTTGTATTTATAGTTGTAGTGTGTCGATGTTTAATCTTCAATCACTTCAGCCCCGCGATGGAGCGCCAACTTGTTACAGAACAAGTATTACTATTTTCAGGTATATAAGTATAGATTTAGTGATGTGTAGTGTGCTTGCAGATACGCTCCGGTATCTGCTGTGATGTTGTTTTTCTAAAAACTGCTCCAATTATAATTATTAGGAGTTATTAGTGTGATTGTATAATCTGTATAAGTGTCTCTGAATAATTCACTCTTTTAATTTAAATAGGCTTCGCGCACTTTTGTTGTATGCCTCCCTCACTTACCACAAGTATCTGTTTCAGTCCTGTTCTGTGACGGTTGTTGCTGAAATACATACACTTAAAATGCACACAAATATTCAATTTGAATATTCAAAACAGGTAGTACACACAATATGAATGAATTAGCACATATAGATAATACTTTAAATTACTCTCTGTTTGAATTCTTCCGCCACCTTTGGTAGAACTGATTTAAAAGAAATAATTTAATTTATATTTGAAATGATACTCTTGTTCATAGGTAAATAAGTGAAGGTTTATTAACAATTTTAAAATGGCAAATTTCAAAAACAATTAACAATCGTTTTGGCTAATAATCCTTTAAATAATAATTACAATTGATTAATTTTAACATAAAACTCTGTCCAGACTCAATGCTGGTAGTCCTGTCTTTGGTACAATAATTTGAACTTAATAGGTTATGTTTTCTTGTCAATGTATTATCAGGTTGTTAGGTTCTTTGAGGTGACATGATATCAGTGTCAAGATGTAATATTAATAGAATTAAGAAAATTGAACAATGGTTAATAAATAACAAATAAACATCAAAATAAAAGTTGGTACCATATATCTGAGAATTATGGTACTGCCGTACGTGGGATTGCGCACGCACCTTATTACTTGTTAGCCAGCGTCAAACTCGTGGCTTGTACAGTTTCAATGTATCGTTTTATTTTCAACAATTAGTCTGATAAATATAAATTTTCAAGAGAAAAAATTAATAAAATACAAAAAAAAACTCTTGATATGAATTCCATTTGGTTTGGAATTTATTTTAGAACAGATGCAACAGTTGAATTAACAAGCTACCGCTACTATTTTGAGGTTAGCTATCACAGGTAATGTTATTATGGTAAATGATTTCTTAACGGTTATCATTTCTTAATTTATATTTCTGAACATATTATTAGTAACATTTTGACATGTTGCTATTAGAATTACTTTTATACTTTTGTTTGAAAGTTATTATTATTTATTTCAAAACATCGAAATAATCAGAACAAACTAAGTTTAGTCAAAAGAGTGACTAAATGTTAACTCTTGTAATTAATGACAATTACTTCAAACATAATTATTAAAATTATGAAAATTAATTAAAATATTTATCTAATATTTTAATAAGTATAAATTGACATTTCTTGGAATTCTAATAATTCCATTATAAGTTTAACCTTTCGCTAGTACTTGACTCGCGTAGTATTCATATATGTCTATTTAAAATTATTATTTTTTAAACCAAAGTTATTTAAATAAAATATTGTACTCCCTGTTTATTTATCACAACACACGCGAGTACGACCGGGATTATACACTATCGTACTTGTATCTCTCGATAATACCGCATATTCCACTCGGAAGTATTTTTGTTGTGTCAAGGTTATGTATGTTTATCAACTTATTGTTAATGGACGCGCACAAATTTGAAAATAATACTTTTCCATGGTGTAGAGCTGCGTGGCTACTTCGTCTGAAGGCTGATCGTAGACTGTTACATTTTGCCGGAGCGTCTCTTTCGAGTCTGACAAAATGCGTTGATTTGATTGGTTGTAAACACTATAGTCTTCACCCCAAAAGCCTATGTTTTATTAAAATATTTGGTGTTTTACCAAATTTTGACTTTGGGTTGGAGTTTATGTGACATAAGCACTAGTGTAAAAAATAATTGAAAAGTTAATAATTACAATAACTTCCTTACTGAACGTCCTATCGTTACATGAGTTATGTCATTGAATTATAGACATTTTCTTCTTTAATTTAAGTCTAAACAACATTATTACATCGCCACAACAAACATTATTTTATTTACATCGCTTCTCTTAATATAACGTTTTTATTAATTATCTTTGGTGTTTCTTATTTTTATAAGTCTTTGTCACCAGATTTAATTATTTTTAATAAAAACACTTTCTAAATAAACACTTGGAGTCCATTTCTCACTTGGTTTAGTTTATTATTTGGAAATAATTATTTCCTTAACAATAGCTCATTATAGCGTCATTAGGCGTCCATCTTTGTTTTTATATAAATGTATTTAAAATGAATTTCCCTTATTTAATACAAGTAATCTTGCAATCTAATAATACTAAAACGATTATTTACATGATTTCACACTAAAATATCTTTACATGATTGTATTAAATATAATATACATACTGTCTTATTCCTCTTCTACCTGTTTCATACAATTGTCAATATAATTTTAGTCTTTTTCTATATAAATTATATTATGTATTAAATATCATTAGTGTACATATATTGTACTTAATGCATTACATATAGTGATCAGCTTCTAGCTAGTTTAGAACCCTTCAATTCTTTAATAATGGGTTTGTTCCTATGGTGTCTCATCATAGTGGTCATTTATTTTTCATAAAAACAATAATTAAACTGTTATTGTTACATTTTGTTTGTGTTTCTATATTGGTATTAGACATTACTCCTACTTTTGGTAATGTTCTCAGTTACTCTTAGACAAATTTATAGGTCATATTTTCCTAAGTAACTTACTTAACATGGTTTGTTTACATCTGATTTCTGTCACTATGGTCAGTTGGTTTCTAATCATTTGCATATATACTGACTGTTTTTATGGTTCTAATCTGTTCTCAAAGTTGTATTGAGTTTCCCTCTAACTACTGGTAATATTGTGAACAATCTGTGTTTAATCTTTAATACACTATTTTCCTTAACTAATGGGCCATACAGTGGTCCATCTTACATCTGATTGTTTTTACATGGTTAGTTAGTTTACATCATTTTGTTTATAATAATGTTGTTATTATGTTAATGATCTGTTCTCAAACCATTACCAGATATTGATCTTTCTACTGGTAATATTGTTATTCACTTTGGCATTGGTTTTGATATTGCACTTTGCCTAATTGAATTGGCATATTTGTTGCATCTTTGCTATCTCTGTTTGCCATTGCATTTGATTGGTTTTATTTACTTGGTTGCATTTTAATGCATTGTCTATTAGGATGTATTGTTATTTATAACAATTCCTTAATTGATATCATTGTTGATAATCATTTATTTTCCTTGATATGTTTGGTTTTCTGTTTAACAGGTACCTTCTCTATGGGTTATGTAACAATGTACCATCTGTTTTAATGCAGTATGTCTCTACTACTTACATGGTATCAGCATGGTATTCCACAATAATATTTTACTTATTTTGTTACACATGTTTATACATTCCTTCTTAAACACTAACACGTATCTTATTGTATTATTTATTATATTTTTCTAGTCATAGGTTGAATTCAATTCAATCCATTTTGTTTGATACAAGGGTTTTTTATTTGTTGTCAGTTCTTTACAAAAAAAAAACATAATTATATTGTTCTATTTTGTTTTATTCTGGTGGTCTTATGATTTTCTGTGTTGATCACAACTTTATTAAATGCGTCACACTCATTGTTCGTGTCTATTTGACTTATTTAACATCTTGTTGTTTTCATCATGGAATTAACATATTTTCATATACTTATAAACTTCATCACTGTAATTGTTTGTGTGGTTTTATCAGTAGAAATAGTTAGTTATTCACATGTTTCACATCTATTAAGTACGCACTGTTATTGTTTGTGTTTCCTTAAATGCTAAACACTGGTTTTTTTTTCCTCATATTTTATAATCATCATTTCACTTGTCACTTATATAGTCTTTGGTACATGTGGTTTTATATTGATTACTGGTATGATTTATTCATCTTCTTCTCTCTTCTGAGTCAGCTTTCTTGTCCTTCTTCTTTCTTCTTCCTCGTTATTTTCATCGTAGTCATTATTCCTTAATTGTTCCTCTCGCTGTTTGAGTTTGTTAATCCTTATTTCGTTGTTTCCCCTCACTTTTGGATCCTATTGGGTCTAGTTACTGGTATTTTGTTTTGGCTCATGTTATTTTCTTTCTTATGTTTCGTAGTTGATGTCACTAGGTTGATATTATCTTATTCATAGTTGGATTTTCATATTAACACATTTGTAGATACACACAATATATACATGGATTTACTTATCTAGATTTACATTCATATTTTTCTCTTACTTGCCGTCCTTTAAGCTCGTTTTATGTAACTGCCATATTTGGTTATGTTACATATGCCTTCCTTTAAGAATTGATTAATTCTGAGTTATGATTATACTATATTTTTCTATGAAGAATTTATCAATTATTGTACATTCCATGTTGATTCACATGTTTTTCCATATATCCTTTCGCTTTCTGCTCTTTGAATCATATTTATTTCTTCTCTATGTAATTACTTCCCTCGTTTATTTAGTTCCCTAACATACATTTAGCTGGGGCAGTTTAGAGCGGCTCACTTTGGCTATTCAACTCTACTGGCCATACTAATTTCAATAAATATGGAGGCAAATCATCTCCTTTAATAATAATAAATGATTGCTGGCATTACTCTTCAGTCAATTCATCTCAAATCATTAATAATAATAATAGTGGTCGTTTTTCCGACAAATAATAAATATTCTTGGGATTAATTCACGCATCTGCGGTTTGTACATTGTTATTCTCTCTTTTCTTGATTCAACTTAACTAATTCTTCACATATCATCGGGATATTTTGTTTTACATTTCCTCATTGGTATACTCTCATGATTTTCTTCGTTAGTATATTCTTTTTTATTCTTCTTCATCATAGATTAATCTCTTCATTCTGTGTTACCTTGAACGTCATTTCGTCATAATCTTCGTTCCAAATTCATTCTTCTAGATACTATTTATTAGTACATTTATTTTTTCTTTCCTTTTCCAGGTTTTAGTTGGTATTTGTACTTCATGTAGTGTTGGCTTTTCTTTATTCAAATACAAATTTGTCGTGTGTGGTTGTTTCTCTACAGTAATAGTGTTCATTTGGTTTATTCTTCCAACTCTTCTTTTTCTTATAGTAGTACGGGTGAGATGTTGTTGTTCTACTGGTTGACGTGGCTCTTGGAATTAGTTGGTGCCAAGGATGATGTTTGTCGTTCTCGTATTGACATCTTTTTTATATAGTAGTAGTTATTATTGATGAATACAATGTTCTGATTCCTTTACATAAATTCTCTGGGATCATTTTTTCCCACATTATAAAATGACAATATACATTCAATGTTTAATACATAATTACATAGTTACTTTTCATTTAATATAAACATATAATAATTTTCATGATAATAATTCACCCTTTTTCTTCAGTCAACATCTATTTTTATAATCATATTTTCACTTTTCATTTTGTAAATAACAATAATCTTCATGGCCACATTTCATTTTTCATCTTGATATAGTCAACAGTTATATTCATAATTATCTTTTCATTTTACACAACAAACATTTTCATCCTTTTCGTAATATTAATAATAAAATAATCCTTATCGCTCACTTTTCACTTGTAATTTCATATCTTAATTGTCAACATATTTTTTCATGGAAGTTTGATTATAGGTACCCTTTATCATTTTTGTAATAGGGTTCTGCAATTCATAGGTGTTGTTTAGATTGTTTTTCGTTACAGTATATGGTCCGGTATATAGTAGTAGTAATTTCTTTGCAATGCCCTCGATAGTACTTGGGAGTTCTCGGTTTTTGATTAGCACTTGGTCTCCCACTTCGTATTTTATGATTTTGGGCTGCAATTTTTTGTATTTAATTCTCAGTTTCTGGGCTCTTTCAACTGCATTATTATAGAACTTGGTTTGGTTAAACTTGATCTCTGCGCTTATTGGAAAGTTAATTATTTCTGTGATCTCTCGGGGTGGTCTTTTTTCGTGCATTGCCATGTATGGTGTTTCCTCAGTTGACTGATGGTAGGCGAGGTTTAGGAAGTCTTCAGCTGGGGATAAATATTCCTCCCACTTCCTCTGCTGGCTGTGACAGTAGGTTCTTAAAATCCTTCCTACTTCTCTCAACACTCTCTCAGCAGGGTTGCTGTTGGGGTGGTACACCGATGTCTTATACGTTTTGATTCCCAGATGGAGCAGTGTTTCCCGCCATTTTCGTCCTCGAAACTGCGTTCCGTGATCTGTAATTATTGACGCTGGTCGGCCCACTTCGGGTATGTATTTGTTTATAACTACTTCTAGTATCTTACTTGTCGTGGCTCGATTAAGTGGGTACAGCTTAGTATATTTTGTATAGTGGTCAAAGATAATAATGATATATTTATACTGGTGTCTTCCACCACTCCGTGGAAACGGCCCACAAATGTCCAGGAAGATTTTTTCTAATTTTTTCACAGATGTAATCGGTATCATCACTCCTTCTCGCTTTTCGTTACTGCATTTGACTAGCTGGCAAATATGGCAATTCTGTATATATTTTCTTACCTTCCTATTCATGTCAGTGAAATACACATGTTCTTGCAATGCCTTTACCACCTTCACTGCGCCCATATGACCATATCGTATGTGATAGTCGATGGTCAAATCTTTCTCTAGAACCTTTGGGACAACTATCTTCCAGCCTTCACCATTTTTATTGCTTTTGGTGAACACCAGCTGATGATGAGTACAGTAATACTGTTTAATGTTTGCATCGTTATCTGCTAGTTTTTTAATAATCATCAATATTTTGGGATCTTGTTGTTGCTGTATAGCTATATCTGACAGTATTTTAGTAAGCTCAGATTTATTTTTTAGCAAGTGGTAGACCTTCGCGATGGTTTCCCTCTCTCCTTCAAATGTTTGGGCGTCGATGTTAATCCGGGACAACACGTCTGCAGCTGTGTTGCTTTTTCCCGGTATGTACTCCCACTGTATATTGTACTCTTGGAGTGTGAGAGTCCATCTTGTCAATCTTCCATGTTTCAATTTACAGTTCTTGAGGAATGAAATGGATTTGTGATCCGTTCTTACTGTCACTTTATATCCCAAAATAAAGGTTCTAAACTTTTCGCAAGCGAATACGATACTCAATAATTCTTTTTCTGTGGTGTGATAGTTGCGTTCGCATTTGTTCAACGTACGACTTGCAAAACTGATTACTTCATGGTTCCCGTCTTGGTCTTCTTGATATAGTACGGATCCAAGACTCAAATCGCTGGCGTCGCAGTTCATGAAAAATTGTTTTTCAAAGTTAGGGTGATGCAACATAACGGTTTCTAGGAACTTTTCTTTAATTAACTTAAACGTAGATTCTTGTTCTGATTCCCATTTCCATTTTTCTTTTGATGATAGCTGTGTTGAAAATCGAGCTGTTAATTCGGAATAATTATCCTGAAATTTCCGATAGTAATTGCAGATCCCGAGGAACGATTGCAGTTGTTTTTTGTTCTGTGGGACGGGGAAACGCTGTATTGCCTCCATCTTTTCCTGGGACGGTGTAATTCCATGTTCAGATAGGTTAAACCCCAAGAATTGAACTTCCTTTGCTATTAATTGAGACTTATCTAACTTCAATGTAATGTGATTATCTTCTAACTTCTGTAAAACCTGTGCCACCCTTTCACAGTGTTCCTCCCAATTGTTGGAGGCGATCAAGAGATCGTAAACATAGACTGTTGTAAACTGCAGTGTATTGTGGCCCAGTATCTCGTCCATACATTTGACGAATATTGCTACCGAGTTTACTAAGCCAAACGGTAGTCTTTTAAAATGGTAATTTCGACCTTCAAAGATAAAGGCAGTGTACTTTCTACTATTCGGATGCAGTTCTACCTGCCAATATCCGCATACCATATCCCATATACTGTAAAATTTTGTACCATAAAACTTCTTTAAGATCTCATCAATTTCTCCAGGTGATGTCCTGTCGTTAATTATGGTTTTGTTAAGTTCACGAGCATCTAAACAAATTCGTACTGCACCATTTTTCTTTGGTACGGCGACAATAGGGTTGGTGTATGGTGAATTGCTTACTTCGATGATGTCATTTGCTATCAAACGCTGGATTTCTTCTCTTACTGCTTCCTTCAGCGAAAAGGCGATAGGATAAGATTTTCGTTTAAATTTGGTTTGGTCTTTGAATCTTAACTCGCATTGGAAATTTTTGATTTTTCCGGGCGTATCAGAAAATATGTGACGATACTGGCAATATATGTTTATCAGATGGTCCTTTTGTTCCCATGTCAGCTCTTGGCTATTTTGGTTGGTCTTGAATTCTCGTATCTCATTAATCTTGGTCAACCATAAATCTTCCTCTGGGTTATTGTGAAGCTTCTTGTTGATGGCGCCTTCCTGATGTTGGTGGCCTTCCCTAATGTAGTATATTACATGTTCTGCGGGTGCCTTTTGATATTCTGTTAGCTTGGCTGTCCACTCAACTTCTCCTGTCTTCATCCTTACTGTATTTGTGTCCATGTTAATTATAGCGGTGTATTTTCTGAGTATATCACACCCAATGAGCAGGGTAAACGGTAGCCCACTGGCTACGAGGAATATCATCTGTATCGTGTTCCCGTTGCTGGATACATCGAGTTGTACTTGTTGTCTAATCGTCTTATTTTGACGTCCGGTAGCTCCAATGAGTACAATGTTGTTAATAGGTAAAGTGGGTATTGTCGCTTTATTTTCAGATTGGATTCTATCTAACTCCACTTTATCAATCAATGATACATTTGCCCCGGTATCTATCATTGCCGTTGCATTTATATTATTGACCTTCACAGTTATGTATGCAATTTCACTGTTACTTGTATCGCTGATAGCATTCTCTTTTTCTTCCATTAAGTCTCTTCTTATATTCTTTAAATAATTATTGGTGTAAGTTTTGTGAAGATTTGGATGGTTTGCCAAAACTCTAGACCCAATAGTCCGGTTCAGTGAGGGTACTACTTGGTTTTTCACTGCCGGTTGGCGTTTAAAGGCAGGTCACTATTCCCGTGCCTGTCTTGCGATGTCGAAGCTATGGGTTCCTGATTCCCAGGCCCATGTCCATTATGGTAGACTTCTGTATTTTGCGTTATTGTTCCTTGACTTCCATTACTGTCGCTTCCGTTAGATCGGTATCCAGATTCCCGCTCCTCTCTATCACTGTTGCTGGAGTGACTATGCTGATTAGGGAAACTCCTCCTTCCTTGGTAGTAGTTTCGACGATTTCCCCCTCGACTGGCTTGAGTATAGTGCACTCTACGAAAGTGATTATTATGTTGGTTGCCATTGCTTTGTCTTGGGTGATGATTGGGAGCTTGATTCTGGTACGGCCGGTAATAATCGTTACCTCTTTGGTAGGCTGGCTCTCGCTGATATCCACCTGAATGCTGATTATTATTATTCCCTCTATTATTCACATTGTTGCCCCCTCCGTCTTGACGTGGTATAGGGTGATTTTGGAATCTCGGTGGGTGATTGTGATTTCTTCCCGGGCTATTCCTTTCGTTGGATATGTTAGGGTTATTATTCCCAGGTCCTCCTCGATCATATGTCTGGTGAGGCACTTGTCGACTACGTTGGTAGTATCGTTCTCTTTCATGGTTCTCCAACAGTTCGCACATTCCTTGGACTGTTTTTATTTGTGCATTTAGTCTTCCTGGTGAGATGCCTTGATTGAAGTGGTAGGCTAATTTCGTCACTAGGCATTCTTCTGGGATGGCGGGTTCGAGATTCCTGGCCATGCAAATCTTTCCCAAGAAATATGTTGTCATTGACTGCCTTCCATGTGTATCGAACCTTCCGTTTGTGATATCATCCCTGACGATGTTCTGGGTGGCTTCGGACCAATATTTTTGTTTAAACGCCACTTTGAAGTTGTCATAATTCCCCACTTCGTTACGGGTTGCCGTCCACCAATTGTCGAACTTGCTTTTGAAAGCTTCATCTAACATTCCCTTAATGGTAGTCCATCTACTCTCTCTGTTTTTACGTATGATTTCTTCCATCCGTTCTAAAAACTCTAGTGGATTTTTATAATAGGTCCTGAATTCAATCTGGTCTCTGTTGTCTAGATGATTCAATCCTGATAGTAAATTTGGTATCGTTTGTAGACGATGCATCTCGTCGCGGAGGTCATCTAACTCTCTTCGTTGACGCTCGGTTAATAGGGTTCTATCATCATGTACTTGTTGCTTAATTGCGTCCACTCTTCCAGATACTTCTTCACACTTGTCTGTTAGTGTTGACTGCGCTGCCTTCAAGTTGGTCTGTTCTTGTGTTATCACACTTATCTGTGTACCGTGTGTCCTCTCCATTTCGTTAATGCGTTGATTGATGTCTAACTCTGCTTGTATTATTCTCAGGCTGGTACCTTCTCCCTCCTTTCGTACTTCATCCATCTCGACATTAACTTCAGTTGATAGGATGTCCATGCGCTTCTCGATTTCATCGACATTTTCTTTCAATCTTTTTTCTATCATCTCTTCTGTATCCTTGGCGGCTTCCTTCATCTTGTTACTGTGGATACTTATCTGTTGCCACATCCCCTCATGGTCAGATTGTATTGTTTCGACGTCTCTATTGAACTTAGCCGTGATTTCATCCATTTTCTGGTTGGCCTGATCCATTCTGACTCCCAACTCTGCCGATAACTCTTCTTTCATGATGGCCATTTTCTTCTCCAGTAATTCCTCGGTTTTCTTTTGCCCATCTTCCATCCTCCTATTCGTCTCCTGTATCTGGTTATTAAACTCTTCCTTTAATAATTCCATATGTTTCTGGTTCTCCCTCTGGCCTTCCTCTATTTTCTGGTTCGTTGATCGACTGGTTTCTTCTATTTTCTTGTTTAAGTCCGCCTTCAAATTCTGATTGTCCTCTTTGGATGATTTCAGGCCTTCCTCTATTCTATTTAAGTCCTCCTTGGTGGATTTCTGGCTCTCTTCTATCTTGCTATTTAGGACTGCCTTCAAATTTTGATTGTCTTCCTTGGTTGATTTCAGGCCTTCCTCTATTTTATTGTTTAGTGACCGATTGTCTTCTTTCAACGACTCCATCATTCGTCTCATCCACTCTTGGAATGCTAATTCTCTTAGTGGCGTCGTTTGTTCAGGCTGGCTTGGTTCCGGTGGAGCTTCTTGAATCATCACTTCCGGTTCCTCCATAGGTTGTTGAACCCCCTCCGCTGGTTCAATTTGTTTGTCTTTTACTTCCACTACTATCTCCTCCACATCTTCCGTTGACATAGCTTCCTTCTCTTCTTTTCTGGTTTCCTTCTCTGCTTGCGCCGCCCTTTTCCTTGACGTTGACCTTGATTTTGATCTTGATTTCAATCTATCGGTATACATCTTGATCCTCTGATAATGTTCCTGCTGTCTTCTCACGAATTAGTATATTTAGGTTATTGGTTATTGTATATCTCCCTAACTCGTGCTCGGACGTTGGGCGCCAACTTGTTATAAAACAAGTGATCTTATACAGTGTAAGTATAGTTGTATTTATAGTTGTAGTGTGTCGATGTTTAATCTTCAATCACTTCAGCCCCGCGATGGAGCGCCAACTTGTTACAGAACAAGTATTACTATTTTCAGGTATATAAGTATAGATTTAGTGATGTGTAGTGTGCTTGCAGATACGCTCCGGTATCTGCTGTGATGTTGTTTTTCTAAAAACTGCTCCAATTATAATTATTAGGAGTTATTAGTGTGATTGTATAATCTGTATAAGTGTCTCTGAATAATTCACTCTTTTAATTTAAATAGGCTTCGCGCACTTTTGTTGTATGCCTCCCTCACTTACCACAAGTATCTGTTTCAGTCCTGTTCTGTGACGGTTGTTGCTGAAATACATACACTTAAAATGCACACAAATATTCAATTTGAATATTCAAAACAGTTAGTACACACAATATGAATGAATTAGCACATATAGATAATACTTTAAATTACTCTCTGTTTGAATTCTTCCGCCACCTTTGGTAGAACTGATTTAAAAGAAATAATTTAATTTATATTTGAAATGATACTCTTGTTCATAGGTAAATAAGTGAAGGTTTATTAACAATTTTAAAATGGCAAATTTCAAAAACAATTAACAATCGTTTTGGCTAATAATCCTTTAAATAATAATTACAATTGATTAATTTTAACATAAAACTCTGTCCAGACTCAATGCTGGTAGTCCTGTCTTTGGTACAATAATTTGAACTTAATAGGTTATGTTTTCTTGTCAATGTATTATCAGGTTGTTAGGTTCTTTGAGGTGACATGATATCAGTGTCAAGATGTAATATTAATAGAATTAAGAAAATTGAACAATGGTTAATAAATAACAAATAAACATCAAAATAAAAGTTGGTACCATATATCTGAGAATTATGGTACTGCCGTACGTGGGATTGCGCACGCACCTTATTACTTGTTAGCCAGCGTCAAACTCGTGGCTTGTACAGTTTCAATGTATCGTTTTATTTTCAACAATTAGTCTGATAAATATAAATTTTCAAGAGAAAAAATTAATAAAATACAAAAAAAAACTCTTGATATGAATTCCATTTGGTTTGGAATTTATTTTAGAACAGATGCAACAGTTGAATTAACAAGCTACCGCTACTATTTTGAGGTTAGCTATCACAGGTAATGTTATTATGGTAAATGATTTCTTAACGGTTATCATTTCTTAATTTATATTTCTGAACATATTATTAGTAACATTTTGACATGTTGCTATTAGAATTACTTTTATACTTTTGTTTGAAAGTTATTATTATTTATTTCAAAACATCGAAATAATCAGAACAAACTAAGTTTAGTCAAAAGAGTGACTAAATGTTAACTCTTGTAATTAATGACAATTACTTCAAACATAATTATTAAAATTATGAAAATTAATTAAAATATTTATCTAATATTTTAATAAGTATAAATTGACATTTCTTGGAATTCTAATAATTCCATTATAAGTTTAACCTTTCGCTAGTACTTGACTCGCGTAGTATTCATATATGTCTATTTAAAATTATTATTTTTTAAACCAAAGTTATTTAAATAAAATATTGTACTCCCTGTTTATTTATCACAACACACGCGAGTACGACCGGGATTATACACTATCGTACTTGTATCTCTCGATAATACCGCACATTCCACTCGGAAGTATTTTTGTTGTGTCAAGGTTATGTATGTTTATCAACTTATTGTTAATGGACGCGCACAAATTTGAAAATAATACTTTTCCATGGTGTAGAGCTGCGTGGCTACTTCGTCTGAAGGCTGATCGTAGACTGTTACATTTTGCCGGAGCGTCTCTTTCGAGTCTGACAAAATGCGTTGATTTGATTGGTTGTAAACACTATAGTCTTCACCCCAAAAGCCTATGTTTTATTAAAATATTTGGTGTTTTACCAAATTTTGACTTTGGGTTGGAGTTTATGTGACGTAAGCACTAGTGTAAAAAATAATTGAAAAGTTAATAATTACAATAACTTCCTTACTGAACGTCCTATCATTACATGAGTTATGTCATTGAATTATAGACATTTTCTTCTTTAATTTAAGTCTAAACAACATTATTTTATTTACATCGCTTCTCTTAATATAACGTTTTTATTAATTATTTTTGGTGTTTCTTATTTTTATAAGTGTTTGTCACCAGATTTAATTATTTTTAATAAAAACACTTTCTAAATAAACACTTGGAGTCCATTTCTCACTTGGTTTAGTTTATTATTTGGAAATAATTATTTCCTTAACAATAGCTCATTATAGCGTCATTAGGCGTCCATCTTTGTTTTTATATAAATGTATTTAAAATGAATTTCCCTTATTTAATACAAGTAATCTTGCAATCTAATAATACTAAAACGATTATTTACATGATTTCACACTAAAATATCTTTACATGATTGTATTAAATATAATATACATACTGTCTTATTCCTCTTCTACCTGTTTCATACAATTGTCAATATAATTTTAGTCTTTTTCTATATAAATTATATTATGTATTAAATATCATTAGTGTACATATATTGTACTTAATGCATTACATATAGTGATCAGCTTCTAGCTAGTTTAGAACCCTTCAATTCTTTAATAATGGGTTTGTTCCTATGGTGCCTCATCATAGTGGTCATTTATTTTTCATAAAAACAATAATTAAACTGTTATTGTTACATTTTGTTTGTGTTTCTATATTGGTATTAGACATTACTCCTACTTTTGGTAATGTTCTCAGTTACTCTTAGACAAATTTATAGGTCATATTTTCCTAAGTAACTTACTTAACATGGTTTGTTTACATCTGATTTCTGTCACTATGGTCAGTTGGTTTCTAATCATTTGCATATATACTGACTGTTTTTATGGTTCTAATCTGTTCTCAAAGTTGTATTGAGTTTCCCTCTAACTACTGGTAATATTGTGAACAATCTGTGTTTAATCTTTAATACACTATTTTCCTTAACTAATGGGCCATACAGTGGTCCATCTTACATCTGATTGTTTTTACATGGTTAGTTAGTTTACATCATTTTGTTTATAATAATGTTGTTATTATGTTAATGATCTGTTCTCAAACCATTACCAGATATTGATCTTTCTACTGGTAATATTGTTATTCACTTTGGCATTGGTTTTGATATTGCACTTTCCCTAATTGAATTGGCATATTTGTTGCATCTTTGCTATCTCTGTTTGCCATTGCATTTGATTGGTTTTATTTACTTGGTTGCATTTTAATGCATTGTCTATTAGGATGTATTGTTATTTATAACAATTCCTTAATTGATATCATTGTTGATAATCATTTATTTTCCTTGATATGTTTGGTTTTCTGTTTAACAGGTACCTTCTCTATGGGTTATGTAACAATGTACCATCTGTTTTAATGCAGTATGTCTCTACTACTTACATGGTATCAGCATGGTATTCCACAATAATATTTTACTTATTTTGTTACACATGTTTATACATTCCTTCTTAAACACTAACACGTATCTTATTGTATTATTTATTATATTTTTCTAGTCATAGGTTGAATTCAATTCAATCCATTTTGTTTGATACAAGGGTTTTTTATTTGTTGTCAGTTCTTTACAAAAAAAAAACATAATTATATTGTTCTATTTTGTTTTATTCTGGTGGTCTTATGATTTTCTGTGTTGATCACAACTTTATTAAATGCGTCACACTCATTGTTCGTGTCTATTTGACTTATTTAACATCTTGTTGTTTTCATCATGGAATTAACATATTTTCATATACTTATAAACTTCATCACTATAATTGTTTGTGTGGTTTTATCAGTAGAAATAGTTAGTTATTCACATGTTTCACATCTATTAAGTACGCACTGTTATTGTTTGTGTTTCCTTAAATGCTAAACACTGGTTTTTTTTTTCCTCATATTTTATAATCATCATTTCACTTGTCACTTATATAGTCTTTGGTACACGTGGTTTTATATTGATTACTGGTATGATTTATTCATCTTCTTCTCTCTTCTGAGTCAGCTTTCTTGTCCTTCTTCTTTCTTCTTCCTCGTTATTTTCATCGTAGTCATTATTCCTTAATTGTTCCTCTCGCTGTTTGAGTTTGTTAATCCTTATTTCGTTGTTTCCCCTCACTTTTGGATCCTATTGGGTCTAGTTACTGGTATTTTGTTTTGGCTCATGTTATTTTCTTTCTTATGTTTCATAGTTGATGTCACTAGGTTGATATTATCTTATTCATAGTTGGATTTTCATATTAACACATTTGTAGATACACACAATATATACATGGATTTACTTATCTAGATTTACATTCATATTTTTCTCTTACTTGCCGTCCTTTAAGCTCGTTTTATGTAACTGCCATATTTGGTTATGTTACAATATTTACAATTATAAATAAAATCATACCACACATTTTATTTTCAGGATACATACATATACAAACAACATGTTAAGAAATCATTTTTTTCAATATAGCATATGATTTACACAATTGTGTCACATATGATTTAATTGAAAAATAGAATTATGACAATTATATATTTATATTATAATTATATTTTATATATTTATATTATGTATTTTATTATAATTAATGTATACAGTACAATAATACTATTTTTTACAAACTATAAAATAGCTAAATTACTAAATCAAATTTTGAAACATAAAAATTTTCCCATCAGATCAATATACA
The DNA here is from genome assembly GCA_034769895.1 of Magicicada septendecula. Lineage (NCBI taxonomy): Eukaryota > Metazoa > Arthropoda > Insecta > Hemiptera > Cicadidae > Magicicada > Magicicada septendecula. Next base: position 775,837,520 of record CM068367.1, read on the forward strand.
AACTAGAATTGTACTCACAGATCAACTAAAAAAACATACAAAGTAAATAAAGATACTATTTCGATGTTTCAAACATGTACCCAAAGATTCTCATTGACGATACTATAAATATTATAATGAAATATCGGTATGGTAAACCATACACGACTTCCATGTTCTAAGATTTATATTTAAAATCATTTACTTGAATTCGGTTCGATAATTGCTAACAAGTTAGGTGTGTTCCTTGTAAATCAAGTTGTATGTTTGACAAATTGAAATGAAATATTTCTATAGAAACTACTTCTTTGTTGCCGATAATGTAGTACACATATAAAAAATTGGTATGGAGAACCATACATGACTTCCATGTTGTAAGATTTATGTTTAAAATAATTTACTTGAATTCAGTTCGGTAATTTCTAAAAAAATATTGCCCACCCTCAAACTGATTTCACTATTTATAGATATTTTTGTTATTATGGGGTAGTTGTTTAATATAATGTTATTTTCAGTCACTTTATCCATAAAAATTAGGTAGGCTTACTTTATTCTTATAAAGAAACCGAACTACGCAGATAATCATCCCTCCTCCGAAGTCACTCGTGGACCCTGACCATCTCGCAGAGGGTTTATTCCCTACAGACGAAAAGTCTGTCTATGAACCGTTCCTCTGTAAACATTGCAGTTACACGCCCAGCGATCCACAGGAAGCAAATCGCTATCCACACTGGACACTTTTTTGGCTTGCACGCGTTTTGTTGGTGTGGGTTTCGGCACTTTCCATTTAAAAAGCGTGCAAATGTAAGAAAATAAACATGAGTGAGGCCAGAAATAATGCGAATTGTGTGTGTGTGCGTGTGTTGCCTGCCTTTTTATTGCGGTAATCATAATAATAAAATGGAAACATAAACATTACATAATTGAGATATGCTTGCCTGCTACGAACAATATATTTTCTCTCATACATGATTTAAATTAAAATGAAAAAGTATAGAATTTTGTTAAAGTTAAATGAAATGTTTCCATAGAAACTACTTCTTTGTTGTCAGTAACGTAGTACACATATAAAACTTATAAGAATTTACCTCCTCGATCATCAACTACCATTTTAATTTATAAAAAAAATTACCCCCTCCCCCTTCAACTACCCTTTTCATTTATAGATATTTCATCTACCTTTCTATAGTGGATTATTATGACCTTCTTTTCAGGGTGCAATAGGAAGATTTTATCTTTTCTTCATGTATAGCACTTCACCTTACTTCAAGATGGTTGTTTTCACAGTGATTTGCACAAAAATTGAGTATTAGTGGAAAACAATTTCTGCCACAAAAGGGGTGACTTACATAGTTACAGTCATACCCCGCTTAATGCGAGTGATATGTTCCTCGGCGATTCGCGTAAAACGAAAATCTCGCTAAGCGGGGTTTCCTATTTTTTACCGACCAATACCTCGTTGTTTTAGTTGTTGTTGCTTTTATGTGATTTTCCTTGTCAAATGTGTTATAAACATAATAAAATACGTATGTACGTACAAAGGTTTTGATAAATAAATATTCATAATATGAAATCTCAAAAAAGGCATTTTAATTTAAAAGATATACATACGTACATACAAACGAATATGTACAAAAATAATTTATACAAACATCTACCTAATTCACTTACAATTGATCACAAAGAAGATTCTTGAGAAGTTCCGGGTTGAGGTTCCTCATGTGGCTTTTCAGTCGCAGCCTTTTTGAAAAATGTGTGTAGAGTTGGTTGTGATGGTTTTCGCTTCCTCTCATTTAATAGTTGTTGATAACAATCTATTCCATCATTGACAACTTTTTTGACTTTCGCGATTCTCTCCCAATCAACTTCATTTTGCTCTATGAGGTTTAATCCTGTTTGAATTAACATTAAACCTTCCTGCAAAATTTTAGTTGACAAAATTCGCGGTGTTTCTTCAGGAACGATCTCTTCTTTTTCCGGTTCATCTTGAGATTGTAGATCCAGAAGTTCTTTGTTTGTCAAAGGCTGCGCGTTGGATTCAATTAATTCCATAATGTCTTTATTTTTCTATGGATTCTTCACTTAGCCTCCCTGTGTTGGCTAGCTGTGTGATGTCATTAACTAAATTTGAAAAAACTTTATTTTCTTCATTTTTGGCCACGTCCGGCCACAGTTTTTTCCAACAACCATTCATGCAATGTTGCATAACTTCTTTCCATGAAAGATCAATATTTTCAATGGCTTTCATAATGTTAAACGATTTCCACCATTCTTTCATTGACTGCTTGTCTGCTGAATCTGTTTCATGAATTAATTGGCCAAATGTGCGGCACAAATAATATGCTTTAAAAGCAGCAATTGCTCCCTGATCCATAGGCTGCAATAATGAAGTTGTATTGGGAGGAAGAAACACAACATCAACAGGAAAATCAGTTTGGAGGCTTTCCAAGGTAACAGAATGACCGGGCGCGTTATCCAGAACTAACAGGGCTTTATGTTATAAGTCATTCTCCTCAATATTTTTTTACTTCGGGGATGAAATGGTTAAGATACCAATCATTAAACACAGCCACTGTCACCCAAGCCTTCTTGTTTGATGTCCATATGACGGGCAAATTTTCTTTTTTATAAAATTTCATCGCTCGTGGATTTTCGAGTGGTACACCAAAAGAGTTTTAATTTCAAATCTCCACTTGCATTACCCCCCAATAGAAGTGTAAGCCGATCCTTGGCCGCTTTGAAGCCGGGGGCCTGTCGCTCACTTTTAGAAATGAAAGTGTGTGAAGGTAACTTTTTCCAAAACAGCCCTGTCTCATCCACATTGAAAACAAGGTTAGGGGGATAGCTTCGACTGTTCACCAAATCCTTAAATGTGGAAGGATATTTATCAGCTGCTTCCATGTCGGCACTTGCTGATTCACCTTGAAGTCGAAGGCTGTGAAGGTTTGAGCGACGTTTGAATCGATCAAACCAACCTCGACTTGCTTTAAATTCAACGGTCGAAAATTCTTCCTCCTTTTTTTTAATGTCGTCAAACAGGGACTTAGCTTTAGCCATGATAACAGCCTGGCTTATAGGCATTCGGCGCTGGTTCATGTCTTCAACCCAAACTGACAGTAGGTGTTCCATTTTTTCCATAATAGAGGATCTAGACCGATTCATTTTTGTAGCAGCAATAGATGTACCCGCGGACTGACTGGATAGCACAATTTTTTCTTTATTTTTTACAATTGTACGTACGGTTGACTCCGATATGTCAAACTCACGACCGACTTCTGTGGCACCAACACCCGACTCCATACGATTTAAAATTTTCATTTTAACTTCAAGAGTCAACGATTTACGTTTAACTGCTAATTTCGACATTTTATCAGCGCACATTGTTAATCCGTTCTAATTGAATGTTCGAACTAAACTGAAAGGAAAACGTATTCCCAATGTTTAGAAACAGTAACGGGGGGGGGGGGGTGAATGGTTTTCCAGGAAATTGGCCGAGACTTAAGTTCAACAAGGGGCCCTAAAAAGGATGGTTTAACCCGTACTACCATTCCAATAATGTAAATTAGTATGTATACAGTACAGTAATGTTTATTTGGCTGAGACAAGATAAACAAGAAACGTGAATACATTTCTGGCGGGAATGGAAGATGCATTTTGCAAACTAACGCCTACGTCACACACGTCCGCCTTTTCTACAAACATTGTGCACAGTTTAATCTGAGATGTGGCATCAGGAACTCAGAAATGGTTAATAAACGTCAGCCACTGCTGTGTGTAGTGAAAATGTGTTGTGTCTATTCAGCGTCACCACGGGTCTCCAGCACAGAGATACGATTTCTCCTTCGTCAGAATTCCGCCAACAAGAGTATTCAAGGTCGAATAACATTTATAATGTGTAATGGCACAGCCATGTATGTTTACAAAACGTACTACTGTTTTGGCTGACACTTATATACAGATCTACGACTGACCTAATGCTACCTCTTATTTATCTGTACAAAGCAGCTGTCTGTTTTTATGTTTCCACCAAACGTGTTAGTAGGCTGACATGTTCGTACTTCTTAAAAAATAATACAGTAATGTAATTATGTGTTTATTTGTCATTTTCAAAATAAAATGCGCAACCGTTAGTTGTTAAATTCAAAATTTACATATTCATTACATTTACGATGATATGTATATATACAATATTATTGGTACTGTATATGTAATTGTTAATATGTATAATAAATATTTTCTTAGAAAAAAAAACGCGTTATAGCGAATTCGCGTTATGTGGGGTCGCGCAAAGCGGGGTATGACTGTATAGGCAAGGGGTGGCCATTAGTTATTTCACAAAAAGTGAGTATTATTTTATAGGCATATCGGTTTTCATGTGTAATTTAGTTTGCATGTTAACCTAACAATGTCACAGGCACACATTGGAGTTATATTGTTGCTAGAAACATTTTTTTCGGAAAAAATGTGACAATGAAACACGATTAGCAATCATCGTCAGACTATTCTGTAACATACGCAAATAAATTGTCATGATTTCTATTATCTTACTAACATTATTTGCGATATTCACTATATATCAGTGCCAATAATCGCATAATCGAAATATCAAAAGTGAGTGTGGGTACGGTTATTGGGAAGTTATCCATAACTAGAAGGAACCCATATCAGCTGTTTACAACATATGCCAACTTGATTACATTGATAACAAAGAGGTTCAACAAAACTCATGTAGAACATTGTTTAATATGCCACTGATAAATGGCAGCACACATAAAATTCAGAATTAAACCAAACATTTCATTACTTTGTTGTTCTGAGGTGGTAAATTTGAAAATCTACATATGAGGAGGTAACATTCAAAGCGTGTTTTGTCCATATTTTTGGGAAAATGCGTTATGGATATATTTTTATTCCTCTATGTCATTTACACCTGATCCAATGCCACTTTTCAGTCAAAACAAGCTCTTTCCTATTTAAAACTAATATTAAAAATTGGGGTTTCAATCAGAAGGTGTTTTGTCCACCTCTCAGTTTCAGATCAAACCGAGCTTTGTCCATCTGGCCAATGGGATTACAGTTTTTCGGTCATGTGACTGCTTGTTTGTTTTCATTTGATTCATAACCCACAATGTAGTTGTTTGGTGTATTACTTGTTGTATATCGGTGTTGTTTAAAGCATATATTTAATTAATAGTTTATTAATTAAGTAAATTATGAGTGATCCTGATGGAAGTGTGTTGGTTGGGGAAAGTAGTTTCGGTAGAAGAAAGCGAATTTGTACTGGAGGGAAGCGTAAGAAGGAAAAGGAAGCCAGGTATGCTACACCTAAAAAACCCCTTGTGTTTCAGCCATGTGCACATGATACTGCTAAGTTTGCTTGCCACAAGTTTAGGCCCAGAGATGTAAAAATATTTAATAACAACTTTTACAAATATCCTGACAAAATAAGATAAGACTCTATTGTTTCTACACTAGTAAACACAAGTGAAGTAAAACGACGAAGATCAAGACCAACTGCCTTCAACAAGTCTAAAAAACCTGGGACACAACATGAATACAACATAACATATTCTTTACCAACCTTGCAATTCGGAAAAGTTCCGGTTTGCAAAAAGTTTTTCCTTTCAGTTGTTTCAGGCGTTGGACGCACTAGGCTAAAAAACATAATTAAGAAAGTAAGTTGTTGTCAGCCAATTGAAGAAACAAGAGGGGGTGACAGGAAAAGCAACCGGAGTTTTTTGAAAAAAGAAAAAGTAAGGGAGTTTATCAGATCTCTAAAAGGAACAGAGTCTCACTACAATCGGAAGAAATCAAAGAGAATTTACTTAAGTTCTAAATTGTCAATCAGAAAACTTCGAAAGATATACAATGATCAGACTACAGAAGATACTAAAGTAAGTGATGAATAGTAAGTAAGTTTAGAAGAATATTCACGACAGAGTTCAACTGTGGCTTCAGGTCACCTGCATCAGATGCATGTAGTACCTGTATCTTGCTTAAAGAGAAAATTAAAAATGCACTTCCTGGGTCAGCTGAAAAACAAAGGTACATAGTGGAGAAAAGGATCCACAGCCAGAGAGCCAAAGCTTTTTATCAGCATATCAAAGAGGATGTACCAGATTCATTTACCCTCCGTTTTGACCTACAACAGATTCAACCCTTGCCAAAGACACCGATTCAAGAAGTGTTCTACTCACGACAGTTAAACCTGTACATCTTCTGTGTTACTGACTTAAAGACTAAAAGTCCAATATTTTACACATGGTCTGAGGACCAAGCGGGTAAAGGAAGCCAAGAAATATCATCAGCTCTACTTAACCATCTAAAATCTGTTGATTTCCAAGGAAATGGTACATTGCGATTGTTTTGTGATGGGTGCACGTCACAAAATAAAAATAACATTGTGCTGAGGACCCTTATACACTTTTTGCAGACTACTGACTCATCAATCAAGAAAGTCTTGTTGTTTTTTCCAGTGAGAGGACATAGCTTTCTCCCTGCTGACAGAGTTTTTGGCAGGGCAGAAAAGATACTCAGAAAAAAAGCCATGATCCTGACTTTGGATGAGTATTTTGAGTGTTACAGAGAAATAGGAGATGTAAAATACCTAGGAAAAGATTGGAGCATCCTAAGCAACAAAAATCTTAACACATACTACAAAGATATTGATAGTATTAGCAAAGTAAAAAGAATCGTTATGAAAGTGAAAGAAAAAGGTGATAAGATTACAAAAATTGTGAGAGGAAAAGAAGTAGTTGAAACGGTGCCTGCACAATGACCTGACAGCAAAAAATATGTAATTGTAAAAGGATTAAACACCTACAGGTTTGAGGATGAACATAACCAATTTGTTTCGTTAAGGAAGAAAAAGAATGTTGACTATTGTAACATTGAACTTCAAAATGTGCCTCTTGGCCATGCTATAAGTCAAGAAAAAAAGAATGATGTACAAAAGCTTCTCAAGAAAATGTTTGGTGAAAACTGGGCTGAAGGGCAACCATTTGCTGATGAACGATTACAATGGTATAAAGACATTATCTTCAACCTTCCCACAACTGCTGCTGAAGATGTAGAAGTCGAATGTGACTGTTTGGAGAATGAGCTGTGTGACCTACACATTTAAAACCAAGTAAGTAAATTTAACAAATTGAATGGGCAAAAATCTAATCTTTTCATCTTATGCTATTTTGTAGTCATATATCTTTTACTGTCAAACTTTTTGGAAATTGTGTTTTTTCCTTTGTTTAAAATACAAATTTGAATACACCTATTATAACAACATTTTTATTACATTCCATGCTTTGTCCACTCAGTTCGGTTCCAAATTTAATTCACGTTTTTTTCATATTTCTCATGAATAACTTTTGGAAAACTATGTTTCAAATTAATCTGGAGTGTATCTGGAATCTATAAAAGGTACTTATAACAAGAAAAACTTATGAACCGGCTCTTCATACGTTTTTTGTGTTTCCTGAAAAAACGTTTGGATGTGACAAAACACGGTTTGAATGTTTGCTCCTCATATACGTTATTGCTCTGGGAGTCACAGGGAGCAAAAACTTATATACTGTATATGGGATTGCCTCTGAGCAGGTTAAGACTTATTGCAAAGTCCTTAAAGCACTAGAATGGTGGTGTCTTGAACTTTAAACAAACAGTCTCTTGTTTACATAATTATATAAAAGTCATCAAACCTGTGACTTAATTATGAAGCACTCTAAGCAAAGTGTCAGCCAACACACATAACGTCACTCTATTACTATCCACTGTTAATGAAGGATTTGCCTTTCATGTGCAACCACTGAAAACTTTGTAAAGGTGTTACATGACCTTTTCATATTGTATTACATATACAGTCAACTCCCGATTTTCCGGGTTGCGGATCAACCGGGAAAAATTTATGATTTAAAAAAAATGTAGTTTTAGCAAAAATATTGATAACTACTATGCTTAGTGTATTGACTTTAATGGCTTTAATTTATTACAGTATTCTTAAGCCTATTATTTTCAGTGTAGTACTGTAGCAATTAAACCATTAGTTTTAATTATTATAAGCAAATGACAGTCTGTTTAATGTGTTACGATACAATTTGACGCCTCTTAACACTGCATGCGTGCGCAATTAGAAGATGCAATGCACGGCATTAAATCGCACGGCTCATCTTAGCACGAACTGGCTTTAGGTGCAGAGTGTAGCGGCGTGTGCCAAGTTTGACCTTGACAGTCCAGTCAGTCATTCTTTGCATTGTGACCGAATTCTCCGTATTGTTTACCTTCACGTGTTGTTTTGTTGTGTTCGCATGTTTTGTTTGTGATTCGAGTTAAAGGACGAATATGGAATTGGTGATCAAATAGTTCGTGATTTGATTAAGAAAAAGGTGGAACTTTTAAAATTTGCGTGTTCTTCTGACTTATCATTTGGCATGAAGAAACGGAAAACTATGAAGAAGTCAACGTACGAAGACTTGGACCGATCTTTACTCGAGAGGTTCAATAATCAACGAGCACAAGGGAATCCTGTAAGTGGACGAATATGCGCTGAAAAAACTAAGTTTTTTTCTAAGCTTTATGTCTAGAAGGAAATTTTGACGCATCATCTGGCTGGCTGACACGATTCAAACAACGTCACGGCGTAAGAGAGTTGGAAATTCGCGAAGAAAAATTGAGTGGCGATCAAACGGCAGCAGAACAGTTTTGCAAAGACTTTAATCTTTGTTTTGGATGAAAATTTACAACCAGCACAAATTTACAGTTCCGACGAGTCGGGATTATTTTGGAAGTACTTACCGACAAAAACTTTAGCGTCTGAAAATGAAAAAAGTGCGCCAGAACACAAAGTTAGTAAGGAACGAATAACGGTAATGTGTTGCTCTAACGCGACTGGGACACAAACTTAAGCTCCTAGTGATAGGAAAATTAAAAAAAAAAACACTGTCATTTAAAGGAACACGAGCAGTTAGCATGCCTATAATTTACTACAATCAAAAGAAAGGCTGGATGAATAAAGACATTCTTTATGATTGGTTCCACAATAAGTTTTGTCCACAAGTTCGAGAGTTTTTAAAATCATAAGGACTTCCCCAAAAAGCAGTGTTAGTCCACAATGCTAAATCACATCCAACTGAAATGTTGCTCAGATCCAACGACGGACAGATCATTGTTAAATACCTGCCACCCAATGTTACAGCCTTGATCCAGCTAATGGCTGTAAACGGCTGTAATGGCTGTAGCTTCTGTAAAACGTTACTATCGGTCAAGTATTTTGAGCAAGTTTATAGAGGAAGGGAACGATTTGAAGACCTTTTTTAAGGGACTAAGTATTCTGGACGTGATCTAAGAGACTGCAGCTGTGTGGCACAAAGTTAAACCCACTACGATGACATTGTAAGTCGTGGAAAAAATATTTCCCGACATATCAGAGGATAAGGATTTTTCTGGGTTTGAGGATGACATTGCAACCTCAGCTGACTCACCCAGTTAGCAAACACTCTCCCAGGTGGTGAAAACGTTGACCAAAATAATATAAACGAGTGGTTTGAAGTCGACGCTAACATGCCCACGTTTGAGGTTTTGACAGACGACGAAATATTGATGCACGCGCAGGGCGTAGCAGAAAGTGAGAGTGGTAGTGAAGACAAGGGGGAGGGGAGTGACGAGTGTGTTTCCAAACCCAAAGTCACACATGGTACAGCGCTCAATTACATGGAGGGGCTTCTTGACTATTTAGAAGGACAAGAAGATACTTTATTGTGCGACAAGTTGGTTTTACGCAAAATAAGGTCGTCTATAATAAAGAAAACAGCAAGTGCTGAGAAGGAAAAATTATTAACAGATTATTTTCAGCATGTATAAACACTGACTCTGTACATATTGTTCTGCTTGTAAATAAACCTTTTTACTTGACAAAAACGTGATTTGACTTATTTTTATTGTGTAATAAAAAGGTATGTACTACTTTATTGTATGCACATATTTTATTGTTAACTAAGACCTTCATTAGGTTACAATTTTTGCTTTAACCGGGATTTTGACTTATCCGTGATCACCCTGCCGGTGATTATCCCGGATAATCGGGAGTTGACAGTACCTCCTTAGAACATACAGTTCATAATGTATTCATGTAATGTGATTTTCCTTTTGTTTGGCTTGTTTTTTGTTGATTACTTCAATATGTGCTTTGGTGAGTGTCATCATTTGCAGTTTATTGAAAACAATATACTGTGTGGTATTGAGAATATGAGTTGGATTGACAACCATTAAGTAGTAACATATGACAATAACAGTAACAGTTAGCATAATCTTGTGTGACATTTATATTGATGATAATGGTTGTATGCGAAACAAAACAAGTCGATAGGTGATGTGTGACGTATACGTTGTGGACAGTATTCATTCATAATGCCATAATGAAGGCAGAAATAATAAGTAATACAATACTGGTCAATGTGGAATGTGTGCCAGTGATAATGGCATATATGTTGATGACAAGCAATATGATATTGGCAGTAATAACATAGAACTGTATATATCGACTGGGATTCCAAGGTTTCTTTTCACGTTATGAAAGGGAGAAAGGGCTATAGTTTTTTATTTCAGAAAACTATATGATTATACTAATAATAAACCTTATGATGCTGTGCTATAATGAAGAAAATAAATAATACATCCCTAACAATAATGCACAATTTGATACTAGTGTTTGATAATAATTATAATTATATGATAAAAATAATAACAACAATAATAATATACAGTGTAAATACTGATAATGTTGGTAATAAATATGAAACTGGCTTATGAAGTACTGCATTATATACCTTCAAATGATAGTGATATTATGATAGCTCTAAAATTTATCATGATGACTCATTTAATTTTATAGTGAATTTACCTGGTATACATTCAAACAAAAACAGAAAAAGAAGATGTTAGTGTATAATAAATTTATTGAATTTTGTGGCTGAAGGCATTATTATTTTTTTTTTTTTTAACTACCAGAAATATTTCTACAACATATACTTTTGCATAAAAAGAAAATAAATATTACATTGAAACCAACTTCAACAACAAAGTAATATCAACTAAATGTTAAAAATGGAACAAATTTAAAGCAAATTTTATACAGGCTGAAGCAAAAAGTAAGAAATCATGTTATGTTACCTGTACCTTTTATTTTAATAGAAACATTAAACTATTTTATGTTTCTTGACACTTCATTTTATTTACTTATTTTCAATGAAAAGAAGCAACCTTGATTTCTACAGCTATTAAAAAGAAAATATTATCTATTAGACAGTATTTGGTTATGACAAATATATTAAATTTTTTCAATGTGTATAATTTCTTGAGTTTTGTGGTTGGAAAGTGAAAGTGAGTGCAAATACTATATTTTTGTAAATAGCTCGTGCACCTTATTTGGTAAAAGTCATATCGAAAATTGGGATATGTGTCTTATACACATTAAAATTTTAGTGTAATTTTTTTACCACCATGCATAGCATGTGACTCTCCACCTTGTATCAGTTGTGACGAAACATTGTACATTGTCTGGACAATTGAAAAGACCTTCAGTTTCACTCATATTACAATGGATTGGAAATGCCTGAACAGTCGTTAAATGTGAAACAGTTATACAAATCTTTAAGAAATGTGATGTTTAGAACAGTGTGGATGGTACCATAGATTGTGCGCTGTGGGGTGTCAGTACATTAGAAGAATAAGAGTAATTCTATCTTCTTCAGAAACAGGTGGAGAGTATTATTAAATGCAAGTGTTATAAGCTAGTGAAAAACTAAAAACATAAATTAAATTAAAATAACAAAATAAAAAATTAACTAACTGACTTGTGTAATTTCTGTTTTAAATTTTATGATTTTTTAATAATTCTGTTTTGTATATACAAAAATAGCCATGGTAAGTACATATTTCTCTTATTATATATTCAAGCAATATATATTTTTCTACACCTAATGAACTTTTCCAACTGTTTCTCATTACAACTATGGATGCACCTTATACATGAATACATTTTTGCTGTGAAATTTTCTGATAAAATGGGGGAGGGGGTGCATTACACATAAGGAAACATTGATACACAAAAATACAGTATTTTTAAATGAAATACACTTTCAAATTGTAATGTTTTATTATATTATCAATGAAATTACATTGTCAAAAATTAAATGAAAGGCAATGATTTCTTTTTTTTAGGATAGCAATTATAATCAGCATTTTTTTCAGTCTATAATTAAACATAAATTAATTTAATATTTTTCCACTTAAACAAAAAATGTTTATAAATACTTATAAAATTAAAAAATTCAGACAGTATTCAAAAAAATTTATCCATGAATTGAAGGTTGAAAAAACTTGTTTCTCTCTGAGCCATAATTTTATAGAATAAGATGTTAATTTACATAGTTAATTAGACATACGTTTGTCTGAGGACTTGCATTATTTTCTCTCTTTCCTGTTTTCTTTTTTCTAACCCTGAATAATATGTTCATGTTTGGAATAAGTATGCATTGCATATTGTACTTCCTTATTTGCTGTCACCATTGAAGGAATTTGGTCTTCAGCTTTGGAACTGGAAATTGAATACCATCTGAATTCTGAAGTGCCATTTCTAATGAAAACTGGTTCACATTTTATTTCACTTCACATTCCAACCGATACCCCAAGACACCAGTTCTGAAATGTTTGAGATGGTACTGCACAAAAGTGATAAGAAGACTAATCATGTACTTGACTACATGACAAAGGCATTGCAAAATGGTAATTTTAAGCAGTAGAATTTTTTAATTTTATATTTCATAAAATTTTATGTCATAAATCCTATAAAGGATGTGAATAAAATATTAATTTTGTAATTGTGATTAAATTATTTTTAATATTTAGTTTTGTAATACAGTAGTAATATCATTTGCTTTAAACATGTATAATAGTAATTAATATTTTTTCATAAGTATTTTATGTGTTTAATTAGGTAGGCTCTTTCCAAAGTAAAACTTTCTCTCCCCTGATCTTTGTAATCACTTTGTTTTTGGGAGTAAATACAGTGCGTTTTCTCACTTCCTCCTTGAGTAATTCATCCAGTGCATCAATAAATTTTCTTCCATTTCAGTTATGTAAATTAATATTAGAAATTAATGAAAAGAAAATTAAATATTATAACTTAACAGGTACAGTAAAACCTCACAAACTCGACATAATGTAGACTGAGGGGATGTCAGGTTAGCGAAATGTTGAGTTATACAGAATTATTTGAGGTGATGTCAATAAATGTAGTAACTTGTAAATTGAAAATAATAAATTTAGTACCAACTAAAAGTGTATTGCAAGAATACTAGTTTGAATACTATACAAGATCAATTGCATTGCTAAAATAATGTTATGATTATTTTAAATAAGAAAACTATATCAAAGTTCATTTTACACAAAACTTTACAAAAAAAAAAATAAATGTATCATAGATGACAACTTACAAAATTAATGGAGTTTGAAAAAACTAGTAATGTTGAACTGTTTTTCACTCTTCAGTTCTGTGTGAATTCAACAGACGAATATAATGTCCATTGCAGATGCTCCCTGTTGCTTAAAATAGCGTAGTGCTTCCTCAACAGCTTTCACACCTCCACTGCAGCTCATCTTCTGTTGTTGTTGGCAGTTCTCAATGTCATGTTCCGAATTGCTGAGTTGTCTTCTTCTATCTCCTGCCATGCTTTCACAGCAGCAGCAATTTCATCATCTCAGAGTGGTTCACTGGCATCATCTTGGTCCATCCATTCTTCAACTTTACCTTCCGAAGCTTCCTCACATCCTGGGATTTTTTCATCAAATTGAGCAGCTCAGAATTGCTGTTGAGTTTTTTGAGTTTCTGCCTCCTTATTTTCAGAAAATACATTTCCTGAATAGAATAAAAGTTTTCTTCAAGAATGCACAAGTGTCATGGGCTCAAGCTCGTTGCATGAATCGGTGACACAGCCAACAACATCTAGCAAATCAGTTTTCTTCAGTTCCCCTATCAAGTTGTTTCCTTCATCCATGGCTAAGACTAAAGATGACAAAAGCTTGTGTCTGTATCATCTCTTCAACAATGCCAAAGCTCCCTGGTCCATAGGTTGGCACAACGAAGTGACGTTCGGAGGTAGAAACATACATTAACATTGTGCTACGGATGCACCTTATACATGAATACATTTTTGCTGTGAAATTTTCTGATAAAATGGGGGGGGTGCATTACACATGAGGAAACATTGATACACAAAAATACAGTATTTTTAAATGAAATACACTTTCAAATTGTAATGTTTTATTATATTACAATTTGAAATATTTAGTTGTATATTTATTTGATTATTGAGGAATTAAATTTTTCAGAGTATGCATATATGTGTACATTTGTCTTACAAGTACAATCGTGCACAATTCCAAAATTTACATTCTATAAACAGAATTATAGTATAACTAAATTTGGAAAAATAGCAGATATTTGAAGATTCCTTTCCATTGAATCAAGTTATAACATTATACTTCACATTACAAACTATTATTAAGAGGGGACGTTGAAATTAGGATTGTCAAGGATTATATTTTTAAATAAAAAAAATACACAATGCACTGAATATAAACAAATAGTTTTTATAATATTTTTGAGATACAAAATTCATTTTGATATTGATTAATTATATTTTCGAATTCATGTTTAAGATCACATTGTCTAAATGAAGACATGCTTTTATTATCAGTGATAGTAAATGTAGACCAAATAGTATCAGTTATAGATCTTTTTTATTGAAGATTGATTTAAACATGGTATAATATCATTCCTTAGGCGCCCACGCTTTTTTATCAGTGATACTTAATGTTACAAAAATTTTTGATTAATAAACGTTATTTTCATTTGTTGTTAATGTATTTGGTATAAGATAAATTATTTTATCCTTTTTAGTACATTGATCATTTTGTTAATTTTAAGTAAAAGTGTTTTTTTTTTATTTTTTACTTTTTTTTATTTCACACTTTTTAGTCAAATTTTATAGATAAATTACATAATGAAAAGAGAATGATACATAAACAATAAACAATTATTTATGACATAGATAAATAGATAGATAAATTGCTTTTGATTGTATAAAATATATATAATTAAATGATCACAGTAATTTTACAATTGCATTCGTACATTACAGTGTATTGACAACACAGTAGTATTTACAAGATTAAATACAAATGAATATCATTACAATAGTTTACAATATCGTTATCATATACTATATGTTTTAACATTTTTCTTGGATGGTGTGATCGCATTCTGTCCATTTCAGCTAATGCATCATTATTACATGGTTTTTTCTGAGAAGTTTTTTGTTATCTATTTCTTCAATTTGAAGTCCTTTTAAAGATTTGACTCTACTAAGAGCGACGTATGCCTGTCCTTCTGCAAACATTTTTGGTCCCAAATAAACAACCGCATGATCTACAGTACTGCCTTGCATCTTGTGCACTGTTGAAGCCCACGACAAGACCATTGGCAGCATTCTTCTTTCAACAGTGCCATAACTGAATTTTGCAGGAAATTGGATAGACATTGGATCAATTTTATGTATTTCACCTTGGCCAAAGTCCACACGAACTGATGGTATGTCTGCGTCATACATTTGTGCGCGACGAAAATATGGCCATATAATTTCGGTGATAAATCCAATTGCACCATTAACAAGACCTTTATTAAAATCTGTGTTTGAATGTAACATAATTTTAGCTCCTACAAAAATTTCCTCCTGTTTTGTTAATATCAGTCAGGATGATATTATCCAAATTTTTATCCTCCATGTTCCGAGTGGCATCCACCAGTATATCTTGAGCTTTTATTACATTCATGGTGATTCCTTTGCATTTGAAATGGTTAATTACTAACTGATTATGTTTGAATACTTGCTCATTTGTAGGATAGATTCTTACAGCTATTTCTATTGAAAATTCACCAATCGCTTCATCACTGACTTTTTTCATTAATATCGCAATATGTTCAGCTGTAAGTTTTCCAATTCTCAAAGCGTTGAGAATATCAATAAAAGTTGTATCTCCTTGTTGTCTCATATTCTCAGTAAGTTCAACTAGAGTAAACAATCGCCACAAATGTGTTGCTGGTGCTAGATGGAGAGGCTGGTGGAATACTTGACTTCCTCTGACAGGTGGTAGCTGCATTAGATCACCAAATAATATAACATTGATACCCCCGAAAAACTCATCACAATTCTTTAATTGCTTTAATCTTGAATCAGTCATGCATAGCATTTTGTAAGGTACCATAGACATTTCATCTATGAATATAAATTCAACATCTTTCCACTGCAGACGCATTTGTCTTAAGTAAAGTCCAGTGAAAAGGGGCAGTTGTAAAATTCTTCCATCTTTTTGAACGGGTAGCTTTAAAGTGCTGTGTAATGTAGAGCCTCCAACTAATCGTGCTGCTACTCCAGTTAGTGCACATACCTTTACAGCATTTTTTCCATAACATCGATTTACCTGATTTTTAAGAAAATGTAATGTGAAACACTTACCTGTTCCTGCATTTCCTGTAATGAATAATCTAATGCGATCTTTATTGCCGTTCATGATTTGGTCGTGGATGTTTCGTGTAATGAATGAAAACACTTCTCTTTGTCCAACATTAATTGCTCATTGTGCTTGTTGGAATTCATCTTCATTCATTGGTCGATGTAGTACTTCTTCATCATTATCAGAATCTGTATAATTAAGTATCTCGAATGCATGTACTTGATTCATTGCATTCTCGAGTTGCTGGTCTCGTTTTCTAAACAATTGCATGTGTTCGTTCATCTGTTTCATTTGTTCTTCTCGAGCCATAAATGCTTCTTTTGAATTACTGTAGTCTGCAAGCAATTCACTTTCAACACGATAAGGTGTAGCGGGGCATTTTTGGGGCCTACCTGAGACAATGTAAAGAAGTTTATATTTTATTGATAATAAATAACATAATTTGTATTTTTTTTTATAAATAAATAATAATAAATAACTTGTTGAGTGATAGGGACAGAAATTATAAATTTTGTAACCGAGAGGTAAATTTGTTTGAAATGAAAACAACCGTGGCAACATTGACTGTGCAGAATTGTTTAACAATGTTTTGTAAAACCAGTATGAACGTATTTGATAGCCGACAAGCTGTGTCAAGGTCAGACAATGACGAACACAAAACCAGTAAACACATTATGTAACGGTAAACAAATTATGCAATGAAACATCAGGCGAGCGTTACGTCAGAGCCTATCCTTGATGAGTAATTCCGTTACATAACGGTGACATGCAGCTGGCGGAAGGATACAAACTAAAAAACAATAGGACTTGATCACACCACAACAGTCGCTTCATAAAATAGCGCCTATTTCTCAGCCCAGTCCAACTTCATCACTCGCGCGAGTGGTATCTATAAAAAGTTTCGGCAGTAAGTGCGGGCCCGCAACACACCAACAAATGTGAACAATGTCTAATTAAACAATGCACGATTATTACAGTGATCAAAATGTGAAATCAATATAATAAACTCAATAGATCCGCTAGTTACGTTGTGCGTGTAACATCGCCCGGACACAAATGAACAGATAAGTAAACATGAGAAAACATCACTTTAGACAAAAATTTTTAAACATTTCAATTTTTTAATAGAAGGAAATAAAATAAAATCTAATATGAGATCTCACGGGGTATAAATTATGTGTGTGTGTGTGTGTGCGTGAGTATGTGAGAATAGATAAATTTAAACAAAGAAGGCTGGTTTGTGAAGATATATAATCATTAAATGTAATTATTGGTGAAATATAATCAAAGAAATATAATTAATAAATAAGACCAAATTTTATGTAAGAAAAATAATTTTAATGACATTCATTTCACGAGTTCATAGTTAAGTTGGCAATAGTATGTAAGTGTAGGAAAAGAAGTTTTATTTTTTGTTGTTGTGTGTATTAAAGAATAAATAAACCTTAGGTTCATTGCCAATATGAATTAAATTAATTATTTCAGCAACCACATTCTGCTCTCCTAGTCCGCTGAAAAGAACCCTCATAAATGGTTTTCTTGCAGTTGGCAAGATGGCGCCCGACAAATATACAATGTATGTTAACAATGTATGTTAGTTAATTTTATGTGAAGGAAAGTAGCTTCACATTTGGCTTCCGAACTTAGGGACGATTTATATAATAATATTATATAAATATAGGCCTACTTGGAGAACGGAATGGTTGTTGAGGTAAAATAAATTTTTTTTGCATACGTAAAATAAACGCAAATCTGGGGTTATGTTGTGATAAGTGTGAAATGTTGATGTTGATATTTTATAGCTGGTATTGTGAAGCAATATGCATAATAATTAATATGTATGATAATTATTAAGTAAGGTGAAGGGTATTATATAAGTAAATTTTGGAATGATTGAAGTATAAAAAAAAAGTGCATAGAGAGTTACGTAAAGTAGCGCAAAGCGTTATACAAGTAGATCCATTGTGGTGTGAAAGTAGATATGATATGTTAGTATTTTATTTACAGTGAGAATTGTAGTATTATAAAATGGAGAATCCAGATTTAAATTTAGAAAACACTCTTACGGAGTCGATGGTAATTGACAATGTATCGGCTCAATCTACCCCGTCGACAACACGAGTTGCAGAGTTGTCGATGGCAGATATATTCAATTTAATGAAAACAATGTCTGAGAATTTAAGTAGTGATATCAATAAAATGAATAGTAGTTTCAACGGGAAGTTTGACGTTCAAAACCATAAATTAGATGAACACAAAAACGAGATGCAAGAGTTCAAAAGTAGTATAAATAAGAAGTTCGATATTCAACAGAATAGTTTTGAGGAGTTATTAAAAAATCAGAATAAAGAGTTGAAACATGAGATACAAGAAATTAACAAACATTGTGAGAATACCAAAGTAGAATTTACTAATAAAATCAGTCAAGTAGAAACCAAGTTAGATGATTCAATACAAAAGACAGATGTTAAATTTAGTGAAATAGATAGTCAGATAGTTAGAGTTGAGAAGCAAATCAATGAAAATAACGAAATATTAATAAATTCAATGAATGAGCATAACAATGACATAGAATCTAAAATTATTAAATGTAATATTGAAACTGAATGTAAGTTGAGTAGTGTAGTAATGACAGTTGAAAAATTTAGTCAGAATATTGATGAACACCAAAATAAGATAGACTCAAAAATATATGAAATTGAAAGTAATTATAAGACGGAGATACAAACAGTAAATGAATCTATTGAAATAATAGCAAAAAATAATGTACAGTCTGAATATAGTAATGATAAAAAATTGTATTCACTTGAACAAAATATTAGTAATATGCGAGATGAATTAAGTTTAGTGAAAAATCAAAATGTAAACAATGTTATTGAACGAGTATTTATGACACGAGATACAAATAATGAAATAGAATTAGAAACTTTCAACTGTGACAATCGTAGAGTACACCCAATGCAATTTTTAAATAGGGTTAGGGAATTTAATCGGTTTAATAATAGTAGCTGGGAGGTTAAGTTGTTGAAGATTATCAAATGTTTCAAAGGTAGTGCCGAGATATGGTCGGAAGTACACCATACCGAATGGGAAAGTTATGAAGATTTTGAGATAGCTTTCCGCAACAAATATTGGTCAGAAGAAGACCAAGAAATACTAAGAAGTAAAATAATGGGTAATGGGAATTTTGGTAGGATTAATAACCACCTAACCATATATGTGATGACCATTTATAACGAAGCAAAGTATTTAGAACCGCCGTTGCCATTCCGATCATTTGTACGACATATTAGCAAACACCTGCCCAGAGAGGTGCAAATAACTTTAATGACTAGAGAGATTACCAATATAAGTGAGTTAGAAAACATGTTAGATGTATTACAGAATATAGGGGAACGCGACATGGGACGACGTCCAAACACACCAGTAGTACCACACCATAATAATAATAATAATAATAATTTTTTCCATCATAACAGGGGTACACAGAATTTTCATAGAGGAGCGCGGGGAGGAAGTTTCGATAATAGGGGCGAGAGTTGGAGGTGTAGAGCCTGTGAAATTGATAACTATGCTAATAGAACGAATTGTTTTAGATGTCATCGAACCAGGGAATGCGCCAGAAACGAGAGGACAAACCCACCACCAAATCAACAGTCGAGAGGGGGAGAATTTTATAGAGGAGCGTCTCGGGGAGGAGGAAATCACAATAGAGGTAGAGGAGGAAATCATCAAGCTGTAGCAGGTCCATCCACGGAAAACTGAGGAAGACAATGGGGAAGCGGGCCCAGCCATTGTCAACGGAGGACCGGGTCCAAGTAATTAACGAATACACAAACAACGTCATCAAGGTGGATATGGCAAAAGAGTTGTTAGAAGAAGAGGAGAACAAGGTGGGGGAACACAGAACAGGATTGACTGAGGTGACGATTAACATTGAAGGTAAGAATTATAAAACTTTAATTGATACCGGTAGCGAGATATCAGTGATTTCTGAAAATGTCATGGGTGAATTAAAAGAGTTAAACAAGAATATACCGTCATTACCAGTTGCAGGGGTTACAGTAGTGGGGGTAACTGGGGTGAGAAGTAAAAGAATAACCAGACAAGTACAATTAAATATTTTAATAAATGAAGTTGAATTTGAAAACACTTTCCTAGTAGTTAAAGGGTTAAGTCTAGATGTAATATTGGGAAATGATTTTTTGGAAAGAAACGTAGCAGTAATAGATTTTAATAAACAAATAGTAAAATTTGAGAAGGGGAATAAACCAGTCAGAATAGAGTTTAAGAAAGTAGTAAATGAAGCTAAAGTCACTGGAATAAAAATGTTACATAAACAGATAAGTGATAGGGAAATAGAAACTAAAATAAATATATGTCTAGAGAGTGATGGTGTAGAAAGTGAGGAGAGAGAGATGCATGAGCGTAATGAGAGTGTGTGGGCAAATAGAGCCGATAAATTTTTCAATGAAAATACAGTTGTAGGAAGTACTCAGCGAGAGGAGCTGTGGGCAGTTGTGGAGCAGTACAGAGGGGTGTTTGATGAATCACCAGGGAAAGCGAAGGACTACATCTGTGAGTTGAAAGTTCGGGACCACGCACCATACATGCAGAGAAGCTACCCGGTGCCGTTTTCGAAGAGGAGGGCTGTACAGGAGGAATTAGACCGGATGATGCAAGGAGGCATAATTGAACGCTCAGTATCACCTTATTCAAACCCTTTGGTGGTAGTGATAAAGAAGGATGGCAAGGTAAGGTTATGTTTAGATGCTAGAAAAATAAATCAAATTATTATACCGGACAGAGAATCTCCGGAACCCATAAATGAGATTTTACAAAAGTTTAGCGGAGTCAAATACATGACGTCTTTAGACCTGACCGCTGGATACTGGCAGGTACCATTAGCAACAGAGAGTAGGAAATATACAGCTTTTCTTTTTAACGGTAAGAATTACCAGTTTAAACGCTTACCTTTTGGATTAAACACCAGTGTTGCCAGTTTTATCAAATGTTTAGATAATATTTTACAACCTAAGGACTTAGATTTTTTAACTGTGTATGTCGATGATATTTTGATAGCCTCTAGAACATTCACTGAACATTTAGAACACATAGAATATGTATTAGATAAGCTACAAGTAGGGGGTTTAACAGTGAATTGGGACAAGTCTAAGTTTCTGCAGACAGAGATACACTTTTTAGGATTTATTATTACACAAGAGGGGATATTAGCCAACCCTGACAAAGTCGAAGCAATAATGCGATTCCCTGAACCTAAAAACATTAAGCAACTACAGAGTTTTTTAGGCTTATGCAATTTTTACAGGAAATTTCAGGAGAACTACGCACACACAACATCCAAACTGAGTTCTGTCCTGCAGAAGAATAAACAGTGGAGATGGGGCGATACGGAACGAGCTGCATTTAATGAAATTAAGAGAAAGTTCAGTCATATGATAATGATGAATCATCCTGATTTTAATAAGATCTTTTATTTGCAGACCGACGCCAGCAATGTAGCGCTAGGTGCTGAGTTATACCAAGAGAGCTGCGACAAGGAACACCTAACGATCGCCTTCGCCAGTAGATCGCTGTTATCGGCGGAAAAGAATTACACGACAACAGAAAAGGAACTTCTGAGCATTGTGTTCGCCGTGGGTAAATTCCGCACGTACATACTAGGGAATACTACGATCATCCGGACGGACCACAAGGCACTGTCATTTCTGAATTCATGTAAGCTAACACACAGCCGATTAACCAGGTGGGTATTAGCCTTACAGGAATATAATTTTTCATGGGAGTACATAAAGGGGTCAGATAATAAAGTACCAGATACACTTTCTAGAATAGATGTTATAGATAATAAGACTGGTAGGGACCTTAAAGAAATAGAAATTTTTATGTTAACTAGAGAAGATAGGATTTTCGGTGAGGAATTAAGAGACATTAAAAACTTGCAAAGATCTGATAGCAAACTGGGTAAAATAATTGTTAGTTTAGAAACAGACGTAGAGGGATCTGAATATAACGAGCGATTTCAAATATATCAAGGCATTTTGTTTAAAAAAGTAGATGGTGGGGAGCGTGATTGGAGGTTAGTTATACCTGATGGGTTAATAGATAAAATTGTTTGGGATTGTCATATAAGGTATGGTCATTTTGGTGCGAGAAAGTGTGCAAATGTTTTGAAAGAGTCATGTATATTTAAGAATATGGAGAGGAGAGTGAGAAAAGTGTTGAGAGTGTGTGATTTATGTCAAAAATCGAAAGTGGTGAATTATAGAGTGGAAGGAGAGATGAATTATATAAAAGTAGATAAGCCTTTTGATCTAGTTGCGGTGGATTTATATGGACCGTTACCCAGAGGTAGAGGGGGTGTGGTATATGTATTTGTAGTTTTAGACACTTTTTCAAAATTTGTAAAGTTATATAGTATTAAGAGGGCAACTAGTAAAGTACTTAGTGAGAGAATAGTAAAAGATTATATGCTTAATGTGGGAAAGCCGAAAATTATATTATCTGACCATGGTCCACAGTTTATAAGCGGCAAGTGGCGGCAGACGCTTGGATGGGAAGGCATCATACCCAAGCATACGGCAGTGTACCATCCTCAGTCGAACCAAGCAGAACGGGTGATGAGAGAGATTGGTAGGATATTCCGGGCGTACTGTCACGCCAAACACACAGAATGGCCATCCTACGTGAAAAAAGTAGAGGAGTGGCTGAATTGTACCACCCATGATTCCACGGGATTTACGCCGCATGAGTTGATCAGGGGAACAAGGCCGCCCAGGATATTAGAACAACTTTTCACATACCCACCTGAAGGTCAAATTTTGGACAGGAATATGAAGATTAGATTGGCGAACGAGAATTTACTTACTAGAGGAGAGCGACGAAAACAGAAACATGATGCTAAGGGTAAATGGACCAAATATGAGGTAGGTCAGTTAGTGTTAGTAAAAAGACATGATTTGTCCAGTGCTCAAGATAGGGAAATAAAAAAGTTTTTCTTGTTATATGAAGGACCTTATGAAGTCATAGGCATAAAAATGCAGAATGCGTATGTGCTGAGGAACCCAGCGACGCAGGAAATAGTAGGTACTCAAAATGCGACGAATTTAAAATTATATAGGTCACTTTAGTTGTTATGTTTATAAATAAGTTTTTCAGATATTATTGTATGTTTTCAGAAGGGATCCTCCCCCATTTTCGGGCGGTCACGATCTTACCAGTCCTGGCCGTGGAATTCGGAACTCGGAGGCGGGCCATGGTTGGCGGATCTTCCTTCGGGCGGTGAAAACAACGATGGTCCGGCTCCACCAAAATTGGTATAAAGTAGAAAAATCTAACTGCACATTTGAACGGGGAGGGGGACCCCACAGGTACGTGACATAAATTATTTTCTTATACACTCCCGGTGCAGCGGTTTTGGTGTGCCTGTCACGTGCCTGCACTGCCTTAGAGTGTTTGTAAATAATGGAGGCTGCATTTAAGTAAAAGGCAGTGCATTCTATTTAAATTTTTTTAGTGTCAAGGGCAAAATTAAAATGGAGCCTTTGACAATATTTTCTGTTTGGCCCGAAACGACGAGTTTTGGGGCAAGACGTTTTGGCGCACGGTAGAAAGCGGGGTAGAAGAAATGGTAGGAGAGGGGGGGGTAGTGTGTTTTAGAGGGGGGACGTGAATTCACGTAGTATATCTACCGGGTGCCGATGCGTTTTGCAGCAAGACCCGGCATTTCAGGCGATGTGTTGCGTCAGCAAATTATATTATGACAATAGAGTCAGCCTCCTATATAAAAAAAAAAAAAAAAAAAAAAAAAAAAAAAAAAAAAAAAAAACCCAAAATAATTTTGGATGTGTATAATTCTAAATTTAAGATAAAAAATGCTTTTTCTCTTCTAAATTTTTTAGCATTAGGTGACCAAATATAATTGTTGGATCTTAGTATTAGTGGGTATAGGAACATTTTGAAGAAATGTGTAGTAATATGAGAACTTGTGATCAATACAAGATGTGGGGATAATTTTGGGGGGTAGATTGGTGCTCAATGAAGTGACATAACAGTGTAGTGTGGAACTGCTATGGGGGGAGGTTGTAGATTTTGTATTTAATATTTTATGTTAACAATGGTTAAGCTTCCATATAAAGTGGGTTAAAACCCCATCTAAATTAATATTGTCATTTAAATATAAATTCGTAAATTTAATTTTACTTGTGATTCCCCAACTTTTCGGGCGGTCACGGCCTCACCGAACCCTGACCGTGGAATTGGTTTAGCTTTAACAGCTATGGTTGGGGCACATTACGATTACGCGCTGACCATAACTGGCCATAGCTGTTATCGTTGTAAAGGTGTATTTTGAAATTGATGGGGGGTAATAAAAAGGGGAATCACCAAACTATGGAACAGCGGCTGCCACTCTGTTCGAGAAGGAACAGCAGAGCCAGGTGGTAGATCCGTTTAAGGGTGTATAATTATTAACGAGAACATGTTGATGTTCAACAATTTTAAACTTAACAGCGGAAGCAGAGACACGGAGAGTTAAAACCCTGCTCCAAAATATACAGTCTCTGTGGAAGCGAAAAGGCGCCACAGTCTTCCATAATCTGAAATAGTGTGTGTGGCTGGGAGGTTATCCAAGGGGATAACGTATTAAAAATTTGATATATTTTAATTAATAATGATGATTTGCTACTCAATAATTTTGTTTGAATTTAAAAAATAGATGCACTAAATACTTATTATATTGTGTCATTATGTCTTATTGTGTTGATTGCATTAGTATGTTAGGAATAAGTATTATAAAAATATAATAATATGTTTTCAATGTGTTTATGGATTTTAAAATAAAATGAAAAATAGTTGTGATAGGTAAAATTTTCAATGGGTTGTAAATGATAGAAGTGGGTGATAGTAATTGTTTGAATAAAATGTTTGAATCAGTTCAAGTTGAATTTTGTGGGACATAGATTTGTCCAAATCGAAGTAAAAGTTAAAGTAATAGTGGAGATGAAAATAATGCAATGTTGTTTTGAGTTAGTATATGTTATAGAATTTTGAGAAGTATAAGTGGAGACACAGTAGTTATGGAGATTTTATGTAGAGTTTTGAGCGATATATCGTTTATTTTGTTGATGTTAATTTGTTGTAGTTGTAGTGAAGTTATGAGAGTGAGATTTTTTGGGGATGGTAATTTTGTAGTAGTGGTAGTGTATTTGGGGAGTCCGCAACAAGGGTTGGGACGGGATAGGGACCGATTGGCGCCGGAAAGGGTTACCTAGGGTGAGTCCAGGGACCAACATAAGGGAATGAGTTTTGGGAAGGAAACACGTATCCTATGTACAAAGGGTTAGAGAGTATTTTTTTTTTGTAAGAGTAGAAGGTGGCGATTGGAGTTAAAGTAGTAAGTAGTTAGAGGTAGAGAAGGGTTAGTAAAATTTTGATAGTGGGGTGTCATACTAGTTAGAGATTTTGTAAGAGAGCATTAGAGTAATAAAAGGGGTAAGATTATGAGTAAATGCCAAGTGGATAAAGTAAATTATAATGAAATAATGAATAACGTAGAATCACCCAAAGTAATGAAACGGAATAATGATGGCCAGAATTGAAAAAAATAAATAAAAAAAAAATAAAATAAATAATTTTTGTAATTTTGAGAAACGAATTAATAAGAGTAAATCAAGTTTAAAAGTAATTTTTTGATTTTATATGCTAATTTAATGATGTAAAGTGTGTAACATTTTAATTGTAAGTTGTTTATTTTAAAATGAATTATTTATGTACTGTGTTTTCTTATGTTAAGTTATGTTAGGTATTCTGATATATACATGTTAGTAATAAGAGAGTAAAAACAAAACCAGTGCTTCTTAGCGCAAACCAGCACCGCTAGGGGGAAATAGATCAGTTGGGGATATGGTGTTGTATAAGGCCACTATTTAATATTTTGATTTGTTGTTTCAGTGTTTGTTGATGCTGTGGCGGCGGACCTGAGCTGGCCTGCGCGTCAGAGCAGGGGCGTTGAGTATCTGTCTGACTCTACGGTGTTGGGATCTCGAGAGAGAAGTCCAGTATTGTCATGCAGATGCGGTCACAGTCACCAGACCAAGGGTGAGTTGATTATTCTTTTTTGTAAACCATACAGGGGGTTGTGGCGACATATCCTGGCTGATCCCTCTAGCAAGTATGAATGTGTCAATGAGATTTTTTATGCTTCGGCATAAAATATCTCATTGAGGGGGTATTGTAGCGGGGCATTTTTGGGGCCTACCTGAGACAATGTAAAGAAGTTTATATTTTATTGATAATAAATAACATAATTTGTATTTTTTTTTATAAATAAATAATAATAAATAACTTGTTGAGTGATAGGGACAGAAATTATAAATTTTGTAACCGAGAGGTAAATTTGTTTGAAATGAAAACAACCGTGGCAACATTGACTGTGCAGAATTGTTTAACAATGTTTTGTAAAACCAGTATGAACGTATTTGATAGCCGACAAGCTGTGTCAAGGTCAGACAATGACGAACACAAAACCAGTAAACACATTATGTAACGGTAAACAAATTATGCAATGAAACATCAGGCGAGCGTTACGTCAGAGCCTATCCTTGATGAGTAATTCCGTTACATAACGGTGACATGCAGCTGGCGGAAGGATACAAACTAAAAAACAATAGGACTTGATCACACCACAACAGTCGCTTCATAAAATAGCGCCTATTTCTCAGCCCAGTCCAACTTCATCACTCGCGCGAGTGGTATCTATAAAAAGTTTCGGCAGTAAGTGCGGGCCCGCAACACACCAACAAATGTGAACAATGTCTAATTAAACAATGCACGATTATTACAGTGATCAAAATGTGAAATCAATATAATAAACTCAATAGATCCGCTAGTTACGTTGTGCGTGTAACATCGCCCGGACACAAATGAACAGATAAGTAAACATGAGAAAACATCACTTTAGACAAAAATTTTTAAACATTTCAATTTTTTAATAGAAGGAAATAAAATAAAATCTAATATGAGATCTCACGGGGTATAAATTATGTGTGTGTGTGTGTGTGCGTGAGTATGTGAGAATAGATAAATTTAAACAAAGAAGGCTGGTTTGTGAAGATATATAATCATTAAATGTAATTATTGGTGAAATATAATCAAAGAAATATAATTAATAAATAAGACCAAATTTTATGTAAGAAAAATAATTTTAATGACATTCATTTCACGAGTTCATAGTTAAGTTGGCAATAGTATGTAAGTGTAGGAAAAGAAGTTTTATTTTTTGTTGTTGTGTGTATTAAAGAATAAATAAACCTTAGGTTCATTGCCAATATGAATTAAATTAATTATTTCAGCAACCACATTCTGCTCTCCTAGTCCGCTGAAAAGAACCCTCATAAATGGTTTTCTTGCAGTTGGCAAGATGGCGCCCGACAAATATACAATGTATGTTAACAATGTATGTTAGTTAATTTTATGTGAAGGAAAGTAGCTTCACAAAGGTAAGTATTGCAGAAGCATACTGTAATAGTAATTTTCTGGATCATCTGATGCCTTGAAGTAAGGTACCCGCACAACTGCTGGTTTATTTCTTACCAACATTTTACTATTGTCACTTAACGTAATGAATTGATATCTAGTTTGTACAACCTCATTTTCAAATTGGTCAATGGATTCTTCATTATCATCTTTTTTTATTGTAATGTGGTTTAAATCGCATTGCGAATTTGAGCAAATTCATGTTTTGAAACTCGTATTCATCATGTTCAACAGGCCGTTTCTCATGTCGCTCAAAGATATTTGCACAATATCCGATACCCCGGCCTAAAGCATCAAATTTCAAAACCTTGTATCGCTGTTCAGGTTTTCGTGTATTGAGAAATATGCATTTTCTGGAGCTTTCTCGTAAGTGAAGATGACACAATCTAAATACGCATTCACATGCAGATACTTGTCTTTCCTGCAATATTCTCATACACATTTTGAACAACCTACGAGAAGTATCATTTTCTTCATGCTGTATTTCTCTAATTGCTTGTGCAATACCTGGACTCAGATCTGTTGGCTCAGATTTCGATAAATATTTACCAATGTAGTATCTATGCTATTGCCTCATTTGAACCACATGGTTGTATATCCATATTCCCTTTCCACAATTTTAGTAAAATGGAATTGTAATTATTAATCCATTTTATCTTTCTTACGACGCTTCAACAAACATATTCGTCCTCCACTGCGAATAAAATCATTCGATGAATGAGCAACAATTTTAGTTTTTGCACACTCTTGACGAGGAAAACTGAATCTACATGTTGTATTATTCTTTTTACACGTGATTGTATGTAGATGAATTTGACACTTCATTACTAATTCGTGTAAATCTGATTCCTCCGATGGTAATTCACAAGAGCAAATTTCATTTATTCGACGTAAACCTTCTTCTGAATCGAATGAAGGATGATTTTCAACCCACATAATCATATGAAGATGCGGACTGCCTCGAAATTCAATCCGCCACCAAAAGTCTACTACTTTGCCTCCAAACACATCACAGTTACTTCTCAAAAATTTCATGAGTGCATTGACACGAAGCATAAAATGTCGAGAGACGATAACGGGATATTTTTTAATCAAACGTTGTGTTTCATGTATATCAAGATCGTTTGGCTCTACATTTGACCTTCCATCTGCAATCAATAGTGCTTTTCTCATATCTAACCAATGTAAATCATTGCAACTGAATGTTATGATATAATGTGGTGGGCTGATGCATTTTATCATTGCAATCAATTCATACAAAGCTGTTCGCCAGTAAGCTGCAGTACCTCTAAGTTTTTCAAGTACAAGTGCACAGCTTCAACCATTCCATTTTCACCATCAATCTTTTTTCCACAAGCTGAAATAGTGGCCCTTATACGTTCATTTTTGAACATGGATAATGCATAGAAAAGATAATCATTTCTTTGAAATCTTGTATCTTTGCCAAGAATCCTGAACTGAAAGTAATCTAAATGACTAATTTTTACTAGTCTTGAAGTTTCTCTCAACCCATTGATTCCAAATGGGAATAGATAAAACCAACTGAATTCTTCTGCTCTCAGTTCATGGTGAACATTTACAATGTTGTTTTTTGTTTTTCGAACAATCTTATTAAATTCATCTGATAATTCATACCACTGTTCAATGTCTGGTTCTCTAAAATCAATTTGAGCCATAACACTTGTTTGTACAGATACGTATTCTGTTTGTTCAGAGGGCGCATCCACAGCTATCGAATATGTATTTTTTTCTTCTCTTTCCTCTTCTTCTCTTACACATTCCAAGACAGGGTCATATTTTATATTAACCTTTATATAATTTATCGTAAATAATTGATTTTGTGAACCTGTTGATTGCTTACACACGGGTTCAAGTTCTGCAAGTGTATCGCATTCAATTATATAAGGTCTTCCAAGATCTTGTATTACACTCTCACCGTTTGGACCACAAGAATGTGAATCAGTAAGATAAAATTTGTCGTTATAATGCATTACTGCAAGAGATTTTGATGATGCAATTAAAATTCCAGCTTGGTGATAATTGAATAATGTAAGTAATGCTTCATTCAGCATTATTCCAAAACCATTTTGATTTTTATCATCTTGTACGTTCCCAAAAATATTATTGTCATTAATATATTCTATAGAAAAATTCATGTCGTACATGATCAAATCTTCTTTAATGACGCCAAAGTTACACACGTCCAAATACCCATCTTCGCTGATAGGAGAAGCATTCGGATTATTTTCTGTTAGCATTATAATTTCTTTATAAATTTGATCTCCTTGAAACATGTTCACAGCTAGAGTATTTGTAAACCACTGTTTCAGTGGGATATATATATATATATATATATATGCTCTTATTATGTTTGCTAATGCCATTGCACAACATTGAACACCTGCGTAGCCTGAAGTGAACACTGCTTGATTATTTTGGTTCCATGATGCTCGTACAATTCTTGCAACATTATTTATCTGCATGTAAGCATTACCTACTCTTTGTTGTTGCTCTACAGTTTGATTAAATTGTTGTTGTTCAATTGAATTTTGTGTATGAAACTGTTCGTTGCTATGAATGAGATATCCATTATTTTCTTCATTAACTGTATTTACAGAGATAGCTGTATTCATATTAACATCAATATAACTCTCTTCATTTACCATATCTACAGATATAGCATTATTCATATTAACGTCAATATTGTTCATATTAACGTCAATATAACTTAAAGTAAATAGTTTATTTTTAGATCCGGTTGATCGTCTAATTATTCGTTCAAGTTCTACAAGGGTATCGCATCCAATTATACATGCTCTACCAAGATCTGGTCTTGCACTTGCACCTTTTGGACCACAAGTGAGTGAGAATCGGTAAAATAGAATTTTTCATTATAATGCATTACTCCAAGATATTTTGAAGATGCAATTAAAATTCCAGCTTGATGATGTTTGAATAATGCAAGCAAGGCTTCATTCAGAGTTATTCCATTATTGTTTTGATTTAAATTATTTTGGACATTTCCAAAAATGTTAGTGTATTCCTCATATTCTAAAGAGAAATTCAAATCATATACAATTAAATCGTTTTTTATCCCAGAGAAATTACGTATCTCCAAGTATCCGTCTTCGTTAATAGGAAATGCAGCTGGATCATTTTCTGTTAACACTCTGATATGTTTGTAAATACGATCTCCTTCAATCATGTTCATATCTAAAGTATTCATAGACCAATTTTGGGGTGGATAAACAAATACTCTCACAATATTTGCAAGTGTCATTGCACAACATTGAACACCTGCATAGCCTGAGGTAAACACATCTCGATTATCTTGACTCCATGATGCTCGCAGAATTCTTTATACCGTTAATTTTTTTATAAAAATTATCTTGATGTTCTTTATCAATAACTTCATGTAATTGTTGCTGCGGTTTTTCAACAATTCTTACCAAATCCTCTCTACATCCATTCGAACATTTTTATTGATCTCCACGTCTTTATATAAAGGGTTATGTTCTTGTAACCATTTTAATGCATTGTAAACGTTTTCATGAGATGTAGAGAATTCTCTAATAATATTCAAGTCTACAAGATGTTCAGCAACAATCACTATTCCAGCATTACTTGAAGATTTTGGAAGCATATTTGGTAGTTTTTCACTGACTTCAAATATGTCTTGAGCAAATAGTACCGCTTGACCTTGAAATCCATATTGACCAAACTGTCCGTCAAATTTTATAATTTTAACAAATGGTATTCTTAATAGTAATCTTTGTTCACACTGAGACAGTTGTTGCAAAACAGCCGGTTGAACACCAGGATCCAAACAGTTCCAGTAAGCCTTTGAAGGAAATGTCACTTTATTACTGGTGATATGTGCTTTACATCTATGGCAAAGAAGTAGGGTTGAGTTTTGCTTTAGTTCATTAGGTAGGTATGATTCTGCTGCTGCACTAGGTCGGCATGTTGCTACTTGATTCGGATAGGATTGTTTTGTACAAACATCACATATTTTATCACAAAATGTATTAATAGATTTATCAAACGTTTGCAGGTCAATATTCAACTGTAATTTTTGTGTGAGTATTTTTGTCTATCACTCTCCAATAGAATTTCCCGTTGTTGTAATGTTTCAGCAGCTTTTACTTGTGAATGATACAAACGATCACGTTCTAATAATGTTTCACGTTGTTCTGGTGTTTCTTTTTGTAATTTCTGTGACTTATACATTTTGTATTGCATTAATCTAGCTTCTTTTCCTTCTATTGTTTCGGAAGGTACTGTTAATGAAAAGCATCTTCTCCCCATTTCTAATCTAGCTTCAAGATTTTTATTCGACTTTTTCGCTTTATATTCTCTGCATTTTTGTAATCTGGCTTTCTTTGTCTCGATATCTTCATTTTTTAATTTCTCCTAGTCTTTTATGGCACTTTTTTTCCAATCGCCTTTTTCTCGGAGTAGTCGTTTCTGTTTGACTCATTTTTCAACGCCTACAAAATTAATTATTCATTAAATATTTTGTACACAGTTTTATAGTAAAAGTAAATTTTAACTAATTTGAGTTTACAAGTAAAATTGTAAGTTTATTGTAAATTTATTATTTAAATATTTCTTACAATAGGCAAAACGACATAACTTCTCTTTCATTGGAAAATTTCAAAGTGAAACATTTTGTACAAAGTAAAATTACTTACCATTATTTGTAACCACGTAGACAGTTTCACCAAACTGATTTTAATTTTGATTGCTGCACTAAGCCTAAAAGTATCCTGCCCCCCTTACGAAAATGTTTGCCGGCTGCTGGTACAGATGACACAGTAAGTTTGTATTAATGTAGATACAGCAAGTCAAAAACCAACTGCCATTATTCATTTTTCATTTCACATACATATTTCCAATGGTTGATACTGGAGGAGTCTTTAGTTATACGCATTGTTTACAATTAAGGACTCTGAATCGAACATCAAATGGGTTAGGTGTACAGTGAACCGGAGTTAAATTATAATCGAGTGATAAAACTATATAGTGAATTGTTAAAATAATAACAAATGAATTATATAGTGGAAACAACCAAAAAGGAATATAAAAGTGTGAATTTAAAAAGGAAAGTATTGATATTAATCAAATTTAAAAAATTTTTAACGGTTATAAACTAACCTTTGACACTATATATACTAGCGAACTATTTTTTCACAAACACTGAACTATCACACAATAACACTGTTGTAATTTTTTTTGTTAGTTGTTAATCATTATTTTTGTGTATTTAATTTTAAGAAGTGTAGTATTAATTAACCTAAAAAAGACCGTATCTGAGATCGAAAACTTTCAGTAGTGCCATATACCAAGCCAGGGTAATTCATATTAAGAATTATTATTTATTTATTTTAATTTTAAAAGAGAAAAATTCAAAGTGAAACGTTTTGTACAAAGTAAAATTACATACCGTTATTTGTAATCACATAGACAGTTTTAACATTGAAAATTTTTATAAGGACGTGTCGCACATTTGCACGTGATCGAAAATGGGAACCGGTGAATTTCCATAGATACTACTTCTTTGTTGTCAATAACGTAGTACACATATAAAACTTCGCTTATGAATGCGACTACATTTAACTTATAATCTGATACATTGGTAAATGTATGTATGTATTTTTTTTCATAATATTGTATTGTCATGTGATTCAAGTGTGTATGCAAAATTTCAAGTCGCTATCACATCAGGAAGTATGCGAAAATTCGATTTGAAAAAGCCACTTTAGACCGATGGGAAAAGCAAGTTAAATAAAAGTGTTTAAAAAGGTCCTCAGTAACTTTTTCATAATCAGCACTTTTCATTGTTTTCCTTTCTTTCAGTGATTCTATGCAGTGTCTTTTATCACATCATGACTCAATCTCCCATCTCTTCTTTTTTTAACCAAATACCGTAGTCCTTCTGACATTTAAGTCAGCTGCTACTTTGTTCACACTTTCACCTCTATCCACTCATTTTAATGTGCCTGATTTCATTTCCATTGTTACGATTTTTTTTTTATACTGGGTGACATTTTCAAAACACTACAGCAGCATACACTTTCATAACATCGTACTAAAATTACGCACTTTAAAGAAACAGTTTCATATACACATAAGAGGTAGCGGGGATGAAAGGCTAGGAGTGCGATTAGTCATATGTTACAGCAGGTGTGCAAAGAAAGAAAGCGTTGTGCACTCGCTCGCACATGAAAACAAAGGTGCAGGTTGTTTACTGGCCTGACTAGCATGTCAAGTTATACGGAATGTCAAATTACCGGGAACCCCGGTAACCGAGTTTCTGAGGTTGTACTGTAGTACACATTTCATAATACACAGAATATGAAACGCACACAATGTGTCCAAACACACAGTGCATCTTGAGCAGTCAAGACTTATGGAGATGCATCCACAAGATAATACACAACTTATGGATGCAAATTAAACAATGGTCCCATTGGAAGACAAAGAAAGAAGTCAAACATCAGAGTGCAATGTCTAGATATGTTTTGGCACTACTGAAGAAATGTAAATATATACAGTAACCACATAGTTATTTATGTGTTTAGTAAAAATATATTCTTCAGAAGGTTTCAAAAAGCTTTCTTTAATAGTTTTTTGCCTTAAAAGTCAGGGCATGTGGTTTATTTGATAGCACGGGTTATTTGCAAAAATATGATATAATAACTTATTTGTTATATAAGTGTAAATTTACTATGCACTACATAAGAGATCTTCCCCGTACCACAAGTTTGGTTTGTACAATTTAACATGTTAGCTTAGCATATAAGTAGTGTTGTTGTATAGTACATACAACAGTATGTTGTTTGGTTAAATTTGTAACATGTAGTGTTTATATACCTAATGTATTTTGTTTGTTGTGTAGGATCGAAACAATGCACAACCATCATGTGCAGGATTGTTCATAGCAGCACATCTGGGATTTGATTTCCCTGGTATATGGATACACATTGATATGGCATCTCCTGTTCACTGTGTACGTATGTATATATATACATTATACACTACTTTTGAACAAAATAAACTGTACCAAATAAAGTCTACCTTCTGTGGTGTTTAAAACAGTGGTTTCTGGATTTAAGTCTTGTGTCATAAACAAAATATTTTAATTGAAACAATATAATTTTGACAATTAAGTAAAATGAGCATATTAACCTGTGTAGTCCATGTTCATTTATTTACATAAATTATGAATGATACAGGTTTCTGTGATAATGTGTTAGGTGACATATTGTGTTTATCAATTTTTTTTCAGAGTTTCAGTTAGTAAAGTTATGTTAGTGGTTATAATCACAAACAGCATAACACTGTTGCACACCACTATAGAAAAATTATTCCGATCAGTGCTTTCAAGCTTCACAAAATCAATCTGATGATGAGCTGTGAAGCTTGAAAGTGCTAATCAGAATAATTTTTCTATAGTGGTGTGCAACAGTGTCAATTTTTTTCAGATTCAGAATTAATTTCAAAAATATTTGAACTTTCAATATTGAATTATAGAATAACTTCAGCACTTTCTAATTGACCAAGTTACATTAGTATGTTATTGAATGTTATGTGGTTTGTATTTTAATTGTTTATGTTAACTTTTCAGGGTGAAAGAGCAACGGGCTATGGTGTTGGGTTGTTGGCTTCCTTGTTTGGTGGATTTTCCTCAGACAAACTGTTGAAGTCTATAGGCCAGAGTACAACAATTGAATGTGTTAATGGGGAAGATGGTAGTGTTTCAAAAAAAGTCAAGCGTAATTAACTATATATTTACTTCTGTAAAGCAGTCTATAGCAATACATTTTGAACTAAATATTGTAACTAATGATACTCTTAATTATTGTAATAATATTTTTTTAAAGACTGGTGTTTAATTAATTAACAGTGTAGTGCCAATTTTTTAAAATGCACATTAAATACTATAACATACTCAGGGGCGGACCCAGGAAAAAATTTCGGGCGGGGGGGGATGATGTCTAAAGAATGAAAGGATTTGCTGGTAAAAATAAAAACACAAAAGCTTAGAGTGAATACAGTGTTTTTAATTCAGTCAAACTTTATAAGAAACAATACATTGTTAGGTTGGTCCTTAATGAAACAAAGTTTATACATTAAAATATAAAAAATCAATTCAGCCTTTGAGTTAAATTTTAACCCTTTTCAAAGAATTAAAGAATTTTCAAAGAAAACGACCAGGTTTTTTAGACATTTTGCCAATAATATTTTCAGCTTTCACTTCAATATCTTTGTGTATAAAAAGCAAGGCTAGGCCATTTAATCTCTCTGTATCCATAGTGTTCCTTAAGTAGTTTTTTAAGTAGCGAAGGGTGGAAAAGGATCTTTCAGCTGTAGCTGTTGTCACTGGGATTACACAACAGTTTTTCAATATGTTGTGCGTGCTCAGAAAAATTTTGTCACATGCATCAAGAGATGAAATGAAATCCTCTGGCATCTTTTCTGGCCTTCTCTTTGCTCAAATCAAGAAAATTCCTTCTCCACATTTTCAACTCATCAAAGAATGAACTAGATGACTTTTGTACGTCATGTGGCCATTTATCTGTGAAGACATTAACAGCCGCAGATAAATCCTCATCTGTTGCTTTCACAACACTTCTTGGTAACAATATCTGGATAGTTTTCAAAATTTGCTTGTGATTTAAAAATCTGTTATAAAGCTCTGCCAAAACATAGTCAATGAAAGGATTGAAAACTGTTGCTCTATAGTAATCTTCTGGAATGGTTGTCATGATGTTAGAGCGATGCATTTGTTTACCTGCAGTTCTAGGTATGTCAATTTATATTGTTCAAATATAGGTATATACTCAGGGTTTACAATCAACTCCCAGTATATGCAAATTCGGTATGAATAATTTATACTAGTTGCTAAAAACTACAAGCGTACTTTTTTATCTATGTGGACTTATAGAACTGCTAATTCTATTATGTACGACAATCAACGTGCGACTTGGTTATGTAAGCTCACACATACTTGAGCATAGTGCAGATGTACATGCTGTTTATATAAAATCATAGTTGCGAAATCCTGTGGATAAAACAGCGAATGTACCGATGCCGATGCTGAAGCGCCACCGTTTGCAGAGCGCGCGGCGATTCAAAAGCGTTATTTAAAAATATTCATTAGTTTAAAATAACTTCAAAAATTCATAAATTAATAAAAGTTTTTTACACCATACTGCTTTAAAGCTAGGGTTCTAACAATTATGTAAATTTTTATAGGTATTAATATTTCGGGGGGGTGGATTCATCCCCCCCTGGGTCCGCCCCTGAACATACTGTTCTTTCAATGAATTTTAACTTACAACTAACTGCCTTAAATATGATTTGTAAATCAAGTGATGTAAAATGGATGTTTTTCCCTTTAGTTGTATACTGTATCATATATACAGTATATATATACAGTGTGTATATATATATATATATATATATATAATGTGTATGTGCAGGTTGATTTGCTCGGATGAGATAAATGAGGTAAATGTTTTTGTACTTCAGCAATACATTGTACGCAGTTGTACATATGCATGTTTTATATATGCTTCAAGTATTAACATAATTAATTAAAGTCAGTGGAAACACTGTATTGAAGTGCTGTGGGTCTATAAACAGTTATGTGTCTATTATACTAAAAATAAACAGCATTTAATAATGAAAAGTTTATTTATTTTAAATGACAATGTAATCCTTTTGTGGTAATGATAAACATATCCTTATGGAATGGAAACAACATGGTACATATAACATGGTTTAGTTTACTAATTCAGCTGATCTGTATTTTGTGTGTATCCTTTTATCATGCATACATTTGAAACATATTAAAACGTTTTTTAATCAAAATGATTAAGTAACTGAAAAATTAGAAATTTGTATTTCATAAAAGTATTACTGTTCCACAAAATTAAGTGTGCTGAGTTTGATAATGAGTGTTCAACAGATTTATACCTCTATCCAGTTAGTATACAAGTAATATAATGTGACATTACTGTATTGGCCTGAGTATAAGGATGGCCTCATGTACAAGACGGCCCTACATTTTCTGAAAATTCTTTGAGAAAGATAATCAAATGATCTGAATACCATACCTTGAGGTGAAACTAAATAAATATGGCTACTTTACATTAAAGGTGAAATTATAAGTGAAAGTACCTTATTATTAACATTGAAAATGTTTATAAGGACGTGTCGCACATTTGCGGCCGATCGCTGGTGCATGATAGAAAATGGGACCGGTGATTTTCCATAGAAACTACTTCTTTGTTGTCAATAACGTAGTACACATATAAAACTTCACTTATGAATACGACTACATTTAACTTATAATCTGTACATTGGTAAATGAAGAATGAATTCATTGATTGGTGAATGAACATAAATATATATATTTTTTAGATTTATTGAAGCATTTTCAGTGCGCTTCTCTGTGCATTGCATTTGTGCAATGCCTGTAAATTTTTTTAGTTGTACAATGTTGCAATCTTATCTTTCTTTCTGTAAAGCCTTAGTTACACTAGGTAACTAATTCCATGCAACTGGTTGCAGAAAAAGTTGTGGGGCATCGGTTTAAGTGAGACCTATTACACTTACTGCAATCGGTTGCAAGCCATGCAACTATTAGTTTTATGCACTCGATATGGGGCATTGATTCAAATATAGCCTATTACACTATGCAATTGATTGCATGCGATTCACCTGCGCACGCATTCTGTGGACAACGAAGAAATTTCGTGACATGGGACAAACACAACATATACAGTGTTTTACAGAACTGCCAATATCTTGAAAACAAAAAGGAGGATTTTATTGAAACAAAAACCAAAATAAAATTTGTAATTTTTTCTATATTTCACTTGCTGGCACCATTTAGCTATATTTTATAGAACAAAAGTTTTTTGCATCCCAAAAATTTCACTACACGCAAACTAACAAAGAAATCTCATGACATGGGACCATTTTATGGCTCTGTTCTTGAAAATTATTAAAGTTATCGCTTCAAGTTTATGTCTAAAACCATCTTCAAACTTCAAGGAACACGGTGGTTAATGAATTTTTTTATCGGATTAATAGTTTCTGAGGTTAGCCCGGACAATGAAACAAACAAACTTCACCTCTTTATAATAGTAGTATAGATGACACACTTACTCTGCAACTGATTGCAGAATAGTTGCAGCCTGTTTTTACTACCCTGCAACTAGTTTCACATAGCCTTGAAATCAATTGAATGCAATCAGATGCGTAGTGTAACAGAGGTCTAAAATGTCAAAAGTTAATAATGTTTAAAGAAAAACTGGTACAGCAGCATTTAAGGAGTACTTGTGGTGTAATTGAGAAAAAATTTAGTCATGTAATAAGCAAAATGGAGTAACTAAATTTGTGTACTTAACAAATGTTATATTTGAAATGTTCGCACAATTTTAAAGTGAGTGGCGATACACTTTTTTAAAGACAAAAACAAATTAATATTTGGATTAATTCTTTGCATTAACTTGAATCAAAATATTCATTTACTTTAAATGAGCACAAAGTTTCTCTTTTGCTTCAGAATCATTTTAACTGAGAACATTAACATTAACAAGTTCAACAAAAGCATCATCATAAATTCTCTACCCCCCCCCCACACACACACACACACACACACACAGTGCATGTATCACCTTCTCCTGATAAGGAGGAAGTATGCGCTTCACTGCCTTATTCTACAAAAAGTTGTGTTTATTTAGTAGTCAGTCAACGAAGCCGATAAAAGGGGCAAACTATACTGTAAAGAGGGCATGCATTATTGTAAGTAGTTACAGTTTGGATGCCAGTCATTCTTGTTGCAAAACCATATGATGGAGCTTTTAATTCTATTTATGAACTTCTATCTGTGCAAAAAATTCTGTCAGTATTTTGAACTACTGGAGCCACCACAGAATGGGCAGTAAGGTGTTAACATGAAAGGAGGCAACAGAGACATCCTAAAATTAATTATTATTGTTCAATATATAATTCTGTTAACTCAGTAAGACTGGTAAGCAGTTTAATTTCAGAATTGATATAATTATTTTGTGATACAATAAGTCTACTATGTTACCTGGATGCATTGAGGATGAAGTGGGTGAAATTGGAGTTTTCCATCTTAAGTA
Organism: Magicicada septendecula; assembly: GCA_034769895.1. Lineage (NCBI taxonomy): Eukaryota > Metazoa > Arthropoda > Insecta > Hemiptera > Cicadidae > Magicicada > Magicicada septendecula. Next base: position 775,877,782 of record CM068367.1, read on the forward strand.
AAAAAAGCTTAAGTACTTCATAATTTATACCAAACTTGTTATTACAATTAAATTTTTGATTATATTTAAAACTGCTAATTACTCACCTCCATTAACTTAGTTACATTGAAATAACTTAAAAATTATACAATTACAATGAAACTTTTGAAATACACATGTCATTTTGTCATTACAGTGACAGTTGTATGAGGTCAAAACATAATTCACTTTATCGTGTTTGTCTTCAAAATAACTGTCTTAAAAATAGTAATGAAGTGGAAATCTTGATCATCTGTAGATCGTAAAGTGGAGTTAAATCATAATTTTTTAATGTTGGATTCAGCATTTGTAACTTCTTGAAATTAGATGTACAGTGGTAAAATTCTAAATACATAAGGTTATGTAGTGAAAAACTAGAATTTCTAGGTAAACCACAATTTCTGAGCTATCAATAATTGGTATACAATTTGTAGGATTATAGATTTCTCTTTCTCTGAAGTATTTTTGTGGAAGGCCATTAGTAATACAGTTTACAATTTCCTACTTGTTTTCTTTTGTTCCCTTTCTATGGGATACTAAATCTACAGACTTAATGACACTTATAATGAACTATTAGCAACTGTATTTATTTTTTACAATATATGTTTTTTCATTAAACATTTGACAAAATGATATGTCTGCCTATAAAACTACAACTGTAATGTTTGTAGTTGAACAATAACATTCAATATTTCTTAAAATATTGACTTCGGATGCATTATTTATAATACATATTAGTCAAAAGAAATACATTTTATTACATTTATTTGATTTTATTCTTTTTAGTAATGAAATAGAATGTACTGTACTAGTATTGAACTGAATGTACATTACTAGTAACTAAAACAAATAATAGGAAGAAATTAATGAATGATACATGCTAAAAATTTCAGCCACATACATACAACATTGTGCTATCATGTACAACTTTATGCTAACCATTGGCTAATGTTGAAGTTAATGAATACTTTATAAATACACTATTCTTCAAATTAGTTGTAACAGTATTCCTGAGGTATGTAACATCTCCTCCTTTTGGTCAGTGTTCGAGGACAAGCAGAGCCTCCATTTTTAGGCTCTACCTAAAGATAGAAAAAAACAGTTTTAGTTCGTGATAAGGTTTCTTTTTCTTACATGTCACTAATTCCTTGTATATGACTGCGAAGTATTTGAAAGAAATCTGATTTTGATTTTGAGTATAACAGTATGTAACAGCAAACAACATGTACTGATACATTTTTTTAAATTTCTGTAGTTATAATAAAGCATAAAATGAAAATTTTGCCTTTATGGTTTTAACAGAAATATCAAGCTTAAAGTCCCCATGAATTGAACTGTTTGTCTGTCAAGGACTGCTTGTTAAATTAACCTTAAAACTGGAATCTGATTTGAGAAACTTATTTAAGTGTAAACCTCTGGAAGCAAACATTTTTATGAGTTGATAATCTGAAATGCAACTTTACTGTTGTGATTTTTAATGAAATTGTTATCTTTACAGTTTTTCTGTATCTGCTATAAACTGCAATTCTCTGGTTTAGATGAAACTGATATTGTGTGCAGTTTAAGTAAATTAACAAGTCGCTTTATAACCAGGGCCGGCCCAAACCTTTAGGTCTGACCGGGCCGAGACACAATTTTGCCGCCCCCCCCCCCATAAATGTGATGCTTATTTTCTTGTCAGTACTAATTTAATAACACTGTACTTTATAAAAGTTTTATCATGACTATTTTATAGGCCTACTAGTGGCAGCGGTTAAGGCCAACACATAAAAAAACTATTCTGTAGGTCTACATGAAATTATTTTAAAAATTTAAAGTTTATACTATATAACTTTTCAAATGTTAACAAATATTTTTTTTATTTTTCTTGAAATCCATTAACTATCATTAAGGCCTGTTTCTAAAATTTAATTTAATAAAACTGTAAATTTACTCACCTATATAAGTGTTTCACATGGACACTCATGCCAGTGGAAAACATCAAATAAAAAAAATCAATTTCAAACAGTTTCCTATAATTTTAATTCAGTCAGTGTACATTTCTTCTTATTATAAGTATATGTACAGATATTATCAAAACACAAACGTCTTTTCACATGTAAAGTTTATTTTTACTAAAAATCTCATACCAAGATTTATTGCATTAAAGTTTTTCTTTAAAAATAAAAAAAACATTTTGGTTTTTGAAAATTTTCGTTAAATCTAACTGGTTTGCGATGTCATTTTTAATAGAAATTGTTGCTAGAGATGATAGGCGGTCTTGCGCCATTGTAGAGCGTAAGTTTTAATTAATTTGAGCTTACTGTAGCAATGTGACAGGAATTGTTAAAAGAACCCTCAATGCAATCCATATATTAGGAAAACAGTCAATCATGTTACTTTTTGAAATATGTTGCAAAGTTTGAACAGGAGTTTTTATCTCAGAGTTCTTCAGAAATACACCCAGATGTTTAAGCTCCTCAAAAAAGTGGTTGCCATCGATGTCACTTTCTCCTAATTTATCTTCATCTTGAAGAACTTTTTGAAGATTCAAACATTTTTGTCAAGATTTCGGATTCTGGAAGAGTTTGGATGTTGTACAAAAAACCCCAATGCTGGTTATGAGTCTCAAGTTGTGTAAAGTGCTGTTCGATGGATGTCAGAGCCTGATCTATAAGCGGGTAAAATACAACTGTTTTAAACAACTGCTCTGGATCCGTTGGGGCTTCGTCTCGGAACTCATAATCAAATTGCCGTTTTTTCTTTCTCTCAGGCTGCTTCTTGTAAACAGCTTCAATTTCCAAGTCTTCAGCTATGTCTTTGGCTGTTGCTACAGCACCTGCGTATCCAGTTTCACGATATTCTTTTAAAAATGTTGGCGCTTTCCAAGAAGATGAAAGAAGAAGATGAAGATGTTGATAAAGTCCATGTTGAGTCATGTTCCAAGAAGATGACTTAAACTGTTGATAAGTCACTGTTGACGTTTTGCATGGTATTGCTGACCAAGTTTACTTGAAACAATATATCATGCCAAACAACAAGGGAGACAATGAAATCAAAAGGTGTTAAATTGTTTTCGAATGATTTGGCTTCAGATGTCACTTTTGGATCAACGAGTTCCTCTTGCATTGCCTGTAGCGCTTCACAAACTTCAACCATTTGATACCTGACTACCTTTACGCTGTTAATTCTACACTCATCTAGTTTCACAGACTTCTTTGACAGTAAGAGTCAACTGACTTTCCTTGAGTATTTTCCATCTTTTAGTAGATGATGAAAACAGGATGTACAGACGTTGTAAAACTCCACACAAAGAAACATTTTTTACAGATGAAGCAACAGCATCTCCAATTACTAGGTTAAGTGAATGACACCCACAAGGATTGAAAAAACCTTTAGGAAACATTGACAAAATTCTTGACTGCACTCCTTTATATTTTCCAGTCATGTTGCCTCCATTATCGTAACCTTGCCCCCTTACAATTTTTCATATCTAACTCCCAGGTCCCTTCAATTTCTTTCAAAAGGGCCATTGTCAAACCTTCGCCAGTAGTGTCATCGAAGAAATGACAAGAAATACTCTTTTACTTGAACGTCTGTTTCAGTATATTCAACAAAACGAATTGTAAATGACAATTGTTCTTGGTGGCTGATATCGGGCGTACAGTATAATGTATAATATTAGTGAAAAGTACTTGGATTGCTTTGCTCTTTCAATTACATCATTTTTTATTTCAGACCCAAGCAAACTAATCAACTCATTTTGTATTGTTTTATCTAAGTAATGATTGTGGACAAGAATGGCGATGATCATGTCGCCGTTTTGTGGCCGATCGTGAACGTCAAAATACATCAAATAATACCACTTTGTGAGCATTTATATTGATTGTCTTATTATGTACCAAACAGTGGCATTCATTGATAATAGAGTAAACTGTTTAACCTGCTTGAGAGAACAACTTCATTTATTAACAATCATAAAGGAGAGAAAAACTTGATTTTTGTATCCATTATTTTGGTGCCCTCCAAAAATCCGGTTGGCCCATTCTTAAGGCCGGCCCTGTTTATAACAACCAGTATATAATGGCATCTAATGTTTATGGCTTCTTCTTGTCACATTCTGATCTGATAATGAAATCCAAAAGTGCTTGTCAGATTTAGCTATTATATACTGGTTAGTAATGTAATGTAGCTAGAATTATTTACATATCAGGAATTGTCTATATTTAAATAAGTGTTAAAATAAAAAAAAATAAAAAAACAGTAATTGATAAACAATAAAAACCATATTAACTACCTTCCTTGTAATTGTACAATTCAGGAGCAAAAACTGTCTTCATAATATTACCATTGCAATTAACTGAATGTATTTTAGTATTTTGGGCCTAAAAGTGAGTACACATCAAATTATAGTCCATGGCACAGTGAATCTACCAATGATATCTTCAGAAACATTCCTCTTTAGAAATGAACTGTATTAATTACTGGCCACAACATTAATACTGGATGTTAATATTTTTTACAATATTAAGGAAGACCAATGGCAAGTTTATAGAATAAATACAATTGTTATAAAATAATAAAAGAAGTGTTAAACTACAGTTTTGAATAAAATTATCATGTTTTCTATACTTAATATAAAATCACATGTTAATTTGATTCCAATTGTAATATTCAGTTCTTACTTGATTGGACTTTTGGTTAAATCTATGTCAGGCCAGTGTAGAACCGTATAGTACTGTATACTATAGTACTAAATGTAGTATGTACTATAAGAATTGTGCTTCAAGTAATGTCAATATTAGCACAATGGAGAGGAATAGATGATCAAAGATAACTTATCACCTTAAACCCAAATCTAGGTAATAGTGAAACACAGTGAAAACCATCTTGTCACCACATGTCACCAGCTTTGTGGTCTGCATGATACCCAACTTGTTTGTATGATATTTTGGTTATAATCAAGTACAAATGAACATGCTAAATTGTCTTGCTTGAATTTTGTTCTCAACATTCTATTCTAACTGTAAATAAAGTAAATAATATGTTATGCAGAAACATACTTTATAATAAATGTATCTTAACGAGGAGCTGTAGCATAATGTTTCTCAACGAGGAGCTGCGGCATCTCGAGCAAGTGCTGCAGGCCAACGGATATTCTGTCGGGGAGGTGAAACGTACAGTCCGGCCAAGAAGAACAGCCAGACCAGTGGAGTCAGTGTCTCAGGAGAATGTTGGCTTCGCTGTGTTGTCCTGTGTATATGGGGTGACTGATCGTATGGGTAGGTTGCTGAGCCAACGCGGCGTGAGACCAATATTCAAGCCGACCAAGATAATCCAGCAGTTTCTGTATAGAGTTCCTTGCTCATGCAGCCAGTTGTACATCGGAACTACGAAACGCAGTGTCCATGCCTGCATTGATGAACATAGCCACTACTGTTGTTTGAGGAAGCCGGAAAAGTCTGCTATAGCGGAGCACGCACTCGCCAATGCCGACCATCGTATACTCTTTGAAGAAACGAGGCTTCTGTTTCGGTGAGTTCGTATTTCACTCGCCTGCATATGGAGTCTGTCCAGATTCAGAAACATGCATCTGTTACCATGAATCGGCAGGGTGAGCCCCTCTCATGAGTGCTCTTTGGACGTGAGTTGTGGCGAACCAATAAGAATTTGCCTTTCTTGTGATTGGCTGGTGGTGCCAGACACTTCGTGCGGACACCAAAAGACATAAATATGCGTGTCCTACTCATGGCCACTAGCCTTAACCACAGTTCAGTGATCACTGTCTGTGAACCTTGGTCAGTGTGTTGCAGCCTTTTGCACTGAAGATGGCTGTTGAAGGCACGGCCGAAACATTTGCTCAAAACAACTATGGACCTTGTAGTCCGGCAAGCTCATATCGTGCTGAAGTATGAAGTACTCATATAAAGTGAAGTACTCATATCATACTTTACAATAATTTTGTTTATTATCTACTGTGGGGGTATGTGGAGTTTTATTTAACACTGTGTGTCCATTGTCATCAGTATTTTAAAATTTTGATAAATATATACTTACTAAAATAGCTCTGGTTTTAGTTTTAAATCCTTGACCACAGCTCACACTACACTGAGACCACTTGGTCCATGATGACACAACACAGTTTACTGGATCTCCTGTGAATGTAGCTTGTGTCACTACACTGGGCAAATTGTTACTTCCAGATATTAATGTATCTGAAAATTAAAAACTACATCTAAGAAAATAATATAGGTAGCGTTGTGACTAAACTAAACTTTAATAGCAAGATGTTTAAAAGATAGCTGCTCATGTGTCTCATTTAAAATAATTTTATTGTTAGATTAATAAGTACTGTACCATGTAAATGATGTTTCTTGTGTGCTTTTGGAGTAAATCTATCAGAACAAGAAATTGTTTGTAGGAGAGATCAGAATAAAATACTGCTTCAACAGGAAAAATTTAGATACCTCTAACAACAGAGCATGCTCGAAGACAGTCCTCTTCGGTAAGAAAATTGTTTCTGTTTCCTCTACAACCACCATAAGTGAAAGGAATACACATTGCTTTCATTGTATTAAAAGTCCACCGCTGGAAGTAAGCACGGCATGGTCCTGCCTCCGCATTTAACATGCATATTTCTATAAAAATTAAGTTTTATGTCATAAGATAAAAACAAATATTTTAAAACAATAAGTTGAAAACTACAATAGCTATGAACAGAACAAGAAAAGTCAATAAAGTCACATCTAATGAGTCCATATACTGGTATATATATTATAACGTTGCAGAACTCAGACCCTATAAGGGATCCACAAATATAATATAGCTGTAAGAAAAGTAAACTAATTTGAAGCATAATGATCAACAACTATACAAAGGTAATGAGAGAATAAAAAGGAAAATAGTAGACAAAGATAATAAATGAATGAATAGACTAGACTGACAGACAAATGACTGTGACCCAACCCCAGTGATTGGCCAGATAAAGGCTATAAAATAAAAAGTAAACGAATAAAAAACCTAACTAATATTTCATTTTGTAGCATGTATTACCCAAGTTATGTAAAAGAAAGTACACCGCCAGTAATAAACATGTAAACCCATTGTTATTATATTATGATGATAAAAATACTACCAAGAAAGGGTAGAATAGAATCGAATTGTAAAGACTTGATGAAGGAATTATAGGGACTAATGTTAATAGCCCAAAAAACTAACTTTACACAAAGTTGTGTGACTAACTTTGTGATTTAGAATGTTATGTGTTTTAAAATAACATTATTAATATAAAAACAAACACATGAGGTTTTAAAAACTGACTTTAAAATTAGATTTGTCAAAACTAATTTAAACCAAGAGTGAGAGGTAGGTAGTGAGTGTTAATGATAACCAGTGAACCAAACTAATATATGATAGCAACAGTGATTGTAAAACTTAAAGAATTTGAAGATGAATCACTACTGTGAATTTAAACAGAGTGTATTACAAATGTGACTGTAGTTTAATAAACACTTAACCAGTGTAATCAGTGAAGGTGATAGATAGGATAGGGATGAGTTAATATAAACAATTAATAGTAGTAATAAAAGAACAGTGGTAATAAACAATAAACAATACTAAAATGTTGATAGATAAACAATAAGAAACATTAGTAATGTGTAGAACCTATGGTATAAGAATTATGTTAGACGATTATTAAAAGATAAGTTTTAGTAGAAAATAAGATCAATTTAAAAACCATAATGTTAGATTTAATTAAAGGAATTCTTTTGTTCAATTAAGAAATAATGTTAAATGTTCATACAAATGGTAGACAACAAAGTTAGTATGTCAACAAATTTTATTGTGTTAATAACTAAGAAACAAATTACTTATGATTTAAATAATAGTAAAACATCCTATGCAGGGCCATCTTTACGCACAGGCTCGCTGGGCTAGTGCCCAGGGCCCCGCGATCAAAGGGGCCACCGAGCCGAGCCCTTTGGTAACACAATTTACCAACAACGAATGACCAACAGAAAAAACATCCATCCACTAAAATATACCTACCTAATATTATAATTGATACCTATATTTCGCTAATCTAAGTAAAATGTTTTGTTTATTTTACCTCTGACAGCACCCTTATTGCTATGTGAATAAAGATCACTCTGATACAAAATCAGAGGTAAAATAACTGTGAACGGGGATTACCATGTCAACACATTCTGTTCTTTTCCGTTCATTTAAAATTACGCGCCATTAAAAAAAAACTACGCGCGATGCTTTTCTGGAATGCGACCGAAGTAAACAGACTCGCACTTTCGCACGCACGGAAGTAAACAGACTCTATCGGGGGACTTTCCCTTTAATTTTATTCAGGATTCCCTATCGTCATGTAAATAAATCAGTGCATTCGACTTTGAACTTGTAATTAGTGCGTTTACTGTGTTGTATTGTGTTCATGATCATATTGGGTGTTACATACAAAATAATTTTAAAATGTCGAAATGATCATATCCTAGTGGCGCAGAAAAAAGAAAAAAAGCTCCACATCACAGGGAAATAACGGAAAAACTACCGAAATTAACATCATTTTTTCCAGCACAAGGCGGTAAGAATTTTATGATGATAACTAATTACCTATATACAATATCCTACTAGGCACTTAATTTTGTTTATATTTTTCAATGGTAAATCATTTCTATAAAAATGTTTTAAGTAGGGTAAGGTAAGGTTAATTGGCAGTATAGGTTATGTTATTGGCAGTGTTTCGAATGTTCGTTGCTGTCAAGTAAAATGACTTCTCCAGTTAGTTCAGTTTTTGCCAGAAGATAGCAGCATATGTTGGCCTCACTGTGCAACAACTTCGGAATCTCTGCAGCTCAAACTAGTGATAAACAAAAACTATTCGTAAGGCAGTGCCCGTTTTCATAGGTTATGCGAGCTAGTTTGTGCGCCGTCTGAGTATTATTGTTGTTAATATACTAAAAGTGTGTGTTTTATCGTGAACTTGTGTTCTATGTGTAGTATTTGAAATATACTAACCTGTGAAGTGAATCCTTTCGAAAAATTTTTGTGTAGCAAGTTACTATTTCCTTAGCTATCTGAGCAAAAAATAACAAATTTGAGTACCATGTTTTGAAGGCATCACAGTGTTGAAATTCAGAGTCGATTTTTAGGCTTTATAAAGTAATAATGATAATAATAAGTAATAATCTGATAGGAGCTATTATCATAAAATTCTTTCATTCCAGGATCTTCTGCGAGCAGCGATCAAATTAATCTTTCAGACGAGCCACACGGACAACAAATTGAGGGAATTTTGGAACCCACTAGTTCTGAGTTAACTTTACCCGAGTCAGATAAAGATATAAATAAATCATATGGCGAAAATATGTCGACTTCATCGACAACGGCTTTAGTTAAGCAACAACAAAACTCTACTTCAACTCCACAAAACGATCCAAACGATTCTGCAGATTATTTTCGTGAAATGTTAACGGAAGAAGAACGCGAGTTTTGATTTGCAAAGGGCCTGCATTTTTCCAAAATAAAAATTCTGACTTTTCCGAAGCGTCCAGAATTTATAAAGAAGCAGACGGCAGGTCGACCACGCGGAATTTCAACAAAACACTATTTTATCGTAAATTAAAAAACAATGAAACCGTTGAAAGGAAATGGTTGTTATATTCACCTTCAAAGAAATCTCTATTTTGTCTTTCATGCTGTTTATTTAGACCTTCTAATATAAACCTCTGTTCACCAAGTGGATGCAATGATTGGAAACATATTAATCACATTATTTTGGAGCACGAAAATAGCTTAGCACATAGGCAATCTATGATGACTTATCTGGCACGAAGTAAAACTACTGGTAGAGTAGATACAGACTTACTATCTCAATATACAAGAGAAGTGGATTACTGGGAAAAAGTACTTAAAAGAATTGTGGCAGTTGTAAAATTCTTGGCATCTAGATCATTACCGTTTTGCGGTGACAATGAAACTCTTGGGTCTCCCAACAACGGAAATTATTTGGGATGTATGGAGTTATTAAGTGAATTTGATCCATTCCTCCCTGAGCACCTAAAAAAATTTGGTAATCCGGGGAAAGGACACATTTCTTATTTATCAGCAAATATTTGCAATGAGTTTATCGACTTAATGGGAAAGCAGGTCCTATTGAAAATTGTAACTGAAGTCAAATTAGCAAAATATTTTTCGATAAGCGTTGATAGTACGCCCGATCTATCTCATGTTGACCCGTTGACTTTTATAATTCGATATGTAAAAGACCATGAACCTATTGAAAGGTTTTTGAAATTTATACCTATTGAAGAGCACAAATCTGAGTATTTAGCTGAAACAGTCTCGATATTTTTGGAAAAATAATGATATTTCTATAGAGGATTGCAGAGGACAAAGCTACGACAATGCATTAAATATGTCAGGAAAATATTCCGGTTTGCAAGCAAGAATCAAAGAGAAATGTGAATTTGCTACCTTTGTGCCATGCGCAGCACATTTCCTTAACTTGGTGGGTCTTCATGCTGCTGAGTGTGTACAAGAGACAACAAGTTATTTTCAAATGGTTCAGAAACTGTACAATTTTTTTTTGTGTTCTACCGATCGGTGGGATAAATTGACCAAATGTTTAGGTTCAAAGAAAGTACTTAAAAGTCTATCTGAAACCAGATGGTCTGCACGAGATGATGCAGTAAGCGCCTTACACCAAGGTCACAAGCAAATTCGAGAAGCATTGACGTCTATTGCTGATAATAATGAGGAGCCACGAGAGACTAGAAACGAAGCCATTAGTCTGTCGAGAAAAATGGAAAAACTGGAATTTCTTATTCTAACAGAAATGTGGAGTACTATATTAGAAAGGATAGATAAAACAAATGTCAACCTTCAGAAAGCAAAAATGACAATGGATTTTGCAATAAATTTGTTAACTTCACTTGCCAATTTTATTGATACTGTCAGGAATAATTCTGATGAATTCGAATCGTCCGCCAAAGAGAAATATCCAGAAGCTGACTACAAAGATCATTATCAAAGAAGAAGAGCTAGAAGCTCACGTGCGACATTCTTTGACGGCTCTGCACCATCTGTGCAACTAAATGGCAAAGAAAAATTCAAATCAGAAACTTTTCTCCCAGTGATTGATACCTTGACCATCCATCTAAAACAGCGATTGGAATCATACAAAGAAATCGGTCTGTTTTGAAAAATCGGTTTGTTTTTCATCACGTTTAAAAAGGTTGAATTCGAAAGAGCTAGGACATAGTTGCAAAGAATTAGCAAAATTTTATCACAAAGATGTTAATGCAGAAGAATTATCAATGGAAAGTCTGCATTTAAGAGAATATTTAAAAAGTGTCCACACTAATGCAAACGAAGATATAACAATTACAGAACTTTATCATTTTCTAAAAGAAGACCATATCAAAGACACATTCCCAAACATAGAAATAGCTGTTAGAATTTTTTTATCTATTATGGTCACTAACTGCAGTGGGGAACGTTCTTTTTCCAAATTGAAAAAAATAAAAAATGAATTAAGAAGTACAATGCTTCAAGGAAGATTAAATAGTTTGTCACTGATGGCAATAGAAAATGATTTGTTAAGAGAAATAAAATTCAAAACATTGATCAATGATTTCGCTAATGAAACAACCAGGAAAGTGCCTCTTATTTCAGTTTAATTTTCACATCATACGCTTGTATCTTTTCAATAAGTAATTCAAAATACAAATGTTGTGCGTTTCTGTTGATATTCATATCCATACTAATACAGGACGTTGATTTGAACCACGACTTCCGTCACAGGGGTGAATTTACTCATTATAATAAACAACTTTCCCCATGAAACCATATGTCGGAAATGAAAAAATATTTTGGCTTCTTCATATAAAATCTCTTTGGAGCTGAGAGACTTTCTATGGAGAAGCAAATTTTTTTTTCATTTCCTACGTATGGCTTAATGGGGAAAGTTGTTTGTTTTAATGGGTGCATGCACCCCTGTGACGGAAGTCGTGGTTCAAATAAATCAATGCCCAGTATATAAATCCGAAAGTGTGTTTGTTTGTTTGTCCTTCTTTCATGATAAAACTACTGAACCGATTTGATATGTAGGTAGAGTATAGCCCGACACATAGGCACTTTTTTCGGAATTCCCGTAGGATCGGGAAAATGAAACTATCCCGCGGGACACTCGCTAGTAGCGTATAATTTCAATAAAAGGGGCCCCATATATCTTTAAATGCCCTGGGCCCCCACTTGGCTAAAGATGCCCCTGATCCTACGTTACAAAATAGTAACAAGGCTGGTGATCACAATATTGTAAATGGTGTCAAGACACTATGCACCATAAGTTGTTGTTAGTTTATCTAAAAAAGTTGTATTTTAAAAGAAGGTATGGGGCTGGATCATGAGAAGACCATAAACCATTTTAATGTTATATGTTACCATAGAAATATTAAGTGGTAAAAAGTTTGTGTAAGAAATATTAGAAAATACAGACAAGCAATTGTATAAGTTTAATAATCACAATAGTACTCACAATTGTAATAAGACAGGAAAAAAGGGTGTTAGACAAATGAACTAGCAAAGGTCAAGGAATGATTTTTTAAAAATTATAATAACATTTATTTATTGTAAAATGGCCCTAAGTCATTCAAAAGTAGACACTATAACTAAGTAATGGCAAGCAGAACCTATGAAAGTAATAGGTAATGTTTAAATGGTGTAAATTAAGAAATTCCAGACATTTATTGCTTAGGCCTATAAAATGCCTAACTGTCAATATTCAGAAAAAGCAATTAACCATTGTATTTGAGAAATAAGACAAAGTGACTTGTTAATTTCAATTATCTAACCATAAGAGTATGTCAGAAATGGAGTAAACATAAAAAATAAGTGAAATATGTAATAAAATAACATTAGCAAATTGGTCAAAACATTAATACAGGACCAAGCCCGCATTATGGGATATCAAATTAATCTTTGAAAGAAAATAAAGACATTGATGTTAATATCTCACACATTGGTAATAATACCAATTAATTGTAGCAATTATAAAATATTAAGTCAATTTGGTGCAAAAAACCCAAGCTTTCATAACAATGTAAACAAAATTCTTAACCAATCAGAAGCAGGGAATTATGCTTGGAATTAAGAAAACCGTTAGAATTTTTAGACAGTCCATTATTAATGCTCAAGGTATGCAGATGCCAAACTGAATCCGCTCTAATTAAAAAGTAATAAGAGGGAAATGTACTCAAAATGAACAAATATGAATAATAGAAATTGAATCTGGATCCATTGAACACATGATGAAACCATAAATCAAAATTCAATAATTGAAATTTAAAAAAAACTGACTAAATAAAATAGAAAAAAAGAAAACCCGAATGATGAAAACTAAATACTATAATCAACAATATTTTGAATATTTACCTGGGACTAATCAGAAGAAACAACAAGATTTTGTTAAGTATAAATGAACAACACAATGACTCTCACTCTGAACTTGGTATAATAAATTCTTTCAAAGATTAGTTGAAAAAAAAAATCACAAACCATTATTGAAAAATTATTTAAAACTGCATCAGCCTATTTGAAACTGTAACTTAACCTCTATGTGACGCCTATAAGTCGACACACTTTTTAGACACTAAGAACCAAGTTGTAAGTAAACCTGTATAGTATTTAATTAACATTGATGTAAGGTTGTGTACTTTCATAAGCATCTTGCTTTATTTTGTTGTAATCCAAAGAACTTATTCATCGTTCTGAACAAAACATTGTATCATTAACTAGAACGCTTGAAGACACGCCTGACCACCCGCTGAGCAAGTAAAATTTGATAGCCGGAGCAAACTTTTTTATAATAACAACTATTTTGTACTTAACTTATAAATAATCAGCGAATCTGGACACTAATAAATTAGTACTGAATACTAATAATCGTTCCTTGTTTTATTTGATATATGTCTTAATAATTGTGTACTTTAGCAGTGAAGAAAAGTTTTCACCAGAATTATAGGTTGGCAACACTTCAGACTCCACTCGAGATTTGAATTCGCGCCAGTCCGTTTGGGTAAATTTAAATTACCGTATTATCGAAGAACAAGAACGAAGAAAAAGAAGATGACGCAGGAAGAAACTTTTAATTGTTTTTAGTAAAACAATTTGGCGCCTATCGGGAATTAAGGTACATTAATATAAGGACAGGTAAGGAGAAGAACGATACACATTCAGTACTGGTTATTAGTGCGTTCGCGATCATCATCGTTAGCGATAGACTGAAGATCAACGCCAAGGCGAGTCACGTTACATAATCAATTACTGATCAAACAAAATATAGAAGGACGCTATCGGCTTCTTTATAAAGTGATGCCGACAACTTGGGGCTTTTAAAAGAGGTACGAAGAGTACGTTATAAATTATATATCTTTATTTTGTAAGTAACTAACTCTTAAATATTTCTTGCAGTTTTCTATAGTATGAAATGTTCTTCAAATATTAACTACTTCTGCAAGTAAAATTATTATTGTATTTATCTCCTGACGCACGTTTCACTGATTAAATCAGTATCATCATTGTTAAATAATACAGTAATACTTGCAGAAGTAATTAATATTTGAAGAATATTTCATACTGTGTGTGTGTGGATATATCCTTTACCTTTGGCTTCAGCAATACTAATTGTGCAGTCTTTTTTGCCTGTGCATGGATGTTGTTGGTTCAACTGGATCCTTTTGCTGCATTCATCCTTAATGTTATTATGCGTTAACAAGAGTCTTGTTCGAGATCGAATGCCTGGACCACAGCTCACACTGCATGGACTCCAGTCACTCCACTCTGTCATAGGACAAAGTGGATCTGGCTGCAGAATATAAGATGGATTTATAACACACAAAATACAAAATTTCTTTTAATTGAAAAAAGCCAATTTTTAAATCTCCATTGTTGTAACTATTTAAGAAATTATATAAAAGGAACAGAAGGATATATATTGTGCCAAGGTGACTAAAATCATAGTAACAAAATATTCTATAAAACAAGTACTACTGAAACATTCTGTTGGTAACAGACAATAAATTGTTGTGTGAAAGGTACCCCATGTAGCTTTACAAGTACCCATATTTTACTAGTCTTTTTGGTTTATTGCTGCTTGTTCCATAATGTCTTTATGATGTGTATTGATGACTGGATGTGAAATGCAGTCTATTATTTGATTTATTTGCTCAGAATGTTTGTTTAATGATTCTGTATAGTTTTTATGGGCCTATACTGATTAGTGAAGAAAATAAGGCAATAGTGAAAATGTGCAAACTTAAGTACATTATAATAAATAAAATAATGTATGTTATCTTCCCAGGATGATGGATTATGAGTACTATACAGTAATCAGCTACTCCATTTAGTGTTCAGTGGAATTGTACAGTCCTACAAATGAGCCAGTGATATTCATTTTACAATGTACCAGTAACTGTAAAATGGAAAAGTCTGGTGTTACAACTTCTGTGCTTAGTTGTGTTAGTATATGGACAATCACAGAAACTCCCAAACAAAACTAATAGAGATAGAGATCTACAGGTTTTAAAAGAATGGTATACTGAACAAAATGGTTGTAAGAATGAGGTGGATGACAATGTAGCAAACAAAAATGCTCACAGATAAATGTACAGTGTTGGAAACATAAAAGAACATGATAATTAGCAACTTGTGAAAAATTTCAGATGCTATCTCCTGCAGCCAATAAAATAAGATGAATGGGAAAAGAGAATCAGCAAAATATGATTTGAGCACTTTTAATGCAGAAAAGTTCAAAGCAACTGTGCTAACAGCTACAACACCCAAAAAAAAGAAAATTTAGGAAAATGTTTATTATTATGTACCTACGGTAGTAAATTAGACTTGTACATGATTCCTGATTAAAACAAGAACTGATAATTGTGAGATTTTTTGTGAACATCGGGATCTTATTAGTGAAGAACCAAGTTGCAAGTGAGTCAGATTAATTTTGTTAGTAGTTTTTATAATTCTAACTTTATCATAAGTTATTGCTGAATTGCTAATTGCTTTGTATTGGATGTCTTCATCAATGACTTCCAGTGTCTTCATCATTATCAGTCCCTAAATGCAATGGTATGATTGCATTTTTAGTCTCCCTATAAATTAGGTTATTGTTATTTAGAACTTAATAATCATGATGATGCCATAAGGCCACATCCAGTATGAAACAATTAGCAGTTCAGCAATAATTATTGCAAAGTTGGGGGTAATGAGTAAGTACCATTTACATAGCAAAAATAATAAGTTGACCTTCCATGGTAAGTACTAAGAGTATTAACATTTTTCTATTAATGTATCGTATCAAAAATGATTACAATTTACTTTATACTTTGTTTAAAACCGTTTCTAAATATTGTAAATATTATAATGTTACGACGGTCTATTTGATCGTCATAGGTACAGTGGGAAAACAAAATACAAGTACAAGACACCAATTAAGTCACTAATCACCAGCTTTTATTTTCACAGTTAACAGTTCGTAATTAACAACAGTCTCTTATAACAAATCAAATAAAAATTGTTCACACGCAAATAAATGTCAACTAATATTAAAACACAATTGTATTACAACATACTGTCCAATTATAAAACACAACACTTAACTAATAACCACTTGAACGCGCACAGTAATATCGCTCAATAATAACTCGAACCGCACTGTAAATATATCGCAGCTATACTGAAAACTAAGACCGCTGCCGCTATGTATTTATACCTCCGCTCATAGACCAGAATGTTCCAAATTGCGTCTTAGTGCCAGTGTGTACTACGTAATTAATTGCGGCCGTGACACAGTCCGCGCGGCTGGTGGCTTGGAGAAAACTCGCGAATGCGTCTAGAGTCACGTATGCCACACACATTAGAGCGAGATTCTTCTGGGACATTCGACAAACACGTAGATTGTTCTGTGATGTCGTAACACTGCCCCCTCCATAAGCCTGTTCGTCCCGAACTGGCAAACTGTCTCTGAAGTAGTACTTAGCCAGGCGATCTAGGTGGACGACCTTGAACTTTCGCTGCCCTTCCTGTTGAATCCGATAAACAACATCGTTGATTCTTTTTTTCACAGTGTAGGGTCCTTTCCAGTTAGACTGAAGCTTAGATGAGCGACCACGATGGCGCTTTGGGTTGAACAACCAGACCTGAACTCCTTCTTGGAAACCCACACTATTTCTGCGAATGTCATACTGAGTTGTCATTTTATCACTGGCAATCTTCAGCCGTCCTCTTACCAAGGGATTCATTTCTCGCAGTTGGTTTTCTAATTGCGAGGAATAGTTTTGTGGCTCTTGGGACTGAGTCTCAGGTGATCCAAACATTAAGTCCCCAGGAAGACGAATCTCCCACCCAAACACCAATTTTGCTGGAGTCATGCCGGTTGTGTCGTGTACTGATGATCTATACGCCATGAGGAATAGTGGTATGCGTTGGTCCCAGTCTGTTTGGTTCTCGTCAACAACCTTCGAAAGATGCTGCTCAAGTGTTCTATTGAATCTCTCAACCATCCCGTCCGACTGAGGATGCAGAGGCATTGTTCTGGTCTTTCGAATTCTGAGTAGACGGCATAATTCTTTAAACACTTCTGATTCGAAATTTCTCCCTTGATCCATATGGATTTCAATAGGGGCTCCATAACGACAACAGAAGTTGTGAACTAACTGCTTTGCCACAGTGGTAACCTCCTGATTTGGAATTGCGTAGCCTTCCACCCACTTAGTAAAGTAGTCACCTACAACCATGATGTACCGGTTTCCATCGTCAGTAACTGGGAATGGTCCAGCAATGTCTATGGCAATTCTCTCAAAAGGCAGTCCAACGTTTACTGTCTCATTTTACCCCTGGTTCTGGTTTGTGGGCCCTTGCTTGCAGCACATATGTCACACGTCCGAACCCATTCCTCTACGTCAGGGATTCTCAACCTTTTTGTGATTGAGAGCACCTTTCATAATCCGGGGCAAGTGGGAGAGCACCATGAAAATTTAATAATAATAATAATAATAAATACACTCACCAGGCTAATGAGATCCTTGGCCCTGAATGTTACTCAGAATTTCACTAATATCTAAGGAGAAGTCGCTTGCAGCCACACGTAAACAGTCCTCCAAATGTGAGTCATTTAATCTTGATTGTGCTTTGTTCTTGATGTATTTCATTAATGAAAAACATTTTTCACACAGGTAGGTTGTCCCAGACATCGCCAAGCATTTGAGAGAAGCATTTTGCAATGTCAGAAATTTCATTGTATCATTTGCACCCCAGAAATCTGTGCTCCTTTCCTTTTCGAAAAGATATTTTAAGGCTTGAGAGGACTGGAGCTCTAATAATTCAAGTTCCGCACGAGCAAGATTGTGCTGTTGAATAATCTGAATTTTTCTGAGAGAGTCCACATTGAATTGAAATGGATTGAGCACCATATTAAACAACGGCTCACTTTCTTCGAGTACATGAAAACGTGTAGCAAACTCTTTCAACAGATCTTGAATTGCCAGAACGACAATTTTAGGACACTCCGAGTAGGGACGACCAAGACTCGAGAGTGTATGTGCCAGTTCAGGAAAATGAACCAAGTCATTTTTACTTGCCGTCCCGAGGAATCTTTGTAACTTTGATCGAAAGGAAAATATAATTTCTTTCAGTTCACAAATTGTGTTTTTCTGACCCTGAAGATGTTTGTTCAGCTCGGTGAGATATTGAAATAGGTCTACCATGAAAGCAAGATTGATCTTGAAATCATCCCCGAATATTTCTGGAAACTTAGTGACATAATCGTTGGCAGAAATAAATGCTTTGATTTCTTCGAAAACTTTCCAGACCCTTGTAATTGCTTCCCCGCGACTTAGCCAACGAACATCCGCATGTAGGATTAGTTCTGAATGTGGCGCTGATAAATCATACAAGAAGACTTTTAGTAAGCATTTATTCAGGGGTTTAGAAACCAAAAAGTTGATCAACTTAACTATCAGTTTTAACTGTTCTGAAATTTCAGGAACAGATATAAGATGACTGGCTAAGTTTTCAATGTGAATTAAACAATGATAGTGAACAAAGGGAGGAAAATGTTCATAATTTTTCAGAAGAGCGACAAATCCTTTATTTTTACCTACCATGGAAGGTGCGCCATCAGTAACCACACACACGCGCTTTGATAAGTCAATGCCATTAGGTTTCAGGAAATTCGCAACAGCGTTGTAAATGTCTTGCCCCATAGTTGTACCCGGGAGCGGTAAAATTGTTAAAAAGAAATCTTCTACAATTCCCACATTATCTATACAACGTACAAAGCACACCAATTGTGCTACAGAAGCAATGTCTGTTGATTCGTCAACAGCAAGAGAAAAATAACTACATTCAGAAAGTTTCTGGAGTGCTTTTTGTTTAATTTGAGCCGCGATGAGGTCAACGTACCTGGCAACAGTGGCATTACTAAGTGGCATATTTTTTGCCGCATTAATCAAAACACTTCTGTATTTCTCAGGTATACTTTCAGCGAGAGTTGTCACTGCGGAAACTATGCATTCCTTCACAATTTCTCCACTTGTAAATGGCATCCCATGCTGAACAAGTTTATGAGACACAGATAAAGACACTTTGGTTGAACGTTTGTTAACAGAACTATTAACATTAAATGAAAAAGACTTCTGTTGACATTGGAGTTGTGATTTTAACTCTTTGATTTTATGTATCGTTGC
Source organism: Magicicada septendecula (assembly GCA_034769895.1). Classification (NCBI taxonomy): domain Eukaryota; kingdom Metazoa; phylum Arthropoda; class Insecta; order Hemiptera; family Cicadidae; genus Magicicada; species Magicicada septendecula. Next base: position 775,897,536 of record CM068367.1, read on the forward strand.
ATCTGATCCCGTGGGATATTGATCAGAAAACGCACTATGATGAGTTTCATAATGTCTTTGACAATTTGCTTTTCTGAAACCCGATAAAGGTGCATGACACAAAACGCAAATAACTCCGGTATTCTAGTCATTAGTAACCACCAAAAAATCTGTCTCCCAGTTACCCTGAAAAGAATACAGTTTCTTTCTTTTTGCTTTGCTACTTTTGTTGGAATCTTGGGTTGATGAAGAAGGTAACTTAGGTATCGATTCTTCACTACATTTTCATATTACAAATTTATCCATGTCTCTTTTTTAAGAACGTTTACAACACACTTTGAGGCAAAAGGAAAATTGCAAACTGACAATAATTACACGTATTTCACAAATAACAGAACAGCAATACTACAACCAAAATACATCACAAAACTGGTGTACACTGCTACACTATGTCACTCCAGTCACAAATGTCGCTCGTGTAAGTTGAAATGTCCACGCAGAAACATTCATAGAGGTCATTTCTATCCTTGTCTACTGACGCATGCACGAGAGTGGAACTCGCGCGGATCAGCTGATTCAGCGTCAGTTCAGCGTTAGAGGCAGACAAGGACAGAAATGACCCCTACGTGATTCCATCTCTCTTTTCCAGCAGGACGGTTTCTCAGCCAGTTCACCACCTCTATCTATATACCTCTGTGGTAGTGGCTGCTCTTAAAGTCTCATTGGCAAATTTTGAAATTTCTATTTAAAATCTGAAAATTGATTGGTTGAGCTAAGTGTAAAATGCTACGTGACTATTTCTATGAGAACGTACTTAAAGCTGCCAAGTTTAGGGATTTTAGAGGCAATAAAATTAAAATATTTTGAATAACCACTTCTTTTGAGGGTACTAGTAAGTGTTTAACAGCCCATTTACAAGATGAGACAACCTGGCGCCTACAGTAATAAACCCCTTGTAGGCTGTCTCTGCCTTTTAAAGCTGCAAACAATAGAGTCGGTATTGGCTTGTAAACTACGGACAATTCCGGAAACCATTGCAAGTAGTGCTCTTAGAAGTAACAAAGGTTTCCAAACAGTATTCCTGCTATACTCAGTTGCTGGTGGACAACAGCTGTACGGCCGTGTTATATAGTTCATAATTGAAAATTAGGGGTCACTGTTGCTCGCGAGCACGTTTTTATACATCCATGATGAGCATCATTTTTAGTTACGCGAGCACTACAGTGCTCGCGAGCACCAGGTTGAGAACGGCTGCTCTACGTCATGGCGAAGATGCAGCCAATAGAATCGCTTCCGTATTTTGTCAAGGTTTTGTTAACGCCAAGATGGCCTCCAGATGTTCCATCACCCATCTCCTTCAAAACAGACTGCACTTTACTTCGGGGAACTATCAACTGCATGACCACATCTCATCCACCTGCACTTTTCCAAGCCCTTTTCAGCAATCCGTTTTCTAAGGTAAGAGATTCCTATTGTGCCCAGTAGGCCTTCAGCACTATGGAACCATGGCAGATATCTTGCCAATCCGGGCGGCGACCTTCCTCTTTTGCTGTCAAGATTGGTCCAATGTCTTCATCAGTCATCTGTTCTTGTTGACAGTCTTGTGTTGTCCAGCCGTCTGCCAGGAAATCTACAGTGATGGCTTGAACATGTTTGCTTGGGTTTTGTTCTCCCTTTCTGTGGCAATGTCGGCAGTCTTCCGGGCACGGTCTTCGTGATAAGCCATCTGCATTTCTGCATTACCATGCAGGCACCCCCGTCGAAGTTATACCTTGAAGTTGTAATCTTGCAGACATTGAAGCCACCTTGCCAACTGTCCTTCCAGATTTTTAAATCTCAAGAGCCATGCAAGCGCGGCATGGTCAGTACGTAGTGAAAACTCTCTTCCATAGAGGTATTTATCAACTCTCTCCTTGTGACACAATAATTTCTCTCCAGTTTAGAAAGTGTCTTACTGTAATACACTATTACTCGTTCTTCACTGTTTTGCACTTGAGACAAAACTGCTCCTAGACCAGTATTGCTTGCGTCTGTGTCTACGATGTACTTCCCTTCGGAAGCTGGAAAAGCGAGAATTGGCTGCGAACATAATGCAATTTTCAAAGTCCTAAATGCTTGGTCACACTCGCTCGACCACTGGAAGTTTTGTTTATTTTCCGTTAGCTCATGTCATGTAGTGGTTTAGCAATAGTAGCGAAGCCTTTCACAAAACGTCAGTAATATGAGCATAACCTCAGGAAACTCCGAACTTCGTGTTTATTCTTCAGAACTGGCCAGTCTCTTACGGTGTCTACTTTATTAGGATCCATGCTAACACCCACTGCCGAAACCAGATGGCCCAGATACTGTACTTCCTTCTGGAATAGAGAACACTTCTTCGGACTCAGCTTCAGTTGGGCACCGTAAATTCTAGTTAGAACCTCTTAAAGTTTTCCAAATGGTCTTTGAAAGTCTTCCCGATGACTATGACATTGTCTAAATAAACAAGGCAAGTTTCCCATGTCAGGCCTCGGAGTACCAGGTCCATCAATCTTCAAATGTTGCCGGTGCATTACAGAGTCCAAATAGCATGACGTTAAATTGGAATAAGCCACTTGGGGTCGAGAAAGCGGTCTTTTCCTTGTCTTTTTTATGAAGACCTACTTGCCAATATCCACTCTTCAGGTCCAATGTGGAAAATCACTGTGCTCCGGACAACGTGTCGAGTGAATCGTCAACGCGAGGTAATGGATAGCAGTCTTTCTTTGTAACGTCATTTAACCTCCGGTAGTCTACGCAGAAACGCCATCCACCATCCTTCTTCGCTGCTAGCACTACAGGAGAAGACTAAGCACTTGACGAAGGTTCGATTACTCCCTCTGTCAACATGTCCTGTACTAACCGACACATTTCCTCTTGTTTAGATAATGGAGGCCTTCGAGGAGGTTGGCATATCGGTGTTGTGTGTCTGGTATTGATGCGATGTTGCACAAGAGAGATTCTTCCCAGTGACTGTCCCCTAACTGCAAAACAATCTTTGAATTCATGTAAAAACTATCTGAGTTCTTTTACCTCACCACTTGAGAGGTCGTTAGAAGATCTGTTCAATAATTCTTGCAGTTCCTCTGATAATTTGGAATTATCTGAAGCACTGGATCTTCGTTGTGTCATTCTGGCTACCCAGGCCACAGGAGTCAATTTGCCTAGAAGCATATTGCTTTGTAAAGTGATAGCTTGATCCAAAATATTCGCCACTCTAATAGGTACATTTCCGGTTTCGTCAGGTTTTACTAAACTTCTGGCAATTAGTATGCCCAGTGTGCTGACTACTTGGGGTTCGAATATAGAGCACTGGTTGCCCCTAGTATCTACCTCGGTTCTAACTATGATGATCTTTTCGGAGTTTGGCAGAACAGTTACGGCCACTTGGTTTATGACGTCCATCAATTTTTCTACTGTCATCATTGTTGATAGCATTACCTCTTCGCCTCCGATTCTCAATACATTGTTTTTGAAGTCAACTATAAATCTGTATGCGTTCATAACGTCCACACCAAGAATTGCTTCATCCACAATGTCTGCAACAAGTACTTGATTAAATTCAAGTCGACCGAAGCGTAGGTGTATCTTCACTTTTCCATACACTTTTACAGGCCATCCAGTAGCTGTTCGCAGGTTGCAAGAGCACCAGATTGGCTTGAGATCTTTCACATGTCGGGGCGCACAATAGAAACTGTTGTGTCTGTGTCAACTGCAATCAAGGTTGGCTTTTCTTGAACAAATCCGGTAACTACCAAGCTCCCGCTGTTTTTCTGAAGTGTAGAAATTGTGTCTGAAGTGTCTAGGGGCTTCGTTCCTCCAGTTAGTCAGCACACGCCCCGTTGTACCGACTATTGCACGTTTCCCTGCTGCTAAATACTAACCCGACAATCTCGTTGTAGATGTCCAGGTTTCCCACATCTATAACACTTCGGTCTTCCATCCTTTCTTATTTTATTCTGTGGCGCCGACCATCGAGTCTCTGTTCCTTGTTCTTCTTCCTCATCGTCTGTGCCGTCACGATCTTTTAGCGCGAGCACTTTATGACTTGTCCAACCAGATGCTGATTTTGGCGTCCTCAAATTGCAAAGCATGTACCAGGGCGTCCGCACTGTTCTGGTGTCTTGCCATTCATAATACTTGTTGTAGTTCGTTATCTCGGACACCGGCAGTAAATGTCTGCATCGCAAAACTCATTCAAAAATCTTCTGGCTCTTGAGGATAGGCCAGTCTAATTAGTGTGTCGATACTTGCTTCAAACTCTTGAAGGCTCTCCCCGGCATGCTGTCGCCTTGCTCTCAACTGGGTGCAGTACACATCTCCCAAATGTTTATCACCATACCGTAATTCCAGAGCTTTTATCAATTCAGCATAGGTGTTTTGGTTGTCAGGTGGCACTTTCTGTAGTAATTCCACCGCAGGTCCTTTTAATGCAAGAACGAGTGAAACAGCCTTGTCTTTCTCTGTCCAATTATTTGCGCATGCAGCAGCTTCGAATTGGCATAAATACGTCGTCCAGTGCGTGCTTCCGTCAAAGGTTGGAGCTTTGACATGAACTGTCCCTACTGCAGGCAGAGGTACTTTCTCTGTTGACTCATTTTCAGTGTCTTTTTCTGTCTGTATTATTGGTACAGTCTGTTCAGAAATTTGCTTTGGTTGTATATTTATGAAGTGCTCAATTTTGACTTTTAATTTGTTCTCTTATGTTTGCAATTGAGTTTTCTACTACAGATATTTTTGTTGACATAGCTTCTTCCACAGTCAAGACAGATTTTTCTAATTCAGCTATTTTATTTGACATGGATTCTCCTACATTAGATTTTTTGTAGACATTGATTCTTCAACACTCGAAACAGTTTTTTCTACTTCAGCTATTTTTAATGTCATTGATTTTTGTACCTCCGATATTTTAGTCAATTGCTTATTAAGCTCACCTCATAGGAGACCCAACTCTGCAGCAGTTTGTTCTTGTGTCTGCTTTTGCTCCTGTATTAACTCCTTGATGTCTTCTGTTTCACACTTCCGTTCTTCTTTTTGTCTTTCTTCTGTTTCTAGCATTAGTGCTTTCTGACGTTCCTCAGCCTCTTGTCTTTCCTGCCTGTGTTTTACATCCTGTCGTTTTTCTGCTTCTTCTGCTTCCTGTGTGCGTTTCTCATCCTGTCGTTTTTCTGCTTCTTCTCTTTCTTGTCTTCGTTCTTCTTTTTGTTGTCTTTCTGCTTCTTCTGCCTCTTGTCGTTGTCTTTCCTCTGTCTGCAACAGCAGCGCCTGGAAATTTTCCATAATCTGACTGGCATCCTTTGTTTTCCGATTAATTACGAATTACACTCGTCTTGTACAAAGTGTCCACTGTTTCCACTGTTAACTCTTCTATCCCACTTCTGACATCACTGTTATGACGGTCTACTTGATCGTCGTAGGTACAGTGGGAAAACAAAATACAAGTTCAAGACACCAATTAAGTCACTAATCACCAGCTTTAATTTTCACAGTTAACAGTTCGTAATTAACAACACAGTCTCTTATAACAAATCAAATAAAAATTGTTCACATGCAAATAAATGTCAACTAATATTAAAACACAATAGTATTACAATATACCGTCTGATTATAAAACACAACACTTAACTAATAACCACTTGAACGCGCACAGTAATATCGCCCGATAATAACTCGAACCGCACTGTAAATATATCGCAACTATACTGAAAACTAAGGCCGCTGCTGCCATGTATTTATACCTACACTCACAGACCAGAATGTTCCATATTGCGTCTTAGCACCAGTGTGTACTACTTAATTAATTGCGGCCTTGACAAATTCTGCACGGCTGGCGGCTTGGAGAAAACTCTCGCGAATGTGTCTAGAGTCACGTATGCCACACACATTAGAGCGCGATTCTTCTGGCACATTCGACAAACACGTAGATTGTTTTGTGATGTCGTAACAATAATATAGTATAATGCAATAGGCCTAATAAGATATGAATTCAATAATAAGAATTCACTATAGGTACTTACAATTTCAGGATGTAGGCATGGAGGTTCCATACATTTCTCTTTCTCAATTAAAGTCACATGAGGACATTTCTTAAGCCCTGCTCTGTCTAGGAAACGCCGTGTACGCATTTTGAGTCCTTCCCCGCATGTTGAAGAACAGTCAGACCAGTCACTCCATAATGTCACAGCACAGACAGTACTGTCACTTTGAGAGAGTGTGTCATATTCTTCCTCGTCGCCTCTATAATAAAATGATTTTGTAACAGAAAATATAATGATTTTTGTAACACCCTGAGCACAAAGCAAAACCATATTTTGATTGATATGTATAAACAAAAATTGTTTGCACTCAGCAGAATGAAAACTTATTTATTGCTTTTAGTAAACAAATGAAGTAGTGTAGATAAAAGCCTGGCTAAGTTTGTTTAAATTATTTATACTAATAAAGTGCTAGTATGATTGTAACCAGTACTATAAACCACTTTATACATTACATTACAATGATTTGAATTTTCTTCATGTATGCTGTGAAATCTACATACTCCCCTCATAACGTTTGCATTCCTACATTCTGAAATTATTAATCAGAGGCAAGGTACTTCCTTACATTCAGTTCCTGTCTTATAACAAGATTCTGTGTATTTTTCAATGTACTGCTTTTAATATCCTGATCAGACATTTTTACAGATTGTTACATTTCATATACACATATAACATATACTTTTCTAAGCAATTCATGTATTTTATTAAAGATATATGAAGTTTACAGTTCTGAGAATTAGCAACATTTCAACAAAAGGAAAGATACTTGGCCTGGAGATACTTTGATACTAAATTTGTCTTCACACACACACACGTGTGCGCTTGTATTACTGGAGTCAAATATGTGGAGAGGAGTACACTCTTCTATTAAGAACAAATTCTTGTGAACATAATGTGTCTTATAAAATAGTATTTACTTCAGATTTTTAATTTACGAATTGCTGATAGAGTGAATACAATGTCCTTTTATATTTGTCATTGTTAATAACTTGCATGTTACAAGTTTATCCACAAGTGAATGAAATTTTTATGTGTTTGTAATTGATCTCCTACTTCCTTATATCACCTTATTTACAACAAGTACTATCGGTGTAAGAACATATCTTTTCAAAAATATCTTACATAACACACTTGAAAAGCAAAAAGTTAAAATGTGGATGTTGTGGGACAGCCGACAGAAGTGGAACTTCTCTGCAGAATATGTCGATAAGTAGGGGTTAGTTAATTTATAAATAAATTTAATTTAAAATATATGTATAAATGCACATATATATTTTTCAGTTAAGAGTGATATATTAAAATTAAGTAGAAATAAATGGAAAATAGTAAGTGTGTACAATATCAATATAAAATTATCTCAACGTCAGTAAATTACAGAATATGTATAAAACATATTATTTTATTTACAAAAAGAAGAAGTTGTTAAAGTCGCATACATTGACCAAAAATACAATCACAATATAGATTATTTTTTTAGAAATTGAAATATTAATTATCTACTGGCGTACTAACAACATCCTGTGATTTATTGCTTTTAATAAATAACAAAATAAATAAATAATAAAAATAACAAAAATTTAATCAATGAACAGACTGAATTTTGTGTATCCCCTTTATTAAAATCTGTTATTTAGTTTAGTTTATTTTATATTATTTTGAATGTTCATCATTATTTTAAATTTTGCATTCAGTTTATATTTAGTTCAGTTAATTTTATATTATGCATTCATGATTGTATTTAGTTTTTAAAGACACCTGACCTTCCCTTGTCTCATGCACCCCCCCCCCTCCGCCTAACAACACAGATGTTCCAGATACGCCCTAAACAGATGTTCACCACCTACACTCCACTAACATCCTGTGTTCAGTAATTTCATTCACTCGCTCTTTGACAATGGCTTAGTTAGTCGAAACAGCTGTCAGAGTTAATTAAAAAATTTGTGAAACTTACCAAGTGTTTTTATATATTTTACAAAACCTTTGTATCAATATGTTTCACCAAGTGCCCAACGAGTCATCAATTAATATCGTGAAAAACACATATAAGTTTTTTTTCAGTAACAGACTCTAGAAAAAACAATTTTCCTACAGCACCATTTGCCAATCCATCCGAAACATCAATGTTAGTTGTAATAATATATTATTTGTTTAAAACAAAAACAGTTTCATAAGGCAATCCACCAGTATCAATAACTGACATTTTGTGTAATTTTTGTTTGATGAAAGCTTCTTGTTCAGCATTGTAAGCACCGTTAATAATATCAGTTACTATCACAATTACTTTGCTATCTTCTGCTTGTAATACAGAGTTATTGTACTGATCATACTGAGCATGTACATGACTACACATGCTTCGTACTGGTCTAACCATACTAAAGATAGAAAGAGAAATGTCTGTGCGCAACACAACAGACATATACTCAATGCAGTATGCACATAGCATACATATAGGTACTCTCCCAACTAGACCGACAGCGAGGAAGCAGGCAGTGGTTGTGAATTGTGTACACAGTAGTTGTGAGGATAGCTGTCCTTGTTGTACCCTCCATCACTTGCTTTTCTCACTCATGATGCTCGCTCTCCGTGTTACATCAAAAAACAAGTTTACCCTCCCACATAGCGAGTTACCAAAGTAGAAGTTCCACTTCAAAAATTATAATCACATATACTCTTTAAAGCACACACATCTGTTGACCAATAAAAAAACGGCTCCAATAACAGAACAGAGAGTGTTCCTATCAGCTGCCTCTGATGAAGCTCACAAGTGAAAGCTGGCTAAGGCATATTCATGTTCCATGATGGAAAAGTACATACATAGTATGTATATGTAGAAATAGTATACATATAATTATTGATAACCGTCACATCATGTACGACAGCATCCAAGAATTTTGGAAAAGCCTTCAAAATTATGTGTAGTTTTAATGATTCAAAATGTTCGTATTATGATGTTTCCTTCTAGGTTTCCATCATGTTGAATAATGTCCTTTTTTGTAACAGCCAAGGAGAATACTGTGTTATACAAAAAAAAAGAGAATACAAAACAATAACAGCCTATTATGTACTGTGTTGCAAGAGAATACAAGTCATGTTGAAGAATTGAACAATGTCAATTCATCATAGGCATAACACAATGCCGTGTTGATAAACTGCAGACTAGTGTTTATCAAGAAAACATTCATCACATATCTTAGTCTATGGATGTATTGAAAATATGCAAGCCTATGAATTATTTTTAGCGTACTTACGGGCACAGCGGAGTGTCAGCAACGCACATTTCCTTTGAAATTAGTTGCCTGTCACATCCTGCTTGTAGTGCAATAGCTGGATTTACATAATCTCTCTGGCGCATACGAATGCCTTTACCACACGATACTGAACAAGGGCTCCATTGAGAGTAGTCCGTTACTAAACATTCTCCTGAAAAATTAATTTAATAAGTAGAATTCTTAGATTTCGATGTCCATGACGTGTCCGTTACTTAACTAAATATAATTAATTTACTACTGACTCGGAACACAACACTAAATTGCTCAGATTACAACAAATTCTATATAGGCCAGACAGGACATAGCTTCAAACAAAGATACACTGAACACACAAAAGCACTACACTCCACTACAGGATCCACCTTTGCAAACCACCTCATTGAAGCAAACCACACATACAAAAACATCGACAATAACAGGGACATTCTACACGTACACACAAAAGGCCGAAAACTAGACACTCTAGAACAACTGGAAATATACAAACACACGAAAACACATAAAAGCGACATCCTAAACGAACAGACACAATTCAAATCACACGCCTTATTCAAACATATCACACCCCACACACACAACATCAATCTTTCAAAAATCGATACCGTCGCCAACAACAAGACAAACAGTACTCCCAACGGCAGCCTCTGAAGAAGCTTTTTAAAAGCAAAAACTGGTTCAGGCCATAAGGTAAAACTTTTACGTTTTTACCTATAAAAAACTTTGTGTTCCGAGTCAGTAGTAAATTAATTATATTTAATAATTAGAATTTGTCGTTACATACTTACTAACATGTATACATTTTGAGCTTTGTAAAATTATGAAGTTTCATAAATACTGCTGTGTGTAATATCATTAGTATAAAATATACTATAATATAACAAAAGTATTATGTTTATTAACTTTAAATATATTCTACTTTCAATATTCAAAAAGAAAATGTAAGACTGGAAATTCTATCCTTATGAGACTATCAGGATGAATGAAATACAATTAAATATTTAGCTGAAGCTAATGGATACAATAGAACAATAATTAACAACTCCTACACAAAACCCAAAACAAACAATAGAAAAAGATAGAAACAAAATCTGTAACACTCACATATCTCAATAACAGCACTGAAAAAATATGCCCCACAAAAAAAAACAGGCTACAGTATCTATATACTGTACTATATACAGGTCTATACCCACAAACAAAACAGAAAACACAAACAGCTAAACAAATTTGATTTACTTGGCATTTACAAACTAAACTGCTCAGAATGTAATAAATTCTACATATGTCTGACAGGTCATAGATTCAAGCAAAGGTATAGTTCCGTCTTTTCCATAAGGGTACATGGGGCACGAGCCCAGGGCCTCCGGCTTGATGGGGGCCTCAAAATGCCGATGTCGTCGTTTACACCGAAAAAAGAGGAGCTTAATTTTTAGTGTAATTTTACTAAGAATTGCCGTTAAAATTTCTAAATTTGAATGTAAATCGGAAACCAGATGAGATTTCTAAATATTTTCTAAACAGTGAACAAAATTTTACTAAATCTAAAAAGATTTCAGAAAAATACATAGAAATATACAATTTCATAATTAATTCTATAAAATGTATACAAATATTTAAATAACTTTAAAATATTTAAAAGAAATGTTTTTAAACGTCAGGTTGCGGTTGCGGCAGTAGATTTTCGTTAACTTACTGTCAACTTGATTATCAAGGCAGATGCGAAACTAAAACTATGCCATCTAGCGGTCACCTACCGCATATCTAGCGCTACCTGTAGGCATGCATAGATGTCAACGCTGTCGATTGGTTGGGGATTGATGTCTCAAACTTCAATGATTCGTTTTGTTTACTTGCTTATTTATCATAAATTATAAAGTATCTTTATTAAAGTGTTGTATGTAGTTTTGTAGTCTCGTTTAATTATGTCGAAAAGAACATATTTAAGTGGTTCAGAAAAAAGAAAAAAACTTGCAGCTCAAAAAGAAAATATCAACAAACTAGCTAAACTAACCTCATTTTTTACAGTTGAAGAAACTAACAGGCAGACTGATTCTTCGAACTCATCATCTCAAGATGCCTCTAAATTTCAAAGCTCAGAAACGGGGCCCATGTTTGACATATAAGATAATATTATTGTTTTGAGTTCATCAGTTCCAGATATAAAGACAGTCACACACACATCACAGCCTGGATCTTCCAGTTCAAGCTACTGCGACTTACCAACTACAAGTATTTTAGAAAATATATCTCACGACCCTGGTACGTACTGTGATGAAATTTTAACGGAAGAAGTACGCGATATTTGGATTCATAAAGGGTCAGAGTTTTTCCAAAATAAAAACTGTGACTTCTCTGAAACTTCCACAAGTTTTCCTGATCTAAGCGGTAAAACAAAAACTAGAAACTTGACTAGAAATGTTTTCACTTGCAAATTGACGAATGGTGAGTGTGTAGAAAGAAAATGGCTCCTATATTCGCTGTCAAAGAAATCTGTATATTGTTATTGCTGCCGTCTATTTAATAATACTACGGGCAATAATTTGAGTTCTTCAAATGGATATAAAGATTGGAATGGAAGCATATAAGTAACTTATTAATGGAGCATGAGAACAGTTTACAGCACAGGCAATCAATGCTGAATTATGGTGCAAGAAGCAAAACTACTGGACGAGTTGATAGTGGGTTGCTTTCCCAATATAATGCACAGGTCAATTATTGGAAGAATGTACTTAAAAGAATTGTTGCAGTTGTGAAATTTTTGGCTTCAAGGGGACTTGGGTTTCGTGGTGATAATGAAATTTTGAGGTCTCAAAATAACGGGAATTATTTGGGATGCTTAGAACTACTTAGTGAATTTGACCCTTTTCTTGCTGATCATATGCAAAACTGCAGAAATCGTGGAAAAGGAAGTACATCATATTTGTCTGCAAATATTTGCAATGAATTTATTAATATAATGGGACAGCAAGTGTTAACGACGATTGTTAATGAACTGAAAGCAGCGAAATATTACTCAATAAGCGTGGATTCCACACCAGATCTCTCCCATGTTGACCAACTGACTTTCATCGCTCGATACGTAAAAGACGGAGAGCCTATCGAGAGATTTTTGCAATTTTTACCTATGGAGGAGCATAAGGCTCAATATATAGCAGCTACCGTTTTAAACTTTTTGGAAAGCCTTGATATTCCAATAAAGGATTGCCACGGGCAGAGCTACGATAATGCACCAAATATGGCTGGAAAGTATTCTGGTCTTCAGACAAGAATAAAAGAAAAATGTGAATTTGCTATTTTTGTCCCATGTGCATTCACTGAATTTAGTAGGTGTTCAGGCGGTTGGATGTGTTTTAGAAGCAATAGCATACTTCCAATTCATCCAAAATTTGTTCAATTTTTTTTCGGGTTCAACCAATCGATGGAAAATTATGACAGAATGTTTAGGTGCAAATAAAGTTCTGAAGTCTCTCTCTGAAACCAGATGGTCTGCATGTGCTGATGCTCTTAATGCTTTGCAAAATGGTTATAATCATATTTCTGAAGCTTTAACATCAATTGCCAGAAACACCGATCAACCAGGAGAAACAAGAAACGAGGCTCAAAGCCTTGCCAAAAAAATGGAAAAATTGGAGACCATTCTCCTAACAGAGATTGGAATGACCTTTTGGGAATCATCAGTAAAACAAGCATAAGTTTACAGAATTATACCATGACAATGGACAATGCAACAAAACTTTTTGCATCTCTTGCCGATTATATCAGTAGCGCATGCAGTAATTTCGATCAGTACGAATCGGCTGCCAATGAAAAAAATCCAAATGCTGACTATAAAGATAATTCTCAAAGAAAAGGAATTCGCAGCACACGCATCACTTTTTTGGAAGGACCATCAGAGACTGTACAGTTGAATGGAAAAGAAAAATTTCGTATAGAAACATTTCTTCCTATAATCGACACATTGGATGCTCATTTAAAGCAACGTTCGGAATCATACAAGGAAGATAACAAACGTTTTAGTTTTCTTTCTCAGTTAAAAACAATCGATTCTGACCAGTTGACAAATAAATGCAAAGAATTTGCAGAATTCTATCACGAAGACATTAATGCTAATGAGGTCAAATCAGAATGTTTTCATTTAAGGCAGTACTTGAAAAACCTTGCAAATGAATTGGTGGACTTGAGTATCTCAGCCTTACATACTCTAATAAATGCAGATAAATTAGAAGAAATTTTCCCGAATGTGGAAGTTGCTACAAGGATATTCCTTTGCTTAATGGTCACAAATTGTAGTGGAGAGCATTCATTTTCACAGCTAAAAAGAATAAAAAATGAATTACAAACGACTATGTTACAAGAACGACTTACTAATTTGTCAATCATGTGCATAGAAAGTGATATCCTTCAAAAATTAGACTTTGAGGACATAATAGAAGATTTTGCACAACAGAAATCCCAGAAGAAACCATTATCATTAACGTAAGTCCAATTCTCAAATTCACTTCACTTATATTTGATTTGTATAAAGCTAACCATAATAACCAATAAAGTCACTAAATAAAAGTACATACTGTTGTTTGCATTCACTTTTTTTTTTTACTTTCTAAAAGGGCCCCAAACTCTGTGTGCCCAAGGGCCCCTGCATGACCTAAGACGGCCCTGCAAAGGTGAGTTGAACACATACAGGCATTACAGTCCACCACCAAAACCACTTTTGCAAATCATCTCATTGAAGCAGACCACACATGCACAAACACCAATGACAATGATATCCTACATGTACACATGAACTGAAAACAACATCCTAAATGAAAAGACACAATTTTAATCATACATATTATATCAACACAAAACATATACACACACACACACACACATATACATCTTTCAAACAACAGCACCACCTCCAAAAATAAAACAAACAGCACTCTTAGTAGCAGCTTTTGATGAAGCTCACAATGAGCAAAAGCTAGCTCAGACAATAAGGTAAACGTCAGAAAATTTTTTTATCTAAAATACTAATGTTTCACGTCAGTATAGTGTTTGTAAATTCTTAGTGATACTCAGACACACCATGGATAACAAAAGTCAAGAATTCAATTATTACTTTGTTAATTACGGTACATATAAAACATTTTATAACTTACGTCTATTTGTGTCTTCTGAGTTCTCAGAAAGAGTGATATCCTCAAGCAATTCATCTTCAGTTTTATCAGAACATGATTTTGGAATTAACTTTTCCTTTGTTATGTATATCCTTGCTAGTGGGTTCATTTCTTGTCCATTTGGATTATAAAATGGGGCTCTGGGATCTTCGGGATAAAGGCTTGTTATACGGTGTATAGGCTCTTGTGGAATTGTTGGTGAATTTGGTGACTGAAAGAATAGTAAAATGTTATTTTTTAGTAGTTACAGTTTTATACAAATTCACTGTAATGTTACAGTTACTTATCAACTGCTAAATTTGTTATGAGGACTGAATTGTATAGTTCAAAATCATACAAGTTTAATATTCCATGTAGATCCTAAGACATGTTAATTTAGAAATATGGTGAAGAAATATAAATTAATAATGTAATATAATGAATATTGTTAAAAGGAGACGGCTTGTCATTGTGTATAATTATATTATTATTTAACGTTTGTGTAGTTGTTAGTTTTTTACGAACGTAAATTGTGTCGTTCGGAAGCGTCTGGTAGCCTGCGTGCCTTACCTGTCCCTTCTCTGCACTGTTAGTAATTCCGGGTAGGCGCCAAATTGTATTTCTTGAAAACAATTAAAAGTTTTTATTTGTATAGTATGGTGATTTGTTATCGAAAATTCGAATAGTTCGCCGTCTGGCTTGTAACTGATTCTCGTGTGAGTGGGGGAACACGTGTTGCCAACTTGAATTAATGTTGGTTATGTCGACCCACTGCTAGTAAACAAAACATACATGATATTTTCTACAAATAAATACTGGACAGTTTGTTATCAATACGCACTTTTTTATTTGGCTTTTGCTTGTTAATTATCGTTAACGCTTCATAAAAATAATAACTGTTATAATAAAATTTTAGCCTCGGCAATATAATCTCTCGCTCTGCGGAGCGCTAGGTTGGCAGTGCAAGTTTACAATTGATATGTTGGTTATTATTTCACAAAATCACAAAATAAATCTGCCAATTGGGTTCTTTTAAGTACGAAACAGAGGTTTACATAACAAGATAACAAAATTAGGACATATCATTAAAAGTTTGTGATCATTAAAATTATACAAGGTTTGCTACAAATTAAATATTGTGGTGTTGAAGTGTGACAGTGTCGTTGTGTAACATAGGTTATCATGTGTTCATTCAATGTTTACAAAGTTATTTCTTTATTTTATTAATCCTTGAAAATATTCAGTGATAGTGAGAGTTTTATTTTATAGTTAGAATTTTTGAAAGAGAATTTGTTTTATAATATTCAAATAAATTCAGCAATACTCAACATTAGTAGATATGATGGGTATTGTCAGTCGTCCATGTAAAGTAATGGGCCGGGGTGTTTATTCTTCCTACTTCTGATCTTGGGCTCAAAAATCGGTTGTCATCTTCTTCAAGTTGAACTACAAGTATTTTCCGGTCATCTGGATTAATTCCGAACTGGTCCTTGGTGTAAATTAGTTGTAATCGCCTCTCATCTGTTGTTCTGGTACTTCTTCTCAAAATTGTGGGCACTTATACTGTTTTTCTGTTGAAAATTTGGGCCCTTCACGGCGTGGTGTCTCTCCAGTTTAGCGTCACTACATAAAGTATTGTTCCTAACTGAAATTAGTCAATATTCGGTTGTTGTCATGGTTACTCAAAGTTTTTGATTGGCTGAAATTGGGTAAAGAGTATTGTTAGGGTATTTGAATTTTTATTTAAACTGGTTACAGATCTTCTAAATGTAATTAATCTTCAGTACTCCCTTTTTAGTAGTAAATATTATCACCACTGTTCATATTTTTGCTCAAGGATTAATTTGACATCCAATATTGTATTCACTTAGGTATCAACATTTTGACAGTTTTGTGAATTTTATTTAATTATACTGTTTTCTTAATTTACATTATTATCATAATATTTCTGCCTTAACATGATTGTCTATTTGTATTTCATAGTTTATGTGGTTTAGTCTTCCTAATGTCAGTGTTTAATTCTATAAATTGAAGTTTTTTGTAGTTGACAGTTGGGAATTTGCATAGGCTTAAACAGCAATTGACTATTTTTCTTTGATTACTGATATTATATTTTATTCTCCTTGTAATGGGTCCTGATTGTTTGAATACAAGATTCTGTTCATTTGTTCACTGTTTAAGTCGGTTCTTGTAATTGTGTATAATTTTATTGTTTCCCTATATTAATTTGTCTACTGTGATAACTCATTTTTAGTGTCATTGTATTTGAATGTATGGTTTGTTTCTTGTTTACTGGTTTCTGTTGGTTTTAAAATCTTATTTCTTACAACATATAACATAACATCTAATGGTTTTAACAATTCCCATAGCTAGAATTCTTATCATTTAAACATAATTATTGGAACATAAACCTTAGTCATTAAAACATAATTCTTATTCATTTAAACATAATTATTTGAAACATATTATCCACTCATACTCTTCATCTCCCCATACTCTTTGATGAATTATAATTATTACTTGACATAAAAAATAAAGACATAAACATGAATTAAACATATTAATACAATGGTATATTGTTATGACTAACTCTAAATGACATTAAGCCATAACTGAATCTTCAACAACTGTTTACTATCTAATATTAATAGCTTTTTTTATTATTATCAGTTTGTCATAAAAAATATTCTTTAATGTATCATTTTAAATTAATGATATTGGATTCTTATTTCTGTGAATAAAATCATATATTTTGGTGTATTAACACACTGATAGTCATTCGTTCTTGAATACTTGAGTAACAATATTAATTAACAAATTATTACCTAACATTAAGATTTGCAAACTAAAATATGACAAGTAGTAAGTACTACTATTATCTAAAACCTACTTATTATCTAGTCTGTTACACTTTGTTTCATTTTGTTATTAATACACTTGTGTTCACTGGATAATTGCTATTAAGTGCCACAGTCCTTTCTGTGATTAGCCATTATCAGCTTTCACTTATTTTTTACCACTCACTGATGGTTTTTGATCACTCTTAAATCTTTAGTGTTTTTTCACTGATTATTTGGTGTCTATCCCTATCAATAGGGTTCTATTTAATTTGGGGTTTTCACTGTTACTAGTGGGTATTACCTAACTTTAAATTCTCTTTCTCACTTTACTATGTTCACTATTTCTCTACCTCTCTACCTCTCACTTTACAAGGTTTAATTATAATATTAACAAGTTCATGTCGTTTTATTGTATCACTAATATGTTAGTATCGTGCTAATGTGATTCGTCTTAGTTTACTCTATTTGTTTGGGGTTATTGTGCCCTTCTACATCTTAAGTACTTAATGATTAGTATCTCTAACTTGTCTGTCCTTACAATTATTAATATTATATACAATTTTCATTAGTGATTCTATTTCTTTGGTTTAATACAAGTTTGCTGTTCCTTCTTAGTTCACTTTCTTTTGTCATACATTATCCGTCACTTCCTTAGTGTTGTGGCTCATTGTATCATTACACTTATATGTTAATTGTATTTTAGTCACTATTCTTCTTATTTACACTTATGTTGGTGCGGTGGCTGTTTCTAGTCCATTTGCAGTTGTCACTATTAGGTTATTCTTGGTCCTTTGGGGCTAGTTCTACTCTCTCACTTACCTCTGTTGGGCTATTCGGGTTAAATCGTCTTGTTTCTGTATTTACCATTTTGATTTATCTGTTTGTTACTACTTTATTAATATAAGTTACTGTTCTGACTACCTTGATATGTCTGATCGTTTTATTATTGTGATTCACCCATTCTTCTATTCTAATTCATCCCTTTTTATTCTAGTGTTAATGACTAAATAATTTATCTGGTCATGTCTTCTTCATTATGGTTAGGTGAAGATATGTACCATTACAATATACAATAAGCTAGTTAAAGTAAACTTATATGAAATAAATATAGTTACTTACCATGTAGGTTATACCATTGTCTGTTCCCGCATCATATGGATATAAGTCAATAATCTGATTATCAACCCATGTGCAGTTTGGTAGACAAAGGTTTAGGCCAGATATACCTACAATCCAGTCTGGTGAAGGGCCTAAAATAGAATAAATGTAATTTTACAAAACAATTTCTTTTCCTTTTACATTCTGTATTTAGGAAATACAAGATATCTATGTACATAATGTTATTAAATAGATAGCTAAAGGTAATATAAAGGGAATACATAATATATAGTGTTGACATTCATATAGTTTCCCAATGTATAATTCCACATTTCTGATTAACAGGCCATTCTGTTAGTTGATCAACTACCGTAATGCCCCTGCACACAAACTCGGAAAATATCTAGACAAAATTATCAGACAACACACACAACTAGACAACAACATTGCAGTAAAAAACAACACAGACCTAGTAACAAAAATAAAAGACATACTCATCCCCCTTAATGCCACATTAGCCTCCTTTGACATTAAAAACCTGTACACAAACATCCCCATCTCTGAAACAATCACCATCCTACAAAACAAACTCAAACAGAACAACACACCAGACGAACTTATCAACGAAATAACAGAAACTCTGAACATTATCACAAAACAAAACTACTTTACTTATAAAAATAAATACTACACACAAAACGATGGCTTACCCATGGGCTCCCCCATATCCAGCATTCTAGCAGAAGTCTTCCTCCAACACTTAGAAAAAAACAAAAATACTCACAAACAATGACAGACACTCACATAAAATACTATATTGGCACAGATATGTTGATGACATTCTAATACTATACAGAGGAAACAAAAGACAATGTGAACAGTTACTAACGCATATAAACAAAATACATAAAAACATAACCTTTACTGCTGAATACGAACACAACAATACCATAAACTTCTTAGACCTCTCCATCACAAAACTAGAACACAGGCACAAATTCAGTATACACAGAAAACCAACTACAACTGACACAATAATACACATCTCCAATCACCCAATACAACACAAACTAGCTGCCTTCAGAACCATGATACATAGACTTAACAACATCCCCTTAGATGAAAAAGACTACAAAGACGAAGTAAACACGATAAAATATCTAGCAGAATCTAACGGATATGACAGAACAATAGTCAGTAAACTCCTACACAAAACATAAAACAAACAACAGACAAAGACAGAAAACAACAAATTCATAACACTAACATACGTCAACAAACAAACTGAAAAAATAGCCCACAAATTCAAAAAAGCAGGATACAGAATCGCTTACAAAACTACTAACTAAACAGAACACACACTATCAAAACACACACACAAAGCACAAAACAAAATTCGATCTTCCCGGTGTTTACAAGCTAAATTGCTCAAATTGCGATAAATTCTACATAGGCCAGACAGGACGTAGGTTCAAACAGAGATACATTGAACACAGAAAGGCACTCCACTCCACTACAG
Organism: Magicicada septendecula; assembly: GCA_034769895.1. Classification (NCBI taxonomy): domain Eukaryota; kingdom Metazoa; phylum Arthropoda; class Insecta; order Hemiptera; family Cicadidae; genus Magicicada; species Magicicada septendecula. The sequence continues at coordinate 775,917,438 of CM068367.1, forward strand.
AATCCACCTTTGCAAACCACCTCATTGAAGCAAACCACACATATAAAAGCATCGACAATAACATGAACATTCTACACATACACACAAAAGGCCGAAAACTAGACACTCTAGAACAATTGGAAATATACAAACACAAGAAAACAAATAAAAACGACATCCTAAACGAACAGACACAATTCAAATCGCACGCATTATTCGAACATATCTCACCCCACACACACAGCATCGATCTTTCAAAATTCGATTCCCTCACCCACAACAAGACGGACAGCGCTACCAGTGGCAGCCTCTCAAGAAGCCTTTTAAAGGAGAAAACCGGTTCAGGTTGTAAGGTAAAACTTTATGCTTTTACTTATAAAAAAAACCTAGTGTTCCGAGTCATTAATGTAATAGTGATATTTAATAATTAAACATACTAAATAGAAAAAGTACTATAGTACTCAGAATTAAAGACAAAAAACCCTTAAGCTTATTCTGGTTTAAAGGATGTCAGTAAAAGCAATATTCTGTCAGGGCAACCCTGTCTCTTACTGACATAATTTTCATACCGATAAATTTAAAAATATTATGTTAACAAAACTTTGAAATTTAAAACTGTCCAATAGGATATGCTTAGCACAGCCTATATATGCTAATACTCATTGTTGTATTTTTGAGTTACAGAAAAAGTAAGGTTACATTCTGTTTAGAAAGCAATGAAAATTACTCAGATTTTCAGTGTATTTAATTTTTATATAAATTTTCTCATTTGGGACAAATTAAAAAGTGAGTATCACGTGCAATCAAAAATTAAAATCTTTAGAGCCTCCTTATGTGCTAAAAGTTAAAAAATTTGTTTTACACTGTTTAAGCAGTCTTTTTTACCATCATCTTCACCTACGTTTAGTCACTTATTTTTTAACAATATTTTGAGACAAAGTAAACAGCACATTTGTGAAAGGAGATGATGTCATATGTTAAGTTTTACTTTTACCTTGTTTTCATTTGCATTCATGATTTGCTTTGTGGAGAGGAAGTAATACTGATGGTGAAATCACAGTTGTTAATTACTTTTTTAAGGATATCTGGCTTATTAACCAACTCAAGATTATCTTCAGCACTGAGTTTGTCAACAGGACTTTGTGGTTGATCTGTGACAACAGAAGGTTCAAAGGTTCAAAATCCTCATGTCAGGATAAAAAGGTAGGTAGCTTTGAAAGAATGTCTTGCTTTCTCAATTGTCACAAATCTTTCATATGATACTTAAAAAATACTGGAAATTTCTTTTGTGTTATTGCTTACCCTGAGTAATTAATAATCCCTTTGTCACATTCTGAAGAATAAACAGTTTTTAAAGGACCTGAATTGTTTATTAGGCCAGACAGGACGTAGCTTCAAACAGAGATACATTGAACACACAAAGGCACTCCACTCCACTACAGAATCCACCTTTGAAACCACCTCATTGAAGCAAACCACACATACAAAAACATCGACAATAACATGAACATTCTACACATACACACAAAAGGCCAAAAACTAGACACTCTAGAACAATTGGAAATATACAAACACACGAAAACAAATAAAAAAAGACATCCTAAATGAGCAGACACAATTCAAATCACACGCATTATTCGAACATATCTCACCCCACACACACAACATCGCCCTTTCAAAATTCGATTCCGTAGCCCACAACAGGACGGACAGTGCTACCAGCGGCAACCTCTGAAGAAGCCTTTTAAAGGTGAAAACCGGTTCAGGTTGTAAGGTAAAACTTTATGTTTTTACTTATTAAAAACTTTGTGTTCCAAGTCGTTAATGTAATAGTTATATTTAGTTAAGTAACGGACACGTCATGGACAACGAAATCCAAGAAAATAAATGTAGTAAATCACATGGAGTGGATACTGCTAGTAGATTGGTGTTAGTTGGAAAACATTTATTAACAAGATTTTTTTTAATTTAAATTATTAGTTAAATTGTTAATTGTTAGTAATTCCTTAATATCTATCAGGTGCCCAATTTTAAAATAACGTTTTTTTACAGTATATCAATATAAGGGTTTTAATAAGTGTAAGTTATTTAAATGATTATTATTACTTACTGTGATTATAATACATACTTATAATTCACACATTTAAGAAGGAGCATTCATTTATTCTAAGCTTTCAGATTTGTTTGTTTTTAATAAAACACAGTTTTTATTATTTTTAAATTCATCTCATTACACAATAGTCTCTCCTCTCTACAGACTTATTTTTTTTAGATGACATAGTGTTTGAACGTAATTCAAGTAAGCTCAATTCCCAAGGCCTGGTTGGGCACACACCCACATTTTATAATGATACATATTTGTATATACGCCCATAATAATATATAATTTTTTGTACATATAACTAATACACTGATAGAAATTGCTGTAAATAGTTTTAAATAATGGAACACAGGAATGGACAGGTGTGATGAACATGTGTATGGCTGCATGTGTGTTTATGCAAGACAGGAAATCCTTTTAATCACTTGCAGATGTGACTCTGGTTAGGACATGAATAAATACTAATAATTCAATTTTTTTTTTAAATAAAACTCACACATTTAAAATACATTTTACAAATCAAGCAGTGCTGTTAGAGGACAAGCGACAAGATGCTCTTATATAGACACAAAATGAATGCAAATTAATGCGCGAATAACTGAAAAAGATTAATTTATATGTACTGAACAAGTGAAAAATACAAATCATATGCAACTACTGATTTACACATCAGTATGTTTATTAATGCAAAAACAGACCAAAGAGTGGTTTGTTAAAAACCGATGCTTATGCATCAAAGTTTGACAAGTCTGAAAGGGCATCCAGCAAAGTCAGACTGTCGACTTATACCACACTATAAATCCACGGACATTTTCAAGGAAAAAGGGAGAGAGTCTAGTAATAACAATAATGTTACTATGTAACTCTGATTCTTGACTTAAGAATGAGCGAATTTCAACCTCATCATCATCCAGTATGACACACTGACACACACACAACAATATCTTTGCCACTATAACACATTTAAATCAGGTGAAAAATGAACAATTATATTTTATTAAAGAAAAAACAGTAAATAAACTGTGACATGGTATGAATAAAGAAAAAAATAATATATAATTGTATGTAATGTAAATACAAAATAATTATAATATTAAAGTAAGTAATTTTAATATTTGTTTTATAATAATTTTGCTATTTAATTACAATGTGTATATGATAACTAATATTTATTGAACTAAAGTAAATATTATTTTTTATTAAAATACTACAAGTAAACTTTTATTTTTTATGTAACAAATATTTAATGGTATTTTTATAAATATATGACTTGCAATATTTAAATTAAATATTTTACTAAATATCACTATAATATTGACGACTCGGAACACTAAGTTTTTTATAAGTAAAAACGTAAAGTTTTACCTTACAGCCTAAACCGGCTTTCTTTACAGCCGAAAGAATAAATACTTAAATACATAAATATTTTATGTCAGACACCCAAGTAGCTGAAACATCTTTTTAATATTTAGGTCCACATATGTGTCTCATGTTTGTGGTTTTTATATTGTTACGCTGATGAAATACATAGTAGAGCTCTTAACAAATGTAAAGGGACTGCAGTTACTGTGAAAGCAGTGGAACAGTCCATGCAGAGGGGCATCACATCACATCAGTGGAAGATACGAAGTGCACCATAATTAGGGGAGTACACGTTAGAAAAGGGGAGGGGTGATTATCACTCTGAAAAAATATTGTAAACTTTTCTAAATGGTTTGAAGAGAGGCTAATTCCTAATTTGCCCGAAAATTCGATAATAGTGCTAGACAATGCATTGTATCATAACACACTAACTGTAAGGTACCGGAGTTCAAATAGCAGGAAATCAGATATTATAAACTGGTTGACTGATAAACTAGTTGTTTTTCAACAGGAAAAGACCAAACCTGAAATTTATAAATTGATTGAAATGGACAAACCCCACAAAAAATCATTCAACATTAGATGACATAGGAAGTAAGTACAGTCATTCAGTTTTGTGTCTGCCACCATGCCACCCAGAATTAAATCACATTGAAAAGTTTGAGGAATAATAAAGAACTGGGTCGCTAGTAGAAATGTGAGTTTCAAGTTATCCAATGTTAAGGCTCTGGCAGAAGAAAAATATCACAGCGTAGGAAGGGAAGAGTGGAACAACATTTGTAAAAGTGAAAAATGGATTGAACAAGAAATGATTGAATGAGAGAATATAAAGATGAGGCCACTGAACGATTTATTATATGGCTAAGTGACGATAGTGACAGTGACGATAATATTGATGATACTCCAATGGATGAAGATTTTCTTGATGTTTGTGAATTATCATCAAATGATGTGAAGAACTGAATTATCTTACATTTTGCAAATTTAAATATAAGCGTTGTGAATGTTTTATTATAAATTTAAGTGTTGGCAAAGCATGTTTTTACCCAAGAGTGTGCATGTGTGTACAGTTATTTTGTTACGAATTGACAATTGTGATAAACAGTATTGTCATTAAAGTGCATACATATGATGTAACACGCTCATTCATTGTGACCAGGTGGATACTACAATTGATAAACATAATATTCATGCTGCAAGCCGTAACAGTTTTTTTTCTAAACACGGAAAATAATTACACACACACACACACACACACACACACACACACACACACACACACACACACACACACACACACACACACACCACAAAACGAGGTTGAAAAGCATCATGATTTCTATTCGTCTTTCTTTTTGTTATCAATAACTATTATCTACAGGTATTTCACATAAGTAAACTGCTTGCAACAAGAAAACTGGCAATGTGTATAATGGAATATGCAGGCGAGGACTGCCATGCAGTATCCCAGTGTTTCCAGGTTAGAAGGCCCACCTTCCTTGCAACAGTCAGTAGATGTCAATAATTCTTCCTTAAACAGTTCTAATTGTCAATACTAAACTAATTTTAATAATGCTATATAATTATAATTTGTTTCCATATTTATGTGAAAGGTAGTAAAAAAATGTTTTTTGTAATTTAAGTAGCACGTAGTCTACATGATTTAATGATTTAAGACACTGTCCCTTTACATTTGTCAAAGCTCTATCATATCCCAGAGTGCATACCTGATTCTGGGCACATGATGCACAAGAACATTCTAGATGTTTACAAATTATTCTATGCGACAGAGTTGCATAATGTTCTGGTTTGTTCTAGGCGTTCTGCCCCTTTCAGATGTTTTCTCAACTACTCTATCACCATCCAGACTTTTAAATATTGAAGTAGTTATTTTATGCCACTAAAATCTTTCTCCTCTAAACTAAGACAAAGATAAGCTTTATTGTGCATCACTATTACTGACCAAAGGCATACACAAATCCTACCATTTAGCCCGTAGTTGATTAACATATTATAGTTGGTTTCCGTATTATCACAAAAATGTCTTGTGTGTATCATAATCAGACACCATCAGATAATGATAGATTATAATATCAAAACAGTGTAATATACAAAAAATACATTCTTGTATGAAAAGTTTTTTTATTAATAATAATAAATAAATATATATATATATATATATATATATATATATACAAGAATAATGTGAGCAAATTTGAATGAAATATATATAAAACATAACCTCTCAATATACACTGTATAATTCAGACTTGGAAAAGTTAATACAATTTTGTAACTGATAAAAGTTAAAGTTAGAGCCCCTCAAAATTAATTGAGTTAAAATTAAAGTTAATGTGTGCAAGATGTACTTGATTAAAGTTAAAATCAAATTAACTGATTAAAAGTTAAAAATTTATGTTTTATTTTTTTGTTTTATTGAGCAAGCTTTGACTGTTGAAATAATTAAAATCATGTTAAATAAATCCATAAATTAAGCTTTTTAAAAAAAATTAATATTTCCGTTGCAGAAAAAATGACAAAATATTTAGCACTAAAAAACTCAATCATTAATAATTTAATAATTAGAAATCATAGATGATTTTATTTTAATCATTAAATTATATTAACATTATTTTTAATTCCAGCAGGTAATTAAATATTGTTTGTCTATTGCATTTTTCAGTTCACAGTACTGACTACTGATATTGTACTGGTCTGCAGGGTGATGTAGTATTAAATGTAATAGAACAGACAATAATTAGGCTACTTTTATAATCTACAAGTTGACATGAAAATATAATTGAGAACTGGAGATACAACTGAGGAGGATTGGACGTTGTGCAGGCAAAGACGTTTTAATAATTTAGATTATCTAACAGAAAGTAGAATTTTAGAATCTAAATTCTTTAAGTTAAGGCGAATTCTGAAATCTAATGAATTTTAGATCAAATAAATTTTACCTCTTGTTTTCTTCAAAATGAGAGTATTTAATACGAATTTTTGACTTTTACATACCGGTACTTCCAAAATTTACTATTAAATTTTAATTGTAATTGTTAGCAATAACTTGTCTGTTTATAAGAAACTGAATGAAACTAATGAATTTATTTATTTTAATTCAAATTGTCAACGATTACAGACGTGTATTCCATTCCGTTGGTGTCTCTGCAAAAAAATCCATCTCGTGGAATGTTTATCCATTGTGAAATACTCGAGGTATATGGGGTTTTTTGCTGTTTTGATTGCTATGATTAGGGAATGGACATCACACTCACACACACCCGTTTGGCGGACACACGGCCTGCGTTGCAGTCTGCGTGTTGGGGGTGAGTCCAAATGCGCGCGGCTTGCATTGACTCCAACACATACTCTGGTACGCACAAGCATGTGTCGGGTCGCCCACGCGTACAGAGTCACACCGCACCGCTTGAGCCGAAATGTCTCACGTTGCAGTCTGCGTGTTGTGGTTCAGTGCGAGCGAGCGCGGCTTGCATTTACTCCATCACACACTCTGGCACGCGCACTCACATGCTGCGCTCACGGTGCACACACATGCTTTGTTTTGATCGTGGCACTCAGAGTAGTAAAACCTTCTAACCTGGGTATTTTCACATTGGGAAAATACAACCAGGATTGAATTTATTGCAGAGACACTAAACATGAAAACACATTACTATGGAGTCACATATCCTCAAACGAATGTATGAATGAGTAGCAGAGTTTTAACTGTGAAGTATAGAATGAGTGCCTAGGTCTGCTATAATATAAAAATTAGTCTATACATAGCAGACATGAAAAGTAGAATAGTTTGTGCTAAACACTTTCGGGCGTTTTTACACTAAATCTACACATTTTGATCATCTTTCATTAAACTATGTAATAATGATTATACTCAACTCAATGTGGTCGACCAAACGTGAATAGGTGCGCACCTACTGACCCGTATACAGTGCAAAGGACCGTATACAGATATTTTATGATCTGATGTTGAAGCATATGTTTGAAAAGCGTCATCTATATATATTAAAAAGAAGTCACAAGGTGGACTGAAAAAGGTTACTTTGTCTATCTCAGTATACTCGTTAATTATTTTCAACTACGTTATCAGTAGCCATCTTCAATAAAAATCCCATGGTTTTTACTACTGTAACTTTACACCTTTCTGCTCTCCTCTCTCTCACTCTCTGTCTCTGTCTGTCTGCCCCCCCCCCCCCCAAACCACTAACTCTGACACTAATTATGGAAAGTTGAAATGTATTTTGTTGGAAAGGTTGAGGAAACCTTGGACATACGAGGTGAACTCAGAATCCACAACGTTGTGAATGTAAAGATTCTGTAAGGCAAGACAAAAGGCATTTGTGAAGTGAATCCCAGTGGGACGTATTAGTTAAGCGTCTCCGCAAAGCCTGGGTCACCGAGAAACATTAAAAGACTCTTCGGGTAATCTTCCAAACAGAAAATCCAAATCGCCTAAGCTCTAACTCTAGTTAATACAGTATACTCTTTATTGCTTTGTACATTTGGTAAGTAAGGACTGTAGAGCAGACTCTATTTTTCCACATTCCATTCGTCTTAGGTTAGACCGCAGCGCAGCGGATCACTGACTAAATAAAGCAAAAGAGAGCAGATATCAAATTCCGGTCATGAAAAATGTGAAGAATATTTTGTTTTTGTACGTCTTAAAATGGCATAGTGTCAGAAGAAAAACTTGAAACTTAAGTTTTTGGTTAATTAAAAATAACAATTTATTAACAAAAAAATTGCGTTTGATAGATAAACCAATCGACTTGCATCGACTGAAAAAATTAATTGACTGCAAATTTTAATTGCTTCCTTAGAAAAAAAAAGAGAAAGAAAAGGCGAACACAGCAGCAGAACTTCCGAGAATATGTTTTACAAACGCTCACACAAAGTTGCTGAACTGAGAAACACTTAATGGCGATAGTTAAAAGTCGGACAACAACTCGGTGTCATTCAGATTAATCAACAACTACGCACTACGCAGTGAGGTCTGCTAACTTATTAGTTAACGACGTACTCTGTACGCTAATGTTGATTTAAAAAATCAACGAAAGACACGAATGCCATGCAAGTTTGCTCAATGGTGTCAAGGCCCAGTAAATATCGATTTTCTTCGAAACTCGATACAGGCTATAAATAAATAAGTAAAAATCGATGCCTACAATAATACAATAAAGTAGTAGAGTAGCATTCTACTACGTTTTCACATTGCAATATATCGCTACAATCGCATATTAAAAACATCGAAAATGTACTGCAGGACCGAATAAAGATAAAGTTCCGATGCCGGTAAATAGCATTTGTTTATTTAATTGTTACTATGGTAATTAATTCTAGTTTCCATGGTGTTGTTGACATCTTTATCCACGCAACAAAGGGGCACAATTAAAAGGGCCTAAATCATGCAAACAGGGCAGAATATCAAATTCCAAGTTAAACAGTGTTTTTCGCTTTGTGTCAAAAGTTATCTGTGCAAAATTTGGTGACAATTGGTGTAACAATGTGGATTTGTATTCAATACAAATAAATCCTCAGACTTTGAATTTTTTATATATAGATTAATCTGCTTACCTTTACGTGTGTCCTCAAATTAGACACTACAGTCAACGAAGTTTAATATATCTGACTTTGGTGCTTGACACACACATCAAGCACTTAAAAGTTAAATTAAGACCATCTACTTTCTCAGTATGTTCGTAAAATCTATAAATTTGTAGCCAATGTGATGATGCCATATTAATATAAATATAATAAATGATACGGATAATAAATTCGTGAAAAAACAAAAATACCGGTTTGTAACAAAAAACTACTCTATTTACAAAACAGTCGACACAAAACTGTAGAAACACAACAATAACAATTACCACTACACTGATTGCACAAATATAAAAATTACAACAAGCACATGAGAACACACAGTGAACGATAAATTGGTGAAATTGAAAATCTGTTTAAATTAACCTCCTTTGTGATGTCTGAGTAGTATAGGAAGAGTGAGATTTGGCATTCTTTGAACTAGCCAATCATTGGTAAACATTTATGACACGCTCGCCTAGCAGCTGATGAATGTTGCCGGTTCATGTCACTAAATGAACACTTGCAATATTCAGCACATGCACATGTAAAGCAATTTCGTTTTAGATCTCGGCCTGTTATTAAAACGTACGTTAGCAACACTGTATTCCCACTATTTCAGATGTCAAAACAAAAGTTATTTGTTGTCTACTTCTCTGGGGTAATCATGCAAATAATTCAAGAAAAGACAGAAAACCATCCTTGCCACCCAGACCTTGATAACAAAGAGACAAAGGAGACCTAATGGTGCCATGGGGGATAACCAGTCCATTGTCTGCCAGATGATTAGGAGTACTTAGAACAAACTTTCCCCAACATTGACTTCAACAACTATTTTGGCTACTGTACCACTTGGGAAGAAAAACAAAATTAACTCGTTAATTTTTTAATTGTTAACAAAAAATGTAACATTAATGATTAAATTAATGAAGAATTGTGATTAACATGATTAAATTCTGCTTGTGATTAATGATTAAAGTTAAACATTTCAAAATTTAACGATTAAGTTAAAAAGTTAAAAAAATGTTTAACGATTAATTTAAATTCCCAGTATGATATAATTGTATTGTAAAACAGATACAAATTGTGTAATACACTTAAAATAAATATACCAAACATTCAACACAAACTGGTAACAGACTGGGTATACTGCTCTGTTTCGAAAATACAATAAGCAATATACAAACACTTCTTAAGATAACGTGTTAAAACTCACCAAACATAGAGACTAAAGATACAAGGTGTTTACTGCGATCAACTCTGAAAGTGGATGTCGTGTTGCTGTTGACTCTAGGGTACCACAAACCTGCAGCTTTGATTAATGTTTTCAGATATTTACCCTATACAGAAATTATATATTTTAATTACTGATGTATACAAAGAAACCGTTAAAAATGAGTAACTTAAAAGTATGTGAGTATGTAGAGTTTTATTACATAACAGATTACATATAACAAGAATATTTACCATTATATATTTACACCTGGTTATTAAGGTATTTTGTAACTTACTGTAGTTATGCTGAATACTTTCAAATACTTTAACAAGGTGTGTGTGTGTATATATATATATATACAGGCCCGTGCGCAGGATTTTTGAAAGGGAGGGGTTCTGAAGTGGAAAATTTCTTTTCCATAAAGTAGTCTATAATGAAAATTTCAATAAACTGTTTATGAATTACAATATGGAGTAACATATAATAAGTAGACTTGAGAGGAAATGAACGAAAACAATATTAATAAAAATTGTATACATTACACTAATTCCTTTTATTAACATAGTAACATTTTTCTGTTTGAATTGGCAAATTCATTAACGATCTCTTCACTAGAGACATTAATTTCTCTATGGATGTTCAATAATGCAAGGCCATTTAGTCTTTCTTCTGACATGGAATTCCTAATATATGTTTTCAGCCTGTGTAGGGTGGAGAATGATCTTTCTGCTGTCGCTGTGGTGACAGGTAACACAGTTAGGATTTTCAGAAGTTTCCTTACACTGAGGAAGGCTTCACTTGCTTCACAAATATCCAGTGCATGGAAGATGAGGTCTCCTTTCTTTCCACTACAATCTCCGATTCTTCTTCGCCACATTTTAAATTCAGCTAGGAATTCATCTTCATTGATGCATTCGAGGACTGACTCATAAGTTCTGTATAGGGTCCGACAGTTGTCTTCATTGAAATGCGCCTGCCTCTGAGATAACAGACAGTCGAAACTGCTAAGAATTTCACCATGCTTGATGAATCTAGATTCAATGTGACTATTAAGTTCATCTAAAAATGGTATGAACATTGTCACATGGTAATATTCTTCTGGTGACTCGATTTCGACGTTGCTTCGGTGTTGCTGCTTCTTACTTAATCGTGGAACACTAAGAGCGATGTCGGAATCCTCCATAACAGACTTTGCTTTCTCAAGTATATTGCAGAACATTTCACTGGCAGACTTCCTCATGTTTTTAAGTTCCTCTAAAGAATGTTGTGCAAGGAGTACAGCTTCGGTCATATGTAGGTCTCCTCACTGAAGAGACACGCTCAGGGGTGTTAAAATGGCATGGCATGCTAGAAGGATTTGGCAGCAAATTTGGAATTGGCAATTTTTAATTGCACTCAGTAGTTGAAACGCCTGAGCTGCCACTGTTGCCTCTCGCAGCTGAGAAATTTTTCCTAAGGCCTCTATCACGCCTTCTTGAAGCTCACAATAAATTGATACGGATTGATGACGTTCAATCCATCTGGTTGGACAGTATTTTTTCAATTTGGAGTGATTCGCCTCTGGTAATACTTCAGCTATGGTTTCTTGCAGAATAGCCTGCCATTTGGGGGAGCTCAAAAAGTTATATACTGATTCAATGGTTCGCAAACAATTTCTAATGGCTGAAATATTACTGGCCGAACTCACAGCAAGATTAAGGCTGTGAGAGGCGCAATGTAGAGAGCCAGAGAGTGATCTGCTTGAATGTAGGCTTGAGTTCCATGCATTTTCCCACTCATGGCCGCCGCTCCATCATAGCCTTGACCATATAGATAACATGTATCAATTCCATTCTCTTGCAAAAAGTTGACTGCAGTTGTGGCTAGGTTTTTCCCCGTGCAGTCTGTTACAGGTACAAAGCCTATAAAATCTTCTTTGACCACACATTTCTCACCTTCGTTTGCTGGACGGTTTTATCGCCAAGGTCGTTGTCATTTAGACGTTTAAAAATAGATGAGAAAGCAACATGTACTGAAGTTTATTTGTGTTTTATTTGCATGTGCGTAAAATAATAAAATTTTAATAAATAAACCTTTTTGTTTTACGTTTGTCACAAAACTTCGAAGAGAAGAATTATGACAAATATTAATAATAACTTACCTCTTCTGTCCGTTGTTTTTTGCAAAAGTAATTCGTTCGTTTACTGGACATATTTTACTAATTGTTCAGCACAAAATCGCAAAACGAACTAGGAATACACAGTCCGTAGTCTATTGGTGTGGTAGCGATAATTAATGAGTAACGCACAAGTCAGTCAATACTGCGCGAACCACACAAAAAATAGAGAACTGGCGTGCCGAATGAACTACGTATACTACTAACGTGTGAGAAAGATGTGAGAGTGTGAGAAAGACGGAGCACTGCCGTGTTTGCTACGCAAGGCGGGAATTGTTCACGAGTTCAAATGATGTGAATACCTCCGGTATTTTATATCAGATTGAAACAATCACTATTTCACTTCCCAAATGGGTTAAACCCCCGAACCCCCCCTTGTGCACGGCCTTGTATATATATATATATATATATATATATATATATATATATATATATTGTTCTTCATACACATACTTCAAATATAAAGTGAACAATGGTAAAATGCTAGTTTGTATTTTTCTTAGGTGACTGTGGTATGGCACACATATGGTATAACAAATGTAGACAATAAACATTCAATTTTTTACACCCTATTAAGAAGTTGTTGTTTTTGAATGGAAAACTTTCACCCATTGTGTATTTTTAAAATTATTTTACTTAAGGTGTTATAAGTTATTTTTGAATTGTCTTTAAATTTGTTAAACTCAGTATGTCAAATAAACATGCCATTTATAAAACTGTGTAATATGAAAAAATTTACAGGCATTGCACAAATGCAATGACTAGAGAAGGGCATTGAAAATACTTCAATAAACCTAAAATATATATATATATATATATTATATATATATATTTTTTTTTCTTCATTTACCAATTTACAAATGTACAGATTATAAGTTAAATGTAGTCGCATTCATAAGCGCGCACGCATCATCCATGTTGATTTTCGGCTTTTTCTCAGGCTGTTCATCACATTCCTCTTCCGAAGATGTCTGATCCTCTTGGATTGTAAATCGCGACAATACTTTACGAGGTCCTGGTTTATTAATCTTGTCCATTCGTTCAAACTTATCGAAGACTAGCGTCTCGATGAACATATCTAGAGTGATCCCCGATGATGTTAACTTAAAACCAGCAACTTTCAATAAGAGAACCAAATGCATATAAGCAGCAGTCTTGAGTTCCTTCCATTTGCCGCAAGTTAATGTTTGTTGGTTGTTAATTTTATACAAAGGCGCTGTAATTTTACTTGGTGTTCCGAACGAATTATACAATCTTACTCCAAATACTGTAGGCGTAATTCGATCATTCTTACCAATTTTATCGGCCGTTAATATTTTCGCTTTCATATTCTGAACTACCTTTGCAAAATCATGCAATTTATAGCGGTCAACGGCATCAATAAAGGCAGATGTATTGGCTATACATTTCATATTGGTAACAAATGTTTCGATAAACGCTTCCATCAACTCTTTGCTCTGCTGATTCCACCAATATTTGACAGTCGGTAACAACAAATTCACACGATGTTTGGCTTGAAGATGATCTAAATCCTGTATTACGTTTCTGGAGGTGAAATTTTCAGAATCGTTGATAAACAACCCATACGCGTTAGTAGTTAGCAGTAGATGAGGCGCCTCCTTATATTGGAATTGAACGAAATGCTGGTGAACAATCGCTTTTTTCATCAACTTAAGATGAGTTTCTTTCAGTTTGTCGACAGTACTAATAGGTACAGATCTTATCCTTGCACGTATTAGTAAAATCATCATAGATATCTTTTAGATTTGTTGCTGTAAAGAAAGAATCTTTACCATCATTAGGACGTAACGTATATTCGCATGGTTCGACGATCGAAGTTGATACTCGAGGTTCGTCATCATCATCTGATTGATCAGCACTAACAAAACGACTTAAAGACATGATGGATAATTTGTTTGTTGATTCACACACTAATTATACTCGGGAAAAACACAATGCGTCTGTAAATTTCGTTCGCTTTTCAATTTTGAACTATCGACTGTGCTTATTTGATCGATTAATGATGTAATGGCAGTTAAATCGTCATTATCTGTGATATTTTTACACATTGGTGCATTATTTAACCATAGTAGCCTAACATATGACAATGAGGGCTACCTCTATGTTGGAATTCGATGCGCTTGAAACATTCAACTACGTAATGCTCTCCGAACACGCCATTTGGTTTTTTAAACGCGTTAATAAATTTTCAAAAACTTACGTTAATAGTTTCCTTCAGTGACTTTCTTTTTGATGCTACGACGTGTTTCGAGACATATGTGTCATCATCAGATATTCACTCAACAGAAGAGGTCGTCAATACATTAAAATAAAATAAAATAAACAAACGAACATATAAACACAAGCGTGAACTGAACATATTCGTCTGGTACGCACCGCGTTGAAGTTAAGCCCGCACTGTTGTTATTACTGTACATTATCTACTCTGTTGTCCGTGTGTTTTCAATCTTATCTTGGATATTAATTACTATGTTGTATAGTGAGTTTGATTGAAACTGCAGTTGATCATTTAATAGGAACTCAGGGATATTCTTACTATTATTTGTGCCACTACCTTTAATTTTACTAAGAATTTTTTGTGCCTTATATATTTCAAATTCGTCAGCAGCGTTCATGTATCTGCCTTTCTTACATATATGCAAGGACTTCTATTACATATTGTTACAATACAAAAAGCCACACCAATACCAGGGAAAAAACGATGAATCAACTATATAAAATGTTAAACTAATGAAAATAAAATGACTATGACGCGACAAACGACTATGACCCAACCCAAGTGATTGACCAAATAAAATGAAATAAAATCAAATCAAATGAGAAGGTAAATGAAAAGGAAACAAACAAAGTATAAATGAAATAAAATGAGAAGAAATGAAAAGACACAAACGAATAATATAGAACAGAAAAGGAGAAATGTTACACTCAAATAAAGTAATGAAAAAGAAACCAATAAATAATAAATGTAAATGATAATTATTAAAATCCAATAAAGTAATGACAAACTAAAATACACTAACCAAGTAAATAGAGAGTAAATGTTATAAATAACTCTATAATGATATGAAACTTGTTAACAGTATAATTAACCATTGTGAAGTGAGAGATGGATAGATAGTGAACATGATTAAGTGAGAAAGAGAATTTAATGTTAGGGAATACCCACTAGTAACACTTAAATACTATAAAAAGTGCAAAGTGGCAGTGTAAAACCCCCAAAATAAATAGAAACCCTATTGATAGGTATAGACACCTAAAAACCAGTGATAAACACTAAAGGTTAATGGTGAGAAGTGATAGAAAATAAGAATATTGTTGTTATTAGGATTAAGAATAATTGTAGATTAGGAATACAATAGTATTCAGGGAAAATCCCATGAAGAGTCAAGTGTTAGTGTTACCATGGTTAGATAGTAGAGTTTAGAAAAGAAAAAATGTGGTAAAGAATATAAATGCAAAATCAATAAACATCCTATGTTCAAAGGGATAGTTAATTAGATAAAGTAAATTGTGTGATGATGTTTGTCACCAAAAATAAATAAGAATAAACAAAATGTAAACAAGAGTAGCATAATAACTGTTAAAGATTTGTTCAATTGAGTTTATGAAAAGGAATATGGCTGAAGGAATTATACAGACCATAAACCTATATGTTATGTTATATTTTATAGAGAATAGTAAATAATAGACAAATTATAAACAATAGCAGTATACATAAGAAAAAAGATAAATTCATACAAACCTAATAATACTGGAAAAGCAATTAGAAAATAATAGACAAACCATAATATGTAAAATAAGGAGAGCATACAATTATTATTAAACAACCCAAATCAATTCAAAAAGTAAACAAATCATTTGTAACACAAAACAAAACAAGTATAAGTGTAAAATAATATTTAATTTGTATAAATTAAGAAAATATAGCCAATTACTACCTAGGCCTATGAAATGCCTAACTGTATAAAACCAAACACTACAAATTGTAAGAAATTAACTGTGATATTAGCAAATCCAAGGCAAGTAACTAGTCAATGATAATTAATGAATCATATTAAGAGATAAATGTTAAATTAAGAACATAAAATAAGAAAGAAATGTAATTAGATAATTTTAACATAATTGTCAAAACATTAATACCCAAGCAAACCCAGCTTTGAGGGATGTCAAAATGATCTTTGAAAGAAAATACGAACAGTTGTGATAATATCTCATATATAGATAAGAAGACAGAAGAATAATAACAATCAGAAGATATTTAGTCATTTTGAATAAAAATTCAAATATTATAACAATGGGCTTAAGTCATGAATAGCCAATGAGAGACAGCCCGTTACCATAACAACAGAACGTTATTTATTAATATTCCGTTAGAAACTGTTAGACCATTATTGAAGCTCGAGACGAAGAGACGCCAAGCTGTAAATGACTCAAATTTTAATTTACAACAAGGAAAAGTAATCCAAATTTAATAAAATGAACAAGTAAGAAGACAAGAGAAGAACTAGGCCATCCAACTGATGCCAAAGACCAGATTATTGAATTCTAAATTAATAAATTTCAATCAACTCATACGAAAAAGACGCCAGGCGTAATTACATTCCCAAATGATGGAAGACTGATGACTAACAATGACCCAACCTATTTCAACTGAATGACATTACACCTTAATTCAACTGATTGATAAGTATTGCTGAATTACCCGAATTTATGGAATAAATTCTTTCCAATTTTTTCTCACAACACTTTTAACTCTCACTATAAACTGATGATATAATTTCTTTCAAAGATTAATTAAAAATAAAACACTAAACTTATACGAAACTAGATAATAACCTGTATAAAAATTACGAACTTTTGACATACACTTTTCAACACTTCAGGAACAAATTGTAATAACACCTTATAGCATATAAGTACCAGTAATGTAAGGTAGTGTACTTTATTGTAATCAAATTAATATTTTTTCGTAAACCAAAAGAATCCAGATTCATGAACGAAATTGAAAAAATAAACATTCAGTAGACGCCATGTCTGACTAACTAAATCGTTCAAAATCAATTTCGCCAAGCCTTGAGATAAAATTGTCTTTTACTGTCGGAGCAAATTTGTTTAATAACAAAGTATAATTTTGTATAATACTGAATAAATACTAATCACAATTTAATAAACTAGTACAGAGTTGTAACCACTGTTCTTTATTTCATAGGAAAGTGCATTATATGATTTGTGTATTTTAGCGACTAGCAAGGTGACGGTAAGCATTCACGTCGGAAACTCGGCGAACTAACAGCTAGATTCAGAAATTCGCACATGGCGGGAGTAATTTGAACTCACCATACCGTCATAGAATGAACGCACAATCGTCCTATTCTTTTTAATTGTTTTCAGATTAAACAATTTGGCGCCACCCGGGAAATATAAACACATATTTAAAAAACAGGTAAGGTTCCCACTCGCGTGTACTGGTAATTTGAGAGATCACTACGGACATCGTCAGTGTAAACATAAAGTAATGACCACAACGTGTGAGGCGAACGCACGATACACATACACTTTTTCAGAGATGATAAGAATCTCTTCGTTACAAATTGGTGACCAACTAGTGTGGCTAGAAATAAAAAACTAGCGGCGGTTGCAAAAAAGACGAAAAAGATGAAACAGAAAGATATGCCATAACAACAAACGAAGATGCCCAAACAACAGAAACAATTGAGCTACGCAGAATGGATGACAGGGTTATTTAAAAAATTCAGCAAGGAGAAGGAGTATATCAAGAAAAACATCACTGATCATGAACGAGCACAGATGAGTCGTGCAAATGTAGTGGGAACACCAAATGACAAAATGACATTGAGAGATATTTATGATGAAATGTGGGAGCTAGACACCAAGTATAATAAAGAAGAGGCTATCGGGACAACCCACGACATTAACAATAAGAAGGTGGAGAAAATGACTAATAATGATTGGAAGAGATGGTACAATAATGAAACACAAATGAAAAACGAAAGAATGGGAGTATACGCACCAGTGACAGAGGAATATACACAGGAGGAGTATGAACAAATGAGACAATTAATAAGAAAACCAGTGAAACCAATACAAACGGAAAATGCAGAATTAAAGGAATGGATAAGGGTGATGTTTGAACTATCCAGAGAAGATATTTGTAATTGGAGGAAAGAACATAATAGATTATTAATAGAAGAGTTCAAGGAAATACCAAATAATAAAAACATGGAACAACCAAATACTCAAATAGAAGAAGTAACAGTCGGCTACCAACCAAAGAAACCAACTCAATCAGTGGACCCAAACTTCCAGGAAATGATAAGGATTATGAAAGAAACGTTTGAACAACACAGGAAAGAGATGAGAGAAATTTTTCATAATAACACGGAAGAATTATGCCAGAAAATAGACAATAGGAATAAGACAACAGAAGAGATACCAAAAGGTAAAAACATTGAACATTCGAATCAGGAAAAAGAAGATAAGGGAATGAAGGAAATAGAAATTAAAGAAGAACCAAGTACATTGTTACCTGAAAATAAAAATAACAAGAACAAAGAGAATACCCAAACCTTGGAAATGAAGACTAAGAAAATGCATCAAAGAAAACTAATCAATACCAGAGAAGAATTGGAGATGAAGAATGGACTAATTAATGTGTTTAATTTACCAATGACCGACCATACTGAAATAATGAATTTTATGGAATGTAGGAGAACTCTGAAGGAAATTCTAGAAGGTGTTAACAATCAACCAGCGAATAAAAACTTCAGCAAACCTATCTTTAAATGGAAAATACCAAAAATTGAAGGGCCTCACAACAAAACAGTGTATAACGAATTACGAAAGTTTATAAGAAAATGGAAGTTACCAGAAATAGAAATAAAAACTCAGTGATAACATTAATGAGGGAGGTACAATAACTTCATTGATTAAGAAACAACATAATCAAGTGATTGAGGTAGGCATTGATACTAATGAACACATAGTATTAGAAGAATTGTGGTACGAGGTAGAAGAGACCTATTTCACAAGGATGGAAATAGTTCTACACACCAAGGTTATCCGAACCACAAGTGCAGAGGAAACGATGGACCATGGGTAAACTAAGTACTGATGAACACCGAGAAATGGGACTGATTTTCGGATTACCGACTAAGCATACCAGTGGAAAAGAAAAGAGAAAGTGAATTACAAAATTCAAAAAAAATGTAAGATCAACTTACAATAATATTTAGATAACATATGAGGTAAAATATAAAATAAAGGAATAAATTACAAAAATTCCTAAATAGTAAGAACAACAAACTTACTATAATATTTCAAAAAATATATAAGACAAGACAAAATAAACAAATAAAGTGAAAACAAGAATTAATAACATAAGAGAATTAGAAAGGAGACCAATTAAAATAAACAAAAATAAAACCAAGCAAGAACTGCTAAGACAAATATATAAAATTAAAAGAATATAGAATATTCAAAGAAAAAGAAAGAAAAAAAGGAAGTGGTACAAGAAAAAGAAATAGAAATAATGTATAAAGCAAGTATACAGCAAGTGGCTAAAGCAAAATAATGGTAATCAACAAAGAAGAAGAAAAGAAAAGATGTCTAAAATAATTAAAATGATCACAAGAAAAAAAGGAAAAACAAACTAATTAAAAGTGAGAAATAATGAAATTAACAACTAAATAAATAAAAACAATCAACTGTGTGAGTAGACAACAGAATATAGCAAAGGTACAGCGGAAGAAAGAATGAGTAAAAGGCTAAAATGATTTAAAAAACCATGAAGTGGACAATCCCCAAAATATTATTACTAATGAAAGTCACAAGATGACAAAAAGGTATTTAAGATTTACTGAGAATGGGTCCAGCACAGCAATCAATTAACTGAGCAGAGATGATGTTCCTCTGATCTCAGAAAAAAAGGTAGTAATGGGAAGAAACCAGCTACTAAAAGTTAGGGAAAAAATTATATAACAGGGAGAACGCACTAATGGAAATAAATAAAAATGGATCTAAATAAAAAGGAGTGAAACAAGTAAGAAGAGAAACAAGAGAGAAGAAATAAACAAGAAGAAAAAGGAAAAAATTATATATAACTGATAATTTCATAAAAAAACTATGCTAGTATTTTACCAAAATGATCAATTTTGAAGGAGAGGCATTATGTTACAATACAAAAAGCTACACCAATACCAGGGAAAAAACGATGAATCAACTATATAAAATGTTAAACTAATGAAAATAAAATGACTATGACACGACAAACGACTATGACCCAACCCAAGTGATTGACCAAATAAAATAAAATCAAATGAGAAGGTAAATGAAAAGGAAACAAACAAAGTATAAATGAAATAAAATGAGAAGAAATGAAAAGACACAAACGAATAATATAGAACAGAAAAGGAGAAATGTTACACTCAAATAAAGTAATGAAAAAGAAACCAATAAATAATAAATGTAAATGATAATTATTAGTATCGAATAATTAATCAATGTAAATGATAATTATTAAAATCCAATAAAGTAATGACAAACTAAAGTACACTAACCAAGTAAATAGAGAGTAAATGTTATAAATAACTCTATAATGATATGAAACTTGTTAACAGTATAACTAACCATTGTGAAGTGAGAGATGGATAGATAGTGAACATGATTAAGTGAGAAAGAGAATTTAATGTTAGGGAATACCCACTAGTAACACTTAAATACTATAAAAAGTGCAAAGTGGCAGTGTAAAACCCCCAAAATAAATAGAAACCCTATTGATAGGTATAGACACCTAAAAACCAGTGATAAACACTAAAGGTTAATGGTGAGAAGTGATAGAAAATAAGAATATTGTTGTTATTAGGATTAAGAATAATTGTAGATTAGGAATACAATAGTATTCAGGGAAAAATCCCATGAAGAGTCAAGTGTTAGTGTTACCATGGTTAGATAGTAGAGTTTAGAAAAGAAAAAATGTGGTAAAGAATATAAATGCAAAATCAATAAACATCCTATGTTCAAAGGGATAGTTAATTAGATAAAGTAAATTGTGTGATGATGTTTGTCACCAAAAATAAATAAGAATAAACAAAATGTAAACAAGAGTAGCATAATAACTGTTAAAGATTTGTTCAATTGAGTTTATGAAAAGGAATATGGCTGAAGGAATTATACAGACCATAAACCTATATGTTATGTTATATTTTATAGAGAATAGTAAATAATAGACAAATTATAAACAATAGCAGTATACATAAGAAAAAAGATAAATTCATACAAACCTAATAATACTGGAAAAGCAATTAGAAAATAATAGACAAACCATAATATGTAAAATAAGGAGAGCATACAATTATTATTAAACAACCCAAATCAATTCAAAAAGTAAACAAATCATTTGTAACACAAAACAAAACAAGTATAAGTGTAAAATAATATTTAATTTGTATAAATTAAGAAAATATAGCCAATTACTACCTAGGCCTATGAAATGCCTAACTGTATAAAACCAAACACTACAAATTGTAAGAAATTAACTGTGATATTAGCAAATCCAAGGCAAGTAACTAGTCAATGATAATTAATGAATCATATTAAGAGATAAATGTTAAATTAAGAACATAAAATAAGAAAGAAATGTAATTAGATAATTTTAACATAATTGTCAAAACATTAATACCCAAGCAAACCCAGCTTTGAGGGATGTCAAAATGATCTTTGAAAGAAAATACGAACAGTTGTGATAATATCTCATATATAGATAAGAAGACAGAAGAATAATAACAATCAGAAGATATTTAGTCATTTTGAATAAAAATTCAAATATTATAACAATGGGCTTAAGTCATGAATAGCCAATGAGAGACAGCCCGTTACCATAACAACAGAACGTTATTTATTAATATTCCGTTAGAAACTGTTAGACCATTATTGAAGCTCGAGACGAAGAGACGCCAAGCTGTAAATGACTCAAATTTTAATTTACAACAAGGAAAAGTAATCCAAATTTAATAAAATGAACAAGTAAGAAGACAAGAGAAGAACTAGGCCATCCAACTGATGCCAAAGACCAGATTATTGAATTCTAAATTAATAAATTTCAATCAACTCATACGAAAAAGACGCCAGGCGTAATTACATTCCCAAATGATGGAAGACTGATGACTAACGATGACCCAACCTATTTCTACTGAATGACATTACACCTTAATTCAACTGATTGATAAGTATTGCTGAATTACCCGAATTTATGGAATAAATTCTTTCCAATTTTTTCTCACAACACTTTTAACTCTCACTATAAACTGATGATATAATTTCTTTCAAAGATTAATTAAAAATAAAACACTAAACTTATACGAAACTAGATAATAACCTGTATAAAAATTACGAACTTTTGACATACACTTTTCAACACTTCAGGAACAAATTGTAATAACACCTTATAGCATATAAGTACCAGTAATGTAAGGTAGTGTACTTTATTGTAATCAAATTAATATTTTTTCGTAAACCAAAAGAATCCAGATTCATGAACGAAATTGAAAAAATAAACATTCAGTAGACGCCATGTCTGACTAACTAAATCGTTCAAAATCAATTTCGCCAAGCCTTGAGATAAAATTGTCTTTTACTGTTGGAGCAAATTTGTTTAATAACAAAGTATAATTTTGTATAATACTGAATAAATACTAATCACAATTTAATAAACTAGTACAGAGTTGTAACCACTGTTCTTTATTTCATAGGAAAGTGCATTATATGATTTGTGTATTTTAGCGACTAGCAAGGTGACGGTAAGCGTTCACGTCGGAAACTCGGCGAACTAACAGCTAGATTCAGAAATTCGCACATGGCGGGAGTAATTTGAACTCACCATACCGTCATAGAATGAACGCACAATCGTCCTATTCTTTTTAATTGTTTTCAGATTAAACAATTTGGCGCCACCCGGGAAATATAAACACATATTTAAAAAACAGGTAAGGTTCCCACTCGCGTGTACTGGTAATTTGAGAGATCACTACGGACATCGTCAGTGTAAACATAAAGTAATGACCACAACGTGTGAGGCGAACGCACGATACACATACACTTTTTCAGAGATGATAAGAATCTCTTCGTTACAAATTGGTGACCAACTAGTGTGGCTAGAAATAAAAAACTAGCGGCGGTTGCAAAAAAGACGAAAAAGATGAAACAGAAAGATATGCCATAACAACAAACGAAGATGCCCAAACAACAGAAACAATTGAGCTACGCAGAATGGATGACAGGGTTATTTAAAAAATTCAGCAAGGAGAAGGAGTATATCAAGAAAAACATCACTGATCATGAACGAGCACAGATGAGTCGTGCAAATGTAGTGGGAACACCAAATGACAAAATGACATTGAGAGATATTTATGATGAAATGTGGGAGCTAGACACCAAGTATAATAAAGAAGAGGCTATCGGGACAACCCACGACATTAACAATAAGAAGGTGGAGAAAATGACTAATAATGATTGGAAGAGATGGTACAATAATGAAACACAAATGAAAAACGAAAGAATGGGAGTATACGCACCAGTGACAGAGGAATATACACAGGAGGAGTATGAACAAATGAGACAATTAATAAGAAAACCAGTGAAACCAATACAAACGGAAAATGCAGAATTAAAGGAATGGATAAGGGTGATGTTTGAACTATCCAGAGAAGATATTTGTAATTGGAGGAAAGAACATAATAGATTATTAATAGAAGAGTTCAAGGAAATACCAAATAATAAAAACATGGAACAACCAAATACTCAAATAGAAGAAGTAACAGTCGGCTACCAACCAAAGAAACCAACTCAATCAGTGGACCCAAACTTCCAGGAAATGATAAGGATTATGAAAGAAACGTTTGAACAACACAGGAAAGAGATGAGAGAAATTTTTCATAATAACACGGAAGAATTATGCCAGAAAATAGACAATAGGAATAAGACAACAGAAGAGATACCAAAAGGTAAAAACATTGAACATTCGAATCAGGAAAAAGAAGATAAGGGAATGAAGGAAATAGAAATTAAAGAAGAACCAAGTACATTGTTACCTGAAAATAAAAATAACAAGAACAAAGAGAATACCCAAACCTTGGAAATGAAGACTAAGAAAATGCATCAAAGAAAACTAATCAATACCAGAGAAGAATTGGAGATGAAGAATGGACTAATTAATGTGTTTAATTTACCAATGACCGACCATACTGAAATAATGAATTTTATGGAATGTAGGAGAACTCTGAAGGAAATTCTAGAAGGTGTTAACAATCAACCAGCGAATAAAAACTTCAGCAAACCTATCTTTAAATGGAAAATACCAAAAATTGAAGGGCCTCACAACAAAACAGTGTATAACGAATTACGAAAGTTTATAAGAAAATGGAAGTTACCAGAAATAGAAATAAAAACTCAGTGATAACATTAATGAGGGAGGTACAATAACTTCATTGATTAAGAAACAACATAATCAAGTGATTGAGGTAGGCATTGATACTAATGAACACATAGTATTAGAAGAATTGTGGTACGAGGTAGAAGAGACCTATTTCACAAGGATGGAAATAGTTCTACACACCAAGGTTATCCGAACCACAAGTGCAGAGGAAACGATGGACCATGGGTAAACTAAGTACTGATGAACACCGAGAAATGGGACTGATTTTCGGATTACCGACTAAGCATACCAGTGGAAAAGAAAAGAGAAAGTGAATTACAAAATTCAAAAAAAATGTAAGATCAACTTACAATAATATTTAGATAACATATGAGGTAAAATATAAAATAAAGGAATAAATTACAAAAATTCCTAAATAGTAAGAACAACAAACTTACTATAATATTTCAAAAAATATATAAGACAAGACAAAATAAACAAATAAAGTGAAAACAAGAATTAATAACATAAGAGAATTAGAAAGGAGACCAATTAAAATAAACAAAAATAAAACCAAGCAAGAACTGCTAAGACAAATATATAAAATTAAAAGAATATAGAATATTCAAAGAAAAAGAAAGAAAAAAAGGAAGTGGTACAAGAAAAAGAAATAGAAATAATGTATAAAGCAAGTACACAGCAAGTGGCTAAAGCAAAATAATGGTAATCAACAAAGAAGAAGAAAAGAAAAGATGTCTAAAATAATTAAAATGATCACAAGAAAAAAAGGAAAAACAAACTAATTAAAAGTGAGAAATAATGAAATTAACAACTAAATAAATAAAAACAATCAACTGTGTGAGTAGACAACAGAATATAGCAAAGGTACAGCGGAAGAAAGAATGAGTAAAAGGCTAAAATGATTTAAAAAACCATGAAGTGGACAATCCCCAAAATATTATTACTAATGAAAGTCACAAGATGACAAAAAGGTATTTAAGATTTACTGAGAATGGGTCCAGCACAGCAATCAATTAACTGAGCAGAGATGATGTTCCTCTGATCTCAGAAAAAAAGGTAGTAATGGGAAGAAACCAGCTACTAAAAGTTAGGGAAAAAATTATATAACAGGGAGAACGCACTAATGGAAATAAATAAAAATGGATCTAAATAAAAAGGAGTGAAACAAGTAAGAAGAGAAACAAGAGAGAAGAAATAAACAAGAAGAAAAAGGAAAAAATTATATATAACTGATAATTTCATAAAAAAACTATGCTAGTATTTTACCAAAATGATCAATTTTGAAGGAGAGGCATTATGTTACAATACAAAAAGCTACACCAATACCAGGGAAAAAACGATGAATCAACTATATAAAATGTTAAACTAATGAAAATAAAATGACTATGACACGACAAACGACTATGACCCAACCCAAGTGATTGACCAAATAAAATAAAATCAAATGAGAAGGTAAATGAAAAGGAAACAAACAAAGTATAAATGAAATAAAATGAGAAGAAATGAAAAGACACAAACGAATAATATAGAACAGAAAAGGAGAAATGTTACACTCAAATAAAGTAATGAAAAAGAAACCAATAAATAATAAATGTAAATGATAATTATTAGTATCGAATAATTAATCAATGTAAATGATAATTATTAAAATCCAATAAAGTAATGACAAACTAAAGTACACTAACCAAGTAAATAGAGAGTAAATGTTATAAATAACTCTATAATGATATGAAACTTGTTAACAGTATAACTAACCATTGTGAAGTGAGAGATGGATAGATAGTGAACATGATTAAGTGAGAAAGAGAATTTAATGTTAGGGAATACCCACTAGTAACACTTAAATACTATAAAAAGTGCAAAGTGGCAGTGTAAAACCCCCAAAATAAATAGAAACCCTATTGATAGGTATAGACACCTAAAAACCAGTGATAAACACTAAAGGTTAATGGTGAGAAGTGATAGAAAATAAGAATATTGTTGTTATTAGGATTAAGAATAATTGTAGATTAGGAATACAATAGTATTCAGGGAAAAATCCCATGAAGAGTCAAAGTGTTAGTGTTAGCATGGTTAGATAGTAGAGTTTAGAAAAGAAAAAATGTGGTAAAGAATATAAATGCAAAATCAATAAACATCCTATGTTCAAAGGGATAGTTAATTAGATAAAGTAAATTGTGTGATGATGATTGTCACCAAAAATAAATAAGAATAAACAAAATGTAAACAAGAGTAGCATAATAACTGTTAAAGATTTGTTCAATTGAGTTTATGAAAAGGAATATGGCTGAAGGAATTATACAGACCATAAACCTATATGTTATGTTATATTTTATAGAGAATAGTAAATAATAGACAAATTATAAACAATAGCAGTATACATAAGAAAAAAGATAAATTCATACAAACCTAATAATACTGGAAAAGCAATTAGAAAATAATAGACAAACCATAATATGTAAAATAAGGAGAGCATACAATTATTATTAAACAACCCAAATCAATTCAAAAAGTAAACAAATCATTTGTAACACAAAACAAAACAAGTATAAGGGTAAAATAATATTTAATTTGTATAAAATAAGAAAATATAGTCAATTACTACCTAGGCCTATGAAATGCCTAACTGTATAAAACCAAACACTACAAATTGTAAGAAATTAACTATGATATTAGCAAATCCAAGGCAAGTAACTAGTCAATGATAATTAATGAATCATATTAAGAGATAAATGTTAAATTAAGAACATAAAATAAGAAAGAAATGTAATTAGATAATTTTAACATAATTGTCAAAACATTAATACCCAAGCAAACCCAGCTTTGAGGGATGTCAAAATGATCTTTGAAAGAAAATATGAACAGTTGTGATAATATCTCATATATAGATAAGAAGACAGAAGAATAATAACAATCAGAAGATATTTAGTCATTTTGAATAAAAATTCAAATATTATAACAATGGGCTTAAGTCATGAATAGCCAATGAGAGACAGCCCGTTACCATAACAACAGAACGTTATTTATTAATATTCCGTTAGAAACTGTTAGACCATTATTGAAGCTCGAGACGAAGAGACGCCAAGCTGTAAATGACTCAAATTTTAATTTACAACAAGGAAAAGTAATCCAAATTTAATAAAATGAACAAGTAAGAAGACAAGAGAAGAACTAGGCCATCCAACTGATGCCAAAGACCAGATTATTGAATTCTAAATTAATAAATTTCAATCAACTCATACGAAAAAGACGCCAGGCGTAATTACATTCCCAAATGATGGAAGACTGATGACTAACAATGACCCAACCTATTTCAACTGAATGACATTACACCTTAATTCAACTGATTGATAAGTATTGCTGAATTACCCGAATTTATGGAATAAATTCTTTCCAATTTTTTCTCACAACACTTTTAACTCTCACTATAAACTGATGATATAATTTCTTTCAAAGATTAATTAAAAATAAAACACTAAACTTATACGAAACTAGATAATAACCTGTATAAAAATTACGAACTTTTGACATACACTTTTCAACACTTCAGGAACAAATTGTAATAACACCTTATAGCATATAAGTACCAGTAATGTAAGGTAGTGTACTTTATTGTAATCAAATTAATATTTTTTCGTAAACCAAAAGAATCCAGATTCATGAACGAAATTGAAAAAATAAACATTCAGTAGACGCCATGTCTGACTAACTAAATCGTAAAAATCTATTTCGCCAAGCCTTGAGATAAAATTGTCTTTTACTGTCGGAGCAAATTTGTTTAATAACAAAGTATAATTTTGTATAATACTGAATAAATACTAATCACAATTTAATAAACTAGTACAGAGTTGTAACCACTGTTCTTTATTTCATAGGAAAGTGCATTATATGATTTGTGTATTTTAGCGACTAGCAAGGTGACGGTAAGCGTTCACGTCGGAAACTCGGCGAACTAACAGCTAGATTCAGAAATTCGCACATGGCGGGAGTAATTTGAACTCACCATACCGTCATAGAATGAACGCACAATCGTCCTATTCTTTTTAATTGTTTTCAGATTAAACAATTTGGCGCCACCCGGGAAATATAAACACATATTTAAAAAACAGGTAAGGTTCCCACTCGCGTGTACTGGTAATTTGAGAGATCACTACGGACATCGTCAGTGTAAACATAAAGTAATGACCACAACGTGTGAGGCGAACGCACGATACACATACACTTTTTCAGAGATGATAAGAATCTCTTCGTTACAAATTGGTGACCAACTAGTGTGGCTAGAAATAAAAAACTAGCGGCGGTTGCAAAAAAGACGAAAAAGATGAAACAGAAAGATATGCCATAACAACAAACGAAGATGCCCAAACAACAGAAACAATTGAGCTACGCAGAATGGATGACAGGGTTATTTAAAAAATTCAGCAAGGAGAAGGAGTATATCAAGAAAAACATCACTGATCATGAACGAGCACAGATGAGTCGTGCAAATGTAGTGGGAACACCAAATGACAAAATGACATTGAGAGATATTTATGATGAAATGTGGGAGCTAGACACCAAGTATAATAAAGAAGAGGCTATCGGGACAACCCACGACATTAACAATAAGAAGGTGGAGAAAATGACTAATAATGATTGGAAGAGATGGTACAATAATGAAACACAAATGAAAAACGAAAGAATGGGAGTATACGCACCAGTGACAGAGGAATATACACAGGAGGAGTATGAACAAATGAGACAATTAATAAGAAAACCAGTGAAACCAATACAAACGGAAAATGCAGAATTAAAGGAATGGATAAGGGTGATGTTTGAACTATCCAGAGAAGATATTTGTAATTGGAGGAAAGAACATAATAGATTATTAATAGAAGAGTTCAAGGAAATACCAAATAATAAAAACATGGAACAACCAAATACTCAAATAGAAGAAGTAACAGTCGGCTACCAACCAAAGAAACCAACTCAATCAGTGGACCCAAACTTCCAGGAAATGATAAGGATTATGAAAGAAACGTTTGAACAACACAGGAAAGAGATGAGAGAAATTTTTCATAATAACACGGAAGAATTATGCCAGAAAATAGACAATAGGAATAAGACAACAGAAGAGATACCAAAAGGTAAAAACATTGAACATTCGAATCAGGAAAAAGAAGATAAGGGAATGAAGGAAATAGAAATTAAAGAAGAACCAAGTACATTGTTACCTGAAAATAAAAATAACAAGAACAAAGAGAATACCCAAACCTTGGAAATGAAGACTAAGAAAATGCATCAAAGAAAACTAATCAATACCAGAGAAGAATTGGAGATGAAGAATGGACTAATTAATGTGTTTAATTTACCAATGACCGACCATACTGAAATAATGAATTTTATGGAATGTAGGAGAACTCTGAAGGAAATTCTAGAAGGTGTTAACAATCAACCAGCGAATAAAAACTTCAGCAAACCTATCTTTAAATGGAAAATACCAAAAATTGAAGGGCCTCACAACAAAACAGTGTATAACGAATTACGAAAGTTTATAAGAAAATGGAAGTTACCAGAAATAGAAATAAAAACTCAGTGATAACATTAATGAGGGAGGTACAATAACTTCATTGATTAAGAAACAACATAATCAAGTGATTGAGGTAGGCATTGATACTAATGAACACATAGTATTAGAAGAATTGTGGTACGAGGTAGAAGAGACCTATTTCACAAGGATGGAAATAGTTCTACACACCAAGGTTATCCGAACCACAAGTGCAGAGGAAACGATGGACCATGGGTAAACTAAGTACTGATGAACACCGAGAAATGGGACTGATTTTCGGATTACCGACTAAGCATACCAGTGGAAAAGAAAAGAGAAAGTGAATTACAAAATTCAAAAAAAATGTAAGATCAACTTACAATAATATTTAGATAACATATGAGGTAAAATATAAAATAAAGGAATAAATTACAAAAATTCCTAAATAGTAAGAACAACAAACTTACTATAATATTTCAAAAAATATATAAGACAAGACAAAATAAACAAATAAAGTGAAAACAAGAATTAATAACATAAGAGAATTAGAAAGGAGACCAATTAAAATAAACAAAAATAAAACCAAGCAAGAACTGCTAAGACAAATATATAAAATTAAAAGAATATAGAATATTCAAAGAAAAAGAAAGAAAAAAAGGAAGTGGTACAAGAAAAAGAAATAGAAATAATGTATAAAGCAAGTATACAGCAAGTGGCTAAAGCAAAATAATGGTAATCAACAAAGAAGAAGAAAAGAAAAGATGTCTAAAATAATTAAAATGATCACAAGAAAAAAAGGAAAAACAAACTAATTAAAAGTGAGAAATAATGAAATTAACAACTAAATAAATAAAAACAATCAACTGTGTGAGTAGACAACAGAATATAGCAAAGGTACAGCGGAAGAAAGAATGAGTAAAAGGCTAAAATGATTTAAAAAACCATGAAGTGGACAATCCCCAAAATATTATTACTAATGAAAGTCACAAGATGACAAAAAGGTATTTAAGATTTACTGAGAATGGGTCCAGCACAGCAATCAATTAACTGAGCAGAGATGATGTTCCTCTGATCTCAGAAAAAAAGGTAGTAATGGGAAGAAACCAGCTACTAAAAGTTAGGGAAAAAATTATATAACAGGGAGAACGCACTAATGGAAATAAATAAAAATGGATCTAAATAAAAAGGAGTGAAACAAGTAAGAAGAGAAACAAGAGAGAAGAAATAAACAAGAAGAAAAAGGAAAAAATTATATATAACTGATAATTTCATAAAAAAACTATGCTAGTATTTTACCAAAATGATCAATTTTGAAGGAGAGGCATTATGTTACAATACAAAAAGCTACACCAATACCAGGGAAAAAACGATGAATCAACTATATAAAATGTTAAACTAATGAAAATAAAATGACTATGACACGACAAACGACTATGACCCAACCCAAGTGATTGACCAAATAAAATAAAATCAAATGAGAAGGTAAATGAAAAGGAAACAAACAAAGTATAAATGAAATAAAATGAGAAGAAATGAAAAGACACAAACGAATAATATAGAACAGAAAAGGAGAAATGTTACACTCAAATAAAGTAATGAAAAAGAAACCAATAAATAATAAATGTAAATAATAATTATTAGTATCGACTAATTAATCAATGTAAATGATAATTATTAAAATCCAATAAAGTAATGACAAACTAAAGTACACTAACCAAGTAAATAGAGAGTAAATGTGATAAATAACTCTATAATGATATGAAACTTGTTAACAGTATAACTAACCATTGTGAAGTGAGAGATGGATAGATAGTGAACATGATTAAGTGAGAAAGAGAATTTAATGTTAGGGAATACCCACTAGTAACACTTAAATACTATAAAAAGTGCAAAGTGGCAGTGTAAAACCCCCAAAATAAATAGAAACCCTATTGATAGGTATAGACACCTAAAAACCAGTGATAAACACTAAAGGTTAATGGTGAGAAGTGATAGAAAATAAGAATATTGTTGTTATTAGGATTAAGAATAATTGTAGATTAGGAATACAATAGTATTCAGGGGAAAATCCCATGAAGAGTCAAAGTGTTAGTGTTAGCATGGTTAGATAGTAGAGTTTAGAAAAGAAAAAATGTGGTAAAGAATATAAATGCAAAATCAATAAACATCCTATGTTCAAAGGGATAGTTAATTAGATAAAGTAAATTGTGTGATGATGATTGTCACCAAAAATAAATAAGAATAAACAAAATGTAAACAAGAGTAGCATAATAACTGTTAAAGATTTGTTCAATTGAGTTTATGAAAAGGAATATGGCTGAAGGAATTATACAGACCATAAACCTATATGTTATGTTATATTTTATAGAGAATAGTAAATAATAGACAAATTATAAACAATAGCAGTATACATAAGAAAAAAGATAAATTCATACAAACCTAATAATACTGGAAAAGCAATTAGAAAATAATAGACAAACCATAATATGTAAAATAAGGAGAGCATACAATTATTATTAAACAACCCAAATCAATTCAAAAAGTAAACAAATCATTTGTAACACAAAACAAAACAAGTATAAGGGTAAAATAATATTTAATTTGTATAAAATAAGAAAATATAGTCAATTACTACCTAGGCCTATGAAATGCCTAACTGTATAAAACCAAACACTACAAATTGTAAGAAATTAACTATGATATTAGCAAATCCAAGGCAAGTAACTAGTCAATGATAATTAATGAATCATATTAAGAGATAAATGTTAAATTAAGAACATAAAATAAGAAAGAAATGTAATTAGATAATTTTAACATAATTGTCAAAACATTAATACCCAAGCAAACCCAGCTTTGAGGGATGACAAAATGATCTTTGAAAGAAAATATGAACAGTTGTGATAATATCTCATATATAGATAAGAAGACAGAAGAATAATAACAATCAGAAGATATTTAGTCATTTTGAATAAAAATTCAAATATTATAACAATGGGCTTAAGTCATGAATAGTCAATGAGAGACAGCCCGTTACCATAACAACAGAACGTTATTTATTAATATTCCGTTAGAAACTGTTAGACCATTATTGAAGCTCGAGACGAAGAGACGCCAAGCTGTAAATGACTCAAATTTTAATTTACAACAAGGAAAGGTAATCCAAATTTAATAAAATGAACAAGTAAGAAGACAAGAGAAGAACTAGGCCATCCAACTGATGCCAAAGACCAGATTATTGAATTCTAAATTAATAAATTTCAATCAACTCATACGAAAAAGACGCCAGGCGTAATTACATTCCCAAATGATGGAAGACTGATGACTAACGATGACCCAACCTATTTCAACTGAATGACATTACACCTTAATTCAACTGATTGATAAGTATTGCTGAATTACCCGAATTTATGGAATAAATTCTTTCCAATTTTTTCTCACAACACTTTTAACTCTCACTATAAACTGATGATATAATTTCTTTCAAAGATTAATTAAAAATAAAACACTAAACTTATACGAAACTAGATAATAACCTGTATAAAAATTACGAACTTTTGACATACACTTTTCAACACTTCAGGAACAAATTGTAATAACACCTTATAGCATATAAGTACCAGTAATGTAAGGTAGTGTACTTTATTGTAATCAAATTAATATTTTTTCGTAAACCAAAAGAATCCAGATTCATGAACGAAATTGAAAAAATAAACATTCAGTAGACGCCATGTCTGACTAACTAAATCGTTCAAAATCAATTTCGCCAAGCCTTGAGATAAAATTGTCTTTTACTGTTGGAGCAAATTTGTTTAATAACAAAGTATAATTTTGTATAATACTGAATAAATACTAATCACAATTTAATAAACTAGTACAGAGTTGTAACCACTGTTCTTTATTTCATAGGAAAGTGCATTATATGATTTGTGTATTTTAGCGACTAGCAAGGTGACGGTAAGCGTTCACGTCGGAAACTCGGCGAACTAACAGCTAGATTCAGAAATTCGCACATGGCGGGAGTAATTTGAACTCACCATACCGTCATAGAATGAACGCACAATCGTCCTATTCTTTTTAATTGTTTTCAGATTAAACAATTTGGCGCCACCCGGGAAATATAAACACATATTTAAAAAACAGGTAAGGTTCCCACTCGCGTGTACTGGTAATTTGAGAGATCACTACGGACATCGTCAGTGTAAACATAAAGTAATGACCACAACGTGTGAGGCGAACGCACGATACACATACACTTTTTCAGAGATGATAAGAATCTCTTCGTTACAAATTGGTGACCAACTAGTGTGGCTAGAAATAAAAAACTAGCGGCGGTTGCAAAAAAGACGAAAAAGATGAAACAGAAAGATATGCCATAACAACAAACGAAGATGCCCAAACAACAGAAACAATTGAGCTACGCAGAATGGATGACAGGGTTATTTAAAAAATTCAGCAAGGAGAAGGAGTATATCAAGAAAAACATCACTGATCATGAACGAGCACAGATGAGTCGTGCAAATGTAGTGGGAACACCAAATGACAAAATGACATTGAGAGATATTTATGATGAAATGTGGGAGCTAGACACCAAGTATAATAAAGAAGAGGCTATCGGGACAACCCACGACATTAACAATAAGAAGGTGGAGAAAATGACTAATAATGATTGGAAGAGATGGTACAATAATGAAACACAAATGAAAAACGAAAGAATGGGAGTATACGCACCAGTGACAGAGGAATATACACAGGAGGAGTATGAACAAATGAGACAATTAATAAGAAAACCAGTGAAACCAATACAAACGGAAAATGCAGAATTAAAGGAATGGATAAGGGTGATGTTTGAACTATCCAGAGAAGATATTTGTAATTGGAGGAAAGAACATAATAGATTATTAATAGAAGAGTTCAAGGAAATACCAAATAATAAAAACATGGAACAACCAAATACTCAAATAGAAGAAGTAACAGTCGGCTACCAACCAGAGAAACCAACTCAATCAGTGGACCCAAACTTCCAGGAAATGATAAGGATTATGAAAGAAACGTTTGAACAACACAGGAAAGAGATGAGAGAAATTTTTCATAATAACACGGAAGAATTATGCCAGAAAATAGACAATAGGAATAAGACAACAGAAGAGATACCAAAAGGTAAAAACATTGAACATTCGAATCAGGAAAAAGAAGATAAGGGAATGAAGGAAATAGAAATTAAAGAAGAACCAAGTACATTGTTACCTGAAAATAAAAATAACAAGAACAAAGAGAATACCCAAACCTTGGAAATGAAGACTAAGAAAATGCATCAAAGAAAACTAATCAATACCAGAGAAGAATTGGAGATGAAGAATGGACTAATTAATGTGTTTAATTTACCAATGACCGACCATACTGAAATAATGAATTTTATGGAATGTAGGAGAACTCTGAAGGAAATTCTAGAAGGTGTTAACAATCAACCAGCGAATAAAAACTTCAGCAAACCTATCTTTAAATGGAAAATACCAAAAATTGAAGGGCCTCACAACAAAACAGTGTATAACGAATTACGAAAGTTTATAAGAAAATGGAAGTTACCAGAAATAGAAATAAAAACTCAGTGATAACATTAATGAGGGAGGTACAATAACTTCATTGATTAAGAAACAACATAATCAAGTGATTGAGGTAGGCATTGATACTAATGAACACATAGTATTAGAAGAATTGTGGTACGAGGTAGAAGAGACCTATTTCACAAGGATGGAAATAGTTCTACACACCAAGGTTATCCGAACCACAAGTGCAGAGGAAACGATGGACCATGGGTAAACTAAGTACTGATAAACACCGAGAAATGGGACTGATTTTCGGATTACCGACTAAGCATACCAGTGGAAAGGAAAAGAGAAAGTGAATTACAAAATTCAAAAAAAATGTAAAATCAACTTGCAATAATATTTAGATAACATATGAGGTAAAATATAAAATAAAGGAATAAATTACAAAAATTCCTAAATAGTAAGAACAACAAACTTACTATAATATTTCAAAAAATATATAAGACAAGACAAAATAAACAAATAAAGTGAAAACAAGAATTAATAACATAAGAGAATTAGAAAGGAGACCAATTAAAATAAACAAAAATAAAACCAAGCAAGAACTGCTACGACAAATATATAAAATTAAAAGAATATAGAATATTCAAAGAAAAAGAAAGAAAAAAAGGAAGTGGTACAAGAAAAAGAAATAGAAATAATGTATAAAGCAAGTATACAGCAAGTGGCTAAAGCAAAATAATGGTAATCAACAAAGAAGAAGAAAAGAAAAGATGTCTAAAATAATTAAAATGATCACAAGAAAAAAAGGAAAAACAAACTAATTAAAAGTGAGAAATAATGAAATTAACAACTAAATAAATAAAAACAATCAACTGTGTGAGTAGATAACAGAATATAGCAAAGGTACAGCGGAAGAAAGAATGAGTAAAAGGCTAAAATGATTTAAAAAACCATGAAGTGGACAATCCCCAAAATATTATTACTAATGAAAGTCACAAGATGACAAAAAGGTATTTAAGATTTACTGAGAATGGGTCCAGCACAGCAATCAATTAACTGAGCAGAGATGATGTTCCTCTGATCTCAGAAAAAAAGGTAGTAATGGGAAGAAACCAGCTACTAAAAGTTAGGGAAAAAATTATATAACAGGGAGAACGCACTAATGGAAATAAATAAAAATGGATCTAAATAAAAAGGAGTGAAACAAGTAAGAAGAGAAACAAGAAAGAAGAAATAAACAAGAAGAAAAAGGAAAAAATTATATATAACTGATAATTTCATAAAAAAACTATGCTAGTATTTTACCAAAATGATCAATTTTGAAGGAGAGGCATTATGTTACAATACAAAAAGCTACACCAATACCAGGGAAAAAACGATGAATCAACTATATAAAATGTTAAACTAATGAAAATAAAATGACTATGACACGACAAACGACTATGACCCAACCCAAGTGATTGACCAAATAAAATAAAATCAAATGAGAAGGTAAATGAAAAGGAAACAAACAAAGTATAAATGAAATAAAATGAGAAGAAATGAAAAGACACAAACGAATAATATAGAACAGAAAAGGAGAAATGTTACACTCAAATAAAGTAATGAAAAAGAAACCAATAAATAATAAATGTAAATGATAATTATTAGTATCGACTAATTAATCAATGTAAATGATAATTATTAAAATCCAATAAAGTAATGACAAACTAAAGTACACTAACCAAGTAAATAGAGAGTAAATGTTATAAATAACTCTATAATGATATGAAACTTGTTAACAGTATAACTAACCATTGTGAAGTGAGAGATGGATAGATAGTGAACATGATTAAGTGAGAAAGAGAATTTAATGTTAGGGAATACCCACTAGTAACACTTAAATACTATAAAAAGTGCAAAGTGGCAGTGTAAAACCCCCAAAATAAATAGAAACCCTATTGATAGGTATAGACACCTAAAAACCAGTGATAAACACTAAAGGTTAATGGTGAGAAGTGATAGAAAATAAGAATATTGTTGTTATTAGGATTAAGAATAATTGTAGATTAGGAATACAATAGTATTCAGGGAAAAATCCATGAAGAGTCAAAGTGTTAGTGTTAGCATGGTTAGATAGTAGAGTTTAGAAAAGAAAAAATGTGGTAAAGAATATAAATGCAAAATCAATAAACATCCTATGTTCAAAGGGATAGTTAATTAGATAAAGTAAATTGTGTGATGATGATTGTCACCAAAAATAAATAAGAATAAACAAACTGTAAACAAGAGTAGCATAATAACTGTTAAAGATTTGTTCAATTGAGTTTATGAAAAGGAATATGGCTGAAGGAATTATACAGACCATAAACCTAAATGTTATGTTATATTTTATAGAGAATAGTAAATAATAGATAAATTATAAACAATAGCAATATAGAAAAGAAAAAAGATAAATTCATACAAACCTAATAATACTGGAAAAGCAATTAGAAAATAATAGACAAACCATAATATGTAAAATAAGGAGAGCATACAATTATTATTAAACAACCCAAATCAATTCAAAAAGTAAACAAATCATTTGTAACACAAAACAAAACAGGTATAAGGCTAAAATAATATTTAATTTGTATTAAATAAGAAAATAAATTCAATTACTACCTAGGCCTATGAAATGCCTAACTGTATAAAACCAAACACTACAAATTGTAAGAAATTAACTATGATATTAGCAAATCCAAGGCAAGTAACTAGTCAATGATAATTAATGAATCATATTAAGAGATAAATGTTAAATTAAGAACATAAAATAAGAAACAAATGTAATTAGATAATATCAACATAATTGTCAAAACATTAATACCCAAGCAAACCCAGCTTTGAGGGATGACAAAATGATCTTTGAAAGAAAATACGAACAGTTGTGATAATATCTCATATATAGATAAGAAGACAGAAGAATAATAACAATCAGAAGATATTTAGTCATTTTGAATAAAAATTCAAATATTATAACAATGGGCTTAAGTCATGAAATAGCCAATGAGAGACAGCCCGTTACCATAACAACAGAAAGTTATTTATTAATATTCCATTAGAAACTGTTAGACCATTATTGAAGCTCGAGACGAAGAGACGCCAAGCTGTAAATGACTCAAATTTTAAATTACAACAAGGAAAAGTAATCCAAATTTAATAAAATGAACAAGTAAGAAGACAAGAGAAGAACTAGGCCATCCAACTGATGCCAAAGACCAGATTATTGAATTCTAAATTAATAAATTTCAATCAACTCATACGAAAAAGACGCCAGGCGTAATTACGTTCCCAAATGATGGAAGACTGATGACTAACGATGACCCAACCTATTTCAACTGAATGACATTACACCTTAATTCAACTGATTGATAAGTATTGCTGAATTACCCGAATTTATGGAATAAATTCTTTCCAATTTTTTCTCACAACACTTTTAACTCTCACTATAAACTGATGATATAATTTCTTTCAAAGATTAATTAAAAATAAAACACTAAACTTATACGAAACTAGATAATAACCTGTATAAAAATTACGAACTTTTGACATACACTTTTCAACACTTCAGGAACAAATTGTAATAACACCTTATAGCATATAAGTACCAGTAATGTAAGGTAGTGTACTTTATTGTAATCAAATTAATATTTTTTCGTAAACCAAAAGAATCCAGATTCATGAACGAAATTGAAAAAATAAACATTCAGTAGACGCCATGTCTGACTAACTAAATCGTTCAAAATCAATTTCGCCAAGCCTTGAGATAAAATTGTCTTTTACTGTCGGAGCTAATTTGTTTAATAACAAAGTATAATTTTGTATAATACTGAATAAATACTAATCACAATTTAATAAACTAGTACAGAGTTGTAACCACTGTTCTTTATTTCATAGGAAAGTGCATTATATGATTTGTGTATTTTAGCGACTAGCAAGGTGACGGTAAGCGTTCACGTCGGAAACTCGGCGAACTAACAGCTAGATTCAGAAATTCGCACATGGCGGGAGTAATTTGAACTCACCATACCGTCATAGAATGAACGCACAATCGTCCTATTCTTTTTAATTGTTTTCAGATTAAACAATTTGGCGCCACCCGGGAAATATAGACACATATTTAAAAAACAGGTAAGGTTCCCACTCGCGTGTACTGGTAATTTGAGAGATCACTACGGACATCGTCAGTGTAAACATAA
This sequence comes from Magicicada septendecula, assembly GCA_034769895.1. Classification (NCBI taxonomy): domain Eukaryota; kingdom Metazoa; phylum Arthropoda; class Insecta; order Hemiptera; family Cicadidae; genus Magicicada; species Magicicada septendecula. The sequence goes on from CM068367.1 coordinate 775,957,611, forward strand.
AGTAATGACCACAACGTGTGAGGCGAACGCACGATACACATACACTTTTTCAGAGATGATAAGAATCTCTTCGTTACAAATTGGTGACCAACTAGTGTGGCTAGAAATAAAAAACTAGCGGCGGTTGCAAAAAAGACGAAAAAGATGAAACAGAAAGATATGCCATAACAACAAACGAAGATGCCCAAACAACAGAAACAATTGAGCTACGCAGAATGGATGACAGGGTTATTTAAAAAATTCAGCAAGGAGAAGGAGTATATCAAGAAAAACATCACTGATCATGAACGAGCACAGATGAGTCGTGCAAATGTAGTGGGAACACCAAATGACAAAATGACATTGAGAGATATTTATGATGAAATGTGGGAGCTAGACACCAAGTATAATAAAGAAGAGGCTATCGGGACAACCCACGACATTAACAATAAGAAGGTGGAGAAAATGACTAATAATGATTGGAAGAGATGGTACAATAATGAAACACAAATGAAAAACGAAAGAATGGGAGTATACGCACCAGTGACAGAGGAATATACACAGGAGGAGTATGAACAAATGAGACAATTAATAAGAAAACCAGTGAAACCAATACAAACGGAAAATGCAGAATTAAAGGAATGGATAAGGGTGATGTTTGAACTATCCAGAGAAGATATTTGTAATTGGAGGAAAGAACATAATAGATTATTAATAGAAGAGTTCAAGGAAATACCAAATAATAAAAACATGGAACAACCAAATACTCAAATAGAAGAAGTAACAGTCGGCTACCAACCAAAGAAACCAACTCAATCAGTGGACCCAAACTTCCAGGAAATGATAAGGATTATGAAAGAAACGTTTGAACAACACAGGAAAGAGATGAGAGAAATTTTTCATAATAACACGGAAGAATTATGCCAGAAAATAGACAATAGGAATAAGACAACAGAAGAGATACCAAAAGGTAAAAACATTGAACATTCGAATCAGGAAAAAGAAGATAAGGGAATGAAGGAAATAGAAATTAAAGAAGAACCAAGTACATTGTTACCTGAAAATAAAAATAACAAGAACAAAGAGAATACCCAAACCTTGGAAATGAAGACTAAGAAAATGCATCAAAGAAAACTAATCAATACCAGAGAAGAATTGGAGATGAAGAATGGACTAATTAATGTGTTTAATTTACCAATGACCGACCATACTGAAATAATGAATTTTATGGAATGTAGGAGAACTCTGAAGGAAATTCTAGAAGGTGTTAACAATCAACCAGCGAATAAAAACTTCAGCAAACCTATCTTTAAATGGAAAATACCAAAAATTGAAGGGCCTCACAACAAAACAGTGTATAACGAATTACGAAAGTTTATAAGAAAATGGAAGTTACCAGAAATAGAAATAAAAACTCAGTGATAACATTAATGAGGGAGGTACAATAACTTCATTGATTAAGAAACAACATAATCAAGTGATTGAGGTAGGCATTGATACTAATGAACACATAGTATTAGAAGAATTGTGGTACGAGGTAGAAGAGACCTATTTCACAAGGATGGAAATAGTTCTACACACCAAGGTTATCCGAACCACAAGTGCAGAGGAAACGATGGACCATGGGTAAACTAAGTACTGATGAACACCGAGAAATGGGACTGATTTTCGGATTACCGACTAAGCATACCAGTGGAAAAGAAAAGAGAAAGTGAATTACAAAATTCAAAAAAAATGTAAGATCAACTTACAATAATATTTAGATAACATATGAGGTAAAATATAAAATAAAGGAATAAATTACAAAAATTCCTAAATAGTAAGAACAACAAACTTACTATAATATTTCAAAAAATATATAAGACAAGACAAAATAAACAAATAAAGTGAAAACAAGAATTAATAACATAAGAGAATTAGAAAGGAGACCAATTAAAATAAACAAAAATAAAACCAAGCAAGAACTGCTAAGACAAATATATAAAATTAAAAGAATATAGAATATTCAAAGAAAAAGAAAGAAAAAAAGGAAGTGGTACAAGAAAAAGAAATAGAAATAATGTATAAAGCAAGTATACAGCAAGTGGCTAAAGCAAAATAATGGTAATCAACAAAGAAGAAGAAAAGAAAAGATGTCTAAAATAATTAAAATGATCACAAGAAAAAAAGGAAAAACAAACTAATTAAAAGTGAGAAATAATGAAATTAACAACTAAATAAATAAAAACAATCAACTGTGTGAGTAGACAACAGAATATAGCAAAGGTACAGCGGAAGAAAGAATGAGTAAAAGGCTAAAATGATTTAAAAAACCATGAAGTGGACAATCCCCAAAATATTATTACTAATGAAAGTCACAAGATGACAAAAAGGTATTTAAGATTTACTGAGAATGGGTCCAGCACAGCAATCAATTAACTGAGCAGAGATGATGTTCCTCTGATCTCAGAAAAAAAGGTAGTAATGGGAAGAAACCAGCTACTAAAAGTTAGGGAAAAAATTATATAACAGGGAGAACGCACTAATGGAAATAAATAAAAATGGATCTAAATAAAAAGGAGTGAAACAAGTAAGAAGAGAAACAAGAGAGAAGAAATAAACAAGAAGAAAAAGGAAAAAATTATATATAACTGATAATTTCATAAAAAAACTATGCTAGTATTTTACCAAAATGATCAATTTTGAAGGAGAGGCATTATGTTACAATACAAAAAGCTACACCAATACCAGGGAAAAAACGATGAATCAACTATATAAAATGTTAAACTAATGAAAATAAAATGACTATGACACGACAAACGACTATGACCCAACCCAAGTGATTGACCAAATAAAATAAAATCAAATGAGAAGGTAAATGAAAAGGAAACAAACAAAGTATAAATGAAATAAAATGAGAAGAAATGAAAAGACACAAACGAATAATATAGAACAGAAAAGGAGAAATGTTACACTCAAATAAAGTAATGAAAAAGAAACCAATAAATAATAAATGTAAATGATAATTATTAGTATCGACTAATTAATCAATGTAAATGATAATTATTAAAATCCAATAAAGTAATGACAAACTAAAGTACACTAACCAAGTAAATAGAGAGTAAATGTTATAAATAACTCTATAATGATATGAAACTTGTTAACAGTATAACTAACCATTGTGAAGTGAGAGATGGATAGATAGTGAACATGATTAAGTGAGAAAGAGAATTTAATGTTAGGGAATACCCACTAGTAACACTTAAATACTATAAAAAGTGCAAAGTGGCAGTGTAAAACCCCCAAAATAAATAGAAACCCTATTGATAGGTATAGACACCTAAAAACCAGTGATAAACACTAAAGGTTAATGGTGAGAAGTGATAGAAAATAAGAATATTGTTGTTATTAGGATTAAGAATAATTGTAGATTAGGAATACAATAGTATTCAGGGAAAAATCCCATGAAGAGTCAAAGTGTTAGTGTTAGCATGGTTAGATAGTAGAGTTTAGAAAAGAAAAAATGTGGTAAAGAATATAAATGCAAAATCAATAAACATCCTATGTTCAAAGGGATAGTTAATTAGATAAAGTAAATTGTGTGATGATGATTGTCACCAAAAATAAATAAGAATAAACAAAATGTAAACAAGAGTAGCATAATAACTGTTAAAGATTTGTTCAATTGAGTTTATGAAAAGGAATATGGCTGAAGGAATTATACAGACCATAAACCTATATGTTGTGTTATATTTTATAGAGAATAGTAAATAATAGACAAATTATAAACAATAGCAGTATACATAAGAAAAAAGATAAATTCATACAAACCTAATAATACTGGAAAAGCAATTAGAAAATAATAGACAAACCATAATATGTAAAATAAGGAGAGCATACAATTATTATTAAACAACCCAAATCAATTCAAAAAGTAAACAAATCATTTGTAACACAAAACAAAACAAGTATAAGGGTAAAATAATATTTAATTTGTATAAAATAAGAAAATATAGTCAATTACTACCTAGGCCTATGAAATGCCTAACTGTATAAAACCAAACACTACAAATTGTAAGAAATTAACTATGATATTAGCAAATCCAAGGCAAGTAACTAGTCAATGATAATTAATGAATCATATTAAGAGATAAATGTTAAATTAAGAACATAAAATAAGAAAGAAATGTAATTAGATAATTTTAACATAATTGTCAAAACATTAATACCCAAGCAAACCCAGCTTTGAGGGATGTCAAAATGATCTTTGAAAGAAAATATGAACAGTTGTGATAATATCTCATATATAGATAAGAAGACAGAAGAATAATAACAATCAGAAGATATTTAGTCATTTTGAATAAAAATTCAAATATTAAACAATGGGCTTAACTCATGAATAGCCAATGAGAGACAGCCCGTTACCATAACAACAGAACGTTATTTATTAATATTCCGTTAGAAACTGTTAGACCATTATTGAAGCTCGAGACGAAGAGACGCCAAGCTGTAAATGACTCAAATTTTAATTTACAACAAGGAAAAGTAATCCAAATTTAATAAAATGAACAAGTAAGAAGACAAGAGAAGAACTAGGCCATCCAACTGATGCCAAAGACCAGATTATTGAATTCTAAATTAATAAATTTCAATCAACTCATACGAAAAAGACGCCAGGCGTAATTACATTCCCAAATGATGGAAGACTGATGACTAACAATGACCCAACCTATTTCAACTGAATGACATTACACCTTAATTCAACTGATTGATAAGTATTGCTGAATTACCCGAATTTATGGAATAAATTCTTTCCAATTTTTTCTCACAACACTTTTAACTCTCACTATAAACTGATGATATAATTTCTTTCAAAGATTAATTAAAAATAAAACACTAAACTTATACGAAACTAGATAATAACCTGTATAAAAATTACGAACTTTTGACATACACTTTTCAACACTTCAGGAACAAATTGTAATAACACCTTATAGCATATAAGTACCAGTAATGTAAGGTAGTGTACTTTATTGTAATCAAATTAATATTTTTTCGTAAACCAAAAGAATCCAGATTCATGAACGAAATTGAAAAAATAAACATTCAGTAGACGCCATGTCTGACTAACTAAATCGTTCAAAATCTATTTCGCCAAGCCTTGAGATAAAATTGTCTTTTACTGTCGGAGCAAATTTGTTTAATAACAAAGTATAATTTTGTATAATACTGAATAAATACTAATCACAATTTAATAAACTAGTACAGAGTTGTAACCACTGTTCTTTATTTCATAGGAAAGTGCATTATATGATTTGTGTATTTTAGCGACTAGCAAGGTGACGGTAAGCGTTCACGTCGGAAACTCGGCGAACTAACAGCTAGATTCAGAAATTCGCACATGGCGGGAGTAATTTGAACTCACCATACCGTCATAGAATGAACGCACAATCGTCCTATTCTTTTTAATTGTTTTCAGATTAAACAATTTGGCGCCACCCGGGAAATATAAACACATATTTAAAAAACAGGTAAGGTTCCCACTCGCGTGTACTGGTAATTTGAGAGATCACTACGGACATCGTCAGTGTAAACATAAAGTAATGACCACAACGTGTGAGGCGAACGCACGATACACATACACTTTTTCAGAGATGATAAGAATCTCTTCGTTACAAATTGGTGACCAACTAGTGTGGCTAGAAATAAAAAACTAGCGGCGGTTGCAAAAAAGACGAAAAAGATGAAACAGAAAGATATGCCATAACAACAAACGAAGATGCCCAAACAACAGAAACAATTGAGCTACGCAGAATGGATGACAGGGTTATTTAAAAAATTCAGCAAGGAGAAGGAGTATATCAAGAAAAACATCACTGATCATGAACGAGCACAGATGAGTCGTGCAAATGTAGTGGGAACACCAAATGACAAAATGACATTGAGAGATATTTATGATGAAATGTGGGAGCTAGACACCAAGTATAATAAAGAAGAGGCTATCGGGACAACCCACGACATTAACAATAAGAAGGTGGAGAAAATGACTAATAATGATTGGAAGAGATGGTACAATAATGAAACACAAATGAAAAACGAAAGAATGGGAGTATACGCACCAGTGACAGAGGAATATACACAGGAGGAGTATGAACAAATGAGACAATTAATAAGAAAACCAGTGAAACCAATACAAACGGAAAATGCAGAATTAAAGGAATGGATAAGGGTGATGTTTGAACTATCCAGAGAAGATATTTGTAATTGGAGGAAAGAACATAATAGATTATTAATAGAAGAGTTCAAGGAAATACCAAATAATAAAAACATGGAACAACCAAATACTCAAATAGAAGAAGTAACAGTCGGCTACCAACCAAAGAAACCAACTCAATCAGTGGACCCAAACTTCCAGGAAATGATAAGGATTATGAAAGAAACGTTTGAACAACACAGGAAAGAGATGAGAGAAATTTTTCATAATAACACGGAAGAATTATGCCAGAAAATAGACAATAGGAATAAGACAACAGAAGAGATACCAAAAGGTAAAAACATTGAACATTCGAATCAGGAAAAAGAAGATAAGGGAATGAAGGAAATAGAAATTAAAGAAGAACCAAGTACATTGTTACCTGAAAATAAAAATAACAAGAACAAAGAGAATACCCAAACCTTGGAAATGAAGACTAAGAAAATGCATCAAAGAAAACTAATCAATACCAGAGAAGAATTGGAGATGAAGAATGGACTAATTAATGTGTTTAATTTACCAATGACCGACCATACTGAAATAATGAATTTTATGGAATGTAGGAGAACTCTGAAGGAAATTCTAGAAGGTGTTAACAATCAACCAGCGAATAAAAACTTCAGCAAACCTATCTTTAAATGGAAAATACCAAAAATTGAAGGGCCTCACAACAAAACAGTGTATAACGAATTACGAAAGTTTATAAGAAAATGGAAGTTACCAGAAATAGAAATAAAAACTCAGTGATAACATTAATGAGGGAGGTACAATAACTTCATTGATTAAGAAACAACATAATCAAGTGATTGAGGTAGGCATTGATACTAATGAACACATAGTATTAGAAGAATTGTGGTACGAGGTAGAAGAGACCTATTTCACAAGGATGGAAATAGTTCTACACACCAAGGTTATCCGAACCACAAGTGCAGAGGAAACGATGGACCATGGGTAAACTAAGTACTGATGAACACCGAGAAATGGGACTGATTTTCGGATTACCGACTAAGCATACCAGTGGAAAAGAAAAGAGAAAGTGAATTACAAAATTCAAAAAAAATGTAAGATCAACTTACAATAATATTTAGATAACATATGAGGTAAAATATAAAATAAAGGAATAAATTACAAAAATTCCTAAATAGTAAGAACAACAAACTTACTATAATATTTCAAAAAATATATAAGACAAGACAAAATAAACAAATAAAGTGAAAACAAGAATTAATAACATAAGAGAATTAGAAAGGAGACCAATTAAAATAAACAAAAATAAAACCAAGCAAGAACTGCTAAGACAAATATATAAAATTAAAAGAATATAGAATATTCAAAGAAAAAGAAAGAAAAAAAGGAAGTGGTACAAGAAAAAGAAATAGAAATAATGTATAAAGCAAGTATACAGCAAGTGGCTAAAGCAAAATAATGGTAATCAACAAAGAAGAAGAAAAGAAAAGATGTCTAAAATAATTAAAATGATCACAAGAAAAAAAGGAAAAACAAACTAATTAAAAGTGAGAAATAATGAAATTAACAACTAAATAAATAAAAACAATCAACTGTGTGAGTAGACAACAGAATATAGCAAAGGTACAGCGGAAGAAAGAATGAGTAAAAGGCTAAAATGATTTAAAAAACCATGAAGTGGACAATCCCCAAAATATTATTACTAATGAAAGTCACAAGATGACAAAAAGGTATTTAAGATTTACTGAGAATGGGTCCAGCACAGCAATCAATTAACTGAGCAGAGATGATGTTCCTCTGATCTCAGAAAAAAAGGTAGTAATGGGAAGAAACCAGCTACTAAAAGTTAGGGAAAAAATTATATAACAGGGAGAACGCACTAATGGAAATAAATAAAAATGGATCTAAATAAAAAGGAGTGAAACAAGTAAGAAGAGAAACAAGAGAGAAGAAATAAACAAGAAGAAAAAGGAAAAAATTATATATAACTGATAATTTCATAAAAAAACTATGCTAGTATTTTACCAAAATGATCAATTTTGAAGGAGAGGCATTATGTTACAATACAAAAAGCTACACCAATACCAGGGAAAAAACGATGAATCAACTATATAAAATGTTAAACTAATGAAAATAAAATGACTATGACACGACAAACGACTATGACCCAACCCAAGTGATTGACCAAATAAAATAAAATCAAATGAGAAGGTAAATGAAAAGGAAACAAACAAAGTATAAATGAAATAAAATGAGAAGAAATGAAAAGACACAAATGAATAATATAGAACAGAAAAGGAGAAATGTTACACTCAAATAAAGTAATGAAAAAGAAACCAATAAATAATAAATGTAAATAATAATTATTAGTATCGACTAATTAATCAATGTAAATGATAATTATTAAAATCCAATAAAGTAATGACAAACTAAAGTACACTAACCAAGTAAATAGAGAGTAAATGTTATAAATAACTCTATAATGATATGAAACTTGTTAACAGTATAACTAACCATTGTGAAGTGAGAGATGGATAGATAGTGAACATGATTAAGTGAGAAAGAGAATTTAATGTTAGGGAATACCCACTAGTAACACTTAAATACTATAAAAAGTGCAAAGTGGCAGTGTAAAACCCCCAAAATAAATAGAAACCCTATTGATAGGTATAGACACCTAAAAACCAGTGATAAACACTAAAGGTTAATGGTGAGAAGTGATAGAAAATAAGAATATTGTTGTTATTAGGATTAAGAATAATTGTAGATTAGGAATACAATAGTATTCAGGGAAAAATCCCATGAAGAGTCAAAGTGTTAGTGTTAGCATGGTTAGATAGTAGAGTTTAGAAAAGAAAAAATGTGGTAAAGAATATAAATGCAAAATCAATAAACATCCTATGTTCAAAGGGATAGTTAATTAGATAAAGTAAATTGTGTGATGATGATTGTCACCAAAAATAAATAAGAATAAACAAAATGTAAACAAGAGTAGCATAATAACTGTTAAAGATTTGTTCAATTGAGTTTATGAAAAGGAATATGGCTGAAGGAATTATACAGACCATAAACCTATATGTTGTGTTATATTTTATAGAGAATAGTAAATAATAGACAAATTATAAACAATAGCAGTATACATAAGAAAAAAGATAAATTCATACAAACCTAATAATACTGGAAAAGCAATTAGAAAATAATAGACAAACCATAATATGTAAAATAAGGAGAGCATACAATTATTATTAAACAACCCAAATCAATTCAAAAAGTAAACAAATCATTTGTAACACAAAACAAAACAAGTATAAGGGTAAAATAATATTTAATTTGTATAAAATAAGAAAATATAGTCAATTACTACCTAGGCCTATGAAATGCCTAACTGTATAAAACCAAACACTACAAATTGTAAGAAATTAACTATGATATTAGCAAATCCAAGGCAAGTAACTAGTCAATGATAATTAATGAATCATATTAAGAGATAAATGTTAAATTAAGAACATAAAATAAGAAAGAAATGTAATTAGATAATTTTAACATAATTGTCAAAACATTAATACCCAAGCAAACCCAGCTTTGAGGGATGTCAAAATGATCTTTGAAAGAAAATATGAACAGTTGTGATAATATCTCATATATAGATAAGAAGACAGAAGAATAATAACAATCAGAAGATATTTAGTCATTTTGAATAAAAATTCAAATATTATAACAATGGGCTTAACTCATGAATAGCCAATGAGAGACAGCCCGTTACCATAACAACAGAACGTTATTTATTAATATTCCGTTAGAAACTGTTAGACCATTATTGAAGCTCGAGACGAAGAGACGCCAAGCTGTAAATGACTCAAATTTTAATTTACAACAAGGAAAAGTAATCCAAATTTAATAAAATGAACAAGTAAGAAGACAAGAGAAGAACTAGGCCATCCAACTGATGCCAAAGACCAGATTATTGAATTCTAAATTAATAAATTTCAATCAACTCATACGAAAAAGACGCCAGGCGTAATTACATTCCCAAATGATGGAAGACTGATGACTAACAATGACCCAACCTATTTCAACTGAATGACATTACACCTTAATTCAACTGATTGATAAGTATTGCTGAATTACCCGAATTTATGGAATAAATTCTTTCCAATTTTTTCTCACAACACTTTTAACTCTCACTATAAACTGATGATATAATTTCTTTCAAAGATTAATTAAAAATAAAACACTAAACTTATACGAAACTAGATAATAACCTGTATAAAAATTACGAACTTTTGACATACACTTTTCAACACTTCAGGAACAAATTGTAATAACACCTTATAGCATATAAGTACCAGTAATGTAAGGTAGTGTACTTTATTGTAATCAAATTAATATTTTTTCGTAAACCAAAAGAATCCAGATTCATGAACGAAATTGAAAAAATAAACATTCAGTAGACGCCATGTCTGACTAACTAAATCGTTCAAAATCTATTTCGCCAAGCCTTGAGATAAAATTGTCTTTTACTGTCGGAGCAAATTTGTTTAATAACAAAGTATAATTTTGTATAATACTGAATAAATACTAATCACAATTTAATAAACTAGTACAGAGTTGTAACCACTGTTCTTTATTTCATAGGAAAGTGCATTATATGATTTGTGTATTTTAGCGACTAGCAAGGTGACGGTAAGCGTTCACGTCGGAAACTCGGCGAACTAACAGCTAGATTCAGAAATTCGCACATGGCGGGAGTAATTTGAACTCACCATACCGTCATAGAATGAACGCACAATCGTCCTATTCTTTTTAATTGTTTTCAGATTAAACAATTTGGCGCCACCCGGGAAATATAAACACATATTTAAAAAACAGGTAAGGTTCCCACTCGCGTGTACTGGTAATTTGAGAGATCACTACGGACATCGTCAGTGTAAACATAAAGTAATGACCACAACGTGTGAGGCGAACGCACGATACACATACACTTTTTCAGAGATGATAAGAATCTCTTCGTTACAAATTGGTGACCAACTAGTGTGGCTAGAAATAAAAAACTAGCGGCGGTTGCAAAAAAGACGAAAAAGATGAAACAGAAAGATATGCCATAACAACAAACGAAGATGCCCAAACAACAGAAACAATTGAGCTACGCAGAATGGATGACAGGGTTATTTAAAAAATTCAGCAAGGAGAAGGAGTATATCAAGAAAAACATCACTGATCATGAACGAGCACAGATGAGTCGTGCAAATGTAGTGGGAACACCAAATGACAAAATGACATTGAGAGATATTTATGATGAAATGTGGGAGCTAGACACCAAGTATAATAAAGAAGAGGCTATCGGGACAACCCACGACATTAACAATAAGAAGGTGGAGAAAATGACTAATAATGATTGGAAGAGATGGTACAATAATGAAACACAAATGAAAAACGAAAGAATGGGAGTATACGCACCAGTGACAGAGGAATATACACAGGAGGAGTATGAACAAATGAGACAATTAATAAGAAAACCAGTGAAACCAATACAAACGGAAAATGCAGAATTAAAGGAATGGATAAGGGTGATGTTTGAACTATCCAGAGAAGATATTTGTAATTGGAGGAAAGAACATAATAGATTATTAATAGAAGAGTTCAAGGAAATACCAAATAATAAAAACATGGAACAACCAAATACTCAAATAGAAGAAGTAACAGTCGGCTACCAACCAAAGAAACCAACTCAATCAGTGGACCCAAACTTCCAGGAAATGATAAGGATTATGAAAGAAACGTTTGAACAACACAGGAAAGAGATGAGAGAAATTTTTCATAATAACACGGAAGAATTATGCCAGAAAATAGACAATAGGAATAAGACAACAGAAGAGATACCAAAAGGTAAAAACATTGAACATTCGAATCAGGAAAAAGAAGATAAGGGAATGAAGGAAATAGAAATTAAAGAAGAACCAAGTACATTGTTACCTGAAAATAAAAATAACAAGAACAAAGAGAATACCCAAACCTTGGAAATGAAGACTAAGAAAATGCATCAAAGAAAACTAATCAATACCAGAGAAGAATTGGAGATGAAGAATGGACTAATTAATGTGTTTAATTTACCAATGACCGACCATACTGAAATAATGAATTTTATGGAATGTAGGAGAACTCTGAAGGAAATTCTAGAAGGTGTTAACAATCAACCAGCGAATAAAAACTTCAGCAAACCTATCTTTAAATGGAAAATACCAAAAATTGAAGGGCCTCACAACAAAACAGTGTATAACGAATTACGAAAGTTTATAAGAAAATGGAAGTTACCAGAAATAGAAATAAAAACTCAGTGATAACATTAATGAGGGAGGTACAATAACTTCATTGATTAAGAAACAACATAATCAAGTGATTGAGGTAGGCATTGATACTAATGAACACATAGTATTAGAAGAATTGTGGTACGAGGTAGAAGAGACCTATTTCACAAGGATGGAAATAGTTCTACACACCAAGGTTATCCGAACCACAAGTGCAGAGGAAACGATGGACCATGGGTAAACTAAGTACTGATGAACACCGAGAAATGGGACTGATTTTCGGATTACCGACTAAGCATACCAGTGGAAAAGAAAAGAGAAAGTGAATTACAAAATTCAAAAAAAATGTAAGATCAACTTACAATAATATTTAGATAACATATGAGGTAAAATATAAAATAAAGGAATAAATTACAAAAATTCCTAAATAGTAAGAACAACAAACTTACTATAATATTTCAAAAAATATATAAGACAAGACAAAATAAACAAATAAAGTGAAAACAAGAATTAATAACATAAGAGAATTAGAAAGGAGACCAATTAAAATAAACAAAAATAAAACCAAGCAAGAACTGCTAAGACAAATATATAAAATTAAAAGAATATAGAATATTCAAAGAAAAAGAAAGAAAAAAAGGAAGTGGTACAAGAAAAAGAAATAGAAATAATGTATAAAGCAAGTATACAGCAAGTGGCTAAAGCAAAATAATGGTAATCAACAAAGAAGAAGAAAAGAAAAGATGTCTAAAATAATTAAAATGATCACAAGAAAAAAAGGAAAAACAAACTAATTAAAAGTGAGAAATAATGAAATTAACAACTAAATAAATAAAAACAATCAACTGTGTGAGTAGACAACAGAATATAGCAAAGGTACAGCGGAAGAAAGAATGAGTAAAAGGCTAAAATGATTTAAAAAACCATGAAGTGGACAATCCCCAAAATATTATTACTAATGAAAGTCACAAGATGACAAAAAGGTATTTAAGATTTACTGAGAATGGGTCCAGCACAGCAATCAATTAACTGAGCAGAGATGATGTTCCTCTGATCTCAGAAAAAAAGGTAGTAATGGGAAGAAACCAGCTACTAAAAGTTAGGGAAAAAATTATATAACAGGGAGAACGCACTAATGGAAATAAATAAAAATGGATCTAAATAAAAAGGAGTGAAACAAGTAAGAAGAGAAACAAGAGAGAAGAAATAAACAAGAAGAAAAAGGAAAAAATTATATATAACTGATAATTTCATAAAAAAACTATGCTAGTATTTTACCAAAATGATCAATTTTGAAGGAGAGGCATTATGTTACAATACAAAAAGCTACACCAATACCAGGGAAAAAACGATGAATCAACTATATAAAATGTTAAACTAATGAAAATAAAATGACTATGACACGACAAACGACTATGACCCAACCCAAGTGATTGACCAAATAAAATAAAATCAAATGAGAAGGTAAATGAAAAGGAAACAAACAAAGTATAAATGAAATAAAATGAGAAGAAATGAAAAGACACAAACGAATAATATAGAACAGAAAAGGAGAAATGTTACACTCAAATAAAGTAATGAAAAAGAAACCAATAAATAATAAATGTAAATAATAATTATTAGTATCGACTAATTAATCAATGTAAATGATAATTATTAAAATCCAATAAAGTAATGACAAACTAAAGTACACTAACCAAGTAAATAGAGAGTAAATGTTATAAATAACTCTATAATGATATGAAACTTGTTAACAGTATAACTAACCATTGTGAAGTGAGAGATGGATAGATAGTGAACATGATTAAGTGAGAAAGAGAATTTAATGTTAGGGAATACCCACTAGTAACACTTAAATACTATAAAAAGTGCAAAGTGGCAGTGTAAAACCCCCAAAATAAATAGAAACCCTATTGATAGGTATAGACACCTAAAAACCAGTGATAAACACTAAAGGTTAATGGTGAGAAGTGATAGAAAATAAGAATATTGTTGTTATTAGGATTAAGAATAATTGTAGATTAGGAATACAATAGTATTCAGGGGAAAATCCCATGAAGAGTCAAAGTGTTAGTGTTAGCATGGTTAGATAGTAGAGTTTAGAAAAGAAAAAATGTGGTAAAGAATATAAATGCAAAATCAATAAACATCCTATGTTCAAAGGGATAGTTAATTAGATAAAGTAAATTGTGTGATGATGATTGTCACCAAAAATAAATAAGAATAAACAAAATGTAAACAAGAGTAGCATAATAACTGTTAAAGATTTGTTCAATTGAGTTTATGAAAAGGAATATGGCTGAAGGAATTATACAGACCATAAACCTATATGTTGTGTTATATTTTATAGAGAATAGTAAATAATAGACAAATTATAAACAATAGCAGTATACATAAGAAAAAAGATAAATTCATACAAACCTAATAATACTGGAAAAGCAATTAGAAAATAATAGACAAACCATAATATGTAAAATAAGGAGAGCATACAATTATTATTAAACAACCCAAATCAATTCAAAAAGTAAACAAATCATTTGTAACACAAAACAAAACAAGTATAAGGGTAAAATAATATTTAATTTGTATAAAATAAGAAAATATAGTCAATTACTACCTAGGCCTATGAAATGCCTAACTGTATAAAACCAAACACTACAAATTGTAAGAAATTAACTATGATATTAGCAAATCCAAGGCAAGTAACTAGTCAATGATAATTAATGAATCATATTAAGAGATAAATGTTAAATTAAGAACATAAAATAAGAAAGAAATGTAATTAGATAATTTTAACATAATTGTCAAAACATTAATACCCAAGCAAACCCAGCTTTGAGGGATGTCAAAATGATCTTTGAAAGAAAATATGAACAGTTGTGATAATATCTCATATATAGATAAGAAGACAGAAGAATAATAACAATCAGAAGATATTTAGTCATTTTGAATAAAAATTCAAATATTATAACAATGGGCTTAACTCATGAATAGCCAATGAGAGACAGCCCGTTACCATAACAACAGAACGTTATTTATTAATATTCCGTTAGAAACTGTTAGACCATTATTGAAGCTCGAGACGAAGAGACGCCAAGCTGTAAATGACTCAAATTTTAATTTACAACAAGGAAAAGTAATCCAAATTTAATAAAATGAACAAGTAAGAAGACAAGAGAAGAACTAGGCCATCCAACTGATGCCAAAGACCAGATTATTGAATTCTAAATTAATAAATTTCAATCAACTCATACGAAAAAGACGCCAGGCGTAATTACATTCCCAAATGATGGAAGACTGATGACTAACAATGACCCAACCTATTTCAACTGAATGACATTACACCTTAATTCAACTGATTGATAAGTATTGCTGAATTACCCGAATTTATGGAATAAATTCTTTCCAATTTTTTCTCACAACACTTTTAACTCTCACTATAAACTGATGATATAATTTCTTTCAAAGATTAATTAAAAATAAAACACTAAACTTATACGAAACTAGATAATAACCTGTATAAAAATTACGAACTTTTGACATACACTTTTCAACACTTCAGGAACAAATTGTAATAACACCTTATAGCATATAAGTACCAGTAATGTAAGGTAGTGTACTTTATTGTAATCAAATTAATATTTTTTCGTAAACCAAAAGAATCCAGATTCATGAACGAAATTGAAAAAATAAACATTCAGTAGACGCCATGTCTGACTAACTAAATCGTTCAAAATCAATTTCGCCAAGCCTTGAGATAAAATTGTCTTTTACTGTCGGAGAAAATTTGTTTAATAACAAAGTATAATTTTGTATAATACTGAATAAATACTAATCACAATTTAATAAACTAGTACAGAGTTGTAACCACTGTTCTTTATTTCATAGGAAAGTGCATTATATGATTTGTGTATTTTAGCGACTAGCAAGGTGACGGTAAGCGTTCACGTCGGAAACTCGGCGAACTAACAGCTAGATTCAGAAATTCGCACATGGCGGGAGTAATTTGAACTCACCATACCGTCATAGAATGAACGCACAATCGTCCTATTCTTTTTAATTGTTTTCAGATTAAACAATTTGGCGCCACCCGGGAAATATAAACACATATTTAAAAAACAGGTAAGGTTCCCACTCGCGTGTACTGGTAATTTGAGAGATCACTACGGACATCGTCAGTGTAAACATAAAGTAATGACCACAACGTGTGAGGCGAACGCACGATACACATACACTTTTTCAGAGATGATAAGAATCTCTTCGTTACAAATTGGTGACCAACTAGTGTGGCTAGAAATAAAAAACTAGCGGCGGTTGCAAAAAAGACGAAAAAGATGAAACAGAAAGATATGCCATAACAACAAACGAAGATGCCCAAACAACAGAAACAATTGAGCTACGCAGAATGGATGACAGGGTTATTTAAAAAATTCAGCAAGGAGAAGGAGTATATCAAGAAAAACATCACTGATCATGAACGAGCACAGATGAGTCGTGCAAATGTAGTGGGAACACCAAATGACAAAATGACATTGAGAGATATTTATGATGAAATGTGGGAGCTAGACACCAAGTATAATAAAGAAGAGGCTATCGGGACAACCCACGACATTAACAATAAGAAGGTGGAGAAAATGACTAATAATGATTGGAAGAGATGGTACAATAATGAAACACAAATGAAAAACGAAAGAATGGGAGTATACGCACCAGTGACAGAGGAATATACACAGGAGGAGTATGAACAAATGAGACAATTAATAAGAAAACCAGTGAAACCAATACAAACGGAAAATGCAGAATTAAAGGAATGGATAAGGGTGATGTTTGAACTATCCAGAGAAGATATTTGTAATTGGAGGAAAGAACATAATAGATTATTAATAGAAGAGTTCAAGGAAATACCAAATAATAAAAACATGGAACAACCAAATACTCAAATAGAAGAAGTAACAGTCGGCTACCAACCAAAGAAACCAACTCAATCAGTGGACCCAAACTTCCAGGAAATGATAAGGATTATGAAAGAAACGTTTGAACAACACAGAAAAGAGATGAGAGAAATTTTTCATAATAACACGGAAGAATTATGCCAGAAAATAGACAATAGGAATAAGACAACAGAAGAGATACCAAAAGGTAAAAACATTGAACATTCGAATCAGGAAAAAGAAGATAAGGGAATGAAGGAAATAGAAATTAAAGAAGAACCAAGTACATTGTTACCTGAAAATAAAAATAACAAGAACAAAGAGAATACCCAAACCTTGGAAATGAAGACTAAGAAAATGCATCAAAGAAAACTAATCAATACCAGAGAAGAATTGGAGATGAAGAATGGACTAATTAATGTGTTTAATTTACCAATGACCGACCATACTGAAATAATGAATTTTATGGAATGTAGGAGAACTCTGAAGGAAATTCTAGAAGGTGTTAACAATCAACCAGCGAATAAAAACTTCAGCAAACCTATCTTTAAATGGAAAATACCAAAAATTGAAGGGCCTCACAACAAAACAGTGTATAACGAATTACGAAAGTTTATAAGAAAATGGAAGTTACCAGAAATAGAAATAAAAACTCAGTGATAACATTAATGAGGGAGGTACAATAACTTCATTGATTAAGAAACAACATAATCAAGTGATTGAGGTAGGCATTGATACTAATGAACACATAGTATTAGAAGAATTGTGGTACGAGGTAGAAGAGACCTATTTCACAAGGATGGAAATAGTTCTACACACCAAGGTTATCCGAACCACAAGTGCAGAGGAAACGATGGACCATGGGTAAACTAAGTACTGATGAACACCGAGAAATGGGACTGATTTTCGGATTACCGACTAAGCATACCAGTGGAAAAGAAAAGAGAAAGTGAATTACAAAATTCAAAAAAAATGTAAGATCAACTTACAATAATATTTAGATAACATATGAGGTAAAATATAAAATAAAGGAATAAATTACAAAAATTCCTAAATAGTAAGAACAACAAACTTACTATAATATTTCAAAAAATATATAAGACAAGACAAAATAAACAAATAAAGTGAAAACAAGAATTAATAACATAAGAGAATTAGAAAGGAGACCAATTAAAATAAACAAAAATAAAACCAAGCAAGAACTGCTAAGACAAATATATAAAATTAAAAGAATATAGAATATTCAAAGAAAAAGAAAGAAAAAAAGGAAGTGGTACAAGAAAAAGAAATAGAAATAATGTATAAAGCAAGTATACAGCAAGTGGCTAAAGCAAAATAATGGTAATCAACAAAGAAGAAGAAAAGAAAAGATGTCTAAAATAATTAAAATGATCACAAGAAAAAAAGGAAAAACAAACTAATTAAAAGTGAGAAATAATGAAATTAACAACTAAATAAATAAAAACAATCAACTGTGTGAGTAGACAACAGAATATAGCAAAGGTACAGCGGAAGAAAGAATGAGTAAAAGGCTAAAATGATTTAAAAAACCATGAAGTGGACAATCCCCAAAATATTATTACTAATGAAAGTCACAAGATGACAAAAAGGTATTTAAGATTTACTGAGAATGGGTCCAGCACAGCAATCAATTAACTGAGCAGAGATGATGTTCCTCTGATCTCAGAAAAAAAGGTAGTAATGGGAAGAAACCAGCTACTAAAAGTTAGGGAAAAAATTATATAACAGGGAGAACGCACTAATGGAAATAAATAAAAATGGATCTAAATAAAAAGGAGTGAAACAAGTAAGAAGAGAAACAAGAGAGAAGAAATAAACAAGAAGAAAAAGGAAAAAATTATATATAACTGATAATTTCATAAAAAAACTATGCTAGTATTTTACCAAAATGATCAATTTTGAAGGAGAGGCATTATGTTACAATACAAAAAGCTACACCAATACCAGGGAAAAAACGATGAATCAACTATATAAAATGTTAAACTAATGAAAATAAAATGACTATGACACGACAAACGACTATGACCCAACCCAAGTGATTGACCAAATAAAATAAAATCAAATGAGAAGGTAAATGAAAAGGAAACAAACAAAGTATAAATGAAATAAAATGAGAAGAAATGAAAAGACACAAACGAATAATATAGAACAGAAAAGGAGAAATGTTACACTCAAATAAAGTAATGAAAAAGAAACCAATAAATAATAAATGTAAATAATAATTATTAGTATCGACTAATTAATCAATGTAAATGATAATTATTAAAATCCAATAAAGTAATGACAAACTAAAGTACACTAACCAAGTAAATAGAGAGTAAATGTTATAAATAACTCTATAATGATATGAAACTTGTTAACAGTATAACTAACCATTGTGAAGTGAGAGATGGATAGATAGTGAACATGATTAAGTGAGAAAGAGAATTTAATGTTAGGGAATACCCACTAGTAACACTTAAATACTATAAAAAGTGCAAAGTGGCAGTGTAAAACCCCCAAAATAAATAGAAACCCTATTGATAGGTATAGACACCTAAAAACCAGTGATAAACACTAAAGGTTAATGGTGAGAAGTGATAGAAAATAAGAATATTGTTGTTATTAGGATTAAGAATAATTGTAGATTAGGAATACAATAGTATTCAGGGGAAAATCCCATGAAGAGTCAAAGTGTTAGTGTTAGCATGGTTAGATAGTAGAGTTTAGAAAAGAAAAAATGTGGTAAAGAATATAAATGCAAAATCAATAAACATCCTATGTTCAAAGGGATAGTTAATTAGATAAAGTAAATTGTGTGATGATGATTGTCACCAAAAATAAATAAGAATAAACAAAATGTAAACAAGAGTAGCATAATAACTGTTAAAGATTTGTTCAATTGAGTTTATGAAAAGGAATATGGCTGAAGGAATTATACAGACCATAAACCTATATGTTATGTTATATTTTATAGAGAATAGTAAATAATAGACAAATTATAAACAATAGCAGTATACATAAGAAAAAAGATAAATTCATACAAACCTAATAATACTGGAAAAGCAATTAGAAAATAATAGACAAACCATAATATGTAAAATAAGGAGAGCATACAATTATTATTAAACAACCCAAATCAATTCAAAAAGTAAACAAATCATTTGTAACACAAAACAAAACAAGTATAAGGGTAAAATAATATTTAATTTGTATAAAATAAGAAAATATAGTCAATTACTACCTAGGCCTATGAAATGCCTAACTGTATAAAACCAAACACTACAAATTGTAAGAAATTAACTATGATATTAGCAAATCCAAGGCAAGTAACTAGTCAATGATAATTAATGAATCATATTAAGAGATAAATGTTAAATTAAGAACATAAAATAAGAAAGAAATGTAATTAGATAATTTTAACATAATTGTCAAAACATTAATACCCAAGCAAACCCAGCTTTGAGGGATGTCAAAATGATCTTTGAAAGAAAATATGAACAGTTGTGATAATATCTCATATATAGATAAGAAGACAGAAGAATAATAACAATCAGAAGATATTTAGTCATTTTGAATAAAAATTCAAATATTATAACAATGGGCTTAAGTCATGAATAGTCAATGAGAGACAGCCCGTTACCATAACAACAGAACGTTATTTATTAATATTCCGTTAGAAACTGTTAGACCATTATTGAAGCTCGAGACGAAGAGACGCCAAGCTGTAAATGACTCAAATTTTAATTTACAACAAGGAAAGGTAATCCAAATTTAATAAAATGAACAAGTAAGAAGACAAGAGAAGAACTAGGCCATCCAACTGATGCCAAAGACCAGATTATTGAATTCTAAATTAATAAATTTCAATCAACTCATACGAAAAAGACGCCAGGCGTAATTACATTCCCAAATGATGGAAGACTGATGACTAACAATGACCCAACCTATTTCAACTGAATGACATTACACCTTAATTCAACTGATTGATAAGTATTGCTGAATTACCCGAATTTATGGAATAAATTCTTTCCAATTTTTTCTCACAACACTTTTAACTCTCACTATAAACTGATGATATAATTTCTTTCAAAGATTAATTAAAAATAAAACACTAAACTTATACGAAACTAGATAATAACCTGTATAAAAATTACGAACTTTTGACATACACTTTTCAACACTTCAGGAACAAATTGTAATAACACCTTATAGCATATAAGTACCAGTAATGTAAGGTAGTGTACTTTATTGTAATCAAATTAATATTTTTTCGTAAACCAAAAGAATCCAGATTCATGAACGAAATTGAAAAAATAAACATTCAGTAGACGCCATGTCTGACTAACTAAATCGTTCAAAATCTATTTCGCCAAGCCTTGAGATAAAATTGTCTTTTACTGTCGGAGCAAATTTGTTTAATAACAAAGTATAATTTTGTATAATACTGAATAAATACTAATCACAATTTAATAAACTAGTACAGAGTTGTAACCACTGTTCTTTATTTCATAGGAAAGTGCATTATATGATTTGTGTATTTTAGCGACTAGCAAGGTGACGGTAAGCGTTCACGTCGGAAACTCGGCGAACTAACAGCTAGATTCAGAAATTCGCACATGGCGGGAGTAATTTGAACTCACCATACCGTCATAGAATGAACGCACAATCGTCCTATTCTTTTTAATTGTTTTCAGATTAAACAATTTGGCGCCACCCGGGAAATATAAACACATATTTAAAAAACAGGTAAGGTTCCCACTCGCGTGTACTGGTAATTTGAGAGATCACTACGGACATCGTCAGTGTAAACATAAAGTAATGACCACAACGTGTGAGGCGAACGCACGATACACATACACTTTTTCAGAGATGATAAGAATCTCTTCGTTACAAATTGGTGACCAACTAGTGTGGCTAGAAATAAAAAACTAGCGGCGGTTGCAAAAAAGACGAAAAAGATGAAACAGAAAGATATGCCATAACAACAAACGAAGATGCCCAAACAACAGAAACAATTGAGCTACGCAGAATGGATGACAGGGTTATTTAAAAAATTCAGCAAGGAGAAGGAGTATATCAAGAAAAACATCACTGATCATGAACGAGCACAGATGAGTCGTGCAAATGTAGTGGGAACACCAAATGACAAAATGACATTGAGAGATATTTATGATGAAATGTGGGAGCTAGACACCAAGTATAATAAAGAAGAGGCTATCGGGACAACCCACGACATTAACAATAAGAAGGTGGAGAAAATGACTAATAATGATTGGAAGAGATGGTACAATAATGAAACACAAATGAAAAACGAAAGAATGGGAGTATACGCACCAGTGACAGAGGAATATACACAGGAGGAGTATGAACAAATGAGACAATTAATAAGAAAACCAGTGAAACCAATACAAACGGAAAATGCAGAATTAAAGGAATGGATAAGGGTGATGTTTGAACTATCCAGAGAAGATATTTGTAATTGGAGGAAAGAACATAATAGATTATTAATAGAAGAGTTCAAGGAAATACCAAATAATAAAAACATGGAACAACCAAATACTCAAATAGAAGAAGTAACAGTCGGCTACCAACCAAAGAAACCAACTCAATCAGTGGACCCAAACTTCCAGGAAATGATAAGGATTATGAAAGAAACGTTTGAACAACACAGGAAAGAGATGAGAGAAATTTTTCATAATAACACGGAAGAATTATGCCAGAAAATAGACAATAGGAATAAGACAACAGAAGAGATACCAAAAGGTAAAAACATTGAACATTCGAATCAGGAAAAAGAAGATAAGGGAATGAAGGAAATAGAAATTAAAGAAGAACCAAGTACATTGTTACCTGAAAATAAAAATAACAAGAACAAAGAGAATACCCAAACCTTGGAAATGAAGACTAAGAAAATGCATCAAAGAAAACTAATCAATACCAGAGAAGAATTGGAGATGAAGAATGGACTAATTAATGTGTTTAATTTACCAATGACCGACCATACTGAAATAATGAATTTTATGGAATGTAGGAGAACTCTGAAGGAAATTCTAGAAGGTGTTAACAATCAACCAGCGAATAAAAACTTCAGCAAACCTATCTTTAAATGGAAAATACCAAAAATTGAAGGGCCTCACAACAAAACAGTGTATAACGAATTACGAAAGTTTATAAGAAAATGGAAGTTACCAGAAATAGAAATAAAAACTCAGTGATAACATTAATGAGGGAGGTACAATAACTTCATTGATTAAGAAACAACATAATCAAGTGATTGAGGTAGGCATTGATACTAATGAACACATAGTATTAGAAGAATTGTGGTACGAGGTAGAAGAGACCTATTTCACAAGGATGGAAATAGTTCTACACACCAAGGTTATCCGAACCACAAGTGCAGAGGAAACGATGGACCATGGGTAAACTAAGTACTGATAAACACCGAGAAATGGGACTGATTTTCGGATTACCGACTAAGCATACCAGTGGAAAGGAAAAGAGAAAGTGAATTACAAAATTCAAAAAAAATGTAAAATCAACTTACAATAATATTTAGATAACATATGAGGTAAAATATAAAATAAAGGAATAAATTACAAAAATTCCTAAATAGTAAGAACAACAAACTTACTATAATATTTCAAAAAATATATAAGACAAGACAAAATAAACAAATAAAGTGAAAACAAGAATTAATAACATAAGAGAATTAGAAAGGAGACCAATTAAAATAAACAAAAATAAAACCAAGCAAGAACTGCTACGACAAATATATAAAATTAAAAGAATATAGAATATTCAAAGAAAAAGAAAGAAAAAAAGGAAGTGGTACAAGAAAAAGAAATAGAAATAATGTATAAAGCAAGTATACAGCAAGTGGCTAAAGCAAAATAATGGTAATCAACAAAGAAGAAGAAAAGAAAAGATGTCTAAAATAATTAAAATCCAATAAAGTAATGACAAACTAAAGTACACTAACCAAGTAAATAGAGAGTAAATGTTATAAATAACTCTATAATGATATGAAACTTGTTAACAGTATAACTAACCATTGTGAAGTGAGAGATGGATAGATAGTGAACATGATTAAGTGAGAAAGAGAATTTAATGTTAGGGAATACCCACTAGTAACACTTAAATACTATAAAAAGTGCAAAGTGGCAGTGTAAAACCCCCAAAATAAATAGAAACCCTATTGATAGGTATAGACACCTAAAAACCAGTGATAAACACTAAAGGTTAATGGTGAGAAGTGATAGAAAATAAGAATATTGTTGTTATTAGGATTAAGAATAATTGTAGATTAGGAATACAATAGTATTCAGGGAAAAATCCCATGAAGAGTCAAAGTGTTAGTGTTAGCATGGTTAGATAGTAGAGTTTAGAAAAGAAAAAATGTGGTAAAGAATATAAATGCAAAATCAATAAACATCCTATGTTCAAAGGGATAGTTAATTAGATAAAGTAAATTGTGTGATGATGATTGTCACCAAAAAATAAATAAGAATAAACAAAATGTAAACAAGAGTAGCATAATAACTGTTAAAGATTTGTTCAATTAAGTTTATGAAAAGGAATATGGCTGAAGGAATTATACAGACCATAAACCTAAATGTTATGTTATATTTTATAGAGAATAGTAAATAATAGACAAATTATAAACAATAGCAATATAGATAAGAAAAAAGATAAATTCATACAAACCTAATAATACTGGAAAAGCAATTAGAAAATAATAGACAAACCATAATATGAAAAATAAGGAGAGCATACAATTATTATTAAACAACCCAAATCAATTCAAAAAAGTAAACAAATCATTTGTAACACAAAACAAAACAAGTATAAGGGTAAAATAATATTTAATTTGTATAAAATAAAAAAATATAGCCAATTACTACCTAGGCCTATGAAATGCCTAACTGTATAAAACCAAACACTACAAATTGTAAGAAATTAACTATGATATTAGCAAATCCAAGGCAAGTAACTAGTCAATGATAATTAATGAATCATATTAAGAGATAAATGTTAAATTAAGAACATAAAATAAGAAACAAATTTAATTAGATAATATCAACATAATTGTCAAAACATTAATACCCAAGCAAACCCAGCTTTGAGGGATGACAAAATGATCTTTGAAAGAAAATACGAACAGTTGTGATAATATCTCATATATAGATAAGAAGACAGAAGAATAATAACAATCAGAAGATATTTAGTCATTTTGAATAAAAATTCAAATATTATAACAATGGGCTTAAGTCATGAATAGCCAATAAGAGACAGCCCGTTACCATAACAACGGAACGTTATTTATTAATATTCCATTAGAAACTGTTAGTCCATTATTGAAGCTCGAGACGAAGAGATGCCAAGCCGAAAAATGACTCAAATTTTAATTTACAACAAGGAAAAGTAATCCAAATTTAATAAAATGAACAAGTAAGAAGATAAGAGAAGAACTAGGCCATCCAACTGATGCCAAAGACCAGATTATTGAATTCTAAATTAATAAATTTCAATCAACTCATACGAAAAAGACACCAGGCGTAATTACATTCCCAAATGATGGAAGATTGATGACTAACGATGACCCAACCTATTTCAACTGAATGACATTACACCTTAATTCAACTGATTGATAAGTATTGCTGAATTACCCGAATTTATGGAATAAATTCTTTCCAATTTTTTCTCACAACACTTTTAACTCTCACTATAAACTGATGATACAATTTCTTTCAAAGATTAATTAAAAATAAAACACTAAACTTATACGAAACTAGATAATAACCTGTATAAAAATTACGAACTTTTGATATACACTTTTTAACACTTCAGGAACTAATTGTAATAACACCTTATAGCATGTAAGTACCAGTAATGTAAGGTAGTGTACTTTATTGTAATCAAATTAATATTTTTTCGTAAACCAAAAGAATCCAGATTCATGAACGAAATTGAAAAAATAAACATTCAGTAGACACTATGTCTGACTAACTAAATCGTTCAAAAAAGATTTCGCCAAGCCTTGAGATAAAATTGTCTTTTACTGTCGGAGCAAATTTGTTTAATAACAAAATATAATTTTGTATAATACTGAATAAATACTAATCACAATTTAATAAACTAGTACAGAGTTGTAACCACTGTTCTTTATTTCATAGATAAGTGCATTATATGATTTGTGTATTTTAGTGACTAGCAAGGTGACGGTAAGCGTTCACGTCGGAAACTCGGCGAACTAACAGCTAGATTCAGAAATTCGCACATGGCAGGAGTAATTTGAAGTCACCATACCGTCATAGAACGAATGCAGAATCGTCCTATTCTTTTTAATTGTTTTCAGATTAAACAATTTGGCACCACCCGGGAAATATAAACACATATTAAGGAACAGGTAAGGTTCCCACTCGCATGTACTGGTAATTTGAGAGATCGCTACGGACATCGTCAGCGTAAACATAAAGTAACGACCACAACGTGTGAGGCGAACGCACGATACACACACTTTTTCAGAGACGATAAGAATCTCTTCATTATAATATAATTTAACTTCTATACAGTTTGATAACGATGAAATGGATGTCCTTAATAGAGGACTAAAATATAATATTCCGTACAATAGCAAGAGCCATATAATACTTGAAATAATCAGTGCAGAAGCCGCCATTAAAACACTACCGAACCTATATAATGAAGAATGAAGCGTGCATCATGATTAATAATAAATTGAACAAATACATAAAACATGTGGAACACAACAAACCCCTTACCTCAAATAACAAACACCAAGCAGAAATTAAAACCCTGAAACAAATTAAAAACAAACTGTCCGCTAATAATGCATTCATTACAAAAGCAGATAAAGGGAACACTATTGTAGTAAAAGACAAGGACCAATACACACTGAAGGTCAATGATTTTATAAATAACAATAATATCGAAATGACACAGGTGGACCCAACAGCTCAGTTTGTAAAAATTTTGAATAATACAATTAATCAAAGTACTTAGCCTATATATTCGACGAAAACACGTCGCGCGCTGAAGGTTATCAAGGCAGTAGCTCCTCAATTCATCGGACTGCCAAAAATCCGTAAGCCCAATGTTCCTATCAGGCCTCTAGTTAACTTTACTACTGCCCCAAATTATAAAATCAGCAAAATACTTTCTAGAATTTTAAAAAATAGTATAAATCTAAAAAATAATCATAGCATACAAAATAATATTGAATTCATTAACAAAATGAAAGACATAAAATTACAGCCCAATTATAAAATTGCCTCGTTTGACATTGTTGATTTGTACACTAATATCCCAGTTCGAGAGACACTAACCATTTTAAAGACCAATTTAATTGATGCCAAAATACATAATACAAAAGAAATTGGCGAAATAATTAACCTATTAGAAGTGATACTTAGTCAGAACTATTTTACTTTTAATACCAAATATTACATCCAGCAAAGGGGTTTAGCAATGGGGTCACCACTATCCGACTTACTGGCAGATATGTAATTAAATCATTATGAAAACACATATTTACTTAATAATAGAAATAAACTTTGTAGCAAGATAATTTCATATTCACGATACATCGACGATACGTTCATAATATTCAATGGCACTTTACGTCAATTAGAAAGCCTAAAAAACTACATGAATGAAATCAACGACACGATAAAGTTTACTCTTGAAACTGAAGTGAATAACAAGATTAATTTCCTTGACCTAACTGTCACAAAGCTGGATAACAAATTTAAATATAAAATCTATATAGAAAGCCAACCACCACAGTTACTACAATACATGCTAATTCACACCACCCATTTATACAAAAAATGGCACCCTTTAATAGTTTAATACATAGATTATTAACAATACCAATGGACACCAGTGATTTCAATGAAGAACTAATGACAATTAAGCACATAGCTATAGCTAATAGATATAAGGCATTGATGATAGATAACTTAGTCAGGCAACATCGAAAGAGTGAGAAAAAGAACGGTACGCCCGTAAATATCTAGATAATACAAGATATATATCATGTGAATATGGCAACACCTTACCCAGAATATTAAATAGTGTGTTCAACAAGTCAAATATTAAAATGGCATTCCATACTACTAATACCATTGGCAAAATACTTAAATTGAAACAATCCACACCATTAGAAGATAAGACAGGGGTATACAGGATTTCATGTAGCGACTGTAATAGCTATTATATCGGACAAACTGGTAGGTCTTTTGGTAAACGCTTCAAAGAACATCTCCCCCAAACAAAACATTAAAAAACTAAATTCCAGCTTTGCACGCCATCTAGTTAATAACAATCATAATTACACAAACTTCAAGACCAACTTTAGATCACTGCATATATGTAAGAAAGGTAGATACATGAATGCTGCTGAAGAATTTGAAATATATAAGGCAAGAAAAATTCTTAGTAAAATTAAAGGTAGTGGCACAAATAATAGTAAGAATATCCCTGAGTTCTTATTAAATGATCAACTGCAGTTTCAATTAAACTCACTATACAACATAGTAATTAATATCCAAGATAAGATTGAAAACACACGGACAACAGAGTAGATAATGTACAGTAATAACAACAGTGCGGGCTTTACTTCAATGCGGTGCGCACCTGCCGAATATGTTCAGTTCACGCTTGTGTTTATATGTTCGTTTGTTTATTTTATTTTAATGTATTGACGACCTCTTCTGTTGAGTGAAATACCTGATGATGGTATATATACCTGATATGTCTTGAAATGCGTCGTAGCGTCAAAAAGAAAGTCACTGACGGAAACTATTAACGTAAGTTTTTGAATATAATTACAAGTGACTTGGATACTAGTGAAAAATGAGCGTTAATAAAGGTCAACACCAATTTCTCGAAATACAAGCAGCACAAAACTGGATCGTTGTTTACCTATTCTGCTCGATTTGTGCTCGACATGCCGTCAAATATCGCTGGATCTATCGGCACGTCTACTGGTATATCTTCTTGAAAGCAATAAATAGATTCTAAGAGATGAGGTCAATGTATTTCTGAAGCGCTCAATGTGAGAAATGTGGTAGGTTTGCCTAATTGTCGCATCATACTGAATAATTCCATTTTACGCTGATGCCACTATTGGATTGGGTTTGGTATGTTTCTCATGAACACTTCATTTTTTAGCAGCAATCTCTTAACAAACTCGGTATCTTCCAGATCTCGTCTTGATACACTGTTGATTTGATTATTAGTTGCTCGAAACGCTAAGTTTACATTCGCTATGATTCTCAAACGCAGCACTTTAGCAGCCATATACAAGATATGATCGGATTTTTACACTTCTCCGATCACGTCTACGAATTTCACTACTAGCTATCATGAATGGTGTGGCTCGACAAGTAAACCGCCATTTCACACCATAATATATCACTGGGAATGATAACTCTTCTGCATCTTCATCGAATGCGAGCGATAATGGTTGATTATTTTGTCCAGGGGCTAGATGTAAAATCAAATCTTCACACCAGAATAAGGTATGCTGCTGCAATTTGATGTACTTTTCGCCAGTTACATCTCGCTGTATGCTTGTTATTTTGCTATTAGATTGATTTATGCGAGACAATAAGTCTTTCCATTCTACTTGCTGTTGTTCTTGATCCTCGTCTTCATCCTCACTAGACGCACTGCTTTCATTTTCAGGCTCATTATTGAAGAACTTGTCATTAATCATGATGCTATAATATCTGAATAGCTCAGTCGTCGACAGATGCCTTAACCAGAGCTTTAATTTACTTTTAGAAACCAGTCCTCGCATATAAGAACTTTTATTGATTATGTGCTTCTTAAGGCAAACGTTAAACGCCAAATCATCATTCAACATGCGAGGCAACTGCAGAGTAGTAGTATCAAGGTTTATCGGTACGTTTATGACTTGTCTAATTATACGTTTAGTGCCAGCAAAGTATGATATGTTACGAATATGCATGAATGGAAGGCGCAGCGATATTAAACGTTCCTCTATTGGCGTTAGTTCAGGTAAATTCTCTATTATGTTGTGGGTATTTAAAGCCGTTGATTGTAGCATAAGGTGGCAACCTGTTCTTCTTTAGGCATCTGTAGCAATTGTGGCATACTTTGGATTGTCAAGAATATTATAACCATGTTTATTAACTATTTCTATAACGTCTACGTGTCCAGTAATGTCTTTTAAGCTTTTAGTCCACCAAATTCGTTCACAAACAAAGCAGTAGTCGTTCAAATTGTCATTATAAAAGTGCATTTCGATATATCTAGGTAAATTACTCACTTGCTTCTCTTCACATTCTTCCTGTTCATTGCTCATCATCTTTGCTTCTTTCTTACGTTCTCGATACCGTTTATCATTTTTGCGTTTTCGTTGCAGGAGTTCAGATTCAGTTAGTGGAGTTCTGACCAAACCTTCCTGTTCATTGCTCTTCATCTTTGCTTCTTTCTTACGTTATCGATAGCGTTTTTGATTTTATTATTTTTGTTGCAGACGTTCAGATTCAGTTAGTGGAGTTTTGACCAAACCTTGCTCAATTTTCTGTACTTTTTGCTTCTAATTGTAGCTTTTCCACCAAATTAGTTCCTTCTACACTCGAATCGGTGGAAGTCTGAGCCATACTTCCACTTGGTTCCTCCTGATCCATCGCTCTGTAATAAATTCTTGTCTGATGTACTACCTTAAGATAAATTTAAGGGGATATGGTACTGAAACTCACTAAAAAATTCAAAATTTTCTACGTTATTGACAACATTCTTTGGAAACTCACCGGTTCCCATTTTCGATCACGCAACAGCGATCGGCTGCAAATGTGCGAAACGTCCTTATAAACATTTTCAATGTTAAAACCATAAGATTTCCAAAGCAAATTGTCGTTGAGCTGAAACCTTAATGTAATAATTTGTAAAACAAATCTCTCGTGTGTTTTTTCAATGTGTCCCTGCTTATTAATACTTTGACAGAATTATTCTGTAGATGCTGGCAAAGTTATATACTTGGTTGGATACTTAAAAAAATATAGAAAGTTAAAGTAAAGTAGGTTCACAGCAAAATTTATATAGATGCACTTATGAATGCAACATTTAAACTATAATTATTTAACAGATTGTATTATCTCTTATAATTTAACTTGTAATGAATTACTATAAAATAGTGTAGGCCTACTTAAGCTAATCTCTGTTTGGACGATAAGGCATTAATTAGAGAATTGTTTGAAGATATGGATTAACTGTTAATTATATGAATTACAGTCAATCTTACAATATTTTAATACAGTATGTGACAGACCTTAATGAACTTTGCTATGAATTACTTTTAGAATACTGAGTTATTTTTTTTAATTTTTAAGTACAGTGGAACCTCACTAACTCATCACCCACTAATTCGTATCCTCCATAATTCGTCACCCACCCAAGGTTTTTTTTTCTTTTTCTTTATTAACAAGCGAATTATATATATGCTCTAATTATAGCCGGAGTAAACCAGTAACATGCTGATTGTGGCTGGAGTTCTAATAATATCCAGGAGAACGGATTTTGGAAGGTATTGGTTCCGAGAGTGGGTATTTCATACTTGTGTAGACGCCACAATAAGTGTTGTGTTGTGTTGTTACAGCATAATACGTTTCCAAACATTCAGTCTCACCAAGGCCTTATGCTGATTCCAAGAATTTGTTGTGTACGTTTTTGATCAGTTTTCTAGTAGAGCTACTAAACGTATCCATTATAAAAGTCTCGATTTACCAAAAAATATATGAAATTCTCCAGCACCTTTGGAAAGGTGAAAGTGCGACTAGACTATTGGAAATTTATGGTGTTCCACATACCACAATAAATGACATTATGAAGAATGGTGATCGAATTGAAGAGTTCATGTGTAAAACCAAAGCTGTAGAAGGGGATGTGTTGAAAAGAAAAAGATGAATGACAGCCACTCTAGAAAATTGGATGAAGTTCATATGGTTCACTATGAAGAACTCCCAAGGAATCCATGAAGTGGGCCAATTATCGCTGAAAAAAGGTGTCTAAATCAATCAAAACCTTAATGGTGACCCAAATTTTAAAGAAAGTCAGGGTTGGCTCCATAGGCTCAAGGAGAGGCATGGTATTCGACAGCTACAAATCGAATGGGAGAAGCTCAGTGCAAACAGTGAAATAGTGTTGCAATATTGGGAAAAACTAATTGCTAACATTAATAAGCAGGGTTTGTGAGCAATGTGAGCAATTGTGATGAGACGGGATTGTATTAGAAAGCTCTTCCACAAAAAACGCTGGCATCTGGTTCAGAATATTCAGCACCTGGATATAAGGTGAAACAAGTCTCCGGTACAATTTTTGTTTGTTTCAATGTTAGTGGGAACCATCAAATGTTGTTAGCTGTCACCAGCAAAGTGAAAAAACCAGGAGGTTTTAAAAATGTCAATTGTAATTTACTGCTCGTAAAATATTATAACAAAAATAATACATGGATTAACAAAGAAATTTTCCAGCAAAGGCTGAAAGAGGTCAGGTACTGTTTTACTTAAGAAAAAAAATTGCCAGAAAAGGCTCCCTTCCAGCCATTTGCAATTTAGAAGAATGTTCATCTGATTCAAATGGCATCCAATGTATGTTTCTTCCTGCTAACACAACAAGCTTACTACAACCAAGGCGCCATTGAGTGTTTTAAGAGTTGGTACAGAAAATGCTTTTTACAAAATTTGGCACTTTGTGAAAAGGATGTGGACATTGAACAATTTTGGAAGGCATAAACTATAAAGGATATAGTGAAGCTGATTCCTGGCAAAGTATTCTGTAAAACACTCTAAAATCTTCCTGGAATAAGTTACGACCATCTGAATTACAACCAGCTTCTACAGAACCAGAAGATCCTGACCCCACATCAGAATTGTTAGATATCTGCCAACCCCAGCATTTAACAGTTTGAACGAAGATGACTCAAAAATTGGTGTGAAATAGACTTACTGGATGTAGGCTACAAAATGTTTAGTGTTCATGAAATTGTTACATACGTATTCACAGAACCTACAGAAGCTAATGATGAAGAAGATGATCAGCCAATAAAATCTACAATCTCTCATAAAAAGGTCATTCAAGCAGTGACTGCAGCAATCAAGTGGTATGAAGGTCAAGGTGAAGCAGAACTGCCTAAAATAATTTCACTGCGCCAAATACATAACTTGGCTCTTGAAAAGTACAGTCAAAAGAAAAAAGAAGAAAATTACAGATTTTTTCACAATCATTAAATACAATTTTTTTGCAATTATAGTGCTTAACTTGTTTGAGTTTGAAAATTTCCAGCAATAAATATCTTTGAGCATAACATTAATACTTTACATTGCCAGTGTTGTAACAAAAACATTTCATATTGTCTTTAATGGGGTTGTTTCTTACTCCCTCACTAATTCGTCTATTTCACTAATTTGTCACCCCTTCAGTCCCGTAGATGACGAATTATTGAGGTTCTACTCTAGTCAGATTCAGCAACATGTAAAATCATATAATACGATTCAGTTGTAATTTATGGAATCTGAATTAGTAATTCAGTTAATCTATCATTAATTTGGTTTAAAGATATCCTAAATCAATCTGTAAAAAATTCTGTGGTACATCCTGTATTAGTTTTCTGGGACATTTTTTAATATATAAAAGCTATATTCTAGAAATGTATAAAATTATATCACTATAAACTAAAATGTACTGACAATTACAACACAAAGAACTTTGTAAAACAAACAACTTTGTCACATGGGAGCAGTTTACAGATATCTCACATACAAAGTAGTAAAACACTGTATTATTGTTTATGTAAGTTATGTATACATCTTAATTACTATATTTTAAAAAGCATAAGTAGATTATGGTCACTTCTCCTTCATGTTCTTTCTTTACTCATACTCCATAGGCTACTCCATACTCTGTACTGTATACTTACATATCCTTATGGTCTAAATATAAGGATATATCTAAATATATTCATGTCTAAATTTGACATTCTTCAAATATAACATCATTAAACAAGTCTTACGTTTGAAATAAAAACTAAAAACCTTTGTTCGAAGTTCTTGTTCCAAAGAACGCACAGAACCCCATTCAGCAACTTGTCTGAGTGAATCTGATGCAATTTGACCTTCTTGCCATAGAGTAAAATTACGATTATGTGAGCCTCCAATGACATCACTGAAATGTGTTAGCCAAAGGGAAAATGGAAAATCCTTTGGATGCGTAATATTTGACCATAAGCCTTCAAAAATTAACTGCAACACATTACAAAAAATATATAATTAGACAAAACAATGTTAATAATAACAATAATAATAATAATCATCATCTCATGTGTAATGTGATTATTATACATATTTTAAGTGTATAAAGTACTAAGGTAAGCTACATAGAGTATATGGTATGAGTATTTCTACAGTGTCAATAGTTGTAATGACATGGTGTTCCAAAATGCTGAAACAGACTTACTGGTATTAAAATAATAATAATTATTATTATTATTATTATTATTATTATTATTATTATTATTACTATTACTATTGATATTATAAATATAAGGAGTTTTATTTTGTATTTCATACTTTGTTTAAGAAACCAATAGTAACACCATGTTGCTTTAATCTATTTCTGAATAATGCAAGGAAAATTAATTGTTAAATTTATATCATTGCTAATTAAATATAACACGTTCTCACTACTGGATTTCTAACAAGTAACATACAGTTGTATGCTATCGTAGTCCATTTTCATTATCTTACAATCATATAAAATATGTTGATCTCACAAAAAATTAATTAATTATTTTCACATTTGTTTAATTCTAATGAGATACTGTAAATATTTAATTCTTCTTTCAAGTTGAGTCTAATATTGATCATAATTTAATTTTCTTACCTTGTACTTAGCATGATCACAAGCACAACATTCAGAAGGTGCTGGTTTATTTGAAGTTTCTTCCACTAACTCACAAAAAACTCTGCTTAACTGATCATCATCTGCATACCAGTTCTCATCATCTATATATACCATTGCCCTAACAAAAGTAAAGGATTAAATTATTAGTAACTAGACACAATGTGTCATGTGTAATGTGATTATTATACATATTGTTACGTAATGCAGACAAAGTGTTATGGAACGTTCTGGTACATTGGAGAACGATCCTGCAGATGTAATGCATACGTGACATTTTACATGTGAGGCAGTATTATGTAATACGACACGTCTCGTGCGTTCTGGAACCATCTCAATTAGCCCAGGCGTGTTTCTGCGAAGGTCGCGCTGAAGTGTTCTCTAGAATTTCGATGGCATGTTAAGGATGCATGTTATGAAACACAGTAGACTATAAATAGCCCATACCTGCTGCTTAGTTTTCAGTTATTATCAGGCGATATTACTGTGCGCGTTCAAGTGGTTTTTAGTGAAGTGTTGTGTTTTATAATCGGGCAGTATATTGTAATACAATTATGTTTAATATTAGTTGACAAATATTGCGGGGAGAACAATTTTTTTATTTGATTTGTTGTAAGAGACTGTGTTGTTAATTACGAACTGTTAAACTGTGAAATTAAAGCTGGTGATTAGTGACTTAATTGGTGTCTTGTATTTAGTTTTCCACTGTACTTACGACGATCCAGTAGACCATCGTAACAGTGGTGTCAGAAGTGGGATAGAACGGTTAACAGTGGACACTTTGTACAAGACAAGTGTAATTCGTAATTAATCGGAAAACAATGGGTGCCAGTCAGATGATGGAAAATTTACAGGCGCTGCTGTTACAGACGGAGAAACAACAGGATGAGAAATGCAGGCAGGAGACGAAAGAAGCAGAAAAACGACAGGATGAAAAACGCAGGCAGGAAAGAGAAGAGGCTGAGGAACGTCAGAAAGCGTTAATGCTAGAAACAGAAGAAAGACAAAAAGAAGAACGTAAGTAGGAGGCAGAGGAACGGAAGCGTGAAACAGAAGACATCAAAGAGTTAATACAGGAGCAAAAGCAGACACAAGAACAAACGACTGCAGAGTTGGGTCTCCTACGAGGTGAGCTTAATAAAGAAGTTACTAAAATATCGGAGGTACAAGAATCATTGACATTAAAAATAGCTGAAGTAGAAAAATTTGTTTCGAATGTTGAAGAACATGTCGTTTCTCTGTCTACAAAAATATCTGTCATAGAAGAAACCATGTCAAATAAAATATCAGCAGTAGAAATCTCAATGGCAAACATAAGAGAAGTTGGGGCTATCATATCTGATTTAGGGCTATCATAATTCTACCAAGTTCGGTATCTCTTTCTTGTTCTGCTGCTAGGTTATTTATTAATTTTTTCATATCTACTTCCCCCGCTTCTTTTATTATAAATATCTTATAAGTATTTGCCATATCTACCTCAGTATTATTGTCAAAATCGGTTCTAGATAGGACAGTAAAAACGTTCCCTACAAAAATTGCACGGCAAAATACCCGTCCATTTGCGTACTATCATTTGGCGAAAGCCTCGTCTTGGTATATTGAATAATTTCTGAAATATGAAGGCTGTTTCGATTTATATCACGCTACAGTTTGAATTAGCGTGACAGCTTCAGGCGCAGCGTACGCTCTTTTGCAATACACCGCCATAACCATATGAGCTATATCAAATTATGTAGTACCAGATTGTAGATCTCAAGAAGATCTACATAAAAGTCTCTGAGAGCACATGTTTATCTTTTGTGGTTGACCCACAATCACCATTTTTAATTGACTTCTGAAGTCGCCTGTCGCAGCGACTACAAAACAAAAAAATGGTGTTTGTGGGTGAACCATAAAAGATAAAGATATGCTCTCACTGACTTTTTTGTAGATCTTTTTGAGATCTACAATTTAGTACTAGATACAATGATGTAGCTCTTATGGTTACACAGGGTATTGCAAGAGAGCGCGCTGGCGGCAAACTTTTTTACTTTATTTTCATATTTAAATGATTTTCCGTGGTCGTATCGTCATTAAATACGGCCTAAATTGATCACTGAAAAGTTACGAAGAAGTTAAAAAAACCTCATCTCAATAGGTTCAGTAGTTTTCGCGTGATCGTGGGACAGACACGAATTAGTAGTTACGATTTTATTTGTAAGAATTACCTAAACGTATTTACATAGATAATGAATACATCGAATGACACCTATTGCCAAAATACGATATTAAAGTATTTAAAAGGGAGTTTGATGAGGGAACAGATGAACATAGCCACATACATACATACATAGACTGCTAAAATCATATTATAAACCCTCCGTCGGCTTTGCCGTAGTCGGGTAAAAATACGTAAAAATGAAAAGTTTTTTATTTGTTTTAAACATTGATTAAAACACTTTAATAAAAACATGTTTTATTTAGAAAGTGTATTAAACAGTGTTTTTAACACGTGATTAAAAAAACTTTATTTTAAACATGCCAACCCTGAGTAGTATTCGGACGGACAGACAAAGACAGATGGACAAAAAGGCTCCGCGAAAATAGTATTTTTAACCGTTTTGACGGATCCCTAAAAAATTAACCTTTTATTGATATCTTTATATATATATTTCGTGTGTGCGTGTGTATGTCACTGAACTCCTCCTAGACGGCTGGACCGATTTTGATGAAATTTTGTGTGTGTGTTTGAGTGGGTCTCTGGATGGTTTAGATTCACAATTGGACCCGGTAGGTGGCGCTGCGATCGGGTTCCAGGAAATTATATATAAAAATGAATGTTTCTTTGTTTGTCCCGTATGCGTTCCTATACCATTCATCGGATTGCAATGAAACTTCGGTGAGTTGTTGTGCGCACGCCCGCGAAGGTTTCTGAATTAGTGGTGTTTTTTCGATGGGGTCCTTTGGGGGGTTCTTTGGGGTCTTCCACATCTCCTCCTAAACCACTGTACCGATTTCAACCAAACTTGGCACAAATATTTTACGCAAAGGGAGAACCAACATAGGATAGGTGTTTTTTCGTTGGGGTCCTTTTGGGGGGTCTTTGGGGTCTTCCACATCTTCTCCTAAACCACTGTACCGATTTCAACCAAACTTGGCACAAATATTTTACGCAAAGGGAGAACCAACATAGGATAGGTGTTTTTCCAATGGGGTCCTTTTGGGGGTTCTTTGGGGTCTTCCACATCTTCTCCTAAACCACTGTACCGATTTCAACCAAACTTGGCACAAATATTTTACGCAAAGGGAGAACCAACATAGGATAGGTGTTTTTTTGATGGGGTCCTTTTGGGGGTTCTTTGGGGTCTTCCACATCTTCTCCTAAACCACTGGACCGATTTCAACCAAACTTGGCACAAATATTTTACGCAAAGGGAGAACCAACATAGGATAGGTGTTTTTTCGATGGGGTCCTTTGGGGTCTTCCACATCTTCTCCTAAACCACTGGACCAATTTCAACCAAACTTGGCACAAATATTTTACGCAACGGGAGAACCAACATAGGATAGGTGTTTTTTCGATGGGGTCCTTTGGGGTCTTCCACATCTCCTCCTAAACCACTGAACCAACATAGGACAAGTGTTTTTTTCGATACAATCCTTTGGGGGGGTCCTTTGGGGTCTTGCACATCTCTTCCTAAACTATTAGACCGATTTCAACCAAACTTGGCACAAATATTTTACGCAACGGGAGAACCAACATAGGACAGGTGTTTTTTCGATACGATCCTCTGGGGGGTCCCCCAAACTATTAGATTTGGTTACTATGGCAACCAAATAGAATAGATTCTGTTATAAATATATTATCGCATTAAACTGAAGACCACGCGAACGAAGTCGTGGGCAACAGCTATTTATTTTTAAGAAACCTACTTTAATTGAACTTTATTAATTAAACTAACATTGTCATTACGTACAACGTGAAACTCCGTAGCGAAGCACGGGTATTCCCCTAGTATTATATACATTAAATGTCATTGAACCTTTACTTACTTTGCAGATGAAAGACAACATTGTTTGTACCTTCCTTTGAACCGTATAATTACGTAGAAATTCAATCTCTTGATTTATATGATCACTAAAAGAATTCTTGTCGGTGAACTTCAGCTTAGCTTCCTTCCACAAACGATTAACTTCTTGCTGGCACGTTTGTTTCGACTTGTCTGCATGCCGCTTAACATAGGCATTGTAAAAGTTTTGATACAAATTCATGTTGAACACAATAACAGCGGCTTTATATGCGTTACAGAATATCACGACTGACTCACTGACTGAGACGCAGTGATTTCGACCGGCGCGACAGGGAACTCCCCAAATGAAATCTGACACTTGTGCGGCTCTTTGTTTCAAATCGGGGAATCCCGGGCATGCACACGTGTATTAAGCATTCAGTTCAGTTCAGAGAGGCAATAAAGATTGGTGGGCACTTTAATATTGTCTATGCTCGGGATTAATTTTATAAAACAAAATGTTATCCGTTATAATGT
The DNA here is from genome assembly GCA_034769895.1 of Magicicada septendecula. NCBI lineage: Eukaryota > Metazoa > Arthropoda > Insecta > Hemiptera > Cicadidae > Magicicada > Magicicada septendecula. The sequence goes on from CM068367.1 coordinate 775,997,503, forward strand.
ATATTCTCTGAATTAAAAAGTTGACGTGAGATTTTCATTGGCCCCCCTCCCTTTAAATGAGATTTGGTGAGATTTTGACGGACCCTTCCCCCCATTTTGAGCTCACGTAATTAATGAACGTCCCCTTACCCCTACAAAACTCGATGGTTAAGTCATACTCTTGTAGTATTAACATCCAACACACTAACCTACCATGCGTTAGTTTACAGTTTTTCAAAAATGTTAAAGCTTGATGGTCTGATCTTATTATTACTTTATTTCCTAACAAGTATGTTCTGAATTTTCTACAGGCGAAAACTATTGATAGCGCCTCTTTTTCCGTTGTTGTATAGTTCTTCTCACTAGTTACTAAGGATCTACTAGCAAAAGCTACCACTTTATGGTTACCATTCCCATCTAACTGAAACAATTCTACCCCCAAAGCGATGTCCGATGCGTCTGTGTGTATATAAAATGGTTCTATAAAATTGGGATGAGCTAATATAACTGTATCTAAAAATGAAACTTTTACTTGTGAACTTACTGTTTTTTCTTCTCGTCGAACGCGTTTCTGCGTCGTATTCGCCTTCTTCAGCTTAGAGACAGACTGCCAGTATTTAGTAACGGTTGTTGTATGAAGGTGTAGTGGGGGTGGTGCATGGAGGAAGGGGATTGGCGCGGGGATTCAAATTAATGTTTGTTTTTTGTATAATTGTGTCAAAAAGTGTATGTGATTTATACTGTAATTGGTCGTTAAGTATGTTGTTTGGTTGTGTTGTGTGGTGTTTGTATATTTCGTATTGTTCAGCTGTGTTGAGTTTTCGACCTTTGGGTAAGTAATGTAAAATTTCAAGATTAGTGTCTATGTTGGTGTAACTGTGGTTTTGTGTGTGTATGTGTGTGGCAAACGCGGAGTGTATATTGTTGTTGGTTAAAGCTTTTAAGTGTTCAGAGTAACGGGATGAAAAAGATCTTCCCGTCTGGCCTATGTAGAAACTATTGCAGTTATTACAATTTAATATAGTCTAAAATTTAATAAAAATTGAAACACTTACGTTTAGTCCAAAAGGTAACCTACGAAATAGATAGTTCTTGCCGTTGTTTAGGAATGCCACATACTGACGAGATTCTTCCTCCAGTTCTATTTGCCAATATCCGGCCGTCAAATCTAATGTTGTAATATATTTGGTCCCATTGAAGCGTTGTAGGATTTCACTCACCGGTTCTGGCGATTCTCTGTCTGGAACAATTATTGTTTACCTGTCTCGCGTCTAAGCATAGTCTTATCGATAAACCTTTCTTGGTAACCACTACTAAAGGGTTGGACTATGGTGAGGTGGATTTTTCTATTATACATTCTCTCAACATCTTGTTTATTTCCTCTTGTACTAACCCCCTCTTAGAGTATGGTACCGGATAGGCTTTAGGCGCAAAAGGTGTTTTTTCTTTAACGATTAGTTTACCCTTAAAGTAAACTATGTTTGCCATTGAGTTCCTGAAGATACAACCAAAACAAACTTTTGAATAGCCTGTACCAATGGTAAAGATAGAAAAAGACACACAAAATGAGTCAGTAGAGAAAGTCACTTTGCCTCCAGTAGGGACAGTTCATGTCAAAGCTCCAACCTTTGATGGAAGCAGTCACTGGGCAACGTACCTCCGCCAATTTGAAGCTGCTGCATGCGCAAATAATTGGACAGAGAAACACTTGGCTGTTTCACTCATTCTTGCATTAAAAGGACCTGCGGCAGAATTACTACAGAAAGTGCCACCTGACAGCCAGAACACCTATTGCGAGTTGATAAAAGCTCTAGAATTACGGTATAGTGATAAACATTTGCGAGATGTGTACTGCACCCAGTTGAGAGCAAGGCGACAGCATTCCGGGGAGAGCCTTCAAGAGTATGAAGCAAGTATCCAGACTAATTAGACTGGCATATCCTAAAGCACCAGAAGATTTTCGAACGAGTTTTGCGATGCAGACATTTACTGCCGGTGTCCGGGATAACGAACTACAGCAAGTGTTATGAATGGCAAGACACCAGAACAGTGCGGACACCCTGGTACATGCTCTGCAATTTGAAGCCACCAAATCAGCGTTTGGTTGGACAAGTCATAAAGTGGTAGCGCTAAAAGATTGCGACGGCACAGACGATGAGGAAGAAGCACAAGGAACAGAGACTCGACGGTCAGCACCACAGAATAAAATAAGAAAGGATGGAAGACTGGAGGAATGAAGCCCCTAGACAATACGCAATTTCAACACTTCAGAAAAACAGCGGGAGCTTGGTGGTTACCGGATTCGTTCAAGAAAAGCCAATCTCGATTACAGTTGACACAGGCACATCAGTTTCCATTGTGCTGCCCGACGTGGTGAAAGCTCTCAAGCCAATCTGGTGCTCTTGCAGCTTGCGAACAGCCTATAAAAGTGTTTGGAAAAGTGGAGATACACCTACGCCTCGGTCGACTTGAGTTTAATCATCAAGTACTTGTTGCAGACATTGTGGATGAAGCAATTCTTGGTGTGGACGTTATGAACGCATACGGATTTATAGTCGACTTCAAAAACAATGTCTTGAGAATCAGAGGAGAAGAGATAATGCTCTCCACAATGACTACAACAGAAAAATCGATGGACGTCATAAACCAAGTGGCCGTAACTGTTCCGCCAAACTCCGAAAAGATAATCATGGTTAGAACCGAGGTAGATACTACGGGCAACCAGTGCTCTATATTTGAACCCCAGGTAGTCAGCACACCAGGCATACTAATTGCCAGAAGTTTAGTAAAACCTGACGAAACCGGAAACGTACCTATTAGAGTGGCGAATATTCTGGATCAAGCTGTCACTTTACAAAACAATACACTCCTAGGCAAATTGACTCCTGTGGCCTGGGTAGCCGGAATGACGCAACAAAGATCCAGTTGTGCTTCGGATACTTCCAAATTACCAGAAGAACTGCAGAAATTATTGAACAGATCTTCTAACGATCTCTCAAGGGGTGAGGTAAATGAACTCGGACGGTTTTTACATGAATTCAAAGATTGTTTTGCAGTTCAGGGACAGTCACTGGGAAGAACCTCTCTTGTACAACATCGCATCAATACCGGGGACATAACACCGATATGCCAACCTCCTTGAAGGCCTCCATTATCTAAGCAAGAGGAAATGTCCCGGTTAGTACATGACATGTTGACACAGGGAGTAATAGAACCTTCGTCAAGTGCTTGGTCTTCTCCTGTAGTGCTGGTAGCGAAGAAGGATGGTGGATTGCGTTTCTGCGTAGACTACCGTAGGTTAAATGACGTTACAAAGAAAGACTGCTATCCATTACCTCGCGTTGACGATACACTCGACACGTTGTCTGGAGCACAATAATTTTTCACATTGGACCTGAAGAGTGGATATTGGCAAGTGGGTGTTCATCAAGAAGACAAGGTAAAGACAGCTTTCTCGACCCCAAGTGGGTTTCCAATTTAACGTCATGCCATTTGGACTCTGTAATGCACCGGCAACATTTGAAAGATTGATGGACCTTTGGAAAACTCCGAGGACTGACATGGAAAACTTGCCTTCTTTATTTAGATGATGGCATAGTCATCGGGAAGACTTTCAAAGACCATTTGGAAAATCTTTAGGAGGTTCTAACTAGAATTCACGGTCCCCAACTAAAGCTGAGCCCGAAGAAATGTTCTCTATTCCAGAAGGAAGTACAGTATCTGGGCCATCTGGTTTCGGCAGTGGGTGTTAGCACGGATCCTATGATCTTATGAGTTTCCTGGGGTTATGCTCATATTACAGACGTTTTGTGAAAGGCTTCGCTACTATTGCTAAACCACTACATGAGCTAACGGAAAATAAACGAAACTTCCAGTGGTCGAGAGTGTGTGACCAAGCATTTAGAACTTTGAAGATTGCATTATGTTCGCAGCCAATTCTCGCTTTTCCAGCTTCCGAAGGGAAGTACATCGTAGACACAGACGCAAGCAATACTGGTCTAGGAGCAGTTTTGTCTCAAGTGCAGAATGGTGAAGAACGAATAATAGCGTGTTACAGCAAGACGCTTTCTAAACCAGAGAGAAATTATTGTGTTACAAGGAGAGAGTTGTTGGCAATTGTCAGAGCTTTGGAGCACTTCCATAAATATCTCTATGGGAGAGAGTTTTCACTACGCACCGACCATGCCGCGCTTGCATGGCTATTGAGATTTAAAAATCTGGAAGGACATTTGGAAAGGTGGCTTGAACGTCTGCAAGAGTACAACTTCAAGGTACAACATCGACGAGGGCGGCTGCATGGTAATGCAGATGGCTTATCATGAAGACCGTGCCCGGAAGACTGCCGACATTGCCACAGAAAGGAAGAACAAAACTTAAGTGAACACTGTAGATTTCCTGGCAGACAGCTGGACAACACAAGACTGTCGACAAGAACAGATGGCTGATGAAGACATCGGACCAATCTTGACAGCAAAAGAGGAAGGTCGCCGCCCGGATTGGTAAGATATCTGCCATGGTTCCGAAGTGCTGAAGGGCTACTGGGCACAATGGGAATCTCTTGCCTTAGAAAACGGATTGCTGAAAACGGCTTGGGAAAGTGCAGATGGACGAGATGTGGTCATGCAGTTGATAGTTCCCCGAAGTAAAGTGCAGTCTGTTTTGAAGGAGATGCATGATGGGACGTCTAGAGGCCATCTTGGCGTTAACAAAACCATTGAAAAAAACGGAAGCTTGGCTTCATCTTCGCCATGACGTAGGGGAATGGGTTCGGACGTGTGAAATATGTGCTGCAACCAAGGGCCAACAAACCAGAAGCAGGGGTAAAATGAGACAGTATAACGTTGGACTGCCTTTCGACAGAATTGCCATAGACATTGCTGGACCATTCCCAGTTACTGACGATGGAAACTGGTACATCATGGTTGTAGGTGACTACTTTACTAAGTGGGTGGAAGCCTACGCAATTACAAATCAGGAGATTACCACTGTGGCAAAGCAGTTAGTTCACAACTTCTGTTGCCGTTATGGAGCCCCTATGGAAATCCATACAGATCAAAGGAGAAATTTCGAATCAGGAGTGTTTAAAGAATTATGCCGTCTACTCGGAATTCCAAAGACCAGGACAACGCCTCTGCATCCTCAATCGGACGGGATGGTTGAGAGATTCAATAGGACACTTGAGCAGCATCTTTTGAAGGTTGTTGACGAGAACCAAACAGACTGGGACCAACGTATACCACTATTCCTCATCAGTACACGACACAACCGGCATGACTCCAGCGAAATTGGTGTTTGGGCGGGGGCTTCGTCTTCCTGGGGACTTGATGTTTGAATCACCTGAGACTCAGTCCCAAGAGCCAAAGAAGTATTCCTCGCAATTAGAAAACCAACTGCGAGAAATGAATCGCTTGATAAGAGAATGGCTGAAGATAGCCAGTGATAAAATGAAAACTCGGTATGACATTCACACCAATAGTGTGGGTTTCCAAGAAGGAGATCAGGTTTGGTTGTTTAACATAAAGTGCCATCATGGTCGCTCACTTAAACTTCAGACTAAATGGTAGGACCCTACACTGTGAAAAAAAGAATCAACGATGTTGTCTATCAGATTCAACAGGAAGGACAGTGGAAGTTCAAGGTCGTCCACCTAGACCGCCTGGCCAAGTATCAGGCGGTTTGCCAGAGATGGGACGAACAGGTTTAGGGAGGGGGAAGTGTTACATAATGCAGAAAAAGTGTTATGGAACGTTCTGGTACATTGGAGAACGATCCCGCAACTTTAATGCATACATGACATTTGACATGTGAGACAGTATTACGTCTCGTAATGCAGCATGTCTCGTGCGTTCTGGAACCATCTCAGTGAGCCCAACGGTGCATGTTTCTGCGAAGGTCGCGCTGATGTGTTCTCTAGAATTTCCGATTGCTTGTTAAGGACGCATGTTATGAACACAGTAGACTATAAATAGCCCATACCTGCTGCTTAGTTTTCAGTTATTATCAGGCAATATTACTGTGTGCGTTCAAGTGGTTTTTAGTGAAGTGTTGTATTTTATAATCGGGCGGTATATTGTAATACAATTGTGTTTAATATTAGTTGACAAATATTGCAGGTGAACAATTTTTGTATTTGATTTGTTGTAAGAGACTGTGTTGTTAATTACGAACGGTTTAACTGTGAAATTAAAGCTGGTGATTAGTGACTTAATTGGTGTCTTGTATTTTGTTTTCCACTGTACCTACGACGATCGTTGTAACAATATTTTAAGTGTATAAAGTACTAAGGTAAGCTATATAGAGTATATGGTATTAGTATTTCTACAATCTCAATAGTTGTAATGACATGGTGTTCCAAAATGCTGAAACAGACTTACTGGTATTAACATTCTAAACAGCTTTAGAACTAAATACTATTTTATTATTCTTGTGTAGAAATAATAAGGAATAAATATAATAAACAAAGAGAGGTACTGGTATAATTATATCACTTTTTAACATCTCTTTGGTACTTTTGTACCAAATTATCATATTAATTAAAAAGTATGAAGTATCAAGTGTTATGGAATTGACTTAAGGATTTATCATTGCACTGTAAAGTACAAAGAAATATAGTTTTTGTCACACACACACACACACACTTGAGCTATTCCATTGTAACAGACATTACAGTATGTTTATGTATGTGCAGTAGGCTATAACTTTTATTATTATTTGTCACTAAATTTAGATTCTATATAAAAAATTGTCGGTCAACAGAGTAGTAAATTATTTGAAATAGGTACCTACTCTCAACGTATACAAGAAAACTTATTAAACTGTTATATTAATAAAAGTTAAAGTTTAATATTAATTAAAGTTACTTGCTTTAAAAGTAATTAAATAACATTTTATTAGTTACATGTTATTAAGATATTAATAATAATGATAATAATAATAATAATAATTTACTCACAAACATTAGTCCCAAAGCCTGTTACACTCAACTATTAATGTTTTTTCAATCACTAATCAGCAATTTCAGTCATTGTTCAAATAAACTGGTATATAAATCTTCTTTTATTTGTAATACTAATACTAATATTGAGTTATTAGAAATATCAAAGTAACTATTGAAATTCTCCTCATGCTGTTTAATTAACATCAAAACATAAATAGCCTACCTTAGAAATATCTTCAATGATTTCATTCTTTAAGCTATGGATAAATTTAAACAAGTTTTTAGAAACAGATGCAAAGCCATTATATTGTTGTGTATGTGTGTTTAAATATCCTGTGTATTAAACATAGTTACGTACACAATTTCCGTATCAATTTACAACAAAGTTATACCCTGAGCAACTGGAATTAGATAAAGCAGGGCCGGACCAAACCTTTAGGTCTGACCGGGCCGAGACACAATTTTGTGCCCCTCCCCCCCAAAATATGATGCTTATTTTCTTGTCAGTACTAATTTAATAACATTATACTTTAAAAGTTTTATCATTACTATTTTATAGGCCTACTAGTAGCAGCGGTTAAGCCCAACACATAAAAAAACTATTCTGTAGGTCTACATGAAATTATTTTAAAAATTTTAAGTTTATACTATATAACTTTTCAAATGTTAACAAATATTTTTTTATTTTTCTTGAAATCCATTAACTACCACTAAGGCCTGTTCTAAAATTTAACATAATAAAGCTGTAACTTGACTCACCTATATAAGTGTTTCACATGGACGCTCAATGCCAGTGGAAAACATCAAATAAAAAGAATCAATTTCAAACAGTTTCCTATAATATTAATTCAGTCAGTGTACATTTCTTCTTATTATAAGTATACGTATGTACAGATATTATCAAAACACAAACGTCTTTTCACATGTAAAGTTTATTTTTACTAAAAATCTCATACCAAGATTTATTGCATTAAAGTTTTTCTTTAAAAATAATAAAAACATATATTTTATTTTTGAAAGTTTAGTTAAATTTCTTTCTTCTTGCTTTTGCTTCAGCAAACCTTTGAAAATTTTCGTTAAATCTAACTGGTTTGCAATGTCATTTTTAATAGAAATTGTTGCTAGAGATGATGGGCGGTCTTGCGCCATTGTAGAGCATAAGTTTTAATTAATTTGAGCTTACTGAAACTGCATTCTTCACTAGCAACCGTGACAGGAATTGTTAAAAGAACCCTCAATGCAATCCATATATTAGGAAAACAGTCAATCATGTTACTTTTTGAAATATGTTGCAAAGTTTGAACAGGAGTTTTTATCTCAGAGTTCTTCAGAAATACACCCAGATGTTTAACCTCCTCAAAAAAGTGGTTGCCATCGATGTCACTTTCTCCTAATTTATCTTCATCTTGAAGAACATTTTGAAGATTCAAACATTTTTGTTTCAAGATTTCGGATTCTGGAAGAGTTTGGATGTTGTACAAAAAACCCCAATGCTGGTTATGAGTCTCAAGTTGTGTAAAGTGCTGTTCGGTGGATGTCAGAGCCTGATCTATAAGCGGTAAAAGACAACTGTTTTAAACAACTGCTCTGGATCCGTTGGGGCTTCATCTCGGAACTCATAATCAAATTGCCGTTTTTTCTTTCTCTCAGGCTGCTTCTTGTAAACAGCTTCAATTTCCAAGTCTTCAGTTATGTCTTTGGCTGATGCTACAGCACCTGCGTGTCCAGTTTCACGATATTAGTTTTAAAATGTTTGGTACTTTCCAAGAAGATGTGTAACTGTTGATAAATCACTGTTGACGTTTTGCATGGTATTGCTGACCAAGTTTACTTGAAACAATATGTCATGCCAAACAACAAGGGAGACAATGAAATCAAAAGATGTTAAATTGTTTTCCAATGATTTGGCGTCAGATGTCACTTTTGGATCAATGAGTTCCTCTTGCATTGCCTGTAGCGCTTCACAAACTTCAACCATTTGATACCTGACTGCCTTTACGCTGTTAATTCTACACTTTCATCTAGTTTCACAGACTTCTTTGACAGTAAGAGTCAACTGACTTTCCTTGAATATTTTCCATCTTTTAGTAGATGATGAAAACAGGACATACAGACGTTGCAAAACTCCACACAAAGAAACATTTTTTACAGATGAATCAACAGCATCTCCAATTACTAGGTTAAGTGAATGACATCCACAAGGATTGAAAAAACCTTTAGGAAACATTGACAAAATTCTTGACTGCACTCCTTTATATTTTCCAGTCATGTTGCCTCCATTATCGTAACCTTGCCCCCTACAATTTTTCATGTCTAACTCACAGGTCCCTTCAATTTCTTTCAAAAGGACCATTGTCAAACCTTCTCCAGTAGTGTCATCAATAGGAAGAAATGACAAGAAATGCTCTTTTACTTGAACTTCTGTTTCAGTACATTCAACAAAACGAATTGTAAATGACAATTGTTTTTGGTGAAGATCGATTAAGGGAAAGGGGTAGTCAACCTGCAACATTTTATGTTGTAACAAGAGAAATTTTTTTATGAAGAACGATAACTGCTGTAAATTCAAACATAATCAAATAATTTTTTACATATGTGCCTGAGTTGTAGAAGACTCAAGGCCTATTGATTTTGGTGAAGACGGTTACGGGGAAAGGGCAGTTTACCTGAAACATTTTTTGTTGTAACAGGAGTAAAGTACTTAATTTTGATAAATAAAGTATCCTGATAAGAAGATCTTAATAATCCACTGTAGAAAAGTAGATGAAATATCTATACATGAAGAGGCTAGTTGAACGGGGTGGGGGTAATTTTCTATAAATGAAAATTATAGTTGAAGTGGGAGGGGATGAATTTACTTCCATGTTCCATAAGGAAATGGAACTATGGTGATGGCAAAAAAAATCGTGTTTGAGATTATTGCAGATTCTGATTGTACTACCCTCAAAACATGGAAAAAAGTAATTTTTCAAAAAGTGTCTGTGTGTGTGTGTCAGTGTCTGCTGTGTGTCTGTGTGTGTAGATTTTTACTTCCATGTTCCTTAAGGAAATGGAAGTACGGTACGTAATGGCAAAAAAAATGGTGTTCGAGATTATTGCAGATTCTGATTGTACTACACTCAAAATATGAAAATACGTCATTTTTCAAAATGTGTGTGTGTGTGTGTGTGTGTGTGTGTGTGTGTGTGTGTGTGTGTGTGTGTGTGTGTGTGTGTGTGTGTGTGTGTGTGTGTGTGTGTGTGTGTGTGTGTGTGTGTGTGTGTGTGTGTGTGTGTGTGTGTGTGTGTGTGAATTTTTTTATATGGTAAAAGATAACAGCCGCAAATTCAAACATAATCAAATAAGTTTTTGCATACATCCCTAAATTGTAGAGAACTCAAGGCCTGTTGATTTTGGTGAAGTTCGATTAAGAGAAAGGGGTAGTTTACCTGCAAGATCTTATGTTGTAACAAGCGAAATTTTTTCATGATGAACGATAACTGCCGTAAATTCAAACAGAATCAAATAATTTTTTACATAGTTGTAGAAGACACAAGGCCTGTTGTTTTTGGTGAAGATCGGTTGAGGGAAAGGGGTAGTTTACCTGCAACATTTTATGTTTTAACAAGGGTATTTTCTATGGCAAACAATAACAGCCGCAAAATCAAACAGAATCAAATAATATTTTGTATACAGCCCTGAATAGTAGAGTTCTCAACACATGTTGTTTTTGGTGAAGATCGGGTAAGGGAAAGGGGTAGTTTACCTGCAACATTTTATGTTTTAACAAGGGTATTTTCTATGGCAAACGATAACAGCCGCAAATTCAATCAGAATCAAATAATGTTTTGCATACCTCCCTGAACTATAGAGAACTCAATGTCTGTTGATTTTGGTGAAGATCGGTTAAGGGAGAGGGATAGTTTACCTGCAACATTTTATGTTTTAACAACGGTAATTTTTTATATGACGAACGATAACTGCCGCACATTCAAACAAAATAAAATATTGTTTTGCATACTTTCATCAATTATAAAAGACTGAAGGCCTATTGATTTTAGTGAAGATCGGGTAAGAGAAAGGGGTAGTTTACCTGCAACATTTTATGTTTTAACAAGGGTATTTTCTATGACGAACGATAACTGCCGCACATTGAAACAGAATGAAATAATGTTTTGCATGTGTCCCTGAATTGTAGAGGACTCAAGACCTATTGATTTTGGTGAAGATCAGTTAAGAGAAAGGGGTAGTTTACCTGCAACATTTTATGTGATAACGAGGTTAATTTTTTCCATGACGAACGATAACTGCCGTATATTCAAACATAATCAAACACGTTTTTGCATATATCCCTAAATTGTAGAGAACTCAAGGCCTGTTGATTTTGGTGAAGTTCGGTTAAGGGAAAGGGGTAGTTTACCTGCAATATTTTACGTTTTAACAAAAGTAATTGTTTCTATGACGAACGATAACTGCCGTAAATTCAAACATAATCAAATAATTTTTTACATATGTGCCTGAGTTGTAGAAGACTCAAGGCCTGTTGATTTTGGTGAAGATCGGTTAAGGAAAAGGGCAGTTTACCTGAAACATTTTTTGTTGTAACCGGAGTAAAGTACTTAATTTTGATAAATAAAGTATCCTGATAAGAAGATCTTAATAATCCACTGTAGAAATGTAGATGAAATGTCTATAAATGAAGAGGCTAGTTTAACGGGGCGGGGGTAATTTTCTATAAATGAAAATTATAGGTGTAGGGGAGGGGATAATTTTTATATGTGTACTACGTTATCGGCAACAAAGTAGTAGTTTGTTGTTAAAATTCCTTCCCGGGCTGTTTGGCTGTAGTCCAATGTTTTCTGCAAAACCAGACGTTTCGGCAGTGCCATCGACTGCCATCATCAGTGAAAATCGAGTGCGATAATGTGTGGTGGTATACGTCAGTGACCACAGTACTGTGGTTAAGGCTGAAGCAATAAGTGGAAAGAAGTAGTTTCTATGGAAACATTTCATTTCGTATATGATTTTAAATATAAATCTTAGAACATGGAAGTCATGTATGGTTCTCCATACCGATATTTTATATTTGTACTAGGTTATCGGCAACATAGTAGTAGTTTGTTGTTAAAATTCTTTCCCGGGCTGTTTGGCCGGTGTCAATGTTTTCTGCAAAACCAGACGTTTCGGCAGTGCCGTCGACTGCCATCATCAATGAAAATCGAGTGTGATAACGTGTGGTGGTATACGTTAGTGACCACAGTCCTGTGGTTAAGGCTGAAGCAATAAGTAGTTTCTATGGAAACATTTCATTTCGTAAATGATTTTAAATATAAATCTTAGAACATGGAAGTCATGTATGGTTCTCCATGCCGATATTTTATTTCCATGTTCCATTATGGTCATGCAGAAAAAAATCATGTTCGAGATAATGGCAGATTCTGATTGTACTACCATCGAAACATGAAAAAACGTCATTTTTCGAAAAGTGTCTGTGTGTGTGTCTGTCTGTCTAAGAATTTTTTCTGTGGCAAACGATAACAGCCGCAAATTCAAACAGAATCAAATAGTTTTTTGCATACAGACCTGAATTGTAGAGGACTCAAGGTCTATTGATTTTGGTGAAGATCGGTTAAGGGAAAGGGGTAGTTTACCTGCAATATTTTACGTTTTAACAAAAGTGCTTAATTTTGATAAATAAAATACGCTATCCTGAAAAGAAGGTCATAATAATTCACTGTAGAAAGGTAGATGAAATATCTATAAATGAAAAGGGTAGATGAAGTGGAGTGGGTAATTTTTTGTATAAATTAAAATTGTAGTTGATGATGGAGGAAGTAAATTTTATACGTTATATTTTATAAGTATAATTTTATATGTGTAATAGGTTATTGACAACAAAGAAGTAGTTTCTATGGAAACATTTCATTTCACTTTAACAAAATTCTATATTTTTTCATTTTAATTTAAATCATGTATGAGAGAAAATATATCGTTCGTGGCAGGCAAGCATATCTCAATTATGTAATGTTTATATTTCAATTTTATTATTATGATTACCGCAATAAAAAGGCAGGCAAGACACACACACACAAAATTCGCGTTATTTCTGACCTCACTCATGTTTATTTTTTTACATTTGCGTGCTTTTTAAATGGAAAGTGCCGAAACCCACACCAACACAATGCGTGCAAGCTGAAAAAGTGTCCAGCGTGGATAGTGATTTACTTCCTGTGGATTGCTGGGCGGTGTAACTGCACGTGTTTACAGAGGAACCGTTCATAGACAGACATTTTGTCTTTAGGGAATGAACCCTATGCAAGATGCTCAGGGTCCATGAGTGATTACGGAGCGCTTCGGAGGAAGGATGATTATCTGCATAGTTCGGTTTCTTTATAAGAATAAAGTAAGCCTACCTAGTTTTTATGGATAAAATGACTGAAAATAACATTATATTAAATGACTACTCCATAATAACAAAAATATCTATAAATAGTGAAATTAGTTTGAGGGCGGGTGATATTTTTTTATAAATTACCAAACCGAATTCAAGTAAATTATTTTAAACATAAATATTACAACATGGAAGTCATGTATGGTTCTCCATACCGATTTGTATACATGTAATGTTTTTATGAATTTATTGTAGCTATATAAAGCCAATCGTTTTTATCTGCACACACACACACACACACACAATTGGTTCATAAATTAATTATTCTGAAGAACTGTCTCCCAATGATATGCCTAGTATCTAAAGATACCACCAAATTACCACATTGTTGCAAAATATTAGAATTAGAGCATTATCATGGAAATATAATATGTAAAATTAAAAATGTTTGCAGTAGTATAGATTTCTGCAATATATAAAGTGTAGATTGAATTATTTCTGTATACTGCAAAATCATTGATGAACATTGCGTGTTATAATAATATATAGGATACAATATAAAAGGAGCCCTCACAATAAATATTTAATTATAAGAAAATATACAATATAAGAAAAAAGTTTCTACAACCATAGGTCCGACAATGTCTTGTTTTCTGTCTGGCGCCACTTTGTGTTTTTAAGGAAAACTTTATATCTCAAGATGAGATTGATATACCTTAATGAAATTTGATACACATGTTTATATTAATGTTTTCTAATAAACAAGAAAATTATGGTTATTTTGTAATCTCATATTTCAAAATGGCACCCACTTTAATTATTTATCACATATAATTCTGTAAATTTTAATTTGATCAAATTATGGTTTATAAACTAAAACGTTAAGCCTCTTATTGTGAACACAATGACACCTTTTTTGTTCAAATCTGGTAACAAATAACCGAGTTATGGGTGGAAAACAGCCTATAAGACCTATAAATTCTGATTACTTGATATTTTTTGCCATTAAATTCTTCAAGTATAGGAAACATTTATTTCATATTTATTACCATTTTTTCATATTAATGCAGTAATAGGCATTTATAACAAAGTAAAGACTTGATCTTAAATTTATAACAATTTAATAATTAATAACATTTCACAAATTTAAAGTATTTACACATTATAATTTGGTTGATAACCTGAAATTAACAGAAAATGTTAATGGTATGTTTTGATTTGTAAATCATCTGCTTGATCGTCTGAATTCAAAGATATTATCATATTTTGTAGTAAATTTAACCCACTCTCCAAATTGACTATTTTGACTTCACAGTGTTTTACAATATCTTCAATCTTACTTTCTTAATCACCGACTTTGAAAAAGTAAGTATACAATTTTCAACAATTTATTCTGAATAGTTTACTACAAAAGAAAGTTTTGGTGTTCAGATGTGATTTCAACCATACACTGAAACCATTCATGCCTACCAATGAAATTTTAACCATTCTTCTTACTTATGTTTCAGCTTAGAAATAATTTCTGAAAACTGAAGAAGAAATTTAACAAAATATCGCTGTTTTATGCATTTTATCCCCTTAAAGTTGTTCCTTTCGCCTCCCCTAAATACTGTATAATTACTCAGCTACCTGAAAAATATAATTGTACACAGTTTCATCAATTTATCTTAATAGTTAACTAAAAATAATTATCCAGCATTTAAGGGTTGTTTCCACCCTTTAGGGGTGAGAGCACCCAAAACTTTTGTTTTACCTTTTATCTAGACACTATGGTGTATGTAGAAGACAATAAAAAAAGTTTCATATTAATTTGTTCTATTGCAGAGAATTCCGAGGTTTGGGAGTTATTCTGTCTTCATTGAATCAACTTCTATGTCAAAGTGTGGGTGAGAGATAGAGATAGAAATAGATAGATAGATAGAGAGAGAGATAGAAAGAGAGAGATAAGAGAGAGAGAGAGATGTGTATAACTAAACATCTAATATGTACTGTAACATGAAATATAACAAGTGAATTTCACCTGGGACTCCTTACTTTACCTTAAGACAATGCATCCGTTTCCTCTACCTGGAGCACTCCACATTGCTTGTACTTCTCTTTTCATCTCATTATTTTGTTCAGAAACTGTGTTTATACAGTTATGTTTGAATACTGTAGTACTGTCATCTCCAAACAGCTGGTAGCTACCAACATGTTGTGGTGAAGCTTCAGCACCATTGTCACTGTTTGGATAAGAATCTGCGACTAAGACGAATCTACTGAACAGTGATCTTCCTTTGATTGAGACTAAAAATTAAATAAATATATTAAATTAAATAAATATATTACAGTAGTCCATTCTTTATTTTTGTAAATCATGTAATGAATAATAACTAAAGCTCATCGTTCAGTGAATTATACAAATATTTCATACCAATATAGGAAATAATTTCATTAATGGATGGACATTAATATTTTATACTTATAAATATACATAAGTAATTAATGTAAAAGTACCTGTAATTATAATTTTAGATAACTTTTTTTTCACATTTAATAATATGGCAACAAAAATTATATAAACAACTGTTCTGTTCTCAGAACTAGAAATATGGATTTTAATGGAAAAGAAGAAACGACAGGCTGTCCATAAGGGGGATGTAAACAACAAACATTGGTATCTCATGATTTTCATTGTCTTTCAAAGCTTGAAACTTTCTTAGTTTAGAAATATACTTTTTTTTAATTTGAAATTCCTGTTGACCATATGTCTATGACTCCACTAGCGGTACTAATCAAGACAACTGTTTCAGTTTTCAGATTTTTCAAATTTATATTTAAAATTTTTTATTTTTTGTAGTTTATGTTTGGGAAAGAGAAATTCATAAACTCACATTAAAGTGTTTTCTAAATTTTTCACTGCACTTAGAATTGTCATCTAGTACCACTCACTGACCATTTACTATCATTTAATTTAAAATAAAAAGAACCAAGAACCATCAAGAACCATCTCAGATCAACTTTGGACAAAGAAATGAATTATCTAGCAATCAATAGAAAATAATAAAAAACTGTTTTCTTGAGATGACTGATAACTTCATCACCAGAAATATATAATATTAAATATTCCATGATTCTTACTTATGTGGTTCATTAGTAAGTAATGTTCAGTTAGTAAGAAGTCACTGTTCAGCTGATTAATTGGACCAGTTTATATAAACTGAGTCCTTGAATATGTTTTACAATTTTGTTGCTGAATGTTATATTGGTTTTTATTACTGAATGTGTTGTACACTTAGGTGTGTAACACAATTTTTTTTGTATTTTTAAAACAGTTTTGTAATAGCCATTTTGGGGGGTTAATTCAGAAAAATAGAATTTATTGTTGTACTACATTAAAAACAAAGTACTTTGACATATATTAAATGTCACCTAAAAACTTTCAGGGCAACACCCTCAAATTAAGGTGTGAAGGTATAAAAAAAAACGGGTTTTACAAAATATCGTTAAATATGCATTTTTATAGTTTATAAAAAAAAATTTAAGTGAGGTGATTTTTAATTTGAGAGGTCTCATGTTCTATTTGGATAAATACTGCCTGAGTTAGAACGTTTTGAAAATAGCACTATTTTCTCCTTTTAAACGTAGGTTTTCTTAAAAAATAAGAATTGCTAAAAATGAATTTATAATATAGAATAATTTTTAATCCTCTTTAAAATTAAATTCATTTCATTTGTATGTGATTAAAATGAACATGTTACAACAAAAACTGGAAAAATTTATTATGGGAGGCCCTAGCCCTTTATTAGGGTGGAGCGAGAATCCCGTTCGGCACCCCTTGGTCGACACCTTTCGAATCAATTATAGCTTCTGTTAAGTAAAACACCAACTTTTCAAAAATCAATACGTTTATTGAATCAAAATTAAGTTGCTTTTCATATTGCACTCTTGCTGCAACATAAACAAAATTACTATTAATTAGTACCCTATTTGGTATTTAACATTTGGATCAGTTTGAGTAATTCTAAAACTAAAAACTAATCAGATAACATAATGAAAAAAAAAACAGGAACATCGATATTCTATGTAGTATTTTATGTACTACTGTGATAATGATAAAAATAATAAACAAATACTAAAAACTCTATGTACCTAATTATAAAGGATCCATGCAAGGTAATCAGTTGTGAAGAAGACTGGTTTATATAAACTTGCTCGCTTAATCATATTATAAATGTTGATAAAAATAAATTTAAATAAAATTTATCCTCCTTCTTTGGCACTTGCAAAGTTGGTAATTAAATCCACATTCGAAATGGATTGAGCAATATCATTTTCAATTGATAAAATTGCCAGATTTGACAATTTTTTCTGGGCCATTGTTGATCTTAGGTATGTTTTTATTAGTTTTATTTTACTAATAAACAAACAAACTAATAAACAAAATGGCGCCAACAAAATTTTATTTTTTTCACAATCGGATTTTGGCGCCGCTCCTCACCCGATGCCTAGAGCGGTCGCTCCTCTCGCTCTACCCCAGGGCCGGCCCTGTTCCTGCACTGAACTACCCCACGCTTGGCTAACTCAGCAACGGATACTTGCAAAGATTTTATTCTTATCAGAATAAGACCTGCTCGAGCGTCTTGGCTGAGCTGTTGTCCAGGCCCGAGTTTTCGTAAGGCTGTTTTTAAGTGCTCCTTTGCGTGCCTACTGCCCACCCAGTTCGGCTCTAAGCTTCTGTGGGTGAATTCTAAGCTTGTGCGTGTGACAGCACTATGTCCACTAATTTAAGTGATCGTTTTTTAATACCTGAGTTAAGAGATTAGTGAGCGTTATTTAATCAATTATTATACAGTTATAATTAGCAAATATCGGATTATTAAAATGTATTGAGGAAACTGCAGTTAGTGAAAAATCGTGGAATTAGTTGTTTGATTAGCACTCTTTGCAGTGACTTTGTTGAGCAATTATGAGTTTGAGAGCATTTAACTCAGACTCGTAGTGCACACAATTATGAGAATTCTACACATTCGTAATATATTTGCATGAAAATACGAATACGAAAAAATAATATAGGCGGTCGTGTTTGTAATAATTTAATATAAACTTATATTTTAATGGACATGCAAACTTTGTGCACGCACTTTTAATATGTGCATCTATTGTGTCAGATGAGGATTATGGGAAAATTGCATATGATACGCAAGAGTCATCAATTGGATTTACATGTTGTATGTTACGGTTTAACAAATAACACTTAACTGAAGTAGTTAAATATTTGATTGTGTACAAAAGTTATAGAAGCTCAATTCATTTCCCCCCGTCACTCATCCCAAATAACTATGTGGAGAAAATGTCAGTTTTATTATATCTTCACATAAATGGAGCACTACACCTTTGGATGGCTCCACAAGGTGCAGGTTTTACCAGTGATCGACCGAGGATCGAAATTGTGAGCGGAAAAGAAAGAGTTTGCGTCCACACTCTGCGACTGACTACTAAGGATGAATTCTTTGGAAATTATGAAGAGATATGCGATATGAAAAAAAATCCACTACGCCACGATATGCGATTTGATTTGATAAATTATGTACGTTTAGAGGCAAGATGATTGCCATCGGAGCATATTCAAAATATTTTATTTGCTTTAAAATTGGTAAGCCATATTATCTTTCTCTGGATAAGCCCGTACTCGGGCAAGTAAAAAATTGTATAAAGCATAAAACGTTTAGTGTGTCTGTGTGGAGGGACTGGATAGAATTTCTACACTACGTTGTACTTTTAGTGTTGTTTTTTGGATTAGGCTGCGTCCTTCCTCTTCATTCTTTTCTCTGCTGTGTCTACATTTGCTCTGCTTTGACATCTTTCTCAAGATGTAAAAACATGTGTAAAGCCTATATAATTAGAAGCATAAACACGCGCATCAGAAAACAGACACACTCCTAAGGAAGACATCAGAGTAGATGTAGAGTTTATATAATTACTATGTCTTCCTTTTGGAAAGTAATTTGCAAAGTAAAAACCAAAAGTACACTTATACCTTAATTGACCAACTCAATGAAAAGACATTTTATGTAATAATTTTAACTATCAGATATTGTTATTGTGTTTCTTAACAGGTTACAGTATTTTTATCAGTTGAAACAAGATATATATTGACCTCTAATAAAACTGAATAATTGTTATTATGTTCTTTTAAATGGAACTATTGAATAAATATTTTGAGAAATAATGAAGTAATTCGACATTACTTCAGCATTTTAAGCTTTAAGATGTATTAAGCCTATCACTAGAAGTAGAAGTAGGTATTGCAACCAGAAGTAGATACTTTTTATTTAAAAGGCAAAGTGCCGTAGGCTACGTGGGTTAGTTACACAATACAAACCAGTATATACTGAGTTTGGCACGTATTTGTCTGGTTCGCCACTGACAGAAATTTTGAATCCTCCATCTCCAGGAGTTCTATGTGCAGCTCGTCCTCCCGGATGTCTCGGACACGCACTGTCTGCGTACAAAACCGCCGTTAGTAACAACAATTGCGTCAACGTTCCTTGTACCTGTAAATGATACAAACACATGCATGTTAGTTACATTGACGTTGGCTGCGTATTATAGTCGATATTCTGCTGTGATGAAAAGCGAGAGACGGTCAAGTGTTTACACATTTCTTCCAACTTTCGTATTATCCATTTCTCACGTAGCAAACCACTACGTTAATCACAACACCACGGCTCCTTATCGGGTGTTTTTGTAATTGTATAAAGTCAGTTTAATAAAGTAACTAGGCAACTTGACTAGCCAACAACTTTTTTATTTATTTAGTTATTAACAAATAAAGTCTCAAGAAGCACACTTTATAAAGGTTTACCACGTTTAGATTTGCATCCGCAGCTTGAGACCATACGTTATGAATCAAGTCTTCAGTACGCGTTTTGAGCGAAAAAAATATCCATATACTTTTATTGAGCCAATTTGAAATGGCGGTCATATAGTTCATGAAGAAGAACCAAGTATTTTAAACGGTAGGCCTACTTTATATACAATATTGTACCATCTAACTAATGCGTTATCGCTTAACTGAAGTGTATAGCTTTAATGACCGAAATAAAGCTACTTTAATAAAGAAATATTGATCCCTACATGGGATATCTCATTGTTTTAAGTCAGAGATATGAATTTGAAAACATTTCTTTGAAAGAACGGAAAATATATATATATATTTTTATAGTGGCGCAGATTTAACGAATCCCATTATTTATCTGACACAGTGTTCCCTTTATTAAACTATTTTTACGTGATATGATGATGACACTCAAAATAGTAGGTCTGTTGTAGTTGTAGGTCTATGTAAAATAATTTATTTGAGACTAGATCCACGATACAGGCTCTAAAAAAACATGAATGTTTTATGTCCTAAAATATTTTTAGTAGGAGACTTAAAAGACTGTCTAAACAAATTAGACATAGACAATTTTTAAAATATTACAACGTAAGACTTGCCAAAAGGTCAAACAAGTTTACACTACACAATGCAACCCTTCGGTAGTTGAGGAATTAATGTTAAGTTAATGATTAATCTGTGGATCTACGCACTTTTCCTACCTATAACTATTATAAGTATTTAAGTTTTATGCAGTAGCCTAACATAAAAACAACAGATAGTTAACGCAAATAAAGCGAGATTAGTTTTGACATAGTTTTTATCACGAATGTAGTTTATAATTAGTAAAAGGAAAACAACTTAAATCGGACTTACCATCTTCCTGCTTACTACTCTCCAAAATACTACACACTGACTGATTTCATTTCACAATGCGCGCGCGCGCACGCGCACGCACGCACACGTGACGGAAGATCAAAGTTTAAGCTGTCATAGATCAACGCTAATCACAATCAGCAGTGAGGAGAAAAAAAGTTATAAAAAGTTAAATCGTTTTCCCATGAATTTTGTAGTTCAACGGACTTGATCACTAAATTTTTTGGAAGTGGAAACTATTAACATTCAACAAAGTACCAATGTTTGTGTAATTCTGCAGTTATTGTTTAATATCTGCATATTCTTGAGAAATATATGCTGATGTAAAGGAAAAATTTATCTCGGGTGTTTAAGAGATATATTTAGAAAATAATAAGCAATCTGCTTAACATATAGGGTACTTGTTATTTTATTTTTTGCTGAGCCGATAGCGTCAGTTTCTCCATTTTATGACAAGCATTCAGACATCTTTATTTTGTTTTATAGTTTCTGAACCCAGTTTTTTTTTTAGGTTTGACAGCCTTTCATATCTAATATATGATAACTGGCCTATACTAACACACTTAAAATTGGCAACTTTTATTATGCAAATATAGTTCATTCTAATAATAAGTGAAACATTTATTTGAATCAAATAATTAAAATAATTTATAACAAAAATGCAATTTCATTTATAATACGGTATTTAATTCCTTACTTAGTAGACAAACATATCGATACTATTTTGTAAATTGTTATGCCCAGGGTACTTGCAGTTATATTACAATTACTACAAAATTATTAGTTTTGTTTCCAAGTACAAAAATTGTATTATCTGACACACTTTTCACATAATTATTATCTATATGATGTCGTCAGAATCTGTTGATAATGATGCATATAATAATTCTATGAAATGTGCGTCAGGCAATACATTTTTTTGTACTTGCAGACAAACTGTGTGTGTGTGTGTGTGTGTGTGTGTGTGTGTGTGTGTGTGTGTGTGTGTGTGTGTGTGTGTGTGTGTGTGTGTGTGTGTGTGTGTGTGTGTGTGTGTGTTTTGAACAGCCTAATTATGCAAAAAAAGGAAAAATATAATTCTTTAAAATGCCAATAGTATGCGTTCAACCATAAGAATACAATGAAGTGTCACAAATGATCCCTTCAGTTTCTTAAGTACTAGAGCAAACACTTTACAATGTTATTTTTTATCAACACGCAATTTTAAATAGGATTTACAATATAACCAAGATTGTCTGGTTGAAATATTGGTTCAGTGAATTACAAATAATGATATAGAGAAAATTAAGAGCAAAAAATGTACTTCTTTCTAAAAGATAATAGGTAAATTTGAACAAGAAAGAATTAAACTACAAATTATGCTAATAGGTTGTAAATCTGATTTGGGACAAAGAGTCATTTTGTAAAATGTTGCTGTTGGAATATATTATATCTAATGTTGTACAGATACTCTCTGAAACATAATGTTAAATTTTACATTCACTTGATCACTGAAGTTTCTTCAAACTGGTAGATACCATGATCAATTTCATATCTGTTGCAACTGCTAAAATTTTGCTTTAGAATTTTCATAACTTGACATACAGAACTAGTAACTGGTATAGACATTATCGATGTAATCCAGCTAACATTAAACTATTATCCTGTACTGATGGCTATCCTTAACTGAATGAAATCTTTACCCTCCATGTATCCTTATGCGTTGTATCAGTCCCTGGCCACTGAAGTGTTGTATGGTCATTCATCCACGTTTTCTATTCTTCCATATGATGCTTTATTTTCTATTTCATGACACAATGGTTTAGACACATTACTGTCCCACTGGGTTATAGAAATAGTAGATTACACAAGTGTTCATTTTGAATTGTAAGTTGAGTGTTAAGTTGTTATATAGCATTTTACAATTAATTATACTGTACTTAAAAGGTTAGTAGAATTGGTAGGCTTGTATTATCTAACTTTTTTACTATCAGCTAATATCATATATATTTTGTGTAATTTCTTAATTTATTTAGTGACTTTAATTCCTTTTTCTCATAAAAATTGTTTGAACAAATAAGAAAGATTGTAAAACATTATTTCACTAAAAGATTGATTACTTCTTACCAGAAAGAGTTTCAACAGCAAATTTCCAATGAAAATACCAAACAAAACATTCATTCACCATTCAATAAAAAAAAATTGAAGCAACTAGTTCCGTATGTGATGTTAATCACATTCAAAGATGCACTATACTGAATATAGAAACCGTTAGGATACGTATGTTGTGCTTTCCAAAAGCAATCTTTGCAGAATTTGTCACAAGAAAAGAAGAAGCATTGAAGTCTTGGCAAAAGCTCTACACAGATGAGATACAGTTTCATTTAAATAGTCATGTCAACATCAAAAATGACCACTACTGGTATTGTTAAAAATCTTATTTTTATCCATTAACTGCGTCTGCATTCTCAAAACATTGATGAACAGTGTGGTGTTGCACAGCAACATATTATTGAGCATATATTTTTTGAAAACGTACTTAAAGAAGAGTAGTTTTAGTGAGACATTGTGATGTACTTTATTGTAACATGTAACGTGAAGATAACAGGTATTGATGGTTCAACAAGACGAGGCCATAGTCACTCAATTAATTTCACATGGACCTTCTGAGAGATCTTTTTGGTGAAAGACTTATTCGATCAAGTTTATGGCCAGCTAGATCTCCCAATATCTCTTCAGAGGGTTATTTTCTCTTGGGATAAGTAAATGTATCATCCATACCATAATAGCCCTCAAACTATTCAGGAACTTAAAGGAAACGTAAAGTTGTAATGAATATGAAAGTAATGGTATAAGCTTGGTGGGCCTTTTCAACTTTTACTCTAAAAAATGTTTCTATCACTCTTCTAATGTTTTTGTTAGTTCAAATATGTTTTTCTATAATAATAATAATAATAACAATGAAGAGGCGTACCAATAGTTTTTGTTCTTTTTAAATTAGTTGCAGTTTATGCACAATCATTGAGAGCCATCATGTCATTTCAGCTTCTCAGCAGGTCAAACAAATTTTCAAATTAGTGTTAAATAACATTTATGTATGCTACTGAAGTCGTCGCGTTTGGCAATCTGTTTTAATTATTACACCATTATCATGTCAGTAACGATCAACAGCTCAATTGTTGTATACAGGTTGGCGGTGTACTCTTTTCCTTTAGTGGTTTGATAACTGTAATTTCAAAACAGCTAAGCAGTGAACATTTCCTAAATTGGTACATATACCTTACAGTTATGTGGGGACATATAGTCTATCACACACCTATCAAATAAAACAGTATAACAACTCTACTAAACAACTCTAAACTTTATTCTGTCCCACTGTTGTATACTAGAGAACCCCCAGCCCACATTAAAAAAGTAATATTATGAATATTGATTGATATTATTGACATATTGATATTATACTATTTGTCATATTATTAAAAATATTAGAATAATATGCAGATTATGTTACTAATGTGTAGGCCTATTTACTTATCAACAATTGATGTATAACTTGATGCACACTATTTATAGAGACACTGTTTATAGGATATACTAGAATGTTCTATATCAATGTACAATTACATTTATAGGTAGCATATTGTGTTCTACAAAATTCTAGAATATGCACTTGAAATGGCCTCGACTATACTAGTAGTAGCTGATAATCAAATGACACATGTTTGTGAAAGACGTCATTCTCAACTATATCTACAACTACAAAAGATGGAGAGGGGGGAGATTAGTTTTAGACAATCTTCATTTAGAGTTTACTTAAGTGGGTTATAGTGTTAGTGCATATGTTTGACACCACATTTGAGGATCAATATTATATTCGTGTGTTATCTTTTTGCTTTTATAAATTACGGTTGTGTTAATATTCGATATCTCAGTTGTGAATGAAAATTGTACTTTATGTGTATGTTTTTATTTGTGAAAAATTATTTGTGGTATCAGTAAATAAAAAAGGTGTTGACAGTGATATGAGGGTATTATTTCAATTGCTGACATAGAAGGCAATAAGGTTGGTGAACGTGACAGGACTAATTCCGTTGATGTTATAAATTAGTAACCAAATAATGTTATAATTTAGTAATTATGGAGTGCAGGTGAAATGAAGGGAAAAGTACATTTGAAGAACATGACAATAATACAGAAGAAAAAGGGTTCCCACACCAGGGACTATGACCAAACTGTAGATGAATTTAGACCAAGCTATATGAGAGACTGGTGGAACCCAGACAAATTCTTCATAACTGTCGAGAAATGCCTACCACAAAGGAAATGCAGGTAAGCAATATGTTTAACAAAATAATGGCAGTAATTCAGGCTCAGTCAGAACAAATTCAGGCCCAGTCAGAACAAAGTCAGGCCCAGTCAGTAGAAATCCCAGTAGTACAGGCACAGTCGGAACAAATTCAGACCCAGATGCAACCTCTATTAGACAGGGCTATTTGCACAGAAGAACTGAAGGATGTATATACCAAGTGTGCAAACAGGGTACAGAATGTTCAGGAAAAGTGAACTTTCTAAAATCAGAGTCCAATACCACAGTAAAGTGACTGGACCATGAATTAAGTACCACCAACTGACTGTAAGTAGACTGGACACAAGACAAGTCAACTGGGCATAGGACTAGGTGTCATCAACCAGAATGTCAACAGAATAGAAAAACATAAGGACAAAATTTTACCTCTTCTCCAAACAGACACGGCTGATAGTAACTATAACTTTCCTCATCAGGTTCCAGCATGGGCGTAACTTGGGGCCTAATTTTGGGTGGGGGCAGGGTAAAGCTTCACAAATTCAAGTGTGTAGTGAGACCATCTATATGATAAAATAAATTAACAAAATTAGAAAGTTTAGTAATAATTCTTAGTTAGTAAACGAGGGACAATTTCATTTTTTAATGATCAACAAACCTATCTTCATAAGTTGTACTTCCAGTTATGTTTACCTAGAAGAAATATACTGTAGGCCTATAAACATAAACAATTTCAGTTCTTCCAATTCTTATACCCAGTTTTCGTAAACGCATCCTCTCCATTAGGCACACTGTCACAAAATGCTCGGCAGTAGTAGCAGTAAGCCGAATCAGTCACAACAAAGAAATTTTCTAATTGCCAGTTAAGCAATTTTCAAAGAAATTAAGCAGTGTTACTCCTTTGCATTTCTTATCTCCCATTATCTCCCATTTCTCAGAACTTAGGAACACAAAAAACCAAAACAATCACAACAATAACGAATTAAGAAAGAGACAAGCGACGTGTACTTTAATGTACTACGTACACGATAACCTACCGCACTTGTATCAGTAATCATTAACAAATAACAGTTCCAAATGACTGTCTTTTAAGATTCGTGAACAAAGCCATCTACGTCTTGCACAGTAAGCCAGCTTTGTTCATACTGCCGAGTCTGTTACAACTACCATACCGCTCTCTTTTACACTGATCTGTAGTGTTTGTGAAATTCTGCTGAACTAAAAACAGCGATAATCTCGAATCAAGCAGTAAACTATCCAAACAAAGAGATGTGTGACAAAGAGAGGAAAGTAAAGAAGAGCAAATTTTTTTCCAAAACAAGTCTTTGTTTGTGTAAAAGGCACATAATTGTATTCCAGTTATTTAGGTCTCTAGCGTTTTTTTTTTTTCAAACAGAAATATTATTTTGACGTATTTCATTCACATCTGTCAAACATTCCCCTTACAAGTTTCTGTGAAAGAAATAAGAATAATAAATTGATGGCAACTAGTCGTCTGATAACAGTACAGACGTTGATAAATAGTGCTTACTGTGCTCGCAAGCACAGAAACTGTCTCCTGTTTGACTCTTTGTTAGTTTTTATTATAACAACTGGAAACAAAATTTTATAATGCTCAGAACATTGGGGGGCGAGTGCCCCCTTACCCCTCCGAAGTTACACCTATGGGTTCCAGTAGATCCAAAAATGATTAGAGAGAGTTTACCTCTATAGAGAACCTTTCAATTCTAAGGTAAGTTGAGGGAATGGCCATCATCATTCATTAGGAGCTGTGGATCACTACTGAATCAAACAAACCTACCCCAAGAAATTTATACTCAGATTTTATTGCATCAGTTAAAAGGTTCAGCAGCCACCTGGTGGCAGAATATTACAGGTTAAGCCTCAATTGGGTTAACTTTCAGAAAGAATTAATATTGAGATTTGACTCTGATTCAGTCAAAGCAGCAATACACAACAAGTTCCTAACTGAGTGTCAGCCAACAGGAATGCGAGTTGGTGCATTTGTTGTTATTCACAAATTGCAGTTATTCAAAAGGACTACATCCTGAGAAGACTGGTGTGAATCTGTTACGTTTATAATTGAGCTGCTCCAGGATAAGATCAGATCATTAGCAAAAGTACCCCATTCCAAAACATTTGAAGAACTGCGGGACATCATTGGACAATTAGAAAAGAACCATCTTGCTAAGACAAGGCCTGTTGCAGGGGAAGGTGCTCACAGAAAATGTTTTAGATATATTAGAAAACTAGAGCCAGACCATTCTAGACTGCGACGGAATGCCTCCTCCCCCAGAAATCAGTTCCCATATGTAGAGGTAAGTGGTTACAGAACAGTGGCATTGGGCAGATTACTTTGGACTCTTACCAGCCGCGCCCAGCCATTAGCGTTAACATCAAAGACCAAATCGTTTACAGCTGTACTTGATACCCAGGCAAGTTACTCGTTTATTAATATGAATATAGCCGTCTTACTTTAATCAGGAAAATGATGTAAGCATGAGGGGTCCAGGAAGCTGTCAACTACATACATTATCAGGTGGTAGGCCAGACATCCTTGAAAGCAAACTTTTTAGGTGTACTCATAGAATTGCCTGTTCAAATAATTAAGGATTTGACAACAGATATTATCTTGGGTCATAACTTTTTTGATATGTATGGAATGATTATAGACTATAACTGCATATGAAATATCTTTAAGGAAGGATAACGGTTGAGATTAGCATGGTATGACAGCAGCAATAAAAATAAAACAACTACTCAGTTTTGGATGATCTCCAAATATGGCCCTTGTACAATGAAGAGAAGATGAATCTAAGAGAAATGCTGCATAGTTATCCAGAAGTTATTACAGATATGATAGGCATATTATTTACTATTAATATAAGATATTACATACAAGACATTATCATTTACACAATGACAGTTAAACAGAATGAACTGTAAGCATGATACACCCATAAAACAAAGATTCTATCCTATGAATCCAGATAAAAGAAAGTTTGTCCTGGATAAAATAAAAGAAATGGAATGCCAAGGATTATTAGAACCATCAGCATCTAGCTGGGCATCACCCATTGTGTTACCAAAGGTGAAGAATGGAGCGTATTGACTGTGTGTAGACTTCAGGAAGTTAAACAGCCAAACCACATCAGACGGCTATCTGATGCCAGATTTGAAGGACCTGCTGAAGCACACGAGTGGATTGAACATCTTGAGTACACTGGATCTCAACTATTGGCAGATTGAAGTTGAAAAACTCCAGGCTAATGACACTCTCCATTACACCACGAATGCTGGATCAGTTCAAGGTTATGCCATTTGGCCTGAAAAATGCACCAGCTACCTTCATGCACCTGATGGATGAAGTGTTGTCTGGCTACACTGGAGGATTCTGCCAAGTCTATCTGGATGAATTTATGATATACAGCAAGAATAAACAGTAAAACCTTGAACAACTCAGTTGAGTTTTGGAAAGACTCAAGATTCATGGTCTAACCTGCCAACTAAAGAAATGTTATTGTTTGTCCCTGAAGCTGAAATTTCAGGACATCCGATGGTCTGGAAAAGCGGCCAGAGAAGAACAAGGTTAGTGAAGATAATGAAGAGACCCCATAGTAAATGCCAAATTCTTGGGTAATAGGGCGCAAAGTAATAGGACTTTGTGGGTGGAATAGCAGCTTTGTACCACATTTTTAGAGAAAAACAGCTCCACCAACAGACCTATTGAATAAGAAACATCCTTTCAAATGGACTGACAAGGAGGTAGAAACCTTCTTATGATCCATAAGATCAAGGAAGCAATCTGCAGTGCTCCTACCTGAATGCCAATCAGAAGATCTGTCAGCAAACTGTTGCCAGTCATATGGGATTAGGGGGAATATTCTTCCAAGAAAAGGAGGATGGAGGAAAAACCATAGTAGAATATGCTAGTAGGAAAGACGTTACTGTACTCATCAGAAAGACGTTATTGCACAGCAAAGAAGGAGACATTGCAGTGGTATGGGCTGTTGGGAATTTGGGGCTACCTAGAAGGTAGGAAATTCCAGCTATACACTGACAACTCATCTCTTCAGTGTGTTCATAGTCTGTCTGGTACAAAATCAAATTTGATGCACTGGGCTTTGCTGCTGGCAGACTTTGATTTTGATGAATGTCATCTCTCTGGGCCAAACAATCAAACAGCAGATAGCCTTTGAAGACACTCTTTGGAGGAGCCTGAGCCAAATAAAACAGAACTGTTGGAAAGAGAAATTCCAAAACAAACACTAGATTGGTCAGGAGGGCCAGTCTTGATGGTTATTAAATATGGTATAGACACTGAGGAGATCAAGAAATTACTAGAAAATGACTGGGCCTGTAAGACGATGAAGGAATGGATTCTGAAATGAACAACGAATTGCCAAGATGTGCTATAAGGATTTCCATGTGGAGAATAACCTTCTCATGTATTCGTTGCATCTGATTCAATAACACCATGTTGTAGAGCAGCACCTATATCCTGGACATGTTCCATGATAATGCTAAGTCCAGACATCCAAAAGAAATAGAAACCTACCAGTCCATATGTTGATGGTTCTTCTGAGTTTCCATGAGCGGGATATTGCCAGCTATGTCTGGACATGTTCCATCTGTGCCTGTACTAAACCAAGCAACCAGAAGGCTGACACCTGTATGTGAGGGAGACAGCCATACCAACCTTGGGAAGTCATCGCATTTGACTTGATGGGCCCATACCCCAGAACATCACGAGGAAAGACAGGAATTTTAGTGATCACAGACCTATTCAGCTGCTGTGTGTAGGCTTTCCTGATTAGAAAAGCTTTGACTGGACAGATCCTGACAATATTAAGAACTGAAGTCTTCAGTTGCTATGGTTATCCATGATGTCTGTTGACTGACAATGGCTGTCAATTCACTTCCCATCAAGCACTAGCATCATGGGGTGCTAGAGCATAATACAAAACAAAGTTCTGTGTTAATATTCTAATAAATTCTAGAATAAGTCCTGGAATGACCACAACTATACTAGTAAGTAACATATGCTGGTGAATGTCATCATTACCAGCTATATATAAGGCAGTAAGGAGTCAAGAGTCTTCACTGAGAGTTCAGCTAGTTTGTTATAGAGTTAATGCATGTGTTTGATACCACATTTGTGGATAATTATTATATTTGTATGTTATCATTTTGTTTGTGTAAATAACAGTTCTGTTAATAATTGATACAGTAGAGTCCCGGTTATCCACCATAAACAGGCTGGCGGAAGGGCAGATAAGCTGGAATGGCGGATAATAGGGAGAGTTAAATAAAACGCAAATTTATCATAAAATTACGTTGTAATTTTGTAAATGTAATTAATAAACATCACGTTTTACAACAAATCAATAGAGAAAACAATACAGTACTGTACAATTATATTACAAAATTATAGTAAAACATTTTAGAGAACAAGCAACAATATTAAAGTTATACACTTACAAAAAAAGAGAAAACAATTACGCCTACTTTAGTACTTCACGCTTCAAGTTTAAGAATTCAGTAAATTTTAACAAGAAAAATTTACTAAAAATAAATATAGAATCAGACTAATGTGTACGTAATAAAATTGACTTACAATGTCAGAAATGTTGGAAGTGAGAGTTCAGTTCATGATGAGTGAAAAAAATTAGTGATCTTCGACTGCCTCCCTGATGATTCCCGCTTCTTTGCTGCCAAGTCTCGCCATCTTTGGAGCATCATTATGTCAACAACCTCTTGCTGCTCAACGTACTGAATGGCTGCTTCAAGAGCTTTAACCCCTTCTTTGTGTGTGATCTTTTGAGGCTCAACAGTTTCAGAGTCTTGATCTTCAACAACATCATCGCTATTAACAAGTGTTACAATTTCTTCGTCAGTTATTTCATATTGGTCGTCTCCTGAAAGCCAATTCCTTATTTCATCCAACGATGCATCCTCACATCCAGGGATACGTTGCACCAAGGGCAAAATACTTTCATGAAGTTCATCCAGCATGCTTTCAGCCATATTTTCGTCCTCGCCCAACAGATTATGCCACGACTTCGCAATTGTTTGTGCCCTGACGTCGGCCCAGGCCCTTGCGACCCAATAAGCGACATCCTTCAAATTTATACTTTTCAACTTCTTAATCAAGTTTTGCCCATCTTCAGTTTCTTGTATGACTGTTGACAGAAGTTTTCTTTGATAGTTTCGTTTAAGTGTTTCCAAAACACCCTGGTCCATAGGCTGACAAATGGCAGTCACATTTGGTGGCAAAAACATAGCCTTTATGTCCCCATCTCTAAGTTCGTCTGGATCAGGGTGAGTTGGGGCATTATCTAGCAGTAAAACTGCTTTTCTGGGTAGGTTGTTGTCTTTTAAAAACTTCTCTGTAGAAGGAACAAACTCTTTAAAAAACCATTCCTTAAAAATTTCACTTTTTTGATTGAAATATTTTACTGGAAGAGCATGTTTTGAAATGGTTTTAAAAGCCCTAGGGTTTTTGGACTTTCCAATCATTGCCAGGTCCATTTTATGGTTTGCTGTGGCATTACTGCATGCTAAAATAGTCACTCTCTCTTTACTACGTTTATAGCCAGGGGCTGCAGCTTCAGTTCTAGCTGCAAGTCTCTTACTCGGTAACATTTTGAAATTAAGGCCTGTTTCATCACAATTAAATACTTGATCTCCTGTTAAGCTTTCAGTTTCAACAAAGTCTTGAAATTTTTTCTTAAACTGCTCCATTTCTTGAAAGTTTGATGATAGTTTCTCGCCGCAAATATTCAACTGACGGATTCCATAACGCTTCTTCCATCTATCAAGCCAGCCAACGCTTGCTGTAAAATCTGCATCACCTTCGTTAAATTCTTTTTGAAACTGCAACACCTTTTCTTTTAAGATAGGTCCTGAAATAGGCACCCCTTTCTCCCTGAACTGTGTAAACCAAATGTACAACGCTTCGCTAACTTTTTCATAATCACTATTTTTCATAGTTTTTCTATCTTTAAAAGCAGTTTCAGTAACTCATGAGGAACACCATTTTTCTAATTCTAATCGTCTCTTCTTCCAATCTCCAACTGTGCGATGACCGATGCCGTAGTGGTCAGCCACCTTCTGCAGCGTTTCCCCTTTATCCAGTCTTTTTAATGCCTCAAGCTTGTCTTTTATTGATAAAACAATTTTCTTCCTTTTCGTACCCATAATCGCAACACTATTAACAAGACTACACTACGACACTTTCACCAAAACTGCACTAGTCACTCACGGACACACCGCGTAAAAATAGCCTCACTGCTCACTACAGCACACAACAAGAAACTGCAGTCTACTAAGCGATGAGCATGTGAGCGATAGCGTTGGATGTTGGGGGTGGGGTGGGGTGAATGACACATGAGTCACAGCTAGGCTATAATAGGCGATGGGCAGTAGGCCAAATTCCTGCGGTACAGTCAGGAGCAATCACAAAGAGAGCACGCCCACAAACTATTGGCACACTATTTTCGTTGCAGTAATTAAAGAAAATATTTTTTACATTTACGTTTTTTTATGCCGCTTGGGTGGCGGATAACATGGAACGGCGGATAACCGAGACTCTACTGTATCACAGTTGTGGATCGAAATTGAATTTTCTGTGTTATATTTTTATTTGTAAAAAATTATTTGTGACATCGGAAATAAACAAGGTGTTGATAGTGATACGAGTGTTTTATTTCAATTGCTGACCTAGTAGACGACAGCTGTGTATGTTGTATGTGGAATAAACAATAAGATCAGTGTTAATTTTGTCAGAATTTGTCCAGTTTCTTTTGCAATTAGTGTGGTGAGTGATAAAAAATTGGGCAACTGCTAAGTTGAATTTGAAGGCTGGCAAGTATAATGATGTAATAACAGTCAGACATTTTTCAGAACTGGTTGCACAAGTAGCACCAATGGTTGCATAGTGTCCAATGGAAACAAATCTGAAGTGATCTGCTTTATGCATGTGTTTATTTCCACATGCCAATCATTCTTTTTGGAGGGGAGACACATCCATTGGGCTGAATTGGTGAAGTACCTAAGCGTTTGGCTAGATTGGTGCCTCAGATTCAACAACCATATGACTGATACCCTAAAAAAGGTTCGAGGCATCAGAGCTAAGCTTTTCTCATACTTTCATGTAACAGTCACCTGGCTAACCACACCAAGATATGTATCTGTCGTTCTTTCAACAGTAGTGACCGCTTGCTGGCCTCTCCTGTCAGCCACCAAACCTGGCCTGGTAGTATTTCGAAACCATATTATACAATTCCTCTTGGGGACCTTGTGGTAGTCAGTAATGATGTTCTACATCATTTGTTTGCAAATATCAGAAAATCCTTCTTCCCACACATTCCTCAGCTAAAAGTACGGACAACACATCACTCCCCATTCCCCATCAAACTCCATTGGGTGATACTCACAATCCATTTTAGCAATTCTTTAAATAACCCCAAATGAGTCGATAACCACCTTCCTAATACCCCATGATCTTAGCTTGGCATAAACCAGACTACATTGTATGCCAGTGACTTCTCGACTCTTGGCTAGTTCAGTGTCTGCATCAAAATTCAGCAGCAGACAGAACAGAAACAGCACTATCCACGTTGGCTACACTGTTGTCCAGGCATGGGAAACTGCTAAGGAACCATTTGCCTCAAGGTGGCAGCATATTGATCTGGTTGATGCCTTCCAGAAGCTGTTCTCTACTGTCTCTACCAGTTTGGGTCTAAGCTCCTGTGGATAAATCTTTAACAGATCAATGGAGATGAACCCTATGCATAGAGTCAGGTCAGAACAATCCAAACATGAAAATTCTTACTTGCATACCCTATAGTGCAAATTAGACCTGCAGTCTAACACCATTGTGCTGTGAATACATGAACACACTGCAATGCAAAACTTACAGACCATCAAGCTGTGACCTGGACAACGTACACACAGAGGATGCTAAAATACCCCACGCAATTTCTGTCTGTCTGTCATCATGACAATGCACCATTAACATCACCAAATAGCTTACAACTACTGTATTACAAAAATAAACAACTGACATTTTATACAAACAAACATTTTTCCATCCGCCTTATGACTACTTGTTTATAGTTTATGACGTGTTTCAAAGCGTATGCTTCATCATTACATCATTAAAAACTCACTGGTTAAAATTCCAATTGAATTTTCACTGTGCGTGTTGGTAGATGTGCACCTATTCACATTTAGTCAACCACAAATTAACCTTTACCATTATCCCTTGTGTAAATACTTTTTTAACTACAATTTTATTTCAAAATACAGGCCAAAATAAAGACAACATTTTTTCATAAAAAATTCTTTTAGGTTAGTTGACTTCCTAAATTGATATATCAGAATGTGTATGAGATTAATATTACCAGCTTTAAAGGTTATAAATTGTTCAAGGCAGAAAAATAAAATAATATTTTTACCTCATTAAGACCTGTGGACAAGTGTGACTCATCCATGCCTTCAGCCTAAGGACAAGTGAGTGTAACTCGTCTTTTAATTTAGCAGCATTTGTATTGAACTGGATGTCTCTTATATATCCGTAGGTTGTTTGGCATGAACAGTAATATTTTAATTCTGCTGTACAACTTCAGATGGCAACACCAGCTTGAAAACAATGTTACTTTGTAAAAACATGCATTTCCAGCAAAAGCATTTTGTGTTGTTTACACTGTGTTGTGACATGCACCAAGTATTTTATTGTGATAGTTTCATAGTTTATTATAATGGATTCATCTAAATGTCTTACCAGAGATGAAATTTATGAACTTTATATTAATATTAATGTACAATGTTGATGTCAGATGGAATATCTACAGAAATATTGCTGTGAACAAAATTTAAGACTTTTGAAAATGTTGTAATTTGATGCTTACAATGGAATACATTTAACATTTTATTGGACACATTTCATCATACAAAAGAGGACAATTTAATCTTTCGGGCAGTATATGTACACTGGAATAAGTAAAAAGTTGTTTTTAAAATTAGGTTAAAATTTACATAAAAATGCTCAGGCTACCAGAGTAGGCAGCCCTTCAAATGGCAAGGGCTCAATGTGTTAAAAAACTCAATAATTTCTAATTTTGTGTAAGAATTTTAGGAAAGATAAATATTTCAGTTACCGTATTTTAAAGTTGGCTGAACAGTACTGTTTGCATAAAATGGATATTTTTCAAGAAAGAACTGATATTTTGACACATTAAAAAACAATACTGTATTAGTTTAGGGATGATCTATCCCCTAACTCTCTGAAGGGCAGCTTTTTTGTTATTCACTATCTATAACACCATCTATGTTATTCACCTGCCTTATCCTGATCTGCCTAACTGGCAATTACTAAGAACATCATTCCCATGTATTATTTAAAGAATTGTGTAAATTGTACAGTACACAATTCATGAATTTCCTGCCAACTAATTCTAAAAACGTTTAGGTGCCCTAATTACTTAAACAAGCAATACTTGTGTTCATAGTAGAAAATAAATTTATTTATATTTTCCTTTCCTTTCTTTAGAGCACCAGCTTCTTTCTTAAATTTTACAAGCAAAATCATATATCATAACCTTGAAATGCTTATTCATTGTAATATTTCAGTGCCTAATAACTTTTGGCAGTTAAGCATATTCTCTTCCATTTAAGACAATTTTCTTTCTTTATTCGTTTAATAGCTGAACAGCTACTTATCATATGGTACACGAGGATAGGATGAAGAGTTCCGGGCCTGAATAAGAAAACGAAACTTTTTGAGATAATTTGTCATTTATCATTGGGTTAATTCTCAACATAATCACTGTTTAGCTTTATACACTTTTTCCAATGGTGTTCTAACACAGTTATGTCAGACTGATAAGCCAATTTATCGAGGTACTCAATTAGCCATTTACAGCATCACTGACTTGATTGTTATCAGCAATTTTTTTCTGCTGAGCCTTTTTCTGAGGTTAGAAAAGAGGTAGAATAGGGGCTTAATAATATAATAATAATAAATAATATTAATAATAATAATAATAATAATAGGGGGTAGAATAGAGGTCACTCGGGGCTAAATAGGGTGAGTATGGTGGGTGAGGAAGCAATTTGAACTTGAATTCTTTGATTTTAGCCATTGCAACAATTGGCGTTTGAGATGGTGTTTCCTCTTGGTGAAACAACACTTTCTTTTTCTCTAAATGTGGCCGTTTTTACTTGATTTTGATATTTATGAGACACAGTAGGTCTGTACTTGCGATTAATTGTTTTCCCTGTTTTAAGGTAGCCATCGAAGATTACTCTACAGTCATTCCAAAAACAGTCGCCGTACCTTACCAACAGAAGGAATTGTCTGTGCCATATTTGGAGTTGTTTTGCCTTTCATGGTCCATTGTTCTTACTGTTGTTTGGTCACAGGAGTGTTGTGGTGGACCCTAGGCTTATCAGCGGTTATGAATCAATGTAAAAATTCAGTTGGATCACGCATATAGAGTGCCAAACAATCAGTTGAGACATCCTTTCGACAGTGTTTTTGGTCAAGTGTCAGCAAACGTGGCATCCGTCTAGTGCACAGCTTGTCATACACAGTTGTTTGTGTAAGACATTGTGCACACATTCCGTTGACATAGCAACAGTCTCACCTATCTCACTCACTTCCATTTTATGGTCTACGAAAACGATATTATGGATTTTTTCTGGTGTTGTCACTTCAGTGGGACTTCCCACTCGTAGATCATCAGTTGTGCTTGTCTGACCCATTTTAAATTCAGCAACCCAGAACTTAACTGTGGTATTCGATGCACAAGAATCCCTCTAACATTGAATCCAGCTCCTTGTTTATATAGGTTGCAGTTGCGCCTTAAAAAAAACATTAATCACAGCATGAATTTCCAGTCTATCCAATGATGCCTGATGTGCTTTTAGCGGTGAACTGTGCCACTAATGATAAACAAGTCACTTAACTTGCCACTATTGACTTGAACTCATCGAATCAAAGCCTAAAAAGAATGAAATCATAGAATATGGTTAAAATAATGCATAGTAGCGCGATCTCTGTGTCAGGCCCAGAACGTTTCACCCTACCCTTGTATTCTCACGAGTACACTTATTTTAGCAAAATAACTTAGTCAATATGTTAGCCTTTTTACCTATATGAATCATTTTTAATGCCAATGCCTGGTTGTGTCATATGGATCAGTCTACTTTCTAGTAAGTAAAGTAAAATTATCTATAGTCTTTACTTAGTTGTTTGTTTTTTACTTCATTATATAAACTAATCACAGTTTTCAGGAATAAACCTTCAAACATAAGAAACAATTTCCTGATGTTGCTGTTTATAAATAATCTTCATTTTGTGAAAACTCATTTGTCTTATCTTATCCAAGAAATGATGCGGAATATTTTCATTATATAGAAATATTCAGCAAAGTAGAATACAATTTATACCTTACACTAATAAACTCAATGATTACATCTGTTGAATCTTAGTGAAACTCAGTTGTTTGTTCACTTGCCTGTAACGTATAAAAAGAGCTTTTTTAGAATATATTCTAGATGTTTGTCATTAGAATAATAAATGAATTATTTTTAATTCTTAATGACATTTTGACACATTTAAAGTTTGAGTTTGTTGAAATTAAGAAGATTTTGACTTCCAGCATTCATTTTATTGGGTTTTCTTTCATAGTTCTCTTAGGAAGGGTCGAATTCTTGGATTTCGTTGTCTATGACGTGTCCGTTACTTAACTAAATGCAACTATTTCATTAACAACTCAGAACACAAAGTTTTTTATGAGTAAAAACATAAAGTTTTACCTTACAACCTGAACCGGTTTTCACTTTTAAAAAGCTTCTTCAGAGGTTGCCACTGGTAACCTGTTGTGGGCGACGGAATCGAATTTCAAAAGATCGATGTTGTGTTTGTGGGGTGAGATATGTTCGAATAATGCATGGATTTGAATTGTGTCTGTTTGTTTAGGATGTCGTTTTTATTTGTTTTCATGTGTTTGTATATTTCCAATTGTTCTAGAGTGTCTAGTTTTCGGCCTTTTGTGTGTACGTGTAGAATGTTCATGTTATTGTCAATGTTTTTGTATGTGTGGTTTGCTTCAGTGAGGTGGTTTGCAAAGGTGGATTCTGTAGTGGAGTGGAGTGCCTTTGTGTGTTCATTGTATCTCTGTTTGAAGCTACGTCCTGTCTGGCCTACGTAGAATTTGTTGCAATTTGAGCAATTTAGTTTGTAAACACCAGGTAGATCGAATTTGTTTTGTGTTTTGTGTGTGTGTTTTGATAGTGTGTGTTCTGTTTTGTTAGTAGTTTTGTAAGCGATTCTGTATCCTGCTTTTTTGAATTTGTGGGCTATTTTTTCAGTTTGTTTGTTGATGTATGTTAGTGTTATGAATTTGTTGTTTTCTGTCTTTGTCTGTTGTTTGTTTTGTATTTTGTGTAGGAGTTTATTGACTATTGTTCTGTCGTATCCGTTAGATTCTGCTAGATATTTTATCGTGTTTAGTTCATCTTTGTAGTCTTTTGCATCTAGGGGGATGTTGTTAAGTCTATGTATCACGGTTCTGAAGGCAGCTAGTTTGTGATTGGAGGAGTTGTGTATTAGTGTGTCAGTTGTAGTTGGTTTTCTGTATATACTGAATTTGTGCCTGTGTTCAAGTTTTGTGATGGAGAGGTCTAAGAAGTTTATGGTATTGTTGTGTTCGTATTCAGCAGTAAAGGTTATGTTTTTATGTGAATAGTTATTCACATTGTCTTTTGTTTCCCCTGTATAGTATTAGAATGTCATCAATGTATCTGTGCCAATATAGTATTTTATGTGAGTGTCTGTCATTGTTTGTGAGTGTTTTTGTTTTTGTTTATAACACAACAATCAGGCCACTCAAATAACACAAAACATTCCACAAAGGACATACATAAAAGAATCCTTAAAACAGTTATATAAGAAAAAAGACGCTCTCAACTGCAAAGCACTAATGCTACACCTACAGATCGCCAACATATACGGACACAATTACATGACTGAACTAATACAACACACAAATGAATGGACAAAGAAACAAATACATAACATACAGACAAAACACGAGAGAAAAATAAAAAACCTGACACCAATCAACACAAATATAATTCCTTCACACAAATTCTACCCACATACAGTAAACCTCACGAACGTCACAATCACTAAAAACAAACAAACACTCCTTGATAAAGGCCTAAAACATAACATACATTACATACAAAACAAACACTAACAAAACTCATAGTTGACACTGAAACAAATATACAAAACACAGTATCAGAACATCAAGACACACTAAGACATAATATAAACAATATAATAGGAGCACATAAGACACCAGACAACAAGAACCACAACTCAGAAATACACACAGCCATCAAACTGAGGGAAAAGGCACACAAACACAACATCACATTTGTAAAAGCAGACAAAGGCAACACGACTGTAATCATCTCCATAGACAACCTACACAACAAAGTACAAAACTTCATGGAACAGAAAAACATCACAGAACTAAAACACGACCCCACCGACAGATACCAAAACACAGTAAAACAACTAGTCAACAAAGCCAAACACATAATGACACACAAACAAAAGCCCTACATGAAACAAATCCGACCATCAGCCCCTACCCTCCAAGCGCTTCCCAAAATCCATAAAGAAGATATTCTGATCCGCCCCATTATCAACTACTGTAATGCCACTGCATACAAACTCACAAAACATCTAGACAAAATTATCAGACAACACACACAACTAGACAACAACATTGCAGTAAAAAACAACACAGACCTAGTAACAAAAATAAAAGACATACACATCCCCCATAATGCCACATTAGCCTCCTTTGACATTAAAAATCTGTACACAAACATCCCCATCTCTAAAACAATCACCATCCTACAAAACAAACTCAAACAGAACAACACACAAGATGAACTTATCAACAAAATAACAGAAACTCTGAACATTATCATAAAACAAAACTACTTTACTTATAACAATAAATATTACACACAGAATGATGGTCTACCCATGGGCTCCCCCATATCCAGCATTCTAGCAGAAGTCTTTCTCCAACACTTAGAAAAAACAAAAATACTCACAAACAATGACAGACACTCACATAAAATACTATACAGGGGAAACAAAAGACAATGTGAACAGTTACTAATGCACATAAACAAAATACATAAAAACATAACCTTCACTGCCGAGATGAACACAACAATACCATAAACTTCTTAGACCTCTCCATCACAAAACTTGAACACAGGCACAAATTCAGTATATACAGAAAACCAACTACAACTGACACACTAATACACAACTCCTCCAATCACAAACTAGCTGCCTTCAGAACCGTGATACATAGACTTAACAACATCCCCCTAGATGCAAAAGACTACAAAGATGAACTAAACACGATAAAATATCTAGCAGAATCTAACGGATACGACAGAACAATAGTCAATAAACTCCTACACAAAATACAAAACAAACAACAGACAAAGACAGAAAACAACAAATTCATAACACTAACATACATCAACAAACAAACTGAAAAAATAGCCCACAAATTCAAAAAAGCAGGATACAGAATCGCTTACAAAACTACTAACAAAACAGAACACACACTATCAAAACACACACACAAAACACAAAACAAATTCGATCTACCTGGTGTTTACAAACTAAATTGCTCAAATTGCAACAAATTCTACGTAGGCCAGACAGGACGTAGCTTCAAACAGAGATACAATGAACACACAAAGGCACTCCACTCCACTACAGAATCCACCTTTGCAAACCACCTCATTGAAGCAAACCACACATACAAAAACATTGACAATA
This sequence comes from Magicicada septendecula, assembly GCA_034769895.1. Classification (NCBI taxonomy): domain Eukaryota; kingdom Metazoa; phylum Arthropoda; class Insecta; order Hemiptera; family Cicadidae; genus Magicicada; species Magicicada septendecula. The sequence goes on from CM068367.1 coordinate 776,038,701, forward strand.
ACATGAACATTCTACACGTACACACAAAAGGCCGAAAACTAGACACTCTAGAACAATTGGAAATATACAAACACATGAAAACAAATAAAAACGACATCCTAAACAAACAGACACAATTCAAATCGCATGCATTATTCGAACATATCTCACCCCACACACACAACATCGATCTTTTGAAATTCGATTCCGTCGCCCACAACAGGACGGACAGCGCTACCAGTGGCAACATCTGAAGAAGCTTTTTAAAAGTGAAAACCGGTTCAGGTTGTAAGGTAAAACTTTATGTTTTTACTTATAAAAAACTTTGTGTTCCGAGTTGTTAATGAAATAGTTCTATTTAGGAAGGGTTGAATGAACATCAGAACTATGCACAATCACACTTTTTTAACTTTGCTCTGTAAATAGTTTGATATGTTTTTTTTTATATGATAAGCAACCTTCTGAAACTGCAAAATATTTTTGAGAGGTATAAATGCTTTTTACATTGTGTGATAAATACTGAAACCACAAAAAAACAAATTGTGACTTAATTTGTTTTAATTCATTTGTTGGAAATTATAACATGTATCACTATTATTCAACTGTAACACTATGTAATTTTTGAAAAACTCACAAATTTTATTTGAAAATAAATCATACACCCACACACGCACACCATTAGAGAGTGTCTACTGGAACTATTTTTTCTATTTCTTTGAATATTTCATTTGTTCAACATTGACAGAGCTGTTTTCATTTAACAATTAAAATTTTTGTTTTTTTTTCAATCTGTATGTTTAATGTTAACAGTTATTTTTATCCAAAAATACTAATTAAAGATATCATTTAGTACTGTTAATATAATTTTTAATGAAACTAAACCTAACTTTAATGGTGAATTGAAAACTCGATATTCTGCTTGTTCCAAATATTGTAGAAATCAAACAAAAGAACAGTTAAAAGTTACATACCTATAACAGAAAAGTGCCTATATCAAATATTGTATAAATAAATTAAATTTAATCATACATTTGATAAATAATCATATAAATTTCCAAACATAAATAAATAACAAATTTAATTTAAAATCTATCAAAATGTGAAAAACAAAACACCTGGGAAAACTGTTGTTATAGTGTATTCATAATGTAAAAATAAAAATTCATTAATACTTTGATAACAAATTAATTCAAATATGATAGTTATTTTAAAATTTTTAATCAAATGGGGATAGTAATTCATAAGAAATGTTACTAATACATTTGTATATTATATCTAAAACATAGTATGAAAACAACTCTCAACATTAAACTTAACAAATGTAAATGAAAATTCAGTTTGCAAAAAGAAAGAAACTGTGATATAAACAAAACTGTTTCAACAAATCCGCATACACAAAGAAATTAATCTTATTTGCATTGGAACCTTAGAGATAAAATAAAATTAAAATTCAAGAAAGTGTGTGTGTGTGCATGTGTGGTTATTAAATATTCGTTATAATAGCAAGTCATGATTATTCTTTTTATAGATTATATGATCAGTAATTATTTTGTTAACTAAAAATAAGTTTTTCTCTTTTTTTACTGTATGGATAAATTGCTTTCTGCGTCCATTAATTGCTTTGATATAATGATGCCCAAATTTTATAGCAGTGAGCTGATTTTATAATTCTTATTTTATTTTAATTTTAATTTATTTTATCATCTTAATTCCATTTTTATAATTCACCAAATAAGTGATAGTGTACTCAGTTATAAATATAAAAACAATATTAAACTATAAAGTAAAGTAGGTTGTGTTGTGTTTAATTTGTATTTGGAAGAGGTTAGGGTATATTTCTGGTGTTATGCCCATAGCTTTCCTATGCCCATAGTAAAATGGTATAAACAATTACTACACAACTCTTAATATTTGTTTGGAAGATAATTATCATGTGTCAATATTTTTTGAAGTTAAAATTATTAGTACCTGCACAAAAGATTGTCTAAGTATTAGAATGGAATATTTTGAAATAAATACTCAGCTGACGATAATTAACTTAATATTTGTTAAAGACATTTGCCATTCAAAGTGTATTTCTTAAATTGTTTTAGTTATTGTGCATATCTATTTTAAACAAATATCTCTGGAAGTAGAAGGTATACTGACTGTCATTATATCAAATGTAAATAAAAAAATATAAATTAGATAGGTTTAGTTGTTCATTAGATGTTTGAAATATGGAGTGGAAGTAAAAGCATGTCTAAGAACCAACACCAATCATGTTACAGGAATTCATTCATGTCACCATAGTAATGGCCTCTAATGATACTGTGTTACCACATTCTTACCTAAATAAACTGAGCCCCTAGCAAGCTATGGCAGCAGTCCCACCAATGGTGTACACAACTGAAGCCCATGAATTCTGCCATAGTATAGGCAATTAAACGTGTGAAGTCAAACTGTTCATAAAAACAAATGCACTATGGCCTAAGAAAAACGGTGTCAGTTTGATGTATGTTGCTGTCAGTTCATCATGTGTGTATTCAAAATTAAATATATGTGCAAAATGTATAAATATTATTATGCATAATATAATATACCAGTCAGAAGCAACATCAATAATTATGATAGAACAGTCAATTAAACAGCCACAAAATGTACTTAAATCCATTACATTTCTAAAGCAGAGCAGTGGCGGCGATAAGGCCCCCGCAGACCCCGCGCCATGGGGGGCCGACCCTCTGGGGGGCCCCGCCCCTCTGGCCCCTAGAAAAAAATATGAAACGAGCTATAATAGGAAAAAGTTTTAATGGGGTCCGACTACCGGCAAATTTGTATTTAAAATACGAAATATACGTTTTATTTAAGTGTATAGACATGCAAAAAAACTACGTTTTCCGAAATGACATTACTGTTTGTAGTTTGTAAGCGAAGACCACCATTTGTAGTCTTGTGGTGCCCGTACATCCGGTGCGATGAGTCACTCGGCACTGAGGAGACGTAAACAAACACAACACAATGTAGTTCAGTACTCAGTAGTGCGTCGCATCTCCTGCGCGATAGTACTGTATTGCATTCATTTTGTAATTTAGTGCCGCTTAAGTTTAATGACTTAACATTTGATTTTAGTTTTTGTATTTTGTGTAGAGTTAGAGTGTTAGAGACAGAGTTTTAATAATTGGAAAGTAAGCGTGAATATTTAAGTGGTGCTAAGAAAAGGAAACTGCAAAAACAATGAGAAGAATCTAAAAGTAAACTTTCAAAACTCGACCAGTTCTTAAAAAAATCATCAAAATGTGAAGTTAAACAACCCAAACCTGGGCCAAGTGCAAGTAATGAAAAAGAAACAAAAATCGGACTTGAAGTTGATTGTGACAGTGACAATAAACCTGATTTAAACATTAGTCCGTCGGATACAAGTGATACAACTACGGAAACAAATAAGCAACTGCAACATGAACAAGAAGAACAACTGCTAGGCATTGAATGTGTTCGCCAGTCCGAAGACATACCTGGACCAGAAAATAAGTTTGAACCAACTGAAGTTATAAGTAATCACGCAAATAAAACTAGTTTAGCAAACTAGCCCTTCCGATCCAAACTGCCAAAGTTTTGAGACAGATATTGCATTCTATAAAAATCAAGCTATAATGACAGACGAGGTGAAAAAGTTAATAATGTTAAGTGAACCTTGTCAACCAAAGGGTCCTTTCCCGAAGGATTCCGTTTCTAAGCGGTCTTTCAGTACAGCATATTATTCTTTCAAAACTGCAGCAGGCCAAATTGTTCACAGGTTTTGGCTTTGTTACTCTTGTAATCTAGATGGAGTCTATTGTTTACCATGTTGGCTCTTCAGCCAAAGTGCTGATGCCCAAAGCTGGCGTGAAGGCGATATTAGAGATTGGAAAAGTCTCAGTAAAAAAATGAAAGTAGCAATGCTCATTTACAATCTTGTCTCACGTATGCCACTTGGAAAAAGAGTAAAACGGTAGCTGATCAAATTTCCGATGAGCAGAAAAAATGGAAAGATATTTTCATACGGATTGTGGATGTCATTCGAACCATGGCACTGTGTTCATTGCCGTTTCGTGGCCATAGAGAATCATTACATGAAATAAATCCTGAAAGTGGAAATTTTTTGAACATACTATCTTTAGTTTCTTGCTACGATTCTCTCCTTAGTGCACACTTAGAAAATGAAAAAACCAGATCAAAATACCTCCACCATGACATTCAAAATGAAATCATTAACTTGCTAGGAAAATCAGTATTGACTGCCTTACTAAAACAGATTCACTCGTCTCCTTTTTTTTCTATAATTGTTGATAGCACACAAGACATTTCTAAGATTGACCAAATGAGTGTTGTGATCAGATACATTAACATAGTAGAAGAATCTCCTGGCAATTATAAAACTGTGATTAGTGAGTCCTTTTTGGGATATCAAGAAATAAAGGATCCCAACAGTGAGGGGTTTCAAAGTAAGATTTTAGACTTTTTGAAAACAAATGAAATTGACATTAGTAAGTGTAGAGGTCAAGGTTATGACGGTGCAGCAACAATGAGCGGGAAATACTCTAGGTTACAGAAAAGAATTATGGATATAGTCCCAACCGCGGATTACGTACACTGTGCACATAACCTGAACTTGGTGGTCAATGATTCAGTATCAAATATTTCTGAAATAAGACAATTTTATGACATAGTTCAGAAAACTTATGTTTTTCAGTGAAAGCTTACGTAGATGGCAAGAACTTAACACTGCCGTTAAAGAAAACAGCTCTGCCAAAAATCTAACTTTAAAAAAGCTATGTCCAACAAGGTGGTCTTCTAGACACGACTGTCTGTTAGCTTTAAGAAATGATTTCAAAAATGTGATTAAGTGTTTGACAGAAATTATTCTGTACAGCTCAAAAAAACCCGAGGCAGAAAAAGCATTAGCAATTAGAAACCACCTGGAAAACTTTGAATTTATTCTTGTGCTCTGCCTTGAAACTAAGATTTTAGAGAATGTAAATATAACTTCAAAAGCACTACAGAGGCCAACTGTTGACCTAGGCAGAGCGTGGCAGTTTCTAAGCCGCGCTTGTGATGAGTTAAAAGTTTTAAGAAAGCACTTTGCCGGCTTTCTTGCTGGTGCTAAACAGTTGGCCCAGTCATGGGACATAACTTGTAACATGAAAAATAAGCGTAAGCGAGTTGTAAAACGCTTCTTTGTTGAATTATCAGTTGACCATAGAATTGACGACCCAGTGAAATCATTTGAAGTAAAAGTTTTCAATGCAACACTAGTTATTGTAATAGCTCAGCTACAATGAGATTCGAAGGATTGCGTTGCATTGATGATAGGTTTTCATTCCTGATGCCTCAGAATTTAGTAAACTTCTCACAAGACACAATAGTGGAGAAAAATAAGGCTCTGGTAAATGTGTATCCTGGTGACCTTTCTACATCACTGCCTGACCAAGTAATATCCTTCAAAGCTCTGATGGCCAAAGAAATTGTACACAAGAAAAGCATTCGAGAAATGATGAATTTACTGGTTGAAGGAAACAGCTGCCTTATGAGCTGCCTCCCAGACTTAACTACAGCTTTGCAGCTTTATTTTATCATACCTGTCACAACAGCTACAGCGGAAAGAAGCTTTTCAAAACTTAAATTAATTAAGTCATACTTAAGAAGTACCATGGCCCAAATTCGGTTGAGTGACTTGGCACTGTTAAGCATTGAGCATGAGGAGACACAGAAAACTAATATCAACGAAGTGATTGAAAAGTTCTAAGCTATTAAAAAAAGAAGACTAGGCTTAGGAAAACAGTGAACTTTGGTTGATCCTCATCTGTAAATATTGTACATTACTTGAGTTCGAGTGTTATTGAATTGGATTACACTTAAGGAGAAATTGTATAGAGTATATTCAAGAATTTTACAAATTCAGTTACAAACTAATTTAAATGTTTGAAAAAAGCTAGAATGTTACTTTGATATTCGTTTTTAAATGATAAATTTTTAACACTCTGTGTGCGCTACTGAATTTAGATAGTCTGAATTTAGATGTTTGACGTAAAAATAAATCATTCTTTTTATTTTGGTTTTTTTATAGTTTGTATAGAACTTTGTCTATTTAGCAACAATGAATTTTAAGAGTTTGTACACGTGTAAAACATCCTTTGCAAATTGCAAACGCTTTGTGATAGACGAGAAAGTATTCACAAACCATTGTTGTGAAACACACGTAAATAGAAAATCATTTGAGTGTTTTCCCCTATTACGTATACAAAATTTAACCGTTTTTATAGGGCCCCCAAATTAGTTTCGCGGGGGGGCCCCGTTTCGTTAGCGCCGCCACTGAAGCAGAGTATTGTACCATTAGTATTTATTGTAACACTTTAATTTTTGGCAAGTAATTTAGTAGGAATGTAACTTTGAAATGTAATTTGTCTTCCTTTCTCATCCAACAACTATATCTACTCGTACAATTAAATGCAGCACATTATTGCATTTAATTGCAATATTGCATTAAAATTGATTATTTACTGCAATAACATTTATATGAAATACAGACTTAAAAGTTTATCGCCCACACAGCCTTTGATTTAGACTGCAACAGAGCTGCAGAGCTGCTTATGTAACATCTAGTGTTACATGTGTGTGTGTGTGTGTGTGGGGTGGGGATGCAAGGGGGGGCGGTCAACGACAGAAACGAATATACAAAACTAGCGACAACTTGGAAATTCGTAACTGACAGTTCACAAATTAACAAACAACATATGGCCATAACACATTCACCCCCAAACTATAACCCTCCCACAGCAAAATATCGGTATGGAGAACCATACATGACTTCCATGTACTAAGATTTATATTTTAAATCATTTACGAAATGAAATGTTTCCATAGAAACTACTTCTTTCCACTTATTGCTTCAGTCTTAACCACAGTACTGTGGTTACTAACATATACCACCACATGTTATCGCACTTGATTTTCACAGATGATGGCAGTCGACGGCACTGCCGAAACGTCTGGTTTTGCATAAAAATTTGGTCTACGGCCAAACAAGACGGGAAGGAATTTTAACAACAAACTACTTATAAATATCTTGTTGATTCATCCTCTTCGTTCACTTTTTTAAATATTATTATATATAAAAAACTTTCACAAATGAACTTACTTTGGTTATCACTTTCACAAACGTTTCAAGGTGATGTGCCTCTTCCTCAGTGTGAGTAAATACTGAATGTCATTGTTACAGAATAACAATTATGGACTATAGGTGTGTGTGGTGGGAATTGATGGTGGGAGGGAATTGGCGCTGAGGTTCAAATTGTGTGTTTGGATCAATGTATCAAATAGTGTATGTGATCTGTAATGTAATTGTTCATTTAATATGTTGTTTGGTTGTAGTGCATGATATCTGTATATTTCAAATTGTTCAGCTGTGTTTAATTTTCTACTTTTTGGTACCCATGGGCTCCCTATATCAGGTATACTAGCCGAAATATTTATACACACCATAGAACAAGAACACATATTGCACAATAACAAATACACCGATAAAATAATATATTGGCACAGGTATGTTGATGACATTATACTCCTATACAACGGCAACAAAAGACAAATAGAAAATTTCCGCAAATATATTAACGCTATACACCATAAATTAAAATTCACACTTGAAATAGAACTAAATAATAGCATAAACTTCTTAGACCTCACAATCACCAAAACAAACAACACACACACATACAAAATATACAGGAAACCCACCACATCAGACATGGTCATACATAACTCATCCAACCACCCAACTCAACACAAACATGCAGCATTCAACTACATGCTCCATAGACTCACTTCAATACCCCTAACAAACACATGACTACCAAGAAGAATTTAACACACTCAAATATATAGCAGTTAAAAATGGATACAACCCCGATTTGGTAAATAAAATACACAAACGCATCCTAAGCACAAAGAATAAAACACATCAGACCAACAACACACAACCCAGTAAGTACATAACACTTACATACTACAACTCCAATACACACAAAATTGCTAACACATTTAGAAAACACAATTATAAAGTAGCCTACAGAACCAACAACACCATTAGGAAACATATAAATATTAACAAAGACACAGACACATACAGTAAAACAGGAGTTTATAAATTAAATTGTAATGATTGTAACCAATTCTACATCGGCCAGACGGGAAGATCTTTTTATTCCAGATTTTCAGAACATGTAAAAGCCCTCACCACAAATTACATACATTCCACATTTGCCACACATTTACAAAATGAAAACCATAGTTACACAAACATAGAACACAACATGGAAATATTACACTACTTACCAAAAAGTAGAAAATTAAACACACCTGAACAATTTGAAATATACAGATATCACGCACTACAACAAAACAACATATTAAATGAACAATTACATTACAGATCACATACACTATTTGATACATTGATCCAAACACACAATTTAAACCTCAGCGCCAATTCCCTCCCACCATCAATTCCCACCACACACACCTATAGTCCATAATTGTTATTCTGTAACAATGACATTCAGTATTTACTCACACTGAGGAAGAGGCACATCACCTTGAAACGTTTGTGAAAGTGATAACCAAAGTAAGTTCATTTGTGAAAGTTTTTTATATATAATAATAACAAACTACTTCTTTGTTGCCGATAACGTAGTACATATATAAAAAAATATCCTCTCCCCCTTCAACTATAATTTTCATTTATAGAAAATTACCCCCACCCCGTTCAACTAGCCTCTTCATTTATAGACATTTCATCTATGTTTCTACAGTGGATTAATAAGATATTCTTATCAGGATACTTTATTTATCAAAATTAAGTACTTTACTCTTGTTACAATAAAAAATGTTTCTGGTAAACTACCCTTTCCCCCTAACCGATCTCAACCAAAATCAATAGGCCTTGAGTCCTCTACAACTCAGGCACATATGTAAAAAATTATTTGATTCTGTTTGAATTTATGGCAGTTATTGTTCGTCATGAAAAAATTTCTCTTGTTACAACATAAAATGTTGCAGGTAAACTACCCCTTTCCCTTAACCGATCTTCACCAAAATCAACAGGCCTTGAGTTCTCTACAATGTAGGGAAGTATGCAAAACATTATTTGATTATGTTTGAATTTACGGCTGTTATCGTTCGTCATAGAAAAAATTACCCTTGTTATCACATAAAACGTTGCTGGTAAACTACACCTTTCTCTTAACTGATCTTCACCAAAATCAATAGGCCTTGAGTTCTCTACAACTCAGGCACAAATGTAAAAAATTATTTGATTCTGTTTGAATTTACAGCAGTTATCGTTCTTCATGAAAAACGTTCTCTTGTTACAACATAAAATGTTGCAGGTAAACTTACCTGCCTTTCCCTTAACCAATCTTCAACAAAATCAACAGACCTTGAGATATCTAGAATTGAGGAAGGTATGCACAAAATTGTGCGGCAGTTATCGTTCGTCATAGAAACAATTACTTTTGTTAAAACAAAATGTGGCAGGTAAACTACCCCTTTCCCTTAACCGATCTTCACCAAAATCAACAGACATTGAGTTCTCTATAGCTCAGGAAGGTATGCAAAACATTATTTGATTTTGATTGAATTTACGGCAGTTATCATTCGTCATAGAAAAAATTACCCATGTTAAAACATAAAACGTTGCTGGTAAACTACCCCTTTCCCTAACCCGATCTTCAACAAAAACACCAGGTCTTGAGAACTCTACAATTCAGGGCTGTATGCAAAAAATTATTTGATTGTGTTTGAATTTGCGGCTGTTATCGTTTGCCATAGAAAAAAATCTAGACACACTGACACACACAGACACTTTTGGAAAAATGACTTTTTTTAATGTTTTGAGTGTAGTACAATCAGAATCTGCAGTAATCTCGAACACAATTTTTTTTGCCATCACCATACTTTCATTTCCTTAAGGAATATGGAAGTAAAATCACAAGGGAAGCAAGATATGAAATGTGTAGCGTAGTTAAATCAACATTAGTATGCCTTGAAAATGTTCCGTGATTAAGGAACGAAATGTTGGCAATATAAGCATCACATACACGGATGTACCCAAAAACCTGCTGCAACATATATATATATATATATATATATTATAATAAACAGAAATATAGTGTATACGTGTGTGTATTGTGTTGTTCGTGTTGTTATGTCGGGCGTTACACTCCACGCACTTTCAATACTTACTGATGACTGGTTCCTCTGCGATGATGTCGTCCTGCAAAACAACTTAGGCTACTATGTGTATGTGGGCGCCACTTGGAATTTTTTGTTCCAAGAAATTATTATTAAATTTTGATTTCTTAGCAGTTAGTTTAATTCTATGAAAAAATGTGAACAAGACAGTTTGAATTTGAAAAAAATAACGTATGTTTTAATGAATCTTAAAAAATCGTCTGAAGGACTAACACTCGTATTAAATAAAATTGCAGAGTTACAAAAAATTATTAATGACAAATTTTTTCTCCAATCAAGTATCGGCTAACAAATATTTTATTTACTCAGTTGAAAAGCATGAGTTTAGTGTATGAAAAATCTTTATGCTCAGGACGTGACTCCTTTGAACTACCAAGACAGATCAATAAGATGCTTTACAAAAATTAAGCGATTTGAAGGTGTGTGACATGTGTAGTACAACTGTGTGACAAATGATACCAGGTAAAAATGACTTTAACTTTGAACAACTCACGTTCCGATGGGTAATTATTTCTTGCACTGGACACTTCTCTTGGGGACGTTTTCAATCTCGCCTCTTCGTGTTGACGTTCCTTGTGCACTGATAATTATTTGAAAGTCAAAATATGGTTTTTTAAAACTCTGCACTATTGGAAAAAAGTTTAGCAGTGAATTTACGCTTTGAATACTGCCGGCGACAATCAGCTGTCCGCGTGGTTTCTCGATTAGCCGCCACAGCGCTGGTTCTCTCACAGTTGATGAATAGGCTTGTGTACGTAACGTTATGGGGATTTTTGTCAAAGTCAGTTTGTCTTAGCGAATACCACCAGAATTGATTCTCTATTAAAATTTTGGTCCTTTCCAGGGTCGTTGATATTCTGGCTGCGTGCGTTCTATTAAATATGTCGTGTTGCTGCTCTATTTCAACAACACGTTGGCGTATACTCTTGTAGAGGTTAAGTCAGTCTTTTGTCATGTACAGGAAAAGCCTTTCTGTGTTCTCGTGTTGACTTCTCGTTCTTCGGTTTCGCCTCGGGTGTGATGATCAGTTTCGTGGGTGATGTGTCTCTTCTGGATTCAAAGCATAAAGTGTTTTTTTGGTCGAATTTCGTCTTCCTTTTATACTCTGTAAGGAAGTTTTAACTTTTAACTTGTTTTAACTTTTTGACATGAACTTTCGGTGTATTTGTGTAAAAATTCCTTCTAGAACGTTCGAGAATAATCAAATGGAACAAATTTGACTTCCGTAGAAGCTTTAGAACAAAAATTTCTTATTCTTCACACTAAGGATATTACAAAAATTATTCTGGTATTTGTCAAACAATTTTACATAACTACTTACAATCTGCATGCCATTACTATTTTTGGATTCTCTGCTTTCAACTGAATCTAATGATACTAATTACGATTGGTTTTGAACAAATTAACTCTAATAAAATAACATAAAATACAACTCTTACCTTTGGAATGGTTACATAAAATTCCAATTTTCTAACTAGAAAATTGTTGTGAAGTTGTTTGGTTCCTTCTACAAAATTAATGCATAATATAATCATCTTTTTATAACAAAATAAACAAAATTTAACACATGTAATATATAAATAAGTTCAGTTTTACATGGTCCATGCATATGGCCTATGTTATTGTCACTGTTACTTTACAATAATTTGTCTTTTTTCCTTATTATATATGGGATTTTTCGAGTATTCACTGAGAGTTTATTATATTGTCTATCTTTTGTGATACCTGGTTTATCCTGATACATATTATTTTTATTGTAAGATTACTTAGCATCATATTGGTTTGCATAAGTGATTCATTTTCTTGGTGTGACAAATTTCACTCTCATAATTCAAATTCTTTAAGAATTAAGCTTGTTTTCAACTGAGTATGTTTGTTACTATAGTACACTATAGGATTGTACCTTTTTCCTTTATTTTTGCTAATATTCTGTAATTATTTTGTCAAATATGACTGTTTTTTGTGATGGTTCCTTGGCTTCAGCCAGGTATGGTATAGGTAAATAGTTTCCTAACTCGACTATTAAAGTGTTTAAGTTAGTCAAATATATTAGTATAGTCACATTATATTGTATTTCAACTTTATAATACAATTTGGTTGCATTTTGTCAACATTAAATTCATAAATATTACAATATTATAGGTCTACTACATGTTTTCCGTTAATACTGTTTTTGGCTATTTTAATTGATTTTTAATCACTTGACAGCTTTCTTTATTTAAGATAATTTGTTCATCTTTGTCTACTTGACAATTACATATAGTTTTTATCTCAATTCTATAATAATTAATTTTCACATAAAATCTGAGTGATTGGACTTAGCTCCTAAACATATATTTTTTTGTCATAACATTTATATATTTTTTATTTTAACTTAGATCCTTTCTAATAATGTATTCAAATCATTTAATACATTTATTTTATTTACATTACAAAGTATAATAACGGATCTTGTCCATTAATTCACAATAAATAGTTTTTTATACCCTATTCAGAGTTACATATCTTAATAAGTAATGACATCATTTTGGTTGTTTCTGATATTATTTGTCTCTCTTATAGTATATTATTGGTTTTACACTGTTCTTCACTTAAATAATATATATGGGGTTTGAGTCTTAGTCATAGTCTGGTCGTTTTTTCATGTTAATGATATTAATTATTAGACAATATTACAAATTCTTTCGGATTACTTGGGTTCGATACTGTTCACCTCACCTTCCTCTTATGATAAATTACTGTGCAAATAATTTCCTTTATGGAACGTTCTGTGACATTACAATATATATATATATATATATATATATATTGCAACAATACATATATTTGCATATTTACCCCGGGCAGTATTTTGTAAATTTGGTAAATTATTAGTGTAAAGGCAGTAGGATAAATAGTTTTAAAAATTCAATGTGTAAAAGTATAGGCATAGATATGCGAAAGCCTTTCCAATGGGTACACCTGCCCAACAGAATTGTTTACAGTGTAAGTCATTCTATGTGTGTGAGCCAGAAATGACATGTATTGTGTTTAGGGGAGATGTCTTGTGTTTGTATGAATTGTTGGTTTTATTACTAAATCAGGTATTGACATGATTAAAATAAATAAATAAATAAGTTGTTTACCTGTTTCAAAAATCATATCACAATTCTAAAAACACCATTAGTATGGTGTACATTTAAACGTGTATGGCGATGCAAAATTATTGCAGAAAAGTGCAATAATAAAGATGTCATACAAATGAAAGTTAATTACTACCACAATTAGCTAGTAATTAACAAGTGTGTTATATATAAATGACGAGTGAAAAGTTGTTAAGACAATGTAACCACTTGCCTAAAGATCAGCTTTTTGGTTATCGCAAAGAGAAACTAAAAACTATTTTAGTTTGAATAGTTAAAAACTATTTGAATAGATTGAATAATTATTCAATAATTATTTATTCAAATAATTAAAAACTATTTGAATAGATTGAAACTAAAAAGTTATCGGTTAAAAGGGAAGCTACACACAAATTGACAAAGTTGTACATATCAGAAGCAGTATCTGATATTTTTTTTTTTAACATTTTACTTGCCTCCAGAAACGGTTGAGACTATAAAATAGGTTAATTACCTTCTGTCAACGTTTCTCAGAATCCTATAGGGATTACTCGAGTTTCGACACCAATGGTGTCATCATCAGATCCAATATGATTAAGGTTAAAACATTAATCGATGTATATTCATCTCGTCAAATATTAAAAATTAAACCACACATACATTGTACAAAATAATAAATAACACATATTGAAACAAAATAACAACGAAATAAAAGCAACACGCGGCCGTAACGAACCTGCACAGGAACGCTCCCACGGTAAAACTAATCAATGCCGGCTTGACCTTCGTTCAATTTTATCGATCTGATATAGCCGATTTCTCGTTCTATATGATCGATTCTATTAAATAAAATATTATTTGTATGTATTGCTTTTTCGTTTAGGACACGATTGTGATCCTCCTTTATAGCTTTATATATCTCGAACCTTTCAAGGGTGTCTAGCCTTAGTGACTTTTTACATTTATGTAGGATATCTAAATTATCACCAATACTCTTTATGTTATGGTCATCTAAGCTTAAAAGTTCTGCAAATGTGGATCTTCTTACATCTGACTTGGAGCTTGGGATATGCTCTTTATAGCGTAATTTGAAGGAACGACCCGTTTGTCTTATGTAGAACTGTGTGCAATCAGAACAATTAAGTCTATATACACCAGTACCGTCAAATATATCGGAGGGTATATTTTTGTTTGTAAATGTAAGTTTTTTCTCAAGCTTATTATTCGCCTTTGAAGCCAAAGTAATATTTTGTTTTTTTAAATGGTTTTTTAAAATATGGTGTAGAATTTCACCATATCCTTCTATTGCAATATATTTGTTTACTTTTTCTTTGGACACATCAATATTTATTGGTTTATTTTGTTTTTTATTAATTATTCTATCTACTATATGACTTTTGTATCCATTGGCTATCGCTATGTGTTTGATAATGTTTAGTTCATTTTTATAATCTTCCGTAGATAGGGGCAATGCCAGCAATCTATGAATCATACAATTAAAAAATGCCATTTTATGTGAAATAGGGTGATACGATGAGGCGTGAATAGCATGATCTGTGATTGTTGGTTTTCTGTAAATATTACAGTTAATTTTATTATTTATTTTTGTTAAAGTTAAATCTAAAAAATTAATTTTATTATTCATTTCCGTCTCTAATGTGAATTGCAAATTATTTGTAATAGTATTCATACATTTTTTAAGCATCTCCAATTGCCTGCAATTGCCATTATAAATCATTATTGTGTCATCCACATATCGTCGGTAAAATAAAATTTTATTATAATGTTTGTTTTTAGTTGATAAAATTTCATTTGTTTCAATATGATTTAAGTAAATTTCCGCCAGGATGCCTGATAATGAGGATCCCATCGCCAATCCATCCCGTTGTAAATAATATTTGTTATCGAAAGTGAAATAATTTTGTTCTAATATTACTTTTGTCAAATTGGTTAACTCATCGACTGTTTCATGATTTAATGTGGATTTAGAGAGTAATAAACTTTTTGCTATTTCTAACGTTTCATTGGTACGTTCGTGTATAAATTTACTATATCGAATGAGGCGAGGGTGTGTCTCGGCTCTATTGTAATAGTTTTTGTAAGTTCGACCAGTTCTAAACTGTTATTCAAGCTATAATTTTTATTGAACGTTATATGTTGTCTAAAAATTTTTTGTAAGTTTTTTGGCAATTTTATATGAAGGTGCAGACATGAAATTAACTAAAGGACGGACAGGCATATTTTTTTATGTATTTTTGGAAGACCCCTAAGTGTAGGTGCTTTGGGATGTATCATTTTCAAGTATTTTTTCTTATCGTTCGTTATAATGTATTTGGTTTTATTTAATATTGATTTCACGTTATTATTAAATATAAGAGTGGGATCGCTATGAATCTCAATAATGTTATTGTTTTTAATGAAGTCCTGTATCTTGTTTTTATAATTTTCATAAGTTAAAATTACGAGAGTTTGACCTTTGTCCGCTTTGGTGACGATTGCATTATGGTCTATTAATTTCGCCTTTATCCCATTAAACACCCTTGTTTCGTTATTGTAAATAGTTTTTGTATTATTTATATTTTCGGCCTTCATAACTTTTTTTATTTTATTATCAATTGCATGTCTTATTAACAATTCAATATATCATATTATTCAATATATCATATTATTCAATATGATATATTCAATATATATTATCAATATATATATATATATATATATATATATATGTCTTATATTCATTATCTTTATTAACAATAAAGTGCCTCATTTTTAGCTTCAATTGATAAGCAAAGGAATAAAAATTCTTTTTTTAGGTCGAAACTAAATGTATTAATTACTTCATTGCTTTTAAGAATGGTTGATATCAACACCTATTGATTGCAATTCAATAATTATAATTAAATACATCTCTATTAAACTCAATCTAATATATTATTTTTCCATTCATGATACAGACCCAGTATTAGGAATAATAAAAATAATATCACTAAATAAATTTCAATTATATTAATAGTTGCTATTACAATAATAATAGGCATAATAATTACTAATTTAACATAAAAAATAAGAAAAATAACTGCAACTATAAAAAAATGTCTTGAAAAAGGAATTCGAGATGATTCAAAAGATCAAATCCACATTCAAATGGGGATGATTTTTCACCATCAATAATTGACTTGGTTGATACAGAATATAAAAAAGTTATTAAAAGAATCAAAATTAATAATATGATAGTACAGTAAATTATAACATTAAAAATTATTCTATTTAAAAATTAATCCTTTTAATTGGAAGTTAAATATACTCATATACTAATAGAATAGTTATCTACCTCACCAGTAAATTGATACATATAAAAATAATCAAACAATATCAACAAAATGTCAATATCAAGCAGCTGCCTCAAAACCAAAATGATGAGTTCTAGAAAAATGAAATTTTAATTGTCGCAATAAACAAACTATAATGAATGTTCTTCCAGTAATAACATGGATTCCATGAAATCCTGTTGACACAAAAAATGTTGATCCATACACTGAATCTGAAATACAAAATGGTGATTCAAAATATTCATAAACTTGAAGAATAGTGAAATATACCCCTAATATCAGAGTCAATATAATACCATAAATAGATTCATTATGCTTACTCTCTATTATAGAATGATGTGCTCATGTGATTGTCACCCCGGAACACAATAAAATTATGGTATTTAACAAAGGAATTTGAATTGGATTGAAAGGTTTAATTCCAATAGGAGGTCAAACTATTCCGATTTCTATAACAGGTCTTAATCTTCTATGAAAAAATCCCCCAAAAAAAGAAATAAAAAATAAAACCTCTGACACAATAAATAAAATTATCCCTAATTTTAAACCTTTTACCACAATTATTGTGTGAAGTCCTATAAACGTTCCCTCCCGGGAAATATCACGCCATCATTGAATTATAGTTAAAATCAAGATTAAAAATCCAAAAAATAGTAAAATATAATTTTGTATATGAAATATTATTATTATGCCAGAAACAAAAGTTAGGGCCCCAATTGAACCTGTTAAAGGTCATGGTCTGTAGTCAACTAAATGATATGGATGAGTATTCATTAAGATACCTTTCTATAATATAAAGTTCTTAAAACTGTTAAAACATAAGATTGAATTATGCAAACTGCTGATTCAAATATTATTAATATTATTTGAATCAAAATAATAAAGTTTATATATATTCCTAAATTAGTTGATCTATTTCCTAATAATGTTATTAATAAATGACCGGCAATTATGTTTACTGTTAGCCGAACAGCCAATGATCCCGGTCGAATTAATTTTCTAATAGTTTCAATACAAACCATAAAAGGTATTAAAATTGTTGGAGTTCCTATAGGAACTAAATGACAAAATATGTGGTTTGTATTGTTTAAAAATCCAAATAAAATAAAAGTAATCACAGAGGAAAGGCTAAACTTAAAGAGAACACTAAATGTCTTGATCTAGTGAAAATATATGGAAACAGCTCAAGAAAATTATTAAGCAGAATAAAAATAAACAAAGAACAAAATAATAATGATCTGCCGAGAGATCTTGAACTTATTAATAAATTTAATTCAAAACTTATTATATTTAAAATTTTATTGAAAAAAGTTGTATAACGATTAGGAATATATCAAAACCCTAAGGGTATAAATAATAATAAAGTTAATGAACTTAATCAATTTAATGAAAATAATCCTGTTGATGGATCAAAAGTTGAAAATAAATTTGTTATCATAATCAATTATATAAGCTACTAAAATTGTTAGTTAAATCTGTTTTTGGAGTTTTTATAAAAGAAAAATAAATAAAAGTTATAATTAAAATAACAATCAACAAGAAAAAGAAAAATAGTAAACATCAATTTATTGGAGATATTTGTGGAATAGAAAAATACTATTCTTAGTTTCTTGAATCTGACAGATTAATGTTTTGTAATAAACTAACTTTTCACCATTAAAAGTAGTCGTTAGTTACTATGAATTGGTTTAAGAGACCATTACTTACTTTCAGTCACTTAATGAATAATTTATTAATCAATTAATGAAATACTTGATACTAACTATTTCAATAACAATAGGTATAAATCTGTGATTTGCCCCACAAATTTCAGAACATTGACCAAATGATATGCCAGGTCGATTAATAAATATTCTTGCCTGGTTTAATCGGCTAGGCATGGCATCTATCCTGATTCTCATGGATGGCATAGCTCATGAGTGAATAACATCAAAAGACGAAATTAATAATCGAATTTGAGTATTAAAAGGTAAAATCGTTCGATTGTCTACTTCTAATAAACGAAATTCTCTAATTGATATTTCATTTTGAGACTTCATATATGAATCAAACTCAATATTCAAAAAATCTGAATATTCATATGATCAGTATCATTGATGGCCAATAATTTTCAGAGTTATTAAAGGTTTATTAATTTCATCCAATAAGTATAATAATCGCAAGGACAGAAATGCAATAAAGTTTAAAGTTAAAGCTGGAAGAAGTGTTCAAAAAAATTCAATCAATTGTCCTTCTAATAAAAGCCGATTAACAATATTATTAAACATAATAACTGTTATTATATAAGTAACAACTGAAGTAATAATAATTAAAATAATTAATGTATGATCGTGAAAAAATATTAATTGTTCTATTAATGGTGATATAGCATCTTGTATATTAATGTAAGACCAATTAGAAATTCCTAACAAAAAATTATTTTATTATGAATCTTAAATTCATTGCACTTCATCTGCCATATTAGAATTGGACTAATAATGGAATTTCACTATATGAGTGCTCAGATGGGGGAAGTTTCTGTAATCATTCAATAGAAGAATTTATATTAATTGAATATAAAATCAGTCGATGTGAAATAAATCTTTCTCAAATAATAAACAATAAAAATAAAATTCCAATAAATGAAATTCTTCTTCCAATAGAAGATAGAATGTTCCACGATATAAATGCATCTGGATAATCTGAATAACGACGAGGTATACCTCTTAATCCTAAGAAATGCTGAGGGAAAAAAGTCAAATTTACTTCAATAAATATAATTAAAAAATGAATTTTTAACCAGTTAGAATTTAAAGATAACTCAGTAAATAAAGGATATCAATGAATAAATCTTCCTAAAATTGCAAACACTGAACCTATAGACAACACATAATGAAAGTGAGCTACAACGTAATATGTATCATGTAATACAATATCAATTGATGAATTAGCTAAAATCACACCAGTCAACCCGCCGATAGTAAAAAGAAAAACGAACCCTACTGCTCATAGAATTGAAGGGCTAATCTTAATCTTTGTTCATCTCAAGGTTGCTAATCATCTGAAGACTTTAATTCCAGTAGGAACAGCAATAATTATCGTAGCAGATATAAAATAGGCCCGTGTGTCAACATCTATTCCAACTGTAAACATATGGTGTGCTCAAACAACAAATCCTAAAATACCAATTGATATTATAGCATAAATTATTCCTAGTGATCTAAACGATTCTATTTTTCCTCTCTCCTGAGTAATAATATGAGAAATTAATCCAAATCCAGGTAAAATTAAAATATACACTTCAGGGTGTCCAAAAAATCAAAATAGATGTTGGTATAAAATTGGATCTCCCCCACCTGAAGGATCAAAAAAAGAAGTATTTAAATTTCGATCAGTGAATAATATTGTGATTGCACCAGCTAAAACTGGTAATGAAAGTAATAATAAGAAAGCAGTAATTAAAACTGCCCATACAAATAAAGGCAACCAATCAATGTATATTCCCGTTGAGCGTATATTAAAAATTGTTCTAATAAAATTAACTGCACCCAAGATTGAGCTAGCTCCAGCCAAATGAAGGGAAAAAATAGTTAAATAGTTAAATCAACACAAGATCCTGAATGTGCGACACCTCTTGATAATGGGGGATAGACTGTCCAACCAGTACCCGCCTCTCTATCAACTATTCTACCAATTAATAATAATGTTAATGAGGGTGGTAATAATCAGAAACTTATATTATTTATTCGAGGAAAAGTCATATCAGGAGCACCAATTATTAAAGGGACTAATCAATTTCCAAATCCCCCAATCATAACTGGTATTACTACAAAAAAATTATAACGAAAGCATGAGCAGTAACAATCACATTATAAATCTGATCATCCCCAGTAAAAGATCTAGGAATGCCTAATTCAACTCGAATCAAAACTCTTAAAGTTGTACCCACCATCCCTGATCAAATCCCGAAAATGAAATATAACGTTCCAATGTCTTTATGATTAGTTGACAAAAATCACTTATTCGTAACTAAATGTTGATTTATTCCCAATTGAGATGACTGAATTAGGTAATAAACTGTAAATTTATTTATGGATATTTTTCCTCTCGATAATCTTTTATTCATTTCCCCAGTCTTATATTTAATAATAATATTAAATTGCAAATTTAAAGGAGATAAAAATAAATCTAAGGCTTACAAAAAATTATATTTTTAACTTTGAAGGATAATAGTTTTATTAACTTAAAACCTTATTAATTTATAATATTAAATAAGGTTACAGTTATAAATCCAATCAATAAAAAATTCGTTATAAATAATGTATTATTTAACCTAATAGTTGACAACTTTAAGGATACGTTGTTTATCTAAGGAAGCCCTGTTACTACAATTCGTAAATAATAAAATAACACTAACAAAGCAGTTATTACTAAAATTAGACATAAAAAATATATTTTACTAGCTAAAAGACAATAAATTATTATGAATTTTGGGAAAAATCCCAAGAATGGTGGTAATCCGCCTATTGATATAAAAATAATTATCAACATTAACAATTTAATTTTATTATCAAACAAAATAAAAATTTGATTTAAATAATTAATATTATTTATTCAAAACGAGTAGCAAGCTAAAAATAAAGAGAAGGAATAAATTAAAAAATATACCAGCCATATATAATTTATCAGTATAACCCCTCTAAAAATTCAACTTAAATTGTAAATTGATGAATATGCTAAAATTTTTCGAATTGATGAATAACATAATCCACCTAATGACCCCCAAAAACATGATAAAATAATGAATAAGATCAATCTTGTATCTAGATAACTCAATAAAATAATGGGAATAATCCTTTGAACAGTTATAATTATAAAAGACACCACTCAGGATAAACCATCAATTACTGAAAATATCAATAATGAAATGGGGGAGATCCAATTTTAATTATTAAACTAATTAAAATAAAATATTTTACCTAAAATAATATTCTCAAAATAACAACAGATAAAAATAATAATCTTGAACCCATTCTTTGAATAATAAAATATTTAAGTATTGACTCAGGTGAGTAAATTCTCATTTTATTCATTATAAAAGGCAAAAATGATACCATATTCATTTCGATTCCCATTCAACAACCCAGCCAATTGTTTGAGCAAATCGATAACATAATACCAAAAAACAAGAACGCCACAAATACTATATAAGAGGAATTATTTTTAATTAAAAAGAGGATAACTTTCCATAAATGAGGTATGAACCCATTAGCTTAACCTTAGCTTATCGTTTATATTATGTTGTAGTTTATGAAGAACATTAATTTTTGATGTTAAAAAACAGTTTAATTATGCCAACATAATAAGAGTAAAATATTACATAATTTATTCTATCAAAATAATCCTTTCTGTTCAGGCACCTTATTATATATTTTTATTTTTAGTTTTCTCTTTTCATTTTATGTATAATTAATAACATCTAGGATGTCTTATTCTATCTCAATAAATTTATGGTCAAAATGTGAATTTGCACGCTATAGGCCCTTATCCCAATATCTTAATCTTTTCATGTTTTATTAATTAAAATAAATTTACGGAATTGAATATAATACCCAACAGTTCAAACCTTAGCTAAATTTAATAATTGAACAGATTATTGTACAATTACATCCCGCGAATCCCAAAATATAAAATATATAAATATAGTACGATTATAGTTAAAAGAAAAAATATTAGTATTAATATTATTATATACATTTATAATATATATATATATATATATATATATATATATATTGTAACGTCTTTAACGTGGCAAATATAATATAATTTACATTTGTGATGCCCCACTTTGGAAGCGATATTTCTTATGCAACGATACGATATACATAGAATAGGCGTAACTGGTCTCATGTTCAAGATTGACAAATTATGTAACAATATAACATTTAATTTGGATTTCAGGTGTATCTGTAATAAGAACTCTATGTAACTTGTAACGGTATTTCAAATTTATTTGATATTAATAAAATTGTGCACTGGCACTTACTTCGATTTAAAACATTCGTTATTATTTCGTTATTATGCCGTAAGGCTTATGCTATATACATCCTTACTGACTAAATATTCTATTCTACTAATTATTGTATTAACGAAAAATCTCATTTCCAGACTACTCAGTCAATTAGTGTGTTTCAAAATATCAATATTTAAATATTTTCTTATATATTGCAATGTAACTCAAAATATCAATAGTTACTGAATTTATCTTTTGTTTCTCAGTACTGATTTATATTTAACGCTAATTTTTAATTAAATGCTTTGAATTCTTTTTATTTCAATACTAATTTGAGCTCTTGTTTACGTTAATCTTATTTCAATAGTATCTATGATTTTAATTCAAATTTTACAATAAACATAGACTCTTACTTTTAAATAGAACAAGAATGTCCTTAATTGTCTTTACATTAATTGTTCGATTAAGAGATAAATAAGTTGTTTATCACCTTATCGTCGTCAATCATACACAATCATTGGATCCCTCTGTAATCGTCCTCGTCTCGAACTTCAGCATCGGCTGTCGCTCTTCTCCTCTTGTCCAGCGTCGACTTCCTCTCTTGTCCAGTGTCGACTCTCTCTCTGTCCAGTGTCTCCTTTCTCTTCTCCTCCTGTCCAGTGTCTCCTTTCTCTTCTCCTCCTGTCCAGCGTCGGCTGTCTCTCTGTTCAGCGACGTATTGCTCTCTGGAACTTCTCCTCGTGCTGTCTCGGACGTCAGTTAATCTTCTTATGTGGATCTTCTTATGTAATTTTGTTACTACTTAAATATGGTTTGTTTTACAATCCAGTTACATAACTGTCTGTAACTGGAAGGATGAAACTATTTACAAAAATTTAAATATTCTGTGTGGATGGGCAGAAGCTCCGTTTCAGTTACATTTGTGTGTGTGTGCACGTCGATTCAGGTCGAAACACCTGTTCATATTTTTGTCTGAGCCAAGCTTGCAATCCCTGACATGCTTATTTCTAATACATTATTAATTATTTACAGTTTATTAGGTATATTTAAATTTTTATATTCAATGCTCAGTACACCACTTATTTGTACTGTCGCATTATCCCTCTGCTTGGTATCAAAAAAAAATTTAATAAATTTATTTATTAAAAATTTTTTTTTTATTATTATTATTACACTTGAAAAAATGTAACAAATAATAAAGAATAATATTTGTAATTTCACCCTTAATTGGAGTGTATACAAATGTCTTACCTCCCCTCTTTGTACGCTCACTGCTCGTGACCTTGTAGTAGGGTGGCTTCAACAAACAGCTGATCTGACTGGTTTCATTGACCTCGTTGTTTTCATGTGTAGAACTTCCTAAATGACGTTGCGTGGAATTTACCAATTTCTTTCTTCTGTTTCTCATCATATACGATGAAAGTGTGTTGTCCTACTCGCTGTCTTAACGTATACGGTCCACTATAAAGTCTGAAGAATTTCTTCGCCGTATTATCACTCCGTTTTCCCACTGGATTCGCTTTGAGTAGTACACTTTCTCCCACATTGAATTGTTGTAGCCTGTGAGTTAGATAAAATCTTTCTACTCTCTTGTTACCTCTTTCTCTTATCCGTTGCTTTGCGTATTCAATTTTCACACTTATTGGTACAGGTACATTCTTATCTTCTTCTAATTCCATTGGAGTGTATCCTGTTGCTTCACTATAATTTTTGTTAATGGCTTTTTCAAGAAATGGTAAATATTCTGCCCATTTATTGTGTTGATCATGGCAATATATTCGTAAATATTTACCTAATTCTTTGTTAACTCTCTCAGCAAGGTTTCCTTGAGGATGTCTTATGGATGTGTGTACAGGTTGTATTCCATTTTCCCTTAACGTCCTCTCCCATTTTTCACTTTGGAATTGTACACCTTGATCACTGAGTACCTTCTTCATTTTTCCATACGACGGAATATATTTCTGCAGTAGTATCTTTAGAACAACTTTGGTTGTGGGTTGCATAATTGGGTACAGTCGCACTGCCTTGGAAAACACATCGATACATACCAATATGTGCTTCACACCTCGACTTGATCGTGGTAGTGGTCCCAGAAAATCCACTGCAATTAGCTCTCCCTTGTTCTCCTTCTGTATGCTCTGCATTCCTACGTATGTGTGTAAATTCGGCCCTTTCGCCGTTTGACACTCATAACACTTCTTTACCTCCTTCTTTATCTTTCGATACATATTATTAATCGTAAAATCTTCTCGTAGACTCAGATAACATTTCAGAGCGGCAGCATGTGCTAAACTCTCATGTGCTGGTTGAATTAATTTTTGGAGCATGTCATTCGTTAGTACTATCTTCCAGTCTTGTCTTACTAACCTGAAAAGAATTCCATTAAGTACCTTATAATGATTTGGTAGCTGGTTTCTTGGTCTTTCATCTCCCTTATTGTCACGTCCAAATCTTGTTGTTGTGCTACATTTTTCAGCATTTGTTTTACTTCATCGTTCTCTTTGAATTTAATTGATAACAATCGTACTTCTTTCTTTTCACTCTCATAAACTTCTTCACATTCTTCTTTGATGTATCGGCTTAGTGTATCAGCTATAATATTGTCTTTACCTTTACAGTATTTAATGGTGAATGAGTATTCATTAATGGCTAAAATCCATCTTAATAATCAGGCATTTGTTATTTTGCATTTCAATAGAAATGATAATGCTTGGTGGTCAGTATGTATCTCAAAATGAGTACCATAAACATAATATCTGAATTGCTTAAGAGCGTATACTATAGCAAGTATTTCTTTTTCTGATGTGGAGTAGTGTTTTTCAGCTCCTTTGAAGACTCTACTGGCGTAGGCAATAACTCGGTGCTCTCCCATAGTATCTTGTTGATATAGTACACTTCCTACTGCGTAGTCACTAGCATCGGAGTATATTACGAATTTTCCTTCTCGTTGAGGATGATGTAACAACTCTTTCTCTTGGTTAAATGCATGTTGATGTTTCTTCTCCCACTTCCATTTTTTTTCTTTCTTCGTCAGCTCTAGAAGTGGTTGCGTATACCTTGCATATAACGGTGAGAATCTTCTGTAGTATCCTGTGAGTCCTAAGAATGCTCTTAACTCTTTGAGATTTCCGGGTATAGGGAAATTAGTTATGCTGGAAATTTTGATAGGATCGGGTTGAATACCAGAGGATGAAATAATGTGACCAAGGAATTGGATAGAGGATTTAATAAATTCACATTTGTCTAGGTTGAGGGATATGTTCGCTTGCCTAAACTTGTGGAATATCGTGCTTAGATGTTTTATATGTTCGTCTAACGTTTTAGATACAACTAAGATATCATCTACAAATATCATGGTGTAGGGTTCCACTTCAGGTCCTAGGGCTCTTTCTAGACACTTTACGATGGCTGCTAAACTCGTGCTTAATCCGAAGGGTACTACCCTGTGTTGGTAGCATTTATTTTTATACAGGAAAGCAGTGTACTTTCTATTCTCTTCACGAATTGGAATCTGCCAGAAACTTGAGCATAAATCTAGCTTCGTCAGATACCTTGCTCCTTCACATTTAGTAAATAATTCATCCGCAGTTGGTGCACAGTCATACTCCTTTAATACAATGCTGTTCAGCTCCCTCATGTCAAGGCGTAGACGTATTTCACCATTTTTCTTCTTCACTACCACTAGAGGATTCAGGAAGTTGCTGTTCGATCGCTCTATGACTCCACTTTCGATCATACGCCGAATTTCCAGTTCAACCTCTTCCTCATATCGCATTGGGATAGGGTATGTCTTTCTAATGACTTTTGTAGGGTCTGACACAACTATAGATTGCTCGTATACTGTCGTCTGCGTCGGTACTTCACTAAATACATCACTGTATTCTTCTATTAATTCGTGCAGTTTTTCTTCTTCCTGTGTCGTCATCCCTTCATCTACTGCATTCACATGTCGAGTTGGACCATACTGTATTTGTGGCTTGTACAAAGTAATAGGTGTTTCACTTACCTTGCACTCTCCTTCCTCGCTGTTCATAATTAATTCATATTGAACATTTTTATAATTACACACAATTGTATTATCATTAACATTAATCTTAGCATTTATTGCATTTAGTATATCGATACCTAAAATTCCATCATAAATCAATTAATGCATAATTATCATGGGGTCTTCTAATTCTAGATTTTTATATGTTAGAGTTACATATGCTTGCTGTTTAACTCTTTCTTTTTTATTGGTAGCTGTTGTAATATTTAAATTATTTACGGGCAAAATAGCAGTATTTTTAAAATATTTCTTATTGCGTTGGACCCATGCAGCGTTAAGAACTGATAGTTGGCCGCCTGTATCAACTAGCATCCGTATTTTACACCTGTTTATGCTCACAGTCACAATAGGGCATTGTGTTTGCTGCGCGCCTTGCTTTATATCCTGTTCATTGTTTAATAATTCCTCCCTAATATCGCAGGGGTATATGTTGTTTATTTTATACTTTTGCTTCCGTTTATTCAGTCATTGTGACGCCTTTGATGTAGATGGTCGGCTGTGGAATGTTACTGTCTCTGTCTCATTCATTTCTCATCCATTTCTCTTCAATTTTTTCTCATCGTACTCTCGTACTGCGGCAACGCGTTTGTCAGCTGGTTTTGAAAACTGTTTACGATTGGACGACCATACAACGTCTCCTTGTCGTTTAGCTGTATTATTTTGTTCAGTCTCTGTAGCTGTGCGTGTTGTAGTGTTGTACATTGGTGGCGAATAATTTATTTTATAATTATCACGGTGCGGTGTAGTGTTTTGTATTGCTTTCTTGTCATTTCTGTGATAATTATGGTGGTGATTTGCGTATTTTTGTTCCCAGTATTGTGTGTTCTTACCTTTATTGATATTCTCTGACTGTGTTACAAGGATTAAAAATTCTTCTATGGTTTTAATTCCCTGCGCATAAACTGCTAACTGGATATCTCGCTGAAAATGGTAAGATAATTTTGAAACAATTTCGTATTCTGAGAATTTAGGTTTAAGATGCTTTACACGTTCTATTTGCGTAATTGTGTATTGTTCAATACTCTGCTGTCCTTGTGCATTGAACTTTCCATATTCGAGTTGATCCCGTACTTGTCGTTGGGTATGTAGATTCCAGTATCGTTTCTCGAATGCCTCACAAAACTGCTGATATGTACTGACGTTATCTTTATAATAGAGTACCATTGGCTGGCTGAATCACTAAGATATCACGTGACGAAGTCTATCTTCTCGTCTTCATTTATTGCACTCCCAATTTTTTCTATTTCCTTCTCTACTCTTGCTAGGAATTCCATACTGTTCTCCCCTTTACCACCTGAGAACTTAAGTCTGCTCCTTTCTTCCGTTGGTGTAGGAAATATGGTCATTTGGTTCTGTCGTCTTCTTAACTCACTTCGTAGCTGGTTCATTTCCTCTTGAATTTCTTCTTTCATATGTGATAAGTCTCCCGAACGGTCCTTCGTAGTTTCTTCATTTTTATTCTCAATAACTACAGTACATGTTTCTATTTCTCTAAGTTTACTGGTATTTGTTTGCGATACATTATTAATAGTTTGGATTTTATCATCATGTTCTCGTGTTATAGTAGTTAAAGTATCATTTATTTGTTTATGTGTTTCTTTTAAATCTTTTCTCCACTCGTGACGTAATTCTTTTTGTTTATTTTCAATCCGTACAACTTGTTCATGTAAGGCTTGTTTAAAATTATTCTCTAGAGTATCAATACGTATGTTGGTGTCACCAATTTTTTCGGTTAATTTTGCATTACTGTCAATTATACTTTGTTTTATTTCAAGATTATCAATTTTTAACTCTTCTAGACTTTCTGTGATTTTTATGGTGTCCTGTCTAAAATTTTCGGACTGCAGCTCTAATTTATTTTCTAAACTTTCTGTTTGTTTCTTATTAGATTCTTTTAATTCGTCTATTCTAGCATTTAAATTTTCTGTCTGTTTATTTAAATTTTCTGTCTGTTTTGTGCTTAATTCGTCGACCCAGGCACGCATCATTGTCTGGAATGCCTCTACGTCTAAATTTCCTGGAGTCGTCATGTTGAAGTATTATTAAAGTATTTATTTAGTTGTAATTCTTTAACAATTATTATTGATAACCGTTCCCTACTTATTTATTTATTTCTTTGTTTTTATTAATAGTTATTATTAATACTCATTACAGTTACACCTGTTACATAGACAAATAATATTATTCGTGGGCGCCAGCTGTGTGATTACACAACAATTAAAAAACATTACATTCAGTTACTGTTTAATATAAATAATAATTACATATTATACATTTTTCATTTAACACACTCTTTATATTTTAGAGCAACCATTTAGCTACATAAAAAATTTTAATAGTTAAATGATGGGGATTGAGCCATACGTTCATGGGCTACAATTTATGTAACAAATTTTTGTACATAAATTTAGGCATGTCGTGCCCCACGTCCAGGGCGACATTACTATGTAACGTCTTTAACGTTGCAAATATAATATAATTTACATTTGTGATGCCCCACTTTGGAAGCGATATTTCTTATGCAACAATACGATATACATAGAATAGGCGTGACTGGTCTCACGTTCAAGATTGACAAATTATGTAACAATATAACATTTAATTTGGATTTCAGGTGCATCTGTAATAAGAACTCTATGTAACTTGTAACAGTATTTCAAATTTATTTGATATTAATAAAATTGTGCACTGGCACTTACTTCGATTTAAAACATTCGTTATTATGCCATAAGGCTTATGCTATATACATCCTTACTGACTAAATATTCTATTCTACTAATTATTGTATTAACGAAAAATCTCATTTCCAGACTACTCAGTCAATTAGTGTGTTTCAAAATGTCAATATTTAAATATTTTCTTATATATTGCAATGTAACTCAAAATATCAATAGTTACTGAATTTATCTTTTGTTTCTCAGTACTGATTTATATTTAACGCTAATTTTTACTTAAATGCTTTGAATTCTTTTTATTTCAATACTAATTTGAGCTCTTGCTTACGTTAATCTTATTTCAATAGTATCTATGATTTTAATTCAAATTTTACAATAAACATAGACTCTTACTTTTAAATAGAACAAGAATGTCCTTAATTGTCTTTACATTAATTGTTCGATTAGAGGTGATAAGTTGTTTATCACCTTATCGTCGTCAATCATACACAATCATTGGATCCCTCTGTAATCGTCCTCGTCTCGAACTTCAGCATCGGCTGTCTCTCTTCTCCTCTTGTCCAGCGTCGACTTCCTCTCTTGTCCAGCGTCGACTCTCTCTCTGTCCAGTGTCTCCTTTCTCTTCTCCTCCTGTCCAGCGTCGGCTGTCTCTCTGTCCAGCGTCGTATTGCTCTCTGGAACTTCTCCTCGTGCTGTCTCGGACGTCAGTTAATCTTCTTATGTGGATCTTCTTATGTAATTTTGTTACTACTTAAATATGGTTTGTTTTACAATCCAGTTACATAACTGTCTGTAACTGGAAAGATGAAACTATTTACAAAAATTTAAATATTCTGTGCGGACGGGCAGAAGCTCCCGCTGCACCGTGGATGATTTCAGAAAGAGAACCACTGTAGCTTGTGTGTCCTATTTATACCCATGTCTTGGTTAACACCCGCAGTGGTACAAAATCGACATGTCTGAAATTGTTTCTGGGTTCAGTTCCCCCACTCCTTGTCAATTTCGCTATTTCTTATATTTCTGCGAATTGCAGAGTCCTGTAAGTATACTCTTATACTCATCTTATAACTATTTTCACAACACATGTTCACTGTAATTTTGGACATTGCAACTTAACCCTTTCGATTTGTACACAGTTATTTCACTATTACACTCATACGGTGTGTCACTTTCACGTGGTTTTCGTACACAGTATTTAGTAAATTTTATTACATTTTATTGTGTTTTTGGATTTCACTTCTTAATTATAGTTTATGAATAATTACGGAAAAACAGTAATTATGCAATTATTCATCTTGGGGTAGTAAACTCGCCTGCATAGACCTGCGTTCACACACACTAGCAAAATACTGGTGTACACACTTTCAGTTATATTTGTGTGTGTGTGCACGTCGATTCAGGTCGAAACACCTGTTCATATTTTTGTCTGAGCCAAGCTTGCAATCCCTGACATGCTTATTTCTAATACATTATTAATTATTTACAGTTTATTAGGTATATTTAAATTTTTATATTCAATGCTCAGTACACCACTTATTTGTACTGTCGCATTATCCCTCTGCTTGGTATCAAACAAAAATTTAATAAATTTATTTATTAAAAATTTTTTTTTTATTATTATTATTACACTTGAAAAAATGTAACAAATAATAAAGAATAATATTTGTCATTTCACCCTTAATTGGAGTGTATACAAATGTCTTACCTCCCCTCTTTGTACGCTCACTGCTCGTGACCTTGTAGTAGGGTGGCTTCAACAAACAGCTGATCTGACTGGTTTCATTGACCTCGTTGTTTTCATGTGTAGAACTTCCTAAATGACGTTGCATGGAATTTACCAATTTCTTTCTTCTGTATTTCATCATATACGATGAAAGTGTGTTGACCTACTCGCTGTCTTAACATATACGGTCCATTATAAAGTCTGAAGAATTTCTTCGCCGTATTATCACTCCGTTTTCCCACTGGATTCGCTTGGAGTAGTACACTTTCTCCCACATTGAATTGTTGTAGCTTGTGAGTTAGATTAAATCTTTCTACTCTCTTGTTACCTCTTTCTCTTATCCGTTGCTTTGCGTATTCAATTTTCACACTTATTGGTACAGGTACATTCTTATCTTCTTCTAATTCCATTGGAGTGTATCCTGTTGCTTCACTATAATTTTTGTTAATGGCTTTTTCAAGAAATGGTAAATATTCTGCCCATTTATTGTGTTGATCATGGCAATATATTCGTAAATATTTACCTAATTCTTTGTTAACTCTCTCAGCAAGGTTTCCTTGAGGATGTCTTATGGATGTGTGTACAGGTTGTATTCCATTTTCCTTAACGTCCTCTCCCATTTTTCACTTTGGAATTGTACACCTTGATCACTGAGTACCTTCTTCATTTTTCCATACGACGGAATATATTTCTGCAGTAGTATCTTTAGAACAACTTTGGTTGTGGGTTGCATAATTGGGTACAGTCGGACTGCCTTGGAAAACACATCGATACATACCAATATGTGCTTCACACCTCGACTTGATCGTGGTAGTGGTCCCAGAAAATCCACTGCAATTAGCTCTCCCTTGTTCTCCTTCTGTATGCTCTGCATTCCTACGTATGTGTGTAAATTCGGCCCTTTCGCCGTTTGACACTCATAACATTTCTTTACCTCCTTCTTTATCTTTCGATACATATTATTAATCATAAAATCTTCTCGTAACTCAGATAACATTTCAGAGCGGCAGCACGTGCTAAAGTCTCATGTGCTGGTTGAATTAATTTTTGTAGCATGTCACTCGTTAGTACTATCTTCTAGTCTTGTCTTACTAACCTTGAAAAGAATTCTATTAAGTACCTTATAATGATTTGGTAGCTGTTCTTGGTCCTTCATCTCCCTTATTGTCACGTCCAAATCTTGTTGTTGTGCTACATTTTTCAGCATTTGTTTTACTTCATCATTCTCTTTGAATTTAATTGATAACAATTGTACTTCTTTCTTTTCACTCTCATAAACTTCTTCACATTCTTCTTTGATGTATCGGCTTAGTGTATCAGCTATAATATTGTCTTTACCTTTACAGTATTTAATGGTGAATGAGTATTCATTAATGGCTAAAATCCATCTTAATAATCAGGCATTTGTTATTTTGCATTTCAATAGAAATGATAATGCTTGGTGGTCAGTATGTATCTCAAAATGAGTACCATAAACATAATATCTGAATTGCTTAAGAGCATATACTATAGCAAGTATTTCTTTTTCTGATGTGGAGTAGTGTTTTTCAGCTCCTTTGAAGACTCTACTGGCGTAGGCAATAACTCGGTGCTCTCCCATAGTATCTTGTTGATATAGTACACTTCCTACTGCGTGGTCACTAGCATCGGAGTATATTACGAATTTTCCTTCTCATTGAGGATGATGTAACAACTCTTTCTCTTGGTTAAAGGCATGTTGATGTTTCTTCTCCCACTTCCATTTTTTTTCTTTCTTCGTCAGCTCTAGAAGTGGTTGCGTATACCTTGCATATAACGGTGAGAATCTTCTGTAGTATCCTGTGAGTCCTAAGAATGCTCTTAACTCTTTGAGATTTCCGGGTATAGGGAAATTAGTTATGCTGGAAATTTTGATAGGATCGGGTTGAATACCAGAGGATGAAATAATGTGACCAAGGAATTGGATAGAGGATTTAATAAATTCACATTTGTCTAGGTTGAGGGATATGTTCGCTTGCCTAAACTTGTGGAATATCGTGCTTAGATGTTTTATATGTTCGTCTAACGTTTTAGATACAACTAAGATATCATCTACAAATATCATGGTGTAGGGTTCCACTTCAGGTCCTAGGGCTCTTTCTAGACACTTTACGATGGCTGCTAAACTCGTGCTTAATCCAAAGGGTACTACCCTGTGTTGGTAGCATTTATTTTTATACAGGAAAGCAGTGTACTTTCTATTCTCTTCACGAATTGGAATCTGCCAGAAACTTGAGCGTAAATCTAGCTTCGTCAGATACCTTGCTCCTTCACATTTAGTAAATAATTCATCCGCAGTTGGTGCACAGTCATACTCCTTTAATACAATGCTGTTCAGCTCCCTCATGTCAAGGCGTAGACGTATTTCACCATTTTTCTTCTTCACTACCACTAGAGGATTCAGGAAGTTGCTGTTCGATCGCTCTATGACTCCACTTTCGATCATACACCGAATTTCCAGTTCAACCTCTTCCTCATATCGCATTGGGATAGGGTATGTCTTTCTAATGACTTTTGTAGGGTCTGACACAACTATAGATTGCTCGTATACTGTCGTCTGCGTCGGTACTTCACTAAATACATCACTGTATTCTTCTATTAATTCGTGCAGTTTTTCTTCTTCCTGTGTCGTCATCCCTTCATCTACCACATTCACATGTCGAGTTGGACCATACTGTATTTGTGGCTTGTACAAAGTAATAGGTGTTTCATGTTGCACATTGCGTCTGGATTTGTGTGAACGTTCTTTATTTTGCACATTGCGTCTGGATTTGTGTGAACGTTCAATGGCAACTTGAGTGCTGAATGTGCAGTCCGTCCACCATCAAGCAAAGTCGCTGCAATGCCTGATGAAGCAATTGCCAACGCTATATGATTTTGTGATTGAATGCGCGCAAGTATCAATGAGATGAGGAATGTTTTGCCAGTGCCGCCTGGTGCGTCCAAAAAAAAGAATCCGCCTTGTTGTGCTGCAATTGACAAATTAATTCGATCGTATATGTTCTTTTGCTCAGTAGTGAGCAGTTGCTCATTATTTGCAACAAAAGTAGTCAAAGAGGCCGCATCGAACTGTTGTTCGCGCTGAACATCGCTGTTAATGATGTTTGTTGCTGGGCGGTTAGGCGATGGCATACCGAAATGAATGAGTGGCATATTCGAAATGAGAATGCAAATATCCTCAATCTTTATTAACGCCTCGTTATATATTTCCGGCGAAAAATCGATATTGGGATCTTGATCAGCGGTCCGAATGCGATGCAGAATGTCTTCGCTCATGGAATCTTTATATTTGTCCCAGAGATCAGAAGCTTTACGGTGATAATATGCAAATTACTTGCATAAATTAATAGATTACCTTAATTATGTAAAATTTGACTTTAGATAGCCCCGCGTTGTTGGAGCGCCAATTAATATACGGTGTAATTAATTAATTTGTGGATTACTTAATTACTTTAATTGTTAATTATGTATTGATTAATGAGTATGCCCTTCACAGGCCAATTACCACAATGTAATTAAGGTACAAATCTATTAATTACTCAGGTTGCTTCTTTAAGATTAATATGGTTCTTTATTTAATTGGTCAATCACTAATGTAGATAGAATCGTGAGTTAGTCACCATTTACGACTGTGTAAACAAAATGTTAAATAAGATTTTAGTTCTCATGAGTATTCATTCAATACACATTACAATTTATGTGGTTATAATAGTGATTTGAATTGTGAATTACACTGGGTTTTCTGATAATGATGAACGCATTATTGATTGCTTAGATACTAATTTATTATATGTTAATGTTAAACATTTCGTATTTAATAACAAACATATATCTTCCTGGTACCTGTAAATACAACGAACATATACATATCAAAACATAATTTCTTCCTTAATTGCTCTCTGAAATACATACAACATATATAAAATACATACAACAAA
This sequence comes from Magicicada septendecula, assembly GCA_034769895.1. Lineage (NCBI taxonomy): Eukaryota > Metazoa > Arthropoda > Insecta > Hemiptera > Cicadidae > Magicicada > Magicicada septendecula. The sequence goes on from CM068367.1 coordinate 776,073,779, forward strand.
ATCAAATAATATTTACTTTATCTAATGCGTTCATTCACCCAGATGGATTGGCTTTTAATAGATCATGATTATATATTTGAATGCAACCTTCTTTTAATAACTTTTCTCATAATTACTCAGGTTAGATCCTTGGAAAGAGACAGGACAGTAGTTTGACTATACTAACAAGATCATAAAGAGTTACTTGGTAATAGTTTATCCGTTATTTCCATCGGTGCTATACCCCAGGTGATGACGATCGTTGAAAATGCTGCTCCATTGAATAATGATGATGATGATCACTTTCACTGGTTATTTGCACTCGCGTCGTTAACAGAATAGTGTGTTATGTTATTTAATGTTCGCACACTTCACTTCGTCTCCGCATATAACCATGCTTGCTTAAGTGTTCTGTGTGTTTCTTTGTGTGACTACACAAGGTATTATTGTGTGGCCGTCTAATAGTTCCTTTGAATAAAAGTGTCTTGGTTACAGTAATTTATGGATATTATTGCATCGTTCACACACATTGTGAATTACTGTTCGTTATACTGTTTTCTAAGTCGTAAACAATTTATATATTCTTAGTTAAATAGAGTTCAGTTCACCATTCCGCGTACTTTAAGAATTCACGGTTGTTCGATATACCGATTCACTTCGAAATTCACGTGACTGTTCTTGATATAAGTACGACACTTAGTAAACTTATGAGATTGTTTGTAACATTATAAAGTTAATTACGAGAGTTATGTGTCTCTCAAATACTTTTATAGTCCGAAATATTATAAGATTCTTCGCGAACTGTTTGATGAGTTATGTTAGACTCTCAAAGTTTCTCAATAAGACTGCGTCGCGAACAACTCAAAATTATTATAAGACTCCTCGCGAACTGCTCGAAAATTTATATAAGACTGCCGAAAATTGTTATAAGACTGCCTTGTCCCGCGTCGGACACTTGGTTTTTATCAACGTCTCCATACTAGAAATTTGGTCTCTGGCTTGTCCACGCCTAAGATTACTATGATAGGTTGAAACACTACCCTCTCTCGAAGTCTTTTCCCACCATTTCGAAGTCTTCCAGTCTTCTATCCTCTGATTTGTTCTTCTCCTAGTTGCTATGGAAACTGGCTTCTCTTTCGCTCTCTCTCGTGAAATACTTTGTTCTGATAGGTAGCTAGATATGTCCTTTGAATCGTCTTGTCCAGGCGTCACTCTCGTTCTGAGAAATGCAAGCCATTCCCCGCATGTCAGTCAACTCATTGTTCGAGTTTCCAGCTCGGGTTTACTCTAACATCTCAGGTATTGTTCGTTTCTGAAACTCTGCGTCCTGGCAATTAACCGTTTTCCATCCAGTGTCGACAGCTATAACCTCCACGCCTTCTCGTTGTAAATCTCAGCTTGTTACTTAGGCGTATATCCCTCTGTGCAACGACGCTGGCTCTCTTCATAATTTGTTGTTCGGATCGTTTCTAAAGACTGCAGTACGTCCTCAATCCTTTGTCCCTCGTCTCGTTTTTTGTAGTGACCTCGTTTCTTAGTTACAACCTTAAATGTATCCTTGCTTCGATTCTGCGTAAACGTACGACTGAGCCCAAGTACAGTGTTTGGTTTGTTACGGTGTCATAATTCTCCGTTGGCACGCTCCTGTCAACTCGAATCGTCGTTCCCATTGTTGCCTCGTACTGAACACGCTTCTATTGTCTGATAGGGCGTTAGTTGTCACCTACCCCAATTAACTTTGTTTTATGGCTCTGTTCTTAGAGTCACTGCCACCGTAGCGTGAGAACAGACTGGTCAAGAAGGAAAATTAAATTTTTAATTTTTTGATTGTTTTAGCTTGCGACGGAAAACATGTCGTCAACAATATGGCGAATTTGGTGAGGAGAGGAACTCAGTACTGCATCTGTAAGTGTGAGATCCCAATGGTTGTCATCTTCCAGCAAATAATGCAATTCGCGACACGCATCGTGGTAGGGTACGTGTCGTACAAAATACCATTGACTGTTCGCAAGTATTGGAAGGACGTCGGTCCAGGAACGTTAACCAACAACAAACGCAAGAAGAAGCATTCGCGTTGCTTTGGATGGACTGTGTATAATCGGCCTAATGTATATCCCATAAATATGCAGTCGTATCCTTGGACTGGAACTCCTCGCTTTCGTGGATCCCACTTTTTTGACTGTTTGTTCCACGTGAAAAATCGTGGCACATCAGTATACATTAATGTCTTTGCGAATTGACCGAAAATACCTGGTCGGTTGCATAGTTCGAAAAACTCAGTTAGTGTGGTTTTTGGGGCAGTTAATGCTCGTTGTATAGCAGTCTCTTCAGTGAAATAAACACGCTGTCCATTTTCAAGGTGCACGGCCAAATGTATAACAGCAGGGTCTCTGTCGTGTATGGGAAAACTCAAAATGCGCCAAACTGCTTCATTGCTGCTAATGTATCGGCCCATTTGATAACGTGTTATTTCGTCGTTATCATTTACATTTTGAACTGCAAATACAGCCATATCGCTGCCCTTATGAACGTATTTGCAAATGTATTTGATGGACTTCACCGAACTGCAGAACTCAACGTTTATGTGTGCTTTGTAGGTTTTGGACAGCAATGGCGAATACGGAACCACCCAGCGATTGTCAATGTCAACCGGATTTCCACCGTTTGACATGCGCAATTGATATGATTGGCCACCATTGTCTGTGTCTCTACGACGATACAATGGATAACCATCGATATTAGTGATAGTATCGTTTATACACATTTTTGGGAAACGTTTCGTACATTTTCCATTGTCCATGCACGGCGCCGTCATGTTGAGATCACCGCATGGACCATGGATTATGTTAGCGGTAACAATGTCAAACAACTCTTGATCGATATTCCGATCCGGAATTTCTGCTGAAATAATTTTATCAATTTCTTCTGGCCGTACTTTGTCGACCAACCAAATCAAAATATGTGCATGTGGCAAACCTCGTTTTTGCCATTCAACAGAATACAGCCAGCAACGTGTTTCGCTGAATACAGAGTGATGTGTAATCAAGTTCATCAACGATTTTAATTTTTGTTTGAAGACACGTGCAGTGATATCATGGCGATGCATTGCTGTTTGACCTGGCAATAATGAAATTTTAATTTCATCCCAGTTTGGATCGCACGTAAATGTAATGAACAAATCTGGTCGGCCGTACGCGCGCACGAAAGTCATGGCGTCTTGAATGTATTCTTGCATATGACGCGGACTACCAATATATGATGATGGAAGAATATATGCGGTACCGATGTCGTTGATATTAGTTGTTCCATCTACGTTACTGACAATAGCATCACGCAAATGAATGTACTCCTCAGAACGCAGCTTCGCTTGATTATACTTGATGTACCGTAATCGCTCGCTTTCAATTTTCGCATACATATCAACGATGTATTGATGAAACAGCTGGCGGCATCGGAGAACGTTGTTGTCTTCATTGGCACGAATCATCAACCGATATGCGTAGAAGTTCATCGCGCTCACTTTCTTGTTGGTTTCTGCACCTGCAAAGTAAAAATATAAATAAGACAAAAAAAAATTAATCGTACAGAAAAAGAAGAAAGAAAATAATGTGTAGATTGTACCTGTCGCTGGATTTCTTTGTTTGATGTTGAAATGATATCCTTCTTCTCCTTCCCAAAATATCAATGGATATTGCAAAGCGTCGTAAGAACGATGACTGTCTTGAATTGTCTGCACCGTGTTATCTCTGCGTTGGATCCGTATATCTCGACGTTCGTATGCGTCGCCAACCATAACAACTGCAACTTCATTAACGGTTGGTGCATTGTATCGGCCTGCGTGCTCTCCAGATGGTACTTTGTCTGCTTTGATGACGATCATGTAGCTGTCGTTTTGCAGTTTGTTTGAAACGGTATTGAACAACTGGACCAACTGGTTGTGATTTCGCAAAAACGGTTCCAAAGTCGCCACAATTTCTCGCTCCTCCATCTGCTCGATGTGGTTGTATTGGCAGCGTGTGTTTATTTGTTGCTCCTCATCGCCCATGAAGTAGATTTGCAAGAATTTTGGATCGGCATCAGGCATTGACATTAAAGAACCAATTTGATGATACACTTGGCCCTGAATCTTAAACGTTGATTCAAAATTGCGACCATCCTGATTCTGAACGATTTTTGTTGCTCCAAATGATGTCATTTGGAAGCAAGAATTGAATTTACGAATTTTACGCAAAAACAATTTTGATTGAGGTGTGGCTCCAGCCAATAGTGTTTTCAATGGTTCTGGCGGCGAATTCAATGGTGGCAGTACAACTTTTCCAGACGCGCAGCAGAAACCGGCCGATTCACCTTTGTATTTGAATGCATGGCAGTGTTGGCATTCTTTGTCCATAGCGCCGATGACAATTTGTGAATGTGACGAATAGTTGATGTCCGACTCATATTCGAACGCAAGGCGGAGAAGTGATGCACGTGTCAATGCGAGATGTACTTGCAGGCGCTGTCGTTCATGTGCTCTGTGTGCGTCGGTGGCTCCTTGACGCGCCTGTCTTTGTCTCAATGCATTAGCTCGAAGGCGTTCTTTGAGTTGCTCTTGACTTTCATTTGCACGTGTGTTTGCAACCTGGTCTCTTAAATTTGCATTGTCCGTCAATTGATCTTCTGCCGTTCTATTTAACCGACGGGTCCGGACTATTTGTGAATTCCGTGTACGTCGACCAATATTTCCTCCTCGTCCACGAAGACGTGGTATTGTTCTGTAATAAACACACAACACATAAATATAAGTAACTTATATTTGAATTTTATGGATTTTATAATTTGTTGAACAAACTTACATGTTGTTTATTTTCGATGAACCGTTTAACACTCCGTAAATTTTATAGAATCGTGGACACAAATAAGCACTGAAAATGAAAAGTTGCAGGTTAGATTGATTGTCATTGAATGCACATGTATATAATTGAAATTCATGGAAGATCATGTAAGATATTCACTTGAACAGTGCACCTTACACATTTGCACAATGTATGTGTTTAAGTACACTTAAAACGTTATTTCAATATGTTTTGTCGATGAATAATACACTCAATATGCACGCAATTGTGATACATGGAATATTGAAACACAGCGAACAGAATTTGAAATGTCAAAACAACGTCAATTATTCATGAACTTATGGTTTTTTCATTTTAAAAAATATGTAGGGGGGGGTGAAATTTTGTGGTTATATGTTCTGATATGCGAAAAATCTTAAAAAAATATAAAAAAAATTTTCGTCAAAAAATTAAAAAAAAAAATTCCTGGAACCCGATCGCAGCGCCCCCTACCGGGTCCAATTGTGAATCTAAACCATCCAGGGACCCACTCAAACACACACACAAAATTTCATCAAAATCGGTCCAGCCGTTTAGGAGGAGTTCAGTGACATACACACGTACAGAAGAATTATATATATAAAGATATATATATATATATATATATGTATATTGTAGCATGACAGATATTCCAACAATAATTAATTCATTTTAGATCATAAAAAATAATTAAATTACATATACTCAAAGAATGTCAAATGACATTCATTTAAACTTCAAAGGGAAACACCACAATAAAGGAAAAACAATAATTAAATAATAAAAAATACAACCATAAAAGTCAAAGAAAGAATTAAAGAAAACTCATATTAAAAAAATCAGGAGATTACCCAGGAGGTTAGGAGCAGGAGATAAACAAGATACCCCAAAATCAAGAAAAAAGAATAAGATTAGGAGTGGGTGATAATCAAAATACCCCAAACACAAGAAGAAAGAAGAGTAGGGTTTAATATCAGGTAATAAACCAGATACCCTGAAACCAAGAAAGAAGAGTAAAGTCAGTATCCGATAATAAAGAAGATACTCCGAACCAACCATCAGACAAGATAACACTGAGTACCTTGGTTTACCCAAGAATGAACACAAGAAGGAAGACGAGAAGAAAGGAAGAAATAGGATGGAAGAAAAACCATAAAAACCTATTATTAAATACCATAAACCCCAAACCAATTGATACAATTAAAGAAAGTATAACATCCCAAAACCTTATGAAATTGTAATAATTTATAAACAAAAGTGTTTTGTAGTATGATAAGAGGTGCACCAACTAAAGTTATTATATGATGAAAAATAAACAAATCTTCACAGTCCATTATGACTAAAGGTCTGGTCTGAGAATAATGAGACTCAAATATAAGTCAGAACCAACAGTGAAAGTGTACTAGTGTAAGTGTTTTGAAAACTTCCGGGCTGAAAGGCCGTGGTCGATTGCTTAAGATGCTGCTAAACGTTTCGGCCGCACCACCGGTGGCCATCTTCAGTAGCAAAAGAAAAAGAAAAGTGTTCGATAGATGATACGCCGAACACGTCTCCCAATGGACTGGGAACAAGCAACAGTGAGTACCTTTTTTTTTTTTTTTTTTTTTTTGCTATGGGCTTTGCGGTTGTGCGTCGCAGAGACGAACCGCACGGGAACTGAGTTCCGAGCTACCATCTGGAGCTCCTGCCTCGTGGCCCTGCCCAAGTAGGGCGTGTGCTCTATAGCAGGCCTTTCTCGGCTGTTGTGCTAGCCTACGCTAGCGCAGTATACACCGAGGGCGTTTCCACGAATCACCTGGGCGTATACGGTACCTTCCCAGCCCAGTCACTAGAGGATTGTCTGGGAACCTCGCCGCACGTGCATAAAATTTGCGTGCAAGCCGCCTGAAAGTGTCGTCTAAGGAGCGGACGCCAAGTCCTCTCCTTAGGAGGCGAGATGAGAAGCGACGGGGGACTTTGGCCGCTAGCCGAAGCCCCCTGTCGAGGACGCTCTGCAACTTCTTTTTATGCATTGCGGCGAGGTAACCCCAGACCGGGCAGGCGTAGGTAATGACCGGCAGCAGATACGCGCCGACGATCATCCTACCCAATTTCCTGGTCATGGCTGAGCTGATCAGGAGTGGAAACAGTGCGCACAGGCAAGTGGATGCTCGCTTAAGAACTGTCTGTGCGTGGGTACGCCAGGTGAGCCGACGGTCGAGGTGTAAGCCGAGGTACTTGACCTCTTTGGACCAGCGCAAGTACGTTCTGCCGATACGTAGTTGCCTAACGGGGTTCTTCCGTCGCTTAGAGAATTCGACGGCTACACTCTTGGTAGGGTTGAGGAGCACTCTCCAGTTATCAGTCCAGTCCACGAGCGTGTCGAGCTGGCGCTGCAGTCGTAGGACGGCCCTTTCCTCATGACGATCGGCCGTAAATACGGCCGTGTCGTCAGCGAAGAGGGCCATCTGGACTCCAGGCTGTCTCGGCACGTCGTTGACGTAGATCGAGAACAGAAGGGGGCCTAGAACACTACCTTGAGGGACGCCGGCTGTGATTCGCCTCTCGGAAGAGACTGAATCGCCAACTCTCACGCAGAAGGTCCTCTCCGTCAGAAAGCTAGCAACCAGATGGAGGTAGCAGTCCGGGAGCTGGACTTCCCTAAGTTTGAATAACAGGCCATCATGCCATACGCTGTCGAAGGCTTTCTCAACATCTAAGAAACAGCCAACGGTCCGTTCTCTCCGACACCCGGCTTCCGTGATGCTTTCCACCAGTCTCATCAGTTGATGAGTGGTCGAATGCCCCACACGAAAGCCGAACTGTTCGGGGACCAGCACGTCAAAGTTGGTCAGATGTTCTCGTACACGACGCTGTACGAGGCGCTCAAAAACCTTGGACGTAGCGGAGAGTAGGCTGATAGGCCGGAGGTTTTCCGAGCGGGTGGTATCCTTTCCCGGCTTCGGGATCACGATAACCGTCGCCTTTCTCCATTTCTTGGGAAAGTAGGCCAGTCTAAGACACGCGTTGAACAAATCAGTCAAGAATTGAACTCCAGGCTCGGGAAGAAGTCGTAGAGCGGTGTTGGTAACACCGTCCGGGCCTGGAGCTTTTCTAGGCTGAAGTTCAGCGAGCCGATCTGAGACCTCTTCCAAAGAGATGGGTTCGGGCTCCGTCGTGATCGGAAGTGACAGAAAGTCTTCCACAGCCATCTCGACTTGTTCGTCGAAGTCCCAGTCCATGGGCGGGTTGGGAGCGAACTGTCGCTCGAAACACAAGCCCAAGTACTCGGCCTTCTCCTCCGGGCGACCCAGGGGTCGGCCGAACGGTCCAACAATGGCGGGAAGTGGAGGTCGGCGCCTCCGTCCCGTCAATGCGGTAGGTATTCTGTACGGGTGAGATTGCGGGTCCGCATCCCCCGTTCGGGCCACGTCGAGTTCCCAACAGCTACGTCGGAACGCCTTCAGACTGCCGCGCAGTCGTCCGGTGAGCCGATTGTATGCTGCCTTATCGGCCGGATCACGGGTCCTCTGCCAACGTTTCCGGAAGTAATTCCTCTCGCGAGCGAGAAGAGAGACTTCCTCAGGGATGCGTTGGTAGTCAGGCGTGAAACCAGCTCGCATACGTGAAGACACGCCTATAGCCGAGATGATTGCCTCTTCGATTCCCGCAACTGCTTCGTCTAGGAGGCGAACGGAATCGAGTGGGGCCGCTGGCGGCAATCGACGGCACAAGGCCGGGCCGTAGCGATCCCAATCGATAACCTTCTTCTGGTCAGAACGTGCATAGGCGTGCTGGGTAGCGACGTGGACCAAGATAGGGTTGTGGTCGGATGTCAGCTCCGTGAGTGAGAATACCTCGACCGGACAGACAACTCCTTGGGTCACCGCGATATCCAGAACATCGGGAGCCGCGTTAGGCTGTGACGGAAAGAACGTGGGTTGCGCTGGACCAAACACCATCGCCCGGCGCGATTCAACAAAACTGAGCAAGCGCCTCCCGTTCGGAGTAGTCAGGCGACTATTCCAAACGCGATGCTTGCAATTCAGATCGCCGGCCATAATTACCCTTCGATGGGAATCGAAGATGACTTCCAGGTCGCCAACAAGGAGTTCAGCTCGTGGGGGCTTGTATGCTGAAACCACGAGGACGCCGCCAAGAGCTCCGTGGACCTCAATGGCGGTGGCCTCTAGGTTGGTAAGCTGCGGCAAAGCGACACGATGATGACCTAAGGAGGTCCTCACCGCGATCGCCGTGCCGCCTCCTCGTTGGCCAACTCGGTCATCCCGATAGACCACGTAATTTGGTAATCGAAACCGGTTCGCCGGGGTCAGGTGGGTTTCAGTAAGGAGAAGTACGTCGGGTTTGAACCGAGCCAGGAATTCAAGAAGGTCGGAATGCTTGGGACCGATGCTGTTAGCATTCCAGGCTACGAGCGAGAGATCTCGTCTAAGGGCTCGGTTCATAGAAGACCTATGACTTCGCAGGCTTCCACCAAGAGCATGAATCTCTCAGTTGGGTCAGCAGTTTCCAGGCGGTCTCGGATGGACCTGAAGGTGGATGCGACTTTCGGGAGGTCGTAGCTAGACAGAAAGCCGCGGACGAACTGTGCGTCATTGGAAGTGACGGACTGGGCGGTTTGCCTGGAAACTGAGGCCGCATAAGAGCGACCAGGTGTTACGGCAGATCGGGTCGTGGTGGAAGCCATAGGACCAGGGTCAGACGGTTTTGAATCAGCGGCAGGAAAAGTACGCTGTTGCGCTTCGTCGGACTTATACCGGGAAGCAGGACTTTTCTTGGGCTGTGGGCCGGCAGGAGCTCGGGGCCGAGCATCCGGTGTGGGTATCCCTTTGTTCCTGGGTTTGATGCCTGCTCGCGGAAATCGCGGAGGTGGCAAGGGTGGCGAGGCTGCCTCTGATACAGAGGCGGGAGTAGGAGGTTTCGCGGAGGTGGAGGGTTCATTCTCCTGCTCCAAAACCGAGATGACAGCTACTGGGCGTGTCTCTGCTGCGGAAGGAGACGCGGTACGTTTAGTTGCCTTTGCAGGGGCTGGAGGTGGAGCCGGAGAGGGCGCGCGCCGTGCCGGTTGTGCCTGAGGTTGAGGCCTTGCCTGAGCTTTAGGCTGTCTCTGGGGCTGGGGCTGCATAGCTGGCTGCCTTGGCTTCGGGAGGGGCCCCTGCGGCCTTTGCTTCCGCAGGAGCTCCGCCTTATAGACCGGCCAGTTTACATTACTTGCTGCATGGCCTTGACCACAATTGATGCAGCGGAATTTGGTTTTGTCTGCCACAGTGCAGGCCTGTGTTGAATGTCCCAAAGAACATCGTAGACAGGCCGGGGCATTGCGGCAGACGTCGGTGTGATGGCCGAACCTCTGGCACCGGTGGCACTGCGCAAGCTTGCCCTGGCGTCGACTGGTTTCCACCCGGACGCGGAAGCCAAACAGCCGCGTCAGGTGGAAAATTTTATCAGCAGCCTCGCCCTTCTCGAGCTGGAGACGGACGAGCGGGAGAGGTACTCGGGTTTCTGAGTGAGTGAACAGGCGGAAAATTGCCTGCACCGGGTACCCGAGGTCGCGGAGTTCCATGAGGATCTCCTGGGGATCGGTGTGCGCGTCAAGCCCTCGCAAAATTACAGACAAGGGCTTGACCCGCTTAGGAGTGAAGGTGTGGTATTGGAGATTGTGTGCTTGGAGGAAGGCCTCGACCAAGCGATGGTCCTCGAGCTGGCGGACGACAATCCTGACCGTATCACCGCCAACCAGCTTCAGGTCAAGCTTGTCGGCCGACAGGCCGTGGGCCGCGATCAGCCGTCTGTATAAGGCGGCGACATTCGACACGCTATGGACGTACAGAGGCGGCGCACGACCAACAGCGGCAGCAGCCGGAGCTGCCGTCGAAGCAGTCGGAACCGCGGCCTGTGGGCCCTGAGAAGGTCCAATGTCCATGGCCGAGGTGCTAGAGGAAGCGGTTGGGTGGGTCCTCTTGGGCTTCTTAGCCGGGCGATTACGCCGACCAACGGTCGCGAACTCGCCCGACTCGTCGGCCGGAAGAGGAGGAATCGGGTTAGGGAGAGGATCATCCGTCTCCATCGCCCGAGGCGATTCTGGCGAGTCGCCCAGATGGGGCAGCAAGGCGGGGCCGAGCGACTCGGCACTTGGGCCGTTGCCTGTGGAAGGCATGCTGGCCAGGTGCGACGGCTGCCGGGCAGAGACTGCTAGGCAGTCACTGCCAGACGCCAGGGATCTCGGGTCCGGTCGAAGCCGGATTACCCGCGCGTCTTCCTTGCTCACGACGATGCGGGAGGAGCTGGGCTAACGACCAGCTTCGTTGAATACCAGTCCTTACCAAGACTGGTGTCCACTGGCCCCTTTACCCCGGCGATATCCTAGCTCGCTTACCACTGGTGGGGGCTTGCAAGGATCGTCCGGGGCAGCGCTACCTAACAGTCGTGAACAAGTTAGGAATTACACACTGGAAATGCGGCACTCACCAGGTGAGCCCAGAGCAATCCTCTTCTGTTCTTCGCCAGCAGATGGTATCCGGCAAAGGTGGTCCTTAGCAGGGCAACTTCGGCCAGCTGTTGCTTCTACCAGCTACTCGATTCACTGGTAACAGCTGGCGCGTGAGTCTTGTCCCACGAAGAGAGCAGCGAAATTCCTCGTCCTGCGAGGTGGGCGAATGCAGCCAGAAGCTGAAGCAACGTCCAGAGTAGAGAGCAGTCCAAGGAGCAGTCCTGTCCGTCTGAAGTCTGGAGCAGAAGTCGATTCTTCTGGACACAGTGAGTACCTGCTACGATGCCTCTATTTATAACATTTTGTCCGCTTCAGGTGTATCGCACGGACCAATGAGAAGCCAGCTCGTCATACTCAATTCTGATTGGCCATGGAAAATAGACCATGCCAGACACTATTTAAGGAGATGCTTTCTCCCCGGCGGTTCAAGAAGTTCCTCACGGACGCGGGGATCCCGTACCACACCTTTGCCTTGCCGGAGGAGAAGGAACTCAAGGTACAAGTTATTGGTATCCCTGCAGGTACTTCGCCCGAGCTCATTTCCAATGAACTCACCAGTTTGGGCTTTAGAGTTCACAATGTAACGCCTCTCTTCTCCCCCGGCAGGAAACTAGCGCGCAATGCGTTCCTGGTGAAAATCCGAAAGGTGGGTGATTACCAGGCCGTATACGATATTAACATGCTATTCTACTTGAAAGTTAGGGTAGAAGCATTCGACGCCCAAGCCGGACCGAAGCAGTGTTACAACTGCCAGAGGTACGGACATTCATCGGCATTTTGCCACCACCCCACCCGCTGTTTGCGCTGTGGCGATAGCCATCGGAAGGACACTTGTCCTCTCGCTCGTGCTGCCGCCACTTGCGCCAACTGCGGGGAACCTCACCCGGCATCATCGAAGTCATGTCGATTCTATGCTGCGGCTTTGAAGAAACTTTCAAAGTCCTCGCAGCAGCGCGCTACTGCGCCTCCCGCTAGGCCCCAAACATCAAGGCCTGTCGCCTTGGCGGCACCGGCACTTGCGCCTGCCCCAGCTCGTCCGGCGTCTACCGGGGCGCCCAGCTATGCGGCTGCAGCTGCCTCTCAGCCTGCCACACAGCCCGTGGCCCAGCAGCCAACACCTGCTGCGCCGTCTAAGAAAAAGACGAAACCATCGCCCCCCGCTTCCTCGCAGCACACGCCCGCTGCACCTCCGCCATCATCTACTCCAGATGTCCGAAATCCTAGGCAGCCGAAACAAAAGGCCCCGCCCAGAATGGCATCATGTTCCTGCACCCGGCGCCCTAGCCTCAGGCGGCACCGGCGTCTGCCGCGTCTTCGGACGCGACTTTCGCCGACCGCGTTCGTGCTTGGATAAACGCCTTGATCCCGCAAATTCTTGCTGCCAAGGATGTCCAGTCCTTACTTGTTATCGTCCTCACCTCCGTGACCTCCCTTATCCCTCTCGATGGCTAGGCCCTTTCGGCTGGTGGCTTGGAACGCATGTGGCGTTCTATCTCGCCGTGCCGAATTGGCCGCCTTCGTCACCGAATATGACATAGACGTCATACTCCTTAGTGAAACCCACTTAACTCCCGCTCACTCTTTCCAGCTTCCGGCGTACACGACGTACCGCACAGACCGGCCTGGCCAGAACCGGCGTGCCGCATCTGGCGGCACTGCCATTCTGGTTCACAGGCGCATCGCCCACCGCCCCCTGCCGCCTCCGGCGACTCGTCGCATGGAGGTGACGGCGGTTGCTCTCTGCATCGGGGATCGGGAGGTTCGACTGGTTTCAGTCTACCTCCCCCCTCGAGGTGGACCACCGCCTGACGAGGATGAATGGGACGCTCTCTTAGTAGACCCTCTACCAACCATCGCAGCCGGAGACTTTAATAGTAAGCATCCCCTGTGGAACAGCCGTGTCTCGAACCCATACGGCCGCTCTCTGTACCAATACGTTCAACGTCATCCTCATGTGAACGCTCTTGGTCCTAGATCACCGACCTATATCCCCAATCAACGGGGACCTCCAGACGTCCTTGACATTGCTGTTGTCAAGGATTTGGCCTACCCTATCGCCATAGAAGCCGTGTCAGACCTCTCGTCTGATCACGACCCGGTAATACTCACTGTTCGGCCCACGCTGGACACACCTCTCCAGCCTCCCCATCGTTTAACGAGAGTCAACTGGCGATCGTTCCACGATGAACTGGGTCGAACAGTACCATCTGACCCCCAGGTCGACATCTCCAGCCCGGAGGATGTAGACCGCTTGGCCGACTATCTTCAAGAAGTCGTCACGTCCGCTATGGACAAACACACCTATGAAGTCCCTGCGCCCAACAGACGGTCGGAGTCACCTGAAGAGGTGATTCTGGCCATCCGCAACCGGCGCCAGCTCCGCCGGAGATGGCAACAAACCCGGGACCCTGCCGTAAAACGCAGGCTGAATGCCCAATCAGACCTTGTCAAGCAGCTTCTGCTTGATGCCACTGCTCATCGATGGGACTCATATCTTGAGTCTCTGGAAGTCACGCCACAGTCCGTTTTTCGGGCTGCGCGCCGACTCACTGGCGAGAAAAGGACCCGCTACCCCCTACGATCACTGAACGGGATTGTGTACTCCGCGGCCGACAAAGCAGAAGTCTTTGCCGATACCATGGAGGAACAATTCACCGTTCACGGAGGCGTCTGTGACCCCGGCCACTCGGCAGCGGTCGCAGACTTCCTATCTGGCTATTTTTCCCGCCCTCCCGCAGACCCAATCGACCCGTTCGACGAGGCTGAAGTGGAAACGGCCATTAGTCGACTGCGCCCCAAGAAGGCGCCCGGCGAGGACCGTATTGGTGCAGCGGCCCTACTCAACGCCCCAGCAAGTCTCGTTTCACTCATACACGTGCTGTTCAATGGATGTCTCCGGCTCCATTACTATCCCAGCCCTTGGAAACGAGCCAAAGTCATCATGTTGCCGAAAGCTCGCAAGCTGCGTACACTCCCGGAGAATCATCGACCAATCTCTCTTTTGCCAGTCCTATCGAATGTGTTCGAGCGCCTCCTGCATCGCCGGATTACTCCCCTGCTGGATAATTTCATCCGGCAGGAACAGTTCGGCTTCCGCAGGCAGCATTCGACCACTCTTCAACTTGTCCGAGTTGTCACGCAACTCACTGACGCCATCAACAGAAACCATCAAACTGTCGCCGTCCTTCTGGACGTGAGCAAGGCCTTCGACAAAGTCTGGCACGAAGGCCTTCTTTATAAACTAGCCACCTCCCCTCTCCCTGCCTCATTTGTACATCTGATGCGGTCGTATCTCTGCGACCGCAAATTTAGGATCTGCATCGACGGGACGTACTCTTCTGTCTGCCCCGTCGCCGCTGGCGTTCCTCAAGGATCTGTCCTCGGCCCCGTTCTGTACCTTGTGTACACGAACGACCTGCCAGTTTTGCCTGGAGTCACACTCTCTCTCTATGCGGACGATGCGATGTACCACACCAGTTCTGCAAACCTTCGTTTTGCGACTGACGTGGTGCAGCGCCAGCTCGCATTACTTCCGGCCTGGCTAAGGAAATGGCGGGTGGCGATCAATACGGAGAAATCCGAGGCGATTGCCTTCTCCCGTCAGCTCACTTCCCGATGCCAGACCCTCTCCCTTGATGGGAGCCCAATCGCTTGGCAACGTACTGTGAAGTACTTGGGCGTCACTCTTGATCGACGCCTAAGCTTCAGAGCTCACGTATCCACAGTGCTCCAGCGCGCCCGAGGCGTCAAAGCCAAACTCTACCCATTCTTATCGCCTCGAGGGCCACTGCCTGTGCGCACGAAGCTCTCGATTTATCTGCTCTTTTTACGAGCCGTCCTTATGTACGCAGCGCCTGCATTTTGGACCCAACTCGCCCCCGACGTCGTTAAACGCATGGAAGCCTTCCAAGCCCTTACCCTTCGCCTTATCTCCGGCTCTCCCTGGTATGTAAAAAATGATACTATCAGGCGAGGGCTGAAGATTCCGTCGCTCTATGGATTTGCGCGAACTCTTACGTTCAACCTCTTCCATCGAGCATCCATTTCAGACTTTCCACACCTCCAACATCTCGATAACGATGATGGACCACCACCAGTCAAACGCCGCCGCCCTCGAGCTTTGCTCGACGACCCACCGTAATTTTAAAATAAATTGCCCTCTCACCATCTGCCACGCGCCGACCAATCGGATCTCACCACCTTCCTTCCATTCAAATCCGGTCCGTTGCAGGCCGACAGATTGGTCGGGCGTTGTGCCGGCTTTAGGTGTGCCTAGCGCCACCTTCAGTCGGCAACTTCGCCCCTCCAATCTCTCACCTGCCTCGGTATCGCCATAAGGCAGTCTACCGGACTCTTACCGGGCTGGCGGAAGTGTATCGACCCGTTGTGGGCGAACAAATCCCGCCAATCCGTGCTAAGCGTTCGCGTAGGCTTCCCTCTCAGGCCATTGGTGGATCGCGTCAGCGGTTCAGCCAATCACAGCCCGTCTCCTTCACCTCCGCCAAAATAAAAAAGGGGGTACCTATCCTCGCTGCGACAAAAGGATTCGACTGCTCGCATTCGAAGAGGCAGACAGAATCATAGCGGAACGTGAGGATCGCTTCCAGCTCTTGAAGAGGAAACATCTTGCTCTCGACCAGCCAACTTTATCACACCACACCACTAGCGACAGGACAGGACAGGACATCTTGAGACCAGCCTGCATTTCGCTGACTGCCTCACGGATTGGACCTGGGCAACTGCGTGGGAACCGGCTCCCGGATAGCCTCCTCAGGTGAGTGGACGTCGGCTCTCTCGCTTCCTTGTTAGCGCTGCCCCGAGAGATCCTTGGAAGGCCCCACCAGTGGTAACCGACCTTGGACACCTCCGAGGTAAAGAGTACGGTGGAAACCGAACATTGCACAAAGTTCGGTATCTAACGAAGCCGTACATTACCCCTCTGGTAGATCTCTGTTCCCTACCCGCTTTTGAGAGGTGGCATGTCCACCTCTCAAACATCCGATCGCTCCTTGGGTACCGCTTGCGGTACCCAAGCACCTATCTCTACCCTTCGCCCTGATCGGCCCTTTTTAGGGCCGACAGCACCCAACCCGGCGGCGGACTGCGTCGGCGAGTTCATGGAGATGGACTCCCCGGCAAGCCCGCCTTCCGAACCTGGCCCTTCTCAGGACCACCCCGGTACTGTTGTGCCCGGCGCCACTGACTGCGGCCCTGCCTGGAAAAAGGTGAAGAGCCGGAAACGGACCTTCTCCTCTTCCTCGGGCGGGCCGGAACCCAGTGGTGCCTCGGCTCCCACTACCGGGGCAGGTGCTCAGCCAACCCCTCAGTCTTCTGAACCATTTCGCATGCCACCCATAGTTCTTGACGCCCCCAAAGCGTGGCATGCTTTTGCAAAAACCATCAAACAGGCGGCAGCTTTCCCTATCGATATTTATCACCAGGGGAAGCTTCTCCGCATCAAAACTAGGACTCCCGACGAATTTCGCTTCGTCCAGAAAACCCTGATTGATTTGAACATTCAATTCCACACCTTTGGTCTCCCTCAGGAGAAAGAAATCAAGGTCACCATCCGTGGCATCCCCCACGATGTAGCCCCGTCTGACATTATCGAGGAGTTGGAGAGCCTTGGCTTCACTCCAACCTCCTGCATTCCACTCGTTGACCGCAAAAAACGGAAGGTCAACGTCTTTTTTATCAAGCTCAAGAAGGTAGGAGACTACCAACTCATCTACTCCCTCCGAGAGCTTTTATGCCTCCGGATTGAAGTCTCCAGATATAATACCCCCACCGGCCCTCCGCAGTGTTACAACTGCCAGAGGTACGGCCACGCCTCTTACAACTGCCACATGGCACCCCGTTGCGTACGCTGCGGCGAAGGTCATCCTAAGGGCGCTTGCACGAAGGACCCTAACGCCGACGCAAAGTGCGCAAACTGCAACAAGAATCATCCAGCCAACTGGAGAGGCTGCGAATATTATCAATCTGCCCTTGAGCGGAAGCACCCGACCCGGCCTCAGCGCCAAACCAAAGTCCAGCAGACCGCCACTCCGGCGGCTGCCCCAGCCCGACAACCGCCCGTCCAACCTCGTCGTCCCAGTGACGACCCACACCCTGCTACTACTACGGAGCCTCCCTCCACCGCCAAGTCATTCGCGGCAGCCGTCGCATCTAAACCCGCATCCGCGCCTCAACGCGCGAAGGCTCCGAAGCCCAAACAGAAACCCCCAGCTGCTAAAGCTCCTTCTAAAAAACCTCCCACCGCTCAGCAACTACCATCGGTCCAACCACCTAAGCCCGAGGCAGCCCCAGAAACCTCGAAGCCAGCTCCCCAGCTAGTCCGCCGCCCCGTGGCTGTGAGTGAGCCCGATGAGGGCGTGCTAACGATCGCGGAGTTGCAAGACTGGATGGAAGATCTCCTGCCCAAACTAGTTGCTGCGCGCGACCTGAACTCTCTGGTCGTCACAATCATGACCTCCCTTACGTCCTTGTTGCTCGCCCGTAATGGCTAGGCCTCTCACACTCGTTGCTTGGAACGCAAATGGCGTAGCCGGGCGGCGAGCTGAGCTGGCCTGCTTCGCGAGCGAGTATGACGCGGACGTAGTCCTCCTCTCTGAAACCCACCTGCGTCCCCAACACCGATTTAACCTACCAGCTTACGCTACTTATCGTACGGACCGCCCAGTGCCACTCACCCGAGCCGCATCTGGCGGCACAGCCATTCTCATCCACAGGCGATTATCTCACCGACCTCTACCTACCCCCCGACTACCCACATTGAAGCGACTGCGGTCGCAATCAGCGTAGCGGGAACCGAGCTTCGGCTGGTCTCCGTCTACAACAAACCTGGCCTGGTGCCAAACCCCCAGGAGCTTGACGCGCTCCTTAACTATGATCTGCCTACCATTGCAGTCGGAGACATGAACTGCAAAGACCCGTCTTGGAATAGTCGCTTGACTAATCAAAGCGGTCGTGCTCTCGCCCAATACGCCTCGACCAGGCCCGACGTCCTCGTCATCGGCCCGGCCGAACCGACATACATCCCCGCCAACCCTGCCAACCAGCCAGACGTTCTCGACATAGTTCTTGTCAAGGACGCTGTCTGCCCCATCCTGGTCGAGGCCATCTCAGCCCTATCGTCCGACCACAACCCGCTGGTTGTGACGCTCCGACGAACAAGCGACTCCCCGCCTGCCCGTCCTAGTAAGAGAGTCAACTGGCGCTCTTACCACGACGAGCTGTGCCGTAGGTTCCCATCAGCCCCCGAGGCCCCAGCGCCCTCTCGAAGGGAGCTGGACCGCCAAGTCACGCATCTCCATGACACTCTTACCCGCTGCATGGATACCCACTCTTACACAGTCCCAGCACATCGTAGGAAGTCTCAACTCCCTGCCGAAGTCCAAGAAGCCATCAGCCAGCGGCGGCGCCTTCGCCGCTGCTGGCAAAACACTCGCGATCCCGCTGTCAAGCGGCAGTATCGCCGACAGTCTGATTACGTAAAGCAACTCCTGCTTGATGTCAATCAGCATAGCTGGGACACCTATCTTGAATCCCTGGAAGTCGACCACGCCTCCATCTGGCAGGCCACTGGTCGCCTCCTTGGCGAAAAGAGGACTCGCCACCCCCTTGACTCCCCGACGGGTGTTGTTCATTCACCGGAGCGCAAGGCTGAGGTCTTCGCCAACTCCGTTGAGGAACAATTTACCCCTCACAGAGGCGTCTTCGACGCGGACCACATGGCTCGCGTCGAGGACTTCCTCGAAAACTATCTCGCCCAACCTTTGACGGATCCCCCACCCCCCTTTGAAAAAGCCGATCTCGTCCATGCTATCGCACGGCTAAATCCTAAACGGGCCTGCGGCCCGGACAGAATAGGAGCGACCGCCCTAAAGAATGCCCCATCAGTTGTCACTGACCACATCCTGGACGTGTTCAACTCATGTCTCCGCCTCAATTACTTCCCTCGCCTGTGGAAAAACGCAAGGGTAATCATGATCCCTAAACCCGGGAAATCTCGCATGTTCCCTGAAAATTATCGCCCCATCTCACTACTGCCCGTGTTATCGAAGGTGTTCGAGCGCCTCCTGCACGCCCGTGTTGTACCGCTGCTTGATGGGTTCATCCGCAGCGAACAGTATGGGTTTCGCAGGGAGCATTCGACCACCCTACAACTAGTCCGCGTCGTTACCCAGTTCTCTGACGCTGCAAACAAAAAGCTGCACACCGCAGCCGTCCTCTTGGACGTTAGTAAGGCCTTCGACCGTGTCTGGCACGAAGGTCTGCTCTATAAACTGACACACACGCCCCTTCCCGCATCTACTGTGAGACTGTTCTGGTCGTATCTCCGCGGCCGGACTTTTCACATTAGCGTAGATGGAGCGGTCTCTTCTGACCGCCCCATAGACGCTGGCGTTCCCCAAGGATCAGTCCTCGGCCCCGTTCTGTACCTCGTGTACACGAACGACTTGCCCGTATATCCCAACGTCACTCTTTCCCTTTTTGCTGACGATGCCATGTATCACTACAGCTCGCAGAACCCTGGTTTTGCTAGCACACTGATACAACGCCAACTCGACCTTCTGCCTCCCTGGCTACGTAAGTGGCGCGTGGCGATCAACGCGGAGAAATCCGAAGCGATCTGCATCACGCGCAAGCGGACCGCATGCCAGCCCCTCACCCTAGATGGGAACCCTATCGCTTGGAAGAAGTCGGTGAAGTACTTGGGAGTGTCTATTGACAGTCGACTAAGCTTCGCCGGCCACGTCCAAACCAAACTCCGACAAGCCCGTGGCGTCAGAGCCAAAATCTTTCCCCTCATCTCGCGCAGAAGTCCCCTCTCACTGCGCACTAAACTCACCCTGTATCTCCTGCTTATCAGGACAGTATTCACCTACGCAGCCCCAGCGTGGTGGCCCCTCTTATCTGCCACAACGAAGCGTAAGCTGGAACAGTTCCAAAACAGTTCCGTCCGTATCCTCTCCAACTCGCCCTGGTTTGTTTGTAACAGAGCTATCAGGACGGGCCTCCGTCTGCAAACGGTGGAAGAGTTTGTCTTCAGACTCTCTGTGGGCCTCTTCTTCCGGGCTGCAGACTCCCGATACCCCCACCTACGTGACCTGGCCAGGGACGAAGGTCCCCCTTGCCACGTAGTCAAGAGACCCCGCACTCTGCTGGACGACCCCCCATAGTCTCCTACATAGGGCCCTTCTCCTGAGGGAGTCAACACCCTACCGCTAGTACCCTACCTCAAACAGAACACCTACCACACCTTAGACGAAACATTACCACTCACTCTGCCCTGAATGGTCTGCCCTGGTCGTTTGCGGCCTCGGCGGGGTTGTCTTATGTCAGTTGTGCAAGTGCCTTCTTTCATCAGGCGCCCGCCCCGGATACGCAACGGGCCTGTGCTGATCACCGCTATGCGGACAGTGGGGCCACGTCGGAGGCAGCAGCTTTGGCCAACCGGTACTCATATGTCCCGGAAGGTTTCTCCGCTGTGACTCGGACGCGTCACCGCTGGCTTCAGGGCCCAAACTCTACCAGACTTTGGCTAGGCTGAGCACCTCACTTGTGAGATCCTCTCCCCTACCCAACTGCAAAAGGAGCACACCATCCCACCCACTTGACCTTGTTTTACCTAAAGTCCTTGAGAGAGCCCGACCTACTTGCAGTCATCGGAGGAGTCACTCCGGGCACTGCTACCATGCAGGGGCCTTGAGCCCCGTCCCCTCATTAGCTACAAGCTACATTCGAAGAGGAAGCATCTGATACAGTATCTACAACAACGCAGAAGAGGATCGCCTCGTCCTCTACATAGACTGCAATGTAGAGGCCTTCAGCGCAAGCTACTGCGGCGGCAGTAAAGAAGAAACCGCCGGACCAAGAATCGCCTCATCGCCAGCGCCAACATCCACGAGCTGCAGCGATGGAAATGGACATCGACCAACCGCCTTGCCAGCAAGACGAAGCCAAGCAGCACACAACTGGGACCTGCCGCACAGTGCCGGTAAGTGTGTTAGGTAGCGCTGTCCAGCGAAACCCGGGGAGTCCGAGAGTAGGACTCACCAATAGAGATGCGCATTGCGCCGCCACTGTGACGGTGTCACAGTTCGGCCCCCGGGTACCCGCTGGACAAAGAGCCGAGTTAGTCGGCATTAGCCCAGCTCATAGTGCCCCTAAAGCACTGTGCGGCAGCAACGAGCCCCCCGGCCGGCCACTTGGGCCAGTCGGGAACCCTACGACTCGCGCGGGAAGCCCTGCTGAACCCGCGCAAGTTCGTGAGCAAAACCGGTCCTTATTAGGGCCGACCAAGCCCGCAAAGGCCGGACCTTCCGGCTGCACGGCCGCCAGTAGGCCAAGCAGCCCTGTACCTCTGAAGGAGTCTGACTCCCCTGCCATGGAGACCTCGGCTTCCACCGACTGGGTGGGTGGTAGTAGGGCACGGCGGCAAGCCGAGAAAGTCTCCCTCCCTGACTCCTTGAGTTCGGCCACGGACTCGGCGGCATTCCAAGCCTCCGCTGAGGTTGCGCCTAGTCGCACCTCCGAAGGAAGGATCCCGCCGGTGTTCGTTACGAACGTCAGGGACGTAATCGGCTTCGTTCGCCGACTCCGTAAGACCGTTGCGCTGGCAGATAACGCATCTGTCAAGCTCCTTGCGAGCGAGACTGTGCGCGTTACCTGCCGCAGTGCATCGGAACACTTCGGAGTGGTCCAGTGGCTGGAACGTGAATCGTTCCAGTTCCACACTTACACTTTAAACCGAACCAAGCCTGTAGCCCTCGTCCTTCGGGGCCTGGACATACAGGCGGATCCGCAGGTCGTCGCTGACGAACTGCGCGACGCGGGTTATAAGGTTGTGGGAGCCTCTCGGCTGTACACCACTTATGGCTCGCGTCGACCACTCCCATTAATCAGACTCCTGGTGGAGAAGGGTGACTCCTCCCAGGCCTTATTAGAGTTGAAACGGCTTTTCGGGCTCTGCGTAAGCGTAGAGCCCTGCCGTCAGACCGGGCGACTTTCCCAGTGCCACAGGTGCCAGCGGTTCGGCCACAGCATCTTCGGTTGTCGGAACGCGCCGACCTGCGTCCGCTGTGGAAATGACCACTTGACGCAGGCCTGCGCTGTCCCGGCCAACCACCGATATTGTATAAACTGTGGCGGCGCCCATGCTGCTAATAACAGGCGCTGCCCAGTCTATAGCGAGCAGCTGGACAAGTTGAAGAAACCCGTCCAGCCTAAGCCTCGACATGATGTCAGACAACCAGTCAAACCGGCCAAAGCCGCTGAACCTGTGGTCCGGAAACCAGCCCCTAGGTCTGCTCCGGTTCCGAAACCCAACAGTGCAGTGAGCCCGAGCGAAGCTCCAAAGGCCAAACCAACCACCGCGCCCCCGGAACCGGAACGCGAAGTTCCACACTATACACAAGTCCCGCTGCCGGACGACGAGGAAATTGATCCTCCATTGCCGCCGCCACCCAAGCCTAGATTCCCCAGATCGGGCAAGAAAGTTAGGAACCAGGCCAAGCACACGGGCCAGCCTAAACCACCTGCCACTGGACCCAAGCCCGTCCACCAAAAGCCAGAGCGGCCACCCGCTCCAATACCAGCCCCCAAGGCTTCCACCGTCTCGCCCCGCCGCAGCTATGCAGCTGCCGCCAAGCGTTCTCCCCCGGCCTCATCTTCCGATGATCTCGCCGTCGTTTCAGACTTTCTGGCAAGCTACGACTTGCAGAAAGTAGCCCAGACTTTCCTTAAAATCAAGGAACGCTTGGCAACAGCCTCGCCCCAGGACAAGTTCCTCCTCTTGGTGGAAGCCTGCCGTGTAACAGGTCTGTTATGAACGGACAACCACGGCAATCCCTCAAGCGAGACCTCGAGGTCGTGGCGTGGAACGCCAACGGCCTCGCTTCCCGGCATTCTGAGCTCTTAGAGTTCGTTGCCCGTCACAAGCCCGACGTGCTTCTTCTTGGCGAGACGCACCTGACCCCGCATCGTCGTTTCCGACTACCCAACTACGTGTGCCACCGGGACGACCGGTCGGGTCGCGCAGGAGGGGGCACAGCCATCGCGGTGAAGGCGAGTCTTCGCCATCACCGCGTTGTCCTGCCTCAGCGGCGGAACCTCGAGTGCACCGCGGTCGAGCTCCATGGTGCTCTCGGCGGTCTACTCGTGGTTTCCGCTTACAAGCCTCCACACACGGAGCTCCTGTCGAACGATCTGGAGGCCGTCTTTGGAGCACACAGGAGGGTAGTCCTGGCGGGCGACCTGAACTGTAAGCACCCCGATTGGGGGAGCCGCTTGGCGAACCCAAACGGGACCCGCTTACGCAGGTATGCTGATGCGGCTCGGGTCACAGTCATGGGTCCTACCGGGCCTACGTACTATCCCTCTAGGGCTAACTCCCGCCCTGACGTACTGGACATTGCCGCGGTCAGGGGCGTTTATTGCCCGGTCCACGTCTCCGTCATTTCGGAACTGTCCTCGGACCATTGCCCTATCAGTGTGCATATAGCTACCCAGCACGCCACCGTCCGCGACGAGCGGCGGGTAATCGAGTGGGACCGCTTTGGCCCGGCGTTCAGTCGCCGCCTACCAGAGCATATCCCGCTCGACACTACCCAGCATGTCGATGAGGCAGTTGCCGTATTCGACACAGCCGTAGTCTCGGCGGTTGACGTGTCCTCCCGGATGAAGCCGGGGCTCACGCCCGACTATCAGCGGATCCCCGAAGAGGTGTCTCAGCTCGCTTGCGAGAGGAATCGCCTCCGGAGACGCTGGCAGAGGACTCGTGACCCGGCTGACAAGGCTGCGTTCAACAGAGCGTCCGGCAAGTTGCGTCGCGACATGCTGGCGTTCCGTAGACGCAACTGGGAGCTAGCTGTAACACAGTTGGATGGCCCTGCCGAGGACCGTAATGTCTGGCGGATTCCTAGTGCCCTAACGGGAAAGCGCAAACGCGCGCCTCTCCCCGCACTGGCCGGACCCGGCGGTCAACCCCTTGGTCGCCCCCTCGAAAAGGCAGAGTTCTTGGCTGACAGCTTAGAGCGTCAGTTCGCTCCCAACCCATCCAAGAACCCGGCCTTCACTGAGCAAATCTGCCGCGAGGTAGAGCGCTTTCTATCGGCCGATATCACAGTCCAGCCGGAGCCCATCTCCCCGGAGGAGGTCTCTGAGAGGATTGTTCAGCTCAAGCCCCGGAAGGCGCCTGGCCCGGACGGAGTCATGAATTCCGCCCTCCATCGCCTTCCGGAGCGAGGAACCCAGTTCCTCACTGACCTGTTCAATTCATGCCTCAGACTGGCCTATTTTCCGGTGAAATGGAAAACGGCTACCGTCATCGTGATACCTAAGCCGGGAAAGAATTCTTCTCGAGTGGAGAACCTCAGGCCCATCAGCCTCTTGTCCGCGACGTCCAAGGTTTTTGAGCGTCTGATCCAGCGTAGGATCCGCGACCATCTAGAAAGACTAGACGTGCTGATCCCCGAACAGTTCGGCTTTCGTGAGCTGCACTCTTCGACTCATCAGCTGATGAGACTCGTGGAATGCATAACCGAGGCTGGCTGCCAGGGCAAACAGACGGCTGCGATCTTCCTAGACGTAGAGAAAGCCTTTGACCGCGTGTGGCACGAGGGTGTCCTGTACAAACTCACGGAGGTCCTTCTCCCAGACTGCTACGTTCATTTGATCGGCAGCTTTCTGCGAGACCGTAGCTTCCGAGTGAGAGTAGACTACGCTCTCTCTTCGGCGAGGCGTATTACCGCTGGCGTCCCTCAGGGAAGTGTCCTTGGGCCTCTCCTGTTCTCGTTGTTTGTCAACGACACGCCCCGAGTTCCTGGAGTGAAATTGTCGCTGTTCGCGGACGACACTGCGGCTTTTGCCTCAGAGCCGAACGCGAGTTATGCGGCAGTTAAGCTCCAGCGCCAACTCGACGCGTATGTCGGGTGGACCGATGACTGGAGAGTTGCCGTTAACGCTTCCAAGAGCGCCGCGGTAATATTCTCGCGCAAACGTAAGCGGCCTCGGCCGCTTAAAGTAGGCCCCGTCGAGGTGCCCTGGACCAACAGCGTCAAGTACCTCGGGCTCCACGTGGATTCCCGACTCACCTGGCGAACCCATGCAAACTACATCAGACAACGCGCTTCGGCGCAACTCAGTAGACTCTGGCCCGTGCTATCTAATCCGGCAATGACCCCCCGGCTAGGTAAGCTCATAGTCAACACGTACGTGTTGCCGGTGATTACCTACGCCTGTCCTGTTTGGGGATACCTGGCTCGGGGTCATAGAATCACGCTCCAGCGCGTACTCGACCGGGGACTAAAGCTCGCGTGCAAAGTCCCCCGGAGGTACTCTTCTCGTCTTTTGAGGAGAGGACTCGGTGTCCGCTCTCTTGATGACACCGTGAGACGCCTGGCGCGACGATTCTATGTTCGTTCCGACAGAGTGACCCACAATTCCCTCATTGCCGGACTTGGTAAATACACCCCGCGACCAGGTGAGTCCTGGAAGCGACCTCGTTTGCTAGTCCCGGTGGTATAATCCACCAATCGCAGGTCGCTTCAGACCCCCCCCCCCATAAGTAGATAAAAAGTATATATTGAACTCCAACAGACCCAGTGGCAGGAGTCCTTTCTGAGACTCGGGACACTGCACTACTCGCGACCCGCGCTTCGCGCGGGCCGCGCAACCCCCAGTTGTGTGTCTCGCTGCGACAAGTCTCGCTCCAAGCACTACGCAAGCAACAGGCAGTCATCGGGCTCGCCCGGACGCTGCCGTCACTGGAGCACGCACTGTGCTGTGCCCTACATACATCGTGGACATCGTCGGCGGTTCATAGCGACGGACGCATTCTTATGAATATGGATGGACTCCAGATGCAGGCGAGTGAAGTAACCCCGGACAGAAGACAACACGCGGGCTTCATCAAACATCACCCGGTGATCGTCGTGGGACAGAGCGTGTTCAGCAACTGCGGACTTCTCCGGCTGGCCCAGGCGGCAGTATCTCCGATGTTCAGAGAGGCGCGTCCGGACACTACGCTTCGTGGGGCCTATGTAGACCTGGCCACACGTACAAGGAATACTGTACACCCCGCACGACGAGAGTGGATCCCTGGCGTCTTTCACCGGTCGCAGGAACTGTTGGATCTTTTTGGTTGACTTAAAGATCGTCCTGACGCCCCGCTTACTCAGCAACCTGCCGATGCGATCAGTCACGCCACGGATGTAGGGCAAGACAGCAGAGCCAACAACCTCAGGCAACTCCGACTGGTCCGGCCTACCAGATCTTCTCGGCCGGGCAGCTCTCCTAACCTCCGCAGCAGAATAGCCGTTGGACTGCAGTGCTTTCTCGAGATGCCGAAACTCATCTTCGAGATACTGGGGCTCACAGATTCTTTTTGCCCGGTCTACCAGAGTCTTCAGCACCGCCCTCTTCTGCCTTGGATGATGATTGGAGGTCTTGTGCAGATATCTGTCGGTGTGTGTTGGCTTCCTATAAACTTTATGTCCCAAGCTGCCATCGGTCCTTTTCAGGACCAACACATCCAGAAAAGCCAATTGATCACCACTCTCGCGCTCCATCGTAAACTGTATGCGCGGGTGTACAGCGTTCAGATGTCCAAGGAAGCGTTCCAACTCTTCATCCCCATGGCTCCAGACCACGAAAGTGTCGTCCACATACCGCAACCAACACTTCGGCTTCAGAGGCGCAGATGAAATTGCCAAATCTTCAAATTTCTCCATATAGAAGTTTGCAACCACAGGGCTGAGAGGACTTCCCATGGCGACGCCATTCCACTGGAAGTAGGTCGTTGTTAGGACCTGCCGGAACAAAGCAGTGATGTCCGCCGAGAACAGGTCACCCAAATACCCCAAGACCTCCTGAACAGGGACCATGGTGAAAAGAGAGACCACATCAAAACTCACGAGAACATCGCCAGGCTCCAGCACCAACTCCCGGATCCTCCGAAGGAAATCACAAGAGTCCCGGACGAAAGAATCCGTCTGCCCGATGTGCGGCTTGAGCAATCCAGTGAGGTGCTTTGCCAAGGTGTAAGTAGGCGAGCCAATAGCACTGACGATGGGCCTCAGCGGAACGTCTTCCTTGTGGATCTTCGGTAAACCATAGAGACGAGGGGGAAGGGCCTCCGAACACCGGACGGCCGTCTTCACATCAGGCGCCAGAGAAGATTGCTTAATCAAAGAATCCGTTTTTCTCAGAACAGTTGTAGTCGGATCTTTGTTCAGCCTCCGATAAGTGGCCGGATCTAACAAACCTTCAATCTTCCGCTGGTAGTCTTCGGTGTTCAAGACCACAGTGGCACTCCCCTTATCCGCTGGCATAATGAAAATGGATTCATCCCTTTTTAATTCCCTCAAGGCTCGCAACTCCGCCGACAGAAGATTGCATTTTGGCGGAGCGGCCCTTCTAAGGGCCCTAGAAGCTTCCATACGTATTTCATCTGCCTGGTCTCGGGGTAGTCCTCGGATGCCTGCCTCCACGCTCGCCACTATTTCCTCCACCGGTACTGTCTTCGGGGTAACTGCAAACTTCTCACCTTTGGCTAACACCGAGGTCTCATGTGGTGTTAGTTGACGGTTCGATAGGTTTACAACCATCCTGTCCATCCTGTCACTATCCAGTGTTCTTCCCCTGATGTTCTGGGAAGCGAACCGCTCGAATTTTTTACGCTGTCTGTGACTAGTACTGGCATGACACGACTCAAAAGCATTATAAGTGAGTCCATCCAACATCTCCCAATCATGTCGTTGGAGGGTACTGCTGAGATGTAAATGCAGTTTAAACAGATCTTGGTCATTTGGTTCTTGGTTCAGTTCTTGGTTCAATGCCATGCTGCGAGAACGCATACATTACACGAGAAAAGAGTTGGCATTAAATGACCAAGAACTGTTTAAACTGCATTTACATCTCAGCAGTACCCTCCAACGACATGATTGGGAGATGTTGGATGGACTCACTTATAATGCTTTTGAGTCGTGTCATGCCAGTACTAGTCACAGACAGCGTGAAAAAATTCGAGCGGTTCGCTTCCCAGAACATCAGGGGAAGAACACTGGATAGTGACAGGATGGACAGGATGGTTGTAAACCTATCGAACCGTCAACTAACACCACATGAGACCTCGGTGTTAGCCAAAGGTGAGAAGTTTGCAGTTACCCCGAAGACAGTACCGGTGGAGGAAATAGTGGCGAGCGTGGAGGCAGGCATCCGAGGACTACCCCGAGACCAGGCAGATGAAATACGTATGGAAGCTTCTAGGGCCCTTAGAAGGGCCGCTCCGCCAAAATGCAATCTTCTGTCGGCGGAGTTGCGAGCCTTGAGGGAATTAAAAAAGGGATGAATCCATTGTCATTATGCCGGCGGATAAGGGGAGTGCCACTGTGGTCTTGAACACCGAAGACTACCAGCGGAAGATTGAAGGTTTGTTAGATCCGGCCACTTATCGGAGGCTGAACAAAGATCCGACTACAACTGTTCTGAGAAAAACGGATTCTTTGATTAAGCAATCTTCTCTGGCGCCTGATGTGAAGACGGCCGTCCGGTGTTCGGAGGCCCTTCCCCCTCGTCTCTATGGTTTACCGAAGATCCACAAGGAAGACGTTCCGCTGAGGCCCATCGTCAGTGCTATTGGCTCGCCTACTTACACCTTGGCAAAGCACCTCACTGGATTGCTCAAGCCGCACATCGGGCAGACGGATTATTTCGTCCGGGACTCTTGTGATTTCCTTCGGAGGATCCGGGAGTTGGTGCTGGAGCCTGGCGATGTTCTCGTGAGTTTTGATGTGGTCTCTCTTTTCACCATGGTCCCTGGTCAGGAGGTCTTGGGGTATTTGGGTGACCTGTTCTCGGCGGACATCACTGCTTTGTTCCGGCAGGTCCTAACAACGACCTACTTCCAGTGGAATGGCGGCTTCTATGAACAGTTGGATGGCGTCGCCATGGGAAGTCCTCTCAGCCCTGTGGTTGCAAACTTCTATATGGAGAAATTTGAAGAGTTGGCAATTTCATCTGCGCCTCTGAAGCCGAAGTGTTGGTTGCGGTATGTGGACGACACTTTCGTGGTCTGGAGCCATGGGGATAAAGAGTTGGAACGCTTCCTTGGACATCTGAACGCTGTACACCCGCGCATACAGTTTACGATGGAGCGCGAGAGTGGTGATCAATTGGCTTTTCTGGATATGTTGGTCCTGAAAAGGACCGATGGCAGCTTGGGACATAAAGTTTATAGGAAGCCAACACACACCGACAGATATCTGCACAAGACCTCCAATCATCATCCAAGGCAGAAGAGGGCGGTGCTGAAGACTCTGGTAGACCGGGCAAAAAGAATCTGTGAGCCCCAGTATCTCGAAGATGAGTTTCGGCATCTCGAGAAAGCACTGCAGTCCAACGGCTATTCTGCTGCGGAGGTTAGGAGAGCTGCCCGGCCGAGAAGATCTGGTAGGCCGGACCAGTCGGAGTTGCCTGAGGTTGTTGGCTCTGCTGTCTTGCCCTACATCCGTGGCGTGACTGATCGCATCGGCAGGTTGCTGAGTAAGCGGGGCGTCAGGACGATCTTTAAGTCAACCAAAAAGATCCAACAGTTCCTGCGACCGGTGAAAGACGCCAGGGATCCACTCTCGTCGTGCGGGGTGTACAGTATTCCTTGTACGTGTGGCCAGGTCTACATAGGCCCCACGAAGCGTAGTGTCCGGACGCGCCTCTCTGAACATCGGAGATACTGCCGCCTGGGCCAGCCGGAGAAGTCCGCAGTTGCTGAACACGCTCTGTCCCACGACGATCACCGGGTGATGTTTGATGAAGCCCGCGTGTTGTCTTCTGTCCGGGGTTACTTCACTCGCCTGCATCTGGAGTCCATCCATATTCATAAGAATGCGTCCGTCGCTATGAACCGCCGAGTAGCAGTAGCACTGTAGTAGCGGGGCGTCTTTGCACCCGGTGCATGACTGCAGCATCTGGGACGAGCCCAATGGCTGCCTGTGGATAGACATAGTTCTGGTTCATTCGACAGGTAACCTAGAAGAAAATAGGAATGGACAACCGCCAACCAGTTAACTGAGAAGGCAGGGGAGAAAGGTTTTCAATTTTTATTTATTTTAAATATTACAGCAATCAGTGGGCACTGCCGCAAGGACGGGTTCAGGTGACAGATGTCACGCGTTCCCAGTCCTGCGTGCAGACGCCGTGAGGCGTCGGTCGCTCCCCGCGAGGCAGAGAGCCTCCGTGCCAGTGATAGCGCGTAGCAGCGGCATTCAGCGCGGTCGGCATACTAGGAAGGGAGGAAGGAAACAGCTTTGCAGGTAAATTCTGGGGCATGGGCAGATAGTGAGTATGCAAAGTGAGGTTTAAGCAGTTTACTTAAACTTATGGCGGGTCATCGAGAATCGCCCGAGGGCGTTTGACCCGGACAGGGGGAGGTGGTTGCGTGGTGCTGATGGTCCTGAGGTAAGGGAAGGAAGAGGTCTCAGCTGCGGCAAAGAGAGTCGCAGCTAATGACCAGACAAAGGCTGAGAGAGCAGGAACTCGTAGACCTCCTCGAATTACACTGTTTCGAACAAACCAAGGAGATCCCGACAAGGAACGGAGGGTTCTGGATTGGAAACTTTCCAGCCTACGCCTGTTGGTGGCGGAGGCAAGTGACCACCAAACAGGTGCCGCATAGGTCAGTACAGACCGGAGAAACAACAGATAGAGGGTAACTTTCGTGCGCAGCGCCAGGGGGCTGCGGCACGCGAGGTATGGGTAAAGTTTGGCTCGGACGCCGCGAGCCTTGGCAAGGGTTTCCGTCACGTGGGCGTTGAAGCAAAGGCGACGATCTAGCCGAACGCCTAGATACTTCACCGACTCTTTGTAGGCGATAGGCCTCCCTACCAGGGAGAGGGGCTGGCATCGGGAGATGGACTTACGAGTGAAACAGATCGCCTCGGATTTCTCCGTATTGATCGTCACCCGCCATTTCCGTAGCCAGTCCGGAAGCTGGTCCAACTGACGCTGCAACTGTGTACTCGCAAAACGCGGGGACACAGAGCTGTAATGATACATTGCATCGTCAGCGAACAAAGACAACGTGACTCCGGGCAATACAGGCAGGTCGTTCGTGTACACGAGGTACAGAACGGGGCCGAGGACAGATCCCTGAGGTACGCCGGCGGCGACAGGACGAACTGCAGAGCAGGTTCCGTCGACGCTCACCCTGAAGGTTCGGTCGCTGAGATACGACCGGAGGAAAAACACTATGGACGATGGTAAGGGGGAGTTAGCGAGTTTGAAGAGAAGACCTTCGTGCCAGACTTTGTCGAAGGCCTTGCTCACGTCCAGCAGTGCGGCGGCCGTAGCCGCTCGCCTGTTGGTGGCGTCAGAGAGTTGCGTTACCACGCGGACTAGTTGAAGCGTGGTCGAGTGCTCTCTGCGAAACCCGAACTGTTCATTGCGGATAAAATTATCCAACAACGGCGAGATGCGGGCCAGCAGGAGCCGCTCGAACACCTTCGAGATAACTGGCAAGAGAGATATTGGCCGATAGCTTTCAGGAAGCATGCGCGGCTTGCGGGGTTTAGGAACCATAACGATGTTGGCATTTTTCCACAGGCGGGGAAAGTACTGTAGCCGGAGACAAGAGTTGAACAGCTCGAGAACGAGGTCAACGCCTGAGGCCGGGAGATATTGTAATGCAGCGGCCCCGATCCGGTCAGGACCGGAGGCGCGACGGCGGTTTAGTCGACAGACAGACGAAACGAGTTCGTCTCTGTCAAACGGGAGGTCTGGGCCAGCGGGAGGGCGAGAAAAATAACCAGATAGGAAGTCC
Source organism: Magicicada septendecula (assembly GCA_034769895.1). Classification (NCBI taxonomy): domain Eukaryota; kingdom Metazoa; phylum Arthropoda; class Insecta; order Hemiptera; family Cicadidae; genus Magicicada; species Magicicada septendecula. Next base: position 776,105,922 of record CM068367.1, read on the forward strand.
CGGACTTCTGCCGAGTGGGCAGGGTCCGAAACGCCTCGATGAACGGTAAATTGCGACTCCATGCAGTCGGCGAAGACCTCAGCCTTGCCTTCTGATGAAGACACAACCCCGTTCGGGGTTTCCAGCGGGTTGCGAGTTCTCTTCTCGCGGGTCAGTCTACTCACCGCTCTCCAGACGGAGGCGTGGTCGACTTCAAGAGACTCAAGGTATGAGTCCCATCGATCAGAGTTTACGTCCCGCAGTAGCTGCTGAACGTAAAGGGACTGTTGTTGAAATCGTCGCTTAACGACTGGGTCACGGGTTCTTTGCCATCTGCGGCGGAGCTGGCGCCGTAGCCAGATGGCGTGGAGTACTTCCGCAGGTAAGGCCGATTTACGATGATTCACCTCGAGTGCGTAGGTGTGTCGATCCATGACACCTTGGACCAATTCCTGAAGATTTGTGGCGCGGAGATCCAGATCGTCACGAGTGACGATTGGGTCCGCCGGGAGAGATGGTAACCTTCGAGAGAGCTCATCATGATAGGATCGCCAGTTGACTCTCCTAACAATCTGAGCGGGAAGTCGGGGTGACGCCGACAGCTCTCGAACAGTTATAACAAGGGGATTGTGATCGGACGAAAGGTCCGACACAGACGAGACCTCGATGTTGCGGGCAACGTTCTTGACAACTACTATGTCAAGAACGTCCGGCCGATGGCCGTGAAAGGGGAAGTAGGTAGGGTCTTCAGGGCTGATGACATTAAGTGCCGGGTCGCCAGAGACGAACCGGAACAGAGAATTTCCATAGGCGTTGACAACGCGGCTGTTCCATGAAGGGTGTTTGGCGTTTAAGTCGCCGGCTACAATGGTTGAGAGGGGGTGGTCGAGGAGGGCGTCCCACTCCTCGGGCGGTGGCGGAGTTCGCCGGCCAGGCCGGAGGTACGCAGAAACAACGCGCAGCTCCGATCCGCCGGCGTCCACCGCCACCGCGCAGCCTTCAATAATAGATGTATCTAGAGGAGGCAAAAGCCTGTGGGATATCCGCCTGTGGACTAAAACAGCTGTGCCCCCCGAGGGGGGACAGCGAGGCCGTAGGGGACGATCCTGACGATAACAGGCATAGGCAGGAAGGGAAAACGAGTGGTAATGAGCCAGATGAGTCTCGGAAAGAAGTATGATATCAACATCATACTCCGTTACGAAAGTCATCAGTTCAGATCGCCTGGGGAGTAGCCCGAAGGCGTTCCACGCAACGATCCTCAGGCTATTAGCCATTTAGGGGAAGTAGAGGAAAGAGGGTAGCTAATGATTGGAACACCAGGGCAAGCACAGTGGTAGTGTCGCGAGCAGTCCTGATGGATGCAACAAGATTATCTGCCCAGGCAGTCAGGGGATCCGCCGAAGCCCGGGAAGATTCCCGGGATTCAGGAGGACAAGCCTGACTGGCCTCGACAGGGGTAGTAGATGGCGCTGGGCTGGTGGTCTGAGTAGTAGACTGCTCGCGGGAAGGTTGAGGACAATGGCTGGGGGCGGGTCGAGCCCGCGGAGAGGGTACAGGTGGAACCTGTGATGATGTAGGTCGGCCGGCGGAGTTCCGGCGACGACGAGAGCGCTTTGATTTGCCCGATCGGGCTGGAGGCGGGGCTGATTTAGCGGCCATGGCCGCGTAGGAAGGTGCGGGCGCTCCGGTAGGCGCCGGGATTGAGGCCGCTGCAGGCGGCGCCGAAGCGACGACTGCAGGCGAGACAGCGGCACCGGAAGCAACCGGAGTTGCTGCCGGGACCTGGGCAGATGCACCAGTGAGAGGCGGGAAAGCCGCTCGCCGGTTAGGGCCAGGACCAGCTACACGGCCTGCCTGCACGCCAGGGCGCACAGGAGGTCGCTGCGGTTTCATGGCGGCGATAAAGTTAGGGCAGCCTCGGTAATTAGCCGGATGGGCTCCTTTGCAGTTACAGCATTTAGCTGTGTACCCCGTCGTAGGCTTATCACAGCCACGATGAGGTTCAGCACAACGCACGCAACGCGGGGGCTGATGACAGAAAAGACTGCTGTGGCCGAACCTCTGGCAGTTAAAACACTGCGAGGGGCCGGGCCGCGGGTCAAATGTTCGGACTTGCACCCGTAGGTGCAGAAGATTCTGGAGAGTGTAAATCTCCTCGAAAGGGCCTACTTTCAGCAATTTTACAAGAAAGCTGTTAACAGGTCGGCGGTCATCACCTTTGCCAACATGCAGAACGCTTACCGCGGTCGGCGCATAGCCGAGCGCAACAAGTTCCTGCCTGATGGCATCAGTATCAGTGAAGGAAGGAATTCCCGACAGAACGACCTTGATTTCTCGCTCTGACGGGAGGGCAAATGTATGAAAAGAAATCTTACGCTCTGTCAGGAATGACTGAACAGAGCGGAAGTCTGGGATCGTAGCGGTCGCCAGCTTTAGCGAAGCGCCTTGGCACTTCGCCTCGACCTTGACCGAAGGGAGAGCTCGGGATAAGGAACGTAAAAGTTCAGAATAATTCCTATTATCAGGAATTACAATAGGTGGAATTCGTGGGGAAGACACAGATTGGGTACCAGTTGAATACTCACGCTCGCGCTGAGTGCCGCTGTTACCGTGACTAGACGACTGATCTGCAGCTGAGGCGGGCGGCGGAGTTTGGGCCAGTTTTCGCTTGCGTTTGGCAGACTTGCCCTCCACAAGCGAGAACTGTCCGTCCCCCGACCCAACACTGCACATATCAACCGCACTTATATCACTTTCACAATCACTTTCACTGTCGTGAGGAAGTGGAGTAGAACGGAAGCCGGTTGAGCAAGTTTCCATTAAGGAAACAAGCGGCGCCGGCAGAGGATTCGGGGGCGTATTCGACGCCATTTCGGACAAGCCGAAATGAACGTCTACGCAGGTCTAGGATTGAGGGATCACCAGACACTGAAAACTATCCACAGGCACAATTGAACACGACACAGAACCGCACAGCACTCGGAAACAAAAACACTCCCGCACAGATTAAATATAACTGTTGAGCACTGGACTGTTGGTGAAACTTGTAGTAATGATGATGCAGAATATGATGATGATGAAATAAATGATGAAAACTCAGGATTTCCGCAAAAATACACAAAATTTTGCAGAGCAAAAACCGTCACAGCCTACCCTGGCAAATGCTCTAGGTAGCCGCTCCGAACCGCCGAGGAGAAAGCATCTCCTTAAATAGTGTCTGGCATGGTCTATTTTCCATGGCCAATCAGAATTGAGTATGACGAGCTGGCTTCTCATTGGTCCGTGCGATACACCTGAAGCGGACAAAATGTTATAAATAGAGGCATCGTAGCAGGTACTCACTGTTGCTTGTTCCCAGTCCATTGGGAGACGTGTTCGGCGTATCATCTATCGAACACTTTTCTTTTTCTTTTGCTACTGAAGATGGCCACCGGTGGTGCGGCCGATACGTTTAGCAGCATCTTAAGCAATCGACCACGGCCTTTCAGCCCGGAAGTTTTAGTAAATAATCGTAATGACACCGGCCGTGAAAGCCTACGCACTAAGTTCAAGTTGTAGTGTTACTATAACTTAAACTATATGCTATAAAACAACTTTTATATTTGATAATTAACAAATAATGAAATATTAAAATGGACATTCATAGGAATGACAATAACAAATAAAGTTTGGGTGGAAATGTTTACTGTATAAGGGGATGTTAGATAATAGTAGTAAAATCAGAAAGGACTGAAAATAGTTTAAGTGTTAATAGAATTAAGACGTTTAAATGGCTGATATTCTTCAAGGCCATGAACTCCATATTTTTAAAAGAGTTCCAATAGAATAAGGTTTATATGTTTAGAGTAAGTTGTATTAGTTATATCACAGCATACATCCAAATTAAAATGTTTCATTATGGATGCTGTATTAATTTACAAAGGAGTTAAATTTATGTTCAAAACAGTTTCAGCAAACATGTTCAACTTTATAAAATGCTGATTAATGTTAATTATTATTATTGTAACAGTAGCATGAATTAGATGCTACACATCTCAATACTTATGTATACAATTTTATTTTATATCATGTTAACTATTGAGAGTCAGAGGAGGAGTAGAAGTAAATTTATTTGAAAAAACCATACATGTAAAATACTAAACTCTAGGCCAAATAATGAATTCACAAAAATTAATATAAACCAGTTAATTCACCAATGAACCATGTAAACTGACAAGATTTAGGTAAGGTAGGTCAATTAACAACTGCTGTAAATGAACCTATGATTTAAAAGAGTAATATAGAAAAATATCTTAAATTATGGAAAATTTTTGAAATGTGTAAAATAACTATTTTTAAAGAGGAATGGTAAATTCAGAAATTATCTCTAAAAAACAGTTCAAATGTTAAATGTATAAGTAATTAAGGAAAGAAAAGGATTTATGACCATTTGAAATTTATTATAATTATATTAATAACACTTAAAATGGCAGTAAAAGTGTGAAAGGGCGGAAAAAGTTTGTTGGGCCTAGATTCCCAAAAAGACAGAAATTTGGTAATTTTAACAAAAATCTCAACAAATATGGACTATGACATATCAAATTAAACAGAATGAGATAAATAAACCAATTATATAGTTAATAGTTCATGAAAGCGAACAATAAACTAAAATTATTCCATATATAATGTACTTTGTAATTATGTACATGGGAAGTGAGAATTATTTTAACAATACTTTTCCAATATTAACTTGGCAAGATATTTTCTAAAGTGGAGGAAGTTAGTTAGTTCTTTGATAACGTTCAAACTGAACAGTCGATGCGGAATTGCGTTCTTTAAAACCGTATAATGGAGTGCTAAGGTTAAAGCCTAAAATAAGTGAGAAACGAGAGTTACATAAATTAACACTTTTCGAGTCAAAACTTATGAAAAACTCAACGACAACAGTGAAAATGAACAATACACCACATGATACAAGTGTTTTAAAACATCAAAACTACATAATATTAATAATTCAATCTACCACAGAATAACAATTTTTCGTCACGAACAGACATAAGTGAACACCTCTAATAGAAAACATTTAACACCAGTGGACACTGAACACTCATCCAGAATACCTCAAACAACATACTAGACAGTATACACAATTTCGGAGATCATTAAAACAATTATAAAGGTGATTTTATTGTGAGATTTTCTCGCGACGAATATTACGAATAACCTCATCAATTCAGCTCGCCGCCATGATGGAAACAAGATGCACTGCCACCAACTTTGACTGACTTCATCGCCTACAGCATTGGTTTGAAACTCAGATATATTAAACATTTTATATATTATTCACAATTGTTAGATATTAATTATTTAAGATTATTTCTTGTAAATGTTATACTTTCTCGTCCTGCCCTTCTCTGACTATATATAAAATAATCGCTGAAAGAACCTTTTTTAATACTTATAATAAATTTTTAACCTGTATTCACATATCGATCTATCCCTGTGACGGAGTCGAACAATTGCTCTAAATCGATTTAAAATCGATTATTATAATCAATTTATTTCAACTGTATGGATTAGAAAATTATTTCACACTTTACTGTAAGGTTTTAATTAAGCACGAGACTTCCTGGAAGGCGAAAAATATTAACGAAAGGGGAGATACTGGAGCAGCACGGAAAATCATTAATCGATTGCTGAAAGGAGATAATCTGATTAACTGCGGATTTTGTTAATCTCTACCAGAAGTGCAAATTAAACAAAAAATACCTTTCAGAATTTTAGAAAGTTGAATAAAACAATAAACCAGGATTAATTCTAAATTATATACACAACAAACAAACATAAAAATTTTTTTTACAAAATTTGTTTTAATAAAATTTTTTTTTCTTTCTTTTATTTGTAACTACAGCTTACAGGTCTGGTTACAATATATATATAATAGTATGTTTTTCTTTTTTTTATAGTTATAAAAAAAATAAAAACATACTATTATTATTATAAATATTTATATATAAATATATATATATATAATTTATATATTTTTATTTAAATAAAGACATGCAATTGATAATAAAATAAAAAAAGTTATGAAGGCCGAAAATATAAATAATACAAAAACTATTTACAATAACGAAACAAGGGTGTTTAATGAGATAAAGGCGAAATTAATAGACCATAACGCAATCGTCACCAAAGCGGACAAAGGTCAAACTCTCGTAATTTTAACTTACGAAAATTATAAAAACAAGATACAGGACTTCATTAAAACCAATAACATTATTGAGATTCATAGCAATCCCACTCTTATATTCAATAATAACGTGAAATCAATATTAAATAAAACCAAATACATCATAACAAACGATGAGAAAAAATACTTGAAAATGATAGATCCCAAGGCACCTACACTTAGGGGCCTTCTAAAAATACATAAAAATAATATGCCTGTCCGTCCTTTAGTTAATTTCATGTCTGCACCTTCATATAAAATTGCCAAAACACTTGAAAAATTTTTAGACAACATATAACGTTCAATAAAAATTATAGCTTGAAAAACAGTAGAACTTACAAAAACTATTACAATTGAGCCGAGACACACCCTCGCCTCGTTCGATATAGTAAATTTATACACGAACGTACCTATTAATGAAACGTTAGAAATAGCAAAAAGTTTATTACTCTCTAAATCCACATTAAATCATGAAACAGTCGATGAGTTAATCAATTTGACAAAAGTAATATTAGAACAAAATTATTTCACTTTCGATAACAAATATTATTTACAACTGGATGGATTGGCGATGGGATCCCCATTATCAGGCATCCTGGCAGAAATTTACTTAAATCATATTGAAACAAACGAAATTTTATCAACTAAAAACAAACATTATAATAAAATTTTATTTTACTGATGATATGTGGATGACACAATAATGATTTATAATGGCAATTGCAGGAAATTGGAGATGCTTAAAAAATATATGAATACTATTACAAATAATTTGCAATTCACATTAGAGACGGAAATGAATAATAAAATTAATTTTTTAGATTTAACTTTAACAAAAATAAATAATAAAATTAACTATAATATTTACAGAAAACCAACAATCACAGATCATGCTATTCACACCTCATCGTATCACCCTATTTCACATAAAATGGCATTTTTTAATTGTATGATTCATAGATTGCTGGCATTGCCCCTATCTACGGAAGATTATAAAAATGAACTAAACATTATCAAACACATAGCGATAGCCAATGGATACAAAAGTCATATAGTAGATAGAATAATTAATAAAAAACAAAATAAACCAATAAATATTTATGTGTCCAAAGATGAAGTATACAAATATATTGCAATAGAAGGATATGGTGAAATTCTACACCATATTTTAAAAAACCATTTAAAAAAGCAAAATATTACTTTGGCTTCAAAGGCGAATAATAAGCTTGAGAAAAAACTTACGTTTACAAACAAAAATATACCCTCCGATATATTTGACGGTACTGGTGTATATAGACTTAATTGTTCTGATTGCACACAGTTCTACATAAGACAAACGGGTCGTTCCTTCAAATTACGCTATAAAGAGCATATCCCAAGCTCCAAGTCAGATGTAAGAAGATCCACATTTGCAGAACGTTTAAGCTTAGATGACCATAACATAAAGAGTACTGGTGATAATTTAGATATCCTACATAAATGTAAAAAGTCACTAAGGCTAGACACCCTCGAAAGGTTCGAGATATATAAAGCTATAAAGGAGGATCACAATCGTGTCCTAAACGAAAAAGCAATACATACAAATAATGTTTTATTTAATAGAATCGATCATATAGAACGAGAAATCGGCTATATCAGATCGATAAAATTGAACAAAGGTCAAGCCGGCATTGATTAGTTTTACCGTGGGAGCGTTCCTGTGCAGGTTCGTTACGGCCGCGTGTTGCTTTTATTTCGTTGTTATTTTGTTTCAATATGTGTTATTTATTATTTTGTACAATGTGTGTGTTGTTTTTTAATTTTTAATATTTGACGAGATGAATATACATCGATTAATGTTTTAACCTTAATCATATTGGATCTGATGATGACACCATTGGTGTCGAAACTCGAGTAATCCCTATAGGATTCTGAGAAACGTTGACAGAAGGTAATTAGCCTATTTTATAGTATCTGATATGTCAGTTTGTGGTCTACTATAAATACCTCCAGTACTTTTGGGCGAGAAACAGACTCAAGGAAGTTTCACATGAGATCACTATGTCCATCTGCTAATTGACTTGATCTCATCATCATCTGCAATACACCACGATTGATGGAGAAGCACAAGACCACCATCAACAACAAACTATAGAATACTGAGGAACCGTCATCATCATCATCATCATCGTCATTGTCATCATTCAAGAGATGCGCGTGCGCGCGCGCACACACACACACACACACCAGTAACTTTAACAATACACAGGTGACAAATGAACAATTATATTTTCTCACGTAGGCTTCCGTGGCCGGTATCCATTATGTTTTTGAAATCTTCTTCTCATATGGACCACGTCAAAAAGATATGAGTAAAACGTTATCATACAAGACATTTTTGACGCGGGGTCCATACCAGAAAAAGACTTCAAAAACATAATTATATTTTTGTGTTAAACAAAGAACACAAAAGAACAGAATGTGATATAAAGTAATATAAAGATTTAAATGTAGATAGTGTAAATTTTCAAAGTAAAAGACATAACTGTAAATTTGGTGTAAAAAAAAAAATAATAATTTTTTGTTTAATTTAAACATTGGGTGTATCATTATAAAAAATAATTATTCATAAAGTAAATAAATAACAAACCTTCAATTTTTATTTGATCAAGTTAATATTATTTCTATAAATAATTTGCTTTGAGTTCAAATTTTAATAATGATTTGAAGTCAGACACCCAAGCAATATAAAAGAATTTATAATTTGTTCATCATATATGTTTAGATATTTATAGCTATATGTTATTAATGTGTGCTGAATAGCAAAGATAAGTAACATTATAACATTATAAAAGAGAATAGTTTGAATTTTCTAGTTTCAAATTGTAATAATAAATTAATTTTCTTTGCAATATTTAATAAACCGTTGATTGATGCTTTTACTATGTTTTAATTAATTATTGCATGTCATCAGTGTCTCACTCCTTTATTTACAAATAAGTTTATTGTGCAACCATATATACTTAATGCAACGAGAACACAAAAATCCTACGACCTAGCTGGTGTTGTACACTATACAGTTGCGTTGGGTACATAGTACAGTCACTGAAGGAAAAAATTTCAAATTAAGTGGCTTCTATGAAATTTTTTACATAAGGCTAGACAAAAGGGTGAGAAACAATTTAAAAAAAAATTTACAAAAATTCAGTCTCAGGTTTTCGAAAAAAGGGAGGGGGAAGGTACAAAAAATTCATTTTTCGTGATTATTTTAAAAAATAAAAAAAATTTACGAAAAAAGACAAATTACAAAAATTAAAGAGCATTAAATTCTCTAAAAAAAGCTATTTATCATGTTTTTTGTCAGGCCAATACTTTGTGAGAAAAATGGAATTGAAATATTAGAAAAAAATTGATTGTCGGAGTCCGCCCCAATGAGCAGGAAGGCTAATTTTTTCTGACATTGCAACATACAAATTTTATTAAAACCCGTTATAATAGTCGTAGAGACAAAAATCAAAAAGCATTTTAAAGCTGCATAAAATGAAAGCTACATTTTAAAGCTACTTTTACATAAAATGAAAAGAAAACAATTAAAGTATTAATAAATACTTAAAATAAAGAATAACTTTTTTGTTTTTTATTTTTTTCAACTAATGCATAAACATATTAACTATTTATTATTACAAATGTATTTACATTAAAAAAAACTTCACAATATGAACTTTACATATATAGGTCTTTGAAAAAAATAATAAAAATTAGTTTTGATTTATTGGCATAAAATAAGCGAGTTTTAAAATTTATCATTTTTTTGAGTTCGCAAGTATACATCATTTTCTTAACTTAAAATTTCTACAGAAATTTTCAAAATAAATATTTTTTAACAAAATTGTGAACACGTATTGGTCAAAGTGTCTTCTATAAGACTGCGATGTAAAGAATTGTTAACATTTAGTTACATTTATATAAATGTAACTTTTATTAATAAATGTAAAAATATGTCCATTGCACGTATTTACAGTTAAAAACTAAAACAAATTATTAATATGTAACTATTGTACTTAAAAGTACAATATTTGAGGTTTCTCTTCTACATAGTGAGAATTTATATCCGTGCATGGGCAAAAAATGAACAAACCCTGAAATTTGAAGAATTTTAGGGAGAGCGAGGACAGCTGGTACATGCGCCATACAGATACTGAATTAACACAGTTCGATATTGAATGTTCCGTGAGTTCAATACTATTTTACTTCCATGTTCCATAAGGAAATGGAAATATGGTGATGGCGAAAAAAATCCTGTTCAAGATAATGGCATTTTCTGACTGTACTACCATCAAAACATGAAAAAATCATTTTTCGAAAAGTGTCTCTGTGTGTGTGTCTGTCTGTCTATGTGTCTGTCTGTGTGTAGATTTTTTTATGGCAAATGATAAGAGCCGTAAATTCACACAGAATCAAATAATTTTTTGCATAAAGCACTGAATTGTAGAGAACTCAAGACCTATTGTTTTTAGTGAAGATCGGTTAAGGGAAAGGGGTAGTTTACCAGCAACGTTTTATGTTTTAACAAGGGTAATTTTTTCTATGACTAACGATAACTGCCGTAAATTCAAACAGAATCAAATAATTTTTTTCATACCTCCCTGAATTATGAGAGCTCAAGATTTGTTGTTTTTGTTTAAAATCGATTAAGGGAAAGGGGTAGTTTACCAGCAACACTTTATGTTTTTTTTCTATGCCGAACGATAAATGCCGCACATTCAAACAGAATCAAATATTTTTTTGTGTATGTTCCTGAATTGTAGAAAACTCAAGTCCTATTGATTTTGGTGAAGATTGGTTATGGGGAAAGGGTAGTTTACCTGCAACATTTTATGTTTTAGCAAGAGTACAGTACTTAATTTTGATAAATAAAGTATCCTGATAAGAAGATCATAATAATCCACTGTAGAAACATATATGAAATATCTATAAATGAAGAGTCTAGTTGAACAGGGTGGGGATAATTTTTATTTATATGTCATGTGTACTACGTTATCGGCAACAAAGAAGTAGTTTGTTGTTAAAATTCCTTCCTGGGCTGTTTGGGCTTGATCCAATGTTTTCTACAAAACCAGACGTTCGGCAGTGCTATCGACTGCCATCATCAGTGAAAATTGAGTTCACTAATGTGAGTACGTTAGTGATCACAGTACTGTGGTTAAGGCTGAAGAAAGAAGTAGTTTCTATGAAAATAGTTCATTTCAAAAAGTATTTTAAATATAAATCTTAGAATATGGAAGTCATGTATTGTTCTCCATACCGATATTTTTATATTATATTTTGCTGGAAGTTCAATTTTATGTTTTATGATTTGTGTTAGTATTTTTGATATTTTATAATTTGGTGCGGTTCTAGCGTTTATTAAAGGTCTGATAGGTTTATTGATTTTGTGTAATTTTATAAATAATTTAATTTTGGTGCACAAGGATTATCCATTTTATATTTAAAGGAGTCTTTAGGATTTATGATTTGGGTACCGTACTATTTTTTAGTATATTTGTTATTTGTGTTTGGTATTTGTTTGTGGGATCTTTATTTAATGTTATGCAATTATTATTAACTATAAATTCTTCTGTTTTATCTGTGTTTTAAAAGTTATTTTATTGTCAAAATCTTCAATGATTGGAAGAAGAACTATTTTTGAATATATTTATAAAGTGCATTTTTTAATACAATTTTTATTATAATGCGTAATAAATAAGTAAAAATTATACATAATAATATATACATAAATGAATAATAATGGAATTTTTAAACTTATATTCCTGAAAAAATTGCATGTCTATTACATAAACATGTATTTTATGTGAAAATCCACCTTGTGAAAAATTTGGCCAACTTTGAATTACTTTTTCTACTAAAAGTAGCGCCCTGACAAAAAAATGTCAATAACCTTTTTTATGCATAATTTTATGTTCTTTCTTTTTGGTATTTCGTATTTTTCTCATAAATTTAATATTGTTTAAGATAATCACGAAAAATGAAGTTTTTGTACCTTCCCCCTCCCTTCTTTAGAAAACCCGCGACTGAATTTTTGTAAACTTTTTTTAAATTCTTTCTTACCTTTTTATCTAGCCCTATGCAAAAAATCTCATAGAAGCCACTTAAATTGCAATTTCTATTTTTTTTTGGCTTCAGTGACTGTACTAACATGGACAAAGGTGTATTCATTTTAAAATACTTTGCATATATGTTGCACTATATATATAGTAAATGGTCTTTAAATATTAATTAAATCTGTAAGTAAAATTATTATATTTTCTCAAGACACAAGTTTCACTGACCATTTCACACTTCAGAAAGCTCCAAGAAATACTTAAGAGTTACTTACAAAAATAATTATATAATACATATATGAGATGTCAGAGTCACTTACTGAATGGCTCGAGTATACTGCTTCCTCAATAATTTTCAATCAGTCTCCTCAGTCTAAATTATTATATTTATAATATATTCTTGTATTTCGTTGTCCATGATGTGTTCGTTACTTAACTAAATATAATTAATTCACTACCGACTCGGAACACAAAGTTTTTTACAGGTAAAAACGTAAAAGTTTTACCTTATAGCCTGAACCGGTTTTCGCTTTTAAAAAGCTTCTTCAGAGGCTGCCGTTGGGGCCTCAGAGCAGCGAATGCATGGATTTTTTTTAACAGTCAGGAGAAATGAATATTTGTTACACATAAATGTTAAACTTCATTACACGTGCCTTTTAAAAAATCTTAAATAATATTCAAAGAACAGACAAATGAAAATAATTAGGCAATGCCAGAAGTGTAGTTAAGGTGTAATTTCTCATACAAGAAGAATTCATGCAAAAATGTGCACTTTTTTACAATTTTACTGTGATTACTTAAGGCCCACTGCTTACAGATTTTATTTAAAAAATGTTTGTGAAAGGATAAGGATAAGTATTCATTACACTGTTGTTGTGTCAGATTTATTTTCTTCAGGTTTACATGTGCATCAACTTACATAGATTTATTTTTACCCTCTGGCAATTAAACCTTGTTTTCAGGAAGTTTCAGTAAATAAATAAATAAATTACAAAGGAATGAATTTAACTGACAAAAATTGTAAGAAATTTTATTAAGATATATATATTGCATAAGCAAATTAATGTTTTTTCACATTTTCTAGCCATATAATGCATATAAAATATTTAAAAACTTTTAAAGGAAAACAAAGTTTAATATAACCACTTTAACAATGAATTAGAAAATTTTATTAAACATTATGTGCTTAAAAAGTGCTCTTTTGTACATTCTGTATTTAATTCTATATACAGTGGTAAATATTCTACAAAAGAAGAGATTTAAAAAACTATGTAATTTACCTTTATATTAATATACAATACAATAAATTTATTTACAATATTAAACAATAAAATACAATTAATCTTCTGAATCTTAATAATACCACATTGTAACCATGTCACCACAACATATTCAAGACAGGGAATGAAGAATAATAATTCTGGTGTCTTATTAATTTAAATCTAACAAAAAACACATGTTTTGTTATTATTATATAAGTATACTAATCATCACAAAAATAATTTATAAATGACAGAATATAATAACAAAACATTATTTTAGTTTGTATATTTACAGACTTAACATAAAATCTTTGGAACGTAACTTGAAGGCTTTATGATGAGTGTTTGTATTAAAACACAATTTTGAGTTTCAAATACTGAGACACTGACTATCAATCACACTTGCAAATACTAAACAATCTTCTTTCTCTTATTATTTAATTCCTGTTTTATTATGTCTGTTTATATGTTCTCCACATATCCATCAAAACAGCATAGCAATTCACTTATATTTCTAACACACACCTGTTTTTTTGCAGAATGTGACAACTAAATTTATGTATAATAAGTATATAATTAAGTTTATGAATGTGTCAATACAAATTAGTTAATTCAGTCTGTTAGGAAGCTTTTTTCACTTCCTTTTCATGAAGTAGCAGCACCAGTAGACTAGTTGTAATATTATATATATACACAAACTTTCAAATAGTGAACACTTACTTTTGGTTTTTTGTCCCAAACGTTTCGACGTGGTGTCCATCTTCCTCAGTGGGATTTGAAATACAGAATGTCTGTACAAAGTAACCGTTATGGGTTGTAGGTGTGTGTGGTGGGGGTTGCTGGTTTTTTGTCCCAAAAACAAAAAGTAAGTGTTCACTATTTGAAAATTTGTGTATATATATAATATTTTAAAAAAGTGAATGAAGAGGATGTATAAACAAGACAATTTTAGTTGTAATAATAGAGATATATATAAAGGAGAATACTGGTAAGTTGTTCAGTATCTGGAGTTGTTTTGCAGATTTATGAATACATGTTTGTTTATCACACACACACACACACACGCGCGCGCGCGCACGCACACACACAGTTATCTTTACAGTTAAATAAGAATGATCTCCACCTCAAAAACACACATGACAATCATATTATCAAAATTATTAATAGTTATTATTATTATTTTAATTTGGATAATTGACAGATCTTATGAACTTACATTAAGTAAAACAAAGAACTGAAATTTGTATGTCAGAATTTACCATTTCTCCCGCCTCATGTGCACGTGCATGCATCCACACGCACACACGCACACACACACACACACACACACACACACACACACATAATGAATTTTAAAAAATATTAAACATTATGTTTTATTAAACACAATGATAACTGTATACGTGAACGTAGGTATTTCAGCTATATAAACATTAGTTCCCACAAGGTATAAAAACACTGCCTTATGTCTACTTAATTGTAAACAAAATTAATGATAGACATAATACTATTATAAAAACTAGATTTGTGAAGAGAATCATTTGTTATATATTAGACTAGGGACAAAACATGATCATCTGCACATCAAATGTCTAAAACAAATATCAAATTTTAATCATCTCTTTATACATAATGAGCATAATGATTTTTATTGTAGAACTGACAAAGAATTATAATACTTCACAATACTATTCCCTTAACATATATTCCCTATAGTGGTAACTACAGGTGTAAGGCAAAGTTAATTCAAAATTTTCTTGTAACAGATTGAAACCAAGATTTGAGTCATCATGATGTTATCAGTCTAATATAATTCTTTCAAATGCTTGTATGAGTTATTTCCGTGCATGATTAAAAGTAATACTTTGCATTTATATAAACCCTTTATTTATTTATTTATTTATTAGCACATGTACTGTTTAATAATGTTGTATGTTAAAATTACTTTTAGTAACATTTTAAAATAATTTTCTACATTACACACCAGGAACTGTAAAATAAAAATTTGACTGCTTCCAACATTTATGAAAAACACACAACACATTTTTATTACCATTTTTCCAATATTTTCTTTATAAGTTGTAAACTTTTTTTAGTAATACTACAGTAATACCTGACTTTTTAAATTTTAGGTGATTCCATAATTTCAATATTGTTAGCTTACAAATTTTTGCATCCATAGTCTTTACTGAAAAAATTTTTATTTTCCCATCAAAATTCATTACGGACAAATTCATTAAATTAGATTGTCATTTTTAGTGATAACATCAAGCCATAAAATTGTAATTTTAAGTTTATGTTTCAGTAATCCTAATGTTTTCTGGTAGCTCATACACTGTAACACAGACATTAAATTTCTTCTATTCAGTTTAACATTTAACTCGCATACATTCATTCACAATAATCTCTTCAAATTATAATTACATATTGCTTTTCTTTAAATGTATATACACATTTCTGTGTTATATTTTATGTATATACAAAGTGTTAAATTATATATTGCTTTTTACTTAAAATGAAGACTTTGCTAATATATGTAGGCTACTACATTTGCTGATATGTGTGTATACTGATATAATTTTTATATTGCTTTTACTAGAAAACATGTATTTATATATAATTTGCTAACATTATCACAGATTTATGATTGTATTAATAAAACAACATGAGTCAGCCTTTTAGAAACTTTCAAAGGCACTGTATAAATGTGTAACATGAAAATTTATTTTTCTCTTTAGCTTGACTGTCAATCGTTTTACTGAGGTAACAAACTAACAAATACCAATATCTTACAACACCAAATTTCTGTATACCAGTGTGATATAAGGAAACAAATTTCTAATGAATCTGCACAGGAACCAATTTTTATGTACAGTCTGTGAACATTGTCTTGAACAGAGAAGTGGTGGGATTATTCTCCAGCCATCTTGTGTAGTATACACATCAGTATCAAGCATATGTTGATTATTTAGCTGGCTGGCATTATTGTGTAGTGGTATGGAATGGGAAAACGCATGAACAAAATTCAGGCAGGTCTTTTTGTTGTTTGTTAACCTGTAACAATTGTAGTTGGAACGTTTGTTATTGTTATATCGTAAACTATTATTTTAATCACATTATTTGTTTTCTATTTTTCACAGTAATAATGAAATTTTAATACATACAATGACCAATCATATCAGCAACCAATTCTTACTGAAAAATTATGTTATAACATGGTTCAATGATACAAGACTAGGTCACAGTACTCTTGTATTTTAATTACAACAAATTCCCTGTATTTATTAAATTACTTGAAGTTTTGTTAAGTTAATTTAGTTTGTTAAGATAATTTTATTTTGTTTTGTCCACATCGGAAGATTATATTTACAATGATAATTTAATAAATACAGGGAAATTGTTGCAATTAAAATACAAGAGTAGGATGACATAGTCTGAACCATATTATCACGTAAATTTTTAGTAAGAATTTGTTGCTGGTATGATTGGTCATTGTTTGCCTCACTGTAATGACTGATATTATTAAATAATAATAAATATGTAACGACTATTCACAATTTATGGAAAATGATGGTGAAGTGGTACAGTGGTCATAAAACTTTTAAGGCCAAAGCTATTCACATGTATATGAACATCAGAACCAATTAAAAAGGAATGAACACCTTTATACAACAACATTCTGTTTGAAATTTTGCAAAGACAACATTCAGCAGCTTGCCAATTAGGACAGTTACTGTGAATCTTTATTGAATAGCAACTGTCTCACAGAGTTTATGCCAAGCTATATTATTCCTAGTTTAATTTTAACACGTAATCTACCAGTGTTTTTTTGGTGACTCTGTCCTCGTATGACAAACCATTTTTTTTCTAGACTTAAGAAATGTAGGATTACATAGAAAGCTTATTTAAAATTTGTTTGAAAAATAATAATTTCTTTTGAAGACGAATGAAGATAGGTAGTTAACATCTTCAAAGTGTCAAGTTTTAACTATTTACCCTAAATTCCAATAGTGTAAAATAGCACAGATATAACAACACAGTTATAAGCATGTTTAATGCTGTAATACTAGTGAGCATGTTATTGATAACATTATGTAGTATTGAATGTTTACTTGTCTTTTTTTAAATCTATTTATAAGTTTTAAACTTTTTTCAGTAATACCCTGACTTTTTACATTTTATGTGAGCCCATAATTTGAATAGTGTTAGCTTAGAAATTTTTGCATCCATAGTCTTTACTGAAAATTAAAGAATGACTAATCAATTCTATTGTTACAGATTAGTGAAATTACACTTCCTAATAAATAGCTGATGTGGACAAGTTGGTGGCATGATATGTCAAAGGTAGATTAATTTGCAGGTACATAACAATTATGCAATTTTAAATATTTAATTCCTGATTAATTTTTAATCAGCTCTTCCTGACAGAAATTCAGTATATTAGTGAAACAGCTCTGGAGATCGAGAAATAACAACATTTAAATTCCTGGTATTTATTAAAATCTTAAGAAAACATTTTTGAAATTAACATATTTATTATTCCAGAAAATATGGCAAGTCTTACTCAGCTGATAAATTAGACTGGTACTGAGAATCAAGCAATATAACTTAAAGAAAGCATTATGAGTAAGCAGTATTCACTACTCGAAAAGATCATTCAGTACATTATAAGAATTTAAAAAAATATGCAATGTCCTTATGACTTTGATAATTTTAGTCATGCCTAGAATGAAATAGAAAAAGACCACCCTTAAATAGTTCTTGGAACAATTTGCTAAAATAATTTGTATGAGGTTCTGGATGATTCCACACTTGAAACTTTGAACTTAATGAATTATTTAAACTTTACAGTTATTCCCAGAAATAAATATTCAAAATTCAACTGCTTCCCACTGAGAAAAACTTACTAATAAGGAGACAACTGAAATGCAGGAAGATAGTTATAAGTTTTAAATGTTTAAACTTGTCAATTACATTTTCTTACAAAGAAATCTTATGAACCATGACTTTGTTCTTGGCACATAATCAGAGCCGGTCCGAGGGGTAAGCAAAGTAAGCAGCCGCTGAGAGCGCCACATAGTCAAGGGCGCTGAAGGTGTGATTTAAAATTCATGTAAATGGACTCGCCCATACATTAACACATAGGTGCCAAACACCCTGTCACGTCTAGCTGCGCGTAACCTAACCTGTTCGTTCGCCGGCGTCTGTGAAATTGCCTTCATTCATACCGTCAGTACGATATCAGTTCGTTTTGAACAGTCTTTTCGTTAAAATAAAAGAATGGCTGACTACAAGAAACATTCCGGTGCATATTATTGAAAAAGAAAGCTTCTACACTCGAAGGCAGATGAAAAACAAGCTGAATCGTTAAAAAAGTTTTTTTCGGCTCCATCTACTCCAATAAAATTAGACCGTAAAAGTTTAACAAACAATAAGTTGTCAAAATCAGTGGATTTGAATGAAGAATCAGTTGACCCCGATAACGAAAATGAAGAAACAGCTAGTGAATATTGTCACGATGTCACATCTACATCTTTCCTGGAACCCTCTGAATCTACGGAGAAAACGGAAAATTCAAATGGACCTTCCCAAAATATTGATGAGGTAAGCTTAAATAAAATTAATCTTAATCAAGATAATATTGTTTTAATGTATTTTTTTCAAACGAAGCTTACAACTAAAAAAAATTATCTATACTAATATATAAAAATTGTGTAAAATTTTTCGTTCTGGTTAATTTAAAGAGTTACCGTACTCTTTGTAACTTCGGCGTGGTATGGTTTGTGCACATAAGAATCGTACACTGTGTGTACAAGTACAGAAAAAAAATTTTTATTATGCACAAGTGTTTACTTTTAATTTTCTTAAATATGAAGGGTGAAACACTTGTGTACAATAAAAATCTTTTTTCTGCACTTGTGCACAAAACTTGGTGCATAATTTTTAGTATAAAATAATATCGTGTACGATTCTTATGTGCACAAACCATACCATGCCGCAACGTCAAGCTCGTATGTACACTTTTCTGTATGACCACATTCACGTCACGTGCCCGCCGTGTGGAGTAAGTCATCACAACGATAAAGGATTACGTTCGCTCTATTTAGGGTAGAGACCACAATGGTGGCCACCTTAAGGATTTTTAGGACGTTTCGGGATAATCGAAGAGATAGCTAAAAAATATTTTAAAATACTACTAACAAAAATCCAACGAACAAGTCTTTAGGTTTCTTTTCCTGAAGTCTGTATTTCAATCAGAAATATTTTAATTTTTATGACTATTTATATCAAAGTATACTGGTTGCAAAATAATAACTTTGTAGTATATTAGATTGTAGTATAATTCAATTGTTGTATTGAATACTGAATTAATCTTATTTGCCCAACAGAAGTGCTTTAATCATTATTTTTTTACAGGAAGTATTGAGAGACAAATCCTCGCCACTATCAACCGACTGCGGAGAGTGGCCATCTAAAATCACCAGTAATGTCCGGAAGTTGCTTGTTGAGTGAGGTCCAATACAAGTAAAAGACATAAACTTTCCCCTTGACTCTAAAGGTAGGAAATTTTCTCCAACTCATTATATAAGAAAACTTTGTAATGGGGAACAAGTCCAAAGAATGTGGCTGATGTATTCTATATCAAAAAAATCTGTATTTTGTTTTGTCCGCAAACTTTTTGGAAATCTAGATCATCTCTTGCTGGAGATAAAGGGTATTCAGCCTGGCAGAATTTGTCAAAGATTTTGAGTAGTCATGAGAAATCTCCAAACCACATAAAGAATTATCAATCCTGGCGAGAATTGTGCTTACGTTTACGTTTAGATAAAACTATTGACAAGGAAAATGAAAGATTAATACAAGCAGAAACAGAACACTGGAATCAAGTACTCAAAAGATTGTTGTGCATTATTCAATTTCTCGGCACCCAAGGGTTGGCATTTAGAGGAACGAATGATACTCTTTTCATGAGTAATAATGGTAATTTTCTTAAACTAGTCAAGTACACTGCTAAATTTGATGTAGTTATGGCTGAGCATGTTAGAAGAGTATCATCTGAAGAAACACAAGTACATTATTTAAGTAAAAGAGTACAAAATGAATTCATCAGTCTCCTTTCCTCTAAAATTCAAGACCATATTTTAAATAAACTAAGCAAAGCAACATATTATTTATCATACTGGACTGTACACCAGATGTCAGTCACACCGAGCAGATGACGATGGTTGTAAGATTTGTTCAGGTAAATGAGAATGCAGAAGCGTCCATAAAAGAACATTTTTTAGGTTTTGTGCCCATTAATGACTCTACAGGTGAAGGACTCACACAGTGTTTGTTAAATGAGTTGTCAAGACTCAACAACCCATTGAAGAACATGAGAGGCCAAGGTTACGATAATGGCTCCAACATGAAAGGCAAGCATGTTGGAGTGCAGAGGAGGTTACTTGACTTAAATTCACGGGCATTTTTTGTGCCTTGTGGAAGCCATTCACTCAACTTAGTGGTTAATGATGCTGCGCTGTCATGCCCGATTGCAGTAGACTTTTTTAGCATTGTGCAAGAAGTGTTTAACTTCTTTTCTGCTTCTACATATAGATGGAGTATATTAACAGAAAACGTATCAGCTTTGACAGTAAAACCTCTGAGTAATACTCGCTGGGAGAGTAGGATTAACGCTTTGTTGCCCCTCAGATATCACATTGAGAAAGTGTACGATGCTGTGTATGAAGCCTCGCAAGACCAAAAGCTTGACGCCTTTGGCAGAAATTCAGCTTTGGGAATTGCCAAAAAACTACAGAGTTTTAAGTTTCTTTGCTGTGTTGTTACTTGGCATGAAGTGCTGTTCAAAATAAATATGGTGAGCAAGGTTTTACAAAATGTCACATCTGACTTACAAAGTTCAATGGGTCTTATCAAAAGTATTCAAAGTTTTCTTGAAAACATGAGATCTGATGATGGGTTCAATAGTGTAATTACAGATGATAAGGAGCTCGCAGAGAAAATTGGAGTCATCGCTGACTTTGAGAAAGAAGTCCAAGTTCGCCCAAGAAAAGTAAAAAGGCAGTTCTCTTATGAAAGTGACGATCAACCTATAGTGAACTTGGATAGCAAAAAATCGTTTAAAGTGAACTTTTTTAATGTTATACTTGACACAGCAATAGCATCTCTAAAAGAAAGGTTTGAGCACATGGAAAACTATAGCAACGTTTTTGAATTTCTGTATAACATTAATTCTCTCAGGACGTGGAAACAAGAGAAGTTGAAGACAGTATGTATAAATCTTCAAACTACACTAACTGTTGGAGAGGATCAAGATGTTGATGGAAAAGACCTCTTTAAAGAGCTTCAGATACTCGCACCCATGTTACCCTATGGAAGCTCTCCAACGGAAGCCTTAAGTTTCATAACGAAAAATTGCTTTGTAGATATATTTCCCAATGTTTTCGTAAGTTTAAGAATACTTCTGACTCTTCCAGTGACCGTTGCCAGTGGTGAAAGAAGTTTTTCAAAATTGAAAATAATAAAAACTTATTTAAGATCTGCCATTAGTCAAGAACGTTTAAGTGGACTGGGTTTGATGGCCATTGAAAATGAAATTCTTGAAGACATTGATACAGATTTAATCATCAAAAACTTTGCTAAAATGAAAGCCAGGAAAATTTCCTTGTAGTTTAATTTCATTGTTTTAGTAGAAATTGTTAAAAAGTGTAATAGACCTGTAGGAAATTACTCTCCAGCTGAAATATAGCTTGTAGTCTTGGAAAAAACTTATGTAATGATTGACTTTCTTGTTTAAAATAAATCTGTGTTAAAGATTTTTCCAGAATTTAATAACAAGTAGTTTTACAGTAATTAAAAAAGATTTAAAACAGTTGTATAACAAACTACACTGTTTGTCAAGTTAGACCTGTTTAATAAAGAACGTCAAGGTACAAAGCTGTGTTTGTTTTTAATGACAATACTATCCTCCACCATCCTAAAAACAGCAAACAATAACAATTATTAGTCCTGCATTTTTTACACACTATATTGAAAATGGAAGGGGGGCGCCAAAAATTTACCCGCTTACACTTAAACAATGCCTTAGACCGGCTCTGCACATAATTGTCTATTTAAACATATGTTACAACTAGAATTAATTAAATGCATTTGGTTTCTTTCTTTGAGTTCTATTCCTATACTGGTACTAGAAGTAAGTAGTACATATGTAGAGAAGTACCTAAAAAATGCATTACAAGGTACGTCTTTGATTTTTGTACACAATTAGTTGCAGAAAGTGTATATGCAAGTTAGGGAAACATTAAAAATGCATGTAATGTAAGCACGACTGTCCTGAATATTGTCTTTCTATGAATGATACTGACTGTTTATAATATAAGCATCCATTCCTGAATGATAAGTGTTATAATGGCTCTCGGCATTTTTCAGTTTTTCAAGGGGGTAGGGACCCCTTAGGACTCACCACTGGCTACGACCCAGTACAATTATAATTTATATTGCTCAGTAAATTTTTAAATTAACCAATAAATATTTTAATATATTAATATTTTACCTTATTATCCGTCTTGTGACTTCCCTTTTTAAAACAACACTACGCGTTTCGGAACGTATGTTCCATCATCAGGTGTAATTACTCTTGCGAGGTCGTCGAAACATTAAAATATATCACAAACACATAAAACACTAACATAGTTCGTATTCAGTATCTAACGCGCGCGATACGTTTTCGGTGCGCACCTTGACAACACTGAACTAACGCTATCAGTTCACCGCTATCGCTGCTCATGCATGATGTGTGACGTGGACCTTAGTTGTTCTGAGGTTTGCATCGCAGTGTCATACAACGAGTTAGAGCGAAAATTCAACTGATCATTTAATAAATAATCTGGACTGGTTTTAAAGGCCTTATATATTTCAAATTCTTCATTCGCATTCATATTCCTACCTTTATTGCATATGTGTATTGGTTTAAAGTTTGTACTAAAATCTGTATAATTATGATTATTGTCAATCAAATGTCGCCCAAAATTTGATTTAGTGTTTCCAAAGTCTTTTTTGGGGAGATGTTCTTTGAATCTCTTTATGAAAGGTCTCCCAGTCTGGCCTATATAAAAACAGTTACAGTCATCACATATTATCTTGTATACACCTGTTTTTTCTTGCTTGTTTGAAAGGCCGTCGCTATATTCATTTTCTTAAAGACATTTGTTAGAATTTTCGGAAGGACATTACCATACTCAGTTGATATGTGTATTGCTCCATCCTTGTTCTTTGGGGGCCTCATTTGTCTGTTTTGCTGTTTCTTGAGTAGTCTATCTATCATTGAACTTTGATATCCGTTAGCTCTGGCTATGTATTTTATTGTATTTAACTCTTTTTGAAAATCAATTGTCTCAAGTGGTATTGTAATTAGCCTATGAATAAAACTGTTATATGCAGCCATTTTTTGAGATGTAGGGTGGTGGGAGTCTGCGTGTATAGTGATATCTGTTGTGGTTGGTTTTCTATAGATTTGGTATTGGAATCTATTTTTGCTTTTATGACTGTTAAGTCAAGAAAATTCAGCATATAGTCAGTTTCAGTTTCAAGGGTGAATTGTATGCGTTTATGTATGCTATTCATATAATGTCTCAATGTATCTACCTGTCGTAGTGAACCGTCAAAAATTATAAAAGTATCATCGACATATCGCGTGTAAAAGACTATTTTGCTGTGAAGTTTATTTTTATTGGACAGTAAATGTGTATTTTCGTAATGATTCAGGTAGATATCTGATAATAAGCCGGAAAGTGGTGAGCCCATGGTGAGGCCCTCCTCTTGAATAAAATAACTATTATTGAATGTGAAATAGTTCTGCTTTAATATAACTTCTAATAACTCAATTAATTCGTTAATTTTTTGTGAACTTAGTAATTTTGCTTCGTTGAGGTGTTCCCTTAAAATGGCTATTGTTTCCTGAATAGGTATGTTTGTGTACAGATTAACGATATCAAATGATGCGATTTTGTAGTTAGGCTGCAATTTAATGTCTTTTAATTTGTTAACAAAATCAATATTATTTTTGATACTATGATTATTTTCTAATCTTATGTTGTCTTTTATTATTTTTGCTAGTTTTTTGGTGATTTTATACCCTGGGGCTGTTGTAAAATTTATAAGTGGTCTAATTGGTACGTCAATTTTATGAATCTTGGGTAAACCTGTGAATTGAGGTGCCCGTGCGTTTATAGGCTTTAATAAGCGTCGTGTAGTTTCATCAAATAGACTCGTGCATCTGTTAATCATGTTATTCAAGTTCTTAACAAAACCGTTGGTTGGATCAGCTGACAATGTTTGGATATTGTTATTGTTTATAAATTCATTAACCTTCGATATATATTGGTTCGTGTACATTATAACTATGGTGTTTTCCTTATCAGCTCTAGTAATGAGAGCATTATTATCTGTCAGTTTATTTTGTATCTGTTTTAAAAATTTAAAGTCTATAATGTGTTTACGACCAACATTACCGATATTATTCGGGGTTTTTAATCTCTTGTTCAGTTTACTGTTTACTATTATGCGTGTTTCGTTCTGCAATCTATGGTCCGGCACCATTTTAATAGTTGCCTCGGCATTAACTATTTCTTGAATTATATGGTTTCTATTGTTATATGGGATGTTGTATTCTATTGTTATATGGGATGTTGTATTTTAACCCTTTGTTTAGAATATTTATTTCTTCGTTGTTTAAATCTATTGACGTTAAATTTGAAACTCGTTCATAAAATTTATGTTGACATTTGATACTATTGTCAGGGTATTGTTTATTTTGGAGATAGATAAACTTTCTATTCTGTTTGAAATATATACGTTGTAGAGTCTGTCTGGTATATTTATCAATGTTTTGCATTACATTGTTTATGATGGCTGGGTGAATGTTATTAAGCATTTCCAGTTGTGCTTTGTATAACTTTATGTTTAGATCCACCTTCTTTGCATACAAATTTCTCAACTCTTCTTTTATCCACATTATTTCAGCACGTTCCTTTACCTTTATTGCAGTTTTGGATGTGTTCTTAATTTTGATGATAGCATACTTTGGTATTACGTTGTTCTTAATGCATTTTTTGTTGAATTTTATGTGTAATAGAAACCATATAATTCAAGAAATAGTTAATGCCGAGGCAGCTATTAAAATGGTGCCGGACCATAGATTGCAGAACGAAACACGCATAATAGTAAACAGTAAACTGAACAAGAGATTAAAAACCCCGAATAATATCGGTAATGTTGGTCGTAAACACATTATAGACTTTAAATTTTTAAAACAGATACAAAATAAACTGACAGATAATAATGCTCTCATTACTAGAGCTGATAAGGAAAACACCATAGTTATAATGTACACGAACCAATATATATCGAAGGTTAATGAATTTATAAACAATAACAATATCCAAACATTGTCAGCTGATCCAACCAACGGTTTTGTTAAGAACTTGAATAACATGATTAACAGATGCACGAGTCTATTTGACGAAACTACACGACGCTTATTAAAGCCTATAAACGCACGGGCACATTAATTCACAGGTTTACCCAAGATTCATAAAATTGACGTACCAATTAGACCACTTATAAATTTTACAACAGCCCCAGGGTATAAAATCACCAAAAAACTAGCAAAAATAATAAAAGACAACATAAGATTAGAAAATAATCATAGTATCAAAAATAATATTGATTTTGTTAACAAATTAAAAGACATTAAATTGCAGCCTAACTACAAAATCGCATCATTTGATATCGTTAATCTGTACACAAACATACCTATTCAGGAAACAATAGCCATTTTAAGGGAACACCTCAACGAAGCAAAATTACTAAGTTCACAAAAAATTAACGAATTAATTGAGTTATTAGAAGTTATATTAAAGCAGAACTATTTCACGTTCAATAATAGTTATTTTATTCAAGAGGAGGGCCTCGCCATGGGCTCACCACTTTCCAGCTTATTATCAGATATCTACCTGAATCATTACGAAAATACACATTTACTGTCTAATAAAAATAAACTTCACAGCAAAATAGTCTTTTACACGCGATATGTCGATGATACTTTTATAATTTTTGACGGTTCACTACGACAGGTAGATACATTGAGACATTATATGAATAGCATACATAAACGCATACAATTCACCCTTGAAACTGAAACTGACTATATGCTGAATTTTCTTGACTTAACAGTCATAAAAGCAAAAAATAGATTCCAATACCAAATCTATAGAAAACCAACCACAACAGATATCACTATACACGCAGACTCCCACCACCCTACATTTCAAAAAATGGCTGCATATAACAGTTTTATTCATAGGCTAATTACAATACCACTTGAGACAATTGATTTTCAAAGAGTTAAATACAATAAAATACATAGCCAGAGCTAACGGATATCAAAGTTCAATGATAGATAGACTACTCAAGAAACAGCAAAACAGACAAATGAGGCCCCCAAAGAACAAGGATGGAGCAATACACATATCAACTGAGTATGGTAATGTCC
This sequence comes from Magicicada septendecula, assembly GCA_034769895.1. Classification (NCBI taxonomy): domain Eukaryota; kingdom Metazoa; phylum Arthropoda; class Insecta; order Hemiptera; family Cicadidae; genus Magicicada; species Magicicada septendecula. Next base: position 776,133,009 of record CM068367.1, read on the forward strand.
TTCCGAAAATTCTAACAAATGTCTTTAAGAAAATGAATATAGCGACGGCCTTTCAAACAAGCAAGAAAAAACAGATGTATACAAGATAATATGTGATGACTGTAACTGTTTTTATATAGGCCAGACGGGGAGACCTTTCATAAAGAGATTCAAAGAACATCTCCCCAAAAAAGACTTTGGAAAAACTAAATCCAATTTTGGACGACATTTGATTGACAATAATCATAATTATACGGATTTTAGTACAAACTTTAAACCAATACACATATGCAATAAAGGTAGGAATATGAATGCGAATGAAGAATTTGAAATATATAAGGCCTTTAAACCAGTCCAGATTATTTATTAAATGATCAGTTGAATTTTCGCTCTAACTCGTTGTATGACTCTGCGATGCAAATCTCAGAACAACTAAGGTCCACGTCACACATCATGCGCGAGCAAGCGATAGCGGTGAACTGATAGCGTTAGTTTAGTGTTGTCAAGGTGCGCACCGAAAACGTATCGCGCGCGTTAGATACTGAATACGAACTATGTTAGTGTTTTATGTGTTTGTGATATATTTTAATGTTTCGACGACCTCGCAAGAGTAATTACACCTGATGATAGAAGATACGTTCCGAAACGCGTAGTGTTGTTTTAAAAAGGGAAGTCACAAGACGGATAATAAGGTAAAATAGTAATATATTAATTTATTCAAAGTGTGACTTGGATACGAATATCATAGACAATAAATATTTATTACAACGTATATAGTGAAAGTTAATATTTATTCAAATATTATTTTGTAGTCTGAATAGAAAAATGTACTTTTGTATTCGTAGTGGTAGTACGATTTTTATTGCTAGAAACTGACCCTTATTTATTGACATAAATAAATAACTCAAATTTCATATACATTTTTTTGGAACGAATTTTTGTAAAAGTCAAAGATGCACCTTGTAATACAATTTTTAGGCAATGCTCAACATATGTTCTGTGCTTCGAGGTATAGGAAAAGAATTCATAAGTAGGAACTAAATTCATTTAATTAATTCTAGTATGCTTAAATAGACAGTCAAATACATACATTCAATCCTAAAAAATTGATTAAATTTAAAGTATTTGTAAAAAATTAAGGCAATTAAGAATTATTATTTTAAAAACAAAAATGCGATTAAATTAATTTTGCCTTTCTATAATTTATTTGATAATATTATGAATAGAAAAGGGTCAATCTTAACTCTCCAAATCAGTTTTAAATGTTGTCTGATAAAGTTAATGGAAGAAAATTCTGTTTCATTTGACAAAAATGTTTATCATTTATATAGTAGATTTACCGTTGTTATTGTTAAAGGACAGCATTGTCAGCTATAATCATTCAAATAAAAGTTATTATTAGTTTGTGTCTAATTTGAGTTAAAAAATTTATCAACATTTTCCTTGCTGTTAGGCAGTACACAAATCTAAGAAAAGTCAATAAACTCAGAATCATACTAGTGCCTTGACAAAGAAAATGGATGTTTATATTAGGGCATAACTGCATAACACACACACACACACACACACACACACACACACACACACACACACACACACACACACACACACACACACACACACATTATTTATATACAATTAAAATACTGGGAAATGTCCAGGGGGGGTACAAAGGTAAAAGAAACCCGTGTTCTTTATTTATTTTATTTAGGGCTGTCTTAATATCTTAATAGTCCATTGACTTACTATATGGTATTTATTATTGTGTATCTGGCATGTACTTACAAATCAACTTACTTCCAGGGTGCTAGCTTCAAAAATGTACAATGCAAAACTAATAACATGATGGCGACACAACAAGAGTGACAAAACTTTGAGTTTTGGCTATATAGTGTTTCAATTAAAATAAACAGTACAAGAACAATATAGTGTATGGTAATATAGCATCAATGCTTTGTAACTAAACAGGCTTCACTTAACTACAAATTAACCACAAATTGTATTGTTGATGCTTGTGAATAATTTCTCAGATTGAATTCGACAATCTTTTAGAATGCTTTGTATAATTATGAACGTTTTATAAGTATTCATGTGTTAGGATAATATCCTTAAAGCAATGCAAGTTATAGTAAGAAACAGAAAAACAAACAAGAAGAGGAAGAAAACAAGCTAAGCATTAAGAGGAGGAAGAAAAATGGTGCATTTTTTCATCAGTAATGACTCTAGAAAAATACCAAAAAGTGAAACCTTTGAAGAAACCAAAAATGTTAGGTTTGAAGATGATGTAGACTACTAGGATTTACTAGTTAGGATGGTTGTAGTTAAAATAATGTCCAAAATTAATTCACTTAAAATTGATGTGTCAGAAGAACTATAAAGAGTTTGATTCAAACTGATCTGATTTCAATTTGGATATGTCAACTGTCTAAATATGACAGTTAGAGTGAACTTCAAGGAAGTGACTGATCAAGTAAGATTTGTTAATGGGTACAGTATGTCTAAAGTCCCATTTCATACTAGAAGAAGTAAATAAGGAAGGGTTTCAAATTACTGAGTTTGAAAATATGTAAATGAAGCAATAACAACCCATGAATCATTAAAAACACATGCTTAGATTCCTGTTTTATCTATAAGAAATGGTGTTTACACAGTATGAGGAACATACAAAACAAATAAAGAAATAAAATAATTTTGGCACCTAGTATTCCACAGATTTCTTAATGTTATAATTATGTGGATAATACTTCATGATGAGATCTCGACATTGACAATAATGAATGAACCCAATCGTCTTCTTATTGCAAAAAATCACTTCCTTGCTTCCAGTTTTTTGGAAGTTTCTATGTGTTTGATGTCTTTTTGATCATTGCTTTCACAATTGCCAGTCTACAATGCCCATTAAAAAAACTTCAAAATTATAAAAATCTGAGAAACACTTTGGGTCAGTACAGACTATAAAGTTGAACAGTTTTAATATTAAACAGCCCATAGGTACGAATCTGGACTTTAATGGGATAACAGTTAACTTTGACGAAGTCAAAGCCACAAGAAAAAAATTCTGACTAATGTAACAGTAACAACATTTAATGTGAAATGAAAAATATTATGAACGTCTCTTTTGCATACAAATGTTATTTGAAATTGTTATGTATTTCAAATAACACTTGGTATAAATATATTGCCCAGAAGTGTGACAGGTCTCTTGTGATTGATGACATAGTTCATTATCTTGGCACTAACTTGGGTATGTCACTGTTTTTGCTGTTAGCTTGAAACAAATTGGTAAATCAGATAGAGTCGGACAGTATAGAAATTATTTGAATACTATGAAACACGTAGGGATATAAGGATTAATAGAAAACAAGGCCCACCTTGAAAATTCCAAGAAATTCTGTTCACAGTACCATCTTAAATCTGTTACAAAAACATCTTAAATATTAACATCAAACATCGTTTTTTAATATCAAAATCTTATAATCTTAATTAAATATTTGACATTCATAATGTTAACGGTTTATAAGTAAATACACTGTAATTATTTTAAATAATGTTTTTTTGGAGGAAGATTAAATTTTTGACTTACACAGAATGGAACTAATTTCATTTATGCATATATATTTCTATATTTCTATTTATATTGTTTTTCTAACAAAACTTTACATTCACATTAACAAAATATAATTAATTTAGTTTAATAATCTTTCTTGCTCTAACTCTTATTAACATTTCAAAATTTTCACATAGGCTACAAAAGTATTTACAGTAATGTGACTAGGCAACAATAATTATTTAAATAATTAATTTTAAATTTTATCTCTTTCTTTATACATATATGTACACATATTAACACAAATTGCAAATTGTGCTTGTTACAAAGCATTTTTTGCAAAAATTTGGAATTAACAAGACAAATGTTAACAGAAGAGTATGTCAAACATCCTAGGCATTAAAAACAGTATAGAAAATAATATAAAGCTCTACAAAATTTTGCTACAGAAGTTTTAAATAAAGTAAACTGAAATAAAGATATACAGTTTCTTCATTAGATATCTTTAGAGCAATAATGTATCAGTTATGATAATTACCAGTCAGACTTGGATTCATGACTGAAAGAATTGCTATTTCCTTTAAATAAATTATTTGACTGTTACACAAATGGAACCATTTTATCTGCATTCTACATATAAATTAATATTTTGAATTATAAACAGAATCTGAGTAGATGAGGATTTGCTACAAACAAATATTTGAAAAATATTCAAATAATATTTGAATTATATTAACAAGATAATACATATTACTATACAATAGTCACACGTCATTTGAAACTACGTATTTTTACGTTAGTTCCTGGGACATAAAACAAAATCCAATTGTTTTCTATACCCACCACATACACTTAAATATAAACACAATAAATTCTTATTAAGGTACATAGCACAAAACAGCTAATTACATTTTCTGATATGTAGACTATTGTAGAATTAGTAATTTGAATGAAAATAATTTACAAAAATATTGTCATTTTGTATTAATCTCTGCATTAAGTAAATGAGAGAAACATTTGAACATGAATATTACATGACTTTTGGCTGCATTAAAACCCTATGTGTAAAGAAACTGATTTATTTAATACTAAGTTTCAAGACTATGAATTATGTTCTGTTATATGGACTGGCTTTCTAAGTTTAACTTCATTAGAGAAAATTAAGACTTTCTTGTGGATGGTGTACAGTTTGTTGGAGATTCAATTATTTCCATTGACATTTTTCCTGGAAACAAAGTTTTATTGTCCTGCAAATTTTTTGTAAGTATGAAAAGTTTTTTAAAAAAGCCTAATTTTAAAATATATGTAGGCTTACTGCATGCTTCCAATTTAAAGGAAATGAATACATATAAATAATACAGAATTTTATTATTCACAATTTTGCAGGTAAAAAAATTTTGATACATCTTTTGAAAAAGTTTATAACATGGATAAAAATACAAACCACCAAAAGTTAGTATCAGAAAAATAATATAAGCCATAAATATTGTGTCTTATCACAAAATAGGTACAATGCAGTATCTATCCAGTTCACTTTGTTACCAAGAGTGTGGCAAAAACACGATAAGTCAGAATAAAATTTGTCAGTAAATGTAAACAATGATTAATGATTAATGAAAAAATGTAATTCTTTATTATTAAAAATAAACAATTTACCTGTAGACCTACAATTTAGGACTTAGTGGGTTAATCTACATTTCTGGGCATGGCTTGACAAGTTACGAATTTTAAGAATCATTTTTTCATACAATGAAATGTAAATATTAACTGTTTTCAAACAGACCTTACTATTGATCTGAATAGTAATGTGTAGTAGTATAAGGATAAGGTGTACTGAACAGATTTTTGAGTGGCTAATGCATTGTCTCTTATAAAAAATAATATTTGAAGAACAATATTATTACAGGTACAAAACACAATACAGAATTTAGAAGAGAACAATACTAAATAGTATTCTTTTAATATTTATTATATATGTAATAAAAGTCACCAAGAAAAACACTAGTTCCTATTTTAGTAATTAACTAGATAAATGGAAGAGATTAAAACAAAAGAAGGTGGAATCTAGTATTAAATATGTTTCCTTTGAAATAAGAATCTTATTGGATTTACAGGAGGTACTAATTCATTTTTGGACACCCAAGAGTTTAGCTGCATCATCTGCTGACTTTGATAGTAACATTTTGTCAACTATAGATTTATCTTGTATACCTAATAAATTACTAATTAAATCTGTTTCTTCTTCAGGTCTTTGTCTCTCTACTTTTTTTATAGTTGAAATATTGTTGTTGTTGTTGTTTATATTATTTGGACCTTGACATAAGCTGGTGCTTTGATTATTTGTTTCTTCATCACTAGGAGATGTTTCTTCTTGAGGCACCGATGGAAAGGAATGTTTCTTGCGGTGTCTTAGCATACTGTGTTTCAATGTAAATCGACGCCTACATATGTCACACGAAAATGGTCGTTCTCCAGTGTGAGTCCTCATGTGTCGACGTAAATCTTCTGCTGACCAAAAACGGCGTAGACAAAAAGCACACATTACCTAAAATTTAAATAATATCTGATAAAATTATTTATAAATATTACTATATAAACACAGATAAAAACATTTATAATCATAAATATGTGTGTGTATGTGTGTCTGTGAGTATGCATGTCTGTGTATGTGTGTGTATGTGTGTGTGCATGTATGCGTGTGTGTGTGTATATATATATTTACTTATTTATAATCAAATTATATTACTTCCATACGTTATTGATATTATTTTAATTATCCTGACATACGTTTTACTAAATATCACTAAGTAACGGACACGTCATGGACAACGAAATCCAAGAATACGTTTTACTGATGGATTCAGTATCTTTAGATGTTCTAAGTGAATTAACAATAATTGAAATGATTTGATTTCAATATAAAAACTAACGAATAATTGAATTTGTTTCAGTTTTAATATAAAATAAATTCTGATTTCCAGATATTCAAAATATGAAGTTAATTAAAAACATGCAAAAAGGTCTAAAATTAAAACTTTGGGAAAATCTTAATACAATTATGTAACATAACAAGATTACACCCCATAATAAAGACAATTAATTCATCCAAATTCGTTGTGAATTATGCCTAAACGCAATCTTTTTAGTAATAAAATACAAAGCAGTACAAAATAAACTTAACAAGGAAAGAAATGAAAACAAAATATAATATTTAAAGATAAATAATAATATCAAGGAGTAAAAAGTAATACAAAACAAAAGGGAAATATTATAATAAATCAATACTTGGGAAATAGGGAATGAAAATTTATGAATTAAATAATTTAATTACAATGACAAGACAATAACTGACGATGACCATTATACCCAGAAGAGAAGATCAAATAATAACAAAATATAAATAGTTATTAGTAAACATAAGTATAGTGTATAAATATTAAACCTAGTAAGTAAGTAAAAAGACATTGGTTATAGCATTAGAGTATTAAACTAGAGGGAGGTCTACGAACCTCAAGCAGTTATTTTGTGTCAGAACTACAAAATATAAGTAACATCAAAATTTACTAATAGAATAGTATTAAGCTATAATTATAAAAGTTAAGTGGTTTAATAATATAAAATAGTGAAAAGAACAGTGATAAACGTTATAAAACAGTGTAGAATGAAAGTGAATAGGAAATGGACCTAGTTATAATATATACTGTGAATAAAACATATAAGTTATATAAACCAACTATAGTTAATATAAAAATTTGTATAATGATTAATAATAGTGAAATATTACGTTACAAACTAATAATATACATTAGTGACAAAGAAAAATAAGATTCGACTGAATCATATCAATTATAAAATGTGATCACGAACCTGTGACCCATAAAATATAATTTGTCCAAGACCTGCACTGAATGAATCGGTAGTTTTTAAAAAGAAATTGGATTGTTGAAAAATATTCTGAAAGAAGCCAGAAAACATTGATTTAATGCTTGACATTTTTACGAAATAATTGATGATATAAAAGGAATTAATGAAGAAAAGTTAAAAGTTAAAAAAAATTAATGAAGTACCGTTTACCAAATGGTAAAAGCTTAAGAGCATGATAATGTCTTTCAGCCGCCAGCTAAACGCAACATTATTATGGTTACTGACTGACTGATTGGTTACATACCTATCTACAGCTATGCAGTGTTGTTTGCTTGTTAGGTCTTTAATCTGCGACGGACGTTAGCACGTTAGCGGTCGCGGTTTTAGTTAACGATTCCCGGCTGGTAAATGATGACGTCATGCAGCGTGATGCGTTACAGAAATTTTCAAATGACCCCCAGCCATAAGACATTATCATGTCAAAAACTGTAGAAATTACGAGGCGACTAATGTTTTAATGGAATATACCAAAAACTTGAAGGTTACAACAGGGGTGCCTACAGGGGGGTATCGTGTCGCCATTGGCGACATTTGAAAAATTTTTGGGGGGGATTTTTTTTTACTGTTGTATGAAATTTACTATTACTAAAAATACCGAATACAATGTGAGAACGTATTTCCTGGTCGCAATTTGCGTCAAAGCTTGCTTAAGGGGGCTGCATGGTGTATCACGTGATGAGACATCCACGAATCACAGTACAATATAAAAAGAGTTTTTTTTTTTTTTTTTTTTTTTAGTAATCGAGCCTGGAGTTGGGGGGGAAGCGACATAGGGCTTGGGGGGGATCGGCACCACTGGGTTACAAGATAAATATCAAGCAATAATTTTGGTGAGATTGTTCCATCATGTTAAGATAAACACTTGAACAAACATTAATCCATTTAAAAAGCAAGAACAGTGAAACACTATAACAAAAACAATATAAACATTATAATTATGAATTTTATTTGTTCAATATAATTATTATTAGTAATAGTTCTTGTTTAAGTCGTTTCTTTTGTATGATCCAAAGGACCCATGACACAAAATACATACACGACACCAAATTACTGAACCTTATTTATAAGTATTATGTTTTATTTTATATGTATGACTTGGACGGTACATAGACTTTAATTTTTATATTAACCCTGAGAAAAAGAGTTTTCATGTTATCAAACTGAAAGGAGCTACAACCTAAGAAAGGGACATTGAATGTTAATACAATTAAATATATGTCAAAGAGGAAGTATCAATAAATTTTATGGAATTTGAGACAAGAGTGAATAATTGTTTATTTCATTATTTTTTTAAATAAATAAATACCAGGTAAATGTTATAAAAATTGGCACCAACAACTTGGGGCTAACAGAAACAAAAAAGTTACATTAAAAAATTGACATCCATTATGTGAGGAGTAGCTATTAGTCATAATTCATCACATACAATAGAGTTATATATTATAAAATTGGCGCCAACAACTTGGGGCTAACAGAAACATAAATAAGTTACATTAAAAAATTTACACCCAACAACGTGAGGAGTAGCTATCAGTAATTCATCACAAACAACAGAGTTATATTATAATATTTACAAACACAATAACAATAATTTACTAATTTAAGAGCAAACTCAAATAAAAAAAAACAAAATGATCTATTTAAAATTAAAATTTATTAAAATAAATATAAATACACATAAATAAACCTAAAGTACTTCCAATATAACAGACAAAACAGCTGATTAGTAAATAAACATTAAACAATTGATAGTTAAATTCAAATTACATCGATTATTCTTGGATTTCGTTCTCCATGACGTGTCCGTTACTTAACTAAATATAATTATTTCACTACGACTCGGAACACAATAATCGAAATGCATTCCGAAATTGTGTTCCGAGTCGTAGTGAAATAATTATATTTAATCGATTGTTCATTACTTTATATTAAAATTGAAACAAATTTGGTTGTTAGTTTATATTGAAATTGAATCATTTTGATTATTGTTAATTCATGTATAACTTGTGAAGATACTGAATCTATCAGTAATACGTACATCAGGATAATTAAAATAATCAACAACTTGCGGAAGTAATATAATTTGATAATATATAATAATTTTATTCAAGAATACTGCCAGAAACTCATGGAATTACTTATAAAGAAATTATAAAAGTATGGTGTTTTATATAAAATACCATAAAACACTACAACATAGTAATAACTGTTCTGACATTATAATTAATACACAATAAATGTAATTAATTATGACTGACAGAATATATTGTTTAAGTAGAGATTATAGTTTAAATATTATAATATTTCCAATTCTGATATGATTAAAAAGTTCAGTATATTAGACTACTTGTCTATTGTCACTCAAAGATCTGCAACTGCCAACTATCAGCTATCAACTATCAACATAAGGAAGTAAATCATGAACTAAACAGAATAATGCAAGGATACAGTGTACTAAAGATAATGCAGAATTACTAATATAATGATTTTATATTAAAAATCAAGTGTATGATTCATTCACATTATGGTACTTAATCAATCAAATTTAATTAGTTGAGTGAGCTGTCTGGTTCCTTTTAAACTACTTCACATTATAGCTTAAAAAATTTGTAAATATCATTAACACATTATTTTAACTACTCATCATTTTTCTTATAGTAGATTCAATGAAGCTAGAATAACTGCCAAACCTCAGATTCTCTCCAATAGAATGAACTGACATGAAACTTTTTGTATTGTTTTCATAGTACTTTGAGAAAGTTAAAACAAAATTTTTGGGTGCTCCAGTACTAAGGGTGAAAACAACCCTTAAATGGTAGAAAATTATTTTTTAGTAAAGTAATCAGAATAAATCGATGAAATTGCAGACAATTATATTTTCAGTTTTCTGAATACACATTTAAGGTCAAGTGTATTTGTAGAGCATCTAGGTTAGTCAAAATGGACAATTTGAAGGGGATGAAATGTATAAAATAGTGATATTAAAAATTGTTTTCTTACGATATTCAGAAATTAACTTAAGTGGAAACATAAGTAATAAGTATGGTGGTCAAAATTTCACTGGAATATTATATAGTACAGGGTTGAATCACCCCTAAATTCTGGAAATTTCTTTTATAGTAAACTACTTGGTATACATTATTTATTGCATGTTGTATACTTATGTTTTGAGGCCTCTGATTAAGAAAGTATGGTCAAAAATATTGAAAACCACAGGAAAGTCAAAATTGTCAATTTAAAGGGGTGAGGGGTAAAATGTACAAAATATTTGTACCTTTGAATTCACTTTTCTTATGATAGTCAAATACAAAGAGCAAGATAAAAGAAAAATATAAAACTGAAAAAAAGAAATAAGTTAAAAAATACTTAAATATCTTTATTAATGAAACATTTTGTACTTTATAAGTGGCCCAAGGTACATTGCCTTTACCTTGGATCATTTCAGTCCTGACCTGTATAGTTAGAAATTCAGTCAAGTTTACCACCATAGGTAAACAATCATATCTCGCAAAGTATTCATATACAAAAATTAAAAAACCTTATTTGTTAATAAGGCTTATTTAGTAGGCCTTCCTTTCTTTATTAAATTCAACATTTTTCCCATTTTTTAGGGGAAGTAGAAAATATTTCAATGGCATCACCAAATTATCCTAGAATTCTAATATTTTAAAAAGTGATAGTTAAAAAAATCTTGACTAAGATAATGGTGATAAAAAATAATGTAAGTTAATGACACCTGTTGAGAATTTTTCTTCATTTCCATTTATTGTTAATTCGCACTGGCAAGTTTTCTTAAACTTGCCAGTCTTCTGAAAAATGTGTGAAAAACACACACGGCCTTTTGACCATAGCTTCGACATTTTTACTAATATTATAATAAAACTAACTTCACATTATACAGACAATACAAAAATATCTTTAATCTAATTTATTAGTACTGTTTTCATTAGATGTATGATTTTTTTAGTTATTCAAAGACAATAATTGTTTTTTGGGGGGGAAAAAAATTGAAGCACATTAAACAGTCATATCCTCTGAAGTGTTAGTTCTACTGTGACAAAAAGATAAGTGGAGAGTTTGTAATAAAAGAAACTTTATTTTGTGTGTCTACCTTTATTTTGCTAAATTTAATATTTTTGGATTGTTTAGTAATATATTTTTCCATTTGATAAAATCACTACGGTGATCTAAAATTCAAAATCTAATAGTATCAAAACGAACAGCTTGAAAAATCAAAAAATTTGAGCATACAATGTGTGAAGTAGGTTAACGATATGTGATAGGGATTTTTAAAATGTTTACATAGTATCAAATAATTTAAAGCAGAAATGTTTTCAAATGTTTTGCAAAAAATTAAAAATATAAACATTTGTTTCATCATAACGTTGTTATTTGTACTGATATTATGACAAAGCAAAATTAATTTAAAGGTATTTGATGACCTTAAATTTAGGTTATAGGCACTTTTCTTCAAAGCCATAGTTTCTGAGTTATCAAGAGGCAAACATTGTTTTTGGTGAAAAATAAATCGAAGCACCATTTTTAAACAATCACACCTCTTGTATTGAATATACAGGAATAAAAAATCTCAATTTGTTTTGAGTACAATGAACTTTATTTTACATATCCCAATCATTTTTTTTAATATGTTATTTAACAAAGACTGTCATGAGGAAACGTTTTTAGGGAGGTGAAAATCACAACTTGAAAAGCATTGCCTTCCATAAAAAAATTTATACCAACTTTCACTCTTAGAATTTCATAATCTATCAATTTTATAGGTTATTTTTTACTTTCCATTCACTGAGAAGGTGGGAACAATCCCTTGAGGGGAAGTACCCAAACCTTTTATTTTTTTAACTTTGACTATACAGAAAACATTACAAAAAGTTTTAATGTCAATTTGTTCTATTGCAAAGAATTCAAAGGTAAAATGTTATATTGATTCGACTATTATAAAAATTTATGTTTGAACTTCATATGATACTGTTTAAATATTGATTCAGTCCAAGAAACTCATCCATGATGAAACTAAATTTTAATGCTAAGGCACACTCAGGAGTACAAACAGTTGATCTGTGCATGCACAGACTAACAGTTGACTAATAATAATCATTATGCAGTTTACTATTCTTTAATTATAGTCTCATATGTTTTGAAAGTTAAATGTTACTGAAATTAAACACCATTCCTAATGATGATTACCTTTCTGTTAGCATAATCTGGGAATTTTCCTCTTAAGTGTTCTAAGTTTTCTTCACCTCCTCCATCTTCTGGACATGGATTGTCTTCATTTGATCCACCTGTGTCTAGGGCTCCTTTAGAAACTAAGAGTTCAAATTCCCTCTGATGGTTCTCTTTTATGTGTTCTAAAGCATCCTGTCGTTCAGAAAATGACATTCCATCGCACAAATGACATTTGAATGGTAAGTCTGTGGTTAAAGATGTTGGATATGTTGCTTCTGGTTGGCCTGATGAAACCGATACTGGTTTAACAATATTTAGATTATCAGTAGAATGGCTTAAATAAGTATCTTTTTCATCACTTACACTTTGGTTTTCTCTTTCCACTTCTAAATTATCTCTAGACTGTCTTTCTCTTTCACCAGTATCACTTGCTTCAACATCATCACTACCACTGCCATGACTTTCAAATCCACTTGAAGCTCTACTGTTATGTTGATGTTTGCTAACAATATGCTTCTTTAAATTACTAAGAGTTGAAAATGTTGAACTTGGACAAAATTTGCATTTATAAGGTCGTTCAGGAACATTTCTCATTGTATAATTCTGCTGCATTGTCTGATTACCACTGTTATCACTAATGCACTGGTTTGTTTCTGTAGTTGATGCACAAGGAGCACTGCCACCATGCTTTCTCAACAAATGTCTATCACAGTTTGATTTTGTTGTAAATAATAGTGGGCATACAGAACATTTGTATGGTTTTTGGCCTGTATGTGTTAATATATGTCTACGAAGTGAAGATGACCATGGGAATTTACGATAACAGTATGGACATGAGACACGGTTTGGAGCTAAGGAATAAGCACTCTTCTTTTTTGTTGCAGCTTGTGTTGAGGTTCCTGTGGCAGTGTCAGTTTCAGATCTGCAGAAACACAGAAGGCTGATAAGTTTTGGTGTACAGAAAACATTAACATGTTACATGATTAAACTATATAACTGGAAGTACATTAATGCTACAGCAGATATTCTCAGAACCATAGTATGGTTATAATTAACAGCATTCAAGAACTCATAACTGCCATTTAATTCCAGTTCAGTAATAATTTTTCTAATCAATTTGCAGTCAAAAGAATAAGCAAAATTTTGTATACTAATAATAATATGTTTTAAGCATAAACTGTATGCATAAATATACAGTGTCCCATGAGGAATGGGACATACTTCAAGAGAGCGTTCTACAGGCTGAAATAAAGAAGAAATTTTATATAATCATAGGTCCAAAACGTTTCGTTTGCAATTTATGGATTGTGAAAATTTTCACCTTGATTTCTGCTCCAAGGCTACAATTAAGGCTTACTGAAACTCTTAAAAGTTAAATTAAAGGACAAAGTTGATGTTTTATATGGATTTCAGCCTGATAAATTTAAAAAAGAGGGTTTCAGAACTGTATCTTGAGTAGTTGTATAGAAAAGTTTTGTAACTGTCAAAAAGTTGGTGACAAAAAACACAATTTGTTAGGTTTGATGTGAATTTACTTGTTTAAATTGTCAATAAATAAACGTAAATTTGTAATAAAATTGATAAAGAATTTATTCTTTGAAACTTGATGAGAGTAAAGTAAAAAAAAAAACACACAAATGAACGTTATAAAAATAAAATTATATTCAAGAAGAAACACAGCAACAAAAAACTAAGAAATTTCTTCTATTGGTAATGTACTGCAAACCATAGGCGTAACTAGGGAGGGGCAAGGGGGGCACTCTCCCCCCCAATGTTCCGAGCAATATACAATTTTGTTTCCAGTTGTTATAAATAAAAACTAACAAACAGTCAAACAGGAGACAGTTTCTATGCTTGCGAGCACAGTAAGCAATATTTATCAACGTCTGTACTGTTATCAGACGACTAGTTGCTATAAATTTATTCTTATTTCTTTCGAAGAAACTTGTAAGGGGAATGTGTTGAATGATATACGTCAAAATAATATTTCTGTTCGGAAAACAAACAAACGCTAGAGACCTAATTAACTGGAATACAATGCGTGCCTATTACACAAACAAAGACTTGTTTTGGAACACCATAATGAAATAATAAGTGGAGCTGTATTTCTAAGAATTTGCTTTCTTTACTTTCCTCTCTTTGTCACGCATATTCTTCTGAGTCATCATCTCTGTGCTCGGATTGTTTACTGTTTGATTCAAGATTATTGCTGTTTTCAGTTCAGCAGAATTTCGCAAACACTACAGGCCAGTGTAAAAGAGAGCGTTATGAAGGGGTAGTCTGTAGGGGTAACAGACTTGGCAGTATGAACAAAGCTGGCTTACTGTGCAAGACGTTGATGGCTTTGTTCAGGAATCTTAAAAGACGGTCTTTTGGAACTGTTAGCCCTATTTGTTAATGATTACCAATACAAGTGCGGTTGGTTACTCGGTCATGTACGTAGTCCGTTAAAGTACACATTGCTTGTATCTTTCTTAATTCGTTATTGTTGTGATTGTTTTGGTTTTTGTGTTCCTAAGTTCTGATAAATGGGAGATAAGAAACGCAAGGGAGTAACACTGCTTAATTTCTTTGAAAATTACCTGACTGGCAATTTGAAAATTTCTTTGTTGTGACTGATTCGGCTTACTGCTACTACTGCCGAGCATTTTGTGACAGTGTGGCTAAGGGAGAGGATGTGTTTACGAAAACTGGGTAAAAGAATTGGAACAACTGAAATTGTTTGTGCTTATAGCCCTACAGTATATTTGTTTTAGGTAAACATAACTGGAAGTACAACTTATGAAGAATAAGCATAAGCATGTTGGTTCTCCATGTATGGAGAACCATACATGACTTCCATGTTCTAAGATTTATATTTAAAACCATTTTCAAAATGAAATATTTCGATAGAAACTACTTCTTTCTTCAGCCTTTACCACAATACTGTGGTCACTAACGTATACCACCTCACATTAGTGCACTCAATTTTTACTGACGATGGCAGTCGGTAGCACTGCAGAAACATCTGGTTTTGTAGAAAACATTGGATCAAGCCCAAACAGCCCAGGAAGGAATTTTAACAACAAAAAACTTCTTTGTTGCCGATAACGTAGTACACATGACATATAAATAAAAATTATCCCCTCCCCCTTCAACTATAATTTTCATTTATAGAAAATTACCCCCACCCCGTTCAACTAGCCTCTTCATTTATAGATATTTCATCTACATTTCTACAGTGGATTATTAAGATCTTCTTATCAGGATACTTTATTTATCAAAATTAAATACTTTACTCTGTTACAACAAAAAATGTTTCAGGTAAACTACCCTTTCCCCGTAACCAATCTTCACCAAAATCAATAGGCCTTGAGTCCTCTACAATTCAGGTACATATGTAAAAAATTATTTGATTCTGTTTGAATTTACGGCAGTTATCGTTCGTCATAGAAAAAATTAGCCTTGTTATCACATAAAATGTTGCAGGTAAACTATGCCTTTCTCTTAACTTATCTTCACCAAAATCAATAGACTTTGAGTCCTCTACAATTCAGGGATGCATGCAAAATATTATTTGATTCTGTTTGAATGTGCAGCAGTTATCATTCGTCATAAGAAAAATTACCCTTGTTAAAACATAAAATGTTCCTGGTAAACTACCCCTTTCCCTTAACCGATCTTCACCAAAAACAACAGGTCTTGAGTACTCTACAATTCAGGACTGTGTGCAAGAAACTATTCGATTCTGTTTGAATTTGCAGCTGTTATTGTTTGTCATAGAAAAAATTACCGTTGTTAAAACATAAACTGTTACAGGTAAACTACCCCTTTCCCTTAACCGATCTTCACTAAAAACAATAGATCTTGAGAACTCTACAATTCAGGGCTGTATGCAAAACATTATGTGATTCTGTTTGAATTTGCGGCTCTTATCGTTTGCCATAGAAAAAATCTACACACAGACACCAGATAGACAGACAGAGAGAGACACAGACACTTTTCAAAAAATTATTTTTTTAATGTTTTGAGGGTAGTACAATCAGAATCTGCAATTATCTCGAACACGATTTTTTTTGCCATCACCATACTTCCATTTCCTTATGGAACATGGAAGTAATAGGTTTGTTGATCATTAAAAAATGAAATTGTCCCTCATTTACTAACTAAGAATTATTACTAAACTTTATAATTTTGTATATAATATATGTTATTACATAGATGGTCTCACTACATACTTGAATTTGTATGATGTCATAATTCATTCTTTCATAATTTACAAACTAACGGGTCATTACCAACAGTTGCCTGTTCTATTGAACACTCTATAGAACAGCATGTATCTGAATAAGAAAATATCATTGAAATGATACACTGCAGTTCTCAACTCAGCATCAGAAGGATTTCACATCGAACAGGCATACCTTATACCTGTCTTCTATAGTGTCTAGAGAACACTAAAGAAAGAGAATTTTTATCCTTATCATTTGCATACTGTTCAACATCTTCATACAGGTGACAATGAATTAAGACAACCTTTTTGCCAGTGGGTACAAAAAATTGAAATATTGTTAATTGTGTTTATTTACTGATGAATCTATTTTTGCTAGAAACGGAACACAAAATTTAAAAATAGTCACAACTGGTCAACTGAAAATCCAAATGAAATGATAGTCAGACTTTCAAAACATCGTTAAATTTATAGTGTTGTAAAATTGGGGACCAGTTAATTGCACCACTTATTATTCAAGATTGCCTTACTGGTATTGAGTGGAAAGACGTTTTAAAAAATAAGTTGCCAATCCTGTTAGGAGACGAACACCTATAAAAGAGGCTGCAAATGTTCTTTCAACCTGATGGTGCAGCACGTCATTATTTACATGAAGTTAGACAAACCTAATTTGATTTAGAAGATAATCTAATTTGATTTTTATAACGTTCATTTGCTTTTACTGACTTAACATCCATCAATTTCTCAGAATTAAATTCTTCATAAATTGCATTATAGATTTACATTTATTTATTAGCAATTTCAAGAGGTAAAATTACATCAAACCTAAAGATGTTTATAATTATTTAAAACTTCCGGGCTGAAAGGCCGTGGTCGAATGCTTGATGTTCTACAGCTAGACGTTTCGGCCACACCACCGGTGGCATCTTCAGTAGCAAAAAGTGTTCGAAATAGATGGTACGCCAAACACTTCTCCCAATGAACTGGGAACAAGTAACTATGTTACTGAAGATGGCCACCGGTGGTGTGGCCAAAACATCTAGCTGTAGAACATCAAGCATTCGACCACGGCCTTTCAGCCCGGAAGTTTTAAATACTTATAATGACACCGCCCGTGAAAGCCTACATACTAAAACTAAAGATGTTTGTTTTTTGACACCAATGTTTTGAGATTTACAAAATGTTTTACAAAACTACTCAAGATACAGTTCTGAAACTCTCTTTTTAAAAATGTTCAGACCGAAATGCATATAAAACCATCAAATTTATCCTTAAAGTTAAAACTTTTAAGAATTTCAATAGGGCTTAATTGTAGCCTTGGAGCAGGGCCAGCCCTAGACATTTTTCTAGTGTAAGCAAACAATATTTCGGCGCCCCTTCTACCAGGGGGTATGGAATACCCCCCTCCAGAAAAATTTGAAAATGAAGGCTTCAGAAATAGAGTTTTAAGTATATTTTGGCTTAAATGTCAGGGTTGTCACTAATCTTATACACACTACTTTTATAAAAAAAGTCATGATACTTGTTTGAAAATTTCACAAACTTGCATTTGCTATTTGTATAAAAATTCGCTGACTGTTACAGTAGTATTAAAATTATAATCTTGAAGCCATTTCAAAACCATTTTTATCTTAGGTTTTTTATGAAACTGTAAATTAAATTACCTTTCTTCCTAATTTTATAAGGGGTATGTGGGCTTTATTTTTTCGACAGTAATTTGCTGGAGATTGAAAAACTATTGCTAACGTTGTTTTAAACTCAAACTAGTTCAATGTAACTTAAAAATTGTGTTTGATTGATGATTTTGTTAACTTTACTATGATATCTTTGTTGAGCATATAGTATTAATTACAATACAATTGCCTGTAAACATTTTTTAAACCTTGAGATAATTAATACATAAATCTAAAAATACACTTACTTAATTTGAAATGGTGGAAAGTCAATGAATACAACCACAAGTCAGGTTACAAGAAATCAAAATTTTATTTACAAGTATAATTAGTGAAGGCAAAGCTAAACAACATAAATCATTAAAAGAGATTTTCCTGGCTTTCAGTTTTGCGAATTCATTGAGTATCAAATCTGTGTCCATTTCATTTAACAAGTAATTTTCAATGGCCATTGTTGCCAGTCCACTCAAACGCTCTTGCGACAAAGTTGATCTTAAATAAGTTTTTGTCAGTTTCAACTTAGAAAAACTTCTTTCACCACTGGCCACTGAAACTGGGAGCATCAGAAGAATTCTCAAAGTACAAAAACATTTGGGAAGGTGTCCATATAACCATTTTTGGTTATGAACGACAAGGCTTTAGTTGGAGAGCTTCCAGAGGGCAGCATTGGTGCAAAAATTTGCAGCTCGTCAAACAGTTCAACTCCGTTTATATCACATTCTTCTCCATCACTTAGAACACTGTAAAGATGTGTACAGGCATCCTTCAACTCCTTCCTATCCCATGTCTGTAGATTTCCAATGTCATAAAGAAATTTGAAACTCTTGCTGTGGTTCTCCATGAGTTCAAACCTCTCTTTAAGTGAGGATATTGCTGTGTCAAGCACGACAAAGAAGAAATTAACTTTGAACAATGTTCTTCCAGCCTGAACAGGTTCATCTTCAATCTCATAGGAGAATTGCCTTTTTGTTTTCCTTGGATGGACTTGGGTTTCTTTTTCAAACTCAGCAGCAACACCGATTTTTTCTGCAAGTTCTTTTGCATCTGTGATGACGTTATTGAGGCCTTCATCAGATCTCATCTTTTATAGAAATCTCTGTACACATTTAACGAGATCCATTGAGCTTTGCAGATCAGATGTGACTTTTTGCAAGGCCTTACTCACCATGTTTATTTTAAACAGGATCTCATGCCAAGTTAATAAACAACACAGAAACTTGAAACTTTGCAGTTTTTTTGCGATTCCTAAAGCAGTGTTCCTGCCAAATGCATCGAGTTTCCGGTCTTGAGAGGCTTCATACACGGCATCGTATATTTCCTCAATATGATATCTCAGAGGCAATAAGGCCTCAATCCTACTCTCCCACCGAGTATTGCTGAGAGTTGATGCGTTTTCACCAAAATACTCCATCGGTGAGTTGAACTTGAGAAGAAGTTAAAGATTTCTTGAATAATACTAAAACAGTCAACTGCAATAGGGCCAGACAGGGCGGCATCGTTAACCACTAGATTAAGCGAGTGGTTTCCACATGGCACAAAAAATGCCCGAGAATTCAAATCAATGTGTCTTTTCTGAATGCCAACATGCTTTCCTTTCATGTTGGAGCCATTATCATATCCCTGGGCTCTCATGTTCTTTAAAGGGATGTTCCGTGTAGATAGCTCATTGAGTAAAATTTCTGTGTGGCCTTCATCTGTAGAATCCGTGATAGGTATGAAACCTAAAAAATGTTCTTTAATTGACACTTCCTCATTTTCTACAAATTTAACAAATCTCACCACCAATGTCATTTGCTCAGTGTTTGCTCAGGTGTACAGTCCAGTATTATGGAATAATATGTTGCCTGTTTTAGCTCATTTAAAATACGGTCTTGGATCTTAATGGACAAGAGACTAATAAACTCATTTTGTATCTTTTTGCTTAAATAGTGAACATGTGTCTCTTCAGAAGTAATTCTTCTCACATGTTCAGACATGACAACATCGAATTTGGCAATGTTTTCTACAAGTTTTAAAAAATTGCCATTGTTATGCTTGAAAAGAGTCTCTTTTGATCCTCGAAAGGCCAATCCTTGAGTCCCTAAAAATTGGACAATACAAAGTAAGCATTTCAGAACTTTGTTCCAATGTTCTGTTTCAGCTCGGATAATTCTTTCATTTTCTTTGTCAATCGTTTTATCCAAACTTAAACGCAAGGACAGTTCACGCCAAGATTGACAATTTTTTATGTGATTAGGAGACTTCTCATGACTGGTCAAAATCTTTGTCAAGTTTTGCCAATCTGAATATCCTTGGTCTCCAGCAAGAGATGAATTTGCATATCCAAAGACTTTGCAGGCAAAACAAAATACTGTACTGCATTTTTTAGTATTGAGTATAGTAACCAAATCCTGAGGACTTGTTCCCCATTGCAAAGTTTCCTTGTGTAATGATGTGAAGAAAACTTCCTATCTTTAGCGGGAAAATCTATGTCAGTGACTTGCACATGTCCTCGCTCAACAAGCAGTTTTCGTACCTCATCTGTGATTTTGGATGGCCACTCTCCACAGTCAGTTGATAGTGCCCATGACGTGGCTCTGGTCAGTTCCTGCAATAAAAATTAAGCTGTAGGCTACAGGCTACTTGTTGACTTGTTATCACATATATGATTCAACACAATATATGTTGATATAACATCTTAGATAAAAATTTATCATGGCCTAACAAGTTTTCCTTTAAAACACGGGTCATTAAAAATGGCACTCTAATGTTTATTGAGTGAATGCTTTGAACAATTAATTAGACTATCCTTAATATACAACAAATACTACATATATTTCTCATATATAGTACAGCAGGTAGCAGTGGCGTGCGGTGAGTAAAATATCTGGTGAAGGAGCAGTTATAAAAATTCGAAATTAGGAACGATAAAAATTATGCCAAATAAATAAAATTAAAGTTAGTAACCTTTATTCTTAATAAGGAAACTAAAACAAATTTACAATTAAAAATGTATTAAAATATTTCGAGATTTGTCTTTGTCAGTTATTAAAAAGGAAAGTAAACGGATGGACAGATGATTTATTTTCTTTTGTAGTAAATAACGAAGAAAAATCTATAGCCGAACTATTTTAATATATTTTTTAATTGTAAGTTTGTCCTATGTTCTTCGTACGGCCTAGACGAAAGGAGTATTTATCAGGCTTTAGGCTTTTAACCATGCACTGGGCCATTTTTGCTGATCACAAACAAGATACATGAATATTGCAGCAACAGTAAACTACAGTCGTATAAAAACAGATCTAACGCACTGTGTAGAGTACAATGACTTGCAGTGTGACAGTAGCAGACCGCAGTTTGTTTACAATTCTCGCGATCGGGTATGCTCGACTACGTTCAGCTTTCTTCGCCGCTAGCCCAAGCTAGCTTCCCCTGTCGTAAATAGCATGCTTTGGAAAAATAACAATTAGAGGACAATTTCTTTAGGCTTAGGCACATACAAAAATTAGACCGTAACAAAAGAAAACAAAATAAAAAGTGTATTATCATTTTACTTATACTCTACTTATATATTACTGTGGTGTAAATCAAATCAACTTACAATTTCAATGGTTTGTTGACTTGTTGATGGTCCAGTCACAGCCTCTGATATTGACAACTCATCATCATCGGTTTTGGTTACAGTTTTATCATCCAATTTTGTTAAGGAAGTTGAAGCCGAAAAAACCTTTTGATTGCTTTTCATCTTCTTTCGAATGCTGTAATTTCCTTTTGCTGTTAAATGACCCAGATGGTTTTTACTACTGGATATTATTTTAATTTTCAAAACAACTACAAGAATACAGGAAACTCGCAACTCAAGTCTATTATCTGTTAACAGGCAACAGCATACAGGTAACCTCATTCACACGACTGATTCGAACTACTCCGTCGGTGCACTAGTTCGGGAATGGCGTTTCGAGCCAATAGTGGACGAGTTCATTCCCACTCCCACGCATGAATCATGGACGAGTTCATTTTACCCAAAAAGGGGTATCGTCTGCTCTGCATCCCAAGTGTGAAGTTGCCCTCCTTTTTTTACTTAAAGTTATGAATGAATTATTATTATTATACCCAATACTTTTGAATTATGTTTTATGTTGTATTTTTAACTGTGCATATGATTTATCTTATCTATGTTTTCTTGTCTTTACTGAAACTATTTCTGCGCCTTCTGGGTCTATACAGTATAGTTTGAGGTTTGAGGCCGTGGCGGGCGCCCTACACGGCCGCATACTTCGCTTACATCAAGGACCGGCCCTGCCTTGGAGCAGAAATCAACGTGAAATTTTTTGCAAGCCATACATCGAAAACGAAGCGTTTTCAGACCTATGTTTGCATGAAACGTCTTTATTTCAGCTTGTAGAATGCATTCCTGAAGTATGTCCATTCCTTATGGGACACTCTGTATGTGTATGTATTAATGAAAATTTATAAATATAAATACATATATACATACCATAAACAAACGACTAAGTATGAGATACATAAGAGATAAAATGCAAGTTATATAAAGTATGCTTTGCAAATCAGAAATATTTGTTTTATGATACTATCACATGTACTTGATATAAATGCTACCCATATTTTAATGTGGTACCCTTTTAACATGTTGACTGTGGGCTAAGGCCTGGGCCATGTGCATACAGTCAACACCATGTGTGCCACGGCCTGGAGCATGCTGCTGTCTATCTAATGTTTGTGTTTCAGTGTCCCTAAGCCGCATAGTTAACCTTAATGTTACCAGTCAATGTGTTAAGAAATGTATGTACAGACAAAGCAAAACGCAAACTTTAATCAATTTAAATTACTAAATTAAATTAAGTGAAACCAATATTATTGGATGCCTTAAATGTTGTAACATATATAAATATGTGATGAATATTAATTAATTGATTAGATGTCGTTAACTATAATTTTAAACAAATTTCTATATTAACAAGCAATTTCTAACATATAAAAATTTTTAACAAGTGTTATTCTGTAAAATACTTATTATTTTTAATTTATTTTTAATACAAAGTGAAAACATGTTATCGCCATATAACTATTCTAACCTGTTCTCATCACTTCCAGAATTATTTCCCTCACTAGCACTGCTTGCAACTAGTCCTTCTTCATCTTCTTCACTTACTTCTTCTGCAGCATGTTCATCATCTGAACGAAAGTACTGCCGGAATGTTTGAGTTGATGCATTATCTAATAATCGAGATACACTAGCTAAATCTATAACATTTTCATCTTTGATAGAATTCTTGCTGCTGTTTACGTGTTGACTTTCTTCTTGATTTCTTTCTTCTCTCCTTTTTAAGTCCTCATCATCTCTTGTTCCTTCGTCAATTATTAGATCTTCATTTTCATCTTCTAAATCATCATTTTTTTCATATAATTTTTTCTCATCTGTTGTCTGTAATTTTGACTTTAATTGTTGGGTTATTGCGTGTTTTACCTCATCAGAAATATATGATTTATTTTCAGAATTTAAAATGTTGATATCATCTGCATTTTCATATTTAGTTTCACTTTTAGGTGTTGTAGGCCTTAATGCAGTTGCATCATTATCTTTTTTGTATATACTATTGTTGAGGTGGTTATAAAAGTCATTATCAGAGGATGTAATGTTTGATTGAGTTACCTTAGCTGAATGTAATGTACCTCTTCTTGACCCTGCATTACTACCAGAGCTTCTTTGCCTTTGTGTCCAGAACTGTGGGTGCTGTTGCTTAATGTGGCGTTCCATATTTGAACGTAAAGTGAACCTAGCTGAACAATGTTCACAAGAGAATGGTCTTTCTGTTCTGTATCTACGTTGTTTTTGTTTTGGAATTAGCACACCATTTTTTATAACCATTTTAACAGAAGAAGAATCTTGTCTTGATTTTATCATCGCTGTTGTCACTGGTGGTTTGTCTTGCTTTTTCTTATTAGGTTCTGATTCTATAAGAGACCTGCTTTCATTTTTAATCAGTGGTGACATTCTTTTTATTTCCTGTTTTGATGTTTCTAACCTACGACTAAATTCTGCTAAAGCTTGTTGATGTAATGTTTGAATTCTGTCTGCAGCAGATGCCATTGCAAACTGATCTAGAACTAAAGATCCCCCTGATGTTAACTGTAATCCACGGATTAATTCCTTCTGTAATCTGTCTTTCATGTCTACAAAATCTTGTGTTGGATTTCTTGGAAACATTAGATGTGGTGGTGGTGGCGGTGGTGGTGGAATGAAATATGGTGGAAGAGGGCTTGGAGGGTATGGTGATCCAGCTGAAAATGCTGAAAATCCATGAGAATTACCAAGATAAAAGGGATTTGTTAAATGTGAATTTACTGAATAAAGACTGGTTAAATCCAGTTTTGGAACTCCTATATGGGGAGGTGTCATACTTGATGTTCCACTTTTATTGTCAAAATGTTTTGCTGAAGAATTTGAAGACTGTAAGATACTAACATCTTGACTAAAAGGTACTGACAAAGTAGACAAACTTTTCTGTCTTTCATCCATTCCAAAGTAACCTGGAGATGATATTTTTGGAACATCTTCACAAAATATTTTGGTTGATGACAAATCTTGTTTTCTTTGTTCTTTATTTTCACCCTCTGCATTCTGTTCATCTCTAGATTTCTTCTTACTAAGATCTAATACATCCATTGTTAGGTCAAGGGGTGTTTCAGATGAGTTAAAACTGTACTGTGCTGCAACAGTATTGACTGCTTTATTATCTATACTTACATCACTTCTGTTAATAAAGTTTTCATCCTCAAAAGTCATTGTTCCAACATCTAAACATTTTCTGAAGTCATGTTCTTTATCGTCTTTATCATCATTAGATGCGCATGAATTTTTATTTGACATAAATTCATTACATGTTTTTTCAGAATCATCTACAGATGGTCTTAATTCATTATCAAAAAGTGGTTTAATTATTTTTGGTTCAGTTTTTGTTTCCTGTCTCTCTGCTGGATGGTTTTCTTTTGTGTCTTTCTCAGTGAATAAAGACCTTTTAACATCATCTCTGCTTATTTTAACTTCAATGTCATTTGTTGGATCTTCAGACGGATGATAAATAATAGACTTTTTAACCTCTTCCCGAGACATTTTTGAATGGCGATTACGTAAGTGACGTTCACAGTTTGCTTTGGTTGTAAAAGCATAATGACAGAGACCACACTCATAAGGTCTGTCACCATTGTGAGTCCTCATATGCCTTATTAAAGCAGATTTATCAGAACTGGAATGTGGGCACATATTACATCTATAAGGAGCATTGCTGCCTCCAGCGTTACTAGACAGATGAACACGATTATGTCCCTTTAAAGCACGTAAATTGGGAAACACTGCTGTACAGAGACGACATGGAAATTCACCTCTTAACTTCATTTTCCGAAAATCTGCTGCAAAGCAGTCCTGTTGTTCTTCTTCAGTAGCAGTAGAATCATAAACACAATTTCTGCTTCCAGAATCTGGTGGTGTTACCTCTAAAATTGTAGGCTGTGGTGACTTTGATAGGTCTGGTAGCAATCCTCCAGTTGATGTTACAGAAATTATACTTTGTATATCTGCTAGATCTTTACCTTCTGCATTTGTATTAAGATAAATCCTGTTGTTGTAATCAATGTGTGCTGCTTCATCATTATTATTAAAAGAAGGTGATAAGGATCTTATGTTTTGCAAATGTAGGCCAGCAAAAAAATGTTTACGTTTTCTTTCTTCATCAATGTCTTCAGAACTTTCAGAACTATTTCTTTTTATAAATGGTCTGATATGGCTACTACTTAAATCTGTTGGTAAATCATTGTCACTTGATGATAAATCATTATCATTATGATAGCTTTCTCCAGAAGATGCATAATTTTCATTACCACAATTTTGTTCATGTATTTTTAAGGCAGATGAACATGGAAAAGCTCGTTGACATTTATCACACTGAAATTTTTGGTGTATACTACTCGCATGATGAAGACTTTGTTCACATATAACTCTTGCTATATGTGGAAATTTTTGACTTGAGAAATCCACAAATGTTAAATCATTAAAGCCAACAGTACCACTAGCGTTTGATGAAAATAAATGATTTTCCAGTTCAGGATCTTTAAAGTGAATCATAAATCTGTGTAAGTTTAATGCTCTATGATTTTTAAATATGATGTTACAGGTGTCACACTTAGCTTTATGTTCAGGATGGTTGTTTTCTAGATGTGTTTCAAGTACATTTAATGAAATAAAATCATCCCTATCACAGATGTTACATTTATACTTCTGTATTGTTAAATTTTTATTCTTAATATCTAACTTCCTTTTTGTTAATTGGGTTTCCTCCAATTCTGCACTTTTTCTTTTGTTACTTAATTCACAGGAAATTGTTTTTGGTGAAATTTCAATGTTATTATTGAATTCATCAGCTCTTGATACTTTGCGTTTTTTTACATTAGATGATAGAGTGAGAGAAGTTATATTTTTCCTGGATCCACAACTGTCTGAGCTCACATCACTTTCATAGTTGTGATATGAATCACTTTTTGCTGAATTTGTATGAGTTCTCATATGTCGATGCATATTGCCATTTGTTGTAAATGAAAAGCCACATATTTTACATTTGAAGGGTCTCTCTCCTGTATGAACTAAAACATGCCTGTCTAATGAACTAGATGAACTCAGAATTTTACCACATATACGGCAAAGAAATCCTTTCCCTATTGAAGCAAATGATGGACATTCAGATGAAGGTAAATCATTGTTATGTGATCTAATGTGAAGAGTGAACTCATGAGTTGTGTACAGAATAGTATCACAAATGGGACAAACATAACGCATATCAGAATCTTCATCATATGTCTGATCACAAGTATTCTCTTCTAAGCTACTTTCAGACTGGCAATGTTCATCCTGCACATAAAATGTAAGTATAATATTAGATACTGTAATACTATAAAATAATATTATTTCTAACACAATTTTAATATTAGAACAATAAATACAACATGTTTTGGATCTGAGCATGTGTATCATGGGAGCACGTCTATTATAAAAAAATGATATAAAAGATTATCAACATTATTAAACCTTAAATACCTTACTTCTGGTGAAGAAAAAATAAAAAATTATAGGGAGCAGGATAAGATAAATTGCTTCCTTTTTTCCAGAATATTAGAAAATTATTAAAGTTAGTACTCATATAATGTTTTGGAGTTTTAGGTATTCCCAATTAAATACAAAATATTCTTTTGTGGACTGCCTATCCCATAGAAATTCATGTCTGTTATAAAGTCTTAGCAAAACTACAGTACAAAATGTGGGAAACCTACGCCATCAGTCAGTTTGTCAATGGCGTAAAAATGGAGATAGGTTCAATGCTGATAAAGGGAAATAAGACATGTTACTGGACAGCTGTATTTGTGTAAAGTGTTAATTATGAATTATTGTGTATGGACACCTGTATTATTATATTTGTTCGTTAGTGTGTGTTGGGTAATGGTAAACATGAAGAGTTGTTGTACCTATATGAGTGTTTTTGTATATTAAAACTGTCATTATTAAAGTTGTGAGTAATGAATATTGTGTGGTATTCAATTATTTTATGCCACTGTTTAAAGACTACAGTCTCTGTTTAATCACCATATATATGTATATAACTAACCTCAACATCAGATTCTTTCTTGTGATGAGGAGATTTCCGCTGACCACATTCAGTGTCGTCATGTTCTATGTTCCCTCTTTCTTGTTCCTTTGAAATTTCTTTGGCACCATCATTACTAACTACACTCTCTTTGGCATCATCTTCCATTGTTACTTTGGTATCTCTTGCATTTTGTGAGACTGAACTTAACGTTTCTAATGCCTTTTTTAATTTAATTGAAGTCATTACTGCAAATTCTGATCATACATTCCTGTAAGAAAATGTATTTAATTGAAACTTCTTCATTGTAACTACGAAATATACTCAGTAGGCTAAGATGATAAGATTATATTATAAAAAAAATTCATATATAAATATTTTTTCGTAGACATATTTGTGTGTGTGTGTGTGTGTGTGTGTGTGTGTGTGTGTGTGTGTGTGTGTGTGTGTGTGTGTGCGCGCACGATTTTTTGCCCATTACACACGGTCAACCCCCTCCCCACACACACACAGAGGAGAAAATTGCAAAGTTACAGGGAAAAGAGAGAAGGAGGGAGGGGTTGAATAAAACATTAACATTTACAGTAACTATATAATTACAGTAATAAAATGCGAATAAAATCCAAGCCTGTATTTCAGAGAAGATACATTTAAGGTGCCCTAGACTCAATAAATTAAACAAACAATTAATAATGAAATCAATAAACAAAAATATGAAGTGTAACTATTCCATAAGTAACAAAAATCATTATGTCATGTATAAAAAGTTAACACATTTGATTATCTTATTACTAAGACTACATTGTAAATATAGTTGAAAGCGTGTAAACGATGTTTCTAAATTATTCTGGAAAAAGATATT
Organism: Magicicada septendecula; assembly: GCA_034769895.1. Lineage (NCBI taxonomy): Eukaryota > Metazoa > Arthropoda > Insecta > Hemiptera > Cicadidae > Magicicada > Magicicada septendecula. The sequence continues at coordinate 776,162,023 of CM068367.1, forward strand.
TTTAAAACCACCTATTCTCAATTTTATGATATCATGGATAATTTTTAAAATGTGTCTAATATACCTCCACTTTCTTCAGAAAGTGACTGCCAAACAACTGACAAAATCAGCTTTTGTTTTATTATACATGTGAAAATAAAAAAAAAATTAGGAGCTATCACAGGTATCTATCTATCCTTCACCTAACTGTACTAAACAGGCTGAATAATTAACAATACATAATTACTGCCCTAGAATTTCGTAAGTATTTATTAGTAAGGTAAGTCCTAAGGCAGTAGGGCTAATCTATTTGATCGGAACTGAATGCACAAATTGTTAATATGGAGAAAATACATTTCTAACTGAAGATGACACATTTTTTGGATCTTACAAAAGTTTCTTGTGTTCATATAAATTTAAGCCTAATATATTTTAATAGGGACTCCAATAGAATTAATTATATGGAACCAAAAGGATTTAAAAGCGACTGTAAAGTCTCTTTTATTTGGAGTAAATAGTTAAATGCGTTGTTTTCTTTCTTCTTGCAACAGATTTCTGTATCGTATATATTTGAATTCATTTGGTGTATATCAACTCATATTTATGAAATCTTATCTATAGATTCCACTTAGGACAGGCATGCACAGCCATTGTTATACATAATTATTCGCGTATCATTAAGCTTTCTTTGAAGTATGAAATCTATACTGTATCGGTATGTTTTGTTACATAAAATAAGCAGATAATAATAAGGTACAGTTCACTCCCTTGCTCTCTACTTGCGTCATTAGGTGGGAGATGCATATACTAGCTACACTACTCAGCCTTGGCTACGAAACTCAGCCTTGACTGTTATAATTTTAAAATCTGTTCCCAGTCATAGAGACAAAATGTAAAATATTAACTAGTAAATACAAGATTATTAAAGATTACTTCAAAAGTGGAAATAAAACTAAATTACATATATAGAACAAAAACAAAATTTCTTTCTGAGTTCTATGTAACAAATCGTGCAATTGGAAACGGGCAGAATATAGAAATATATCTGTTTAATCAAGAACGGAGTAGACAAAGTAAGTGGACATCACGCTGTACTCTAGTGTTCGGGAGACGTCGTTTGCCGAGCTTCTTTATGGGCAATCGGCACAGATGTGGAGTCGGTTGCTAAGCGCATGTCCGTCCAAATGGGACCAACTTGTGACAATGCATTTCTTATCCTTCAGAATAAGATGTCGTCACCATCATCGCAAAAGCCGCTAATCATTTTAAAATATCGATCAAAAAAGAAATTTAAAAAAATGATGTACCTTTCATAATGAAAACTAGCAGTGAACAGAAAAATTTCTGTTGGCGCGCGTCGGTGGTCTAACTAGGAGCTGCTCATGAGGGAGGGATGAGAACTACTTTCTTGGGGGAGAGGGTATGAGACTAGCTTGAAGGTTGGACCTCCCACTTTCTTCAGGACAAATGAGAAACTCTGGACTCTTCCCATGTAGGCCTAATATAAAATAGTACCGTATATAAAATACGTTTTATACATTCTTTGCATCTCTGTTTTTAAATAAACCAACGTGAATTATTAGGACTGAAAAAAAATGTGGAGAAGCACTGATTTCAAAATATTCTGTCTTGATTAATTGTTATTCAAACTACACGTCATAAATTTTGTGTCATTAGGAATCACTTTCTTTCTAAAGTGTATTCTTAATAAATGTTGTGAAAATGAGTCTTTCTGAAGATATTTTGAAAAATCAGCTGGTTTTATTTCCTATCGCACTTTAATTTAAGGATGTGGTTCCAAGAATGTTTTAAACAACTTACAGTTCCCAATCAAATTTTAAAAAACTATAGCTTACCTGTCCAAAGACAACAGTTCAAACCGTAGAGAAATTAGACTAAAGGAGTCGTGATGTAGACAACCCTATAAAGGGAAGTGTCGATGAAAAAGGTAAAGATAGATCAATTGGCTCTGCCTTCGTTTTCTACGTAATTGTATTTGTTTAAGGCTGCAAATACGTACGTTATGTACCACGTGTTGAATGATTGTCATTCTTAAGAAATCCTATCGTTATTTTATTAATTTAAATGTATTTTAATTCCTTTTATATGTACAATTATTACTGAGCCTTAGTTTAACACACACAACTTGGTTTGAAATAGGCCTCCGTTAATTGAGTATGGAATTTCGCTGACATTTTTTATAGCTGCCCATAATCGATCCTCCTTCTGACCACCTCGTAGTTATGCCACAGAGACACATAGTCATACATTGAATTGTTTTATTTGTGTGATAGTGCAGACGTATTGCCAGTACCACGTGCTGCTTACGGTATGTCATTACTATACACTCACCGATGTCACATAATGTGATGATTTAAATTTAACTTTTGTGAGCTATAAATTGTTGTAAACTAATGTCTATGTAAAAAGATACTCTGCCTTACCTACACAAAAAATCGGTATGGAGAACCATACATGACTTCCATGTCTTAAAATTTATATTTAAAATCATTTAAATATTAATTAAATAAGTGGATGCTTGAGTTCTGAAAAAATTACGTATCAGCTAAAATGGTACCACCATGTCAGGTGGATTAAGACTATCCTCAACCTTCGTGAGGAAGGACTGTACTTTTGGATAAAATGTCTGTAGGTCGAACGAAGAGCTAGCTAAAGGTAGCTGCGATCTGATTCCTGTAATGAAATTGGACTCTCGCTGCGAGGGGCCGAGGGATGTCTATAGTGTTATCAAAGTCTTTCCTGTCAATACTATACTAGTCATTTTTCTTTTTTAAAACCGAGTCTTGATTTCTTTCTTTCCATTTGTCTTCTGATTTCCTGAATGACTATTCTGTTCACCCGTATAATTATAAATTTCTCAGCAAAACATTTCTTCCTTAATACGTTTGTGTCTCCTGTTTAACACCCACCATTCTGATCCATGTCATAACGCTACATTCCACACAGGCTAGTAAATAACTAACTATCAGGGAGGTCAAAATATTTTCAAGGAGGGGCAAACAATTTTCAAAAGGAGAAAAATATTTATATATTTTTCAAACATACACACATGCACATATTAGTTTATAATTCTCATATCATAATAGAAATAAGTACACAGATTGTATTAATTGCTTTAATACAACAACACTGCCCAGCGATCCACAGGAAGCAAATCGATGTCCACCTTTTCGGCTTGCACGCGTTGTGTTGGTGTGGGTTCGGCACTTTCCATTTAAAAAGCGTGCAAACAATAAAATAACATGAGTGAGGCCAGAAATAACGCGAATTTTATGTGTGTATGTGTGTGTGTGTGTGTGTGTGTGTGTGTGTGTGTGTCCTGCCGGCCTTTTTATTGCGGTAATCGCAGTAATAAAACTTTGGAAAAGTAAACATTACATAATTGAGATATGCTTGCCTGCCAGGAACGATATATTTTCACTCATGCGTGATTTAAATTAAAATGGAAAATATAGAATTTTGTTAAAGTGAAATGAAATGTTTCCATAGAAACTACTTCTTTATTGTCAATAACGTAGTACACATATAAAACTTGAAAAAATTACCCCCTCCTCCTTCAACTACCCTTTTCATTTATAGATATTTCATCTACCTTTCTACAGTGGATTATTATGATCTTTTCAGGATACTTAATTTATCAAAATTAAGCAATTTACTCTTGTTAAAACGTAAAACGTTGCAGGTAAACTACCCCTTTCCCTTAACCGATCTTCACCAAAAACAATAGGCCTTGAGTCTTCTACAATGTATGGCTGTATGCAAAAAATTATTTGATTCTGTGTGAATTTGCAGCTGTTATCGTTTACCATAGAAAAAATTCTACACAGACACTTTTCGAAAAATGACTTTTACTTCCATGTTCCATAAGGAAATGGAAGTATGGTCATGCCGAAAAAAATCGTGTTCGAGATAACGGCAGATTCTGATTGTACTACCATCAAAACATGAAAACAACTCATTTTTCGAAAAGTGTCTGTGTGTGTCTTGTGTGTAGAATTATTGCTATGGCAAACGATAGCCGCAAATTCAAACAGAATCAAATAATTTTTTGCATACAGCCATAAATTATAGAAGACTCAAGGCCTATTGTTTTTGGTGAAGATCGGTTAAGGAAAGGGGTAGTTTACCTGCAACGTTTTACGTTTTAACAAGAGTAAATTGCTTAATTTTGATAAATAAAGTATCCTGAAAAGAAGGTCATAATAATCCACTGTAGAAAGGTAGATGAAAAATCTATAAATGAAAAGGGTAGTTGAAGGGGGGAGGGGGTAGTTTTTTAATAAATTAAAATGGTAGTTGATGATGGAGGAGGTAAATGTTTGTAAGTTTTATATGTGTACTACGTTATTGACAACAAAGAAGTAGTTTCTATGGAAACATTTCATTTAACTTTAACAAAATTCTATATTTTTTCATTTTAATTTAAATCATGTATGAGAGAAATATCGTATATCGTTCGTGGCAGGCAATCATATCTCAATTATGTAATGTTTACGTTTCCATTTTATTATTATGATTACCGCAATAAAAAGGCAGGCAACACACACACACACACACACACACACACACACAATTCGCGTTATTTCTGGCCTCACTCATGTTTATTTTCTTACATTTACACGCTTTTTAAATGGAAAGTGCCGAAACCCACACCAACACAACGCGTGCAAGCCGAAAAAGTGACCAGCGTGGATAGCGATTTGCTTCCTGTGGATCGCTGGGCAGTGTAACTGCACGTGTTTACAGAGGAACGGTTCATAGACAGACTTTTCGTCTTTAGGGAATGAACCCTCTGCAAGATGCTCAGTGTCCATGAGTGACTTCGGATCGCTTCGGAGGAGGGATGATTATCTGCGTTACAAAGATTCTAATTGGGGATTAATTATGCCAACAATAATTAATTAATTAATCTGTGATTGCCGAGCCCCACGTTCTTTGGGAGCCAAATACAAAGATATTAGGAGTTATTTAGTATGCTAACTGTGATGAATTAATTATGTGATTATACTAATTTGCAAAATGAGATCGTGTAATCACTCAATTAGGTTACTCATATCAACTGATTGAAGCTAAGTGATACGTTAGTTCTTTTATGTTAGCATAATTACTGCATGGAGACTCTAATTATTGTATAAATTAATAAAAACTACTATAAATCATTCGAGTGCCATTACTTTCTTGTTCTGAGGTAACTTTGACAATAATGAACGCATATATTCTGGATAAAATAAACACTTATTTATTAACATCATTAAATAAAGAGACTTCAATATATAAATATGGATGATTCCCTGTAAATACATTCATAAAAAGAACACATGTATATATATCAAATTACAATGCGAATCCAATACGTTGTTTGCTGGAAAACATACACATACATATATAATACAATCGATATATAGAAAAACACAAATAGTCAAACAATAAATCTTATACTAATGCGTTCATTGCTTGCCTCAGATGAATAGCGTTAATTATATTTATCATATTCAATTTAAATATTCAAGGGTGTTTTCTTGAAAAGAGACAGGACAGTAGAGTTCTTATAATAAGAATAGCATAAAGATTACTTGTAAAGCGATTTATCCGATATTTCCATCGGTGTAACTCCTTCTCGTTGGTGGTCCATGTGTGTGAAGTTGCGTAGCTGTGATGTCACTAATCACTCAACACACGCGGATCAGATTCACTCGCGCTGTGTGTATTTTCTGTTGATTCGGCTGTTACTGTTAGAGTCTATGAAATCATGTGTCGTGTGGGTAAGTTCATCATTAACTATGGTGTATATATCTGACTGTCTATTGTTGAACTTCTTGTGTGTACATTAATGTATAGTGTCTTTGATACCGTGGTGTAATTGTTCCAAATTATATTGTATCGCTTCGCCGCACTGTACAACGTTACGATTTCGTTGTCCGGTAAAACATTAACAATAGTTCTGCGCGTCGGTTATTGATGAAACTGCGATTGGTTAGTTCAGTTCTGAATTTGAGTATAATAAAGAACTCTAGAGTTATTAAGCACTGGCGTATGTCGCATGATTTAGTCGCTGTAGGTACACTATTACCGGATACTCGCCAATATCGAAATGTTAAGTCACTTAATTATATACCGCATAGCAGAGTTTCAAAGTCCCACTGCTGTCCGTATGTTAATCGGACTGTATTAAGACTTAGAAGATTTAGTTCCGTGAAGTCTGTTAAAGTATACGATTGAGAAATTTATAAGAAGACTCTCGAACTTTGTATTAAGACTGTTAAAATGTAAGAAGACTGTTTAAAAGTACGTGATTGAAAATATATGATGACTGTCGAAAATTATATGAAGACTGTTTTTCCGCGTGCTCTGCAAACAGTTTTTATCAAGCATCGTTTACCACAATGCAATCTTCTGGAAGACACGCCTCAGGTCGAACACGATAGGACAGAAGAACTCCTACCCTTATGCAAGACTATCGTTCTTCACTTCTCATTCGACGTTCCCGTTGCCATGATGACGACGGTCCTCTCCACCTGTTCTCTGGGTAGATGCTGGGTTGTGATTGGGTATCCTGTCTCCCCACAAGTTCGCGTCGAAAGCCTCCGTACTCTTTTCCTGGAACAGGAGCAATTTCTCGGCTGTCGATCAGGTCTTTGTCTAAGCGTACTCCGGACCCTGTTGCTGTTCTCACGCGAACAATGTGTCGTATTTCGTTATTGTTTCACTATCCTTGACCCTTTTCCGTTAGCTATCCTGACGCAGCGTGTCGTCGTTTCCAAAACGGCACTCCTTCTCCCTGTCGTAAATATCAGTTGTCGCCAGTAAGACGTTCCCCCGCTGTGCACAAGTTCGATTCCATTCTTTAGATATCGATGTCAGTTCTCATACAGGGTAAATACCATTGTGTACTTACGCCCTTTTCTTACTACTGGTACACTTCAAATTAACCTTGCAGTGTGTCCGTCACAGTTTCTCCGTAAATTGGTACTTGACATAGTTCCTTTTATCTTGCATGTTGCAGGCTGTAAATCTCGGTTGAGTCGAGTCTGTCACGGCCAACCTTATTTCCCATTGTAAAGCTATGTGAAGCGTATTCGTATTGTCCGAAGCAAACGTTCAGTTGACACATCGTAAAACTGTTCTTTATTTATTGCTCGTGGCTCGTGTAGGGGTGTCTTGCTGTATGTAACGTCTTTTCGATCATAATATTAAAAAATTTTAATTCTTGGTTGTTACAGCGTAGTTCGGTTTCTTTATAAGAAAAAAGTAAGCCTACCTAATTTTTATGGATAAAGTGACTGAAAATAACATTATATTAAACGACTACCCCATAATAACAAAAATATCTATAAATAGTGTTACAACACAAAAAGCCACCCCAATACCAGGGAAAAAACTATGAATCAACTATATTAAATGAATGAAAATAAAATGACTATGACGAGACAAATGACTATGACCCAACCCAATTTATTGACCCAATAGTAGAAAATAAAATGAGAAGGTATATGAAAAAGACACAAACAAATAATAAAGACCAGAAAATGAGAAATATTAATCTCACATGATGATGAAAAAGACTCAAACAAATAATAAATGTAAATGATAAATATTAAAATCAAATAAAGTAATATCAACTAAAGTACACTAACCAAAGAAATAGATATGAAATGTATTGAATAACTCTATAATGATAAGTGAATCAGAACATGAAATTTGTTAACATTATAACTAATAGTTGTGAATAAAACAATAAAAAAAACACAGAAGTGAGAGATAGGTAGGGAGTGAAGGTGAATAAGTGAGTAAAGAGAAATCAAGATTAGGGAATAACCACTAGTAACACTCAAGTACCATAAAAAAGTGCAAAGTGCCAGTGTAGACCCAAAATAAATAGAAAAACCAGTGATTAACACTAAAGTTTAATGGTGAAAAATAACAATAAATTAAGAATGTTCTTGTTATTATAATTAAAAGTGATTGTAGATTAGGAATACAGTGGTATTCAGGGTAAAAACCCCATAATGATTAAAAATGTTATTGTTTCAATGGTTAGGTAGAGAAAAAAAATATATAGTAAAAGATAGAAGAAAAATATGCTAAATAATATAAGTGCAAAATAAGTAAAACATCCAATGTTCAAAGGGATAATTAGTAAGATAAAATAAATGGTGTTATGTTAGTCACCAAAATAGTTAAGAATAAACTAAATATAAACAAGATTAGCATAGTAACTGTTAAAAGATTTGTTCAATTAAGTTTATGAGAAGGAATATGGCTGAAAAAAGTATACAGACCATAAACCTAAATTTTGTGTTATGTTTTATAAGTAATATTAAATGATAGACAAGTTATAAAAAATGGCAATATAGATAAGTAAGGAGATAAATTCTTACAAGCATAATAATACAGGTAAAGAAATTAGAGAATAATAGACAGGCCATGATTTTGTAAAGTAATAAGAACATACAATTATTATAAAACAGCCCAAATTAATTCAAAAGGTAACCAAGTCATAAGTGACACCAAGCAAAACATATGTAAATGTAAAATAATCTTTAATTTGTGTGAAATAAGAAAATATAGCCAATTACTACTTAGGCCTATAAAATGCCTAACTGTATAAATCCAAAATCAACAAATTATAAGAAATTAACTATTGTATTAGAAAATCCAGGGCAAGTAACTAGTTAAGTACAATTAGTGAATCATATTAAGATGTCAAAGTTAAATTAAAAACATAAAATAAGAAAGAAATGTAATTAAATAATATTAACATTATTATCGAAACTTTAATACATAAACAAACCCAGCTTTGTGGGATGTCAAAATGGTCTTTGAAAGAAAATATAAACAGTTGTGATAATATCTCATACATAGATAAGAAGACAGAAGAATAATAGTAATCAAAAGCTATTTAGTCATTTTGAATTAAAATTCAAATATTATAACAATAGACTTAAAATATGAATAGCCAATGAAAGACAGACAGTTGCCATAACAACGGAACGTTATTTATTATTATTCCGTTAAAAATAGTTAGTTTATTATTGACGCTCAAGACCTATAGAAGCCAAACCATAGTCGACTCAATTTTAATTTAAAACAGTCAAAAATCAATCAAAATTTAATAAAATGAAGACGCAAGAAGTCTGATGAAGAACTAGTCCATTCAACAGAGACCACAGACCAGATTTTTAAATTCTAAATTAATTATTTAAACCACAATATCCGAAAAAGAAGCCAGGCGTACTCCAATTCATAAATGATGGAAGATTGATGATCAAAAGGACCCAACCTAGCTCGAACTGAGTAACTCTTCACCCGAATTCAACAGATTTGATAAGTATTTCTGAAATACCCGAATTTATAGAATAAATTCTTATTAACTTTTTCTCACAACACAATTAACTCTCACTACGAACTGATAATCAAATTTCTTTCAAGGATTAATTGAAAATAAAAAACTAAACTTGTATGAAACCAGAAAATAACCTGGGTATAAATTACGAACTCTTAACACACACTTTTTAACACTTCACGAACGAATTGTAATTAAATCTAATAGTATATAAGTACCATCAATGTAAGGTAGTGTACTTTATTATCATCTTATTAATATTTTTTCGTAACCAAAAGAACTCAGATTTAACGAAAGATAGAAAATAAATATTGTCAACGCCATGTCGAAGTAGTACCGTTCTAAATCAGCTTTCGCCAACCTGAGAATAATTGTCTATTTATTGCCGGAGCAACTTTGTTTAATCACCATATATAATTTTGTATTTAATTGAATAACAGATAATTCCACGTTAATAAACTAGTACAGAGTTTTAACCACCGTTCTTTATTTCATTGTAAATTGCATTATAACATTTGTGTACTTTAGCGACGAGCGAAATTGACGGCAAGCGTTAGACGTCGGCAACACGGCGAACTACTAGCTAGATTCATACGCCCGCCTATTGCGAGGGTAATTTGAATCAGCCAACACCGTCAAGAACGACCGCTCGATTTCATATTTTTTAATTGTTTTCCTAAACAATTTGGCGCCACCCGGGAATTAAAATTACACCTTAAAGGACAGGTAAGGTTCACACTCGCGAGATATTATACTGGTAATTCGTGAGATCGCGACGGACATCGTCAGCGTAACAAAAAGTAAGTAAGTAAACGCAAAGTAACGACTACAACGTGAGAGGCGAACACACGATAAAAACAAAAACACATATTGTCGAAACAACATACAGAACTAGTCGTTACAAATTGACGCCAACAACGTGTGGCTTTAAGAGAGGCGGACGTCGACTCGTTACAATAGTAAAATTAGTTTGAGGGTGGGCGATATTTTTTTAGAAATTACCGAACCGAATTGAAGTAAATTATTTTAAACATAAATCTTACAACATGGAAGTCATGTATGGTTCTCCATACTGATTTTTTTTCATGTTTTGATGGTAGTACAATCAGAATCTGCCGTTATCTCGAACACGATTTTTTTCGCCATGACCGTACTTCCATTCCTTATGGAACATGGAAGTAAAATCAAGGCGATTTAAAATCTGTGCGTAGTCTAACTACTTAATTAAATAAACAAAATAACTTTTTATTTATTTTCGTTGTACATACTTCTACAAGTGCCAGGTTCCTTTATAACGTTATTACATGAAATATTATACGCTACCAGCTAACAGCGTGGTGACTCATAAGCGCCACTGCTTCTTATGTTTGTCAAATGTGAAAGCAAGAATAAAAGTCTGTGAATTTTCTCCGAGTTATGCCTCAAGTGACAACACTATTTTAGATAAATTTAAATAATTTCCTTCTTAAATATAGTATATACAATAATATCTAATATATCTAATTATCCAGGTTTTGAAGAAGGCCGGTTTTGGAACGTTGTTTTTATGAAATTACAAACATATGTTTTCTTATTTCTTGTAAAAATTACGGTCTTTGAACTACACCTAATATTCTGATTTAAGAAAAGCCCAAATTAACAATGTATTGAAATTACCTTTGAACGGTGACTACGAACTAAGGAGAACGTAAGGGGCTGGCAGCGTTGAGCCTGCGTTGCACAACCATCTGTTAACATGTAACATTACATTAATAAATAACAATTGGCGTTAAACACTACATAATGCATCGCAGTAATTATATAGGATGTCGGATAGCTTCAAGCAAAAACCTGAACAATTTTACAATTCCGTAATGGTGTAGAAAAATTTATTTAATGCAACAGACCTATTCAGTATTACGGGAATAGTCCTGCTTCGTCTACATTACGAAAACAAGGGCAGCCACGCTTTGACAAACTACACAGTTCATCTTAACTCCTGCATGATTGTTATTTCCCTCATAAACAGTCTCCCCGCAAACAAAGGCGTGCGTGTGTTTGATGAACGTGCGCCAGTATTAGAACAGAAAGAGTTTAAATTAACATAAAATTCTTATTCTAGTACACATATCGTAGGTTATAACAATAAACTTTGCACAAAGTTATGTTGAGAACCAACCGTAGTACAATAATAGACTGCACTAAGCTGAGCTGCATGTTACGCGATAACGAAGAAGACTGCTAACTGCAAGATAGGCCTAGTCTTACAAAACTATATTTTGGATAGAGTAAAAGCAAAAATAAAGTTGTCCAAAACATAAACAAGACTAAACACACGTTTTTTTGTAATTTAGAATTTTTATTGAGAATAAAAATTAGAATTGTCCATTGTTCGAACAAGTCTGTACTACTTGAATACAGGCTATTACGTACTTTTAAGTGGTCCTAGGCTGTATTACGCAATTTGGTTCTTGCTTTTAGTAGGAATGTAATCTAGGGGGAATTGTCATCAGACTGTATATAACAATATTGATTTTGCTGATAGCAAACGTCAAAGCATTCTGCAGAAATATCGGAACAAATTCCTGTAGTAGGCCTATATAAGCGACAGACGGATGAGAAGAAGATGCGCCCACGTTGGGAGAACAAGATGCTTCGTAGGAAAATCAAATATGGAAGTACTGTATTATGAAAACGAGAATATACTGTTGAAAACGAAAGAGAGCCCAATACTGAGGTTAGATATAGCCTACTGCGGAATTCGACAGACTTTCAAAGGACCTAACTACGTAAAGCCAGTGTGGGTGAATGAACTAGGCCTACTTCCTGCTCACAAGACAAACGGGAATCGCTATGATTACTTAAATTAATAGATAAGATTAAGTCTTACGTATAGATTTGTTATATAAGGACAAGTAGTAGGCCTAAGTGGTATTGGTATTGGTGTACAAAGGTTTGGGAAAGCCAAATTTGAACAACCTGTTTGAAATTAAAAACAAAAAAATGAACTCAAGGATAGTAGAACCGTTTACAATCTTTGCAAAGGTCAAATCGTTTTAATTATAAGACCAGAAAATATAAGTAGAATTACATCAATAAAAAAGGGAGTAAAACAGGGCTGTAACCTGCTGTCCCTCATGTTTATGTATGCTAATGAGGCACGATAAACGACAGAAGAAAATTTGATGAGTTGTATAAAATAAATTAAGACAAAACCTTTTTTAGAGATTACAAGAAAAAAACGTATTAGTAAACATGTCGAATTTAACGTTTAATGGACAGATACTAACATGTCTCTATTCGTTATTAACTTTGGTCTTATGAAAACGGTGTAAGGGAGAAACAGCGATAAACAACATTAAAAGTGTATAAACAGTGAAATGTACGTTAGAATAGGAAGAGATAAAATAGAGGAAACAACTTCGTCTGCTGCCTGGAAAGTAAAGTGAAACAAAAAATGCGAGATCCAGTAAGTATAGCCTATAGACTAGTAAGGTTAAAGAAGCGCTGAATAAACAAATTTATACTAGGAGAGAAATATTATTGTCAAATACTGATTTGGAGTTCTGCAGAATTTGTATGCGAATAGTAAAATGTGAATAAAGATAATAAAACAAAATTTCAAGGTAGTGAGAGTTAGACAATTAGAATACCATAAAGAAGAAGACCAAAAACATTCGGAACATGGATTATGGAAAATCGAAAATTCCTGGAGAAAAGTCAAGCTGATGAAGAAACACAATTAACAAATGAGTCCTGTATAATGTATTATGAAACAGACATAAGTTATGATGTATGAGGAAGCCTCCTGTAGACGTGGTTATGGTAAGTTTACAGAAGTTAAGAGGTTAACAAAGGACAGTTGAGTCTCGTAAGTTGCCTGGTGACCATAAAACAAAAAGAGGAGACACGGAATTGACAGAAAGATGAATCTCAAGTTTTCCCGTAATGTTTTATGATTAGATAGGCTACATAATGATTAGGGTGCTGCGTAGTATCCACGGAGTAATGATGATCGTCGTACAGGTTATTTATTCCTAGTAGACCTACCGTTCGTATAAGCGTATCGTGTTGTCCATCGCATAGACTTTTCCATTTACATTTTGTATTTTTATTTATTCGTGCCACATAGATAATACTGTACGGTATTGAGAGATGCATCATCTATGTGTAAAAAAATATATGAATAAAGATATAGGCCCACTACTGCATTGTTTTTAGTACTAGTAACAACCGAATCGTGAGTTTAAAACGACAAATAAACGCTTAAAACACACTGAATAATTTTAATTTATAAGATTCTTGTCTTACGTAAGATATATGTAAAGTTTTAAAAGTAGCCTGTATAGACATAGCACAACACTTACGGAGGGAGAAACAAATTTATGTGACCTAACAACTACGAATATAACTTCATACTGTGTTTACAGATTACTTTTAAAATATACTAGATTATATAATGCAGCCTATATTTAGATTACGTACTAGATTAGATTAAAATGGAGGCTACTACATACATTTATCAGCGTTTTCATTTCCCACTGATACTTCTGAAGCTACTGGTGCCATTAACTTGGTCTTTATTGCAAGTAGGGCTGCGATACGAAACTCAATGTATAGAGAAATCTTATCAATAGTTCCTATAAGTTAGGAACAAATGCGGAGATATTCTAAAAAAAAAAACTAAGGACGAGTGGATATGATAACTGGATAACTGGAGTTGATTGGTCGCCTGATACTGAATACATCATAGTATCAATAAACTGTAGTCAATTGACACTACAATAACTGTAGTATTACTATCCCCAGATATAACACTAAAATTGTCCAGATTTGATAACACTAAAACAACTGTCTCCAGATATAACACTATGCAGAGAAAGAAAGATAACAGAGATGTAGGCCTATAGTTAAGACGCGTTCGAGGAGACTGCAGTAACACAATGTCAGATAATTCTGACTCTCATCGCTCGCCAGTGTCTATTATCTACACCAACAGGTGTTTAGAGCGAGCCCCTCTTAACCCTTTATAGGGCAAAACTGCGGGACACTAAAATAAAAATTTTAATATAGAAAATCCATATCTTATGAGTCTTAATAACATGTTTTTTTTTTTAAATTCTTGTCAAATTTTTAGAATAGTCCTACGTGCATGCTAAGGGGTGGTATGTATATTGTAACGCGTAATAGTGTTTTACCCTTACAAATCTAATAATCGTACTTTCTAAATTGTATGTTATTTTTGACTCACTATTGGGATAGCCAATTTGTTACATCTAGACTCGAATCTATGGTTATTTATCTGAATTTGCGTCTTGTTTAACTCTGTTATTATTTGTATATATTTTTGTTAATATTAAATTAAGGATGAGTATCTGTTCAGGGGGATGTTTGTTGAGCGCCAATTTGCAATCATCGTTTGCAAATAAAATTTTATTGGCGAAGTATCAATAATAAATTTTTGTTCAAATTTATGTAAATAATATATGGTCTCTTTATTCTGTAATGAACTCTCTTTTATTCTTTTCTTTCAGCAATGGATATGATAACTTGTGCTCATCACCACATTTTTTAAAAGAAATCTGCTAAGATTTTCAATTGATGAGTGTTGCTAACTTAATCTAATTACTGAGGTCAACTTACAGTATCAGATATTTTGTTCAGAATATCATACCCTTTTTGTTTTCATGAAATAAGAAACAAATAAAACTTTTTCTGTGTTTTGTAAACTCAAATCCTTTATTTATTCTTTAATTTGTGCTAAATGTAAAACATAATTTTTAACAAAGTTTGGCCAGCTGTATTTTTATAAGCTCAGAGTGGCAGCAGTAACTCTTAGATCTCAGGCTTTTTTTAAACATTTTATAATTTGTTTTTAATAAATAAAATACAATTATAAGTTTTAGTAGGTCCTTTCGACTACGATATAACAACAGTATTGACAGGGAAAGTACCAAAATACATATGATGAGAAATAGTCACAATGTATCTTAAAAGGATTATATTAAGAGTGTAAAACAGTTCAGTGTATAGGTTAAGTTATAAAAATATTTTTTAGACTTAATTAGTTTTAAATTATGTTAGCACTATACATCAATGGTGGCTTATGCTTATGTCCATATTATTAATCATTATTGTTTCAGTGAAAGTTAATTATGGTTTTTATAAAAAAAAAGTATTCAAAGTTTTTTTAAACCTTTAGATCAGGTTTAACAGGGAATATTTCAGATTAATTTTAGATCAAAAAATACTTCTCTTCCTATGTCAATTGGTCCAATTTCTTCATAGATGTCCTGGTTTAATTTTGTAGAGTCTTGTAGCAATTCTTTCTTCTATTTTAATCTTGATATATATAATTATTCAATTGTTTATCTGGAGATGCACTAATATCACATATATTATAATTTATTTTTCACTATAAGTATTTAAATCAACCTTTTTTCATTCAGTTTTTTTAGAATCCCCCTATTTTTTTTTCTCAACATATTAGTTGCTAAGGCCTCTCTTAGATATCTCCTTGGTTTCCAAGGAACATTTTTATATCACCCTGGTGACATCATAAGAATAATATAAACAAACCTTTTACTATTTTATGTCATTTTCTTTTAAAAAGATATACGTTTTTTATATGAGCTCTCATCTTCTTTTTATTTGTTTCTTTGTTCTTCTGATAAAAAAACTGATCATTTTGACATCACTCTTGACTATTTTCTGATCTATATTTCCTGAGTTAATGCTTTACATTTTTTTTTTCATTATTTTTGTTCCAAACTTATTTATTATTTCTTTTGTACCTTTCACTTTCTTAAATTTATTTTATACATTTGGTAATCTTTTAACATAAACTGACATTGTTTCCTTATTATTTTAATAGAAATCTTATTCATATAATTTGACTGACTATGATTTTGGTACTTTCTTGTTAAGACTAACATTAGTGTTATTAACACTAGTATACATAATATTAATAAATGTGACAGAAACTGATTACTAATAACTATTAGTAATATTTTATAATTCCCCTTAACTGACTGTGTTTATAACTTTACAGTCTGCACACAAAAAACAAATTTCATAAGTAAGTTCTTACTTTAATTATAATAAACATAACATACAATAAACAATTAAAATTAAACATATTCAATTAAGTCTTTCTTAAAACATTATGTCTCCTGGTACTTTTTAATAATAGAATCATGGTATATTTATGTTACTAGGGCATGGAAAAAATGTCACGTAACAATATTTACCAGAGATCGTTTAGAGAACTTCAACATATACATTGGTCTTTGGCAAGAGTACTTATCATATAGGCTACTTTTTATACATAAAATATAGCCTAATAAAAATGAAAACAAAGTGGACATTTTCATAAATCTCAGTTAAATTTTATTGTCTAAAAGCATGTGTTTAACAAGTTTGAAGCCTAGATACTAGAGTTTTGTTTATGAATTGAGTACCAAGAGAAAAATAATAACTCTGGCAAAGTCAAGTACACAAAGGCAACATAACATTGTACAAAATACATAAAAACTTAACACTAAATACTGAACTTTACATTTTAGGTTTATGAAATGGTATAAATCATTCCACACACAGAGCCACAGTGCACAGAACGCACAATGTTTTTGAACGCTTTTGTTTCTTTGATGTGCTGCAGTAAGTAGGGCCTTTCTCTGGAAGGGGATTTCCAACAGTAGTAAGTCCCGTCCCTTCCTCTCTCAACCAGTGCCACTCTTCTGCAGTATGACCCAATCAGTTCCGTTGCCAGTACATTTCAGGTGGTGAGTGGCTTCGTATTTGGAGAATACTGTATCAGTGTTACTTTATACAATATGTAACTATTGACAATACAAGAGTCGATGCAATAATATAATATCTTAATCCATCATCTACGTGATTTCCAAGAAATGTTATGCGTGGAATGAAGTTGATCGAAAGGATCAACCCCACCTATGTAGGCATCACATAGGCCCTGAATATTTCACAGATTCAGGGCAAGAAATGACGTCTCTTTCTCCTTCTTAGTTCTCTTTACTTGTCGTTTGGCTTGTGGATTGTGTATTGTACTGATTACAGTGTTACACATTTCTTGCCTCTGTCTTTCTATATCGAAATTCCTACATCACCAGCTATTACTGCATCGCTTTCACCCATTTTTAAGCCAAGTTCTGCTACAATAGATAGATCCTATACTAATTCGATTTATCAGCGTCACGTTCTTAATATCAAAAGATAATATAGCCTACAGTTTCGAGCTGTTATAAGATAACCAAGGAAACATAACGAATGAAATGAAAGAAATAAGCAACGAAAGTGATTACCAAAAGAAAGTAAATTAATACCATAATAAACTCACACGAATACAAATGCTACAAAGAAAACTTTCTTTATAGACATAAATTTAGGAACTTAATAAAATCGTGAGGCTTTCTAATAACATGTTGCTTAACAGGTGTTTGTATGGAAAAATAAAGAAATGAAATACGAACCACGGAAATAAAATTAAGAAAATTTATAATAATACAAAATTAGATTTAAAAATGTAATTTACAGAAAAAACTAAATCTGAAAGCGAATAGTAAAATAGAAGGCCGATTGGACATATAAACATTACAGAAGAGAACGTGAAAAAGATTAACCGAGAGAGTAACGAAGGAAGAGATAGTGAAAAAGAGATCACAAACCAGACCGAGAAAATTGTGACAAAAAGAAATAAGATCAGCAGAAAGAAGAGGAGAGATGGTGGGAGGAGCTATGCAGGACAGGAAGAACTGAAGAGACGGCTCTGTAATCTATGTCCACGCCTTGGACAGGCGTAAGGATTAAGCATAAGTAGGTCTAAGTATATTAATAACGTTGTTGTTATTATTATTTTATTATAATACACTCTACAGTACTATATTGTAACAGGATGTGGCCTATGTACGTCTGTGTATAGGGCATAAGGAATTATTATTAATGTCTCAAACAAACGGGATGTTTACATCGCATCGACTATATAGTTCAGTTTGAAACATGCCCTACGTGTCTTTTCACCCTAGCATCATAACCTACCTAACGTATTATTATTATTTCCACCTTCGCCTTAACTTTCCTTGTAGTTGTTATTTTTTTTAATTCTCCATACGATTACAATCGAAGCAAACTTGGATTTGTTCATCTCTGACTGGAGATATTTTAATTCTTATTCTATCGAGAGAAGTACGTATATAAAACTTGATACTCTGCCGTCAGCATTTGTTACTGTATTATTTATTTTGTAAAAAAAAATCTTCTAAAACTTATCTTAAACCCAAATAACATGTTTTCACCGAAGTCTTAGTCTACTATACACTTGTAAACGATAATAATATTTACACTTAGCCTATAAATTGTGACACAAATTAAAAATTTAGATGAATTTTATAGGTCACAAAAATTTGTGTTTATTTTAAAGTCTGGATATTTTTATTCGCAATCAGTAAAAGTATTTAGAAGGTATTCTGAGTACTAATAATGAGTATCTGTATGTTTTACTGATCGGGTGAGAGTTTCACGAAAGTTAACAACTGCATATAAAGCGTATTACTCGTAAGTTAATACACCCTGTTACTCGCTTGTCAGCTACACAAGGTATCGTTTCCTCCGGTTTTATTATTTGTGATATAACACTAGTCCGAGGAATTATTATTGGTCGTTTATCAGCTGATGTTGTGTAATAGTTTGCCGGTAAACATAAGAGGTGATTCCGATGAGTGGAATTGCGAAGAGATTATTTAACGGATATAGATCTCCTTGGAGCTTGAACGAGTGAAAGTTTAACGTAAAATGTGGACATGACGAAATACGGATTAGGGTTAGCTCCGGACCAGAAACGAACTGCTGTGGACTGAAATACTTGTGTTTATAAAACGAACCACACGCATTTTGGCATGGAATATAAGATTATATTATTTTCTATCTGTTTTGGGGGTAAGAAGCTATAGATGATCAGAAAATGAGATAGTAGACAGAATTTAACAAGAACAAAGAGGGCGACGATGAAAAAGAACATTGAACCACGTTGTTTCTTTCAGTTTTTGTAAACAGTGACGCTCGTTTACACATATAAATAAAATGTAAAGAAAACTGACTAGAAACAATTAGGCTCAACAGAAAATTGTAATATCAAAGGCACCTGCTGAAGCATCACCTGCCCGTGTAAGCTAGAACAGTGCCGGGTGCACATGCAATCCAAGGGGAGGGAAAATACGTTAGTACGCATGCGTGCCATGACAACGAATGCTTAAACAATAATTTCGTTATATATGTACACACACACACACACACACACAGATGAGACAAAGAGAGCACTTCCTTCCGGCTGAAGACAACTGACTCCTGTGGTAGCAAAAACAAAAAGGTATTAAATGTAAGACGTTCACCCGATTGTAAAATACTGTACGTAAAGTCTGAAAACAAATTCTACGAATCGAACTTATCAAAAAACTGGTGACGGTTTGGCCACAATCTATAGAGTAGGCAGTAGGCAGGCGCAGGTAGGTATGATTCATGCGGCTGAGAACAAACACGCAAAGTGCAGCACTGACTCATAGTGCTTTTCCCATCACCTGTCCGCATCCCGCTCGGCCCGTTATAACAAATACTCAATGGTCAGTTTGTTGATGTCGCTTATCTGCTTTACAAGGTATTGTTTGTCTCCGGTTTAATTGTTTCTGAGACATGAATCATTCGTGATAGTAGTAACAATGTTTACTTACATAACTGTCCGTCATGAGGATGTAAATAAATGGCTATATTTGTTACGTTTGGTCACATTATATTTATGTATACGTTATGGTACTTTTATGTATGACTAAAGGTCTTTGTGAGACTCGTTTAATATGGTCGTAGAAGTTACAGTACTCAAAGGTAAGGTCAAGATAAATTTTCCCGTGATAACAGATAACGGACCAAGATAAATCGAATCGTGATAACGGCTGAGTAATAGAGAAACTCAGTTTACACGCCCTGTTCTAGATTTTCATTTAAAAACCTGTTAATCACTGTGCATCACTGTATTAATATTGTTACGAGAAAACTCCCACTACAACTGCAATCTGTAATGTGTGAGGGAACTGAATAAAGATATTGTCATTATCAAAATTTGTTAAAGCAAATTAGTGAAGAAAATACTAACTGTTCAATAAAATTTAAATTCTCAATCTTCTTCGGAGGCTTGTCTCCGATTTAAATTCTCAATCTTTCCATAGCAATTATGTCCGTAAATCATTTACCTTGTATTTTGTAGCACTTTTTACAGTGTTGCATTAGTAGGCCTACATAAAATGAGAAGAAAATAAGAAAAATTAGAAATTACAAGATTCGTTAAAGTGCTATTAATAGCATAAATTAATTTAACAATTTTACATATGTTTTATTGTCGTCCTTCTTCTACATATGAAATATTAACGCTGTGGGTTTATGAACTCTAAAACGTTCTTCATCATTTACGAAAGCTAAAATCTTCACATGCGACGTAACTCCAGATAGAAACTAAATTGCCGTAGCTATTTCATATATAATTGTCCTTGTAATAATTAGTTTATGCAATAGTAATATCATACTTTCTGCTATAAATTCAGACCTCATCATCTTATTGGTTAACATTCAATTATGATACAAGGAGATTTCGCATTGGTGGAACTGGCTTGTGAGTAGTGCGCATGTCCGCATCACAGCTGTGTACAAGAAGTTGCCTAGCAACATTTCAAGGGTATAAATGAACGCTTTCTTTCTGAACAATTTTTGAAGCTTTATGGTTTTTTACATTATTTTCGTTCATTCATAACCAAAACGGACACAGGATTCCGTTCGTTGTTATGCAGTAAAAGAAGCAGAAAATAGCAGAACTTGTTAAATCGCGTTATGCACTTCGTTGCTCAGTGTGCTCACTCTCCCGTCTACGCCAACTGTAGGCCTACTCAGTCGGATCCGGACGAAAGTTAGTAGTGATTAATCTAATTACCAAGTGGCAGATTGGTTTGTAATGATAAAGTTATTACTTCTGAACAACATAACTACAACAAGTTAGAAAGGCTAAAAATACAAAAATAGTTTTAATGCACATACGCCAATGTTGTTAACGCATGAGTTTCAGGTTTCAGTATGAGAAAGTCAATGAATTTAGGATTTTGAATCAACTGAAAGCTTTATCAGATATAGCAGATACTATTGAAACATGTAGGTCTAGTAGTTAGTCCAGCATTGCTTTAGGATCCACTGTAAATAGAAGCTGTAAGCTTTTAGCAATAGTAATATTAAGCTAAACAACTTATGTATAAAGGCAACGTTTTACTGAATTCGAGATAAAATATTCAGTTCATTCCTACAGTTTGGAATAGAGTCGCTTTTAACTCAGAACAGATTCTAATAAATAAACCCTTCGGAATAATGAAATTTCTATTTTAAAATTCAGGATAGTACGTTACCTGACAGACTACGGTTGACTTCACTGTGATTGAACATCTGAGTGTTGAAGATACACGTTTGAGATTTAGAAGCTTGACGTTGAGAGTATTATGTAACATGAGAGTATGTACCGTTAATATTGACGAACAAAACAACGAGAAAGTTATATGCGACCACGATGCTAAGTTGACGATTCCAGACAGGATACGAAGAAAGATAATAGGCATCCGAGTTGTAGTAGCCTACAAATATTAGTTCGACACGAAGTTATTCCTGGAGATTGAGACGAGGATTGAAGAGTACAGAACATATTGCATTTCACATGACCGCCAAGAAACCTCTTTCTGTTGTTTTCTTTGAAACAGTGGTAACAATTTCGCAGTAATCAAATCTAATATATTATAGTGTGTAATACAAAATATAATTTAATGACTATCTATAAACTTCGCAGTTCACTGCTGTGTATATTATAGTTTAGTTTAAAAGTATGATCCTTATCAGATAACGTTCACTAAACACTGATGTTGAAAGAGACAATCGCAGTCATGTAGCCATGTTCACAATAATCTGTTCGTCGTTATTCCTGTCAAACAATTCCACATAATACAATTGAAAATACTGAAAACATGGAAACAACGCAATTACTAATTACAGTAAAAATTTAAGAAAAGGACGTTAGCATGATTTGGAGTTTTACAAGTAACGTTGCGGCCACACGAGAAGTCGATATCCTTTTCCAAGGAAACAAAAATATATGAAACAGAGAAACTACAGCCCATCGCACCTAATCTGGTTTCTTTTTCTGAGAGTTAGTTGCGTGTTACTTTATCTGCTTGTCAATGAAGGTACTTAGTCGTGAATTTGATTCTGTAAGTCGTTTCGCTTACTTAGGCCTACATGTATTACGTGTATTTCGCTTGCACATTAGTATCTAATGTGACTGCCATTTACCTGATTCTATAACACTGGAGTCACAGATTAGTGTATTTGTATAGTGTAGGCCTACATTTGTTTGTACTGAGGGCAGCTACGTGTAACAAACGTTTATCAGTGATGGCTTACGAAATATCAATGTTAATGTTTAAAGATACTGACTGCAATATTTGGACATTTATTGGTTAGAGAACGTGGTTGGTGTTACTATACACAAAGACTAAACCCTTTAGTACACTTTTGTAAGGAGTTTTTGAAGACGCTAAGTAGCCTATATTAGGTCAGTGTGGTATTTATTAATGGCCATTTGCAGTACCTTGGTGAAAATACGTCATAAATATATAGCCTATGTATTTTTATTTATCTGTTAATTAATTATTATGACCAGCAATAATTTATCCGTGTGTATAAAGTGTCTTCCCAATATCCTCCAAGTTTTAGCGACCTCTCTGTTGATACTTGACCTTAAAACCAATGCGTAGTTGTTAAGCGTACCTATGTTGTTGCTCAGTTACATGACAAGCAGAGAAACTGTAAGACAAACTGGAAACGGGAGAGAGAGAGAGAGAGAGTGAGAGAGAGAGAGAGAGAGAGAGAGAGAGAGAGAGAGAGAGAGAGAGAGAGAGAGAGAGAGAGAGGATGATGAAGGGGGTGAGACGGAAAGGAAGAGTGACAACTCAAGCGTACAACACGCAAATGTAAAGGACAAAAAGATGGACGTTATATAAGATATGGTGTATTTTAATAAAGAATTACAGCAATAATTAATGTGGGATTCTGGGCAGGATGTGGAGCTAGCCCTAACAAACCAGTCTTCTTTACGCAACACTTGTTACAGTCGCCCGCCATCTTAACTTTGTGTTTACATTTACTTGCAATTTTTTCTTCTCGTCTCGTTTCTTAATGCAAAAATTAACTTTATGATTAATATGTCAAATATCTCTTAATTATCTCTAATAACGAAGAAACACATTGCTTAAAATATGTTATACATACATTTTCAGTAAAAATTATAATAACTGACTCGATTCAGCCACTATAGGATTTTTGTGTTTAATCTCAAAGACGCGATAAAACTCAAGTTTTTATTTATAGGATTGCGGTAATATCCTAAACAATCAGTTACTAAAAATACACAAAACTTTTTTCAGTCCATTAAGTACATAGAGATGCCAAAAAACCGTAATAGCAATAGCTACCAAACCGTTTTGACAGCTTACAGCTCAATAGATTGCAAAATGATGCGTGCGGGCGGACCTAATACTGATTAATCAACGAAACACAAGAAAAAATCTATTTCTAAACATGTTGCTGAGAAGGCTCTCGATTTGTCCATGACTTAAACTACTTTGCATTTGTCTTTAATAGTAATCACAAATTTTGTTTCACCAAACACTGCCTGCCCTTCTTGTGCAGCTGCAAAGACAAGTAGGACTAGTGCAGTTTGTCACAAGTAAGCGGTGTACCTCTCAGTACACGGGTTACAGTTAACGTAAGCATACGATCTAAAGTCTGAATAAAACACTTTTTCCAAGAATGAATGATACGGATCAATAAGAAAACAAACAAATATCATTTAAATACTAGCACTGTAGAAGAACTGAAAAATAATCGTACTTTTCAAACGAATCTGTATTCTGTGAAACCAGATAGGAGGAGAGAACGAGAGAAAGAGAATTAGAGAGACTGACGGAAGACAACGGATGAAATTGTTTACAATATCCTGAATTATGAAGAAATGGTACTGGTTTTCAATGTTCAGATATAAAGTATAATGAACAAAATTCAGTAGTAGTATGGCTTATATGGGAGAAGACGAATAGCCCTAACACTAAATACTGTATGAAGTTTTGCCAAGATTTAAAGTAACGTTTAATTTTTTCTGCTGAATAGTCAAGGGACTTTCGTCAGATGTGCACAAGCGTTTTGAGTTTTCTGTTTTAATAATCATTAATTCCAGAGTTGATGGAAACGTTTTGTTCCATCATTTGTATCCTTCAGATATCATAACATTTCTCCGGTTAACTGTTTTCCGTTTCTTCTTTGTTTTTATATTTGTTCATGTTTGCCCATTTGTTGAAAAAAAAGATGTCGTCTTCGTTAACAAGTGTCGTAACCAGCACAGCCGTTAAGTTTTCTTTATATATTTCTCGCGTATATTACTTTCACCTGCCTTTATCAATATAAAGCGTTTGTTTATCTTGTGCCACCTCAGTTTTCTTCTTCACTTCTCCTAAATCTGACATTTAAAACTCACTAGTAAATTGAATTCTGTCTGATAGTACAGCAACTATTCCATACATGCACGTTTTATTTATTAACAGTTAGGGTAATGTTTTAAAATGTTCCTCACAATTAACTTGCTTATTTCTTTATAATACCCATGGACACTGAAGAGCATTTAAAACGTACATTAATCATATTCGTATTAGTATTCACTTTACTTTTAACGTTTTTGATTTTCACTTTACGATTATCATTATATTAATAATTAATGAATTATTTTCTACATATTGAGAAGCACGGCAATTAAGAATATTCTCTAAGATATTCTGAATTTAAAATTTTCCGAGTAAAGAACAAGAATCATGACGAAGTGACATCATAACAATCGAACGTTGCCACTTGTAGCGCTCTCGACATGATGTTTAGGTATAGGCTACATGCTAATACAGTGTGTGTGTGTGTGTGTGTGTGTGTGTGTGTGTGTGTGTGTGTGTGTGAGAGAGAGAGAGAGAGAGAGAGAGAGAGAGAGAGAGAGAGAGAGAGAGAGAGAGAGAGAGAGAGAGAGAGAGAGAGAGAGAGAGAGAGCTGGTTTCATATGTAATTATTTGTCTTGACAGTTGATGTCTACTAACACCAGGGTTTTACAGACGCTATTTATTAGGCATTAGGCCTACTAACAAAAACTGCCAATATTGTCCAGAAGTTCACTTAAGCCTAACTGCCAAATAGGCTTATTCAAAAAAAGCTTAACGTATTGTATTCAGATGGACTCTTGTTATGAGTAATAGTTTAGAAATTACTGACATCTTATTACAAAAGACGTGTTCAGTACATGAATCAGTGTCAAATGGAGAACACATTACAGAGGAATTTCGACGTTCTCGTGTTACAGATACAGCTTTTGCGAGACCAGATTAAGCTTACACGTAACATGTCAACTTCGTATGGTATTTATAGAGACACGTATATCCGGTATTTAACGTGCAGAATACTGTAATTGGAGACGAATTTAACTACACTTAGTCCGTTTTCTTGTTGGTTATATTAATAGATTTCCTATATTAATATTACCGTTTATGCCTCAAAGCGTCGTTAGTTACGGCTTTCTCTTTGCAACAGAATACGCACAGCAGCTACAACAGATACGGTAGGATTTTGGCAGAAACAAATTTAAAGTTAAACTACTTTTAGACGAAACCATGCAAGTAAATGTAATCGTTACAAACTGCAGTGTATCTAGAGCGCGCGCGCACTCACACGCACAACACGTACGTAATGCTATTGCTCAACGCAACAGAAAGATGACAGTAATCGTATTTTAGTGATGTATAAAAATGCACACTGTAGTAATAAGAATCAACATTAATTTTCTGGACAGTTCATTGACCTCGAAAAGTGCATAATTGCACAAATATTGCTATAAGCTATTGTGCTCTCTCATTCTCTCTCTTTCTGATGTGTGTGTGTGTGTGTGTGTGTGTGTGTGTGTGTGTGTGTGTGTGTGTGTGTGTGTGTGTGTGTGTGTGTGTGTGTGTGTGTGTGTGTGTGTGTGTGTGTGTGTGTGTGTGTGTGTGTGTGTGTGTGTGTGTGTGTGTGTGTGTGTGTGTGTGTGTGTGTGTTGTGAGTTCATTCTCTATGTGATTTCATCATATTTGTGATGGTACCGTGTAAAATTTCATCAAGTCAAACAATATGTAAATTTAACATCATTTTAACTGGAATCCGCTGACGACGCGTTCACCCTATTTCTGAGAGGTCCATGTACTCTTCGTTGCTACGTAGGCCTACTCAATACTGTTATAATTATGTGATGTAACGAGCTGCGCTCCTAACTGTAATGCCCTGTTTATTATTAATTTGGAATTAATATGTCATTATTAATCTCATTCTATGAATTAATATGTCAGGCATGTTTACTTTAAAAATAAAAATATTTTTTTCAAGATTTCAACATGCTTTTGTAAGGGATTTAGATTACTTGCGTAAAGAAAGAATGGAAAAAATATTTGAACACTGTCTGTGTGTACTCGCGCTCATATATTCAATGACGTTTTTGGATATAGGCCTATAGAATATCCAATCCGCTCAAACTGACGTTCAGATGTTCAAAGTAGCTAAGGTTTCGAAATGGTTCTATCGGTAACTTAGAAGGTAATTATTAAAATACGTAAAAGTATAAACTAATAATGCCAGAACGTACGCGAACAAACTATATGTTTTCTTGATTGATACTTTCTATTATGCATTTCGTAACATAATCATACGGAAGGCCTATCTTATAAAATACATATTTCTAAATATGATACAGTAAAAATATTTATATTTTATAAAGTATTTAAGTATTTACATTACAGTCTCATATTTACAGTAAAAATATAAGCGTAGCCTACTCTTACAGACGGAGTGTAAACAGACCTTATATTGAATGCGCCGTTAGTAGACGCTACAAGGTATAAAGTATAAAATATTTTGACATTAACACGAGAATTATATAAAGCATGAGTCAACAGCTGTCATTAACACGTCTTCATCTCCTAACTCACTTTCGGTTACTCTCGTGTTCTCGGTTTACCAATTGTCGCTACTGTCGCATATAGATAGCGGCCTTCTTGGGCGGTTGCCATTCTAGCATAGGCATACATTCGTCCCATTGAAGGCGCTGATGACATAGCACATGCTCTAATGTGTACCCAAATTGTTACATTCCGTATTCTTTCTGTTTCTGCAAGCCGGAAGATTTTCTCATGTAGCTCACTTCTATTATTCAATTTTCTCGTTATTCCACACTTTGACCCCACACAATATTATACTGACATGTTTGAAAGGAAAACTCTGAAAAGAATAATCTGTCCAATCAAGAAAGGAAATGGAAGGTGGCGTCTGAGAAATAGCCAAGAATATATGGGAATATAAGAGACTTATATTATCCGCATACGTAGAAGTACACAGAATGGTCATGTACGGTGTTCTGGTCGAAGCCGCATGCAAATAAAGTTTTTCACGGGCACTGTCTGACAAGAGAAGGAAAAGTTGCCCTGATAGAGGGATGCCGCTTAGGAAGACTGGGCATCCAGTTTGTTGAAGACAGAGTCTAGTGAGCTCAGATGCTTGTGTACAGGCAAAGTGCCATCTGGAACTGTAGTATCAAAGAAGGAGAAGAGTAATAGTTTACTAATTTTTGTACAGGACTGTGATAGGCTTATATTCTTTTTCTGCAATAGTCATACTTTTTATTTAATAATACACACAAGACTCAATGAGAAAGGGTCATAAACGGAAAACGAGTTTTGATCAAAATGGGATCGGATATAAGGTAAGTAGGCCTAGGGCTATTGTAGGGATATTTCAGCTTCAATTTCCATACCTGAACGATTCATACACGCTTGCAGAGAAGTGACGATAACTCATTTTCTTCTTCTAGTCGTTTGTTCTTCTAGTAATATTATTTCCCATTTTTGTTTCATCTTGGTATATCTGTAATTTTTCCTACGACGTTTGTTTATTAATTTTTTCTACAGTGGTAGATGGATATGGCTAGCGTTTTCTCCGTCGCATTAACATCATATTTCTAAAACTATAAATGTCAAATCTAGTACGTTCAAGCCAGCCCTGTTAGACATACGACACTATTACCGCAGGTATCTGAGTACTGCACATGAATGAAAATATAAATACACATATTCTCTTTGAAATTAATACCATACAAAAGTTTCAACACGTTTGATTCCTTACGTCGATACCTACTCAGCACGCATGTCTAACAAACTGATAGTCAAGCGAGTTGCTCGAAGCTGCGGAAATCCGCTTTCCCCAAGATCTAACATGTATTTCTACCATATAAACGTAAACATTTGTAGGCCTATTCGTTGAATTATAATTACGTTTATACTGTCAGTCTTACGTCTGTTAGATAGTAACATGTTACATGTCCCTGGAAACCCGACCAGAAAAAATATTACCCCTTTAGTAACTAAAAAAAGGTGTAGGCACTGAATGTCTGAGCATTCAAAACGGACCGCCTAATTTGTAGCTTTATGTTTACGCCCTGGCCCTATTTTTGCATATTATTGCAATCTTTGGCATAACATTTTAATCGCGCGTACACGCGTACGCGCGCGCTAGTACTATTTTTATTAAGAATTATTGATTTTGATAAACTTGAGTACCATGAGCTTTTCCGTAAACATAGTTTCTACACGGATATTACATAATTTTCTATCGAGATTAAAACAGTATCTAAGACTTGACTCGCAGTCATAAAGTAGGTCTATCTCACGGATATGAAATTATATTTTTGTTTATAATCTGCTTTACTGTTTTACTAATTTATTGTGTTTAAAAGTAAATATTGCACTAATGTTTTCCAAACTTTCTGTCTGTTTAGTGTGTAGCCCAGAGCAAAGTGTCGGTTCACGTGAAAAGTAGACCTATGTCTCATCTTTCACAGACAAACGTGTAGATCATGTCACGGACACACCTGTTGAGCACGTGACAGATACAGCATCCTAATCTCTGAAGTGCTTCCGGTTAAAGAAACAATGACTACGTTACGATAATTGTGAAATATTGTATTGGTGTAGGTTATTCAGCGACAGACTGACTTGTCTCTGCGCGTTCTTGCCTGTCGCTTGTAACACCACGACTACTGTACTGTATAATGTTCAACCAAACTAGGCCTACAAGTAGTCGTTACAACAATAATTCCATCACTCTTATGTAACCGCAAAAAATAAGCGAAATCCATTTTCACAAATCTGTACACTAATATCTTTGTAATAAGTCACATTTAGCATAAACTCTAGTTACACAAGTCTTACAAGTTCTAAAATATGTCACAATTATGTACTGTAATAAGCACACCTGAGTATAATATTAAAATAAGTTAGGTATAAAAACTTATTGTGCAGGGTGTAGTTACCTGAAGACAGATGTTACGGCTAACTGGCTTCCTTCCTGTATACCCCTCCCCAACTGATACCGCTCACACCCTATCAAAGATGAGATACAAGGACAATAGGGAAGAATGTAGTTTTGCTTTTCCTACTATTAAAGGGTTCGATGTACCCAAGTCTGCTTCTGTTTTGTTGATCACCCAGGTAAGGATCTTTGAGATCTTAATAATAGACTACTGAGAGCTTTAATTAAAAAACAGTATTAATTATAGGCCTAATCAGTTATAAACTGTCTCGATTATAAAACAAAACCTAACGTGACTTGTCACTGGATAGATCTGCAGCATTTGGTCATGTGTACCTTTGTATTAATCTCTCTCTCTCTCTCTCTCTCTCTCTCTCTCTCTCTCTCTCTCTCTCTCTCTCTCTCTCTCTCAGGTGTCCTTTCTTTATATTTCTCTGACATCGCACTGAGCATACGCTTTTTTCATTTTTACCAGTTAATTTTTCATTGACAACCTAAGCCAATCCCCTTGATTGAAAAGAAAAAAAAAGAAAAATACATGTTCCAAGAGATGTTGACGAAATGAAGAAAGACGTGTAGGCATATTGTGTTACATTAAATACTGTGTTGTATTGAACGTGCTATTTGACAGTTTAACTATGTCACCAAGTGGGCCTAGAATTGACCGATAAATTGAAGACGTAGGCTAGATACCGTAAATATGTGAAACTCAGCATCAAGATTTGTTCACATTTACGGTAAACCCTGTTAATTACTTATTCAGAATCATTTCCTGAGTAAATTTTCGTAAACTGGTTTACTTAGTGATGCAGCCTGAAAGAAAGCATAAGAGAACTTTGTTTAAGGTTTTCACATTTACAGAACATCCTGCACTACTGTTAAATTCATACCAACCTTAAGGATACGTGCAAAAATTATTTATTGTCCGAGGTGTACAGAACGTAAAAGTCTTCAAAGGGGTAGACTATTTGCTAATCAATCCGTATCTTATTGGGAACCAATCAGTTTATATGTTCTAAGTTATTAAATTGCTTAAAATTTATTGTTTATTAAAACCTAATTTGATGACAATCTATTTAACAAACAATACCACTTTAGGCAATCAAATGGGTCTCAAATTAGGCCCCACATATTAAGTTCTAGTTGCTTTTCAACATATCTGTAAATCAGTATTCAAGATAATCATATCATCTTTCAAAAAAATAAAACCAACAGGAATACTGGTGGTTGTTGTTAGATATAAATTTTTATTTCAGCTTCGGCCTGGGTCATGGCTAAGTCCCACTTTCTGTAGCTGCTACGTGATCGGACAGTCCAATCGTAGCCTCATTGTCTCTTCACGGGCTTTGCTTTCCTTAATTATTTTGTAACAATACACTATCAGTCAGATACGTCGTAGACTAATACAGACTAATTTCAAGTAGGCTTGTATCTAACGCTGTCACTGGAATAGATCGCGCAGCTGGATACACGAGACGCGAGCATACCGACATTTCAGCTCAGGCCTACTTGAGACATTTATTTATAATTATTTATGCTTTCATTTATCCCAAAGGCATTTATGACCACTGTATAATCATGCTCAATTTATGCAGAACTAAATATGAAATACCAATATGTTCACTCAGTATTCTCAACTGTAACCTCAGCAGTTTAACGCTGAAAATAAGTCAGTAAATTAGATTACTTACAGACGTTTATTCTAAATTCGAATTCAATTTTTCTTTGCCGTTACAAAACACAGGTAACAACATACAAACAAATAGAATTATATGTTAACTGAATAAAGTACTCTAACCACATAAAATATGGATTGTTTGAACACTAATGTACGCCTAATATTTCAGTTTGCGTATTATAGGTGTCATTTCAAAGCAGTTTAAACTGAGGTAAGTATAAAGTAAACATGTATTTATTTTAACGTTTCATTTATCTTAAAGCCATTTACTACTACTGTGTAATGATACTGAATTTATGCAAAACTAAATATGAAATACCAATTTCAAATCAGTTTGTAATAAAAGTTGTTTGCTTTCAATTCAAAAAATAAAAAGATACACTTATGGTGGACCTACAAATAAAAGCTAAACAAATTCGGTTTATTAAAAAAACAAAAAACACCACAGATTTTGGAATAGTGCAAGAGCGTAATTAATTATACGTAGTGTGTATGATAAGTACGTTGTACCGACGTAGAGGTAGCTGCTCTGACGTGCTTTGGGATCTAATTGATTCAAATCGCTGTGTAAACAAAACAGAGTGCCATGTCACTTGACTGCCAAATACCTAACTATAGTCATAGTTTAACATCTCTCTGGAGCAAATTCAATTAACGTTTCCTTACGTGTGTGAGGATTTAGCGCTTACCACACATTGGGCTTGTGCTTTCTCTGTTTACATAATGTAGCGTATACTGGACACTGGACACCCCCGTGTCGCTCGTTACATACGGGTTTCAATAGGTGTAATTACACGCTACCTTATGCTAAGGCTAGACCCTAACCTGGACATAAATCTAATGCAGCCACAATAGCAGTCGGCTTATGTTCACTGACCAAAACACAAATGGACGCACGTCTATTGTTATACACGTATAGCTAGTTTGACCCCGGAAGTTCAAAAAGGGCAGGGGATCAAGTTTAAAACATACATTGAAAAGATCCCCTTCCGAAACAAGTGGGGCTACCGGACTTACGAAGATAAACACGAATGCCTTAGCCGTTACCCTTTGTTGTCAAGTATGCCTGTGTCATACGTTTGACTTCGTTCTTATTATATATTTATTATTTAAATACATATAACTTACCTACACGTATAATCTTTACATAATTTTCAAATATAACTTAAGTCAAGAAGTAGGCCTAAATAATTTAAATATTACTTAATGTCCAAACTAGCGTGCCTGGAAAAGACAGGCTAGGGTTATATTTGACTCAACTATTTTCACACTCGGTGACAATAACCTGCATAACTCAATACGATTACGCATGGGTTATTAACTGAATTGGTTACACGCGTGCAGTTTACAACACGTCTCCCATCACACACCAATAACTGCTATCGTGCGGATAATATTTTTGTCGTTTTTAAACAACTCTTTGTTCTTCTAGAACCTCCTCTGTACAGATCAGCTACAGGACTCCTCTATGTTATTCGTAGAGCATTTACGCATTTAACTACATTGTTTTTGGACAACTTGCTTTATTATTATCAATCGTTACATTCTTTATTTATTCGTGGCTGAACAATTCGCGAATGTTCTGATTTCTACAAGATTAACACAGTAGAACTCTATAAATCGAACTCAGGGGAAATGGGAAAGATTCGAGTTATTGAATATTCCGAGATACCGAGGTTCCAGTTATCAAGAGTAGCGTTACTAAAATTCGTGTTATAGGCCTAGAGTTTCGCGTATAGCGGAATGTATAGGTCTACTGTATAATGTTCCCGGCAATTGTCACTCAACTAGTTTGACGTCAAGCAAATAACTGCTTTCTTCTAAATATGGAACCAAACAACATGTGCTCTTGATGGTAAATACAATCCTGTAACATAAAATGGAATTTTATGAATATATGTATTTTACTTTCACAATTTGTTATAATGAATATAAGTACGTACATTATCCACTGGAAAGATGCGAAATATAATAAAAATACAGTATGATGTTATAAAAACAGAAGTTTACAATAAAAAGAAAAGTTATAGTTGGAACTAATTTTAAAAAAAACATAGGCTAATTGTTTCAAATTTACATTTAAAAAAATGTATGATTTGTTTACTAAAAATCATTTAAAACCAAAAAATGTAAAAAATTATAAGGTATTGTAATTCTTACTTATTTATTCTAACTGCTATTGTTTATTCCATCGACAAATATGTAATGACAAGAGAGGTGGTGGGGGGGTTTCATGTTTCAACAGGAAAGAAGTTATCTTTTCTACTATAGAAACACACTTACTTCGACAGGCTGACGAGGCTACAAGTCCAGTTATAAAGGCTTTTTAATAGAATTTCGAGTTGTAGAACTCCGCATATACATTACTTCCCGAGTGATCAAGGTTTGTGTTGAGACATATTCGAGGTAGAAAAATAAAATAACATGGAGATGTATAGGAAAAATGAAAACAATTCGAGACACTACACAGGGCCTACCCAAAGCTTAAGTATTTTTAGTTAAGCTTAAAGTATGTACTATTTGTTAAAATGCGTATTACAAATTTTTTATAGTTAATTAGTATAGTTATTCCTAGTGCTATTTACTGTGAAGGCCTTCGAATCAATCTTTTTATGTTTAATTACTACTGTTATTCTTAAGACGGCCTCCTTCCCTTGTAGAACCAACAATGCCTCTACACGTATGAACGTGTTGTAAGCCTGGAGAACGATTATAACAAATCTGCTGAGAAAACAATATCATCGTTTCTTACTATTAGTAACAAATCTGAGCGATAAGTGGACGATATAGTCCCCGCGGACCCGATCTCAGACACAGTCTTTCAAAAGTTTTAATAATACAAACGTTACATAAAGATATGCTATATGACAGTTGTAAGGAAGCATATTACTTTTTCTATAAACGATAAGATTTGTTTTCTAACCAAAATCAGTTCATCGAATAAATTTACTTTTGTTGTGAAATGAATAACGCGCGGCATCGAAGTGAACGTCCGTTTGTTGGCACAGAATGCGAAGTCAGTGTCCTTACTCTTGTTTTATTATGCACAGCGAAGCATCATCCAAAGACATCTTTGCAGCATTAGAAACCGCTATTGCAGGATAGTCGGTGACCGGGTGTTTGACATTCACACAACGTCCATCTTATTTAAAGCTGAAGACGGAAACAGCAACTGTATTAGACGTTGCGATTCAATCGTGATGTTTTAAGTTTAAAGTAAATTGAAATTGATGTTAAAGATCAACGGACCGCGTATTCTACGTACTAATACTTACAGAATCCCCATTTATTTGTAAAACGTACATACAAGAAAAATAAAATCTGGATACAGTCACATAGAATAACTGTTTAAGCATGTTAGGTTAATATGTGTAGCTATTTTAGTCAAATACGTATGCCTAATCGATCCTAAGATAATGAAGTAATTACCGATACAGTATTTCGGCTAATAGAACATGGGTAACCAAGTAAGTGTTGGACAGCCTTTGGCGAATAGTGGGAGTCAGTACGATACGAATTCATATACAGTTCCAAACTTAATAAATGTATAGCACAAAATTCTTTTCACTATTACCATTAGTCAACGTCTTCTTTCAACTAATTAACCCAGGCATTCTCAAAGCGACATTCACAGCTGTATACTAATAGTTCAACAAAAAATTATGTTATTAAAACTTGTAAATATTAAAAATTTGTTCAATGCACGGTTTCATTCATTTAAATTTAAATGTTTCACGTTTGCCTAACGATATCTTAATTGACGTACAGTTCATGTTTTATTTACTTTATAACAAATACTTTGCTCATAATATTACAGTTCAGTAAATTCAATGATTAGTAGCCTATAACGACTATAGTCGGTGTCAAGTGAGAACAGTGCCAACATGATAGCGTGTTACTATAAACAGTATGTAAACAGTGTATGTAGCGTGTGTATATTCTAGTAAACAGTGACTGTGACCAATAGAAATTGCAAGTAGGCCTATTTTGACAGCGACAGTTCAGTTTGTTATTACGAAGTACGGCTTAGACTATACAAACATTGGGGTCCCTTACGCGACGCGACAGTTGTCTTTTGTTTCGCCAGTTTTTGCGGCCTGTTAACGGTCCACGGACCTCATTCATATGTGCCGAGCTTCACTTCACACCGCGTTTGCATTCAATCATACTAGTAACGTCGTTTTTGTAAATGATATTTTACATCAGATTAAATTCGCTAATGTATAATAAATTACAAATACTTATGTAAAAAGTAAAGTACAACACCATTCAAACATAAGAAAGTAGCTTTACTCTCGTAATATGTGCGGTCACCTGAACCACAATGTTATCATCATTTAGACAAACAATGACTCCACAGTGACTCCAATTCAGTACTACACTCATTACTGCAGTTAATGAATAGCCTACAGCAATATAGTGAATAGTCTCCACTTTAAGCTACAGAATAGGCTTACAGGTTAAGCTAGGAAAAATAATTAAAACAGAGAGCTGAGCTCACGTTAAGATAGTTAAAATAAGTTAATGTAATTAATATCCGTTAGCTTAATAAATACACATTAGTACAGAGTTTACACACGTTAACGTACTGGTTACACGTTCAAGAAGAGAGTACACTTTAAGGTACTGAGTACACGTTACGGTTGGGAATAAACGTTAACGTAGTAAACATACGTTAAAGTAGGTGGTAGGTAGTAGCCTACATTTCACTAAATATACATTAAGGTAGGTAGTTCACTTAACTGAATATGTAGCCTACACGTTAAAGGCGAGAATACACATTAAGGGAGAGAACACACGTTAAGGTACGTAACCCACTTAACTGAATACACGTTACGGGGGAGAATACACGTTGCGACAGAGAATACACGTTAAGGGAGATAGTACACGTTAAGGTATGTAATACACTTAACTGAATAGGCTACACGTTAAAGGAGCGGATACACATTAAGGGAGAGAATACACTTTACGGGAGAGGATACGCGTTAAGGGAGAGAATACACGTTACGGGAGAGGATACACGTTAAGTGAGAGAGTACATGTCAAGGTAGGTGGTAGGCAGTGAGCTGAATACAACTGAGTGCACGTTAAGGGAGAGAATACACGTTAAGATAGGTAGTACCTTACCAACTGAATACACGTTGAAGGAGAGAATACATGTTACGGGAGAGGATGCATGTTAATTGAGACAATATACGTTAAGTGGAAGAATACACTTTACGGGAGAGGATACACGTTAATCGAGAGAATACACGTTAAGGTATGTGGTAGGTAGTACGGGAGAGGATACACGTTAATTGAGAGAATACACGTTAAGGTAGGTGGTAGGTAGTACATTTAACTGAAGACAACTGAGTACACGTTAAGGGAGAG
The DNA here is from genome assembly GCA_034769895.1 of Magicicada septendecula. Taxonomy (NCBI): domain Eukaryota; kingdom Metazoa; phylum Arthropoda; class Insecta; order Hemiptera; family Cicadidae; genus Magicicada; species Magicicada septendecula. Next base: position 776,198,904 of record CM068367.1, read on the forward strand.
AACACCCGTTAAAGTACGTAATACACTTAACTGAATACACGTTAAAGGAGAGAATACACATTAAGCGAGAGACCACACGTTAAGGTACGTAATGCTCTTAACTGAATACACGTTACGGGAGAGGATACTCCGTTAAGGGAGAGAATACACGTTACGGGTGAGAATACACTTTACGGGAGAGGATACACGTTAATTGAGAGAGTAAACGTTAAGGTACGGAATACAAGTTACGGGGAGAATATACGTTAACGGAGAGAGTACACGTTAAGTTTGTGAACAAACGTTAAGGTAAGTGGTACACTTAACTGAATACACGTTAAACTACGGAAGTTAAAGGAAAGACTACAGTTACGGCAGTGCAGTTTAAAGTACTGAATAGACGTTAAGGGGGTGGGAATACACGTTAAGGGAGAGAATAGCCCTACACGTTTTACACTTTAAGTTTGAGAGTACACGCTAAAACAGTGAAGAGAGCAGCGTTAAAACAATGTCAGTTAAGGTAGGGAGTACAGTACTGATTAAATTTTCATAGGTGTCTTATTTAAAATTAAAAAACTATAATAAATATAAATATAATAAAATAAGAGAATATAATACTAAATATACAACAATACAGATTTAACATATTAACTCTTCAACACATTAAAGTATTTGAAAAAGTTTTAAGATAATTTTAAAAATAGCATTAATTTTAAAGTTAAGATAAATAAAACAATAGAATCATGCCGATTTTTATGTTTGAAATAATTAAGTATCTCATAAATAAGAATGTAACTTGAACTTGAATGTTAGCTAACTTCCGAAGAAAATTCTGAAAGTAGGCCTGCGGATTTCATCTACCTCAAAACAGCAAAGAAGTGAAGAAAGACTAAAGAAATGTTTTGTACAGAATAAGCAACATATAAACTACTTTTTTTTAAATTAAACTTGAGACCTATTAGGATAGCGACAGTGTTTATTACCCTAGTTGTACACATTGGACGTTATCAGTACGTTCCTGGGCATAACGCTGCTACCGTGCTGAATACAGAGCCCCCCCCCCACTCGATGGTGAAACACAAAAACTATTAACCAAATTTCAGTGTTTCGAAATCTGATAACTGATAGTAACAGTATTCTGCAGTCAGTGGGCAACCCCTGGACATTTTCCCTTCTATTAGAATATTTGAAAATCAGTATTAACAGACATTTTATATAGCCCCTACATATAAAATAGGCCTATATCGTTCACTAAAATTGAATAAATTATTGCGACTGTACAACAATTTACTAATTTATGGGATGCGTTATGACTGTGTTAGTACATGTTCATCCTATATTTTCAACAGCGAAGACGAATGTAGTTCATCAAGTAATCAAAAGTAACACTTAAAATTAAACGGTTTAGAACCCGGATAATAATACATAGTGATATAACACTTTGTTCAATACGATAGTAACAGTAGCAGAGTAACGTAAAGGCTAGTGGTTCTCGCACGAAAGGTTTTAGAAAGGCGTGTTTTCCTTTTTAACAAACAAGAAGATATCAGAACTGTGTGCGAAAAAAATAAATGTGGCACACCTATAATTATGTTTTCTCCAATGTTGTTATAAGTTATGTTACTTTGGCAGTATCATGTGATGGTGCGGAGCAAAATAGTAGAGTAGGACAGAGGTATAATAGAGTAGGCCTACGTTCGTTTTGTTAATTAGTACATATAAAAGTAAATTTTAGATGTTTTCACAATAAGTGAAACTTCATAAAAGTAGTTATGCCGTTATTAAACTTCAAAATTGTGGCCTCCTCTTATCTGGGCCCCCTTAACACCGCAGCCCCCGCATTTCAACCCGTTATTTATACCACCAAGTACAACATAATTTAGGTATTTACAAAATCAGTATATTAAACTTAAAAAAAATTAAACAAGTAGCAAGAATAAACAGTTTCAATTCGAGTAAAACGGTTTTGTAAGGAAACTGTCAGGAAGGATTGATTGTAAATGAGCCTCTGTGTGTATCAGTCGTCGAGACTCATTCAATAAATACGTAAAGGGCAATCCTTCCGTTAGCAATTTACAATAACTGAGAGCGTTGTACAACCTTGCTGCGATGCGTTACTTAAGATTTGTTCCACCACAAAGTTATCCGGCCGCAGTGACGATTCAGTCGAGTTCTGCAACCGCTTGTTGTACGGCGTCGGTCTCAAGAATTATTAAATTTTATCAATTAATAAACTTTAACTAAGTGTTTGTTTAGCGGCGAAAATCAATAGGCCTAGATATTGGCGAACAGTAAGATACGTAAATGTACGCGTGCGCGCGTGTGAATAACATCAAGAGAGGTGTGTTTGTTGTGTAACAGATAATGTGAGAGATGACGGGACACGTACACAAATAGATTTGTAAAGACAGATTGAGAATACAGTAAAATAGACACACATTTTATCCTATATGTACTTTGTTTACACAAAAAACGCGCGCGCGCGCGCACACACACGCGCACGCAATCTCTCTTGTTTTGTCCCCAACGTTTTATATATTTACTCTCTTTTAACAACAGCTCCATATCCACTAACCCTTTTTGTTTGCTTGATGCGGGTTTTAGTATTAACACCTGTTTTCTTTTCTGCACGTGTCCACGAAAGAAGTAGAAAATACTACTGTCGGATAGAGCATCTAGAAAACATAAAACGGAGAGAGAGGGTGTGAAGCAGAGTGACAGAAAGATTGCACGGAGGTGTGGTCTTATCTGTAGATGTGATAAGCGAACAGATGCTATGGAACATTAACAATTTACGTAACGTTTATCGTTATTGGGATTTCCCAATAATATAATAACTTATACGGGATCCTGTCTCGCTCTCTACACGTCACGCGTCTCTGTTTGAACTTCGCGGAGTTGTATGTGTGCAAAAAGAGTGTTTTCTTTAATCATAATATCGTTCAATTATTTTTTCAATAAAAAAAAAATTATTAAAATATATCCACCGCCATTAATGTGTATAGCGTGGGTTGTGGCGAATGAGAACGTTTTGACAAGCCACCCCAATTGGTGACCGACTTGGCTATTGTTGGTCACAAAGCAACACCCCTTGTTTGACAGCACCAACACAAACAACATTAGCATTCTGACTTAAGTTGTTATATCTTCAACATAGTGGTGTTCTCCATGAACATTATAGGCTTACACTATTTTTTTCTTGTTAACAGAAGTAGGCCTAGTTTTTAAAAGCAGAAAATATTACCGTATGTTCGTGCCATTAAGCTCGCAAAAAATAAGCTTTATTGTTTAATTTTTCATCCAACTGTTCCCCGTAAAGTTTGCGCTCTGTCATTTTATGAACATCTGGTTTTACTGTACCGCGCTACTTATTCAAGACAATCTTATAGAAAACTTATTAAGTCGTTTACCGGGGCAAAAACCGCTGTTACTTCTTAAGTTAACATGGACAGGTAGAGATTACGCGCACAAGCATTCCAGGCTTCGCCAACCACACGATGCGTGTACGTACAAAAGGTACCGTAAGTGTAAAGCCAATCAACCGCACGCCATCGCAAGCGCGCCCTCGCACCACGTACGCGCACGCATTCAGCATACGAATGTGTACAAAAGTAATAACAGATGCGTTGCCTATTTATTAATTTGTACTAGAGTTGTCTGTGTCGAGACTGATAACCCTTTATCTTCCATTACCTGAATCAAGAAATGAATTAATTTAATAATGTTATCTGTACATAAAATGTTATCATCGCCTGAGAAATGTACCCGTCTCAATCCAACTTCTACTCTATTACCGAATCTGGTAAACATACGACATAGCACATCCCTACATTTACCTTAGATAGGGCTACTGTAAACGAGATAAACTGGTTTCTGTTGTATGAATTAAATAAAATTTTATGACATTAACTGGTCTCGTATTAAAACATAACAATTTTCACTGATTCTAGCATAAATATAGGCTCACTAGATTTTCAGTAACTCCCTAGTGATGCTCAATTCCAATTTATCTGAATTTATACAAAACGTTTGTCGTTCCAAAGACACCACGAAACCAATCGATCATTGTTATTCGATGTGATAATCGCAGTGAAGATCTTCAAGCCCGAGTGTAAAACTTAAAACTATTACTCTACTTATAATATTAGCTACTTTTGTGTCCTTCATAGGTGTTTGAAAATACACTGTTGTGTCATGTGTTGACTAAATCAGTTAATAAGAAAATCGTCAAATAAGTGTCCGTACTAAAAGATAAATTTTTTAGTATAGTAGAATCGTTTAAGACTTTAAATATAATGTTACACTATGTAAATATTAGCCTAATGCTAAAGCCTGGAACACTGCTAACAATAATAATTACATAGGCCTACAGACCTAGGCGTATAAGTATTGTATGCGGTTCTTACAACTGTACAAACTAACAATAAATACCGTAATTTTATCTTATACACAAAAATTCATCACATTTACTTTTGAACATAGTTACCTCCTATCCAGTTAAACACACTAATGCCAACACTTAACTCTGATTCAATTTTATAATTATATTAATTCCGAAAAAGATTACAGAAAATAGAAATACTTTGTCAAGTGTAGAATTGTGTATACCATATTTCTATAATTTTATTTTAGTTCAGAATGTAGTAAAATAGAAAATGTTAAATATATTTTTGCTTGTCACTACAATAAAATAATCAGTAAATTGATTTATTAGTACGAAACGTTTATTATACTTAACTAAAGTATGTTAGTTTGACAACTATTGGCATTACATTGGCAACAAGTGAATAAACATTAATAGCTTAGATTTTACATAGCCTAGTAATTAAGAAAAACAATCTAGTACTTACCGCACAAAATGGTAATGACGAATCACAAAATATTTACAATGTTAATAAATAGTAAATGTCAATTCGACAAATACCAGTCACAATATAATATGAATATCACAAATCACTTACTGTCTTCAAGCGTTTAAAGAACTTAAAATTATTTGAAGTTTTATATTGGTCCACTGATTAAAAGTGCTTTGATAATGAGATGAGATCTTCACGAGACAGATGAAAACTTCCTTCAGTAACGGTCTGAAAGCAACTAAACATCATAGCGCATACTCGACTCGGACGCATAGAGGAATAGAGAGAAAAGACGCGCAGACGCTGTGTATTGAAAAGAGAAAGATCAAGGGAGACAGGTAAGAAGATCTAGCCAATAGGAACACAAGAGAACAGTGGGGGAGGGGATGCCAGACCGTGAAAGACAGAGACAGATACACACTCGTTGTCTGTGAGCGAGTGAGACAGACACAGTGTAAGCAGTGTGAGATCATTTTGGGTTTGCACAACTCATCATGCTTTTCTCAGCTTTTGTAATAAAAGTTGAAAAATGGACTTGACGATATACATTATACACAACAATGCGAATCGATTGAACTACAGCGGTTTGGCTTTACAACGATTGATAAAACTGTTTCTTTCATTTATCTGTGTATTTAATAATAAATGAAATCAACGTTTGAAATAGAAACAACTTATCGTATGAAGTTGACTTAACATTTTTATAATTACAAATAACGTATTATTCGATCATACTCTTTGTTACTTTTATCGTTACTTTGATATAATATTAGTAAATAAGAACAATATTTACCTAAATATCACTATAATATTGACGACTCGGAACACTAAGTTTTTTATAAGTAAAAACGTAAAGTTTTACCTTACAGCCTAAACCGGCTTTCACCTATAGAAGGCTTCATCAGAGGCTGTCGTTAGTAGCGCTGTTCATCTTGTTGTTGGCGACGAGATAGTGTTTCGAAAGATCGAAGCTGTGTGTGTGTGTGTGGTGAGATGTGTTCGAATAATGCGTGCGATTTGAATTGTGTCTGTTCGTTTAGGATGTCGTTTTTATTTGTTTTTGTGTGTTTGTATATTTCTAATTTTCTAGAGTGTCTAGTTTTCGGCCTTTTGTGTGTACGTGTAGTATGTTCATGTTATTGTCGATGTTTTTATATGTGTGGTTTTCTTCAATGAGGTGGTTTGCGAAGGTAGATTCTGTAGTGGTGTGGAGTGCTTTTGTGTGTTCAATGTATATAGTGTTCCGAGTCGTCAATATTATAGTGATATTTAGTTAAGTAACGGACACGTCATGGACAACGAAATCCAAGAACAATATTTAAAAAAAATAATAATAATAATAGACACGCACCCGCGAATTTTTTATTACACACTGCAGTTTGGTTTATTTGCATTCAATTACAATATCCATTTACATATCATTCGATTTACCGACCGTTTCTAGTGTAATAACACTCGTTAAGCTTAAAATAATCTGCAAAAACGAATATTATAGACAACACACACACACACACACACACACACACAATGTGTAAGAACATTTGTAAACATAAATTGTTATTAATTTACTGTGGCATACAAATAAACAATAATATTAATCTTACACGTCAATTACTGTTGACTACGTAAGATAGTTTGTCCACTGTAGGACTACCACAGTGGACAAATGTAGCCCTACGGTATAGCACTTGTCTTCTTCCACTGACTCTTACTGAGTTTATTCAAAAAAAAAAAAGTAACATACTATATATTTTACTGTTTTTATTAAAACCGTTTTATTCTAAAATAATTTTATATACCTATTTCGTACACTACTAATGTTAATTTCAGACTTATAAAATTTTTCGAAGGCCTATGTAAATTTATTTACTCATGTGTTTTGAAAAATAAATCACGTTTGCCTGGTTCAGTAGCTGATTAAACCTTAACTACAGTGATGTAAGTTAATTGTTTTTTCCGTTAAAAAATTGTAAGTAGTCTGGCAGATTAACGAATCTAACGTTTATTTTGTAATTACTTTCTTGGTTTTCATTTTATTCTGGAAAATTTGATACGAAATTTATATTCAGTAATGTGAATTACATCGTTCTCTCTTGAACAACCCAACAAACGTCACTCAATTGGTTTGGTTTATAGAAAACATTTGTTCGTTTGTCATGGTGCGACAGGATGTGACAGACACACGGTCATCTGATGCGACGTTAAATGATTCATTCAAACGCAATACATTGCTTACGGTGGAATTCTAAATATTTAAAAATAAGTGTCACGTTATTTCTTATCTAGGAGTCGATAAACGGCGGAGTAAACAATATACAATGATACTCAATGCAAATTCTTTGGTAAAACAAAACGCAGCAGCCCTTCTGCTTGTTAGACGGTAGCCTAACCTCAAACAATCTTTTAATACCGAAATATGAATTGTATGGGCTACTGAACACAGTCAGTATACCTACTTTATCTTTACTTTAACTAAATATTGTAGAAAAACGAATTAAATTTGGGTCCTGTAGATACAACTTAACTCTAAAAACAAAGGACGTAAGAAGAAGAATGGAGGTGTGAAAGTCAGTAAAGATAACTCAAGGTATTTTAACTCAACTTACCTCTTGAGTGTAACATACCTAAACTAATGATTTATTACAACAAATAAGTAACTTTCCATATTTGCGTCAATAGCGTACGTCATTTACGACGATTTTCTCTTGTGCGAAGCCATTTGACTTGGTGTAACGTGTCAAGTGACAACAGGCATCACAAGAACAAAGTGATTAGTTTTTAATGAATCCACCATAAGACGCTCGCTCATCTTACACTATGTGATTGTTATGACTGTCATACCCGTGCAAGCTTTGGACACTGCGTGAACGAATATCTGTACACTATGGTTGAGTTGAAACAAAAAAGATCTGACCAGAAGTTAAGCATAAAAAATTTGCTTTCTTAGATAGGCTATGTAAAACTGTGTAGGCACACACACACGCGCGCGAATGGAGATCGAGACTTACAAATATCAAGAAACAACTTGACACTATTCTGCAACACCATTATTCAAGAGTGGGCCTACAACTAGTTTCTGATCAGGTAGAAACAGAGAATGGGAGATCATCTTATACGATGAGAAGGCCTATGAATAACAGATGAATTCACCTTAACTTTGACTAGAGTGAAAGATGTAACTAATTCATACAAATTTTTAGGATACGTGTTCGTTCAGCCGTCTATTGCAGGACAAATATAGACAATTACAACACCTATTGTTCAAGTTGATCGAATTCCACAATAAAAAAAAAGATATAATTTTCTAGGATCCGTCAGAACTGTACACACAATATTTATTACCGGTTACTGTCAAGCTGAATAGCTATAATTACTCCTTTGATTGTATAAGAAATTTTGATTGTGAACTCAAATTTCATTTCATAGGATGAAGTGACTACTTCTGTTTTGGGAATTGTCGTGAAGTTTAATATTACTAAACTTGTGAGCTTACAGATAGGCCTAATCGCTATATAGGTATCAGTTATTTAGGCCTATATTGTATTTTACAAAGACAGTAATCAGTGAAGTTTCGAAAATAATCTAGTTTCTATTCTGTTCCATCAGAGTTCAAAATCTTGGAAGCACCAGAATGTTGTGTTCCAAACATTCTGTGCACCATCGTGTAAAATATTCGAAAAATCTACATGATGAAAAAAGTATTAAACTCTGATTAATTCTTATTCCGATTACGTTTCGAAGTGCAGGCCAGTAAGAGGTGGCAAAGCGGTTACGTGTCCAGCGTTTTGCAGGCAGTCGTGTAGGTATAGGCCTATATGACTTATTAATATGATCGTCCTGCGTAAGCATGCCATTGCTATGTAATGTAACCCGTCATAACACGTTACGTTCACGAATTGCCTACTGACAATATTAGTCCTACGTTTATAACGCAAGACTTTGTGATGTTTTGTCAAAAAGGTTTATTACCACGATATTTTTGTGTAGCTTTGTCGGAATATGCATACGAAATATGTAATATGTAGTAGGTGTATACGTAAACAGTTTAGCGTTTCCACCTGATGATTACCGATTAGCAAGTCTCGTAGTAGGCATTGTTAGTGCTATAACTGTCATCATCCGTTCACTAACGACACGGCATCACATATAAGGTAACTCTAAACGTCCGTTTGTTAGTGGATTCTGCTTCTCGGAATCATTGAATTTCAGACGTCAAAGACGTTGATGTCGGTGCTGAAACTTTCTTAACACGAGTACGAAAATATCGTCGCGTTTTGTCGCCGAACTTATTTTCGACATTATAAACGTCTTAAAACAAGTGAGCTGCGACTCCCCCACCAACATTCCTTCAAAACAAAAGTATTCTTATAATCAGACTATGACAAACTGTTCAAATACAAAACATCTGTTAATCGAGGATCTGCAACTTTGTGCTTAAAGTATGGTTAAAAGCAATATTATTTTACAACAAATTTGTAATAATAAAAAAATTCTATCAGTTATTTATTTTGCACAGAAATATTAATTTTACTATATGTTTTACAAAATACGCCTACGGAACCACTTCCCCCTCCATTGATATCGAAAGCAATCCACAACTGCTCTTATAGTGTGAGTGAGAGCATACGCGCCTAAAGATGTGCCGCGGAGTCACGTATAAATGTCCGCTCATTACAGATACAGTGTTTACTTGAAAGTTCCCCCCTTTTTTTAACATGATAATGTTTTTAGGCTGGGGGTCATTCCACAAAAATCGTCATCGATAAACGTGAAGCCACACTTTCGATTCCCCACAGTCTAGAAATTTGATATGTAAACGCATCAAGACAGAAATAATCGCTGCTGACATTGAGTTTAGCAAACGTTTTAGTGAGAATAAATTTGGTTTTACATGCTCTGTTTGTGATCGTCTGTGGTTTGGAAATGATTTACGTAATCCACCAAACGTAATCCACATTATACGTTTCAAAAGCCTAAAAACATTATCATGCTTCGATGTTTCGGTTTCGTCGAAATTCTTTGAATGCTTAGGTGCATAAATAGAGAGAGAGAGAGAGAGAGAGAGAGAGAGAGAGAGAGAGAGAGAGAGAGAGAGAGAGAGAGAGAGAGAGAGACAGACAGACAGAGAGAGACAGAGACAGAGACAGAGACAGAGAGAGAGAGAGAGAGAGATTTTTTAAATTATATTTTGTTCTAAAAATTGGGAGGTTATTACATTCGAGTCGGGTGTCACAATAATACAATACTATACAGGTGTTTGTATTACAGCACAAATATAATATCATTTCGGTGTTGAGGCCACTAATATAACATGAAAGTCAGGACATCGTTTTAAAAGGTGTCTGACTTTCAAAAATATAGGGAGGTCTTATAACCGAGGGAATCTTATTTTCGAGAATATTAATAAGTAGGCCTACGTGTCTGATATGGAGGCTATAACTATATTACAAGTAAATACGATTGCGTGCTAAAACAAATTAATATTACTAATCTATCAGATTGGTAGAATTATTTGAAAACAATGACATAGATTCAGAGTTTCTTCTCAGTATCTTACAAATTAAACGGTTGGTAGGAATATGCTTTTATAATCACACAATTGTCAGAAGCACTAAATTTTATTTCGAAATTTTTAAATTTATTTTCTCTTGTTAAAATGTTGTGTTACAAAAGGTTTTAGTCACATTATATTTCTGAAAATTTATTTAACGAGTTACTAGTGTAATTCAGATATCTTCTAGCTTACTTGTCTTGTGGAATCTTTAAATTGTTCGGTTCCGGAAAAAACCTTGTAGGCTACAGTTTTTAAAGTGTTCAGGAGCGGTAAAAAGTTTAGGTCTAATTGAGAAACATTTTATCAAGTCAAAAATGAATTTAGTGGAAGGTACATCAAAATGTGTAATTTAGTAAACTACTAAGTAGAAGACAAATCAGCACTGTTTCTCTCCACGACCGAGCACGAGCTCATGCAGACAGCTGGAGACAACGATTATTGTATCCGTATCTGCAGTGTAACTAAGTTATTATGATGGTGTTTTGTTTATACGTGATAAGTCCGAGTGCGCGCAAGTGCGAGAGAGAGAGAGAGAGAGAGAGAGAGAGAGAGAGAGAGAGAGAGAGAGAGAGAGAGAGTGAGAGAGGGATAAAGAACAGGAGTTAAACACGTTTGCTGATATTCGCTGTCACATTAAAAGTCTATTAAAGTTCATATAATATTCACAATTACGGATGACATAGTTGAGCTGCTGGTCCATCCATAATGTATAATAGTGTACTCGAACATAGACCACTTATTAAGATCTACACTGCTTTTAGGTTTAACACGCTTTCAACTTCCTGCAACCCCAAACGTTTTGTTCATTATACGCTGTGGCATCATCCTCATTAGCTCGATAGCAGCATGTTTTGCCATTCTCGACAAACATCCTTAGTTTCAATCAACCCCGAGAATGGGAAACTAAACGTTTAGTGTTAAGAAAATAATATAAGTGTTGAACCTCCAAATAAGTTAGCCTATTAGGAAAAATCACGAAAGTTTACTGACCGCTCATGAGCGGTATCTAGAATCGTTCTCATACATCCACGATACCCATACAAATAGTTGTACGTGATACGAATCGACAGTTTCACGAATCTAAGGCGAGATCAATGTGTTTAATGCTGACAGTAGCGTACAAAGTGAATGTTAGTTGTGATCTGAATGATACCGTCTGCCTTCTACAAACATCACATTTTTCAGTTTAAAATAAATTCGCAGTTTGTTTGTTAATAACTCAACAAATGAGGAAATAAAAGATTTTTGGAGGGTTTGACAGTATCAGCTTAGAGGAAGCTATAAGTAGACTATAAGCCATAAGTAGGCCTACCGATTATATAGTGACGCACTGCACAGGCTATACGTAGTCGATATATTGAACAAGTGTCTTCAGTTTCGCGACGACACAGGCTCCATTGACTCTTTATCTTTATACTCCTGTGTGTATCTCCCTCGTTCGCTTAACCAGGGATATTTTTAATTCGCTTCTATCTGTTTGCATTTAGTTGTTATCTATATCACCTTCTATCTACCAATTCTTTATCTCCTGTGACGTATTTCTCAGTAATTTTAGTTTCTCCCCTCTGATTGCTTTACTTGCATGTACCGTGATTCAAAATCCGACGATGCCACTGTTATCATCTCCCTATTTCTAATAGTATTTAGTATAAATAATCCAAGTTTCTGATACTTCGTAGTTTTTCTTATTTCTTCGTACGTTTGTTGTGTAAAAACAAAGTATCCACAACCCGGCCCGATTATCGCCACAGTCCTACGAGAACTAGCTCCAAAATAATACTTGCTTCACGCGGTCACCAATCGAATGATGTTAAGGAGTCTTCCCACATCTATCTTGACATTTATTGTATAATTTAGCTCTTACTACGAACGTAATTAAGTTTGGCGCTGGAATATCATGAGTTCTAAAGTCCAAACTTGTATTGGTTCAAAAAATTGTATTAATTGGCAAAAATGTTACATATTGTTAAGTATTATTTTCTGTCTCCAGTGAAAGCCCCAAGTTGCGGTGCCAATTATGTTAAGTATTATTTCTGTGAGCGTGAATCTTGTCTTCTTTCAAATTTATTAATTTGAAATAAATTTATTATTTATTGAATTATTTTTATTATTTGATTCTATTTATTTAGTTACTCTAATTAAAAAGAATGATCAGGTAATGACAGGTCGTAATCGAGTTTACGGTTATTGGAGCGGTGTTCGCGTGCGTACTGTTTTGAAATGTTGCCAAAATAATTGATCTTTAAAAATGGAATAGATTGTGTTGTTTTTCCACAATCGATTACTGATTCGACTCAGTCTTGTAGGTTATCTGGTTTTGTCTCCTAATTTCTCAATGTTCTTCACTCTCGCCGTATTTCTCTTCTTCCTTGTCACCTGAAAATCCTTTATCTTAATTCACTCTCAAAAAAATAAAATGCTTTTCGGTTAACAAATTAGTTTATTTGATAATGTTTAAAACCTGGGTTAGTTTATCGGTTCGTGAATCGAACGGGATATTGGCCGTGTCGACTCGCTCACCAAACTCGACTCGAACAAAAATGTTTAAAATCAATTACAATATTATTTCTTTATCAGGTAGTGGATTCTTTGAGCTGTTAGGAAAGATCAGAAAATGCTTCAGGATAAAATACAGTACGTTACAATTTGTTAAACAAGATTCTTAATAACTAATAAAATTAAAATAATGTTTGAGTTCAAGTGTATTACTATTCTCGGTTCCGTCCCAAAAGTGGCGGAATTGTCATTCAAAATGGCCGTCGGCCTGTATCTAAGTGGCCCTAAAATCTGCTTCGACTAATTTCTTTAAATTAAATAGTGTTTTAATAATTTTATGTCCACAATGCTGTTGAATAAAGTTTTGTTGAAGTTCTCAAGTGTCTGGTTTAACAGTGTTTTTGGTGAATCTCGTGTTGTGTAAAGGTGTGATTATTTCGTTATTAGGTTATCCAATCTCACCAACTCGCCGTTACGCTTTCGATACTTGGGATGTGTTAGTCTGAGTAAATCATCATTTTTTTCTCATTCGATTTTCGGTTTCTTCTATTAGTATTGTTTTCTCGTTTAATTTTTAATGGTTTTCTTTATTTTATTATTTTGTTTTTTGCATCTCTTTATATTTTACTTTTGGTTATCCATAAAAAATGTGACTCTCTGTTACATGAAGATGATCTGTTCGATTTGAAAGTTAACAATAGAGTAAACGAATTTTTCCGTTTAGTCAACGATTATGACCAAGCTTTTGTGAGCTCTGATTGGTCCTTATTTCCCGACCCCTGATCACGTGACGTTAATTATTCGAAATCTTTGAAATTTATATCTGTCACCTCAAATTACTCCCTGTTTATTTTTTGATTAAGTTAAATTTGATTTATACGGTGTTATTGTTTAGTAAAATTGAAGTATTTTGATACCTTATGTGGCCCATTTCGGCCCAGTATCACATATTTTAGCACCTTTATAAATTTTAAGTTTTTTAGGCTTTTACATATTTTTTCTTAACATTTCTTATTGCCTTCTTTACTATTTTAATATGTTCTAATAGGGTTGTCCTTACTACTAACAATAATTGTTGATACCTCTTCATTACATATAACATCACAGTTTTAAATACCTATTAATAATATCTTTATAACAACAATAATATTGACAACATGTCAGTTCAATGGCTTGTCTTATGTGCTATTATTACTTTCCCTATCCATCTGGTTATTACAATTATGGGTTTTTACATATAATTTTATCAGTACCTTCCCTGTTTCATTAAGGTCAGGCTTCTACTTAGTAGTATTTGGTCTGGTTAGGACTACATCATATATTTTAGTTCTGTTTTAAAGTTAACTCATTTCTTTTGGCCTATAGGCTTAGTATTTTGCCATTCTTTCACAACAATTTTTACATAATATACTATTTTACTCTGTACATGATATTAACACTTTTTAACAGTTTACAACTACTGTTCTTGAACAATTAATAAACATTTGAACAAATAATTATAACATAACAAAATTATGGCTTCACCATGTATAGAAAACTTTTGAACAATTATTGATTCCATCTACTGGTTCTTCATATGAATTAGTTTATATGCAAGACCACTAATTCACTTTCTCACTCCCCACTGGTTTATTACATGATCTCTGATCATCACTATTTTCCTTTTTTGACACTTATCATTTCACTCCCCCTTAATATAGGTTTTTACACTTTTTTCCTTAAACTAATACACATATTTCTAATCTTATTTATTCTGTTGCATTGTTTTTTCTATAAATTTAACTACTGTTTGATCCTAGCTCTTTAATTATTATTGGTTTTTATTTATTTATTTTATTTGTTTAATATTTTTATTTATATTGTCCCTGGTGGTCATCAGGTTTTTAGTTCAGTCTCTTTCGTTGGGTTTATTTTAGTTTCACTACACATTTATGTTACTCTGTAGTTACTGTGGTCTTCAACTCACTCTGGTATAGTTGCTAGTTTATTTCATAGTCTTGTTGCTTATTCATTATATCTTCACTTTACTCGCTCGAGTTTTACCGTTGGTTTGTTTGTCCTCTCACTTACCATATCTATTTGGTTCATTGTGTTTATCACGTTACTATGTTTTTCTTTTTTTTCTAACTTTCTTCATAATTACTATTTTTTCATTCTTTATCATTTATTTTTTCTTCATTCACTGTTTTGTTTTAGTTTGTGGACTGAATGTTATGCTTAATACACACTTATTTATATATCTTTTTATTTATTAGGTATACTAGTACTGGTCATTGATGGTTTTCTTATCTTATCATAGTTCTTTCATGTACGGTGAGGATATGTATCGTTACAATATTTTACTTAAAAAATTGAATTCACACGTCTCGATTAATTTTACTCTTATTGACGAAACGGATTTTCATCAATAAGAGTAACGTTATTGTTTTACTATACATTTTTATCTCTGCTAATGTTTAATCTAATTTCTTTATTCTGTTAACACTAATATGTTCGTTTTATAATCTCTGCTACAGCCCCTGTCGACTTCTATACTGAATTTGTTATTAAAATAATAACATAATATCGTATAACTGGTAAACGGGTAGTAAAAAGTGTATAGCTTAAAATTTCACTTATTGCATCCTCTCGTTAATAAATAACGTAGTCTAGGCCTATGTTTGCATTATTGCGGAGTGTTCCAGTAGGTAAGAAACTTGTTACGTTTGTCGTGATTGTTATATAAGTAATGTTATAATTAGTTTAAAAATAATTATAGGCTGTAACGCATTAAGTTATGTTACTTCTCGTTTATATAAATATATTTCTATACAGTATTAGTGATTATTATTTTTATTTTCCTTATTATCTACAAAGGGGGTTACGACTAGTAGCTGGAGAAACCACGATAAACAAGAGTTCTATGGAAAGAATGTCAGATTCGTAGGAGGATGAAATCAATGTATTGGATTGAAGACCTTCCAACGGACGGGAAGTTAAAAAAAAACTCGTGCAAAATAATATTAAGTCGTATAAACATTAGCTGTTTATTAATTAGTCCTACTACATTATTCTTGTACCTTTCTAAAATTTCACCGGAAATGATGGGGTCATGAGGCTAAGGAGAAGTTCCAGAAAATTATCCGAGGGACACAAGAGAAGAGGTCCAGGAAGGCAATGTAGGTCCTCGGAAAGTAAGCGTGAAGGTAAGCTAAATTAGTTCGTTTTGATGGAGTTAATATCTCCCCAAATATTGTATTTAAGTTAGGTAACTTATATCACCAACATTTTGTTTGTTATTTTATTATAGAGAGTATTTTGCAACCCTCGTTTTTTTGTCTCTGAAATACATAGAAATTGCCTGTTAGTAGCTCATCATTATTCGTATTGAACAGACACAGAAGTGTATTTTTAAAACCAACTTAAGTACTACGTGCTATTAATCTTCGCGCCCTCAAGCGACTGTCTTGAGACTTCATTTGAACTAACGGATAATTTTTTTTATTTCTGTATACCTCTTTCCTTAACAGAGGAAACAGCTGTACTAAGGAGCCACAAAATAATAATAATACGTGTTAAATAATACTTAATTTTAATTTCCGCAACATGTACATCCAAGAAGTGGGGAGACATTTCACTGTTAATGAGACAGTGAGTAACAGTGCTATCAAGTATGTGACATAAGACCGTTATGACAAGCCGAGGAGATTAGGTGTCATCTGTCAGTAAAAGCTACAGTTGCTCAGAGTTTTGCCGTATTATTTATGATACCGGATACGTTATGTATGATGTTAGGTAACACCAAAGAGAATAGTTGGAAGACATCAGTTTATTTCGTTCGGAAACCGTTGTACACTTTGGAAGACAATGACGAAGAAGTGATAATGCTTCTAAGTTCTCGCAAAAAGTTCATGAAACCCGAACGACCCTCCTGCCCCTGCTCAACCTTAACCTCCTCATTACTTTATTTCAAAACTTCTTCCATCTTCCTGTCGGGAAGTTATCTTTCTACGCTTCTAAGCTTCGTCCATTTAATTATTGTCTCCCCCATTTGTTCTTCGACCTACTAAGTCGAAACCACTTCCTAAAGAAAAATGAAATTAAAGATAATAGTTAATAAATATTTTTGAAACGATTGTGACAGCTTCTTCTGGGATGATAATCCGATCAAACACACACACACTTTTTGAGAAAGTCATAGCGTTGTTATTGCTATCCGACAGTGCCAACGAAATCATTGCAACTGCTTCAGTAAAAGAGTCTTGGCGTAATTGATGAAAGGATAGTCCGAGGAAAATAAAGAAAAAAGGGAAAAGAAAGATAGTACAAAATACGTAATAGGAAGGGAACAAAGAAGAAAGCAATGTGGAAGCATCTGAGAGATGGAAGTGAAATAAAATTACGAATAGACCTCATGTGGCGAGGATGAAAATGAGAAAACTGTTAGTGCACAGGCCGATAGGACTGATGAGTTTATGGCTGGTGTTAATTGAGGTAATTTTCCGGGCCGGGCGTCCTAATGTCACTGTTGTTGCCAAACGTTTCGACCGCACCCACAGCAGTCACCTTCTGAGGCTCTACAGCGAGGTCTCAGTGTTGGTGATCCAACGGCTGATTCGTCTGTAGATCTACCAGCAACTCTGTCGTAGGACGCGAACCTGCAGCACCAAAAATTTAACTCAAGAGATCGAAGGTTGAAGTTTAAATAAACTCGAGTAACATACAGTAGTATAGGCTAATATCAAAATGATGTTAACTGATAAATCCTACTACGTAACTGCTGTATCCGTCCACATTTTCAGTTGTTATTAGGCTATATTTTTTTCTTTTCTTAAGAAATTATGGCATGTGTTGTGAATGTAAGTGCATAGGCTACATTTAGCTCGGGAGTATGTGTTTGTGTATGCAAACATACATATGCATATCGTGTGAAAATCGACTCTGATCAACACGTTGATGAGACATTTGCGTAACTATGCACGTAAACAAAGCCACAACTCTGGGTTACCTCCTTATAGATGGGTGCATTATAGCTGCGTCATCGTATTGTTACGCAATTTGCGTGAGTTAGGTATTGTGCAGCTATTGATAAACTCCGTTCAGGGCAGTGATATTAATACTGTAACTGTATTACAGTTTGCGTTCATAAATACAAAATATTTTCAACAGTGCACTTTTAAACATGATGACGTATTTTCAATTGTTATGGACTTTGAAACAAACCTTTGTTAAACACACAAAATGTTTGTATGATTGTACATCAAGGTAAGTACATAAGCACTTTTGTAAGGATAACTACCTCATTCACTTAATTACTCACTTAATTTTAATGTGAATCATTGAGTTTCCTTCAATTAATAACCTGTAGTACTGTGTTGGTGTTCAGAACTGACAGTCTCGTGTGTGTGTGTGTGTGTGTGTGTGTGTGTGTGTGTGTGTCTGTCTGTCTGTTTATCTTTCGCCGATTGTTGTGCTATTATCGTGAAGCATGTGTGCAGAACACACACCAGCAATGACCAATAAGAGCATGGGTTTCAGCGATAATGCTGTAAGACGATGCTCTATTGGTTCGCTGCCCATAAACTGATAATTGTTGTGAAACTCTGTCAAAGTGAAATCTACATTACAGGACTTGAAATTTTAAATTATAGTACTGTGAAGTACACTGCGGTAGTGGCACTCTCTCTCCCCTCTCTCTTTCTCTACAAAAACACACACACACACACACACACACTCTCTCTCTCTCTCTCTCTCTCTCTCTCTATCTACCCGTCTCTCTCTAAAGTGTACGTAGAAAATTATATTGGTTTATCTGTCAGCATAGGTCTACAAGCGCATAGTGTTGGTGTAAGACGTTCAGTTTTCTCTCACTGATTCACATACTCAGTACTATTAATAGTTCTGTATTCACTTCACACTTCGTGAATGACTGAACGTCTCTTAATGTAAAAATAAAGTAAAGGAAAAATATATGTATGCCCCCCCTACACATCTACAAAGCACTAAGCTCCTAGCGGAATTGAAGCCACTCGATTCAGACTTTCTGTCCCATTTAACCTGTGCTGACGGTAGTGAATGGCTTCACATCCACATTCCTTCTTATCTTCATTTCATTTGCTATTCTTTCTCATGCCTTCTTATTCTTCTTTATTTCTCTCTAGTTTGAAGAGGCTCTCCAGTTTCATCTATGACCTGTTACAGTTCATGCTCCGTGTATTTTACTCTTTGCGTATAGGCTACATAGTGGCACTTATAGAAGAGTGCAGTGAAATAAATTGTTTCTGTTTATCTCAGTCAGTTTAATCGTTTAAATTCGGTTAACTATATAGATACAAAAGATAATGGAAAACCAGAACATTAAAAATTTAAAGGTAGGCCTATACGTTTTGGAGACTAAACAGTCCCGGAGTCGAATTTTTCAACCGAGGACTGGTCAGAGAAAGGATATGTTAGGAGCCAAATACTTTAGGTTTACTTATTCTTAAGAAGAAAACAATAAATTAATTAAATATTTTATTTAAGTATTCTTAAGAATGTCTGTAATAACGAGAAGTGAAACATGTTAACAAAAACAAAGTGTTAACCGTAAGCTCTTAGAAACGGTCTGACACTTCAGACAGCACAAAGAGAAAGCAGAGCTGCTATAAAAGTGTACGGATGCTAGCAAGAAGGTTAGAGTGGTTCAGAGAAATAGCAAGAAGTCTACCGTCGCACGGCACTCGGCATTCTAGCCTCTGTTGTAACCGGTAATGTTTCCCTACCAACTACTTCACTCCGTGTATCAGTTTATCTTCTTTCTTTATCATGAAAAAACGAACTTTAACATAGTTCTATAAAAGAGTGTGGCCTGAATATAAATTTTAGGAATCTAACGTTGAAGAAGCTGAAGATAAGAGTGGTCCCCTATAGGTAGATACAACGCAAAACATGAATCTACCTAGCTTGACATCCGTGCTTTGATGTGGCATTCATCAGATAGGCCTCCCTCAAATTCAGTTTTAAAATTTAACTTTAATAAATTTTTCTTTGACTGCAATAAACTTTTACATTTACAACAACTGCACCAAATCAGGCAGGTTTTTGAGGAGAAATGTATAATATACTAGTGTATTCTATTTACACGTCAATCTCACTTTTTGACATCTCATACTTTCATATTTTGAACTCTTCAAACATAAATAGCCCATTCAAATTCAGCATTATTATAGCTATAACTCTACTGTGAAATGATCGAAAGACGTCTCGCGTAAGAAAGCATTTTAAAATGAGTTTAAAATAACATACAGGCATGGGTGCGCGTGTGAAATGTATATTTTTAAATTTGGTACAACTACTTTTCTCGACGTACCAAGATTAATGTTATATATGACATATGTGACGCAGTCAAGATGTATTCAACTTACTTGAGACATGTTTCAAGCGTTTATCGTTACGTTCACCAACAGTCATATTTATTAATTTGTCCGATGAAGTAACTGTACGTGGGTTGGTTTTGGATGTGTGTCTGTCGTATTTGGAAGTCATTAGATGTGATGATTTTGTATTTTTTCATTTTCTGTTCTGTTTATAGCAAACATGAAAACAGGTATATTATATTTCTTTATTATTATTATTGTTTTGTTTGTGTTTAGAGGTATGATGTAGATTATATTGAAAAAGTGAGTGGGGATGGACTAATATTGCACCGCCTGCTATTAGATATAGTCAGGCTAGGGCACAGGTTAGATGGCTGCTGTCTCTACAGATGGTTAGTTCAAGGTAATTGCACTTGTTATTGTGTTTCTGTGCAATTTAAAGCAAATAAAGGGTTCTGTTTATTGGTGCTACAGCCTGCACTGTGTCTTGTCGTCTGATACAGCGACTGGAGTATGGAGCGTCTCGTGTTAGGAGACCGTTACTGCAAAGCGAGTAGTGTACATATACAGTAGGCCTACATACATACGGGACATCATACGTGTTGGGTACCGTAACATGCAAACTCCACGTAGGGCTACGTGAAGAGCAGAAGACGTAAACAGCGCGCACACGCATGCACGTACGCACTCTCTCTCTCTCTCTCTCTCTCTCTCTCTCTCTCTCTCACACACACACACACACACACACACACACACACACACACACACACACAAACCTCATTGTCAGCAGCACTTGTGTGTTGCTAATGATGGTCATAAACAGACGAAGAAGAAGAAGTAGCAGAAAAATGACAAGAACGAAGGATTGAGAAGGGGTTAACACCATATAGGGTAATATGACTAATTTCTATCAGTGAGCCCATATGCCATTCATCTCCAGTCGTTATTCAGTTTACTGTGTCATAGGATTTAAGTAGCCCATTCTGTAAAGTAACGTCGTCATTGTCTCTTTACGTCTCTTGGCTTCCAACCTGCCGCCTCTTCGTCCAACCAAATGTCCTGCCCAATTCCATTTTTCTCTTCATCTTACTATTTTTACCTCTATTCTGCGTTTATCACACGCCTATTTAGTTGCTTCCTTTCTCTCCTTGATATTTCTAGTACGGTCTTTAAATTCTCCTCTGTACAGTCCGCAGTTTTTGTGTCGTTCTCGTGTTCATTTTCTGCAAATCTGACACAAAACAACTGCAGGACGGACGCACTGATTTGAACACCGATCCTTTCCGACACAAACGCGGTTGTTATTCTCCGTAATATTACTAATTCTTCCAAAATCTATTCACCCCAAGCGATTCAGATGCGCAGAAAGTCCTCCTGTGGAGAGTGATAGATTTTGTTCAATTAAACTATAAAAATTAAAAGAAAAAGAACTCGTTGATTCCTATTTACTTTGTTGTAATCAAAAAGATAAATGTAAAAACATATGGGTTATGTTAATAAAATCTAAAATTTTACAAAGCTATGAAACACTAATGATGTGTTTGAAACACTAATGAAAGCTATGAAACCTACTGCATTACAATTTAATTAAAAGAAAAGATAACAGGAAACTGGCAAAACCTTATCCTATCTTTTGCAGACGCTGGTAGTGTTAATACGCGTATATAAATTTTTAAAACTTCGGCTTAGTGAATTTGTGTGTGTAAAATTTTCAGCAAATGTTATGGAAGTGATTAGTACCATTTAAGGGAAGCCGCGTGTCACTACTCGATCTCCCCAGAGTCCAAAGTTGTGTCTGCTCACTTCGCATGGCAAATATTTGTGAAATCGCAGTCTGCCCTTCTCAGGTATCAGAGTGTACCACTGTCCACACACTTCGTATATCCTGCTGTACAAACCAGTTCTTCCGTCGGCGTGTGCTCACGGATGAAGCCTAATCTAATATCGTCTATATCAACTCCGTCCCGTGTTATGCAGCAACGCCATGACCCGTTGCCTAGGGAAGCTTATAGTCTCCACCTATGTGGTGCCGATGGTTACCTACGCGATACCTATTTGGGGCTACTTGGCCAAGACCCATAAGCGAAAGCTTCAGTCTCTCCTTGACCGAGGATTGCGCTGGGCGTGTAAAGCCCACTACCTGACATCTAACAAAACCATCCGTGACTCCCTGCTTGTCCGTTCCCTGGACGCCATTATACGGACACTGTCCCGCAAATTCTATCGCCGCACCGTCCGATTCCAGGGCAACCACCTGATTAGCGCCCTCGGTCGCTACCAATCTGTGCCAGGAGAATCTTGGACCCGGCCTCGGCGTACTCTCACCCTCAATTAATTGACACTTAATTGACTCCCACGGCCGGTAGCAGGCCACACCCTTAATCCAGACCCCACCCATAGTCCCTGCGGCAGGAGCTGTATCTGAAGCTCGGGACGTAGTATACGAGCGGGCGACGGGCGTGCCCTTTGTCCCGCACAGCCCCTGGTCCACAGAAACCAGTTCACTGGTGGAGGCTATGGGACGCTTGTAAAAGGCGCCGGTGTTCCAAATTAAGCCTACATAGTAACGCACATATTTTAAGATTTTAACTGTTGTTTTGTTTTAAAAATGGAACTCAATTTATAAATTTAAAAAATACGAAAAATTTATTAAATTCGGATCAAAAAATTGTGTATAACAAGGCACATGTGTATGAAATTCGAAGAGCAAACAGAAAATTGTTTAATATAGACATTTTTCAAGTCAAAGTGGAATAAATTACTGTTATTGAAATATCTTAAACTTAGTTGACTACACTGCGGGCTGAGTAAAGAACATTCTAAACGTATATCTTTCGTACTCGCTAAGAGCACATAAACTAGGATAAAAATTTGAACCATCCTCAGCCATCTGAGAACTAGAAATGTTTACACAAAATGATTTCGTACTCAAAGTCGGCTATAGCGCATCTCAATTGAAAGTGTTTGTATTCACTAACCAATTAATCAAATTATTTAATTCGATTTATCCTTTTTTACCAGCCACATTTTTCAAATTTCTTGTGTTTTTTTTTATCATCCTACGGGGAGGTTAATCCCTACAATCTTCTCCTCCTGTGTCACTACCCTAAGCTTATTTAAAGACAGTTTTTGGCATTGCACCTCTTCTTATTTGTAACTATTCTACGCTTCATTCGAAGTACCAAACACCCTGATCGTCAGTATCAGATGGCATAGTGAGTGATGCTGTGAATAGCTTTGGTAGTTCTCTGGCGATACGTTTTTTGCAGACATTGTCTCTGGGAGCGTGTGCAGTTTGTGCTTCAAACTACAGACAGATTCTTGTAGTGCACATCTTCTACCCTTTGTTTGTCCATTGCATTCGCTCCATTGCATTTGTTTCTTTAGGCTGAATCAAAACCTTCATCGTAATCAACAAACGCCATATGAATGGTTTTCTCATCTCACTTAACGTAAATGTTGGTCACTTCAAACTTCCTGTAGTTTATATAGTGTCCTGTAGGTGTTCAATCAGAGATTGTTGTCTATGAACTTCTGTGATTAGCGTTAATAGCGACAATCTTGCTAAAATCTTTTAATAGAGACGATAGCCATGTAACTGACCTGAAGTTTCTCAAATATATCTCAAATATGAAGTTTATCCATTTTTTCGATCGAACACTTTTTCTATTTTGGGGGTATCTTTTCATTGTAATGCACTTATTAAAAAAATTTTAGAATTTTAGTATTTATAATTATCTTATAGCTGTATTTCTGTCGTTCCCCCGTCGTTCCCTTTTTCATATTTTTAAATATTTTAAAGAATTTATTCCTGTGAATATCTGCACTGTCATTATTATTTGTTGTCTCGCTTGGCTATTACGTAAATGTATTGGATCATTTATTACTGGCTCAACCTATTAATTTATAGAACACTTTCACACATTCCACATTTTCCTTATGGTGTAGGCCTATATGTAATACACACTTTCCCTTACATATTGTTGATTCATAATAATTACTAAATAACTAAAAATCCAATTCAGTATTCAGAAACTGTTTTACATTTAAAACATTCTTTAAATTCCGAACGGAAAAGATGAATTTTTTCGAAGTAGGGCTACGAATCAACACACAATTATTAAATATATCGTTTTTCGGATAGAAGAGTGAAATAACACCATTCATACCTATATAATTATAGTTATATTTACACTATAATATTTATAATTATTAAATAAAATCTGCGCGCGCGCGCACACACACACACACACACACACACTATTATATTTACAACTTTGGAACTAGCTCAGAAACGAGTTTCGTAAAATTCTTCATAAAATTTTCTTTTTTTTTTTTGAAAGAGCGAAGCGAATTCTTAGTTTTAACTCGTTCGTTTAATATCTGTCTGTATGTCTATCGATCTATCTATCTGTTATTATCGACCTATATTTGTACAACTTAGCATGCGTGTCCACACTTCTACCCCACAGACCCCTTTTTTTTTTTTTTTTTTTTTTTTTTTATTCATTACTTCAAAAATAGGGGACGTGGGAAAACGTAAGGGTTTAAATTTTGAAAAACAAAATCGCAAAAATCCATGTAAGAATTAAATTAAGGAGAATTTTGACAAAAACTCGAGTATAGTTTTCAGTTTTGGAATTTCAAGATTTTGCCTTACCATGGCCATGGCCCAAAAAGTGGATCAAAAGCTTGTAAAACCGTACCAATCCATGCTTGTATGAAACTAAAAGGAATTTTAATCAAAATCTGATTATAGTTTGAAAATTTGACAATTTTAAGACATTTGAGGGCTTCTCCAAATATAAAATAAAAATTTGAAAATTTTCATGCCGGGTGTCACACGAAAGGGCAAATATGAATGTAGTGTTTACTCTTAAAGTTTTTAACTTTAGGCGCAGAAATAAATGTCAACGTTTTGAAAAATTCGTAAAAAACTATGAGTATAAAAAACTCAGTATCATTAATAATTTGACAGAACATTACAGAACATCTGACATTAATATCTTTCAATAACCCTTATAAAACGTTTTTTACGAACTTTTTACAGGAAAGCTTTACGCATTGTTACCACTTATCACTTATGTATGTTTGTGAAAAATATAAGATATTAGTATTGAAAGAATTAGGTACACAGATATCTTCTGGAAACTTAAAATCTATGAATAAATTATTTGTGATTTAAGCAGTAAGGTTATAAATTCAACTAAAACCCAAAGTAGTAATAGGAATTTTTTGTGTTTATTGTACTCATAATAATAAACAAAGGCATTAAAATATAAAATGATTGTCTGGTTTACAATTGTTATTTTATTGAACAAATAGCAGAAAATCGAGGTTTTCGCAATTTTTTTGATAATAATACTGTCTAATATTGAAAATCTTAAATCAGGGAACCTACTAGCACTAAAGGAAGTAGGTTGAGTCATCTACAATAATGATTAAAAATTTTGTGTGTACACATAGCTCTGTAAGGAGCATGAGCAACCAGATGGTGTTAAAAATTGGTATAAAACTGTGCAGGTGTGAGTTCTGCAAATTCCTGTGTAGGGTCATATGACCCCGTGATCGTTATGCAGTTCCAACTCGTTTTTAAGTGTTCTTTGTGTTAATCGTGAATTACATAGTCTATCTGTTAAATTAGTCTTACGTGTTAACTGATGATCGTGTACTTGTTCTTCTGTCTCTTATTACATACTATTTATGTTCATATAATTTATGATTTACTAATTTGTATATTCCTCTTAGTCTGGATTTAGGTCTACTACAGTTGTCCTGCTGTTTGCTACGTTCGATGTCCTCTTGTACACAAATTACAAGGCTATCATTTCAGACAGAGTGGTACTTTCTTACGTCTATTTCAGTTGCTATGTGTCATTGCTGACACCGGATGGAATGATCATACTTCATTTATTCAATGTATGGAAGTCAAAGTGGCAGTGAGCCGTTTCGCCTCCAAAAGCATTGTCGGCTCACTGTACCACACTACAGTATCACTAAGAATTAATCTTCCGTTGAAGCTCTATTAACGTGCTACTTGACTCGTAACAAGTGACGGAACTTCAGAGAAATAATTGTGGCAACCGAGAAGTAGTAATTGGCAACCACAAGTAATAATTGTACTTATCCAATCTTTACTTTATCCAATCCCCGCTCTCGGCAGTTCAGCCATTCGGCGGCGAGCCTCCCAGTACAGACAGGATAAAGTTCGCGGTTGCAGGTTCGCCAGTTCAGGACAGACAGGTAGGTGTTGTCCATCCATCATTCCTCCATTGCACAGCGGGCAGATGTTGGAATTCACCAGGCCGAATCGGTGTAAATGGGCTTGGAGGTAGTCGTGGCCAGTGCATAGTCTGAACTCCGCGACCGCGGTCGATCTCTTGAGGGTTCGTGAAATTTGTGTTTTAAGAAGTGACTCCCACTTTTTGCCTCTGCCGGCTTCTGTATGTATTTGTTTCACGTAGTTCTTTACGGCCATGTCAATCTGATATTTCGCCGATGATAGGCTAGTGGGGGTGTCAGGTTGCTGCATTAGGGCTCCATTTTTTGCAAGCTTGTCCGCTTCTTCATTTCCGTTAACTCCAACATGGCTGGGGATCCATTGTAGGTGGACAACCCAGTTGCCATGTATGAGGGTAGCGAGAACTTCACGTGTACGGAGCGTCAAGATGCAGTCCGTGGGACTGTTTCCAGCTAGTGTGACAATGGCGGCTTGAGAATCGATAAAGAAGACGACTCGCTTTAGTTGGATACTTTGGTATTTAGCTAGTTGTTCTGCGGCCATTTGGATAGCTTTGACTTCGCCGTCGTAGTTGCTGTAGTTGCTGGAGTGCAGTCCCACAGCACAGCTTATTTGGAAAATTTGAGAATATGCTCCGGCACCAGTTCCACGGTTGGGTAACATTGATCCGTCAGTAAAAATATGTAACCATTCCTTTTCAGGATAGAGGGTGTGGATTGTTTCTATAGCGGATTTTTTGAGTTCATGTGGATCTGTAAGGTATTTTGGTGCTGATTGGTCAATCAGAGTTAGTCTTATCACTGGCGTTGCATCAAAAACAGTGTTGTATACTTGCTGGGGTGCAGGGCTTCCCGTATTGACCTTGTATTTGTCTCTGAGTGTCTCATCCCATTGGATAGGGGTAGTTTGTGTTTTTAATCTATGGTTTGCTGGCGTAAAACCATTCCAGTGTTTGTGGTCAACTCGTCTAGATCTTTCCCAGAACTTGAGTGTAAATTTCTCCCTTCTTGAAGTGAGTGGCTCTATGTCGGTTTGAATTTCTATCGCTTGAATTGGTGTTGAGAAAGCGCCACCTGTGATGATTCTGAGCGCGTCGTTCTGGACTTTGTCGAGCTTCTTCAGGTTATTGGAGCTTGCAAGGGAGGTTACTTCGCTGGCGTAGTCCATGGTGGGTCTCACGTATGATTTGTATGCGGTTGCCAGCATATCTTGGGTATATCCCCATTTTGTCGCTGCTAGCCGTTTCAATAAGCTTATGCGTTTCCCTGCCCGCTCAGCGGTTTCCTGGATGTGGCTGTTGAATGTCAGTTTTGTGTCTAGCTTGACGCCCAGGTATTTCGCAATCGAGGTTTCAGGCAGGTTAGTTCCTTTATACTGAAGTTCGATTTTTGGAGGTTTAGTAGAGAGAGTAAAAAGTTGAAAACCGTTTTATCAGGACTTATTATCATTTTGTTGCTGTCTGCCCATGATGCGACGTTTTTAAAACAGAGTTGGCTACTGATTCAAGGTGGGAGGTGCTGCTTGTAGTAGCCCACAGGATGACATCATCTGCGTATAGAAGGCAGAATATTCCAGGTATCTTATTGATTGCTGTTGTTAAGTCATTGATCATAATGTTGAAGAGCAGACAGCTGATTACTGCGCCTTGGGGTAGTCCTTGTCGCTGTAATTTGTACTTAGAAGTGGTATTAACGAATTTAGTTCTGTGTAGCGTTCGGTTAGAAAGTTTTTTATCCATGTGAGCATGTTGTTCTTCACTCCGAGCTCTCTGAGTTTGTATAGAAGTAGTGCGCGCCAAACTTTGTCGTACGCAGCCTTGAAATCGATCAACACAGCCAGTGTCGATTGTTTTCGATGGAAGCCGTCTTTAACCGCCCGAGTGAATTTAACTATTTCACCTTTTCCGCTATTTTACAGCACACGCTGGTTAGTGAAATAGGCCTGTAGTTGCTCAGGCTGCTTCGAGGTTTTCCTTTTTTATAGATGGGGATTATCTCAGCTTTTTTCCATTGGTGAGGAATCCGCTTGTCCCATGTTAGGTTGATAAGTTTCAGGAAACATAGTTTAGCAGTCGTCCCAAGGTTCTTTAGGAAATCTGGGAAAATATTGTCAGGTCCAGCAGACTTGCCATTTTTTAAATCCCTTAAAGCTATTTCTAACTCTTGTATAGAGAAACGGGCAATCATAGAGCAGTGCTCTTCTTTAGTTGCTACGCTTGTTGTTTGGCTCATTTGCACACTTTTTCGTTCAGGACCGCTGACTTTCAGGGAGCTAACTGAGGCATAGAATTTGCAAAGGCTGTTGGCTACTTGCACTGGACTGGTGAAGAGCTTGTCATTCACTTTCATGGGTTCCCATGCTTGCCTCTTCTTATCATTATTTAAGCTTGATAGGAAATTGTGGGCTTTGGTGCCGTCCCTTCTGAAATCTAGTTTGGCGACAAAGTTCCTGTATATACTTTCCTTGGCTTGATGATGGCCCGAGTGAGAGCTGCTTGCTTCCTTCTTAATTCAGCACAGTCTTGTAGTAGCTTCGTTCTCTCAGCTTTCTTTCTCGCCTTGTTCCTTTCCGTCTGGAAAGCGGTGAGAGTCGCATTCCAAAAGGGTTTATATTTTTTAACACTTCCTCGAGGTATGCTTGTACGAGCAGTTTCTAGGATACCCTCAATAAATCTGTCAGTTGATTGATCAGGATTATCGGTGATGATACAAGGGGTGAGTATTTGGTTGGAGAATAGACTGAACTTCGGCCAGTTCGCCTTTTTGAAATTCCATCGCGGTAAGCGAGGCTCAATGGGGTTCTTCTGTTTGGTCCTTATGCTTAGCGCTAGGGTTCGGTGTCCACATCCTCCAATAGCTTCCTTAAGGGATATATTGAATCTGCTTACGAGATTGGCTTGAACTATCGCCAAATCGGGGGTGCTGTTGTGTCCAGCGAATGATAAGAAGGTTGGTTCAGTCAGGAGGTGGATCAGGTTAGTTGTATCAATCAGGTTTTCAATGGCGTGGCCAGGAGCATTAGTGTCCGCGTATCCCCATCGAGGGGAGTGCGCATTAAAATCTCCAATGACGATGCTGTTTCGGTAGCGGGATGCGTCTGCTATGTCGTCTGTACAGATCTTGTTATTTGGCGGGTTGTATATTCCAATGATCTTAAACAGGTGTCCATTATTCCACACTTTGATATTGACAGCTTCATGTTTATCTGTTTGTGTCATGGTGTGTAAAACGGCGAACTCACATGCCATTGTGCTCTTTACTCCCACTATGATGCCTGAGGCCACTTGTCTTGCTCGAGGTAAAACATAATTTGTGTAATTCGTCACATTAAAACAATCAATGGAGTCCGTAGAAGCTCCGGCTTCAACTAAGATGAAAACATCTGCGTCAAACGTTAAAACTTGAGTCGTGAACTCACAAAATTTTGAGGTGTTCAGGCCTCCCGCATTCCAAAATAATATTCGGAGGCCATCGTCGAAGCCCTGAGAAGGGCTGGTTTTCCTCTTAGCTCTTCCTGTCATGTTTTGGGAGGATCGTGTAGGCGTATGTTCGCCGTAGCAGATTTAGCGTTACCCAGGGTGCACCAACTAGGAGGTACTGCTACTTTGCACCCCTACTAAGTAGTAATTGTGGTAGCACACTTCGCAAGATTCTGAAATATAAACAACCTTTCGATATTAGAACAATTAGACGAAGATTATAATCTAAGATGGCCTTGAAGCATGTTCGGATTGATGGTACAGTATTAAGTAGTGTCGTTTTCATCATGAATAAAGCGAAAGTTATGTAACAAATGGTTGTGGTAATTTTTTCTGTTAAGTAAAATAAACACAGTGAATGAACGTATAGGCCTAGATAAAATATTTAAACATATGTGTTACATTTTTTTATAACAATTTTTAATTTGGCAGGCCACGAACATAACAGATAGATAAAGTACAGTAGGCTTTAACCATTAACTGTCTACTGTATTAACGTTCTCGAAACGCGTGTTGATGATGGTAATAATAGACAAGTAGTAATAATAATAATTTATTATTATTATTACTATCCGTGCTATCGTACTAAACTACAAATAATTCAATACTGAAGTTACGCAAGCTATTATACATATTTAATTATTCATATTTTTTATATAGGCTACTTAACAAGTTTAATTAAACATCTACCCCTTATCAACAATTTCGCTTATAATGTTATAAAAAAATAACATAGTTTAACATCTCGAAGTTAATAATTGTAAAAATATTTTGTTATTTGTGAAATACAGCAGTTTTGGATGCATCGGTTTACGTTTATTCTCAACACTTATTTTTTAAGAACGCAAACAAAGATCGCACAATTCAGAATCGTCCAATGATACTACTGGCTTCAACCAATCGCAGCAAAGCTCTGACAAACGTAACCACCAATCGCAAGCGCCCCTTATTTACAGTCTAGTTAGACTACTGAAGTAAAAAATAATAATTCCATTAAAAAGACGACTATGTCCGTTAAGTAAATCCGTTGCTTACATTATTTTCTATTCTTACAAAACTTGTCAGTGTTGCGGGGCCGTTATACGTAGACCCTGTTCCCTGTTCTCGTTGTTTGCTACCGTTTCATGAAGGCTTTTTTTACATAACTTAATACGTTGTAGTTTATAACTGTCAAACATGTAGACTTCTAACGGATAAAGGCACAGGTAAACCTTTTGTGTCTGTTAGTGGTTGCCAATTATATAGACCAGAAGCGGAGTTGTGTAACACCTTATGAGCACACCGATGTTTCAGTTGCGTTATTATTATTATGGCCAATTCAATTAATAATTTTTATTGGGCAACAAAAATATGTTGAATTTAGGCAAAAGAGCAGTAATTGTGGAACTAAAACTCCACTCTGTAGCATCCGTCGGTAAGCGTACAGTCACTGCCTCTGACGCAGATGTAAGTGCGTGGGACAAAGTACAGAGTTTACCTACCTGCTTACAACAAAAGGATACTCATCCAAAATATTTTCACCGCTATGATTTATGGCTACGAACACAGGATAAACGTGTTCACGACGGCAAACTACCGTTATTGAAAGACATTGACCCGAAAACACCTTTCGTTTTAAAAATTAATTCTAATGGTGGAAGTATTTGTGAATGTGTCGTTACACCGTGCTATATTCCGTTTACTGGTTGTAATATAGTAGTGAACAAAACAACAGTCAGTGTTTCTGTATTTCATTTCTAATCGAACATCACGTAAAGGATAGGGACTAATCGACATGCAAATATAAAATATTGCTTTCTTATTCCCTTAAAACATTCTGCCTGTCTGTCCTCTGTCCTATCTGTCTGTCTGTCTGTCTGTCTCTGTCTCTCTCTCTCTCTCTCTCTCTCTCTCTCTCTCTCTCTCTCTCTCTCTCTCTCTCTCTCTCTCTCTCTCTCTCTATCGTTTCTCAGTTCGTCATTTTTTAACTTTACGACTGGCACTCACTAAACTAATACAGAGCACGATTTTATAACACACGCACGAACGCTCACGAGCGACATACGTACACAGACGCGAGCGCACCAAACATATTTATTAGTATTTTACTATACATACAGGAGTTTAAGATAGAATCGTCTGAAATAAAAAAATATATATATATCATACGTAGGCCTATGATTCTATACACTGTGTACCTATATTATTTACAAAACAAAAATTTATAAAATCGTAACAGAAAACGTCTTACATTACTCTGAATAATAACTGTATCTTGTCACACATGATCAGTTGTTTACAAAGTATTCACGACTCACTGCAGATTTCGTTCCATGCGAAAAGGTTGCAATTGAGAATAATTTCATCTAGTGGAGACATATGGTAACATGATAGATAAGGCGTTGAGAGACATTACTCAAGATACTCATACAGAAGTCTCGCAGTACCGATAGGCCTATTAAACAAAGAAAGCTGAGGCCCTACTGTTGGTGAAATTAACAACCCAAAAGTACTTTTGTCTCAGTAGTAAGTTTCTACGATAAAGTATATAAATATTAACTTGTTCGTTGACAAGTTAACGAAATTTAATGCAATATATTTGATTCCTCTGCGACGATTACAGAAGCAGTCATGTACAGATCGAAGCAATAAAATTATATGCTATTGTACGTAAATTTGTGATGTTTTGCACAGAAATAAAGTTAAATTTAAAACAATAATTTATTTTATTAATATTATTATTATTATTACCCTCTACTGCTTTAAACATAGGCCTATTTGTGTAGATATAGACAGCCCCAATTGTAATAGCCTGTTATATAGAATCAAATAATTCTTTAATATTTATAACTAAATTTACCTCAAGATATACTTTTTTCCCTATTAGGAACATGTTTCGAGAGTGGTCATGTTTCAGAAGCATGTTTCACATACTTCTGTTCATTATGGTGCCTTTGTGAAACATTTGGGAAAATTTACAGATTTACAAACATAAAACACAAAACAAACTAATACCAGAACAAATACAAATCAATACAAAACATGACACAATATTCAAAGCACTCAACATCGAAAATACACAAAATACAAAAACAGATACCACAACCACACACAATAATGCAACTTTAAAAGACCAAAGACCAACAAACTACCTTAATAACATCCAGAAGCCAACACACAAATACTTCACCAGAAACAAGATGGCGAAGGCTGAAGATGAGAGAACAGGAACTCTCGAAACATGTTCCTAATAGGGAAAAAAGTATATCTTGAGGTAAATTTAGTTATAAATATTAAAGTATTATATACATCAAGAAACGGACTGTAGCAGAAAGTGATTGAAATCAAATAATTGTAGGTAGGCTACCTCTTTGCCAACAGTGTATTTGTGTTGATGTTATTATGTATGATTAAAATGATTAAACTGTGTTTTATGCATGTCTGCAACGTGAGTGTGATTGTTAGATGTACACAGTAGGCTTTCATAATTACGTTATGTTTCCGACTTTACAGAGCACGTAAATTTAAAATCCATCTAAATTTAAAATTTAACATTTTCTCCATTGAGCTACATCTCTTGGGATCTTTAATTATTACCAAATGGCACCCACATAAACATATAGCTAAAGCAGAAAAGAAGAAACATGTGTCATATTATTTCTACTAATAATTTTATACAAACCACTATGTTGTCAATACCAAAGTATTGACGAGCGCTTTCAGCAGTCATTCATTGAAATGACCAAAGTATTGACGAGCCATCTTCAAGTCATTTACCAACCTTGACTGCCGAAAGCGCTCGTCAGTACCAAAGACAACATAGTGGTTTGTATAAAATTATTAGTAGAAATATTTGAGACCACTAACACTCCAAATAACAATAAATGTCATATTATTATTGGCATATAATTACATATGACTAATAATGTGACTAATTAGACAACGTGACAAGAAAAATTTTGGCGAGAAAAATCTTTTTTCAAACCTTCCCCTTAATAGTGACTTTAAAATGTATATTATAAGTGGCCGAGATTCAGAGCAATGTTTTTATACTTTTACTTGAATATATAAAATTATCTGAAACCGACTTAGAACGTCTAGAAAGCCAGAGTATAATTTGCACAATGAAGAGCTAGATCGTGCTCATGTGCTACTAAACCAGTAGACAATTTCGGTTTATATTGGATAACTTGTGTACATGTGTATTTTTTGTGTAGATGTACAATTATTGTGGCAAGCTTAAAATGTGGAACAGTGTTTTAAAGTGAATGGGAAAACACTAAAACATATGGCTTAATTGTTACGACTTAAAAGATAAAATATATAATTGTCAAAAGCCTATTCCTTGATCTAATGTCATGTGAAAGGGTCTGTTCATCATAAAGTTGGCCTAAAGAGACAAACATACGTAAAATAAACGTGGTTCGTTACATTGTGAAGTAACCGTCGTGTCGGGATCGAACTTGAATAGCGGTAGAATACTGCAAAATATATTGCTTCATTTTTC
Source organism: Magicicada septendecula (assembly GCA_034769895.1). Lineage (NCBI taxonomy): Eukaryota > Metazoa > Arthropoda > Insecta > Hemiptera > Cicadidae > Magicicada > Magicicada septendecula. The sequence continues at coordinate 776,233,328 of CM068367.1, forward strand.
AACTAAGCATCCGAAAGACAGACTATATCAATAAATGTAGATCAAAACGCGATCCATCCTTCAGATTTCCATCGTGTACAAAGCAATTAGGCCTAATACTTTGAAATTTATATTAGAAGCATACACGAGAAGAAAAAGTATCATATGTCCAGAACAGTTTACTTTGTAGAGAAGTTAAGTCGTCGAAAGATATGAATTTTTGTGTCAGTTTGTAGAGAGTGAAGCATTGTTTGTGAACTCGTCTCGTATTCACTTAGAAGTTGCCGAGTCCTCGGTTGTTCCAACTGACATATCGCTTCAACGGGTAAACGAGACTTTAATTGAAAATAATGTAACTGTAACAGTCGTGTGGGAACAACAGGAAGAGAGCGAAGGGTTGAACTTTGTGCAGGTAGAATTTGGACGCGGTGTGTCCATTTGACCTAACTGCCCCTCTAATGTAACGTCTATAATTTCTGTAACAACAATAACGAGTGGACGAACTGCACCGTTCCCATGCGGACTAACGATTCTAATCGAAAACGTGCAACACGATGGTCACCTTGATTACATTTGGCACAACGCAGAAAACAATTAAAAACAGTATTAACAGTCATAGTAATACCAATAACAAAAAATTCAAGTGATTAATAATACATCAATGTGGTAACAAATGATTATAACAATTAGAACAAAAAATAATAATAATTAATAATAAATCAATAGGCCTATGGTAACAAATGATTATAACAATTAACTAATCCAAAAATCTAAGTTTATATGCTTCCAAACCAATTCTCGTTGTAGGCCTACTAATAACAGTAAAGATGGCAATGCATTGATACTACTATATTACAATGTGTATACAATAGTATTACTTTGTTTTCATACCCAAAGTCGATCTCTGGTTGGCCATTACAGCGGACAACATACATTATATTAAGAGACGCAATATAGGCTATACGGTTAACACAACGTAACGATAGCTGTGGACTTGCCCATTTGTACGCCTAGGCCTATAGGCCTATCTGCACTATCTCCAGTCAACGTATGCTCTCAATTGCTTCTCAATTATGATAGAAAAGTAACTGTCTAGTTCGTAATGTTTACTACAATACCACAGGCAAAGAAACAAAGAATATAATATGTTTTTTTAGATAAAGCCCAGTGTAATCTAAGACGGACCTGATCGTAATTCTGCTATCAGTGAACTATGAAGTACAGTAATTCGTTACGACATTTATTGAGAACCTGATCTTGTTTACCTACATTTCTTTGCAATTGTTTCTAAACCATTGTTAACATATAACGCTGTAGGGCAAATTGCACTGTATATTCATGTATCTTCCACAAATTTATTCCAATTTCTCCCTTTATCAGTCTGCGCTTTACTCCATGTTATCCAGTTTCCTATTGTCTCCTCTTTTCTTATTCTTTTAACTTTGTCCTATCGGCAACTTGATATCTTCAATTTCAGTGAAATCTGAGATATCACTAAGTTTCTTCTAATATTCATATTTCTCATTCTATCTTTCTTCTTAACTCTTATGAACCTTCTAAAATACTTTATCTCCAAAACCTGTATTTTGCTTTTCAATCAAATGGAAAAACTATGTCTTCTTTCGATACAGTAAGTTTGGTTTGCTTCATAATCCGTAATATTAGAATAGTTGCAGTTAAAAACGCTTTTGTTCATTTACCCAGTTATTTTTAAACGTTGCAAAATGTTTAAATTTTATCCTGTAGGGACTCGAAATATTCAGTCTAAGCTTATTTAATGCAAACGTATCCTTTGAAGTTAATGAAAAATGTAACAGTACGGACAAAATATGAAAATATTTTTAAAAACATAAACTGTAACGTACATTCACTATGGGTAGTGAATTAATAAAATTTTTAAAACCTAATTTACATTTATATGAAGTAGATAATTCGCATAATATCTACAGTGCTAGTCAAAAAGATATTTTATAATTTTCCTAAACATTACACACTAACCTCTGAAAAAACGAATTAAGTATACGAGTAGGACAGCTTACCACTGTCAACCGGCCGAGCAGAAGCGGGCTACAATATTCTATTTTGTAGAAGAAGAATGTTTATATTCTGTAAATGAGTTGCTTGACTGTTGTTTTAAAATTATGTGAAATAGGTACAAAATGTAAACTTGACGAAACCGATTTCTTTTTAAGGAATACTAAAGCTTAATAAATGTATTCTATTCTGTTTCACTCAATATCCATGACTCCCATCAACATAGATATATAAATTGTCTTAAATAACTTCATCTTCGTTTCCCTTCAAATTTCTTTCTTGCTTTTGTCTGAAATATTTATCATTGAGATTAATTGATACCATTCATCTCAAGAGACCATTCTGTCCAAGTCCCTGTTGCTCATACACACACACGTACGCACAGACAAGCGCATGTAATTCGTCATTACACAAGTAACACAGTAATTATATATTTTATTATTTTCGTGGTTGTGAAGTATTATTAATAAATTTATTCATTATTATGTACTACTTTTTTTGAGTGTTGGTGGTAGTCCATATAAAAAATTATAGATACATTTTCAAGTGGATGTATTAGGGTTCAATCCAGTTTAGATGGACAATGAACAGGGAAGTTGCAACTTGTTGCGAGCAAGTGTCAAATCAGGGTAACACAGCAGGTAGTCCTGTTCCCACTCATTGCACACGAGGGTCACAGATCAACCGGCTGCTGACCTTTGTATTATACCCCATCCCTCTTCACTGACGAATTATTTACGGTAATGTACGTATGTATAAGTGGATTAAACACAACTTAAAAATAAATTACTATTTCAGGGGTATCACTTATTCTGTGCTTTGAAAATCACTGTTCGTGTCTGAAAAAGTAAAAATACAGTACAATATCTTAAGGTTACTGGAAGACAGTAAATGGTTTTATTATACGATCATAGCGACTAAAGGACAGAAGGGCGTTTAGGAGAAGGAAGAGAAGTAGAAGAAGTTACACTACACGACAATGATTAAACCTGTTGCTTACAAAAAAAAACTAGTAACATCATGCGGAAAATTCTGCATAATAAGTTAGTATATTACTTAGGAGATCATATAATAAACTTTATTAACATTAAAAGCAACTACAAAAACAATATTTACTGGGAGAAGTTAAAAATATGTACTTATTCCAAATGTTGAAATCATTCACCCGTATTCAGTCTATATCCACATAAACAGCAATTTATATTTTAAATTATACAGCGAAGTAATTAGCTATAGGCGTCATTAAATTTGGTTTTTACAGAGTAATACGTAGGCCTAATAACGAATCTTAAAACTTAAAATAAACGAAACACAATTTAAAGCTAAAACTTCTATTCTTATTTGAGATAAAACTATAATATAATACAATTAAAATGTAATATAAGATATTATAACATAACACAAGTAAACTCCATGAGTTTCCAAAACTCGCTCACTATTTTTAACGACATTTTTATTATTAAATAAAATCACTTTCATTTTTAATTTTTAAAAGCTGTGGGTAAAATTATTAGCGTTAGCCAAGAATTATCACAAAGGGGTGAGCAAACGCATTTTCTCATATAAAAAATGTATATGAAGAGGTTACAAATAATATATAATTAATTAATCAAATAATATATCCAAATAATAAAAATTAATTATTCTGTATACAAAACAAAATTAAGTTTAATCGATTAAATCCATTGGAGTCGCTCAGAGTTAAAATTCTTTGATAAAAGTACGTCCTGAAGCTTCTTTTCTCGCGGTAATGGAACATTACACCCTGGTGTCAAACATTAATGTGGTCAAATTATTAAAGACACCGAGTTTGTAATTTGAATAAAATTATTCATAATTTGATGCTCCACATAGACTTTTACAATTTTTTCAAAATTTTGTTTTTGATGGTGGCCCTAAATTTAAAAATTTTCAAAGTAAAACTACATTCGAATTTGAGTTAACATTCTTTTTAGTCTGATACCAGGCACGAATATTTACAATTGAAAAAAATGTTGACCTCATTTTTGGGGCTGGTGTCTCAAAATTTTGAAATTCCTAAAGTGGACACCACAATCAGATTTTGTTATAAATTCTCTTTCATTTGATACCCCACATGGATTTTTGCGATTTTTCAAAACTTTGACCCACTCAATTTTGCCTCCCGGGCCCCATCTTTTAAAAAAAAAATACGAATCTGTGGGGTAAAAGTATGGACACGCGTGCTAAGTTTCACCAAACGTTTGGGCGCTAAGTTTCGATCGGTGCGATCAAATGTTGTCGGGAGAGATCCCTCAAACAGATAGATAGACAGACAGACAAATGCAAAACGGTCGAGTTAAAACGGAGAATTCGCCTTGGTCGTTCAGTAGTATCAGAAAATATAATATCTACTAGTTAACACTAAAGGAACTTGTAAATTACTTAGCTCAGTAGGTCTAGTAAGTTATACGCATTGAATTCTGAATGACTGTGTGTTGGAAAGAATAAAGACGAATAAGTGAATACGTGCAACTGGTTCACGAAGATAGCGTGTTCATACCTGAGTGTAACAACGGACTTTATTCAAATTAATTTCATCTGAGACAGTTCTGAGATTTCTGACGTAATTATACTAGCAATTCACCCTATTCAAAGTAGGGTGACCCCTATCATCTAACTGACCAAACGAAAATAAAAATGTGATGTTCCCAAGGCTCAGGTAGTTGGTGGCGAAAAAGGATTTCCTGGTCAACACAAAGTTATGCAAATAGAGCACGCTATAGACAGAATTAGTGCGTCCAGTCACAGGACAGTGGATAAAGGACTAGATATCGTGCTTACCCAAAGAAAGGTATTGTATTGTACCCTTAACGTTGGCTCTCCCTATAGGCCTACCCAGTGACCGTTAGGATTATATTAAATAATTATTTTAAAATTTATAAAACTATTTGTATGCTGTGAATAAAAATTTAAACTTTCCATAACCTTAAATATTTAATTTACGGTTTATGAAAAGAATTAACATCGTTTAATCCTAATTAAGTTCATAAACACTTGAATGAATTTTATGGAAAATCGCATGAATGCTGATTTGTAGTTTATGTGCTGTTTTAGAGCATTAAAATCGCCTGTGTGTTAGTACGACACAAAACTTAGTAAATAGGCATTCATTTAACATTAAACAACTCAAATTTGTTACTATTTTGGTCTTATATTATTTCTATTAGAAATTAAAAATGTATTTTATGTTATGACATTTTGCTTCATCGTAAGCCGTAAAACGTAAACGTAAATTCTACTTATAATTTTTTAATTTCAATTGTATACTGGTAAAGTTATAACTTTTTTTAAGAGTATGAGAAAATAAGTTACTTTAAATTATTTAAAACGGTAAATAAAGTTTTATTTGTAAATACTTGCTTTGAATGTTGCTTGTCCCCCGCAAAAAAATGCAGGGTATTAAAATACATGCTTTGAACAACATTTCAAAAAGTGTAAACATTCGGCAATGTTTATAACTGGAGTATTAAGATTTTGTAAAATTACTTAAGAGTGGATAAACGGAAATGTAGCAGGCACATTGCGGTTGTCGGCTTCGAAATATTTTATTACAGTAAACATGGTCGAGTCTTGCTCAACTGTAAGCTGGTGGTTTTGTCTCGAATTTGACATAATGTTGTTACTAATAATGTGTGTGTCATAATGTGTGATAGTTTATACAGTGTAAGTAAATATTTTGCGCTCCACGATTTGTGATGAGTAAATTTATATGTTAAAAAAGAAATCTAGCCTATACAAAGTATAGACTATGTTCGTTCACTTCCTTTTTCAGAAAATAGATTACCGTTTTCAGAAAGTCAAATGTCTGAAAATTTGTTAAAATAATCACCATATTTATTACCACAAGAAGTTATAATTTATAATTACTACGAGATCTTAACACATCACATACGGTCTCATTTAACGCATCATGTGTGTGTGTGTGTGCGCGCGCGCGCGCACATCAGGTCTCGTATAACCATCTCAAAACTGTAATAAATTGAGCCCATTCTATGATAAAACTCGTCTTACGATAAGACTTTGTTACTGTAATATTAGATCTGTTACAAAAATGAGGATACATATTCTTTGTAAATTAAAGGAGTTTGTTTTTTCCGTGTTAAGGTGATTCTATAATATGGGTTGTGAAATATGGAAGGTGGTAAAGGCATTAATAAATAATCTCGCAAGTCTTTGTCGGGAGCTGTGTTATATAGAGCAGGCGAAAACAATTTTTGATGAAGACCTATAGCTACAAACTGATGAAGAATAAATAGGGCTGCAAACAAAACGAAAGAAATATAAGTAGATGGAGGATATCTTAAAGAACCAACAACCAATAATGGGAACGTAACAGTAATATCACTTAAGACTAAGAAACTCACGAAATTCACATCGGAATAAAATGCACACAATTACAGTCACCCAGTAGTAAGTACGACCAACAGCTACATAACAGATAAAGTTAAAGCAAAAGCAACAAAACGATTGATAGAAACGAAAATTATAAAAACATTATTGGGCAATTTAAAACATTAAAAATTTAATAGTTTTGTAATGCCATAAAATGATAATCCTATCAACAAACTAATTAATTCAAATTCAACATTACTTATAGGTTTAAAAACTAATAACACTAATAACTAATAAGAAAAAAATAAATAAAAAGTTAAGAAACATCCAACCAACAAAAATAACTTAATTTTAACAGAGCGCTGCTTTATTCTCAGGTTTCAGGCCTTAATAATCTGTTTCCATCATCCTTTTATCTATTTTATCATCATCAACAGCTTTAGTGTTTGCGTCTTTATTAAACATTATTTTAACATAATTATTCCCTTTACACTCTACTGCTTGAGTTCATTATACATTTTCTCCTCCTCTACTGTGTTTTCACTAAAACACTTCAACAGAAAATCTCATTATTGAAAATATGTTTCGTGAATCTTAATTCCGTGTTTTTCCATTACATTGGTGATAACGTTGAGATTAGCTTTGATGATGCTAACGTTGAGATTAGCGTTGAGATCATAACCTCTTTTCTATAGTAAACTATTCAAATGTTCAAATATCCATTTGTAGCTTTGGTTCTTGTGAAGGCTTTACTAATGCATTTGCCTAAACCGAATCCAATGCTTTCTCGTAATCGAAATGCAACGTAAAATGAATTCCGTACTCATTCCAGCATTCCGAAAATTCAATTATTGATTTAGACGGTTTCCGACGACGATGATGTACTTATTAAAAATATTCTTCAACATTTTCATTGTCTATAATTCTTGTAAACAGAAGCATTTCAGAGGGGATCCTTTCATTTCCCGTTTCCTTTGTTTCAATTCATTGACAGCTCCTTCCTATCTTCAGTGTCATCGTCCTTTAGAGTTTCATTTGCCATTGAGTCTGACTCATATTCTACTTGTTTCTACTTATAAGTAATTTCTCAGGTTCACTTCTATATATTCCGTGTCTTCATTATACTATACATAACTTACATATACACTTATGCATAATTTATTTCCAGTTATTATTAACATTTAAATTTCAATTTAAAATTTGGTTTAAACAATATATTTGTATACACGTTAAGAAAGTGTTTAACTTTTTTATTTATAATTTAAAAAATGTTTTTCATTTAGTTTAAGTCACTAAATATGAAAGCTGAATAATTTCTAAATATCTGTCATTTGTCAAAACCTAACTTATAAAGGTATATAGAATTTTACGTATAGAAAACTTAACGTGTTGATTATTATCCACTTATATATATCGTTAAATAGTTAATATATAATTATTAAATATACATACAAATATGTACGTATACTCTCGCCGTTATTATAATCCAAATGACTGTGTTTACAAGGTTATGATCTATAAAAGCTGGTAAATTTTTCAGTTAGCCGTAATTGTCAGTTTCCTAATTTTGTAAAACTGTTGTTACACTTTTTTAACAAAAGTAGTTAGTGTCAGAAGTGTTTATTATGTTAAATCTGTTTCAATAATTAATTAGCTGTTTGATTTACATTTCACATTTGTCAGTGTGTTGTAGCATGTAAGAGATTACATACGCACAACTCCAAGCTCACAGGAGAATCGGTAAAGATTCTTGCGACAATGCAAGAACTAAACTATTTATATCAAGGTTTTCATAAGACGATATAATAAAACAATTTACTCTATAAAAATATGGAATAACAAAAACTTAAAACATTTTGCCATTAAAGCAGTTCGGTAATTTCCTAAATTTGCCTCCACGGTATAGGCCTACCAATTGTTTCTATTCGTCAGTACCTTGTTCGTATTACTTTAACATCAAATTGTATATACGTTAGTAACATCAAATTGTATATACGTTAGTAACATCAAATTGGATATACGTTAGTAACATCAAATTGGATATACGTTAGTAACATCAAATTTATTTACGTTTTTGAAGAACATTAACTGCCGTGACTAAGTAAAAATTAAATCTTACATATCTGAAATTCATAACATTTATATTTTTAAATGTGCACATGAAGAATGCTTCAATTTCCTATTGTAAGAAAGTTAAAGAAGTAAGTTCACATTCAATTTACGTTAGTACAGAAATACCTAGAGAAATTTTACAATTCCAAGACATTGTAAATATTCTGGCTGGTATTTGAATTTGCTATTTGCGAACGTTCCTCCACGCACGCATATGACACATAGGCCTATGACAAAATTAATTCCAGGAATCTCTTAATCCCTACACTCTGTGTCCTAATTGCCATAGCGGACCACCCGCAGTTGCTTTCTTCAGACCCAGAAAGAATATCTGCACGAGTAGGATGTAAACAAAAAAGTTCGTGAGGAAGTATTTGGATATTTCCCCATATAACTTACATACAAACCAAACATGGCGACACACACATACGAGCGCACGCGCGTTTGCAATCAAAACAATTTCGATTTGTTCAATCCAGAATATCAAGCTACAATCCACAGAATGAACATACGGAAAACTGTGAAAATTTCCAAATACCTTCACAACACTATAATAAAAACTCCAAAATCCAATATAATAATCGACGGCACAGATAAAAACAAAACAAGACAGAATTTTCAAAACATTCAAAAATAACAGAGTAGGCTAGTGCTTTTAGCCTATACATAAAAAAAGATATGATTCATCAAGAAAAATGGGGAATATAAATGGGAACGAGAAGAAAAGAAGGAGATAACTAAAACAACGCGTATTTTTTCAGATTTAAAAAAAAATACTTTTTATTTTAAAAAATGATCTTGTTTTAGTATGTGCGTAAGACGATGCGGGATTTCTAATTCTTATTACATCTAATCTTAAAGCGGTAAGAGTGCATCATCTCTTATATAGGCTAGCAGGTGAGACGAGGTTTGAATAACTAAAAAAGTGTCTTGCTGAAAACTGTTATTATCTCAGGTCATAAAACATTGCAGATTGTTCATTTCCCCTCTTCAATAAGATTACCTTATTAATTATCAACAGTCACACCCCCAATTCTAGTGTTGCTAGCAATATCCGTGTTGATCGGAATTCTTCGGATCAAATTTTGAATCTTACGGTAATTCATTAATAATTTATATATGTATTATCCTGCGATTTGTGTCTTATTATAATATTATGACTTGAATTACCTTTGCACTCCGAAATACCATTACACAAATCTTTACCTTCCAAATTAATTAAGACGTCTTTTCTTTCAAAGACACAGATATAGTGTGACCTCTCCTTTCCGCTTGGTTTTCAGTCTACGCGTATATTATTTCAGCTGGTTCATAATATTATTTAACCCTGGTAAACGCCTTCTGATTCCAACCGATCTGTGCATTTTTTGTTACTTCTTGATTTATTACCACGCTGCTTGAGCACCGTTTCAGAAGCAGTGACCAAATCTACAAACACGTTCCGACACAGGGGCGGATACAGACTAACATTTTGGGGGGGGGGGTCATAACTAGGTTTACCATACATTTTCAGAGCCGACCCCGGACACATGTGTGAGGGGGTAGAGAGATTTCAGAGCCAACCCTGAACACATGTATAAGCAAACTGTAGCAGATATTTACACATTTGTATGTGTTAATTTCGTGGAAAATATAAGAGCAATAATAATAACTGCCTTAGGTTTATTTCAATTTTTATTTATATAAATTAATTGTGCAAAACAATAAAATTGGAGAAAAATTAACTACAAAGTAAAGCGTTTTACACAAATTTTCCAGAAAAGGTTATAGATTTTAAAAATACTCCAATGTCCTTAATAAAAAATATTCCTAAACAATAACATAATATGTTTCAAAAGAGATCTATGAACAATGATGTAAGGGTCTTAAATTAAATCAACATGTCAATGTACTTCTCTGTATTAAAGAAAGCAAACAGAAACAAGGAACAAAACAAACAGTATAAACTCGGTAAGGATAAATATTTACAATAAAAAAATTTGGCGCCTCTTTGTCTTAGCGAATCTAAGAATAATGGCTTCTGGGTCCAGTGGAATTTCTCGATGGACCGACATGAGAGCAACCCCAGTGAGTCTTTCTTCACCGATATTAGCCCGAAGCCAAGTCTTCAGCCGACGCAGGGTAGAAAAACTGCGCTCCGCGGTCGCTGCACTGACTGGAAGTGTAGCCAGAATCCGCAGAAGTTTATGGCTGGTGGGATACATGTCAATATCGCAGTTTTCCAATGTTTCCAAAACGGAATCTGGAAGTTTTTCTTCATTTTTCACGACCCGCTTCCACTTTTGAACCCACAATGAGAACTCTTGCTTTACAGTTATAAAAGTAGCAGACTGTCCAATAAGATCCTGGTAAATATATACAATTTCCCTTATAGCGGCTTCATCTTCTGGTTTTATTTCAGTTTTGGGCAAAATGGCTCGAAGATTAAATAAATACATAATTTCCGTTGAAAGTCTGTCTTCTAAGTCTGTGATGATTTTGTCCAAAAGTGGTATATAAACAGATCTTCGGAAGTATTCCTCACACGACTCAGCAGCGTGGTTTTGACGGCTGGTTTGGAGGGAAACAAGTCGTGGTATCTTTAAATCAACATCTAACTTTGCAGCTATTTCCCGTACTTCATAATAGAGGCCACTAAAGATGGATTCAGCCTTTTCTTGCTTTTCTTGAAGTACGCTTTTAGTGTCTTCTATTGCATAAGTACCCTTTTTTAAATCAAGTGTTGGTGTTTGAAGGAGGCGACTAAGTGACACAGTTACTCCTAAAATATCATTAAGGAGTTTGCCAACGAATTATTCAAAATGTGGTTGTTGCACGGACAGCGCTGAGCGTGTGTGGTTATTTTCTTTAGTTCTTGAAAAAAATCCTCTAAGGTTTTGGGGAGGTCATGACCCCAATGACCCCCCCCCCCTGTATCCGCCACTGTTCCGACATTGCACTTCTTTCTTTTACTGATGATTTGTTTCTCACGCACAAGAAGCAGATAATACTCTAACTTACTACTTCTACAACTACTATCGATAATAGATCTTAGTAGATCATCTACTATAGTAGTAGATCTGATACATGTATATGACATACGATATACTCTTCTTATGAATGATAATCCGTATATGATTTGGAAGGATCGGGTACGGGCAGATCTGCTTTTTCAAAACAAACCATTGTTTTCACGGTTTAAATAGCAATATTATTGTTTGGTATATTTCACGTAGTTTCGTCACCAAATATTATTTATGATAGGCCTACAAAAATCATGTCGTGTAGAACAACTGGTTATCGTTATGTAGTTCACATTGCTGATATGAGCCCACTCTGATAAACCGTTTCTTACCTCTAAATGAAAAGAAATGTCACCTTCCTCGGTTTATAACAAAATACAGAAAAATCTTGAATAGCGCAGAAAAATTATATTTTAATTTAAAAAATTATAAATTTATTTCAGAACAAAGCTACTACTTGATCCAGTGCTGACCACGTTTATAAAGCTATCTCATGATACTTATGCTCATAAGAAACCATATAGCCTACATCTACAGAATTTGGAGTTGAATGCTTTAGGGAAAACAGATATATCCTATCTTTTTATTTAAAAAGATAAAAAATTTCAGGAACTTATTGAAGTAAATATTTTTTTATTGTTCTTAAATATAATTAAACAACAAATTAATAACGATATAATTATAAAATGGAATTACACCTAACTAAATCGTATCAGTGACATAATGACCGTTATAGTTACTTGCAAATATACTCCCCAGGATTATTACAACGCCGACATGAGTAGTCGCTATAGGGATTAGACTTACAGTCTCTCAGGCTTGAGTCTGGGAGAAGCATTTGCCCAGCTTTTGTTGGCAGTCTTAACCAATGATCATAATAATAATGTGAATAAAATAATACCTAACCGGTTGATCCACGAAGGGGGGCCTACACAATCATGTTCGGATCAGTCGTGAGTCGAAGAATACCATATCAAACTACTAGCGGTCCAAGAAGCGACATTCATATCGGATAAGATTTCAGTAATGAGTAATTATAGAATATTGAGGGACGACCAGCCATCACATTCAAGAAGTTCGAAAAAATCTAGAAAAATGTGTCAATACTGTACTTGGAACAGGCCTCTTTGCCCACAATTCAATATTATAATCCATAGTCGATTTCAAATGTTCACCTTCCATATTGTCTGTATTGACCCTAATATATTGAAACAATTTTGAGTATTTTCAATGTCCTTGCTCCGATTAATGGACATAACAGAAAAAATCTAGAGGAAGTGGAAGAGTTTAGATGGTAACTCGAAAAAGAAATGTTCAGGACCCAGATAAGTGTAGTAAGATTTCAATGCTCAGATCGGAAAGGAAAGGAAGTTAAAAAGGGTAGTAGGAGAGTACGCAGCTGATACACGGACAAACAGAAATGGTGAAAGACTGGCAGTCGTCTGTGAATCATTCAACATGAAGATAATGCTCACACAGTTCAAGAAGATCCCAAAATCGATGAAGATATGACAGTCACCCAAGCTGATGTTAGGAGAGTTCCAAATTGATCAAGTAGCAACGAACGATCAGTCCGAAACAAATTATGAAGTCAGGATACAGAAAGAAGTCAACTTTGATTCATGTCACTACCTAATAAGGATTAACATGAAGCTAATTCCTAGTAACAAGAAAACACCCAGAATACAAAAATACAGGACCGAAGAACTGAAAATAAACCAGGAAATATTACAGAAATATCAGAAAGAATTGGAAACATTTAAGTCCTACGAACGGGGGAAAATGGCTCAAAAAACGCAAGAAGCCGCAAGACAAACGATATTTTTAGTAGAAGAAACAAACATGATAGAATGATGAATGTGAAAATGCACGAAGAAAACCTTCCGATGCTTGGAACTCCAATAGACAGAACTTGAAGAATTCGAAATCCAGAGGAAGAAAACGGACAAGACCTTCAGCAACACCAAACGACTGGCACATCTGGAAGAGATAGAAGAAAACTTCCCCAATTAAGAAGAACAATATCAGAAACTTTTTTCAAATCTATAAGTCAAAACTTCGATACAATTTCCCGCCTCACATCTGCTTAAAGAACGATTCTGGTAAACTAATTTTGAACAATAAATAAACCTGTGAGCAACTGGCTAAGTACTTCAAAGAAATACTCACCAAGATACCATCGTAGAGCAAAATGACTTTCAGACAACACTCGATGAAACTACTCCATTCAAGTTCACGGATAAGAAAGAAAGAGAAGAGATCATAAAGAGCTTAAAAAACAACAAAGTTGCGGAAGCTTTTCGTAAATACGTCGGACACAAAGTGTTGGAAGAGTTAGAGAGACAGTGAACAGATTGATATACAAAAAATACACAGACGAATGCAGAGATGCGATTTTAAACACTACACAAACAAGTAGACAAAACGAACGGCAACAACAGAGGCTTACTAATTTTACCAGTTGAGTACAAGATATATACAATAGAGAATTAAATAAATCAACAACTAGGAGAGCACCAATTAGGAAAGAACGATCATGCGTGGAACAGATTTTCACCATCAAGACACTACCATCAGATAAGAAGTGATCATGGCAAATGTGGAGTTCAAAAAGACAGGGGAAGCGTTAATAAATGTGCTGAAAGAATTCAGAATAGATGATAATACAACATCGCTGATACACCATTCATTAGGTAACACCAGTTGACAAATTAAATTCTTCGGAGAACTTTCAGAGCCTTTTGGATTCAAAAGATGGGTGTGATAAAGAAACGGTCTCTCCCCAATCCAGTTCAACTGCGTCATGAAGAAGATAATCCGTGAATGCCGGCAAGAGATGGGTCAGTACAATATTCCGAACGGAATAAGATCAGGCTATCAAAGAGTCTCGCCTTCGTAGAGTGTTCACATATAGTGTTGTTCGCCACGAATTTAGAGATTACAGCCAAACAGGTAGAAATCGTGAAAGAAACAGCATTGAAGAGAAGTTTACAAATTTCATTGGAAAGACAGAGTGCATGCACCTGAATACCAAAGATCCAAATCTGGACAATAAGCACTAAATTAGGTAATATCAAAAGAGCGCAAAATTCTAAGTACTTAGTTTACATTTTGTTCCTGAACATCAACAAGACGACAACGACTGAAGAAAGTAGTCAAGTATGGTACAGCAGTACGATAGTTAAGTACGGTACGGTAGTACGGCAGTCAAGAAGGACTGCCTATATGCGACAGAGACATTAGCTAATAAAGGACTCTCGGAAATAGAAAAGAAAGAAAGTCAAATTCTAAGAACAATTCTGGGACCCAAATGAGTTTACATTTTATTTGAGTTAAAATCTAAAGTTGTATGGAAAGTTTGAGAAAATCTCTACCACGACTAAGAACAGACGAATGACTTGCTGTGGAGACCTTAGAAGAATTGAATCAGAAAAGACAGCAAACAATATTTTCATCTTCCAGTAGAACAGAAAAACATAAGTACCATGGGCGAAAGAAATCCATCAGGATCTAGAAAAATGTGGAATGAGGGAAAATGATGTAGGAAACAGAGAAGTGGACAGAAGGAAAAATGCGGAACAAAGGATCTAGCCGATGAGAAACAAGGAGAACCATAAGCATGTTTTTGAAAGACGAACGAGCAATAGCGAGCCAAATAATGAAGAAATACTGGCAAAGGAGAAAAGAATTTCAAAAAATGAATAAATTTTGTAGTCGCACACGTAGATGGCTGATATGAAAAAGAAGAAATACTACTACTACTACTACTACTACTACTACTACTACTACTACTACTACTAATAATAATAATAAATATGTATTATATATCGCGCACGAAAATTAAATATACTCGACATGAATACAAAAATACGAGTAAATTTCATTAGCGACTCATAGGCTAATGCTGGCCTACTCTAAAATGTAAGATGAAAAGTATAGTTAGTTAGGTCTGAAGAATGTATGAGCTTAGTCTAGGTTCCTTTTATTTCTCGCGATTCTTCCAGTTTCTGTCATGTTTCGTCTCTTTTATTTAAGATTGACGTTACTTCATAGTTAATCGTTTCTTCGGTACTCCCCGTGTTTTGTCTCGTTAACTCGTTTTACTCTTGCTTCCCAATCAATCGTTACATCCAAATATTGAAATAAGTTGAAATATTGAAATTAATGTTTTTTTATTAATTTCTATATTAATATCTTGTTCATTTCTTGATTATCATGAACTTCGTTTCATTTGTATTCACTTTCTTTAATTCTTTCCTTAATAGTTTTAACTTGTCTGTTATTTATTTTTTCACATCATTAAGTCGTCAGAGAAGGCACATTTTGACAATCAATCTGATCTTAAATTGTAGTCGCCCACGATTTTTTGTAATTCTTCTTGTACACTTTAACAATGCCGTCAGTAACATTAATACGTAATATTGTGCTCAAAACTCTACCTCTGGTTATAGCCTACAATATTTCAGGTTGCATGTCATCATCAGAATCGTTGATGTCACCCTATAGAATTCCAGCTTTCCTTGTAGTCATGAATGCTTCAATATTGTAAAACGTAATAACGAAAGTAACAGAAATAACAAAAAAATCTTCTTACATAGGGCAGAAGCCTCCCAAAATACCCTTGTGTACTCAGTTATTCACTGTCAAAACTTTTGTCTCCATACCTGTACAGAGACGTTTCACTCTGCATCAAACATCATATAATTCATCTAATTTGATATTGTATTATTTTTTCTCTATATGAAAACAAAGTCTAAATAACAAAAATTGTACTATAAATACTAAAGAATATAGAAAATATAGACTAACGATTAATTCTGACACACAAACGTTCAGAACGTGAATTCTGACGTTAACAAACGTCTTCCTGAAACGGCAACACGGGGATAGTTGGGGAGTATTCTGTCATCCTTCCAGTCAATCCCTAACGTCACGATAAAATTACGTTAGCAGAACCAATTACACGAACGAGTACGCATCAAATTTTAAAATAAATGGTTGCATGAGAAAAATGAGGAGAAATGTATAGGGTAAATGTAAAAGTGTAAACGTAAGCAACTGCAAGGCAAAACTGATTACCATGTATTATTATTATTTAAATCCTTAAATTCGTAGTGACCGTCAATCAATGAATTTTTCAGTGAAGGGTATACATACGCACGCACACGCGTGTGCGCACACACTCACATACACAAACACGTGCACCCAAATAATTGTTCCGTTGTGTACGACATTTCTTTTGTATTCATACACAGGGCCTGATGATGACAATAAACATTGTCGAAACGTCGACACAAATAAGTTAAAATTTGTGTTATATTTTTGACCGATCCTCACAAACCCTTCATTGAAAATTATTATTATTTTTTTTTTCTATTTGTATCGGCCATCTGAGGACCACATGCCAATTTCAATTATTTATTCCTTGTTCTTTTATTTTTCTCCAATATTCTTTCATCTTTAAACTATGTCTCTTCTTCCTGTCTTCAGTCCACTTTGAACCTGCGTTTTTCTCTCTCCTACCCTGGACTCCT
This sequence comes from Magicicada septendecula, assembly GCA_034769895.1. NCBI lineage: Eukaryota > Metazoa > Arthropoda > Insecta > Hemiptera > Cicadidae > Magicicada > Magicicada septendecula. The sequence goes on from CM068367.1 coordinate 776,250,342, forward strand.
TCCATTTTAACACTTTTTCCCTAAAAAATTCTCTTTCATTTATTGCTTCTCCTGCGTTTATATTATTTTGTATAAATCCTTTTGGTCTTCTTTAATGCAACTTGATGTTGACATCTTTCCCCACAGATATTTGAAGATCTGTTTTGTTAACCTATTGTCGTCCATTTTATATAAATGTCCAAAAAATAACTTACTAGTCTTCTTTTTCTCACTGTTTCTGTTATATTTTCTATACTTTGATACATTTCATCATTACTTCCTAATTTCCAACCTTCTGAAGTTTTCCGTGGGCCTAATATTTTCCTAATAATTCGTCTTTCCAATATTTCTAGTTTGTCTAAATTATAATTCAATGCTAGACATTCAATTGTATTTAAAGTGCCTAAAAAGAATTTCTTCTTAAATTTAAGTTTAGAGGGATTCCAAGGTTGCTCCGTCTCAAACCTTTGATTGCAGTTGTTGAGACTCCCCAGAACCCTTGGTCCCAATGCATGGCATGACGCCACGGTGGATATTATTATTATTATTATTAATCATTATTATTATTATTATTATACTTCAAACGCGGTCTCTCTCCCTCCCTCCCTCTCTCTCTCTCTCTCTCTCTCTCTCTCTCTCTCTCTCTCTCTCCCCCTGTCTCTTAGTGTTTTAGTTATTAATGTGTGTGTGTGTGTGTGTGTGTGTGTGTGTGTGTGTGTGTGTGTGTGTGTGTGTGTGTGTGTGTGTGTGTGTGTGTGTGTGTGTGTGTGTGTGTGTGTGTGTGTGTGTGTGTGTGTGTGTGTGTGTGTGTGTGTGTGTGTGTGTGTGTGTGTGTGTGTGTGTGTGTGTGTGTACAAATTCATTGTATGTGTACATAATTTTATAAATAAAGAGCTTCGTCAATTTAAAACAAAGTGTGTTCAGTACGTTAAAATATTAAGAACATTCATTTTAAAAAACGTGTAAGTGTAGGCTATATGTTACTTATATTTGAATATTTCCAGCGCGTGTGCCTACGTGGAAAATCCAAACTAAACCCACAATTCACATAATCATACGAATCCAGAGTAGGCCTACGTAGTGTTTGCACGCTGTCGAGGTTTTACTATGATTAGAGCTTATACGCTTTAAAGTTTCCACGCAAGAAGTGTCCGGCAGATTGTTAGGCATTATTTGTACTGAGATTATAAAATAATATTAATAATAATAACTTCCTTGATTTAATATAGATATCCATCCATATCTTGTTGAACGAGCGAAGTGAGTTCTCAGTTTTGACTCGACCGTTTGGCATTTGTCTGTCTGTCTCACGATAACTTTTGAACGCATCAACCGATTTTCGTAAAACTTGGCATACGTATCCACACTTTCACCCAACAGAACCCTATTGTTTTTGAGATTGCTCACTCTAAGATCAGAGGGGAGGAAAAAATATGGGTGGTCAAAATTGTGAAAAAAATCACAAAAGCCCATGTGGGGTATCAAATTATAGGGAATTTAAACCTCTGTCTAAATATAATGTTCATTTATAAAAATTAAAAATTTGTGGACGTCAGGGTCCAAAAAGTGGGTGAAAATTTTGATAAAATCGAAAAAATTCATGTGGGGTATCAAAGTAAAGAGGATTTTAACTAACATCTGAACGTATTGTTATGTTTTAGAAATTTCAAAAGTTTGGGACCCCAAGGCCAAAAATAAGATAACAAATTTGACAGACAGAGCCAGTTTTCTCTTAATAACGTTAGTCGCTGAAAATAAAATGAGAAATAGATTTAGGCTTATTTATTTCTTATTAAGTTAAAAAGCGATGCAAAGGTCAGAGGGAATGAAACTCTTACAAGTTATGTGATTGCAATACGTAGGCTATACTGAGATAATAATAAAACTTATCCATGCGGTCAGAGGCAATGTGTTTTTAATCTTCGTGTTCTGACAGTAATCCATTCTGATTACATTATGGTTCTGTTCACGACTCTTGCAGCACATAGTCGAAGACCGTAAAACCTTCATCTTGTAAACAGAACTCCATCAAACAGTATATATAGCTATTCTATTTACATAATTGGCATGTGGACACTTAAGAATTTAATACCCTTTGTTAGATATGACGAAATTTTATTACCTAGGACAAAAAGCACTGCCAGTTGTCGGCAACTATTGAATATCGGGGCTGTAAATGAGTCAGATGAAATTTAGCCAGTATAATAAATAGTACGGTTACGTGAAATATGTATTATATTCCATCTGTATTCCATATGTGTATATGTGTGTTACATAGCCTACTGTTATAGCCTATGTACAGATTATTTACGTTCTGTTACATTGACCACGTATTGTAAAGCATTACATAAATTCATGTTTTATGTAGGCCCATTATATCTTGTTCCGCGATTTTTTTTTTCATTCAGTGAGATACAAAAATTGCACGATTTTTTGTATCAAGAGTTTCAAGAGAAATTATTCTTATGCGTCATTTATCTATTAGTTTCTTGAAAACTCTTTTAAATAATGTTTATTGGCTCAACCGCTAAGTATATTTATTCGTGTTATATTCTTGTAGGAAGATAGTGATTTTATATAAAAAGTTCGACAATATTTCTGACTTGCATGTGCGTGCGCGTGCGTGTGATTAAAGTTCAGAATTATTATTAACGAAATGTTATTTGACACGAAAAATTATGGTGACGGTTACAACGAAAGGCTACGGTTGTGCTGGCAGCCTAGACCGTTGCTAAGCGACGAGATATTATAAACAGAGCTGATGCAGCTGGCAGTGAACCTATCACATGTTTATATAATGGAATCATGAAACAGAAAACCAGAATTAAAGGTCACGAATATGACGTCCTTGAGATTCAACGAGGTACGTATAATGTCATTAAAAAAACGTATTCTCAGAATTAAATAATGATAATTATTAATACAAATTAAATACATTAAAAACATGATAGAAAATAATTATGCAAATGCGCAGCCATTTTTAAATGCTGTGAAACCCAACAGTTGAATAACTAATAGAAATTTGTCCATTTGATTAGTAACAAAAAGAACTAGTGAAATTAAAAAGAAATTGTTGTAGATGGTAAGTTAGCTTTGGAAGAAAAGTGATTTGATGAAACATAAACCAAGTTTGAATATAGCTTACTATTCTATAAACCACGCAGTTTGTTACGTTGCGAATTGTTGAGAAACTTCACGTCAGACTTGACAACTACAGAGACAAATTATAACATTTATGGAGCGATCGTAGTCAAGTTTTCCGACACTCGTATGTAGTACCCATCTTTTTAAGTGTAACAGGAACATAATAGCATCAAGGTAAAACACAGGGTACACACAAAGGCTTTGTAGAAAGTAAAGTGGTCAAGGGGGGAAGAGAAGTTACACGCGCACATGCCAAACTATCAGGTGATGCTGATGTGGCTTTGAACGTTGGCTCTGAAAAAATGAAACGTATTCTCAGTCAATGTGTATTAGCGTATAGTTACTGTAAATGCTCGACGTGAAAACGAAGCCGGTATCTTAAAAAATTGAATTCTTGGATTGTGTATCATAACGCGTTAAGCAAAAGAAGCTAGATTAGTATCAGATAAAAATTTTTTGAACTTTTACCTATAAATATAGCGTTCTGAAGTCGGAAAAATGCATTGCATATAAAAAAAAACATATAGACCTAATCGAAGCCATGTGTGAAACTGTATAAAACAGTAAACTTATATATTTACATGGTATATAAAGTAAAATTAAAATGAGGATTAACAAAACATCTTACTACGGCTGAAAACCAGCACATAAACATTGTTGATAATTGTAACCGAAATGAGGATATTAATAAGTAAAACCATGAACTCTTAAAGAAGCAGTATAATGGAGTGTTGATCCGACGGTGATCCAGTAACAACTCCTAGTGTAAATTGGTGTCGTTTTGATTACTTGTTTATTTCCGCACATGTCATCTATTTACATAATTTTCTCAAGAAAGAAAATTACTTAAAACGATTAAAAAGGCATAATTTTAAAATTAGATAACACCAAAATCAAATTTTTTCAGTACCTTGTAAAACTGTGAAAAGGGTTTCTGTTAATTTGAGGATGTCATATCATTTTATACTAAAGGGCGTAGTTTTAAATTTTGCTGTGATTTTGTTAACGGACATTACTGCTTCATACCTAATGCCACTTTAAGTATGACGCGCGCGGTATAACCTCCCAGAAACGGAAGCTTAAATGTTTTAGTGAATGAATACGCTTGACATAATTAAGACGGTATGCCCAGTTATAGTTCACATTTCGTCTACGGCCAAGGCCTATCCATATTCTGACGATTCAATTATGTCGTAGTTGTAGGCATCGATTTCTTTTTTTCTCAGAGATACCCGTTTCATATTTTCTACAGAAATTGTTTGTCAGACATATATCTGACTTGGCAAAGGCTTAACACTATATCAGTTAATAAAATGACACTCTCTCTAAGTACAGGTAACCTCTCCAAGTTTCGTGTTTTCTATGTTTATTTACAATTTATGTATTCAGACTTTCTTACGAGACCTAGTTCTCAACGGCGATAGCGGCGGTTGAAAGCAGAAAACCAGATTCTCTTTTGTCCTTTTCCTAAGAAGAAAAGAGGACCAAGGAGGAGGAGAAAGATTAGAAGAAGAAAAAAGAGAAATTGGAGGCTTTGCAATGTCTAAAAAAACTGTCGCAAAGCAGAACGAGAGAGATATTTTACCTGTTGTTTCAAGTGAACGAACTTTACTATTCCATCTGAATATTGTAATTCATATTCTGAAGAATGTTTCGGACAATTTGAATAGATTAAATTATTATTACGGACTAAATTCAAAATAACCTATAATGGATGTAGCTTCATACAAGGTGAAAACAAAGGAGGCGAAGATACATTATTAATTCCATAAATCGTATGAAGCGGGTGGTCATTGAAACGTCCCAAAATGTTTCACCCAAAGAGAGAAACAAAGATTGGCGTATAGCACCAGTTTTCCGAGACATGGTTGTGTACAAAGCATCAGGTATACAGAGAATGCGCGGTTCTCTCCAGAGACACGTGTATGAGAGAGCAATTATGAAATGTAACATGCGGTCCGGAGTGACTGTTTCTCTACGGCGGCGGCGGCTCGGGATCAATAGCAGCCACACACGCATCACCCCAGCCAGTTAGTCTCTTAGTCACTCACCACACATAATGTCGGCAAAAATTAATCCTGCTCAATTATTGGACTAATATATTCTTGACGTATAGGCCTATATGTGAAAATGAATATTTTTATCTTAGAATAAAAACATACAGATACAGATAACGTACAGATAAGAAAATGTTTGAACTTGTCTTCCTACGTAGGCTACGCGGTTATTCAATTTTTTTATTATTTCGGCTAACCCTTGTGTGCTGCGTGAGCAGCAGAACTCGCTCAACATTTTGAACGAAGTACATTTATTATTACGTAAATTTCTATATTAGATAATATATTTCTGTAGTAATATAACAATTGTAGAGCGCACAGTCATGCACGTAACACTAAAAATTTGAAACATTCGGATTTGAGTTACAGTTCCTTTCAACCTAACACCCTGCTAGATTCTAACAATTTTTTCAAATTTTTTATTTCTCTTTTTGGGCCCTGGGCCCTGGGATTCCAAAATTTTGAAATTTCCAAAACGTAACACTACATTCAGACGTTTGTTAAACTTCTCTTTAATTTGATACCCCACACGAATTTTTGTGGTTTTATCACAGTTTTCATACACTTTTGGGCCCTGGCGTTCAAAAACTTCTTTAATTTTTAAAAATGAACATTACGTTCAGATTTTGGTTTAAATTCTCTTCAGATTTATACCCCACATGGGCTTTTGCAATTTTCACAATTTTGAACCCTCAAATTTTTACCTCCGCCCCTTATTTTTTTGGGCATCAATATTAAAAAGATAAGGATTCTGAAGAGTGAAAGTATAGACACTTGTGCCAAGTTTTACTAATATCGGATGATGCGTTCAAAAGTTATGTTGAGACATACCCCAACTAGACAGATTGACAGAAAATTCCAAAAGGTCGAGTTAAAACTGAGAAGTCACTGCGTCCGTTCAATTAAAGAAATTGTTTTATAAATAAATAAGTTATTTAATGATAAGATTAAATAAAACACATTTAAAGCACTGTGTTCTTGGCAGTTTCGGTTCACTACTGTGTTATCGTTTTTCACCCACAGTTTAAAGCATGTGGTTTGTAGTTGTCAGAGGCAGATCCAGGAAGCAATTTTTGGGAAGGAGAAAGAGTTGACTTTGGGAAGGAATTATGGAAAGTTGGATCATTCCTTAAAGGCCTAAACTATAAATTATAGTAATGAATGAAGGTACAAATATAATTTGTTATTATCAACGCAATAAGTTTAATGACGAACAAATATGAAATCGTATCTGTGGCTGCCAATTCATTGGGTAAATATTTACCTGTGCTACACCATACGCCATATTAACTGAGTAGTTAGTGGGATCACCACTACATTTTGCCTTAACGTAATTCAATTGCCTACAACGCAAAGCATTACATTTCAGACTCGTGGGTGGCCGACTCATCAGTTTCCTACAGTATCCACCGCTGAGAGTGATTTTGGGTAGCCGGCTCACCGCACATGCTTTAGTCTACGGCGCCTTCGGCGCCTCCGAGGTTACTAATAATAAACTCGCGGTGGGCTCAACGCAAAGCTTTAAACCGCCGTTTGGGCTCAACGCAATTTTGAACATGTAAGGATCATGTAAATTTTGTTTTGGAAACGCATCAACATGATTTCCAGTCAAATTCGGCTCACCGTCTACACAGTCAATATGGCGATCATTCACTTTTGCATGCATCCTTATGGGAGTATTTATTTTATTTTTTTTCTTCGTAAATAGCTTCGACCCCCGTTTAAAATTAATTTTCGCGTGTTTATATAACATAGAAGAATAAAAAAAAAAAATTTCACTTCAAGATTGTATGGTGGAGCACAGGTAAATATTAACCATTCATTGTTCCTTTAATAATATTCACTTCCAGTTTAATATTCACTTTACAGACACTACTCATTTATGGTATGTATCAAACAAAAGTTAACACGCTGGTTAACTTTTAAATCCATACATACATAACATGATATGATTTTTTATCATATTCACGGTCACAAAACGACGAAAGAATTTTCGTCTGACGTGATAATGGAGAGGGAGATTTCCCCTATTTCCTCTCCTTGGATCGGCGCCTGGTAGTCGTACTCCATTGCAATCGCAACTACTGCTGCTACTGTTAATACAGTATTAATGATAACAACTATAACAATATGTAGGACCAGCAGTCAAATTTCGTGGTGGTTAGTTTAGTACGGTGTGAGGATAATTGACTTTACAGCACACGTATTTCTGTAAACAATATGACACCAAGACATTAAGGTCTATAGCCGCTACCATACATTATTCAAACGTGCACTAAGACACCTGTTTTAGATGTACGTTTTGAGTGCCAGATTTTGGTCGCAAATTCTGTTGTATAATTACCTCGATATAAATGACAGAAGACATAATTACTAATAACTAATAATGAAAACTATTGTATATTATTTCACTTACTTTAGGATGCATTAATTGAATGTAGTAATATTGTTATTAGCCATAAAGTAATACATATAGTCAATTAACATACAAATTCTGGTCACTTAATTAAAAGTCTTTAATAATCATTGTGTTCTGAAAGCAAATTTAATTAAAATTAAAAATTTTGAACATTGGAAAAAATTCCAGTTGTCAGGTAACCGATGTCAGACAAATGTGTGTGTGTGTGTGTGTGTGTGTGTGTGTTTCTAAGAAAATATTTAAAAACTATGAATATGGGTTTCCTAACAGATTAACTGTACAAATTATATTTTAAGCTGCGACAAGTTTGCTTTATATTTAATAGGTCACCATACTTTTATACTTGGATACATAAGTAGGCTACTAAAACGTTACAAAATTAGACAAATCAGGCATAAATATATATCAGTTTATTTCCTGCATGCTCGGCTGATGGAAAGCGTTAAGTGTCTCTCCATGTTTCCCAAACCGATTAGTTTAAAATTAATTAAAAATGGCCAGGAAAATAGCTTCTTCTTGTAAATTTGAAGAGTAAAGTTTGAGAGTGTTAACGCTATAACTCGGTTCCAACACGGTTTTAAAATTTAGTCTAACACATTTTCAGCTTCCACCGAATCGTGCAATTTGTGTTCTTGTTTTGAGATGATCATAGTTGTTCAGCATAATTATAGGCTATTTTATTTAGTTACTTAGTAAACGAATAGGCCTACCAGTAAGAGAATGTTTACGCGCGTATGTGTGTGTTTCTAACGTATTTGCGATATGAAGTATTGATGCTGGTAGAGTGTGACAGCGGAAACATTGATACACACAATGAGGGTAGGCGGAGCGAAACAGGTGCGCACAATGTGATCTCCTAACGTCTCTCTCTCTTCCCGACTTCCGCTCGCTCACCAATTAACTGATTCTAATTACAAAAATTCAAAACCTTGACCGTTAAAACAACGTTTTTCTCATGACCTTTTCGAGTGACAATGATCAGCGAGCAGATCAAAAGGGACAAGTGACCTGGCGGTGTTAATACTGTTTACCTGCTGCATGTCATTAAGCCGTTCTTGTCACACTAACAATATACTTTACTGCCTGTTTAATATATCCTTATATCTTCATTTGTTCTGCAAGTTCACTGTACGACGTCGGTGAAGAACTTATAGCCAGACAAACAGGTGGTTATTTGGAAGGTAAATGTAAATGTATTCAGGTATTTTCAGCGACCAATTAAACAGTAACGCAGTCAAGTTATTTTACATAAACTTTAGCCCTACCGTCTACACACACGTACAAAGCACACACAGTACGCCTCGGCAAATTACTTTTAGTTTTGAAATCTGTTCGAACACTCTGATATTGTCAGATTCGTTAAAATAAATACGAGATTTAGGAGGGTAGGGAACTTAGAGAGAATGGAGGATACACAGGCGAAAAAGTAAATATTTTATGAAAAGCTCATGGGTAATAAATCCAGAAGAAGACAAAGAATTAGACTGAAGTATCGGATTGAGGAGAACAGGTCAGGGTTTGGAGCTACAGATGATGATGATGATGATGAGTTGTAAAGATGGTATAAACTCTGACGACTTCTGAACAGTTAACCAAGACTCATTATAATGTGCTGACATTAGAAAGTAAATTTATTTTGTCAGTAATGGTAACGTTATTTCTTTGTTTAATGTATTATGACAACACGAGTGTAATTTGAATTTCCTTTATTGTATCAAGCGTTCGCTGAAAACAGATCTATGCGCTCACAGAAAATAGAAATTCTGGAATTTGGAAATGCTTTTCTAAATGTTTGAATAACATCGGATTATAAAATTACTTCCACGCAGAGGCTTACCAAATAATCTTTTCGCTCTTAAAAATTCTACAATTAAAATAAACGTCAAATAGCCAACCGTATTAATTCTGTTAGAAAAGTATTGACAAATGACATGTTCCTGACACACAGTGTTGTTGGATATGAGTTGAACTGTTAGTCTCCGCTATTCGGGTAGCAACATACAGACTGACCAAAACTGGCACTCTTCATTTTTTCACGATGTTTAAGATTTACTACAACTCATAGCCAAAAAATTAATTTTTTTAATTTGAATTCTTTTATAAGTAGTTTTCAAATTGAACATTATTGTAACGAACAAAACACGTGCAAAATGAACCTTACAAATGCTTAGTGGCATGTAATTCATGAATACAAGTGTGCTATTTTGTTTGCTTGCTTACGACTTTACAGGCCATTCTTATGTCTACAAAAGTTGAACAGTTGTCCAGCGATTCCTCATAAACTATTATAATACGTTTACACATTTCATTAAATTAACCTAATCGTAACGGCAAATACCGCTTCTCAGAGCTATGTTGTTTTTTCAGCTTCTGAGCTGAATGCCCGAAAAGAAAGGGGCAACAGGCGTTTCGGAAATGTTACTATATTGTGAACGAACGCTATGTGATTATTTTAATTAACATATTACATATATTACATCCATTAATCATTACACAGATATATAAAGTAAGGAAAAGGTATACTGTAGTTAGTTGTGTAACGGGTGGCCAGCTGATGCGATGCGAGTACAGCTGTTTGTATCAAAGTGTTACCATGGCAGCGGTCCAGGTATCGACCTGACGTGTAACATTTCTGAGCGCTGTATGGGGGGAGGAGTAAGATGTTGACTCTCCTCTCTGGCGTCAGCGTTTTTAATCAATAAAAAAACTGTACTATTATTGAAAAATGTTTTAATATTTTGAAGTCTGTAAAGCATTATCTTAAAAAAGGGTGTAGTTATCAATTTGTAACGTAACATCCACATTAAACACACGCGCTATATTTTTTGAGTAGGCTATACTGTCACAGCTGTAAGTGAAGTTACTGCAATAGTAAAGTTTCCAATAAATTTATTAAATTAAAATGAGTTGAGTTACACATGGATACAGCGGCACTTCAAGTCATTGTGTGCCCTTGGCAGGGGTAACTCCGCTTAACCACTTCCGCCAGTTTAATGCCTCAGAGAGAGAGAAAATCCGTTAGAAATAAGTCGAAACCAGTACTTCCTGAATAAATATTTTTCACTACGTGGGTAGTAAATTTATTCATTACATGTTTGTTTATTCGCCAATATATAATACTATAAACGTAGGAATTTACTAGTCGGTACGCGCACGCACACACCTGCAACATATAATTGTTAGCACTTGTCTGTCTGCTGGCTAACAAACGCATCGCCAATCATTCTCCCAGGGGTTTTCTTTGTAAACAAAATTTTGTATAAAAGATTAAAGACAAGTCAGGAAACAAGATACTTTGGAATTATGACCTCAATTTTCACGATCATTACCAGTTTTGTGTGTTTTACTGCCACAAAGTTGTATTGTAGTTAAATTCTTTGACAGGTCTAATATCATACTGTTTTTCATATTTTTCTACAATATTTTATAAACATCAATTGCACCAGTAACATGAGCGTGGTCCATTGTAGTGTGACTTGTCCCGTACGTTCCATTGTAGTGTGACTTGTCCCGTACGTTCCATTGTAGTGTGACTTGTCCTATACTTTTCATTGTAGTGTGACTTGTCCCGTACGTTCCACTGTAGTGTGACTTGTCCCGTACGTTTCATTGTAGTGTGACTTGTCCCGTACATTTCATTATAGTGTGACTTGTCCTGTACGTTTCATTGTAGTGTGACTTGTCCCGTACGTTTCATTGTACGTTTCATTGTACGTTTCATTGTAGTGTGACTTGTCCCGTACGTTTCATTGTAGTGTGACTTGTCCCGTACGTTTCATTGTAGTGTGACTTGTCCCGTACGTTTCATTGTAGTGTGACTTGTCCCGTACGTTTCATTGTAGTGTGACTTGTCCCGTAAGTTTCATTGTAGTGTGACTTGTCCCGTACGTTTCATTGTAGTGTGACTTGTCCCGTACGTTTCATTGTAGTGTGACTTGTCCCGTACGTTTCATTGTAGTGTGACTTGTCCCGTAAGTTTCATTGTAGTGTAACTTGTCCCGTACGTTTCATTGTAGTGTAACTTGTCCCGTACGTTTCATTGTAGTGTGACTTGTCCCGTACGTTTCATTGTAGTGTGACTTGTCCCGTACGTTTCATTGTAGTGTGACTTGTCCCGTACGTTTCATTGTAGTGTGACTTGTCCCGTACGTTTCATTGTAGTGTAACTTGTCCCGTACGTTTCATTGTAGTGTGACTTATCCCGTACGTTTCATTGTAGTGTAACTTGTCCCGTACGTTTCATTATAGCGATGAGAAGTGACGTGCGTAAGAAAAAACAAACTTTTCCTTATCCGGGGAAGTGTTGATAATTATTTCGAATAAAATTGTGTGGCGCTTGAGTATTCATTGGAATCGAGTACAAAAAGCCAGTATCCATGGCTACAAAGCAAAACATGAGAAATACAAGAGGGAGGGACAAGTGGGAGGCCATTGACGGAGAAAACGAAGAGAAAAACATTGACCGTTACTATAGGAACGAGAAACCAACAGACTCAGGTGGGCGAATCGATTGCTCCTGGTTCGTACTGTCGTGATTGTGTGGGGCCAACTGAGCGACCAGCCAAACTGAAACTGTAGCCTACGACTCACTTAACCCGTAGATAAACGTTAAACATCTGAGTAATGCAGCAGCTGATGAAAAAGAGCACTGTGATTACCCCTTGTTAATTAATTGCGGCGCTAAAAGCCAGTAAGGGTGTGGTCGCTAGGGGAAGAAAATGTCAGCCAGACTCCCTATCAGGACCATTATTATGTACTAAATATCACACACAAAACATTTCACCCCTGTAAAACACCAACGCGCAATATAAATTCTATTAGGTTTAATAATGTTGAAAGCAATAATCTCATTCTCGTGTAAGAAAAGAATACTCGTTTAAATATTTTTTCTAAAAAACTTTTTTAGTAATATGTAGAGCAGTCCAGGCGTGTGAAATTCAAAATATTGTTTTGACATTTATAAGATTTTATATTACGAATTAAACTTAACTTTGCTTAATGAAAAATAAAAAAATGTGGCTTCCCTTATTTATAAAGAAAACGCACTTGTTTCGAACAAGGTTTAAACAATATCTACTGGAACCTACTACAAGTCAAGTAATCATAAAGAAGACACAACCTTACGCATCGCGAGCGCTTAAAAGAATCAAAATGCATGCATTTAATACAGATGGTTTCAGTACTTAGTACGTGGCGAATATGATTTATATATTACTATGAGCGCGTGTTCGCGCGCGCGCACACACACACACAATTTTTGCTACGATTGAGTTAAAATATTTCGGCCTTGGATTCGTATTAGAATATTTTACGGTAACCATGTTCGGTGCTATGAGTGTGTAGGTCAGTTGCCGAGAGTCGAGTCGACACATTGGGGCCTGAACTATCACACAACTAAGGAGACTATATTAGCTGCAGACTTCCAGTATAATACTTTGGACCTTTGCTATACAAGCTAGAAAATTTCATCCATTTGACTCCCATACCAGGCGGAAACTTTGTTGTACTAGGATAATCAGTACGCCTCACACGATTGCGTTATATTCAATAGTGTAATAATTGGCCATCAGTTAGAAAAAATATGATGTCAAATAAATATTAAATATAACTTCGCACGCGAATATTTGATTTTTAATAAGTATTTTAATATAATTTTTATTGGCTATGTCTATATGTTGTTCTGACAACTCGTATAACAAATTTGTACTCATTAGTCAAATTCTCTCCAAAACTGTTTTCAACACTTGTACTATTTTAACTTGTACTACATTATTATGTTGGTGCAACAGCCTTTGGAGATTTAAAAGTACCCGTTTATAAAGCCTTTAGAGATATTTATAAAGTACCTGTTAAATCAAAAACGCTAAGTTCTTTATTTTAAGTGTTACTGTGTTAGAAGCATTGTATAACACATTAAACGTTATGTTTTCCTCAACCATGGCTTTTATTTATTTCAGCAGTAAACTAAAAACAAAAACCGTTGTTACCTAACCTCACAAATGAAAACAACACTATTTTCGCTTTGCATTAAGTAATAGGACAATTTACAATTAGTAAACTTCTTCTTTTCCACATCGTAATATTTCGATACAATTGCATATTATATAAAACATCGAAAATGTACTGCAGGAATGGATAAATGTACTGTTCCGATGCCGCTAAATAGCTATTGTTTATTTACTTGTTACTATGGTAATTAATTCTGGTCTCCATGGTGTCTTTGACATCTTTAGTAGTAGTATTTAATATATTTCATTACTTATTCATTGCATCATCAGAAATACGTATAAAAATAAATTTTATAGTTGTTTAAAACAATTACAAAATATATAGACCTATCTGTATACAAAATTACAAAATATATTCATACAATCGCATATTAAAAACATTAATAACTGCAGGAACGGATAAAGGTACAGTTCCGATGCCACTAAATACCATTTGTTTATTTACTTGTTACTATGGTAATTAATTCTGGTCTCCATGGTGCTGTTGACAACTTTATACGCGTCAACGAAAAGGCATAATTGAAAGGGCCTAAGTTGTGCGAACGGGAAAAAATATCAAATTCCAAGTTAGACAGTATTTTTCGCTTTGTGTCAAAGGTTACCTGTGCAAAATTTGGTGGCAATCGGTGTAACGGTGTGGATTTGTATTCAGTACACATAAATCCTCAGACTTTGAGTTTTATGTATATAGATTTATAATATAATGCCTGAAGTCGACGTTTTAAATTTTAAATTAAGTAAAATAGAACTTACATTGAGGATTCATAATTAAAATGCTCGTAAATATCGAAAAATCGTAGCGCGGAGGATGGTTGGCCACTGACGGATTCGGTGTAACAGTTACGTAATGTTAAATATCTGCAGTATAGAATCTGTGGAAAACGAACTGTTTACAAATTAAGTTAGTGTGCGCCAGAGAAGGCTTAGAAGCCCTGCAAGTGGGAAAGAATACGGCTGCTGGAGCACTGGCGAAGCCTACTTGTCTACACCAAATTTATAAATAATTGAATGTTTTTTAAACGGGACACACAGCTGGTTAAAACTTCATCGGCAACAGCGTCACTAATAATTACAATGTTCTACAAACACCATAATCGAAACGTTTGAATTGTGAAGATTGTTAATTAACAAATTTTGTTTACATAACATTACAACGCAAACGTCCGTTACCTATACTACATTGAAGAAGTGAAACACTTGATTTGTTATAAAAAATAATATTAACAAAGCTGTTACACACAAATCGACCTGGCACTGTCTGATCTGGTAATATATGAGTGAGCATGTACAGTACATACAACGGGACTTACATTTTGTACAAACAGTATCTACTAAAATAAATTGAACATGACTGTTTTGAAATTAATCCGTTATTTCATTTAAACTGTTCACCTGTAGGCCTATATGTATCTGTACCATATGCTTCGTGCGATGGTTAAACTAACAGATCAGTTGTTGTTTGATAACTCATGATAAAACAGCTCGCTTATCGAAAAATGTTACAGACAGCTGGTAGCTGCGTTACAATTATATGTTTCTCTAGTTTGAGTTTTTCGTTCAATTGTGACCTCACCTCCAACGGAGCAAACTTAATGACGGTATTCGAACGTTGGTGGTATCTTTCTGGGGCACGTTTGGTTTTCCTTTCAGCGTTAGCAACTGAAGTGACAAGAAGCGCGGAGGCCCGGGTATCACTTGTCGTACTTGACGTTTCCTTGCGTTACGGCCATAGTAATTGTCATTTTCCTGTACTGTACGTTGTTATCATGTGATATGCTAAACTGACGCTGTTATCAGCTACACAAGCCTGTAGACACTGCCATTATTACTTATCATCACATGTTTCCGCCAATACATGGTGCCCCGCATAATTATTGACAAACAAACACCTCAGCAGCGCTTACCCTAAATAGCCCTACCTGTTCAAAATAACAAATACTTCCTCTGCTGTGTTAGCTTCTCATGCGTTACATTCTGCCGTTGATATAAGCCTTTCTGTTCAACGCAATAATAACGACATTCTAGGCTGACTGAAATAAAATAAGGTTTTGTCTGATGTAGTGGTGTGGTTAAAGCATCGTGGCCCTACTTTAAATGTCAAGTGGCACATGCGTGAACACAAACCCTGAATGGATGACTAGGGATCGTCACTACCTCGTAACGGTAGACAGGGCTCAAAGATTCCATTCCATTCGTTATGAATATCATATGTATACACATACATAAGTACGGTTACACATAAATAGTTTATAAAAAAAATTCTTCAAAATAAATATTAAGCGATTTTTCAAAGTGCTAACTGCAGGAATTTAACTTTGCATGCTGATGACACATTAATTTTCTAAAGTGAACGGAAACATTGCTCCTGATTCCGTGTAGCAGTCTCCGAAACGTATTGAGCTCTACGTTTCACGTATTATAAAAAAATACCGCTGGCAGTGCATTCTGCAAATTTGTAGTACCGTATATTGGATGAAAAAAGAACAAATTTTCGTATATAGGCCTAGTAAAGTTTGTGTGTCTGTGGGGAAAGAAGTCAACATCAAGTTGGATTAAAGAAGTCCAAAAGGATTTAGAAAAAAATAATATAAACGCAGCAGAAGCAATTGAAAGAGACGTTTTTCGGGGAAAAGTGTTTAAAATGGAAGGGGAGTCCAGGGTACGAGAGAGAAAAACGCAGGTTCAAAGTGGACTGAAGACAGGAAGAAGAGATATAGTGAAAAGATGAAAGAATATTGGAGAAAAAGGAAAGAACAAGGAATAAAGAATTGAAATTGGCATGTGGTCCTCAGGTGGCCGATACAAATAGAAAAAAGTGTGTGCGTGTGCGTGGAAAGAAAATTAGTAGAAAAAATACAGACACAAAAGGTCTAATTAGATTGATTACAATTACTTTAAGTTACTTTAATGTTTATAGTTCAATGTATTTTTAATTAAAAAAAAATCATTCATTTGAATGAGAACTTATATGCCTATTGTATGTTAATGTTTGCATTTAAACGTATTTACGTATTTCTGCTGCTAAATGTGTTGTGCGTTGTGTAGGCCTAGCGTATTCGCAATACACACTTATGTTGCTGATCTGTGCTACACTTATCTGTGTATATCCAATTATCTGAAATACCTAATATAAAACCAATTTGAAATGTTAACTATAAAATCCAGCAAATTATGATAACAAATGTTAAAATATAAACTTTATGTATACTGGTAGTTACATGGTTCATGTACGTTAGTGCATGTAAATATTCACTCCTGTATGTATATATGCTAGACATTAATATGTTTACATATGTAAGTAAATGTAATAATATTATGTATAATAATAGATTATATTTTACAGTGTTTTGTATGTAGGCTATATGACACATAATTGTTATGTTAGCCTATACGCGTAATATGTTTTTACATATAATTTTCTTACGAATATATCTGTTGTATACGAAGGCGTGCATACAAATATCCATTTTAATATGTTTATCCTAATACATGTACATTTATTATGTTTTATGTCTGTGGTTCACACACACACACACACACAAATTCTTGTAATTATGTGTTATATACATCAACACAATAATAATAAAATGTCTTCTTCAAGAATATTTTCATTTTGCCACCTTACGTAGGATACGCAGTAAAAGCTGTATCCGTAAGTCGACAAAATAGAAATACATTTGAAGAAGAAATTTGTTATTATTGCATTGATACTATATTGTGTAGTATATATTACACATGACATAAATGTCACGTATAACGTATACCTGGTGTCTAGGTGGTTTGATATTCACACATTTTTAATAAACTCATTACATTTTTTTATAAGACATACTTTTTTGTTCCTTTCTGGTTGAAAATTATCACACTTTATGCCGTTGGAGGAGTCTTCAGGATCTTTGGAAATCAAGTGGTTCAATCATTTTTGTTGTTTTGACATCTGTAATATTGAAATATACAGAATATTTTTTTTAATAAAGAAATATTAAAGGTACAGTTTGGCTTGGATAGAAAATGTGGTACAACATACAACATAGTGGTACTGTACCGGGAACACACAACATTAGGCCTACACCATTAACTGTATTTGTTTACTTAATTATTCAAAGTTTACAAAAAGTCAAAAGAAACATCGCTTTCCTTGTGAGAAAATACAGAGTGAAAACTTTAAGTTTAAATCGCGACATCTCTCTCTTATTACTTCTCAGTCAGCCTCTAATTATCATGCTGGTACATGGAAATATAATACATCACATTGGACTTGACAGCTCTTATTCCTGAATATATATGGTGAATTATTTGTTTGTTTAATACGTAGCCTACGTTCAGAATGAAGAAGTACACTTTGAGAACCTGTGTTTAGGCATATAACAAGTCTGGTATGTCATCACACCTTTCGAAAAATCTGAACGTCCATCGAAACGCGCCTCTGTCCGAGTTGTGGCTCCGATCTATAAGAGGCTTACTTTCTTATAATCCGTTACACTAAGAGTCATTTCATTTTTTTATAATAGAAAGTAAGCCTACCACTATAAGATTTTCTATTCAAATAGAATGCAGAACATACAGAAAAAGCGAGTTTCCGTTAGACTTCTAATCGCGTGTGTGCGTGTTCCCGTTGAAGTTATATTTTGGTTACTTACAAATCATGCCAAAGAAGTAGTTAAAGAATCGTGATGGCACTTGTAAAGTCAAATTGCACAACCATGAATACGAAACCCGGATGACAAATTTGTTTTCACGCCTGCGAAATTAATTGGCCTATTGACAAAACGTAGCCTATTAGTCAGAAATGTGCAGAATTGTTTGTACCTATGAGCAAGGTTATAGTGAGCAAGGTGAAAGTTATTGTTTTGTTACTGTAAGGGGACAGAAGATGTTTTAATCTCCCTAAGTAATTGCTTAAATATTTAACTAAAGGCAACGGGATCGGAATTGGTATACTTTGGTTGAGGGAGACATTAGTTGTAATTTAATTTTCGTGCGGATTTTGGATAAAGATGTTTCTATACATCTGCCTACTTACAAATTTCCTTATGCCGAAAACAACTGCTGGAGAACTCAATCGCTTCATGATGCACATTGAGCGTTCGTTTCAACGGGGGTCAAAGTATATTGATTTTATTGTTGATTAAATCGGTATTTTTAGGTTTGTGTTTCTCCTTTCAGAATTTAATAATTTTCTTTTGTCACCGATAACTACCAAAAAATTCAGCAAAATATAATAAAATTTACAAAGGTTTTGTATCTTTATTCCATGGAAAGTCTAATTATTATTTTAATTGTGCATAGAATGACAACTGAGGTGCTAGTGGAATGAAAGTTGCATTAGATTTGGACATTCAGCAATGTTTGTGAGGAGTTTGGATTTCCGTATGCGCGAGCGCGAGCGTGTTTTTAGTTTATTCAGTTGTGTAATGTAGCCACTGTTCAGAGATAAACACATAATTTAATATTAACGAAGGTGTTTCAGTAGTTACACAATCCTATACTGTGCATTAATAATTGAGGAAAAGTATAAACAACATGTACCTTCCTGGGTAGACAACAATACATGGGTAGAGCAACTTTACGTGACACCAATAATATTAATACCGAAAAGATCAGCGTAAAGATTTGAGAAAAACTTAGCTAATATTGATTTAAAGAAGGCGTGTTGTCGATATTGAAACTGAGGGAGACAATCTCATCATATAATGTATCAGCCGAAACTATACGTTTGTTTTACAAGGTGAACGTCAGGTTACCATTATATTGTTGAATGACTTTACAGAGATGATAATTTTTTGAACATTCTATGTGTAGGCTCTACGCTTGAAAATGAGAACGCTGATCCGAGTACTTTGTTATATGGCAAATGTCTTACTGTACTTTGTGAGAATAAACTAAGAATTAAGTACGCTGAACACCGACTTCAAATCAGAGGTACGGGAACCAGTAGAAACGAGATTGTCAACTGTGTATATGTCGTAGGCTAATTGAAAAATCCGGCTTATTGCACAGAACGCCGTCGTTTTGCAATGCGCCAAGCTGATTGGAAAATAACCTAGCATTTTCTAATCAGCCTGATAATTTTTAGGCTTACTACAATGAGCCCGTACTGCTTTAGGCTAATTAGAAAATGTACAATTGTTCGCTCAAACAGCCTGGTTTCATCCAGGCTTATTGCAATAAGCTTTATCGAAGTTGACACTTGCACGTAGTGACACTTGCACGGAGATGGAATTTGTTGACATTTGCCCAGAGCCCTAAGCATTCCAGGAAATGACTAATTATGTGTATTTTTGTCAGTGACACTTGCACGGAATCCGGTAGGGGGTGATTCGGACTGGTTATAGGAATGCAGGTGCAATGGAGGGGGTGTTGACTATACCAACAAAGAAGATGTGACTTATTGTCGATGTATTGATTATAAGAAAATTAAATGTAAAGGCAGAATATCAACGAAAAATAATACTATCGTAGGCGAAGCAACTCATGTTTGTATTCCGGACGAAGCGGCAACTGAAGTGAGAAAAAGTGGTGTTAATGCAAAGAAGCGTGCAAGGGAAACAGATAATACGATTTCAAAAATTTACGCCGAAGAAGTAGGCCCGCTCTTTAATCGAGGATATGACCTTGTGACTTCACTACCATCGCACAGAAGTGCCAAACAATCATTACATCGCATTCGAATAAAAACTGTGGGGCCTACAAAGGACCCAGTCGACTCTGAAGGAATACGATTAGAGGAAAATTATCTACTTATGAATGACGGTAAAAATTTTCTACTTGAAGACGACAACAGAGGGCCTAAAGACAGAATATTGGTGTTTGCCAGCGAAAAACGGAAATCTGCATTGTCAAGTTGTTCTTCATTCTTCGTCGACGGAACCTTCAAGAGTTCAAGCAAGCAGTTTGGCAGTTATTTATCATCCACGCCAATCTGGGAAGTTCTTGGAAAGAAACCAACACTATTCCAGCAGTCTACGCGTTGTTGCCAAATAAGAAACGAGAAACATATGATCGTTTTTTCAAAGCAGTGAAAAACAACGTACCTGGATGGAATCCTGTGACACTTACAATGGACTTTGAACTGGCAATCATCCAATCAGCTAAAACTCTGTTTCCTGAAGCTGAAATTTTTGGTTGTAACTACGATTTTAATCAATGTTTATGGAGGAGAGTACAAGATTGTGGCCTTGCTCCTGCATACAAAGAAAATGAAGAGATTCGACTTCACATTCGAATGTGTTCTGCCTTCGCGCATGTTCCGCTAGAACTGATTGATGATGCTTAGCTAAGTATACAGGAAAGCACACCTGAACACGAGAAATTGCGGGTGTTCTATGACTACGTCGTCGATCAGTGGCTTGAGAATGAGCATATCCAAAGGAAAGTGTGGAACTGTTGCGGAAGACGGCATCGGACCAACAATGTTTCTGAAGGGTGGAATCAAAGAATTAATAGTTTAATTTCGAGGTCTCATCCAAATGTATATTCACTGCTCAAGACTCTACGAGAGGACGCAGAGTATTACGGCCACTTTTTTGATAGAATAGCCCTGAATATTGACGGGAAGAAGAGGAAAAAAGCAGCAGTGAAGAGTGATGAAACCATTTCAAAGGCCTTGAAAAAACTAGAAGTAGATGGTAAACTAAGGTCTTTCCTTGTTTCTGTTGCTTATGTCCAGAAGTTAAAGTAAAGACAATGCCTATAGGTTAGAGAAGTAGACTCTCACCAGGAAAGATTTGTAAATATTGTAAATATGTAAATATTCTAATTCAGCATTAAAAAAAAATTTACGAACTCACATAAAGTGAAAAAAATATATGGGGAACGATAAGAGACTACCTCCACGTGGTGTTCCCTGGAAACGACGCAAAGTTGGCTTAAAGGCCTCTTAAAATTCATAAAATAAAAGTAATATTGCACTATAACACTGAATTCAACCCTTCCAAAATTGAAAGAGGATACGTTTTGAACAGTTTTAAGATACTAATGTTAGTTCCGGGCAAGTGTCACAGTCTTACTTCTGACTCACCAAATACCATTATGTGGAGGGGAGGGCTCCGGGCAAATGTCACTCCGCGCAAGTGTCACTCCGGGCAAGTGTTCCAACCCCGCCTTATCAGATGCCGGCGTACTGAAAACAACGACGCGGCTGTGTCATCAAATGCCTGTTGAAACATGCACGGTGATAAACGGTGGAGAAGAGCACCCCTCCATCCTTTTCTTCTCTACAGCTCAGTGGCAGTTTGATTGTCTCAACGTGCGTGTGTTTG
The DNA here is from genome assembly GCA_034769895.1 of Magicicada septendecula. NCBI lineage: Eukaryota > Metazoa > Arthropoda > Insecta > Hemiptera > Cicadidae > Magicicada > Magicicada septendecula. The sequence continues at coordinate 776,272,210 of CM068367.1, forward strand.
CCTTCGATACAGTTCTGTTTCCTAACAGCGGACGTTTATATTTCGTCTTGTTGTGTGCGGTCATCGCGATTTAACAATTTTTTTAAAAATTCTTTAAAAATTATGGAGTTTGTTTCCGGAACTCCAACGGATAAAAACGCGCAGGACAGTAACAATGGTGTAAGTGATCCTCAAGACGAAATTTATAATATGAAAGTGAACTTCAATGAAAAAATTAAAGAATACAGTAGCAAGAGTGACGATGTGGTTAAAAAGCCGTGGACTGATTCAACCGTAGACGAAGCCATCCGTGAAATTTTAGACTCAAATAATCCCGAAAAAAGAAGACTAGTAGTCAATATGGATTAACTAAAAGATACGACACAATGGAAGTAGGTGAAAAAAGAGTTTTAATTAAAAAAAGGAAAAGTAATGAGATCCTGTTGTAGTAATAATTCCTGTTGAAGAATATTTTGACACGCTTCTTCAATATCACCGTGCCACTGGACATGGCGGAAGAGATAAAATGCTGTTTGCGTTGAAAAATAAATTTTATATTCCTAGACCAGCAGTTGAAATGTTTGTATCGCTTTGTAGAATGTGCAATACGAAAAAATCTCAACAACACCGCAACATCGTTGTACGACTAATTACTACAAAAGATTTTAATCTTTGCGGTCAAGTTGATTTGATCGACTTTCAATCGACTCCCTGTGGAGAATATAAATGGTTAATGACCTACCAAGATCATGCAACAAAATTTTGTACTCTTCGCCCTTTGAAAACAAAACGTGCTGCTGAAGTTGCACTGGAATTGCTGAAGGTATTTGTAGACTTTGGTGCACCTCACATTTTGCAGAGCGACAATGGACGTGAATTTACAGCTGGCGTCATTCAGGAACTTTCAGCTATGACGCTGATTGCAAAATAGTACATGGAAGACCACGGCATCCACAATCACAAGGGAGCGTAGAGCGCTGCAACCAAGATATTGAAAATATGTTACGTGCTTGGATGAACGACAATGGAAGTACAGATTGGGTAATAGGGTGCCGTTCGTTCAGTGGCAAAAAAACGCCTCAAAACACAGAGTTATGGGACGAAGTCCGTACACAGCACTTTTGGAACAGAACCAAAATTAGGATTAGGGTCAACAAATATTCCACCGAATATATTAGAAAAACTTCACAGCGAAGAAAATTTAGAACGGTTCAGAGAGGGTAGCACAGAAAGGGAAATTGCAAAGGAAGAAGAAGAAAATCAGGTTGCTATATTGGAGAAAGAGATGTGTTCTATTTGTTCACATAATGTGAATGAAGCATCATGCTCTTCATGCTCATTGAAGATTCTCACAACTTGCTGTCAAAGCGTTAGCTCAACCTCTGAGGAGATTAATGCTATTTACCATTGTGATATTTGCAAAAGACAAGAAAAAATATTAGACGAGCGTCAAAAAGCATACGAAGGCCAGAAAAGAGGAGCAGATAATATGATTGAATCTGCTGAAAAAAAACTGAAGCCGGTTGCTGTTGGAGATTTTATTTTGTTAAATGTTCCGAAAGTAGACCGTGGGCCTTTAGACTGCCCAAATTTAATTGGGAAGATTCTTAAAATTGAAAATAATGTTTACCAGATAGGAACAAAAAGTGGCATTATTAAAACATGGTTCGCTAGATGTGACTTCCAGATTTCTGGTGCACAAATCCTTGAAGACATCCCAGAAAAATATCTATCTGTTCGTGAAGCTGTAGCGAATGAATCTATGTTTGGTGGCCAGGGATATAGCAGTTGCAAGTGTTCAGTGTCAAACGAAAAAGTGCGTGTGTAAAAAGTCAAACCAACTGTGTTCATCGAAGTGTCACAAGAGTTCACCACGTGGAAATATATAAAATCCTTAAGATTTCCTTGAGATATTTAATGAGTAAGGAATAATTTAAAGTTTCAATTTTTTATAATTTAGCAGTTAAGTTATTTCTCATTACCTTTTTTTAAATTTATAATTTCAATTTTTTGTAATTTAACAGTTGTTTTCCATTTATATTTTTGTCTTTTTTGAAATGACTGTACAGTTAATATTTTATTTTAAATTAAATAATTTAAATTTTTACAATTTACCAATTAAGTTATTTTTTATTTTTTTGTTAATTTATAATTTCAATTTTTTATAATTTAGCGGTTAAGTTGTTTTCCATTCACATTTTTGTCTTTTTGAAAATCACTGCACTGTTAATATTTTATTATAAATTGAATAATTTCAATTTTTACAATTTACCAATTGTTATTTTTTATTTTTTTGTTAATTTATAATTTCAGTTTCTTGTAATTTATCAGTTAAGTTAGTTTTTCATTGCAATTTTTTCTTTTTTGAAATGATTACACAGTTAATATTAGTGTGTATAGCGTGAATTGATGTTATTCGAACTGAAGTATTTATTATTGATTGTGTCACTATTTTTGTATTAACGACTTAATTATGTGAAAAATGACAATAAGTTAAACATAAATGTTAGTCATGCAATTTTTAATTTACCTATTTTCCATTCATGTATAATTAATTCTTATTATTTGTACACTTTCTAATGAGCCTTCAATATCGTGGGCTTATTGCAATAAGCCTGGATGAAACCAGGCGGTTTGAGCGAACAATTGTACATTTTCTAATTAACCTAAAGCCGTACGGGTTCATTGTAATAAGCCTAAAAATTATCAGGCTGATCAGAAAATGCTAGGTTATTTTCCAATCAGCCGGGCGCATTGCAAAACGACGGCGCTCTTTGCAATAAGCCGGAAATTTCAATTAGCCTACGACATATACAACATGCTGCAGTGTAACTTTAACGATAACAAAGGTCCGTATGACAGTTCACGTACCCCGGGTAAATAAGCCGTTTTTAAGGCTAATTTGGAAACTGCTATATACAAGATTTTGTTTCTAGAACACATTAGGCTAATAATAACATTTTTAACACGAACTGGAAGTTTGGCAGACATTCTTCGGACCTCTCAAATTCACGTATGAAGAAATTAAATCCCGTCTTTTAAAATATCTACAGAAACAACCACTTTCACAAGACTTGTTAAGAATACAAATTTAAAACTGAAGTTGTTTCTGATAATATGTGATTCGCTAAGTTTAACAATTGGGGGTAAAAATACTTTGAAACTTGAGAGTTACAAAGATTCTAATTGGGGATTAATTATGCCAACAATAATTAATTATGTGATTATACTAAATTGCAAAATGAGATCGTGTAATCACTCAATTAGGTTACTCATATCAACTGATTGAAGCTAAGTGATACATTAGTTCTTTTATGTTAGCATAATTACTGCATGGAGACTCTAATTATTGTATAAATTAATAAAAACTACCATAAATCATTCAAGTGCCATTACTTTCTTGTTCTGAGGTAACTTTGACAATAATGAACGCATATATTCTGGATAAAATAAACACTTATTTATTAACATCATTAAATAAAGAGACTTCAATATATAAATATGGATGATTCCCTGTAAATACATTCATAAAAAGAACACATGTATATATATTAAATTACAATGCGAATCCAATACGTTGTTTGCTGGAAAACATACACATACATATATAATACAATCGATATATAGAAAAACACAAATAGTCAAACAATAAATCTTATACTAATGCGTTCATTGCTTGCCTCAGATGAATAGCGTTAATTATATTTATCATATTCAATTTAAATACTCAAGGGGTGTTTCTTGAAAAGAGACAGGACAGTAGAGTTCTTATGATAAGAATAGCATAAAGATTACTTGTAAAGCGATTTATCCGATATTTCCATCGGTGTAACTCCTTCTCGTTGGTGGTCCATATGTGTGGAGTTGCGTAGCTGTGATGTCACTAACACTCAACACACGCGGATCAGATTCACTCGCGCTGTGTGTATTTTCTGTTGATTCGGCTGTTACTGTTAGAGTTTATGAAATCATGTGTCGTGTGGGTAAGTTCATCATTAACTATGGTGTATATATCTGTCTGTCTATTGTTGAACTTCTTGTGTGTACATTAATGCATAGTGTCTTTGATACCGTGGTGTAATTGTTCCAAATTATATTGTATCGCTTCGCCGCACTGTACAACGTTACGATTTCGTTGTCCGGTAAAACATTAACAATAGTTCTGCGCGCCGGTTATTGATGAAACTGCGATTGGTTAGTTCAGTTCTGAATTTAGCGGTCACTGAGTATAATAAAGAACTCTAGAGTTATTAAGCACTGGCGTATGTCGCATGATTTAGTCGCTGTAGGTACACTCGCCAATATCGAAATGTTTAAGTCACTTAATTATATACCGCGTAGCAGAGTTTCAAAGTCCCACTGCTGTCCGTATGTTAATCGAACAGTATTAAGACTTAGAAGATTTAGTTCCGTGAAGACTGTTAGATTATACGATTGAGAAATTTATAAGAAGACTCTCGAACTTTGTATTAAGACTGTTAAAATGTATGAAGACTGTTTAAAAGTACGTGATTGAAAAAAATATGATGACTGACGAAAATTATATGAAGACTGTTCTCCCGCGTGCTCTGCAAACAGTTTTTATCAAGCATCGTTTACCACAATGCAATCTTCTGGAAGGCACGCCTCAGGTCGAACATGATAGGACAGAAGAACTCCTACCCTTTTGCAAGACTATCGTTCTTCACTTCTCATTCGACGTTCCCGTTGCCATGATGACGACGGTCCTCTCCACCTGTTCTCTGGGTAGATGCTGGGTTGTGATTGGGTATCCTGTCTCCCCACAAGTTCGCGTCGAAAGCCTTCGTACTCTTTTCCTGGAACAAGAGCAATTTCTCGGCTGTCGATCAGGTCTTTGTCTAAGCGTACTCCGGACCCTGCTGCCGTTCTCACGCGAACAATGTGTCGTATTTCGTTATTGTTTCACTATCCTTGACCCTTTTCCGTAGCTATCCTGACGCAGCGTGTCGTCGTTTCCAAAACGGCACTCCTTCTCCCTGTCGTAAATATCAGTTGTCGCCAGTAAGACGTTCCCCTGCTGTGCACAAGTTCGATTCCATTCTTTAGATATCGATGTCAGTTCTCATACAGGGTAAATACCATTGTGTACTTACGCCCTTTTCTTACTACTGGTACACTTCAAATTAACCTTGGAGTGTGTCCGTCACAGTTTCTCTGTAAATTGGTACTTGACATAGTTTCTTTTATCTTGCATGTTGCAGGCTGTAAATCTCGGTTGAGTCGAGTCTGTCACGGCCAACCTTATTTCCCATTGTAAAGTTATGTGAAGCGTATTCATATTGTCCGAAGCAAACGTTCAGTTGACACATCGTAAAACTGTTCTTTATTTATTGCTCGTGGCTCGTGTAGGGGTGTCTTGCTGTATGTAACGTCTTTTCGATCATAATATTAAAAATTTTAATTCTTGGTTGTTACAGAGTGTTTCTCAGATTATAAACAGGTTAAAAAATATTCCCCCAAAATATTAGAGATACGATAATGTATATTAGGAAACATTAAATTTTTTCAAGACGTCTTAAAAATACTTTTTACAATAATTGTTACATGTGAACCATTTCCTGTAAACTGTAATTTCATTCAATCATCTTTTTTCAAGATACTACTAAGATAAATCAATTTCTTAAGTTGCATTTTAAATCTAGTTGATTTTTTTGAACCTGAATTTTATTCTTGAAAATGTTACTCTTTCGTATGAGTATTCTTTTTTTAAACTTTCTTTCATCTACATTCTTAAGATATTTCATTTTTATGTATTGAATGTTAGTGATAACGGCTTTCAGTCCATTCTATTTGTATTACAAATATTTATTTGTTTTCTACTTCACTTGAATTTATTGTAATTTTTCTATATTTCATTGTATTTTGATTTTGAAGTAATAAAGTAACCAATTATAGATCTATATAAAGAATTTTATACAATCTTTTGAAAATTCTTTTTCACAACCCATATTACGAATGCCACTTATATTACCTCTACTACCCAAGTTATTTATTTGTATTATCATATTATCACAAATGTTTTGAAACCAGCGTTCTCAAGGCAAGTATAAACGTGTTACAGTTCTTTTGCTTGATGTGTTAATAACTTAGTTGTACAGTATATGAGCCTAATTGTACAATCAAGATGTCTTTTTGCATACTTGAGACATGCTTCGAGCAAGCAAGATCGACGGCCGACAGGCGCAGACCGTCGCCCGCCTTGACGCCACTTCTTGTAGAGCTCCCGCCACGTGGCCACGATACATGGTGGGTTCCTAGATGTGGCCTGCTACCGGCCGAGAGGTTTCAGTTAGACATAGTGTAATTCAGAGTCGGTGTTCGCCAAGACTTACCTGGGAGAGATGGGTGTTGACCGAGATCGCTAATGAAGGGATTGCCTCGAAACGGACAAAGCGGCAGTAGAACTTTCGAGAAAGTGTCCGGATAGTGAACGGTCACGTAGGGAGTGTCAGATGGTCAGGTTCGAAGGCAGGTAACTGGTTTTACAGGCTCAGCGCAAACCTTGGTCCAGGAGAGACTTTAGCCAGGGAGACCAAGTCAGCAGAGTATCACCTATGTGTAGTCTGGAGGGGGGAGCCTTTTTCGTCTGGACAAGACTACAGCTGTGCTCTTGGTCCCGTTAATAGAGACTCTTTTAACGTAGGCGTCCAGTTTGTCCTGGAGCCATGTGAAGGCCGTTTCCGCGCTACGATCAACAGCATATAGGCCTACTGCCGTGTCGTCCGCGAACATGGCCAATCGGGTTTCAAGCAACTTGGGCACGTCGTTGGTGTACACAGAGAACAGCAGTGGACCTAAGACGCTTCCTTGAGATATACCTGCCGTAATGCTCTTTCCGAAGAAAGAGCGCTATCCACTCTCACGCGGAAGTTTGTTCTGAAGCTAGCGATCAGATAAATGTAGCAATTCGGAAGCAGAATTTACATCAGTCGTACAAGAAACTAAGATGACAGACACGATCAAGCGCTTTCTCGACATCAAGAAAGACGACAACAGTTTGTTCCCATGAGCAACCGGCTTCGGCAACCAGTCTCTAAGAAACGCATCAGCTGATGCGTCGAGGAATGCTCAGAGCGAAATACGAATTGCTCGGGGACCAGAATGTCGAACCGTTTTAGGAATCCAGTACTCGCCGCTGCACCAAGCGTTTGAAAACTATCGATGTGGCTGACAGTAAGTTGATAGGCCGAAAGTTGTCGGCGAGCTTGGTATCTTTACCCCACTTCGAGATCTTCGTGACCGTCGCCTAGCCCCACTTCAGAGTAAAGTAGGCGAGCCGAAAGCAGTCATTGAACAAGTCGACAAGGAGCAAATTCCTCTGTTCAAACTTCCTGAAGGGTGTGTTCGTGACACCGTCCGACCAGGGATCTTCCGGGTTCGAAGTTCCGAAACCTCCGCCTCTGAAGAGAGTTGGGGTTCGGCAGTGATCAGGCGACCAAGGTAATCCTCAACCTCGACTTCTTTTTCCTCATCGGAGAACTGTTGCTCCAAACACTCGTCCAGAAACTCTGATTCCTCACCGGTTTGACAAGGGGATGTCCCCAGGTCCAATGATGGCTAGAAGTGGAGGTCGGCGTCTCTTCCCGGTCAATGCAAAAGGTATCCTGTAGATGGAGCTCTCCTCCGGTGGAACGTCAGTCATTTAGGCGACACCAAACTCCCAGCAGCTTCGTCGGAAGGTTTGCAAGTGTTGAGAATATACTAGAAAACTCTACATTCATTTTTAAGTAAGTGTACCTGTCATTGTAGAAGTGAAAGTTTGTGTTGTGCGGTGGGAGGTCGAGCTGCCTGGGCGGCGGGGCTCAACCCACACACATGCGCGTTTACTGTGAGAGTCTAGAAAAGTAATGTTCTCGAAGTTTTAAATAAAGGAAAGATCTGGAAGCTGTTTTTTTATATAAATAGAGATGCACTCGACAAGTACTGTTCAGTTTTAAATGTGCTCTTGTAACGAGTATTTCGTGTGTCCGTTTTATGTATACTTGCTACTAAACTGTTCCTTCAATAAAGCGTGTGTTTGCTCCTGTACTTAAATTATTCTTATTTTTACACATACCTCAACAGGTTATGGGCCCAGTGGCATTTTAAAATCGGAGTGCAGTGTGTAATTGGAGTGCAAGTATAAAATATTTGTGCAAAAATGGAACCGAATATAAAAATTGAAAAACTTCGAGACAAAGATAATTGGCATCAATGGCGCTTCGTAGTACGCACATTGATGGAAGAGGATGATGATGTGCTGGATGTTTGCGAAGGAAGATTAGCCGAGCCAGCTGCAGGTGCAGAAGATCGTGACGCGTTGTTTGAAAAGTTCAAGAAGGCGGACAAAATTGCCAAAAAGTTAATTGTTACAACAGTGGAGAGAAAGCCTCTCGAATTTATAATGGGTTGTTCTACTGCCAAGGAGATGTGGGACAAATTGAATATAGCATATGATCTAAAATCTGATGAAAATCTGTCGATGATTCAAAAACAATTTTTTGAGTTTAAGTGGACAGAGAGTGAAAGTGTTACGTATAATATTTCAAAAATAGAACAGTTGGCTAGAAAAATGAAAAATCTCGGGGGAAAAATTGAAAAGACTATGGTGATGACTCGTGTTTTAACATCTTTGCCACAAAAGTTTAATCATTTTCACAGTGCTTGGGATTCGGTATCTGACAATAAGAAGAATCTCGAAAATTTGACTGAGCGCTTGATGGCAGAAGAATTTAGATTACAAGAGCAAAAGGAAGTACACGAAGAGACGACAGCGTTGCTAGCTAATCTGAAAATCGGTCATAAGGAACAGAAGAATGACTCTTATAAATATGAGAAGAATGATTTGAAACAAGAGCAGTGTTATAATTGTGGAAGACAAGGTCATTTAAAAATGGACTGCTTCAGGTGTTATACGTGCAAAAGAAAAGGTCATAAAAGTAACAATTGCTTCATGAATAAGAATAATAGTCAGCGAAGATGGTCGAATAATCAAGAAAGAAGTAACTCGTCTTCTGGACAGAAGAAATCAACATCGAGGATAGCACTAATAGGTGACAAAGGCAGCTGTGACAATCGGGATGATCTCTGGATTGTGGATTCGGGTGCGACGGATCATATGTCGAAGCATCGAGAATGGTTTTCAACGTTCGAAGAATATACAACACCAGTCAGTGTAAGAATGGGCAACGGTATGACAATGTCTGCATATGGTAAAGGTAATATTGACTTTGAAACTTATAAAAATAGTGAACGAGTAGAAGGTACTATCTATAATGTATTATATGTTCCTGATTCAATGTATAATCTGTTTTCTGTTAAATATGCGGGTAAAAGGGGTATAGATTATGAAATAACACATAATGCTACGAGATGTACTTTAAAGCATGGTAATGAAATTCTTGTAACTGGTTCCGAATATGAGCCTGGTAGTTTGCTAAAATTAGACATTCAAACTTTAATTCCAAAAGAATGTAACGTGGTAGAACAAAAGAGTAGATCGAGCATTGCCAACGGTAATGTTTTACAATTATGGCACGAAAGACTTTGCCATCAAAATGTAAAACATGTGAAGAATTTTTTGAAAAATCTAAATATAATATTTACGGATGAAAATTTCTTTTGTGAAGGTTGCGCTTATGGCAAAAATCATAGATTGCCTTTTCACAAAAAGATCGATCGTGCCACTAAAACTCGCGAAATAATTTGTACTGACGTTTGTGGTCCTATGAAAGTAGAGTCTCTCGGTAGAAAGTTATATTTCGTTTCTTTTAAAGACGATTTTTCAAGTTATAGAGAAATTCATTTTATTCGAGAAAAATCTGAAGTAATAGAAAAACTAAAATCATTTTGTATCGGGGTTGAGAATCAATTTGCAACAAATATTAAAGAAATTCATTTTGATGGTGGTAAAGAATACGATAATAAAGCTGTGATCTCTTTTTTAAATAGTAAAGGTATAAAATATTCGATTAATGTTCCATATACGCCCGAACAAAATTCAATTGCAGAGCGCGATAACCGAACCATTGTAGAGGCTGCTCGATCAATATTATATTCAAATTCAAACTTACCTCTATTCTTATGGGCAGAAGCAATGAATACTGCTGTACATGTAATTAATAGAACAGGCCCAACAAAACAAAATAATAAAACTCCTTATGAGTTATGGAATGGAAAAACAGCTACTGTTGATAGATTTAAAATATTTGGAACCATGTGTTATGTACATATATCAAAAGAAAAGCGTAAGAAACAATCGATGAGGGGTTACCTGGTCGGATATCATGAGGATTGTAAAGGTTATCGTGTATATGTTTCGGAAGTGCGAGATGTCATTATAAGTAGAGATGTACTTTTTAAACCTGAAAGAGTATTAGCTGATTCAATTATTTTGAATTCTTTGAACAATAATAATAAAGAAACTGAAGAAAATGAAATTATAACTTCTAAAAATAATGAACTTTTACTTAAAAATGAATCAAATGAGATTGAAGAAAGAGAACCTTTACAATCTTCAAATAGCGATAACAATCAAACTGGACGACAATTGCGCGATAGAACAAAATTAAAACCTACAGAATATTATGGATGTCCGATCACGTTTATTGCTGAAAAGTTACCATCTAATTATAACGAAGCAATTACAAGTAAAGAAAAAGATAGTTGGCAAGCTGCAATGCAGGACGAAATGAACTCTTTGTATGAAAATAAGACATGGGTATTAGTGGAAAAGCCAAAAGATAAAAAGATGATTAACAATCGTTGGGTTTTTGTGAAGAAGCTCAATCCAGATGGTACAGAACGTTATAAAGCGCGGTTGGTTATTAAAGGTTATTCGCAACAGAAAGATATAGATTATAAAGAAACTTTTAGTCCGGTTGTTCGCTTTGATACAATAAGACTGATACTTAGTATTTCTGCTCGTGAAAATTTACATATCGGTAAATTTGATATAAAAACGGCTTTTTTATACGGTGACTTAAAGGAAGATATATATATGAAACAACCTGAAGGTTTTGATGATGGAAGCTCACGCGTATGTAAATTAATGAAAAGTTTATACGGCTTAAAACAAGCACCAAGATGCTGAACTGAGCACTTCACTAATTTTCTTATAAATTTAGATTTTTGTCAAAGTACGGGTGACCCATGTTTATACATATATAACAAAAATAATAATAAGATCTTGTTAGCAATTTATGTTGATGATGGACTTATTGCAGCTTCAAATGAAAGTTTGATTGATAAATTGTTGAATGATTTGAGTAAAAAATTTAAAATTACTAGTACTAAAGAAGTTACTAATTATCTTGGAATGGAAATTTGTAGATTGAATGATGGGTCTGTTTTCATTCATCAAAGTACTTATATTAACAAAATCTTAGAAAAGTTTAATATGTCAGAAGCTAATATTGTATCCACGCCAATTGATTGTAATCATGATGAATATTTATCAAAAACTATTGTAAGTAATGTACCTTATCGTGAAGCTGTCGGCAATTTGATGTTTTTGCAAATTGTAAGTCGTCCGGACATAAGTTTTGCTGTAAATGTTGTATCTAGAGTTTTAGACAAACCAAGTGTAGCTCATTGGTCAATTGTTAAACGAATTTTACGTTATCTAAAAGGTACGATTGATTTTGGATTACTATATTGTAAGGATGGCAACTTTAAAGCTTATAGTGATGCTGATTATGTTAGCGATACAGTTACACGTAAATCAACTTCTGGCGTAGCTTGTATGTATGCAAATGCTGCAATTATTTGGCGAAGTAAGAAGCAACAATCTGTATCATTATCAACAACCGAGTCAGAATTTGTAAGTGCAGCATTAGCAACAACTGAAATAATGTGGTTAAAGAAGTTATTTAATGAATGCGATTGTAAGACTGATAAATATGATTTATATATAGATAGTCTAATATGAGTGCATTAAAACTTATAAGTAATCCTGAATTCCATCAAAGGACAAAACATATTGATGTGAAATATAATTATGTACGTGATTGTTTTCAAAATGGAGAAATTGATGTACATTATGTTAAAAGTGATGAACAAGTCGCTGATATACTTACGAAAGCTTTGTCAAAACCAAAATTTGTTTATTTAAGATCTAAACTTGGACTTGAGAGTAAAAATGAATTTTTTTAAATTAATGTGATTGTGAGAATGTAGAGTTTTAGGGAGGGTGTTGAGAATACACTAGAAAACTCTACATTCATTTTTAATTAAGTGTACCTGTCATTGTAGAAGTGAAAGTTTGTGTTGTGCGGTGGGAGGTCGAGCTGCCTGGGCGGGGCCTCAACCCGCACACATGCGTGTTTACTGTGAGAGTCTAGAAAAGTAATGTTCTCGAAGTTTTAAATAAAAGGAAAGATCTGGAATCTGTTTTTCTATATAAATAGAGATGGACTCGACAAGTACTGTTCAGTTTTTAAATGTGCTCTTGTAACGTGTATTTCGTGTGTCCGTTTTATGTATACTTGCTACTAAACTGTTCCTTCAATAAAGCGTGTGTTTGCTCCTGTACTTAAATTATTCATTATTTTTACCCATACCTCAACAGCAAGTCACTACAAAACTTGCCTGCCGCCCGATTAAAACTGGCTTTGTCGGCAGGGTCTCGCATTCGCTGCCGCCGTCTTCGAACTCAGTCTTCTCTTGAGCGAGAAGACGGACTTCCTCAGGAATCCGGTGGTAGTCGGGTGTGAGATTGGGCTACATCCGTGAGCACAACTCGACGTAAGAGTCAACTGCCTCGTCGATGTGGTGGACAGAGTACGGCGGAACCTGGGCTTCAAAGTTTAAAAAAGCCTTCGACAGAAAGGAGGCCCGCTGTCCAGAAAGTCTGGTCGTGCGCCATGAGTGCAGGGGTAGCAAATCGATTGGCCTAGTCCATAGTCACGGAGATGCTGGTCGTGAAGGTATCTGTGAAGAGTCCTCCGGATGGAGTAGTCAAGTGACAACCCCTGTCGGGATGTTTGCAGTTCAGATCACCTGCAAGGATAAATTTCCCATACTGAAGAGAGTCTCTAGGTCGACTCAAGAACTTCGGCTCTGGGTGGAAGCCGAACCGAGGACGCCTCCAAGAACTCAGGAGAGTTCTACGACTGTGGCCTCGATATTCCGTGGAGGCAGTACCACGTGGTGGTGACCAATACAAGTCTTCACTGCGATGGTGGTGCCATTCCTCGCCCCTGTAAAGCTCATAGTTGGACGGTCACGTTAGTAATACATGTTAGTTGGACACCTTCACGTTACCATATGGCTTGAGAAGGTCTCCTGTATGAGCTCAATGAGCATCAGGCCTTGTCGATGAGCATCAGACTTGCGACGGGCTAGGAACTCACGAAGTTCCTCGAGACGGGGCAGAAATCTGTTAGCATTTCACGCCACTATGGCAAAGTCACGCTACAGGGATGTTAGTCTGTGGGTGTGGAATATTGTAGAAGACATATGGTCAGCATCCGCAAGGAGGAGGAATTTCTCTGTCGAGGTCGCCGTACGAAGGTAATGTAAAGATTCGGGCAACAACAACAAGGCCACATTCCTCGAGGAAAGAGGTAACCTCGACATAATTTGAAGTGGATGTGCAAGAAGAGCAGACGCTGTGACAGGGTCGCTCCGGGCTGCAGCAGCAATTCTGCGATTGATAAAGCCAGCCGATACTATCGCAAAAAAAATGTCTTTAATCATATTAGTCCTATCTCTTCATCACCTCTTTTGTATCATGAGGAACAATAATTTTGTGCTTTCATTTGAGTAGAAACAAATTTCTTGTTGTAAACAGTTCTGCATATACTGTATTAGAATCAAATCACACTAAGTGTCATTTCTATTCAAAATACTACCGTCTTCTTCTGCTTTCTCGTTTCCGATTTAGCCTACACTTTATGATATTGTATCAACGCCAAAGTCGCTCAAAGTAAATTATACAATTAAAATATCTTTCAATTAAAGCATTAAATTCATCGTTATTTTGAAAATAGAATTTGAAGAAAAATTTATGTCTTGTATTTATTTTTTATTTTTTTGTAGACATAAATCAAATAACAATTTGATTATTAAATCACGGAACACATAAATGTACTTTCTTTGAATACCGTGATTAAACGCATATTTCAGACTGTTAAATTAACGTTTGTCGTCATGTATGGAGGGGTTCCATTTGGTACACAATTCACAAGTTATAGTGGTAAAACATAATACGAGAAGAGAATTACACCTATTTTAAAAACTCTGTGTAGTTAACAACAATTGAAATGTTTCTTAAACGTGATACGTAACTGCTGGAATCATAACAGACATGAGTCGGCTTCGACATTTGGTGTTCGGTTTCTGCAAGTTTGTTTTTTGTTTCGTTTACTTGTTAGCCAGCGTTAGACAATTTCGCGGCACGTTAATTGGCTAATCCATAGTATATAACGTTTACACAAAAATTGAGGAAAAAGTTTTGTCAAGTAGCCACAACTTTCACATCGAGTGAAGAGCTAGGCTGATTGGAGCGAGTTCGAATTCGTCTGAGGAAGAATAGAGTTGCCGGTAACGCTCTCCCCACTCTGGCTTGGGTTTACAGCATACGTAACTTAAAGACTGTATACACACGAATGGGTAACGCGTTCTAAATACAGTAAAAATAAATTTATTCTCCTAATCTAAAAATATTTTCTTATCAGCACGGTACTAGACAGAAATATCGACACATGAAACGTATAGGACTGTAAGTAACAAACATAATGAATTCAGTAAATTCCACAGTTTTATAATAATGTGTCAATGCTAATTATCTTACAAATTATTTATTCGCTAAACTGTTTTTTAAAAAGTTTGTTCAATTGAATAAAACTTTATTCTTACAATTTTAAATTCTTTATACTTTTTTAAATTGCGATGGTTTTTCCGTTTTTCAAACTACAACTTGTAAAGAATTTCCTAGACATCTCTATATACAGTCTATTTTCAATTAAATTTCACAACTTCTTACTTAACGACATTATTATATCATAATTATTCTCTTTGAGTTATACTGCATATGATAATAAATTATGAATTTTAATTAGTTTCTATAGGTGCACGATTCCTGAAGACTTCTAAACATACCTAGGTTTTTCATCTTTGTTAAAACGTAACCAGTTTTGTATTTTTATAGTCGTTTAATAACATTTCTATGATAAATATTTAAATAATAGCAATAATAATAATACAATCAATTTTCAGTTTCAACAGTCGGAAAATAAAATTAACGGTAACAAGAAATTTCGTTTAAATCGAAAAAACAAATTCAAAGTAGGTGTAGACAGGACATTGTGAAATGTGTTACGATTTGGATTGTTTAACAGCCTACAAGACCGTTAGAATATAGCTTATACAGGTTTGTTTCATCTGTGACTGGTAATACAATAACGTACTCAGACACATAGACTAACCATAAGTACTAGCCAGTTCATTTGCGCGTTGGTCTAGTCGGAGATTACATTAAGGTAGCCAGCAGCTGTCATAGTTAAGAAAACGTCGTGAAAACGACTAAATTAATAACTAATTGGTGAGAGAAATGTGAAAAGTACAGTTTGACGTTAGCGCTCAAGAACACAAAGGACATTAGCTAGAAGAGTTGAATCACAAAGTCCATTACAGTTTGTATACGCCCTCATCACGTATAAATGCGTGAACGTACATTAGAGTAATTATGATAATTGTTAGTCACGTATCAGCTCAGCAACTTTGGTTGAAGGAAGCAATGAAGTGCACAAAATCATCAGTCCGTTTAAGAAAGAATCGGTGTAGGTAGAAGAGAAACAAAGTTCCTACAAATCGAGTTCGCGTAATTGATTCATAATGGATTTTTTTAATCGCTACATCAGAACTGTCGAAGTGTACAAAGCACGATGTTTGTCCATTTTGTAAGTTTGCATTTATAAATTTTGATGAACAAACGGTTCTCGAGAATTTAAAACTAAGGTTAGTTTTGTTTCATCTGTTAAAACGTAATCATATATATCTATTATATATAGTATGTTATATATAGTTTATAAATACAACACGCAAGTGCGCGCGCGCACAGGCCTATATAATAAACACGTGTATTTTTCAATCGCTGTTAAGAAAGGAGGAATACAGTGTTGAAGAGAAGAAGATTGCGGACAGTCGTAAGGTGTAGGAGACCTAACAGTTAAAGAAGTTAAAGACCTAAGTTCAATTTACGTGTTTGCAAGCGTTTCAAGTATGATTTGAAGTTTTGCTAAGATCAATCTAAGCGAAGGTCATATATGATGTATGTCTGATACTGGCATTCATGTTCTAACGGAGTCTTTACAAACTTCTCAAGTCTGGGTATAAGTAACTGGCAGTTTGAGTCACAATTTTGGGCTAGACGGTAAGATTTCTCAGAAGGCAAAAAATACCTTCACTTACCAACCATCTCTCCTTTACTGAATGTTTGTTATCATTCTTGTTTGTTTCTGCGCCTCAGACAGAATTTAAAAATCATTCATGGTGCAAATATAATTACATATAGTCCAATCCACTTTCTTACTGTATATATTTTTGTTTATTTTTGAAATACAATTATGTATATTTAGATTTCTGTATACACGTTTTTTATTACCATTTTAACCATTATTCAGCCTTTACTTATACGTAGTAAAGAAATATCACGTAGGCTACAGAAATATTTCTGCCAAATAACTTAGAAATCACCGTCTTATCCATGGTTATAAAAAAGTAATAATCTAACAATATTTTGTCTGCAATTTTTCATCTCTTAATCTTTATCTGCGCGCGCGCGCGCGCGCGCGTGTGTGTGTGTGTACGTGCGTGCGTGCGTGTCCGCGCGAGTTTCTATATACAGTTTCGTTTTCATTGTATGTGTTAATGTACAATTGTATGTATTAAACAATGCGTACATCATTATAACAAATTACTCATACGCGCTAGTTTTATTTCAGTCTTTGTGTAAGTTATTACTTTTAAGTTCAAACAAAGTAACCCTACTATAGGCTAAGACTTATCTTCACAAAATTGCAAGTGCGTACTTTTTACCTGGATCCTATTTTCGCGATGATTTCTTTATATTACGATAAGTGTATTGATAATTTATTTCTTTGAAAATGTAATTTTTGTGTGATTTTTGTTTATAGCATTGTAAAAAAGAAATTCGGAGATATTAAGATGTAAACGATAAGAATATAATACTGTGGCAATGTATCGTGGGAATGTACAAGTGTTGGCATCCGATCGGTCGACAGAATTTTTGAACAAGTAATGATTTCAGGAATATCCACTAAAATTGGATCGTATATAGTAGGCTACAAAGTATTCTTCGATATCGTTTGTGTCCAAAAATGACGATCATAAATCCTTTCTATTGACCTTTCTGAGATATGTTGAATACTGCATTTGAGATAACGACAGCAAAAAATGAAAATTAATGATTAGTACTACAAGTATTCTGTGTACTAAAATCAACAAGTAGAAAGATGTCCAAGTGTCCTAATTGTCAGTAGTGCTGAAAAGTGCCCGTCCGAAATTGTGAAATGTAAATATTGGTTAAGTTTTCAATTGATTGTATAATATGAGACATAAGTGAAAGGAAGGTGTCCAGATATGTTTGGAGATAACCTATACTGTTAATTTAACCCATCAAACCTCACACTTGATATTAGGATTAGAGGAACTGCCTTCAAGTATAGAACTTGAAAGTGAAGTTACAGCGTATCCATGGCACATTGATACAAAGTATTATGAAGCAGACATAAATCTGTGTGTTATAAGAAACAAAATGATTAGTTCACAAGAGCTTGCAGAAACTGTTCAAGCTGTTGTATTATACTTTGACAGTAATAAGAATGAAGGCCTGAATGTGGCAGGAAGTTGGTTACCTTTTGTGAAAGAGTATTATGCTGAAGTAAAAATTATGTTATGTTCTTGTTGTGAAGAAAAGCCAGCAGCGGGTATTTCAAAGCTTCAAGCTCAAGAATGGTGTGTGAAAGAAGGGTTTGAACTTGTGGAATTAGAACCAGAAGTGGATGAGGAGTGGGAAGCAGAACAAGATTTTATTGAGACAAATGGAATTAAAAGAGTTATTCAAGCATTACACGCTCATGTATGGCCCAATCTTGTCATGAAAGAAAGAAAAGAACCCACCAAATTTCAAGGACTTTTGCATGGAGGAAAGAATATTCATCAAGATAGTTCCTGTCTTGAGGCAAGTGCATTAAATCTTGATACTGCAACTGCTGATTTCTCAGAAGGAAATATTGAAGAAAGATTAGAAGAGCTTATGGAATCGGATACAGAGTTCTCTGAGTTGTTTAGTCAGCTGCACACCATGAAAGAAACGTAGTTGAAGTATTATATTTGTTCACGACAGTGTGCAGTCATAGAAATTACGTTTTCTTCAAGGTTTCCCTCTATATCATTCATAAAAAGGAATATCTCAGCATAATTTTCACTATTTACTATCCCTCATAACGTAAGTATGCGTTATGCTTGCAACACACAATCTTCGATAAGAAGAAAACAATGATTTTGCAGTTGAAACCAGTATTATGCCAATAATGAAGTCTTTAATGATAGAGCAAATTTTGAATTTTTCAAAATTGGTAATAATCGGGAACGTATAACGACGACATGGTGATCGAATGACAATTCTGGCTGGGCGGTAAATGATAGGAATAACCAGGAATAGGGAAGTTATGAGAAAATGGCTGGACGTTAAAACACAGTCTTTTTGGTGCTGTTGTAAAACCTAGTTCACCACAGACTTAAGCTACTACAGCACACTTTCCAGTTTACCACACACGACTACTAAAAATATTCTCTTACTCTATGCACTCTGTTCTACAGACTGGTCTACGAAGTTGTTTCGTAACGATTTTTAATGGGGAAATACTCTCAGTACCAAGCCCAAGCAATACGTGAATGTTTACCCGATTTGTTAAGCAGAATGGGTGTGATGGTTAAGGCCTATTTGCTGTGACCAAGAGACATTACGTTTGAATGCAGCAGAAAATTTGTAAATTTTCCAGTTTATTAATGTAATACTTTACCATTCAGAATGATACCAAGAATACATATAGGGTTAATATAATTCATCACACGGTTGTTGTTGACTTCGTTGTTTTTAGTCTTATTCCTAGACAAGTACAGTAAACTAAACATCACACCACACTGCAAAAATGGACTCATTTCTACTCTCTCATGCCAAAATCTCATTATTCTCCAGGTTTTTTATTTTTTCTGTTAACCATCATAACCCATTATGTCGATGTTTCGTGTTCCTACATTTTTTAATATTTATTTCCATATTTTTCCAATTTTTCATTCTTTAGGCCTATTAATTAAATTAATTTAACAATTAATCGAAATTTTCGATCACTATAAGTACGTTTGTGTTAATCCACAATATTACGAATGCTTTTCAGCATTATTGGTAATAAATATATATATAGTAATATATAGTAAATATAATAGTGAAGATGGTCAAATACAAGTAATTAAATTTCTTGTGTAACGTTATAGGCCTACACGTTATAACGTTAATCTTCGTATGGAATTCTCTTAATTTTACGTTTGGATCCACTTTTTACAAAGACAACTCTTTGAATCGACTTGACCATTTGTAACATGGAGCTACCTTAGGATTTTGAAATTAAACGACTCAACAAACGAGAACACCCTATCCTCCACGTGGTGAAAAATAAGGACATCTTGCTTTGCATTTATCTTACGAAATAAAAAAATACTATCCTTTGTAGCTTCTAACCAAAGGTAAGACTTCAACCCCAATATAAAAAGGTGACGTAATGCTTAACCCCCAGTTGTTAGTTGTCACTATAATTTGGACGGTTGAAATTTTTAAGATTTAACAAGAACTGTCGACAATCGAGATGACTTGGCCATTGTGAACGCTAGCCTCTGGTAGTGGGAATACGTAGGAATATAACGGTCAGTTGGCACAAATAATTTTGCGTTCGACGCAGGTTCAGTCGCAGAATCAGATCAGGTTTCTCTGATTTGATCACCGTTTTAGAGAAAAACGGCGTTTTAGACTAAGCGAATTTTAATTAACTAAATAAAGAGTATGGTAAAACGTATCTAAGTGTAGAGCATACGCTGTAAAACTAGTAGAGATAAAGAGATAACTGTTTAAACAGGAAGTGCGGCATGTAAATAAAATTTGCACACTTTTTGTCGTCCTGAAATTTTATTAAAATTCTTCATATTATTGGAAACGACGAAACGCCGAATTGCTGTTACCAAGTTTAGCAGTGGCGCAGCGAAACACGTTTTGGGCCGTTAAAGAGAAAAAGAAGATACAAAGATAAATGTCGTATATTTAAAAAAGTTACGATGAAAAAGTAACCACGCAAGTTGAATTAAATAATTTCGCTAATTATATTTGTGAGTACGAACATTTTTATTTGACATAGGCTGTAGTCCACTTGCACGTGCGAAATCGCTTCGTGGTAAACATTGATAGTTATCTGGTGGTTCAAATTTGTCTCCTGGTTTTCTGAAGTTAAGTCCTCTTACCGAATAGGAAAGAGGTAAGCTTCGAATGTTTATTCAGCCCACATTGTATCCGCTTGTTTACGATATTTTTTGGTTGCTTGTTTTTCGAATCTTATACACATGTGCCTATTGTTGTACATGGTATTAATAAATTTTTCGCATTTTTTAATTTGACACTTTATTACCACACCAAAAACGAATCGACAATTAAAATGTTAAAACTTGTTATTATTCCATTTATACGTTAACTCCCTCCGAATGCGGCGCTGAGTCGCCGTTTTCAAGCGCTCCACAGCCTCTTCTATCAGTTGAATTGATTTGTGTGCTAAACTGAACAAAGTTTGCAGGCAACTACGTATTTGCGCACTCGTAGCAAAATAGTGGTTTTGAGGATCTTTAGTGCCCATTTTAAGTAAATCTTTACGCTAGTTTTTTGATGTCGTTTATATTATTTATCTTGTATAGTAAGATATCATCTTTATTGTTTCATGGCTTTGACCATTTTTAGACAGGGGTATCTATTAGTGTTACCCTAAGCTTCCGCACTTACTTTCTTGATTACACAAAGTAAATAGCAAATAACAATTTCATTTTCTTTTATTTTTTGCAGTTTTATTCACAAAAATCTAGAACAACTCAGAACCCGCTAGAACCCCTCAACCGGAATGAAATTCTGGCCGCGGCCTTGAGTTTAATAAGATATGTTTATTATTCTGCACACAATGAGATATATAGGCTAAAGTCTTATAGATCATCTAGCATCTAGCCTTCGAAGACTGAAATTTTGGTACGATAACTTGCGTTTTCCCTCTGTCTGTAGACATATTGTCTCCGAACAGCAGCGCCCACCGATATCCCACCTCACATAATACTCAATATCGTTTTCCTACTGAGTTTATTGAGTTTAATGGAAATGTCTAGCAGATATGACGATTTCGAACAAAATATTACACAACTTCTTCGAACTGAAATTTCTTAGGAAATGCAGTTTGTGTTTCGCTATATCAAACTAGCAGCTAATTTAAAACAAATATGTTGCTCAAAAATGTCAACTCATTGAAGTTAAGCGTTAGCGACTATATCTTTATAAAGACTTTTGGAACATAAACATTTAATCTCGTAGTCAAGAGAATATTGTCCGTCCTTTAGTTCATAGCAAAATAGAAAGATTGTTTCATCAGTCTTTTGCACCTCATCTGAATTAGCGTTTGTCTTTAAACTATTTTGGAAATTTGTTTCGGTCTGTAACAATGTAAGGATCTGATTTTGGATCGTACATTCAGTGATCTGTCGTGCTACTCGCATATAATCCGAGTTTCATTTACTTTATTTAGAGCACTAACATTGTGCTGAAATCTGTGGCTAGAGTTTTACATGTGACACCAAACGTGGACAGGTTTCAGTGGTTGTATGTTTGTATTGTATCTGCATCCTGTCTGCAGCACAGTGCATTGTTCTCACACTGTGATGAGGGTATTTGTTGTGAAAACAGCATGTGCTTTCGTCGAGAAACAGTGAAACTAAATATGAAAGAAAGCGATGAGGTGGTGAAGGGAGACAGACCCATTTTGACATTTACAACGCCTTAATTTACAACGGTCCGGTCGGTCACAAGGAACACTCGTACCGAGACAAGTAAGGACAGGTAGTAATGCATCTTTACTTTTATTGCACACCTTACCTTCAATTGCTTAGGAGTGCCGTGCTCCTATTGTTAGGAACAGAAACAATTTCAAACATGTAGCCACTTTCACTTCGATTGTACACATCTGAAGTATATTCTCGGTTCCAATGTTTGGACCGAATCGATATTGTGCCCGTAGACATTCTGTGCCACACATAAAACAGCGTCTACTTACGTGACAAACGTCGGCTCTGTCCCAATACCTCATAATTTTAAAACTTTTATTCTTTCAATAAGAAAAGTTATGATACTTTTAGGCCAAAAAATATTTTTATAGCCTATGATACTTACAGTCCTAACTATGCTGCGTATTCTTAACATAGACATTGTTGTTAGACTGTTAAACAAAATACTGTTTACCGTCAGGAGTATTTATTTTACTTTATGTGGTTGACTCCTTTGCCTTGCTACATGGTTTCTTACTTTCTTCTTCGTTTGGTTATTTCGCTTGCCTGAAAAGACATGTCGTCTTCCTGAAAGTTCTGTAACTGTTGAATGTTACAGCTGTATAGGCCTACATGTTGCGAGTATTGCTTCAAATCCACTTCTTGCCCGTTTCTCATTCCTCGTTATTAACATTGCTGCTTATTGAAAACATGCCAAAACAGGTAGCATGTATTCCAGTTAGCTAAAGTCATTTGGTACTAAGAGGATCTGTGTCCTATCCATTGCACGTCTATTAATCTGAAGTGCCATTGCGTTCTGAATGGACCTCAACTGACCGCAGTGAGCACGCACTTCTTGTTTCGGATTTCCCGACTTGAGTTTTATTTGTATTCATGCTCGAAGTACGTCCAAGTATCTGTAGCTAAACGAGATAAGATAAGAATAGAAAAACTAGAATTCGAATTTGACATTTAGGCAGAAGATACTTTACATGAGTATTATACATAATAAAATATTTAACTTGTGAACAAGCTAAAATCATCGATATTTGTGGATATAGGCCTATTCCTCTTAGGCCTAAGAAAATAGATGTAAACGATAGATAATGTAGGCCTACAATGATGAAATCTTAATTAAACATGATCGTTGTAAAAACCGTGCCTAATAATAGGGAAACCACTTTGAGCCTAAAACCAAACCAACGCCATCCGGTTCTGATCCGCCTGATGGCATTCAAAAATCAAATCATGTGCAGTCAGGAACTGAACTAAACGTCAGGAAAGCTGTGATTCATACAACTGCCTGTATCATGGCAGGATTATCACTCCACTTGTTACTTGTAAGGTTGTTAAACAATTTCAGCTCCTTCTGAAAAGATATTATTTACAGGTGTTAATTCACTACTACTACTACTACTACTACTACTACTACTACTACTACTAGTATTGATTTTGAAAAGACTGGACATCTTACTAGCGAATTCCGATCCAAGAGACACCTTGGGTTTTGATTATTGTTCGCTTTTTGATGCAATCGATCTTAGAGCTTTGTCGATAAGGAGTCACCTTCAGTGTCATAGTTGAGATATTGGCCTATTGATAACAGGCAATGAGTTTGGAGTTTGATGTTTATTTTTCGCAGGTAGTAGGCCTACATAACATGCGGTGGTGTCAACGAGAAGATTTAACGTATTTATGGAAAAATCGTACAATACAACGTTGTCCTCATAGATTTCTGAATCCAGTTGTCTTTTATTGGACCTTTGGTGACAACAGACAAAAAAGTGGTTGTGACAGGTGGATTTGCTTGTAGCCTGAATTAAGAATGGCATAACAACGTGATTATGTCAATTTCATTATTAATTTAAAAACTGCTATTGTAAAGATGCATAAAATATCTTTGTTACAATGTGAGGAGTAATCAAGTGATGCATTCTCGTTAAGATTTTACCGAAACAGTAGTTTGTCGTTATCTGACATCCTTTGTGGCAGTCGACAGAGCTAGGATGTAGGCGTACGTTGCTGCCATTACTATGTACACCTACATTATCCACTACAACAACAATTTCTCACTAATACCATTAAGCCACGAAATGAACATATGGATACACTACCGCTACAACACAGTAATCAAAGAGCAAATCCAGATAAAATAGTTATGTCGAGACTACAAAGCTAAACAGAATCAAACAACACTATAAACAATCCTCCACACGCAAACCGCGATTCTCAGCCACACACATGCACAAACGGGTCTGTGATTACATACGTAAATACTATCGTCAGTAAGTAGTAAACAAATATTGTAAAGCCAAGAGAAATGGAAGAAGTGGTCTGAAACACAACACTGTCAACATTAAGGCGGCATTTACTGATGATGTAATTCCAAAATTTGCAAAATGTAAGCCTATATTTTAAGTTAAGAACAATTAAAATATTCATTTAAAAATTATAAATTGATATAATTAGTTCTATTGCTTTGTGTACCCTCCTAGTAATAGAGACTTTCCAGTCACACATATTTTGTGTGTTTACTCCTGTTGTGTACTTTTGAGCTTTCAGCTTTTGAGATATCAACCTATGGTTAATGATTCCATCTGATTTGAAACAATTTGTAGGTGTTTTAATTTATTTAATAGTCTATTAATTATTTTGACTAAAGAATAAAAAAGGTCAGGTGTCATATGTTAATGTAAAGACTCCTCTACAACTTGCTTTTTCTGGCACAGTTAACATACCGCACAGGCAAGACGCTGAATATAGACGAAACATTGTTTTGCTCAAAGAAAAGTAGGCATGCCTACTTACTAACTAGTAAGCTCCCTGAGCTGCAGAACTCACTCACACTTTTACAAGTTTTGTAAAATTTTGACTTCCATTTTTAGCTTGCGGTGCACCTAAAGATACAAACTTTCAAAGCAAACACAACATTTGGATTTGGGTTAACATCCTTTCCTTTATTCTGATGCTCGGCTTAAAGTTTCATATGCATCTTTAATTTTATATCCCGTTGGATTTTTGCGATTTTAACAAACTTTTGGTACACTTTTTGGACCCTGGTGCCCCAAAAAGTTTTAAATTTCCAAAACTTGACACTGTGCTCATATTGTGGTTAAAATTCTGTTTAATTTGATACTCCACATTGGCATATTGCAATTTTTTATATTTTAATTACTCACATTTTTGACCCCACCCTATTTGGATCATGCTCAAAAAACAAAAGGATTCTGTAGGTTATGTGTGTGGACACGCATGTCGAGTTTTACGAAAATCGGTTAATGTATTCAGAAGTTATAGTGTGACATACCCCATATAGACAGACAGTGGATAGAAAGACAGACAAATGCCAAACGGCCGAATTAAAACTAAGAACTTGCTTCGCTCGTTCAATAAATGAAAAAACTAACGAAATATATAGTCCTATGTATTGTTTAAATATGTTTTTTACACCCCACCCTCCAACCAACATTAATCATATACTAAGCCTATTGCAACCACCAACCGCCACTGCATTTATCTATATCTGATTTGGTGTCAGTTGCATAGATGTGTGCCAATCCGTTAACTCGACAACCTCCTACCGATTGTATTAACAACAAAATAGTTTAATTTAGTAACAATAATAGCAATAGTATTACTAATTTTGAGATGTATGTATCGTAATAATTTATTTTATGATAAAATTAGTGTGTAATACGTGCATAGTGAGAAATGTGGCAGTGTGTACAACTGGCAGACGTGGTGTTAAAGTAAACAAAACGCAGCTGTAAAGTAAATTTGTGAAACGTTACCGAATGAATTAACAGAGGCGAAATAATCAATAAAGAGACGATTGTAGGTTCTGACGGAGGTAAGACTCACTATTACACTACATTATCAACGTATTGTAGGTCTACTACGCCAGAGTCAGAGGATTAATCTTCTGTCCGCTCATAACTTTATTATTTTAGCTTTATTGTATTTTTTCTTACTTGCACCTTGCACCTACCTCTCGCATTTTTAACAACACCACATTCAGGCCGTTGTTGATTTTGAGCTAAATCTTGGAACGATCATCTAAGACAAAAACAATTTCCTTCATTAAAATTATGAAACGGCTGAAAAATCGAAATTCTTCTGTTACTTAAAAATATTATGTGAAAATATATATTCTGACTTAAAATACCGTTAACTCGGGCATGCGACTGCTTGGTTACATTGAAGTGTCACCAATGAAATTTGAAGATCTACAAACGCATAAAGGTTTTCCACCGAATTCACCAACACGATCTAAACGGTTACGGATGCAATTTAGATATACCCACATACACAACAGGAAAAAAATGATGGACATTTCTATTTTACGGTTCATTAGTTATGGCGTCGATACACACACACTCACTCCGTGTTAAAAACCGCCAAGAAATTTCATTGATAAACACAGTTAGTTTGTCACTATATAATCAGTTACCTAAATACGTCTTCTGTAAATTTGTTTATGTAATATAAGAGTGAGAAACAAATCAACAGCATCTGGTGTAGGCCTATACTTTTTCTCTAAAACTCGCAGAGAACCTACGTTCACTTGTCCCCTCACTTATAGGGCTAATAAAAACGTCACGAAAAAACTAAGAGCTTTCGAAGACATCTTCCTTACTAAGCGTCTCTTTAGAATTATATTACTGTACAGTTGAACGTAACTATCTTTTCTGCCATCTAAAATTTGAGCGCGTGCGCGCGCGCCCATGTGTCTTGCATTACAATAAATCAGTCAGTATGGAAATAACAGGACCGGTTGTTGTAGAGCGGTCTATTTCATTGGGCGTTCTCAACGCGTATACAGAGAAATACACTATATATTGTACATTACTATAAACTAGTACACTATACTACTATAGCACGTTATTTGTCTGTCATCAAGGAACAGTCTGAACGTTACCACAGACAATTAGACTCACTAGAACTAAAAGTTGCCATAGATAAGGGAATATAATTACATACCGGTATTATGTAAGACAAAAATATAATCATATATAAGATCAACACCAAAGGCTAGCTTACTTCATATTATTTTAACATCCACAGAGCGTTTGCAATAATATTCCCCCAACAATATGCTACAGAAATACGCGAGTAAGAATTGAGTAACTGTTTCATTAAACACCGTATTGAACCTTATCTCCAACGTGATAACATCTGTGTAACATACAAGACAATTTGGCCTGATCAGCTCTTTGTATGCAACCTAGGTAGATCAACCCAAAGTTATTGTGAATGTTGTGGAATATGATCAGATTGTTGTGCAGTGTCACAGTTTTCTATTTTCCATAGAATGCGAGATATTAAATAAAAATAATTATTTGGAAAATTAGGGGTTTATTTTGAGAGAAATGTTGCGAGGGATAGAACATTTTGAAATCATATTCTTAGAATAAATTCTTGTTATTAATTTATTGACCAAAATAATTATACATTATTAAGACATACGTAATAATTAATGTTTAGTTTTTCAATAATCTGTTAATTTCCCATTAAACCTTTTTTTGAAATATTATTACGTTTTCATGCATAATACTCTTAAAATTTTGTAATTTCAAATTTCATAACATTTTACATCAATATAAAATACAGTGTAACAATTTTATTTTTATATCTGTAAAAACAATCTTAATATATCTACATGCTAAACTTAATGACTTCATAACGTTACCAAAATACGATGAAAACTTATAACACACCGTCTTCATTTATTTTCACAATTATCTGTTAATAGTTAAGACTACGTATCCTGCATTCAGGATCACTATAAGGATGGCTCTGTACTCAAAGCAACTACAGTATGTCAATTGCATTATGACGTTTTCCTTTAGCAAAGTGTAATTATCAAATACATAATTGGCATCTACATAAATTGATAGGAATTATTTTTCACAGTAACGTTTATCAAGAACGTAGTTAGATTTTTAAATTTCTTCTTACAGCAATTAGAATAACAGTCTTTATTTTAATGTGAAAATTAAAATTTCATCACACTATGTCACTGATTTTAACGCTATAAATGACAACATGATTTTAACGCACTTGAGAGAGATACGATTCTTTCAGTCGTCGTCGGAGTCACTCCAGGCACTCCAAGTAGGGATCTTGAGCCTTGTACCTCACCACGTTGTCCCTCTTCGTCGACGATGATACATATCATTGGACCTCCCTGACTCCGCGATTTGCGAGTAGAAAGCTGCAGCGTCAGTTGGACTTGCTTCCGGACTAGATAAGGAAATGGCGGGTAACGACAACTCGGAGAAATCCGAGACGATCTCGTAACTGGTAAGTCCATTACCTTATGCCAGCCCCTCTTCCTAGAAGGGAGGCCCATCGCCTGGAAAGAGTCGGTAAACTATCTAGGCGATCGACGCCTATGCTTCAATGCCCACGTGACAAAAACCCTCGAAAAGACTTGCGGCTTCCGAGCCAAACTGTTTCCCATGTTCTCATGTCGCAGCCGTCTATCTCTGCTCATGTAAGTTACAATACGTCTATATCTCTTGTTTCTTAGGGCGATGCTGACATAACCCGTCCCCGCTTGGTCGACGAACAACAGGTGCAGCTTGGAACGATTCAAATCTAGAACCCTCCGTTCCTTGTCGGGATCTCCTTGGTTTCTCAGAAATTACGTAATTCGTGTAGGTCTTCGAGTTTCCACACTGCCTGCCTTTGTCCGGTCGCTGGCTGTGGCCAAAAATAAATATATTCTTGCTGCAGCCGCGACCTCTTCCTTACCACTATACCACACCACCCTTACTACTGCACTACAGAACCACTACCCCGATCCCAGTCAAACTCTCTCGTGCGATTCTAGATGATATGCCATAAAGCCATCCTCGTGAATAACTTCTTGTTAGCAGGGCAAGAGTTGACTTTCCTTAAACACGATTCGCTCACTTTCCTCAGAGACTTCAATCCTAGCACGTCTGAACACTGCTACTGCTACTGCGATTAGTACTGCTACTTTTGTCACCGGCACGGAGGCTCTCTGCCTGGCGGAGAGCCACCGACGTCTCAAGGCATCCGCTGTGTCCGAGACAGGTGACACCTATCGTTTAAATCGGCTGTGCCACGACATAAGCATTCATCCCTCGCCTTCTAGCGAAATATCGCGTTGACAGCAATCCTTCCAGCATTAGAAACCTATCGACTGTACCAGCACCATCTTATCTTCTGGCAGCCATCGGACTCAACCCGGTCGTTGCAATTCAGTCACTGGTGCAAAGATGATGATATTCACCCCACTACATCAGTTCGTCTCTTACTGCTATAGCTCGCTTATTTCTCTCTCTCTCTAGGATCCGCTATTGTCCGGGTACGTGATGCTGCGATGCTTCCTTGCAGGAGCCGTTCGTCTCAGTGTGCAGCACAACGTTCCAGCTTGTCGCCCAAGCTCCTGCGGCTGAATCCTTAAGGGAGCCACGGAACTGCATCGCAGACGTAGAGTCAGGCCGGTGCAAATAAAGACTAAGATGAAACCAGTTACGCAACGTAAACAATCGTGGATGCTAAAAGAAGATGCTTCTGTCTGTTTGTAGTTCCCAGGTAGACGGGTATGTATACTCTGTTCAGAACGTAAGTGACGTAAATGATGCCATCACCATTCTGTCCTCTTCCTTGTAATTTCATTCTAGTTGGACACCCTCCTTCCTAAAATCATGCAATAAAAGTTATTCTTTTACTTTTCCTCAGATGTCATCCTTCAACTGTTTGTCACTACTTACACAAACTTCTTCTTGTCGATACGTAAGTCGACCTGTTTCCTTATAACTCTGAAATTCTGTTATTTACCAGACTTATTTGTTGAATATTGCTTACAGTTTCGTCACTCACATTATTCCTGCCGAGAAATATTCAGGCTTTTCTTATCTCTCTAAATTGCTTCTCATCGACCAAGTTTCACAACAAAAAATGAAAGCAGGATTTTACTAGGCAGGAGTACCGCTCGGTGTTTTACGCACCCCGACAGTAGCCGCCCGCATATCAGTAGCCGTTTCTAAGCATTTATCACTTTATGCTAAACCGTGATCTACTGATGATATTAAGGAAGCACATACATTTTTTGTTAATTTAACCTGGAAACGTGACGTTCTCAAGTAATAAACAAAAGATGTCGGAGTGACGAAAGTCAGTGTGCACGTTAATTATCGAGACAGTGTGGAAGTAATCGGTAATGACATGAAGATAACATAGAGAGATAACAATAACGACTGGAATAATGAAGATGAATAATAACGATCAGATGACTCACAGACATGACTCCGACTTCGGTATACAGTACATTGCATTACTGTAGGACACCGTTTGGCTTAGTAAACACAACAGTAATTTGAGAATGTTGACATTTGGAAACGTTTAGATAGAATTGTTTTATTTAAATAAAATTAGATTTGCAAATGGTTAGGGTAATTGTCAGAATATTGTCCGATAATCTATCGACAATACTAAATGCCATCTCGAAGATCTATGTATTTACTCGGTCTTGCCTACAAATAAAACGTTACTAATTGGTGTCAACACATAAAATGTTAATGATTTTAAAATTAACAATATTTAACTGATCGGTAGAACAACTAAAAAAATTTAATTCGTTTGAAAAAATTAACTAATATGATTGTTACAAAAGGATCAATTTACTGTACAAGAATTTCATGTAGCAGGTTCTCTATAAGATTATTTTCTAGTACTGTTTACATTGCGCAAAATCCGCAAAACGTGTCCCACTCCGTGTTATTTCAGCATTCACTTCCAACGCGTCAAAGTTGAGTTTTTCTATTGTGAAACTTTATCTATTTATTTTTGACATTTAGTTTAATACTGCGTTTACTTTCTGTCACAATTCAGTCAGGAAAGTTAACTCGGATAGAAATCACCAGCCACAACTACCACTCTTCTGTTTCAGAAATCTATACAATTGTTAATAGAAACTAATTGGACCAAACTAATCAAAGTGTCCAATATTTTTGCTAATTAACTATTATTTCAGTTAATAGCCTACACATTACGAATGTTATTTTTTTATTTCCTTATAGCCAATTTATGATTTAAATTGTTTCACTGCACAAAAGAAAAACACAAGTTAAGAGTAATCAATATTACTATCTTTAATAGTTTAACTACTACAAGTACCTCCTCCAGGAGCATTCGTGACACAAATATCGAGGCTGCCAATCACAGATGACAGAGCCGTTGTTAAAGGCAGGGCAAACACCACACAAAGAGAAAATCCAAGAACAAGCGTACAGTATCCGAGAGCACTCAGCCTAAACAGCCTCAACACCGCGTGTCCCCTTCACAGCCGTGTGATTAGACCCGCTGCCTCAGGGCGAGAAATCTTTTCCCCTTACCTTCTTGTCTCCCGTGATAGATATTCACGACGAAGCAAAAAGTAAACTAAACCAAGGTCAGTCAGAACCTAAAATCGACAGAGGAGGTCAATTTACTTCACTAGGAGCAGGCATTTCCTTGAACGGTTCTGCGGAGCACGGTAGTGTCAAGTGGGGTTCTGGAGCTCAGAAGCGCGTTGATTTCAGCACTGGCCAGCCCCGCGGTTGCAAACACGACTAATACTTTCTCAATGTAGTGAAGGCGTGTCACTGTGTCTGACACGAAGGCGTCTTTTGCAAGCTTAAGGAAGTCCTGTACCCCGATGGCTACGTCCATCTGACCGCCATTTTTCTGAGAGAACGGATCTTCCAGTGAATTTTGGAATGTATTGCCTTAAATCCTGTTACTCAGACACAACAAGAAAGGCTGTAACGAGCGTGTCACTGTTTCCAAACGATATTAAAAAGAACGCAGTTTTTCGGCAAGACCAGAGACAACTCGAACTCGACTCATACGGTGGAAAGTTGTAAACACCTCTGAAATAGTCACGGTATTATACTCCCGGTCGCATAAAACAGACAATGTTGAGCTGCTACGGACCAATGAAATGAAGTAGAGTATGTCGGGCTTCACCTCGAGTCTCGACTCACCTGTTTCCTCGATTCCCTTGTCAACGCGCTTGGGCGCAGCCCCCTTGTTAAGACCCGTCTTTTTGATCCGGGTAAGAAGAGATTACCATCAGTACTTATCTCTTAATCACCTACACCATTATCGTATAGAATGTTACCATCTCGCATATTTGTTGTAAAGTGTGTTGTAGTATCATACAGTAGCTACAGTTGCTACATGTTTCTCTTCCTAGCTTCTAAGAAGAACATACATTCGTCCTCTGGACGCCATTTTAAACAGTTTTGTGCCCACATATTATCCATAGCAGTCTGATATGATATCAGTCGACATGATTGTCGGAATGAGCAGATGAGCAAATTTCTTCAAAACACTGGGTAACTGAAGAATTGCAAATTATAGATTGCGAGGGGGGGCTCCTCGCCGAAAGATCATAATGTAGCCTATACACGGAAGTCAAGGCTTATCATACATCTTCACAATTCAGAAGAGGCAATTAAAGAGGCAATTATTGTCGTCTTCATAACTCAAAATAATTTAGGTTTAAAAAAGACTCATCTTGTTTGTTCCGTGTAAACATCAATGTGGAAATCGGTTTCAATTTCACCTGTAAAAGTATAACATTTTTTAATCTAAACGTAATAGTTGTTTACTAAAATATGAACGTTCGTGCGTGCGATTACATAAACATATGATGTTGGGAAATGATAGGATTTTCCTGTTTCCTAATTATTCGAGTCCAGTCATTTGTAAACAAATACCTTGTACCATATAACAATTTAAAATATATGATAACCATAAGAATAATATTTCCTTGCAGTGTCCATAAGTGTTCTTGGCAGTATCTTTCTTAAGTATTTTCATAAAATACTATTAAACACTAGTAAGCTCCCTGAGGTAATAGAACTATCACATTATCTTAACCAAAATACGTTTATTAATTTGATAAAATTTTGGTTAGATAATTTTTCAATATCACAAAAATTACAAAAACAACCTTCATTACTCTATTTTTCAAGTAAAATAACACTTGTAAAGTAATCGTAAAGTAAGCACTAAAAAAGTCTAAATTACTGCTTTGGTTTTTTTGTTAAATGCCACAGTCCCTAAGTGGCAAATACTTTAGTCCTAGTTTTAAGTTTGTGTGGGTTTCCATAGATATTTAAAGGCCTATGTCTAATACTTTTCACAAATATACATAATTGATAATACTATATTCTTTTTTAATAGCTTATGAACTTTTTTAAGGCAGTCCAAAACTTGCTAGAAGTTTTGAGAGCCATTAATTCTGTCAAATGATTAAAGAACCGAGTTTGTATTTTCGAATAAAATTCCTCATGATTCTAAAATTTTCTTAAAATTTTGGGTAGGACTTCTATACTTTGTTCACCGAGTGTTTGCAGAAAATATTTCACGCGAATGACGTTGACGAGGGTCGGATTCTATTGTTAACAGTAACATTCCAACGCCCGTTTCACAGCAGTCCGCCAACTCATATTTCCTGTTCGTCACGTTCTGTAGGTACTGTGCGTAAATCTACTGAAGATCAGTTCTTTCCCTGTTTTCACCGTTGAATAACGTGTCATTTGGGTCTGTTTTTACTGTTTAGTTATTACTAATAGCTTGGACTAAAACTGTACAATATAGAGACTCTTTCCCCAATAGCAAGGAACAAACGCGGCAAAGTTATACATAGTGCTAAGAGATTGTGTATAGTGAATAATTTTAAACATTTAAGTACAGAGAATCCTACCATAAAAAAGGACAAGGCCATGGAAAAAGTTGCTGAAATGACCTTTCCATAAAAAATGCTTGAGTGCACCAAAAAATAAAAAATCTAGAGTAGCGGCAGTAGATAAATTGGACGAATTTACAAAATGTGCTATTAGGAGAAAAGTTCACGAATTTTTTTTCAAAAATGAACAACCGACAATAAATAAAATTTTG
The DNA here is from genome assembly GCA_034769895.1 of Magicicada septendecula. Lineage (NCBI taxonomy): Eukaryota > Metazoa > Arthropoda > Insecta > Hemiptera > Cicadidae > Magicicada > Magicicada septendecula. The sequence goes on from CM068367.1 coordinate 776,306,194, forward strand.
AGTGCCACAGTTAACAACGATAAAGACTTACCGGATTTCAAACGGTCTACGCTATATAAACTGTTAAAATCATTGAATTTTAAATTTCATGAAAGAAGACGTAACATGTTTATCTGTGACAGGGATGATATAGTTGTATGGCGACGAAATTACCTACGCAAAATTAAACAGTTTCGTGAAGAAGGCCGTAAAATTTACTATCAAGACGAAACTTGGGTAAATGCAGGCCATGTCAAAAATAAGGTTTGGCAAGATAAAACTATTAAGTCGCCGAAAGATGCGTTTTTGAAAGGTCTGTCGACAGGACTACGAAGTCCGAAGGGGAAAGGGAGCCGCCTGATAGTTGTGCATATGGGCTGTGAAGAGGGCTTTTTGAAAGATGGATTAATGGTGTTCCAATCAAAGTCTACTGCTGACTATCACGAAGAAATGACCGGGAATGTATTTGAAGATTACTTTCGAGAACTCCTACCTTCCCTGGAAGATAACTCTGTTGTGGTGTTAGATAACGCACCATATCATTCAGTAAAGTGTGAGAAAATTCCGAACATGTCTTGGAAAAAAAATGAAATAGCAAATTGGTTAAAACAAAAAGGTTTTAGTGCTGATAGTAGTTATCTAAAGAAAGAACTTCTTTATATAGTAGAACAAGAAAAAGGAAATTACGACAAATATGTTATTGATGAGATGGCCAAGAAGGAAAACAAGACAGTATTGAGATTACCCCCCTATCACTGTGAGTTAAATCCCATCGAGTTGATCTGGGCTCAAGTGAAAAATCATGTTGCGGCTAACAACACAACATTTAAGCTTGCAGATGTAAAACGGCTGTTGGAAGAAGGGGTGGAAAAAGGAACTGAAGAAGACTGGAAGAAGTGTATAGAGCACGTAAAGAAAGAAGAGGCGAAACTGTGGGAATTGGACAACTTAATAGAAGAAATGGAGAAGAGTGGCCCTTTGATTATAAATGTTGGTAATGATGACACTAGCAGTGACCCCGACTTAGCTATGGAATTGGAATAAACGTAGTTTCCATTGTTGTAAATAGCCCAATGTACGTACATACTGTAGTAGATAGGCTGATGTAAATATTGTAGTAAATGGCATGTTAGTATTATCATAGCAAATAGGCTTATTTTATAATTAATTTCATTGTAGATTTTAGTATTGTGATAGCAAATGGGCCTGCCTATGTTATAATTTTAGTCCGGGGTTCTCCGTACCACAGGTTTATGTGATCTAGGCCTGTGGAAGCCTCTTTTCCCTAGCATAAAAAGAGTGATCTCCGACAAGGTGGAGGGGTTGACGTTTCCCTCGGAGGCTTATTAATACTAACGTCCACCGATCACAAAACATCAATTTATTAGATGCTCGGTAGCCCGTGCGCCTCCCGCACGTCCGCCTGTGAACCGGCCTCTACCATTCGCCAGTGTCGTAATAGGCCAACATTTTCTGCAAACACTCGTTGAACAAAGTATACTTTTGGCCCGTGGTATTCCTAAAGTTAAAAATTCTCATACTAAACGCTATTGCGGATTTTGGTTAAAATTAATTTATTCTGACACTTGTGTGGGGTTTTCCAATTTTTTCATGTTTGTATCCCTCTTTTGAGCCCTGGTGTCCCAAAATTTTGAAATGTCCAAAACTGAACACTATATTTAGATTTCGGTTAAAATTCCCTTTAATTTGATACCCTATATGGGTTTTTGTGTTTTTCCACAACTTTGGACACCTCCCTTCCATATTTTTGGGGAGATCAATCTCAAAACTAGTAGGCTTCTCTAAGGTAAAAGTATCGACATGCATGCTTTATGAAAATCGGTTGACGCAATGAAAAGTTATCTGGAGACACATTCCCAAACAGACAGATAAAAGGAATGCGAAACGGCCGAGTTGAAACTGAGAATTCGCTTTGCCGTACAATTGATTAGTAATAGGTATTAATTAAAATTAAATAAGTATAGTACTTATTGTATTTAAAATATATTATCAAGAATTGTATATAACTGGTTGTCAATTTTCATACATCCATAATTTTACATACATAACACGTACTTTTTTCGTAACGGTTTATAAGCCTTTAAGGTAATAAGTTAGTTATAAATACTTAGGGACAGTGTTAGCACTCAAAATGAGAGAACATTGGAAATTATGCAGAGGATTCAAGCGGGATATGATGCATACTACAGAAGCAAGGACATTATGATAAGTAAGATAATTAGCAGGACCAGTATGAAATAAGAATTAGCAAATTAATCGGCAACTAGTATAAAACAGTATGATAGTAACGTACGCAATGGAGACAATGCGTCTCAATAAAGGAAAAGATTGAGGCTATTTGAGAGAAGTAGGGTAGAAGGACTGAAGAAGTTGGTTGTTGGAGTTAGTTGGAGAATATGAAGATAAATTAGACGGAGAAGATATCGTGAGAGTAATTAAAGCAGACAACGAGGTGGTATGGACATACAACGACTATGTGTCGGTGACGTTAATACACAGACCACCATTTAGTCAGTGACGTAACTTTATTTTCCTGGTCCTTCCGCACGAATCCTTTGCGGACCCCCCTACTACCGTTCCTTAAGTCATGCTTTTGTTCCCTCTTGAACATACGTACCTCTCCTTATAGGTGTGCCAACTACTAAAATTATATAACGTAAACAGAATAACTATTATTTATTGTATGATGTATACTCAACTAATAATATGTAACTTTTCTTTCAATTAATAGCTTGATTTGTTATTTACTATTTTCATGTCTTTCACCAATAAAGTACTGATAAAATTAGACATGTCACTAGTAGCCAGTTATAGTTTTTATCATTTATTAAACTTATATACCTCTTGAAAAAAGTGCAAATTTTTATGAATTTAAATTCATGAAGACGTTGAATGTTTATATTGAATTTTATATAGTACACTTTATTACTTAATCTCATACTTTTAAACAAACCAAAAATTTATTTCATCTTTTAAACTTTCTACCATGTGCTTATAACCTTATAATTTGCAATAATTTTATTATAGCACTAATATTGGCATTTGAATTAAAGGAAAGATTCTCATAAAAAAGACATTTTACTTTACAAAAATAGTTTTACTTCCATATTCCTTAAGGAAATGGAAGTATGGTGATGGCAAAAAAAATCGTGTTCGAGATTATTGCAGATTCTGATTGTACTACACTCAAAACATCAAAAAAAGTCGTTTTTCGAAAAGTGTCTGTGTGTGTGTCTGTCTGTGTGTCTGTGTGTAGATTTTTTTCTATGGCAAACGATAACTGCCGCAAATTCAAACAGAATCAAATAATTTTTTGCATACAGCCCTGACTTGTAGAGTACTCACGACCTATTGTTTTTGGTGAAGATCGGTTGAGGGAAAGGGGTAGTTTACCTGCAACGGTTTTTTTTTATCAAGGGAATTTTTTTTTTTTTTTGGCAAACGTTAACAGCCGCAAATTCAAACAGAATCAAATAATATTTCGCATACAGCCCTGATTTGTAGATTTCTCAAGACCTATTGTTTTTGGTGAAGATCGGTTAAGGGAAAGGGGTAGTTTACCTTCAACGTTTTTTTAACAAGGGTATTTTCTATGGCAAACGATAACAGCCGCAAATTCATACAGAATCAAATAATTTTTGCATACGCCCTGAATTGTAGAGATCTCAAGGACTTTCGATTTTGGTGAAGATCGGTTAAGGGGAAGGGGTAGTTTACCTGCAACCTTTTACGTTTTAACAACAGTAAAGTACTTGAAAATTCATTTAAACTTTTTCAAACAATGGTAATTGTTAAAAATAAAATAATTTTGTTGCCAGGGAATAAAATTATAATTTTACTTCCATATTCCTTAAGGAATGGAAGTATGGTGATGGCAAAAAAAATCGTGTTCGAGATTATTGCAGATTCTGATTCTACTACACTCAAAACATGAAAAAAAGTCGTTTTCCGAAAAGTGTCTGTGTGTCTGTCTGTCTGTCTGTCTGTCTGTCTGTCTGTCTGTGTGTCTGTGTGTCTGTAGATTTTTTTTCTATGGCAAACGATAACTGCCGAAAATTCAAACAGAATCAAATAATTTTTTGCATACAGCCCTGATTTGTAGAGTACTCGCGACCTATTGTTTTTGGTGAAGATCGGTTGAGGGAAAGGGGTAGTTTACCTGCAACGGTTTTTTTTAGCAAGGGTAATTTTGTTTGTTTGGCAAACGATAACAGCCACAAATTCGAACAGAATCAAATAATGTTTCGCATACAGCCCTGAATTGTAGAGTGTTCAAGATCTGTTGATTTTGGTGAAGATCGGTTAAGGGAAAGGGGTAGTTTACCTGTAACGTTTTATGTTTTAACAAGGGTATTTCCTATGGCAAACGATAACAGCCGCAAATTCAAACAGAATCAAAAGATTATTTGCATACAGCCCTAAATTGTAGAGTTCTCAAGACCTATTGTTTTTGGTGAAGATCGGTTAAGGGAAAGGGGTAGTTTACCTGTAGCGTTTTTTTAACAAGGGTATTTTCTATGGCAAACCATAACAGCCGCAAATTCAAACAGAATCAAATGATGTTTTGCATACAACCCTGATTTGTAGAGTACTCAAGACCTATTATTTTTGGTGAAGATCGGTTAAGGGGAAGGGGTAGTTTACCTGCAACGTTTTTTTATCAAGCGTATTTTCTATGGCAAACGATAACAGCCGCAAATTCAAACAGAATCAAATAATGTTTTGCATACAGCCCTGATTTGTAGAGGTCTCAAGGACTTTCGATTTTGGTGAAGATCGGTTAAGGGGAAGGGGTAGTTTACCAGCAACCTTTTACGTTTTAACAAGAGTAAAGTACTTGAAAATTTATTTAAACTTTTTGAAACAATGGTAATTGTTAAAAATAAAATAATTTTGTTGCCAGGCAATAAAATTATAATTTTTTCATTTTAATGTAATATAATATTTTTCATTTAATACAGCAATAAAAAGGCAGGTAAGACACAGCCTGGCTGTTTGGCTGAAAATGATTTTAAATATAAATCTTAGAATATGGAAGTCATGTATGGTTCTCCATACCGATATTTTACTTCCATATTCCTTAATATGGTGAGTATGGAAGTATGGTGATGGCAAAAAAAATCGTGTTCGAGATTATTGCAGATTCTGATTGTACTACACTCAAAACATGAAAAAAAGTCGTTTTCCGAAAAGTGACTGTATGTGTGTCTGTCTGTGTGTCTGTGTGTAGATTTTTTTTCTATGGCAAACGATAACTGCCGCAAATTCAAACAGAATCAAATAATTTTTTGCATACAGCCCTGATTTGTAGAGTACTCACGACCTATTGTTTTTGGTGAAAATCGGTTGAGGGGAAGGGGTAGTTTACCTGCAACGGTTTTTTTTTATCAAGGGAAATTTTTTTTTGGCAAACGATAACAGCCGCAAATTCAAACAGAATTAAATAATGTTTCGTATACAGCCCTGAATTGTAGAGTTCTCAAGACCTATTGTTTTTGGTGAAGATCGGTTGAGGGAAAGGGGTAGTTTACCAGCAACGTTCTTTTAACAAGGGTATTTCCTATGGCAAACGATAACAGCCGCAAATTCAAACAGAATCAAATAATTTTTTGCATACAGCCCTGATTTGTAGAGTACTCACGACCTATTGTTTTTGGTAAAAATCGGTTGAGGGGAAGGGGTAGTTTACCTGCAACGGTTTTTTTTTATCAAGGGAAATTTTTTTTTTGGCAAACGATAACAGCCGCAAATTCAAACAGAATTAAATAATGTTTCGTATACAGCCCTGAATTGTAAAGGTCTCAAGATCTATTGTTTTTGGTGAAGATCGGTTAAGGGAAAGGGGTAGTTTACCTGCAACGTTTTATGTGTTAACAAGGGTATTTCCTATCGCAAACGATAACAGCCGCAAATTCAAACAGAATCAAAAGATTATTTGCATTCAGCCCTAAATTGTAGAGTTCTCAAGACCTATTGTTTTTGGTGAAGATCGGTTGAGGGAAAGGGGTAGTTTACCAGCAACGTTTTTTTAACAAGGGTATTTCCTATGGCAAACGATAACAGCCGCAAATTCAAACAGAATCAAATAATGTTTTGCATACAGCCCTGATTTGTAGAGTACTCAAGACCTATTGTTTTTTTGGTGAAGATCGGTTAAGGGAAAAAGGTAGTTTACCTGCAACGTTTTTTTATCAAGCGTATTTTCTATGGCAAACTATAACAGCCGCAAATTCATACAGAATCAAATAATGTTTTGCATACGTCCCTGAATTGTAGAGGTCTCAAGGACTTTCGATTTTGGTGAAGATCGGTTAAGGGGAAGGGGTAGTTTACCTGCAACCTTTTACGTTTTAACAAGAGTAAAGTACTTGAAAATTTATTTAAACTTTTTGAAACAATGGTAATTGTTAAAAATAAAATAATTTTGTTGCCAGGCAATAAAATTATAATTTTTTCATTTTAATGTAATATAATATTTTTCATTTAATACAGCAATAAAAAGGCAGGTAACACACACACACACACACACACACACACACACACACACACACACACACACACAATTCACGTTATTTCTGGACTCACTCATGTTTATTTTCTTACGTTTGCACGCTTTTTAAATGGAAAGTGCCGAAACCCACACCAACATAACGCGTGCAAGCCGAAAAAATGGACATCAATTTGCTTACTGGCGAAGCTAGTAGTTAATGAATGGGTAGGCAAAAATCTTATCTTAAATTTTTTTTAAGGAATCACTAAAAGGACGGTGGTTCAAATCGGACGCTGAGGTAGAGTTTGCTGTAACCGGATGGTTCCACAAACAGCCGTAAGAATTTTACTAGCAGGGAATCTACAGGTTAGCGCAACAGTGGAACTCATGTCTTAATGTTATTGGAGACTTCTTTTAAAATCGTTGAATAAAAAATGCTTTACAGCTCTATTCGTGTTTCTATTGAACAATCCTTGTATTAGTCATACACAATAATACAACTGATTGAACTTCAAATTTTTAAACTTGATTAGTTTCTATATATATGTTTAATGTTACAAATAATTCAAATAACAATCTTGATCATCTGTTAGTTCAGCGGAATAACAGTGACACTTTTAATAACCGCATAAAATAAACACTTAGAAACAACACAGGCGCTTTAACTTAACTGTTTGGACCACAGAAGTGAGGCATGCCTCAACGCTCTATGTGTACAGCGCGGGACAATCCCCCCTCCCTACACTTCCCTATCACACCACTACATTGCTTACATACGATGTATACAAAAAACGCTGAGGGAAGTTCAGGTTGCCTCATTCGCTTTAAACGAACTATGCCGAATCTCACCTGTCACCATCTAGCGGTCGCTCAATAAAGCACGTTTCGGTTTAATAAATTTGACAGTCGCAGTAACAATGTATAATCTTTACGTTATGTAGTTCATACGTATTTATAATTTTTATTCTACAGAATTTTTTAGGGTAGGCATTGCCTCAATTGCCTCCATGTAACTTCGCCACTGATATATATGTGTACAACGTTATCGGCAACAAAGAAGTAGTTTTTGTTAAAATTCCTTCCCGGGATATTTGGCCGTAGTCCAATGTTTTCTACAAAACCAGATATTTCGGCAATGCCATCGACTTCCATCATCAGTGAAAATCGAGTGCGATAACGTGAGGTGGTATACGTTAGTGACCACAGTACTGTGGTTAAGGCTGAAGCAGTAAGTAGAAAGAAGTAGTTTCTATGGTAATATTTCATTTCGAAATTATTTTAAATATAAATCTTAGAATATGGAAGTCATGTATGGTTCTCCATACCGATATTTTCATTTTAATGTAAATTATGTATGAGTTAATATCTTTATTATATAATTCTTCTGTACGTGTGTATGTCACTGAGCTCCTCCATGTATAAAATAATATATCGTTCGTGGCAGGTAAGCATATCTCAGTTATGTAATGTTTACGTTTCCATTTTATTATTATGACTACAGCAATAAAAAGGCAGGGAACACACACACACACACACACACACACACACACACACACACACACAAAATTCGCGTTATTTCTGGCCTCACCATGTTTATTTCTTACATTTGCACGCTTTTTAAATGGAAAGTGCCGAAACCCACACCAACATAACGCGTGCAAGCCGAAAAAATGGACATCAATTTGCTTCCTGTGGATCGCTGGGCAGTGTAACTGCACGTGTTTACAGAGGAACGATTCACAGACAGACTTTTCGTCTTTAGGGAATGAACCCTCTGCAAGATGCTGAGGGTCCATGAGTGACTTTGGAGCGCTCCTTCTTTTTCGTGTGTTTGTTCTGTGAAACATACACTGTAGATTCGCAGCTTCACTCTAAGCAACGCTCAATAGGAAATGTTGAAAATTTTTGGCCACAGTGTACCCTCATTCACACTAAACCTGCTCTGATGTTTTAATTACGGACATCATAATATTAAAACTTTGGAAACTTGAGCACTACTTAATGGAGATCAATTATTAACTTATACAAGCCATTAATTTTATGCATATTTTACATATATATATGTTATACTTTAATATTTATAACTAAATTTACCTCAAGATATACTTTTTTCCTTTAGGAACATGTTTCGTCACCAGAAACAAGATGGCGAAGGCTGAAGATGGGAGAACAAGAACTCCCGAAACATGTTCCTAAAGGAAAAAAGTATATCTTGAGGTAAATTTAGTTATAAATATTAAAGTATTATATACATCAAGAAACGGACTGTAGCAGAAAGTGATTGAAATATATATATGTGTACAACGTTATCGGCAACAAAGAAGTAGTTTTTGTTAAAATTCCTTCCTACGGCCGGATTGGCCGTAGTCCAATGTTTTCTACAAAACCAGACGATTCGGCAATGCCATCGACTTCCATCATCAGTGAAAATCGAGTGCGATAACGTGAGGTGGTATACGTTAGTGACCACAGTACTGTGGTTAAGGCTGAAGCAGTAAGTAGAAAGAAGTAGTTTCTATGGTAATATTTCATTTCGAAAATGATTTTAAATATAAATCTTAAACTTTTAGACTTGATTTTTAAACTTTAAACTCTCAAATTTTTAAACTTGATTAGTTTCTATATATATGTTTAATGTTACAAATAATTCAAATAACAATCTTGATCATCTGTTAGTTCAGCGGAATAACAGTGACACTTTTAATAACCGCATAAAATAAACACTTAGAAACAACACAGGCGCTTTAACTTAACTGTTTGGACCACAGAAGTGAGGCATGCCTCAACGCTCTATGTGTACAGCGCGGGACAATCCCCCCTCCCTACACTTCCCTATCACACCACTACATTGCTTACATACGATGTATACAAAAAACGCTGAGGGAAGTTCAGGTTGCCTCATTCGCTTTAAACGAACTATGCCGAATCTCACCTGTCACCATCTAGCGGTCGCTCAATAAAGCACGTTTCGGTTTAATAAATTTGACAGTCGCAGTAACAATGTATAATCTTTACGTTATGTAGTTCATACGTATTTATAATTTTTATTCTACAGAATTTTTTAGGGTAGGCATTGCCTCAATTGCCTCCATGTAACTTCGCCACTGATATATATGTGTACAACGTTATCGGCAACAAAGAAGTAGTTTTTGTTAAAATTCCTTCCCGGGATATTTGGCCGTAGTCCAATGTTTTCTACAAAACCAGATATTTCGGCAATGCCATCGACTTCCATCATCAGTGAAAATCGAGTGCGATAACGTGAGGTGGTATACGTTAGTGACCACAGTACTGTGGTTAAGGCTGAAGCAGTAAGTAGAAAGAAGTAGTTTCTATGGTAATATTTCATTTCGAAAATGATTTTAAATATAAATCTTAGAATATGGAAGTCATGTATGGTTCTCCATACCGATATTTTTTGTATTACAAAACAGTCTTAGTACAGAGTAATATAAAATTTTATTTGAAGACATATAGCGTTTACAACTCAAAACAACATCTCATTGTCATTACTACATTAAGAAAAATAGTATTATAAAATTCAAGTAATTTTAATTTAGTTTTCTTTCATTTGAAACTTTCGTGATCTTACTGCATCGTGAGTTGCAAAAGTGTTTATTATTTCAATAATATTAATGGATCTAGCAATTTCGTTTACCACACTTAGTGCCCACTCAGCCTTTTTTGAGACATCGTGCTACGAAGATAATTCTTAATTGATTTCAGCTTTGAAAATGTTCGCTCGGCAGAATTCTCGTGGCCACGGTGCATTCTGAACTGGAATCACTGCTCTATTGTATAGTTAACCAAAAAATTTATAGCCTACCCTCAGAGTCTCAAAGTACATCTCAAAGTAGGAACTCATAATAGTAAAAAAGCAAATGTATTTGTTTGGATGTTATATACATACGGGAAAATTTGGTTTTACTCAAGTTCAATGGTTTATACCCATTCGTAGAAAATTAAAGGAAATGATTGCGCGGGGCCCTGCGGTCCGGTAGTTACACCAATGCGCCATTCAGTTTCCCTATTGCTGTCAGCATATGTATTCTTTACTGATGACTTAGCTATGACTCGTTGAAACACGATCATAACTAGCCACGTTTTGTCGAGAGTTTCTGTTATTAGGCTATATAAATAACTACAGGCGTGTGTATACTAATAATACGATAAACTATTGGTTTTTGAGTGAACTTCCGTAACTCTCTATGCGTTAATGTCATCTGCTAATTATCTGATAGGTCTAGTAGCCTATTATGTAATGTAAGACATAACGCTAAAGTTATGCGCCGGTTCCATTCACTTCCACATATAAACGTCGTACAGCTATGAGGAATTGGAGGAATCAGTCACACGCAAGCGTGATGGGTTGGTCGCATACATGTTCAGGATAAAGTCACTCCTCCTGTTAGATCTATCGTACCAGTCAGTTGTGATGTTATCCTAAACTTAGTTTATCGGTGTCGCGAAACTCGTGTCTTTATTTATTCACGATGTATGCCGAAGCAGTTACAGGCAATGAATAACACCTTCGTAACTCAAAACAAATAAACAATTAAAAAGAATTTCGACGAAACCGAAACATCGAAGCATGATAATGTTTTTAATATTTACTATATAACTTAACACAAATATTTACTATATAGCAAACATTATCATGTTAAAACGACAGATACCGAAGATTTCTAGACTGTGGGGAATCGAAAGTGTGGAAGCGTTACATTTTTCGATGACGTTACATTTTTGTGGAATGACCTCCAGCCTGAAAACATTATTATGTTAAAAAGATGAGTCTTGTTTGTTTCGTGTAAACATCGATGTAGAAATCAGTTTCAGTTTCACCTGTAAATGTATAACATTTTTGAACCTAAACGTAATAGTTGTTTACTAAAATAGTGTAAGCGTTCGTGCGTGCGTTTACATAAAAATATGACGTTGGGAAACGATAGGATTTTCCAGTTTCCTAATTATTCGAACTGATCATTTGTAAACATATATCATGGCTACCTATGGATTAAATTTAGCAATCCATCTTTACGCAATCCAACTGTTTTTAAAGTGACATTTCTCAATTAATATTACGTTTATCGGGACAATTAAAGTTTTCGGTGAGTTCAATGTTGACGATTCTTATAAAAGACAACTTTTCCCATTGTGTAGCCTATAACTGTACTAATTATACCAATAGCCTTACGAATCTTTGTAAGTAAAAAACCAAAAATTTATACCTGTCACAGAATGGAGGTGAAATTAAGAAAAACGTGAGGCTCGTGTTCACGGGCAAGTGACGTGAGGTAAGTGCAGTAGCCTGCTGAAGTAGTAATGACCAATTAATAGTGGAGGATGGAGGGAGTAGCACAGGCACAGCACTGCCGGTATGTCATGTCATTGTCTGCAACACTCCAGTTTGGGCACGTCCATCTTGTTGCGTACACGGTTTAGGTGAATAATTAACATTTTAAAAATAATTACTGGAGTATCAGATGACCTTGAGACAAAAGTGGAAGTGGAAGCAGGTGTCAGTTTGCTTTAATATTTTACCCTTGAGATGACCACAAGCTTTGTCCGCAACTTGTCTTATAATAAAAAAATTACCCAGTATGTACCATTTTCCAATGCCGGCAGATATTTTTTCCAATTTGTGTGTATCTTTACAAAACAGTGACTAATTAATTTCCACGAAAGAAATTAAGTTTTTTATTTAGATTGCTGTATAGTGAAAAGAAATTATTTCTGAAATGATCAATTAAGTTTTATAAACTTAGTACTTAAACAACAATTTCATAATTGAAAGCTAATAAGTGAAGTTAATAATTAAATGATTAAATTAGATATAATGATTTAATTGAAAGCGATTGTGTGTGTGTGTGTGTGTGTTAAACTTTTTATTATTATGACACAATTTATCTTATTTTGTACCAATACGCATTTCGAGTCTTATTTTGGGCTTTGTCTTCATATGCATAAGGTTATTTTAATGTTTTGAAAGTTTACATTTTGTAGCCTAAATAGTATTGTGATGATTCTTCTAATTTTATCTTATACGATTTATCTCAATCTATTAACACATCTTGCAATTCAAAATAGCCTATATTTAAGTATTTCCTAAAGATTCATTTGAATACATGCACTTTTTAATATGTACATATTTTATTAAGTTGAAGGGAAACCGATACATATGTTTAAAGCAGTTTTTGTCTCAGCAATAAAGTGAACGGTAATAAAAAATATCATTAAGTCGTTAATAAAAAAAAACTTAGTCAGGTATTATAGATTTACACATTGTAATTTTAACGTATAGTCAAATACACACACACACACACACACACACACACACAATAAACTTATCATATTAATATCATACACTAATATAATCGTATGTACGAGTACAAATAAAAGTTTATCGTAAATAAAGTAAAGGCTCGTATGTTACACGCTATATGAAGCAAGAGGTTTAACGGCCCGGTTAGAATACGTTTAACTGACCAAAGAAGAGGTGTGCAGGAAATATACTTAACGGATGACATCTGGAAGGCGTAGAATAGTTGTGAGCGCTGCCACTGATACTTAACATCCTCAAACGTCGTATCGTGTGTTGGGAACAGAGGATGTACAGTACGCCTGAGTTTCGGAACGCTACAGCTTGTACTGTTTCCTTGCCAGACTTCTGTACACGCATCTCTCTCTCTCTCTCTCTCTCTCTCTCTCTCTCTCTCTCTCTCTCTCTCTCTCTCTCTCTCTCACACACACACACACACACACACACACACACAATCTATGTGCATTCATGTGTAGGTGAGTGAAATTGGGTTACCAGTTGCTTGGGAGACAAGTAGTAGGCCTATAACCCCTTCTTCATCCCCAATCCGATTTTTCTGTTATATAGACTAAAGAATAATTTTTATATAAAACATTTTTATGAAAGAAGATATGTTTAATATCTTTTTATAGATATTGAACAGTTATATTTAAATGTTTCTAATTACTTCGTATTTTTGTTGTGACAACGACATGGAGTCTGCGATATTTATTGTCGTCTGGCAAGTCTGAGATAGGCCTGCATGTTACTTAGGCCTACAAGGAAGGTAGTACGACGCGTCACCCGCCTATTATTACTTAGGTACTCGTTTCCAAGTAGTAAATCAACTTAGGTGCAGAGAAACGCACTTCGATTTTATGGTGTTGCCCAGGAACTGAACGTGAGACCTCTAGGCTACTAACCAGAAGCCATACAAAATGGTCTACTGTGCCCCTTCATGGTTACACGTTTATTAGCCATAAAAATTAACGGATATTTATGCCACACTGAATCTAATCTTTAACATGAATAGAAAGAGAATAAATGCAAGATAATAATTCCATGTGAATAACACGAGGTCTAAGATCTAAACTAGAAATTTGCAATCTATAGTTAACTATCGTTTACTTCTAACCTAACCTAATGCATTTTTCCTCCCCCGCAAAAAAAAAACCCTAATATTCGTCTCAAATTCAGTTTCAGCACGAATTCTTAATGAAGAGTATTTGTAAGTCACCCTCAGATGTACAGAAATGCCCTCATGTTAATATGTAGGCCTACGCGCGCGCGCGTGTGCGTGCGTGCAAATACCCTTGTACTGTACCAATGTTAATACTGGTCGAAAAATTTAATATCGGATATAAAATATTTACGAAGTTACAGTATTAAATAATATTATAGCAGTAGTAGTAGTAGTAGTAGTAGTAGTAGTAGTAGGTGGTAGTAGTAGTAGTAGTAGTAGTAGTAGTAGTAGTTTATAATAGATTATGATAGTATAATACATTATGATGATGACATTGACATTATAATATAACAGTAGCCTATAATATTATTATTATATTTATTTATAATGATAAATTCAGTAGTCGAAGCCGTTATAATATTTGTAAGTGTTACAAATATTGGCCGCTCTGTACTAACTGTTATAAATTTTAGATAACTTTATATCCATAGAATTTCAATTTTCTGTTATTAAATCATAACCCAAAATAAATTTAAGGCGTATTTTCTATGAAAGTTAATGTAGGCTGATGTCGTTCAATAGACAAATAAATTAGTGGTGTGAAATGTCTGCTTTTCTAAGCATTTCCAAGCTTATTTCAATATTTCTAAACTGAAAATACACCACAACTCTGTGTCGAGAGTAGATTTCAAAGTGTAATTTGTACAGTGTAAATTTTTTTCAGAAAAACGCATCGATTGCAGCAGTTGTGTGCAACGGCAACGAACATTAAGGAACAGTGTGAAGGTGTACGGTCAGCACTAAGGCTTTTGTTCCTGAAACGAGAGTGTTGCGAGCGACAGATGAAGTTAACACGGACGCAGCCTGTCTGATAACATCGTCAGGTGTACGTCCGTACCGGAAGTTAGGCGGCATCTTACATCCTTAGTCTTCACGTTTGAACACATTAAACTCTTTAATTGTTATTTAAATAAATATTGTATAAATATTACTCTAAACAGTTACGCATACAAGCGAAGAAATAAAACTGAGAAAATAAAAGAAATACAAAACGCTGTTAAAAATAAACTGTGACATTGACATTAACAATTTCTTTCAGTTTATTTCAGCTTTTCTTTATTTCATTTCTAGTAGCTTACAGTGCGTTGTTTTTTAAGTTCCTCCTGTCGAACATATTCCTGTAAGTGATACTTTCTAGTCAGGTGAACGTTAATGTGGTCTAAATTAATGTGTGTCAATTAAATAAGAACGTCATACTTGGTTGTTCTAAACATTCCAGATACACATATACATTAAACAAACTCTTGAAACTGAACAGAAATAAATTTGTACAAATGTTGTATTCTAAGTGTAGAATACATTTAAATAACATAGAAATTAACAGCGTCACACATGATTTAGATGGTTAATACCACGTAGAGTGCGGCATGTATTGAAATACAATTTGTTATTCTTACATTACAATAACAGATAAAAATTCAATGCCTATTTAGGATGTTTGCATTTATTTTTTTTAATATATTAAATTCATGGATCGAATGAATATTTTTGTGTTATAAAATCAATTCCATATGTTAAATTTACTTCTTGATACGTTAAACCATGGTCTTCATTATTTTGCAAGAAAAATGATATAATAAGGAGCTTAAATGGTTTCAGTTTTGCAAACAATGGTGATGATTATGGTGACGACGACGACGATGATGATGATGATGATGCGCTCGCTTAGATACAACCTAGTGTTATAGGAAGATGTCTCGTCTAGGAAGGCAGTGTGTCGAACTCTACATTCAAGTCACTCGTTTTTATTCGACGGGAGTCACAATCCGAGTGACTAAGGGCTGGAAAGGAATGGGACGTTATGTGCAACAGGTGCTTTCCCTGATCATAGTCACAATATGAACAGTTGTCTGAACAGGATTAGGATTTCGTGATCAATGTTATCTTTATAAGGAGGGTAAACATGATAAGAAAGAAACAGTTAAAAGTACAATTTTGTTTATATTTGCATGAATTAAAGAATAAATGAATATGACATTCTAAATAAACAAGAATTTAAGTGAAACTAAAGTCTATTTATAAAGGGTAGATATAAATAGACAGATATATAAATTTAACATGATAAATTTATAAGAAGACATAGATTTATTAAGAGACTGGTAAATTTTCCTCGTATATATTATAAACTAGAGTACCTATGTAAAGAAATAATTTTAGAAAATACATTTTTTATTTAATTGTTAAATTTCAATTTTCAATACAATTTTCACTCATACCAGTATACATTTAAGTTCAGATTATGTTTGTTGCAGAAAATTTCTATAATGAAACTCGTTACTTCGTCGGTTAAATTGCCGTTCAAAATTTCTGTTCACACTACGTACCACGTTACAATGGTCAAGAATTCAACGACCGCGACTGCAGAAGGCAACCAACCAAACACTATAGCCTAACAGATTCACTCATAAATTTCCTTTCACTGAAGTTAATCTCAGTAAGCTCAGTAAGTTGGGCACATTAACGTATGATGCAGGGCAGGTTGCTACAACGATCTATTCAATTACCAAAAAGTTGTTTTCAGTGTCTAATTGTACTATAACTAGTAACGTTTTTAAATTTAATTAAAAATGTGTGAGTTAGTGAAACAGCTTATTTGAACCATATTATATCTTTTAAAATGCTTCTCTGCCGGAATATTTCACTAAAATCTTCAGGAATATATTCTATAGCTATACTACGCGCATGCCGGTTTAACAATTTATTTAATCGTTAATAAAAAGAATGCGCGTCAAGCTTCCCCGTAGACGAGCAAATTCATTTGTCTAATTCAGTTGTTGTGGTTCGTGAACGGTGTAAAATATAACAACATACTCAAAATAGGCTTAATGTTTTTGAGTTTTCCTAGTTATGAGTTCTCTATGTATAAATTGCTTCGTTTAATCTAAGTATTTACTGGAATTTCTTACAGTAATCTATACAACAGTTAAATAATAAAAATAAAACAAAGTACGAGTAATAATCCGATAATCATATTTTGTACACTTTGTAGGTCCACATGTTTATTTGAATTAAGGTACTTGTTAGATCAGGTTACAGAAGTACATAATGACTCCACTGGAGAGAGGAAGACGTCATTCCATTTGTAATTCGATGTGGAAGAGAGGCAAGCTGACAAGTTTGAGTTATACTCCCGACACGATTTGGATGAAACGATTACAGTTAGATTTCTTATTATTACAATCGGAAGTGGTGAACTTTGAAATGTTTAGTCTCTGTGTCTAGTATCCCAGAAGTATGAACTAATATGAAATAAACTACAAACTGAAATTACAGTTCGAAATGACATAATTATAGGTAAAGTTCAATGACAGGAAAAGTAACAGAGAATACGTGTTGTATGACATATGACATTCATTAAATCTCTGCCCCGTGAATAGCCATAACAAGGACAGTAACATGCTTTGACAGCAAACGCCGTATAGGCTACAACGCAGTTTGGTGACACGCATACTCTTGGTCCTACTCCTATGAACAGCCTATTAGATAAAATGTATTTTGTTGAATTTCACCCGATAACTTCCAAACAATTCTGCTTGCGCTCAAAATGTTTCATTACGGTTACTACGACACATCATTCACCAGTAATCTGTGCTTTACTAAATCCACGTTCATTATATGAATGTGTTGATTAAAATATAATTTTATTATAATTTTTATTAGTAAAGTTATTCGTATGCTTATATTCAACAACGCTGCTCTATGATCATTCATAATAATCATTAAATTTAGGCCTAACATTACAAATAAGCGTACAGTCTGTCCCAATGTCTGCTGAGAAACGAGAAGGGATAACTATAGCAGTCTACACTACAATCAAATGACCTACAAGCTAAACCTAGAGACGTTAGCTAAAAGGGATGCAAAACACAATCATGCACTCCAATTATCAGTAAACAGGCTCGGAAACGGATGGATAATTTGACTTCAAAGAGGTTAAGGGAATGGAATGGATGGCAAGAAGTCACCCTTAAGACAAGCTGTCACGCGAGTTCGTATTTGGAATTTTAAATTACGATCAAGAGATCGAGAGATAAAGACAGAACTGGTGGATTAGACTAATGATACTTTGGCAATAATGGAAACTAAAGAGAAGAGAAAACACAAGCGAAATAGAGTAATTTACGACTTATTTTACACTACAGCGGGTACCTCATTAGAAGTGAACCAGCGCTGTACTGTGTGTTTGGCTTGAGGTAGAGTCACTCCAATTCCGTCCAGGTACTATTGTAATGATACAACAAGGGGACCTCAGTAAGTACACCCCTCGCACCGTGCGTATCGTCACTTCATGCAGACTGTATCACAGGTAGAGGACACAACATGCTTTGGGCTGAAGATTGAGGCTGATGTTATTAATGGAGTTTTTATTGGGTCCTTCAGTCTTTCGACTGGTTTGTACCAGTTCGACATTACTCCATTCGACATTAATGGAGTAAAAAGGGATTTTATAATAAAAAAGGAGTAGCAGCAGTAACACATAAATAACAGAAAAAAAACCTTTTTCGAACAACTACAAACTACATTGACGCTTTGCACTAGATAGAACGAATCCTAATACTAGAAAAATTCATGAACGAATCAGTAAAAATTCATGAACTTTAAGATGAGTAAAATTACATTGGAACAAAAGAAATTTCGTAATGAAAATACTGTGGACATAATAATATAGTGATGATTATGATTATGATTATGACGACGATGATGATGATCCGCTCGTTGAGATACAATCTGAAGTGTTGTAGAAGGATTACGTGTTGTAGTTTACGTCCTGTAACTGGGATCCTCGTTAAGTGTTGGACGTTAGATATCTTCATAACGCAAACGTAAACAGTGATCATAATTTACTAGTAAAAATGGTAATTAATACTAAACCTCGGTTTGCAAAAAACTGTAATCCAAAGTATGAAACGAGGATCGACATATACGGGAGAACAATAGTTACACCGTTTAACAGGAAAAGTGGAAGGAAACAAAATAGGAAAAGAAAGCATAACGGCATACGGTTACTACGAATACAAAGATAACGTTTTAGATTCTCCAGAAATGTTGGGCTCAGTAAGAATATAAAAAAAGAACAATGAAAATAAAAAAAGCAATGATTAAATGAACAATAAAGAACCTTACGGGGAAACGGAAACAGAGGTAGCCTGTAAAGGCAGATCACAAGCTACGTGGGTAAAATACAAGTGGTCATACTACTCGTCTCTGTCAGAAATGGATCAAATGTAAAAAATAAAATTATTATTATTTAGAAGTCACTTATAAAAACAAGTATAGAAATTCATTAAATGCATAAAAAAGAATGACAGAATTTAAATAAAATAACAATTACAATAACTACGGAAACCTCAACATCTAATCTTTCCAAGGGTTAGCTGGAATGTTAGTTTAAAATAAATATTGGTAAATAACATGCACAATTCCTATTTCTAAGAAATTAGAACATAAATATGCTACTTCTAGAAGATAGCTTTCTCATTTCTTATAAGAAACTTTATATCTCTATAAGAAATAATTTTTACAAACAGAATTATCACTGTTGCACACCACTATATAAAAATTATTCCGATTAGCGCTTTCAAGCTTCGCAGCTCATCGTCAGATCGGAAATGAAACAAATAACCTGAAAACAAACCCTTCGCCCCCACCCCACCCCACACTACTCACACACAACAAGCTATAATTCAATATCCCTTCCCCTCCCTCAGCACTGTCCCTCCATCTGGACAGTTACATATTACTTCCATGTTCCTTAAGGAAATGGAAGTATGGTGATTTTTATTTTGGGATGACATTATTATCCAGACATTGTTTATTAAACCATATTTTACTTAAAACCCTCTTCAATTTAATTTTTAACTTAAGATATTTATAAACTTTACTTACCTTATTGTTGTCGTTTATTACCACATTGTTGTTGTCCATTACCTGACGTCGATTGCACATCTTAACAGAAGTTTAATGAAGAAAGTTGTGTTAGTGGTTAAAATTACAAACAAAATTATCACTGTTGCACACCACTATATAAAAATTATTTTAACCACTAACACAACTTTCTTCATTAAACTTCTGTTAAGATGTGCAATCGACGACAGGTAATGGACAACAACAATGAGGTAATAAACGACAACAATAAGCTAAGTAAAGTTTTTAAATATCTTAAGTTAAAAGTTAAATTGAAGAGGGCTTTAAGTAAAATATGATTTAATAAACAATGTCTGGGTAATAATGTCATCCCAAAATAAAAATATGTAACTGTCCAGATGGTGGGACAGGGCTGAGGGTGGGGAAGGGACATTGAATTATAGCTTGTTGTGTGTGTGAGGAGGGTGGGGTGGGGTGGGGTGAAGGGGGTTTTCAGGTTATTTGTTTCATTTCCGATCTGACGATGAGCTGCGAAGCTTGAAAGCGCTAATCGGAATAATTTTTATATAGTGGTGTGCAACAGTGATAATTCTGTTTGTGATTTTAACCACTAACACAACTTTCTTCATTAAATAATTTTTACTCCTACTGCTGTAAGGTATATAAATTTGTTTACTATTGTTCACTAAATTTATTGAATGTATACAACTTTAATTACAGTAGAAACTTTGTTTTCATAACCATCTTTCCTCCAGCATTAGGCCCATGGTAACTCAAACTTAAATACAGTTTACACCACATCGTCGCCAGGGTAATCAGTGCGCTGTCTCCTACCTGTCGACCACTAGCCTAACAGCATTTCAAGCCCGTACGTCTCAGTTCCTTCTGGAACCCCTGGTGTACCAGAAATGACCCAGTCAAACGGAGTCTCCAGTTTTCCTCTCTGGAAGACTTCCGCTCTCTGGCGACGTAGCCTATCTGTTGCTAACATAGGGGAGTTTCCTTCCCGTACCTCCGTTAGCTAAACAGCGTGAAACAACGCACAGTATCCCGTCACATGTCAAACGCCCAAACCTATTTGACGATCTTCTGTAATCCATCATCTGAAAACCCCGACTGCATCAACCACCACCTTCCTAAGCTTCTTGTGATCCGTTTGCCTGGCACATGCATCAAACGTCATACGACGAAAACGCTTGGCATCTGCAAAAGCAATAACACGCACCGAAACTTCTCAAGCTGCGCTGCTGACCAGGCCCAGACTTCTGTGAGCTGTGTAAGTGCTTCCCTACGGAAGCTGTCCGCTCGACATGGCAGCTCACTCGTTCCGGCTGATACCCTATGCGGCCGGATTTATCGCCCATAACAATGCGATTGGAGGGGCCATGGAACCGATCCATTTCGTGGGGGTCAGGCCGGAGCAATCGTAAAGTGAACTGTATATCCTTACTTGCAAGGTAACTCGTGCAAAAGGGACCCGCATCCTAACACCCTTATACTGCAAACATATCACCTAAGTAGTATCGTTCCTCGGGCTGCGACCTGGATAATACACACACTCTAGGGTGCTAAGACACTCTATTAATGCCTATCCTGTGTGTGTGTGTGTGTTTGCGTGTGTGCACGCGCGCGCGCGTATAGATATCGCATACTTACCGACTGAGGCGTGCTTTTCTTAGCCAGTTTATCGTACTGCCCCAACAGTAGAGAGACGGGTTGGGCTGCTTGGTCCTTCAGCCGAACCCACACCACAGCACGACGAATGATTACCATATAGAGCTAGTTCTCTCCCACTATGCTATCTCGCCGTCAGCATTGTTTAAAAATAAAAGCTTCATGTTAAATACTAAGTATGCATTTTTTTATCAAGACAGTTGTGATGTATGTAAAACTTAGGCTTTCATTTTGTTACACTCTGCAGCTTGTAGAACTAACTAATCGATTGACTTCGTGACATCAGTACCTCCTGATCGAAAAAAATCAGTTTAACAAATTCAGTCGGTGCAAAATTCATCGCGTCTTCTGAAAAATTCTCAACAAGAAACTTAAAAAAGATATTTCAACATTTCAGAATGGTCTATGTACGAAAACGTTCATGAGGATGGAGTCATTACTTAATATTGATTTTTGTTTATGTATAAACGAGTGCTGTAGTTGAGGACAGAACGTTATTAAGTTCCTACACTTCGCTGAAACAAGAGGGTTAATCAACCAAAATAACTGTACATACGAAGAGTGCGGACAGTGGTACAGTCTGATACCTGGCGAATGTAGACTGCGATTTCACAAACATTTTACATGCGAAGTGTGGGGACATCACCTCGGATCGAGTAGGTACACAGAACGTTTTTCCTTTATTCTTCTGGAGATGCAGCGATGGTTTTTCAGGCGCTCCACACTGATGGTTGATGACTTCTAATACGACTTCGTTTTTACTTTTCATTCTTCCGTTACACTTTCTTTCTTGATTTTTCTTCAAGGCATACTCGCGATATAATTCCATCTGAATTTTCTCTATGATTTCGATAAGGATAGCCGAGATAGTATGGCGACAGCTTCCCCTTAATGGTACTAATCACTGCCACAACAAGAAACAAATGTCGTGAGATCGGTAACCTGACGACGCGCAACGGCTATAGACCCGATGATAGGTTGTCGACAGCAACACTGAGACGCACAATGGACAAATTGTGAGGCTAACAAAATTTACATTCACTTTGCACGTGCGCAGAACAGTTTTGCACAATGTCTATACGAACTAGGGATGAGCACTGACAATTAGGTATCAGATTGTTTACGGAAATATGCACGCTACTATTTGAAGTACTATTCCAGAAAAAGTTTGTAAAGAATCATTATCGGTAGCGGGTCTTGAAAGAACGAATTGTAAATTGCGAGGAAGACCGATGAAATGAGGAGCGATAACTTCACACTTTTGTGAAGTCCTATACTTTTCAGCATGTAGCGTCTCATCTTAAGAATCTCGGTGTCGGTGAAAACAAACAAAAGACAAAATTAAGCTGTTTTTTGTTTTTGTTCCTCTTTGTTACAGGCCTACTGCCTTTAGTCAAAGCAGTAGGCTTAGATACGTCCTGCCTACAGTCTAAATTTTGTCATTCTACTACATTTCACGCTTAACCGGACGAGGGTCAACCCAAATTAGTACAGTTAGATGAGATACGGCCTATTCGATTCGACCGCTCTCTCTTACAAGACTGAAACTTTCCTCTCTCAAACCTCCATGTCTCCGGGATTGTGCCTACCCCTGCAGTTACGGTGTACGCGGGTCCATATCTTCGCCACTGGCAGTTAAAAAAAAAAAAACACCTGTTTTTAACTGTTCGAAAGCAATACGCAAGACTGGCTAACACGACACGCGATACTGTTCTCTCCTGATATAACTTAGTTAAAGCAAAATTTTATGAAATTGATAAAAAGTATAAACAAAAATTTTAAACCTATTTAATTGATCTGTTTACTTTATGAAAAGTAAAGGACATTTAGTTTTAAGTATTCCTTACTTCCACCCAGAACTAAATCCACTAGGGATGAGATGGTCAGAAATTAAGCGGAAAAACGTAAAGTGTAATTTAAACGACTTCAAAAACTTATGCGAAGAAAAATTTGCACAGTAACAGCGAAGATTTAGAAAAACGTGTAACATGTAAACACGTTGAATGAAATGAAGAAGGATATCTGGAAAAGGAAACTAGTGTGGTCGAAACGGTAGATCGCTTCATAATTAATCTTGGAGAAGAAAGTGGCTTTAACAGATAGGATAATTTTGTTGAAAAAGAAGAAGAGAGGCTATCTGGTACAGAGTAATTGTCTGGTAACGACTGATAACTCCTTTCAAACGTAAATACTGTGGAATCATGTTTGTAGTTAGATAACTCCAGGTTTACGTTTTTAAGTGTATACATTTTTATTTAAGTTAAATATGAATAATTCAGAATGATTTTCTCTTATGTAATTTTTTAATAAATTTAAGTGACATAAATTAAAAACTTAATGCAAGTAATGGAAAATATTCCAAAAACTGTAAATAAGTTTTTTCAAAGTAAGGAGTAGATGTATTACTATGTTACATGTAATATGTAACATAATAAATAATGTTGAAACGAAAAATGATTGCTTACAAGACCATCAGAAGCTGCACATTTTGGTGATCTCCGAACACTTCGCATGTCAAATGTTTGTGAATTCACGGTCGACTCTCCTCAGGTATCAGACTGTACTACTGTCCGCACTCTTCGCAAAATTCCTGTCCTCACTCTTCGTGCCATTTAGATTTTAGAGGTTAGTTAGGACTTACGAGTTTACTAATGACTCTTTTGTTCACATAAATAGACAAATGTCTAACATTTATATTATTCTTCAAAAATTTCACCCCCAGACATAGAAATTATAAAATGTCATCGTTTGCTTCAACATACATCAAGAACTCGTACGTAAACCTTTTAACGTATCACAGAATGTAGGAATTAGTACCAAATATTTCAGATAATACATTTAATGGTCGTATGTTAACTAAATAACATTATTTAATCAAATTATAAATAACGTTGTTTATAATGTTCATAACATTTTGTGTAGATCTATCGAAACAATGTGTTTCAACTATGGTACAGCACCTTGTATCAAACGTCATATTAGAGAAAATAATTGAAACAACTCGTACTGTGCAACAGTTTACGACTGTAAATTGTAACAGACGTAAGCTTTATGCACGTGTCATTGATAACGGCATTGCCATATAAGTTGATATAAATGATAAGTAAACCTTGGCGTCAACCAGGAAGTCATTAGCATGCGAATACTAATGGGTATTTATGAATACATTGAAAACATATTCGCAGCAGTTTGTGTCCGCCTTCCTTCTTCTGTTTCTTCTCTTAATTTCGACATTTTGATGCAGATTCCTTGACCTTATTATTCATTTATTATCCAGTGTCAAGATACGTCTATTGTCTATTGTCGACTCTGTAATGAATATGAAAAAATTAGTTTTCATACAGTCTCCTGTGTATGAAGAAATTCTTCACTTACAGACGAAATCCGCCCTTCTAGAGTTATACTGACACTCATTTCATTTTCTGTCTGCAGAAAATACATTTATTTTACATAAACGTTTCCCCTCTTCAGGAAGGCACCTCGAGTCTCATGCACTTCTCGAGGCATACATGTTTTCATACGTATCATTATTAGAGATTTCATCCAACGACTTTCTACGTCAGGCCATCTTTTTGTCCTACTTACTGGTTATAGAAGATGATGGGTTTTTTGAAGGGCCCAAGGTTAATATGCAATGATTACACAAGCATCGCTGGGGACATCGACTGACTGTAGGCGATATCCTTCCTTTGGGACTCTCTGTGTCTGGAACGTTCTTTAAATATTCCTAAGCGTAGGAGGCTTTAATAGGATTCTTGGCCGTGAATTCTTACCAGAATCCTTTTGAGGATTTTTACTCGAAATCTTCTTTCTCGAGGACTCTTTCCAATAGGACCATTCTTCTATGGGGACTTGGGGACTCTTATATTGCAAGACAGCTGTCCATCTCTAGGTACACATTATCCCTGGGGCCTTTAGGAACCCGGAGACCAGAAATTCTATTTTGAGACACCCAAATGGAAACCGTCCTTTGAAACTCACACAAGGAATCACTCTTAAGGAACATTAACCGAGGAGGCCTTAAGACTAGAAACCTTGACAGATGGTTCATTGACCATAAATATTCTCTTGATACCAGCTGTTGCCTAGAAACTATTCAATTCAATCTTTGCCTAATTACTTTTGGTTTGTTGGTTAGTAATTAGTTATTTGTTCAACCCGTTGCTTAGCAACTGGTTAGGCCTACTCTCTGTATCTGGATAGTATCTGTGTTTGATTCCAGCAAATAATATGAAACGCCTCTGTTTATATATTATATTTTTTCTTCAATATTAGGTTATAACCTAATAAAAGCACAGATCAGCTAATCAAAGAACTGAGAAACGCATCTAAGAAGATACAATTCGACTTAAACTATTAAGGGGAAAGTTATAATTAGGACAGGAGCATGAACAATGAGAGAAGAATAGTTGGAAGAATTAAAAGTAGAAAAGAACAAGCAGGGAAAGAAGTATAAGAGACATGGCCAGAATTAACAACAGTGATTACAAAATCGAAAAAAGTTATTGAAAGTAAAAATATTGTTGTGAATAATGCCAAAAAAGAAAGGAAAAGCAAGAGAAAAAATGTCACAGAGCAACGGAAGGACTCAAAGGGTTAGTATAATATAAAAATTAAAGAAGTAAAGAAATATATCGAACAAGAAAAGAATGGATGGCCAAAACGACTCGAAAGATTGGAATAAAATGGAAAAGAAGAGATGCAAGAAATTATATAGAGAAGTGAGTTATCAAAGAATGGGACAATATCATGTAAGACAAGAATGGAGATCTGATTGAAAATAGAGAAGGGGGTAATGAAGAGATGGAAGGAATGTTTTCAAGACGTATTGAATTCTTATGGTTTCAGCAATGACAATTCACAAGATCTAAACAGTAGAGAAGAAAGACGAGTCGCAGGTTGATCCACCAAAAGGGGTCTGAAAAAAGATAAAGGAAAAGAGACGGTAGTGTAATATTTGAAATGAGAAATTTTTGCGGACAAACGATGCTACTGAAGTTCATAAAATACATGGAACACTGGCAGCGGACTGGAAGGTGGCGTTCATACGCTTAGTGTAGGCCTACATAAGAAGAGGGGTTAAACCAGATGTGAGAATTTCAAATACATTTCATTGGTAAACACAGAGATAAAATATTCAGCAAATTGCTAGAGACAAAATTAAACACACACACGCGCGTGCGTGTATGTGTGGAACAGTAAATAGTCCTGTATCACTTTGGTGAATATCGGTGTGTAGGCCTATTAAAAAAAACCGCTGACTATTATCAAATATTTGTGTTCAGAAATCTGATGATTATGACATTGAACTGAATCATTTATAGGCAAATTTCATAACGCGTTATTAGTACCACAGAAAAAATAAAATAAGCGAGATAATGTTTACATCACACAGTTCTTTTGATAAGGTTAAGATCTAGAACAAACGTTTAGAAAATTTACGGTCCATTAAGGACTGAAACGATAAGATTCAATTTCTGCTGTTTTGTTCAATTTTTCAATTGAAGAAGAGAAAGTGATTCGAAAAGATTCTATTCCAAAAAATTATATTTTTAATTGCCAGTTTGTATTCGGAAGGGTATATACATATTTGAAACCAAATGTATTAAAAAATGTAAGTAACTGCAGTAAGAGTGGACCGGTTTAAATATTTGGTTCCGTTGTTACAGAAAAC
Organism: Magicicada septendecula; assembly: GCA_034769895.1. NCBI lineage: Eukaryota > Metazoa > Arthropoda > Insecta > Hemiptera > Cicadidae > Magicicada > Magicicada septendecula. Next base: position 776,333,438 of record CM068367.1, read on the forward strand.
AGAGAACTTTTGACGACGCGAATTCTAAAATTATGATGGGAAACAAGTTTTTCTGTGTATAACAAAAGGTAGTAAAGACAAAGTAATAGTTTGTAAACTCAATATTAATTTACAGTGATGGGACCGCTAGTTATGTCTGACAAAAGGTATATCCTACCTATGAGAGGTATGTGCTAGAAAAATAACCCAGTGCAGGACAGCGGCATACGGAGAACAAATAAACATGTTTAACAGATTAAACGTAAAAAAAAGAGATGAGAAGTATAAGGAAGAGTTGGTTGCCACACGTTCAGCGAATGAGTGAAAGAAGAGATAACAAGAAAGTTATAGAAAGGAAATAAGAAGAGGAGTGGCAAAGAAGAGAAGGACATCGTGAGCAATGATTTAGAGGAAGTTGGAATGAATACATAGAGAGGAAGGTAGAATGAAGAATAGGGGGTCCAATAGTGGTGAAAGAATTCATGAACCAGCCCTCTTGAAGCCCTCAAGTGGTTGTGGTACCCGTTAAAATCAAAACGTAGTAACCCAAAAAGTAGATTATATTCTCCAAGAACTAGGCCAAGAATTAGGTAGTTTGCCGTTTAGAATTCCAAGGTTAGCTTTTTATCCTTCCATCTCTTGCGAGGTTTTTCAACATTTCTGCGCCGTAGGCTTACGTTCTAACGCTGCTTTTCGAATTGGTCCTATGAGTATTCTCTCTATATGCTGTCTGCGACACTATGACATTCATAATGCTCCTGACTTTCAGGTTTTTCGTATAACCACATTTCTGAGTCTGACCATTAAACTACAACCCTTAACTTTCCGTGAAAAGAACATGAATGGAAACTGGCGCCAAGATTTATTTTTCTTGCTTCCCTGCCAATCTCCAACTTTCATATCCATACAACAGGATAGGTTTGGCCATGATCTTATAAATTTTCAGCTTTCTGCAATTTTAACTTTACGCGTTAGTGTTCTGTGGATACTCCCGCATATCGTTTGTTTGTTGATTTTGCTGTCGATATCTCTATCATAGTCACAACTAATATCGTTCCCAGGACAAGAAAATGTTCCCAAAGATAAATATGTGTGTTTGAGGGTTGTAAACTTGATTGTATTATTGTATGTACAGTATATTAAATATGTATATACATTTTTTTAATCCTGGACTATGAAATTATTGAAGATTATAAAAGAAAGGACAGTAGAACTTACCAATAAATAAGACGTCAGTAGTAGGGTTGTAAGAGAAAAGTAAGTATATGAGGAAAACAGCATCAGAAAAATACGGAACGTGTCGTAACAGCTGAAATCGCAGACACTGAGGTCCAACGGCATTGTCCTTTAATTCAAAGTAGGTCTACAAATTGTCCACGTTTTTTTAATATTCATTTTTAAGAAAAAGTTATGTTATTGGTAATACAAAAAACATAAATTCCTTATGTAATGCTTATTACAATTTCTAAAATATCGTGTTAATTACAAAATACGTGTTGAATATTGAGACGCTGCCACCTGTCAAGAGAGGGTAACTTTATTTAACTACAATACGAAACGTAATCTTCAAGAAGTCAAACGTTCAAAGTGTGGTAACTAATACGGGCGGATGACGGTTGCTTAATTGAAGCGAGTTAACAGAACTCAATAGAAAGTTTATTTGGGGAGACAATTTCGTAAACTGGTTACTGACAATTGACAAAGGAGATTTAGAAATTGTGCTGTCGTCGTAGCTATTTACGCGAGACAATGGACTCGTGATCTCTGGTTGGAATGTGAAAGTTGTACAGTCTTGAATATTGATCACAGCAACTCCCCCTCCGTATCGTCACTACTCATTCTGTTACGTACTGTACTGTACCGTATGGATTTGGCTTTGGCTTTACCGTTTTGGATACACCACTTTGTTGCTAACGAAATTTCCACTTGACGACACTTGCCGATTGGCGCCGCGCTGCTCCGCATCTCTTACTTTCCCTATCCGTTAATTTACACTCATATATATTTTAAATCCAAGTCGATGTGCACGCCCAATATTATTATAAGTGTACGGTGTAAACTTTATACACTGTAATTAAATCATATGTAAGTGTAAATTGGCTTTCCTCTCTCCAATATTTACGATAAACGATAAATATTAATAGTCAATCTCGTCCTGTTTCTCTCCCGGTGTTTGGTAAAATTATTTCGGCAGAAAAATTGTTTTATGGGGTCAATAAAATTATGTGATAAAAAATATATAATGCTGAATAAGGAATATAACGCTTTCTCTCAAGTATGCTTCACAGTCTAGGGATTGATGAGATAATGTTTGTTTCCATGTCCTACAAACAGAAGTGTTATCAAAATATCGTCACTTCTTTTTTACAATTATCTGCTTCATTGCCTTTCTATCGCGGGCAGATCTGTCTGATTAATCAAGCAAAGAATTAATCAAGTGTTTAAACTTTGTCCAGTGTAACTAAATCAAAGCTATCTGTAAACTGTCTTCCCTTTCTCCAATACTTACGGTAAGTAATATAAAATATATTTTACAATTTTGTCAAATTTGTAATTAAAAAAATCGACGATATTGTTTTAAATAAAATTTAAATCAACAAAATTCCAAGATGCGCAACACAATTCTATTTTCATAAAGAGAAAAAACAACAGAATAGATTGTCTGATCGAGTACTCGCAAGATTACTTCTATCTGTACATTACTAGATTTATTTTTAAACCGTGGCTCTTTAACAACGTAGACTACAACTTGAATGTAATGCAGAAACCGTATTCCATTGAAAGAGAGTTACTTTTTGAAGAGCCTTAAAATATGAAATAATATTAAACAAATAAACGTGACAGGGTCAGTAAAGCATAATTGTTAATACAACTGACTTCTTCTTGCTGCTAGAACGTCCTAGTATGGCATCCTTGATACCAATTACATGAGATATGGTACTTACAGGGTCCAGCAATGTCACGCGAACATCACTGATGTTTATGTGAAGTTTTTTAACCGCTGACTCACACGTACCTTCGAGACGCGTTTACAAGAAATTAACAAAAACTATTATCAGCATTGGCATAGTTTCTCGTGTTCCAAAATAAAAATCATTCAAGAAATCAAAACATACAGTTTAGTGTTTAACTACGTATGTAGTGATAACATGTGAAAGCATTCAACAACAAAGTCCAGCACTGTGCACGTCCAATAATTACATTGTTCAAGAAAATATAGCCAGAAAATAAATCATATTTGTTAAGTGACAAGTTAGGGCTTTGCGGTTAATACAATAATACAAACAACTGAACATACTGGTCTTTGTTTATCTAACTACAAAGTCAAAATGTAAAAAATGTCGATACAGACGTATATGTAGCTAGAATTTGTGTTACATTTTACAAAGATTTGAGGAAGAAAACGTAAACTTGGCACCAATATAACCAGGAAACGAAATCACAGTTCAGTCCAGCCACGTGTGTTTCTGTTGCACTCTCTTACCGTATACCCTACATCTTGGAAACGTCACGCTGTTGAGAGTGACGTCACTGTTATCTTCCTGCCTCCCTTTTTCTTACATTTTCAAGATTATGATTCATCAGATAATGAGGGTTGTTCACGCCAAACTCACTGATTTGCCTGCATTGACCATTATTCACAACTCGGTCTTCAATTTTGACCGGTTCTGTCACTTCTTATAGATCTATGTGTTCAATGGTTAGGCCTACTATATCTTTATTCATCCAGACCTCACAAATAACTTATCTCGTGCGATTTTTGGCTTAAAATATTTCATTAAAGTACAAAAATCAATTAAACAATGACAAGTTCAAAAAAAAAATATTCTGTTCGACATCTTTAATGTCCCTTAATTTTCCTTACGGATTCCCCCACCCCATCGCCTTTGTGGGCGATGATATTTAAGCTAATATCGATCCCTTGTACCTTCTAATAAATTTTGTTGCCAAACAAATTATATTCATCCTAACAAATTGTATATTGCATTTGCTATTTTCATTTTGTGAGAACTACTACAGATGGTTTATTGGAAGTGTAGCTCAAAACCATTCGTTTCTTTAAGTTCACCTTGTAACAAAGGGGTTACTTCAAAACGAGTGTATGTAAAGAATTCAGAAAATTGTAGACGTAATGTTTTCAGTAATACAATAAAATTAAAAATGTAAAGTTAACAGTGAAGTAGAGTTTGTGTTATAGATTTCGTATGTGCGGCAAAATTACAACAGAACTGGCTTAGTTAGTGTATGATTTCAGAGTGGTCTGTAACAGCTAGTCTCGACTGAGTAACTTCGTTTTATTTCCTTAAGGACAGGCTTTTTGATAACATACATTTAACAGTGCGTGTGTTACGCTATGCAAAGATCAAACTATCATATACTGAGGCAGGCTGTGGAAACGGCAGCCAAGTTTTCTTCATGCATCGCGGACAGAGAAATGTTTAATTGATGTGAACCGCATGTCCCATCCGCCTCTTGTCCCTCTTCTCTCTCTCTCTCTCTCTCTCTCTCTCTCTCTCTCTCTCTCTCTCTCTCTCTCTCTCTCTCTCTCTCTCCCCTTTCTCATTATTTTTCGATCTCCTTCCACCTAATTCAGTAAATAAGAACAATTCGTTACTTTTAAACAAGAAACAATCTTCATGTTTTCAAATGACGCTATAATGTCTACCTGCAAGGAGTTTAGACCAACTTAAGCAAAAACTCTTCGATAAATGGATTATACATATTTTTGTTTTTAAAAATACATATATTAAAAAAAGGCAGATAAGAGGATAGCAAAGTACAAAGCAGTAGACTGAGCTTAATAATCTAAAATGTTAGATAGACATATAGAATACCATAATATGGAAGTTATGTTGACCATCCTTTTTTACTTACATTATTTTTTGTTTGTTTCGTAATAATCTCTGCACACTCCTGCTGACACTGGCTACCGGTCATCGCGATACACTATAGGTCTACGTAGTCGTCAACAAATTATTTGTTATCACTTTTATTTTAGCTGTTGCTTTTTACGTGTTGAACTGACTTTTTGTTTCGCCTGTCATTTTGTAATCTATTGCCTTGTTGTCAATTAATTTGTTTAGTGTAATATTTTTATACATCGCCAATTCTTCTGAATCCCTTGCAATGCTGATTTAGGCCTATATAGGCTATTTGTGTAATTTCATTCCCTGTCTGAAAACGTATGTAGATTTTGGCAATCGAAACTCAAAGCCTCAGTAATCGTAGATGTGTGAAACATTTGTACCGATCAGTACAACATAATTATACCATTTAAACAAAATGGACTGTGCAGCCTAACTCTTAGCTCTGCACGGAAATCCGTCTTTTTTTTTTTTTTTTTAAATTTAGTGCGAAGAGCAAGAAAAATATAATAGGCAATCTAACTGTGGCATTCTAACACCGATATTAACTGTCTTTGACTGAAGAAAACCAGTAATCACATACCGAAATTACTTAAACGTATGTATCCCTATACCAAAATCACCAAAAGTAGTAACAGCAATTGAGTGGATTGGGGGACAAACGTTCTACCTCTTAGACCCTGATCAGTTCTGTGCATGTCTTCCTCGTGTTAAATGTAAATTATTTATTCATTGACGGCATATTAACTGTTAAAATTAAAGGAAAACAGAGACACTATTATAAAAATAATCACTGAAAAGAATAATTAACTAAATGAATATGTTTTAGTAATGAGCAGGTACAGTCTATCTACCTGTTAATGACAGTATTCAATCCACGATATTATTATTTTCTTGCCCTGTAACTGTGCATGCATGGCCTCTGGTGTTATCAACTGCTCAGCTAGTGATATCAGAGACGTCTGGTCGTAAATATAAAACTTCATACTGTTAGATACCACATTTCATTTCAGTTAATACTATGGTAAACAACTATGGTTAGTGACTGATAATGCTCATCAGTTCGCAGCAAGTTGCTGAAACTATCGCATCGTCTTCGAACGACGGACAACACACCAACACTTGTATCGCTATCTTACGCTTTTACGTATATCATAAATGTAGAATTAGAACTTGCTTTTTGTGAAATTACCAGAATGTAAATTTTTGTTGCTTTTCGGTTTTCACGAACATTTCTTAGCTTAGGCTAATGTTAACCTACCTTGACTGTCTTTGTTCCATCCCAGTTGGTTCCGTACCGTAACAATATCTCTGTACCGAAATGTTCAACTTAATAAATAATGTACTCAAGTTGCGCACTAGCAATGGGTTAACTGAAATAAGTTGCAAACTCCTTCATGTGAGTTATTAAATCTTCATAACTCTAATATAAGTCGATTTCATAGACAATATTGTTCCACTGTGCATCTGGTCACAATCAGTTATGACTTCTTTACTATTCTGTCTCTGTCGTCACCATAATATATCAAACTAGCACAGTATCATGATATGTTTTGTTTTAAACTTCGGTATTAATAAGCGTGGATGATGTTCAGTGGATTTATATCCGGAGACTTTTACGACGTAGGGTAGAGACAAAGGACAAAAATTCGATTCGTTTAATTACTAACTGTTTTATTGCTCGAGCAAATTATAATATAACAATGACTGCCTTGATACTCGTTTGATTGCTTCACTAATAGGAGCGCTTAGAGGATGAACTGAATATTTTATAAGCAAATAATATAAAACTGGACAAATTTTTTAGTTCTGTTATAACTGTCCATCGAGTTCATGGTATTCACAGGATTTTATATATTAAATAGCCTATGCCCCTTTTGTACAAGAATAAAGCATGTTTTGAAATAGGTATTTATAAGGCCTAAAGATAGGACTACTTTGAATGCAAGTTAGAAGTTATTGTAGTTAACTTGTTAGTGTCGAACGTTTACAATTTCTCCATAAGCATGATCTCTTTCACGTCGTGCTTTTCGAAGTCAACAAACTTAACATACTTATAAATTAAGGCATATGTGCTTTAGCATAATTAATTTGATTAGTTTTATAAGTTATCTTTAGTTAAAAACTTAAAATTACTTGGATTATTAAATCTTCATAACTATAGGCCTACAACTGTATGGCGACCAATCTTAAAAGGCCAATTATCTACAAAGGAAATGTGATAATTAAAACTGACATTATGGGAAAGGTTTACAATTGTTGACTAGTTTGCAGAAATAGGTAATATAAAAGAAGAACTTACACATTAAATTACTGAATATAGGTAAGAGAATTATAAAAGCCAAAATTGTGATTTAACTAAAATGGAGTAAAAAATAAGCCTAAATCAATTTATTAATATTATAAAAATTCCTATAATGCATAGGTATATTTTACATGAAAATAAAATTACTGTCGTTTCAATAATTTTATTTATATTATTATTATTAATAAAACTTTTTACAAGAATAGGCCTACATTTTTATTATTTTGTAAATTGCAGTGTTTCAATAGCATTCAGATATCATCAACTGATGATATAATCATATAACAAGATGAAATGCTATTGAAACACTGCAATTTACAAAATAATAAAAAATATATTCTTGTAAAAAGTTTATTATTAATAATAATATAAATGTGTAACAAGAACAATATGAGCAGTTATGAAAATAATTTTATTGTAGGCCTATACAGTCAGTTATAACTGGGTCAGTTAATTTTCTCCATTGAAGTACTGAGTATGGTGCAATTGATCGTAACTCCTTGTCTTCAGACTAGTAGAGTGTTTATTGGTTTCTTCTCTCATTGTGGTGGTGGACAAGTTTAGTTACTCGTACATTCTTGCGTTGACATTTCTGTATCTTGCTTCACGTAACTTATAGGCCTATAGCTACATTTTTTAAGTACTTCAGTATTACCCTCTCAAATATTATACCGCAACGTGTTTAATATCTAACTCTATCTTCCATGTACCATTTACATACACATTAGCCTTAGCTGCTTCAGATTATCCAGAGTCCTATCTCTCTCTTCATTGCCTTTGGTAGATTTGCCAGCGATTTGATAAGGGTCCAAGTTTCGCTATTATACACCATAACAGCCCTGATTAATGTAGGCCTAATCACTTGTGTGGCTTAGTAGGCTAATTTACTCTGAAGATTTTGTTCAAGGCAAAGCATACACTATTCCCGACTATTATTGTCACTGATTACAGTGTTTGCAGTGGCGATGAAGCTTCTTATTGTCCTTTCGGCCAGAAGCAATCATTAACATTATTTGTTTTGTTCTCGAAGTAGGCCTATCTTGTGTTAGCCAACATCCTTATAATTAACTGTCATAAATATTATGTGTAATTAATTCTTTAACAAAAATAAGAATAGCCTTTCATTTTACGAAGTCTCATAATCTTGGATTTATCGCTAATTACTTTCAATCCCATAGTTTTGGTAACCTATCATTTTTCGCAATTTCTCCTAGTTTTACCAGTTATAATTATAGGCCTACTATCTAAATGCGTTAAAATGCATGTCCACATCATGAAACATGTATTCTCTAATCAATCATGAAATCCCCTAAACAATTTACCTTTCTTTAATCTGCCATTTATAAAATATATTAAAGAAAGTTAACTATCCCTGTCTTCCCCTCTTCCTTTTATTCTATATCCTACTTTTACTTGCTAATTAATCTAAAAAAAAAATTATTATTCTTCCTACGTAACTTATTATTTGTTTACCCAACAAAGTATAGGACCTTTCAAGTTGCCTACTATTTTTCCCAATTAATTCTGCAAAAGCTTTCTATTTAAAATTACCCCTATCTAATTTTGTTGTGAAAAACGTAAATATAAATGTTATTTTATAACATTTATCAGTATTAATCGCCTAATATAGAACCCAATGGATCTCTGTATTGTATTCTCACTTCAGATGCACTTGATATTTCAAAATTGCATGCGAAACCTATTTAAGCGTAGATCACAAACAAGCATCAAGCACTTTAATTTTATGCGTATACTAAGAGTGCAAAAGTTGAAATTCCTAGGCTATTTCAATCAGACTATAATAATATTATGTTGTCTGACGGACGGCGTGTTTATACATTCTGGTCAGCAGCTACTTCCGTAAATGGCAACGCTTATGAATCGACATAATATTTTCCAAATGATTTAACTCTAACGACAAGTCTCCTAGCGTACAGTGTGTAATAGACGCAGACCGTTATGCTGGAGACGGACAAGCTGACGACCCGAAATATTCAACCAATCAGAACGTTTGTTTCGCAAAGCCTTTGTCTACAGCTGATGCTGCACATAGGTATTCCTGGACGTGATTGGTGAAAGACAAGACTGATTCACACGCGTACGGGTGTCAATATTCTATCTACACTTGAGTCCTGAACTGTAATTATTACGTAACAGAAAGTTTTGAATGTAGAAAATATTAAATTACTTTGTCTGTAATATAACGATCAGAAAATGACTTATTACGCTCAGCACCTTTGATAAGATATTCTTATATTCAATTTTATAGTGTTACTCTTTGATGAACTAGTAACACAAAACACTCAATTTGTATTATTTAATCACAATTTTAATCGATATTTAAATTAATTTAACGGAAGATAGAATGCTCCAAAGTAAGAACACGGAATACAATATGACACGCGTTTTAAGTGAAATTACTGCCAAATGCACACTTACATTGAATGTTAGGATATTTAATTTATAATCATCACTTCTAACTAGTTTTTAAGTCAAAAAATTAACTTGAATATTTTTGTTTGTAGGCTATCATCAATTCTTATGCAACGTATTAACTTGTAGGCCTATAATAATTCTAGTCAACGACAGTTTAGTTTGTATTCTAATCGATTACTCATAAACACAAGTGACACACACACGAGGTATAGCAATGAGTCAATGCATCTTTCGCCCATCGGTCAAATAAAACCGTAGACACGCCACGCCTGCTTTTCATCACGTAGGCCTACTAGCCTAATATCATTTATAACAGAATCATTTTAATTAATTGAAATATTGTCTAAATCTAATGATACACCATACTTGGCTGCATTATTCAGTTAGTTAAAAGTTTCACAAATTTTTACAATATTTTTAAAACAATATGAGCTGTATTGATGACGTTTACATAAGTCCTGGAAGGTATTTATGAAGCAAATAAGATATTTGCACAATGGATCTTTGAAATAACGATGATAATACGTTTAATGCTTAGCCTCCCTAAACACACGTTCGCGCGCGTCGTATTTGTACCTACATGTGAGTTACGTATTGTGTGTTTTATTCCTAGTTGACGTGAATCATTACAAATTAATTTGTTGGCCTATTGTGTGTCTGTTACGGAGTATTAATTACAACGCGGTAGCTAAAAGCCTAAGTTGACAAACCGAAACAGTTCATAGCCTTCTGATTGATCCCACATGAGTTTCACAAAGAGTGTTTTTCCAGTCAGATTAAGTGGCAATTATCACGTGAGGAAGAAAACGATTAGGTAGAACAAAGGAGTGACCGTGTTCCCTGACATTTATGTACAAACGAACATAGCTTTTGCATACAGATAACACAGACGTTTTGATTAAAAAAGCCTTCATTTGTAAGTTTTTTCCTTTCGCCTTCCACTAATTGATAAAATTAAGGTCAACCGTTGTCATAAGTACATTCAGAGTAAAGAGTGTTTCAATGTGATAGGAAGGAGGCGTGGTTTGCCAAATAGTGCTTTGTCCTGTTTAGTTGCCAACCCGTAACTAACGAATTACCAGATTCTGGAGAGAACCGGTTACATAGCACTTGTTTACGTAACTTGAAACGAATTCAATTACGAATTTGAGACGACGTTGGAACGTTTAAACCGCGCACTTCTATCGAGACGGTGGATTTAGAAGGAAGACCTATAATTTGTCAGCTTCACACCGTGGAAAAACCGTCATAGTTGTGCCTAAAAATAAGTTCACTAAATGAGATTCAGTAAGTAATATGAAATGATCCTACTCCACACTCATGAAGTGCTCTTCAAAGTAGGCCTACTGTGTTTGGCATAGGACTGGACTTCGTCACCTAACACTCTAATGTATTAACATTAGACTTCACATTCTCATATCTATGTTTCCAATCGTGTACAGTAATAGTCGAATATTGTATCCAGCATTAATTTCGGCTATAATGAAGCTCTGTGATAATACACCGTTGTCGATTCCCTACATGACGTTTCTCTCATTCATTTTGTCTCTTCTTACAAAACATTTACCAAGCAGGCCCACGCGTATACACTTGCACACCCAAAGAATAGAATTAAAAGAAATTAGGTAGAGAGGAAAAACTACTTTTTCGTCTTTTGTTTGTACGACGTCCTTACAATGCGGTGCATTCTCTGTAGTAATACATGTGAACAGAAGAAACAAACTCTCTGTAATGAAGAAGAAGCTAATCACAACATATTACCTCGTAGGCCTAAGTAGGTAACAAACTGGACGGGAAGAACGATGCAAGAATTTAGACATGAATACGTTAACGAGGAGTTTAGACAGTCAGAATCGGCATGGATTCTAACAGCCAACATCACATACACAGACGTTATTTATCGTGTTGTATAGTGAGGCATTATCGTTGAACGATCGAAGACAGTTCTCAATTTTAAACTTGACCGTTTGCGATTTGTCCATCTATCTATCGATCTACGTAGTTGGGGTATTTCTCACGATAAATTTTTGTATGCATCCACCGATCATTCTTCATCGGCATTCAACAAATCTGTTGTTTAATTAATTTCATTTTATTTTTTTTATTTTTTTCCAGTCAACTCAAAACCAAAATCCGTACGTCGATACCGTGAGAAAGATATTAACTCCTAGGAGTCGCTCTCCCTTCGTCCTTTAAGATTTTATGGATGGAATTTAATATTATCCTACGAACTAAACTTTGAAACTTTTTATTTAATTTATTGAAAGCAACGTTTTGGTAACACCTGGAATCAGTAGCCGTCTTCAGGAAAATAATTCTAAAACATTAAAAATAAAAACAAGGTAGGCTAAATATTATTCTGTCATTTCAGTGATAAAGAGTCGGGAGGACGACGGCCTACATACAATTAAGATTTAACTTCACATAAAGAAACAAAACGACTTACCGTGCATGAATCATTGTTCATACCGTTAGTGCTTCGTTGCACTCTGGACCAGTTGAATATTTAAAAGTAAAATTAAATTATAGTGTTTATATCTAACATATAATCCTACAAATTGAATAATCTTATAAGTATTATACACGTAGGACCTATATCTAAAACGTAATTGAAGGTTTTACCGTAATTTAAAAGGATATTACCGCCTCAAGAAAACAGGTTTCAAACACACTTAGATGGTGGTTCTGTGTATAAAGTGGACGAATTAAACATACTGAATATGAGAAGTTAAACGTTTCAGTAGTTGGACGAGCGAGCGAATTATCAGTTTTAACTCTTGAGGACTTTGTTTGGCTTTTGCCTGTCCGTCTGTCTATCTGGTTTAAGGTATGTCTCAAAATAAGTTTTGAATGCACCAACCGGTATTCGTGTTCACACTTTCACCCCACAGAAACTATTGTCTTTTAGTTAATCCTCTCCAAAAATGAGGGAGCGTTAGGCAAAAATGTGAGAGGACAAAATTTCTATTAAAAAAAAAGTGTGGTATCAAATTACAGATAATTTTAGCAAAGTCATAATATAGGCTACTGTTCAATTTTTGAAATTTTAAAATTTACAACACCAGGGCTGAAAATAAGAAATCAAAAATTGTAAAAGTCCGTTGTGGGTATTAAACACAAAGGACATTTTAATCCAAATCTAAAGTAGAATGCGTTCTGAAAATTTTTTAAGTTTAGGAGCTCCAGGAGGATAAAGTTATAAGGAATTTAATCCAAAACAAATGCTCGGTATCATTGGTATCATTAATAATTTGACAGAATTAAAATAATTGAACATTCCTTATAAATTCTGAATCGTCTTCAAAAAGTCTGTAAGCTAGTTTTTTTTTTTTTTTTTTTTTTTTTTTTTAAAGGACTGTACATATTGTTATCAATTATGTACAATTATGAAGGGCTATTAGGCCTATCTGTGAAAAGTATTAGACATAGGTCTATACATATCTATGAAACATACACAAAATTAAAAGCTAAGACTAAATTATCTGACTAGGAATTATGGTTACAAATGTAACTAAAAACCAATGCAGTAGTTTAGTAGTTCACAATTTTTACTGTTTAGACCTATTGTATGATTGTCTGCCTTAAAATTGTTATCTTACTAAAAGATAGTAGAGAAATCGATGAGGACTTTTTATCGTAATAAAAACTATTACGTAATTTTCTAATAGTTGAAATATTATGTAATACTAGACTCTGTCTAATAAAAAATGTGTTCCGTTTATAACAGTGTGCAAGTTCTGCAGCTCAGGGTGCCTACTAGTGTGATTTAATACTATGTGTTATACTCATATGTATTCTAGTATAACTAGTGTGTATTATAGTTACTAGTATAACTTTTGAGTAATAAAACTGCCATACAAGACTGGAGACGAACAACGTATCGCAGTTTGCTACTTTGTTGGTGCAGCCGAGTCCACTTGTGAACCGACATGCGTGGCAAGCATTCACAATTCGTGTGGTGGCGACGCGGCCAACACGGAAGCACCTCTCCTCTCTCTACATGAATCATTGCACGTACACGAATTTTTCTCCTTCTCATCTTTGACCATCTTGAATTACATCCGGCAGTCGTGTCGTGTCGTGTCACTGCCACACGTCAAGGCTACGGTGACCGTTTGCTCCATCATCAACCACCAAATATATCTTGAAGTTGACACGTAGCAATCGTCAACAGAAGACGTGGATCGGGAGCCAAACCAAACGTACCTGGACGTGCCTGTCCTGTGACTCGGATTTACTGCATTACTCAATAATAAGGTTGAAAACAGCGATTTTCTAAATAACAAAAAAAAAGATTATTATTAATAAAGGGTGTGTAATCTTTCTCCACACAAAAAATACACTATGTAAGTTTTATTTATTCTTTAACAGTTATTTTCGAACAACGAAGTACGTCTTCGAGATCAGGAAAAGGCTTCTGAATGAAAATAAAAACGAGAATTGAAATTTTATGGAATAAACGATAAAACAGATGAAAATAAATCAATTGGAGGAAAAATCCTTAACAAAATTCAATTCTTTTCATATATTCAGGAGCATTCGTTTATAATCTTACAAGCAAAGAGGTTTTGGGAGACCTAAGAAACGATATTACAAGTAGGTCAAAGGTAAAAGTACGTAATCGTTGATGGAGAAGATGCAGATAGCCTATTCACTTGTCTACACGGTATTCCGGTTACGGCAAACGTATAGGCTTATACTGTAGTTTCTTTTGCTCTTGTAGCTTAAACGTTTTATAAGATGTTGTATATCCTTATATCACGAGACGCCATACCCAAGATGAATATTTAACTAACTGGCGTTTATAAACTGTCAAATAACTAGGTAACAAAGAGTCTCGGTAAATGGAAAATCCAGTGGAGACATTACGTCTCGGATAAGACAGACAATAATAGCTATTGTGAAAAGGAAGACGTTCTTACGTCAAGAAACATGGACTCGAAACAAGAAAAACGTTTGTGCATCGTGCCTCTGTATGGTTCTGAATCATGGACCACGAGGAAAAGGTTGAAGAAGTAAGGAATACATTTGTTTGAGATGTACCGATGCAGGAAAACGCGAAGATTTTACAAATGGATGTGTGTGTGCGCGCGTACGTGCGTGCATGTACCTGGAGAGAGAGGGAGAGAGAGAGAGAGAGAGAGAGAGAGAGAGAGAGAGAGAGAGAGAGAGAGAGAGAGAGAGAGAGAGAGAGAGAGAGAGAGAGAGAGAGAGCGAGAGAGCGTAAGTAATAAATACATTTGCACTAAAAAAAAACATAATATCAAAAGTTACATTTTGAAAGTAACATAGGCCTAACTGAGTATTAACACAGGTAAAAACCTGTTACTGCAGTAGGCCTAATTTATTTTCAGATCAACTGAAAACCAAATATCCATACCATAGGAAAGATAAAACCCCTGTAAATCGGTCATCCGCTTGTCAACCTGTAAATTTCAGCAGTGTTGCAGGGAAAACGTCTGAGCAGGATTGTAAAAGGTTTCTATGGAAAGGCTCGATCTTATTATAGGCCTATCTCTAAAAGGTAATTCTGCAGCTTGTACGGCCTTCATAATTAATTTACACGCTTCACGTTTATCTGTATTGGGAGTAATCAATTACTATAAGTCGAAGATGTGTCAAACGACGTTGATAAGTCGAGACGTGAAAACTTTTTTTAGCGGTAACTTTAAATCACATTTACTGGGATTCCTCATGATTTTGTTTCTAAATCATAATGTGCAATATAAAATGATCTGTATGTACCTAAAGGCCTCTAATTCATTAAAACATTAATAACTTCCCTGACACTTCTTCACACATTCGTAGCTTACGAGCAAACTACTCGGTCGACCTACTATAAGCCTACAACTGTTCAGTGCATTATTATTTTAAATATGTAGGCCTACGGAATGTCGCATCGTCAACTGTAATGTTTACTTTATTGAAAAACAATCTAAATTACTCGCTGGAGAAAAATGCCAGTAGCCTAATTTATTGGATGGCAAATAAAACAACATAGAATACATTTAATTTCATATTTAACTTTACTGTATCCCATTTAGGCTATTTAATTAATTGTTTTTCTAATCTGTAACGATTTGTAATAAGGATTAACTTATTCTTTATAATGAAATTTTATCTAACTTAATTTTATAGATGAGTTGAAATTATTGTTGATTCTACTAAGAAGCAAAATTGAAAATAATTGACTATTTAATCTGCGGTTTAACTAATGTTAATACGACTAAGTAAAACAAATAAAGCCCACTAAAATGTATAAATTTATCAGTGTTTAGAACAGATAACGGCGTAGGCCTATAACATTATAGGTGATGCTGTCACACTGTCCAGTAGGCTACTGTCGGTTTATGGCGTGTTGGTTAGAATGACTTGTTCTGTCAGTTGTCCGTTGATACATCACTACATGTAGCCTACGATGACTTAATTCAGACATTAATGTTATATTCCGGCTGATGGGAAAAGGGTCTTACATAATGCAAAGTAGTATTTCAGACCTTGATTCTGTGAAAACTAAATATTTTTGTGGAAGAACTGTACCTATTAATTAAATGAACCAGGTTTTATGCTTTTCTCATCCATATCTCCTGTCTCGTATTTTCCCGTGGACAGTAATCCATAAGGGTGAAATAATTTCAATTTAAGATGATTAGTTCCTAATCGTTAATGCTCACATAGGCTTCAAGTTGCTTTTAAATGCGCAAGCTAAATTTCACAAAAATTCGTCATGTAAATTTTAATGTCATCTACATTTTCTTCTGCCTATATATTAATTCAAATTTACATTAATTTTTTTCTGAAAACACAAAAAACGTACGCTTACTAATAAGCGTAGGTCTGTAGACATGTGTGTGTGTGTGCGTGCGCGTGTGCGCGCGCGCGTATAACCCTACGTATAACAAATATAGGCTATATTCTGGTTGTGATGAGCCAATATTGATGATATGATGATGATGATGATAATTGTGTGTTTGTGTGGGGAGGCTATAGTACAATAATAGGAAGTCTATCCGAGAAAGACAACTTGTTATCGAACAAGAAGAGGGACAGGGGCGGATAACTAATCTGGCACTCAACACTCTCCGCTATAGTCAGTCGCTTACACCTTACTACGACCATACGCCTGTAAGAAATCCCATTTTATTCTCCGCGTTCAGTTTGAATATAATTAAAATTATCATAAGCAAAGTCAACTTCAGTAAATGTAGGGACTCGGATCTTATAAACCCGGTCGCTTATAAATAGGCTACGTACACGCGGTGTAGCACACACGTTTAATAGAAGCTTGTAGCCTACCTTTAGTGTACAGTAAATGATAGTAACGATCGATTATACTATAGTTTTATTTTATATGGAAACACATGTGCCTTTAGGTCTACAAGTTTTGTAACGAAATTGTTTATTTGTAGCCCTACCACGTGTAGTGAAAAATCATATTGCTATTAAATATCTTAAAGTCTTACCCAATCGACTCTTGATCCAGTAAACTTTAGGGAGGGGGGTACTTAAACAAAACACTATGAAGTCGGATACGAGAAACCAAGTTTGTAGTTTTCTTGAAGTAGGAGGCCTACTAGCCTATCGTAGAATTGACGTACAAGACAGTTGGTGATATCCAGCACACCTGTCAACATTTGCAGCGGTCAGATGTGCGTTTCAGTCACGTTTTATTACCCCTTCTATTACAGTTTATGTCAGAGTAATACTTTTACATAAATTCAATATACGCCTAAGTTTCAGTTGGGTTTACACTAATTGAAAAGTTTAAAACTTGCTCTAAATGTGAACTAAGAAACTAATTACCCAAAAATTATATGGATATACAACACAAAACTAATTCAAAAAGAAATTTAACATTCAATTTAAAAAAATTGCACAAATTTTATGAACAGATACTTAATTTCTCCGTTTAATTAACTATGAAGCATTCACTGTAATGTCTTCTGCAAATGTCTGTAAGCAGTGGTTACTCATTCAAGTTACGTAGGCCAGTGTTTTTCACATGTTGTATTTTCTACCATGTTCTCTGCTAAGAACAGTCAGATTTTATTTTTAGTCAAAATAGAAACTACATTTAATTTTTCGAATTCAGTAAACAACGTGGCTTGTAAAATAACTAATGACAGGAAACAATACTGTTCTTTCAAGCTAGTCAAATCTGGATATGGACAGGTAAGCATAAATGCGTTATATTTTAATTAGGCCTACGAATACAGTTTTGAATAGGGAACTAGTGCTATAGGCCTAGAAGGCCTTGGGTTGGTTACCAAACGCGGTCCGTTCCTTTCTGCGGCCAGCGTTTCTTTTCATCCAATCACGTCAGCTCGCTAATATCCTCTTTCACAATCGTTATCTATTTAGCTTCCTTTGTCCGCCTCCAGTGTTTGCAGTGTACACAATCCTTCTCTCAGGCGATATCCACACAAGTGCACCAATAAATGTGCTTTTATTATTCCTATACTCGCCGGTTCTTTGCACAGTTGTCCAAATCAAAAATTGTTCTCTTTCTTTCTAAACGTTTATTTACTTGTTTTGCTTTTAAATATTTTTCTGAAGACTGATACTCACATACTCCTAACAAGATAACTTATTTTGTTTGTTTTTCGTAACGTTCTATAATACATAGACCTATAATACAATAATACTGCGGGTCTAATCCCATATTGCAGTAGGCCTACATTACAGTTCTGTAAATACTTAGCTTAAGCGCTCATCTTAGTATGATGAGTGTTTCATGTCTTGGTACTTAGAACCAACGTATGTAAAGTTCTGTTATTTCCCGTTGAATTGGCCTGAATCCCCTGTTTAATAACTGGCTTTTCAATGATTCCCAAGTATCTGAACATCTTTCTATCTCTTCAAAATCCTATCTTTTCCAATCATCTGTTGTTAGACTTAACCGTCTGCCTCGTATGATGTCTCTGGCCGTTCATGGTATTCCGAGTAGACACTAAGTCACATGACAAAAATACACTTTAAATACTACACCATGTTTCATATTTGTTGATAGCAGGGTTAAAAGTTCACAATTTTGCAACAATATAAACAAAATGGAAAAATTCGCAATATAAAGGAAAAATTTTCTTAGTCAATTAAGGTTTGCATAGACGTTGTGAAGATTAGCCTATTATTTGTATACAACGTGAGTTGAGAGTTGGGTTAGGTAGGAGGTTTATAGGGGAGAGTAAGGCAAAATGACATACTTTCTAAAAATCGCCTGTAAATATTTACTGTGGATTACATTAAAAATGCGGCTTTGGGTTTTTCTAATGCTTTATTTACTTGCGAAACAAAGTACATGGTTCAACTTACAAAAAAAAAACTATATTTAAATAACACAAATTTTACAAAAAAAAAACACCAAATGTGTCATTTTGCATAACATGGTGGGCAAAATGACACTTATTTTATTTATATTTTTTCTTTAACATAGCTGAAACACTAGTCCCGGCACGCTTCACAAATGAACTGTTTGATCTTTTTAGTTACTCCAGCACACTCAGCATGAGCCCACTGACGACATTGCTGGCACTGGATCCATTGCTCTCGGTATCTAGATTGGCTAAACAGTTCGTTGCAATACAGACAACCAACATCAGAATCAGTATCGTCATTATCAAATGTTGGTTCATCATCGGAAGAGTCTATAGCAATACGTCTTTTAACTTTAGCCCTCTCACTCTTTCTTCTTTCTTTCTCTTTCTTTTCAGCTTCGTTTTCTTTTAATTCATTTAAAAACGGACTCTCGGTGAGAACACTTTGATATGTATTTTTCTTCTTGTGACGTGATGATGATGATACACTTGCTATCGGAACTGGAGACAATTCGTTCAGCAATTCAGACACATCAGTTTTCTCATTTTCGGAATAAGCCTCGAAAACGTTACCAGAAGTTGAAGCAATAGCATCGCAATTTAATGGGGTAGTGAGCATTTTTTTCTCATTTTTTGACTGCTGCTCGTAAATTGTGTCATCTTCAGGGATATAAGTAGCAGCGCTGGGTAGATATAAATGGTCAGGGAATATATTGGGGTTTAATGGAGAAATGCCGGTGGCTTTAAATCCACTAAGTGCTATTCCGACGGTAGCAGCTTTATTGTAGGCTCTTGTAAATAATGAAGAGATTTGGTATATTGACACAGTTCTCCCTGGATGTGCCTTCAGCCATGTCGTGACTTCTTGGTCATAGTAGGTTGCTAAAGGTCCAAAAAATGCGACATCTAGGGGCTGGAGTCGGTGCGTGCAATGGGCTGGAAGACAAAACAGAATGACGTGATTTTTTTAGCAAATTCAAGAGAATCCAGGTTTTTGTGGCTTGCGTGGCCATCTAAAATTAATAACGCCTTATTTTCATTCGTAGGTCTTACAAACTTCACGAAGTGTTTAATCCATTTAAGAAAGAGGTCTCCAGTCATATATGCTGATTCATTATACAATGGGAGGGTACCTGGTGGAGCTCCATCATACAAATCTTGATTGAATTTTTTCCTCGGAAAAATCAATGCTGGTGGAATAAAAGTACCAGCGCTGCTCATACACGCCACACCTGTAGTATGAGTACCCCTTTCGGCACTAGTAATTGCACCAACTTGCTTTTTACCTCTCTTGGCGATTATTTTTTGAGTTTTTTGTACAGTTGTAAGTTTAGTCTCATCCATGTTAAAAATCATTGTTGCCTGTATGTTATTAGTTTGAATTGTTTCTTCCAACTTTTTAAAATAATTCTGAACCTGAGGTCTATTAAAGGCTTGGGCTCTTGCAGCTGAGGTAGCTTCAGGAACTCTTAAGGATATGTTTGGATGCCGAGAAATAAAGATATGAACCCATTGCCTACTAGCCAGTTTTTTATTTTTATTAAATTGATGTTCACATCCACTGCGCTCGGCAAGTTTGTATGCAAGTTCCCTCAAGTCATAGGTAGTCAGGCCAAAAAGTCGTGATTCTAAGTCTAATATATGTGTGATTAATCTTTGTTCCAGATCACCACTGAGTGATTTCTTGAAGCGACCGAGACATTTTGTTACACCACGGGCATGAATATTCTTTCCCTGAGCGAGTCTCCGCAATGTCGCCTGAGGAACATTTAACGTAATAGATGCTTTTTTCCATCCCATCCTCTTATCATTCACCGCTTCTATCGCCTTCTGCATGTCTTCACTCGACCAGGATTGTCGATCCGATTTTTTCTTATAATTAGAAACCATCTGAAGCAAAAAGAAAGTTATGAAATTAACGTAAGGCAAAACAACACACTTTGTATTTATGTAAGGCAAAATGACACACTCCATGTGTCATTTTGCCCAAATAGGCCTACGTTGTAGACACGGTTACGTCAATTTGTAGGTTAGAATGTTTATGCAGGCGATTGTATTTAACGGCAATTGAAAGGCAAACAATAACAGGTGTTGCAGACAACAAAGGAATAACTTACTAGCACAATTAGTAACAAAATTATTATGTCAATTTTCAACTTACCTTGATCTTGAAACGTATATTTTAAACAAATTGCTATAATAACAACGGAAATCACTTTCAACGTGTCTAACGTGGCGCATGGCACGGAAAAGAGTACAGTCGCAGACTTCAGTCGCAGTGTTGCCACGCGCAGAAAACATATTCCTTAAAAAAGCGCCAAGAAACAGTCGGTATCTCGTTTTGCCTTATATGTCATTTTGCCTTACTCTCCCCTATTTGGGTCGAAAGGGGCAAAATGGATTTTTTTGTGAATACCTCGAAAAATATGTATTTTAGAAAAAATGTTCTTTGTCCTTTCTTAATGCTTACAAAATTTTAAATAATTAATTCGGTTTGTTATCTGCTCTGTACGATGAAAAATGATCGAAATGCGACTTTTTAAAGATAAAGACTTTTCGTACCCTTTTCACAAACGTACAATTCCCGATTCGTTTTTTATAAGTAACTTAAACACTATGTCTCTTAGAAAAAAGCATTCTTTTTTTTAGTTGTTACAGAATTTTTTACACTTCGGGTTTTATTTCTTTCCCATACGATGAAAATTTACCATTTAAACATTCCGATGTTTTCAAGTCACGGGTATTCTGATTACATTTTTATAATAACTTTACATAATCTCACACAAAAGTAGCTTCCAACAGTTTTAAATTATAAAAACATTTAATAGGCCTATAATTATAGACTCTTTATTTATTCAAAAGAATTAGCAAGTCGGCCTATCTTTTACATTTCATCGCGAAACTATTCAACAAAAAGAATAAAATGATATCCTAATAAATGAATAAAAATGACAGAAGCCTATATTTCACACAATTCATTTAACATTTCAAATTATAATATAAAATATGTGTGTTAACAGGTCAACATAAGACAAAAAGAAAAATTGTAAAACAATTTAAAACACATGGGCTAAACAAAAGTCTTAAACCCGGCAAGCAGTGTCATAATAAATTGAAAATTATCTTTACACAGCTATCCGTCTAAAAAATATTAAAACAGACTATATTCTTAGGAACTGTCAATTTTATTTTCACTTTTTCCTGACTTATTGATTTTATATAAGCCTACATTCACTGTGTAAATTAGTAAACCTATTATGTTTCGAGTCGCTGGTTCCAAGTCATACTTCATAAGGTCTGTAAATTCTTAACTTTTCATTCTTAATAATTCAAAAATTTTGCATATCAAAATAGGCCTATTAATTGTTCGAAAGCTATACAGAAACGCATAAAAGACATAGCTCTAGAACATTTGAAGATATCATCACAAAAAGGTAGCGTCATATGATCCAATTTACTTTAATGTCCTACTTGTACGTTACGTTAATTTTAAACAGACATTTAATTATAGGCTATGTGGACCTGACACATAGGCCTAACAAAAACGGCATGACAAGCACATATTTTGCAATTGATCGATAGGCTAAGCTAAAACGAACGTCTTCATTCAGTCATTATAGCTAACTGCTTCAAGATCGTACAATTCATACAATCTCAAACAACAGTTACATATCCGTTTGATTCATGCATATTAGATTTGAAATAATCAACCGTAATACAGATCAAGTAATATATCACCAAATGAATATGGTAAAAGAGAAAAATCAATTAGATTCAAAACAACTGCTGACAACCACTCATTTAGCATGTAAATCGGTTTAACTACTTGGGCAATATAATGACTATATAAGTTGTGATAGTGGATGGATCTAGATAGTAGAACACATAAACATGATGGGTGAAGGATATGCCAACAAAACACTTAAGAACAGAGTGTGAGCAAATAGTAAGATTAAATATTACAAACGATGACTACTCCTGTTTTAATGAATGGTAGGCCTACTGTGATATAGGCCTAGCTTATGCCTAAAAAATTCTGAAAACAAAATAGTCTTGGGAAATGAATTTCTGCCAGGCGTGAAAGAATGCACGAGGGCTGACAATTAGAAATCAAGACATTGCTAAAAGAACACAGGGCTAAGCGAAAATGGAAAGAGCGCACAGAAAGAATTGGTTCTTTTGATAGGCCTATAGGTTAAAGCAAAAGAATGAAGAAATTTACGATTAGCAAAGAAAAAATTGACAGATATTTGAAGACAAAACAGGCATATGCTCTAAATCTGCAGCGACGATGATGATAAATGTGGAGGTGGTGGTGGTGGTGGTGGTGGTCGTAGTAGTAGTAGTAGTAGTAGTAGTAGTTAGTAGTAGTAGGATGTAGGATATTTAACAAAACTCAAGATTGTAGGTACAGGCCTAGTATCAGCAGTAACGAAGAAACTATACCATGTGACAACTGAACTAGGCCCTATGCGTAGGCCTACTTGTTAGTAGGAGGCAAACAGACCGTAGTTTACCTTCAATCGAAATCTGACCGTTTTTACACTGGTAGGCCTATACGTCAACCTGTATCAATTCTTCATACCCTTCGACAAAAAATTTTAAGTAACACGTAGATTACTTAAACTTTTATGTTACTGTCTATTTTATGTCATTGTTGCGGGTAGTCTACCATTCTCGTTGTAAATGAAAGTCATTGTTTTTAGAAATAAGAAAAAATAAAAGTGTAATCAGTGTTGAGCAACTAAGTGAATTCTATGGTAACTAGAATGATTGGTGGCCTCTAAGAATCAGAACCAAGTGTTCTTAACGAAATAACGGTAGAAGGCACGTAGACCTATATGCGGATATCTAGGTATAGAGAGAGAAAAGCAGAAAATCGAGAGAAACTGCCAGGAAAAAAGAAATTGTTTCCAAATCTATGGTTATCCGACGTTGTTTAAGAAATAGGCCTATTAGGCCTACATCTCCTAAAAATGAAACTATAAAATATTAGTCAAATTACAATATAATATAAAATATTAGTCAGTTTACAAGCCAAAAAAAAAAAAAAAAAAAAACAGCTAACTGCAAGAGTGCAAATCAAACCTCTCAAGTAAAGTTTTTAATTAACTCAATGATTACCGACTCAGTTAGCATTAGGTAGTTTACTGAATAGTCAAGCAATATGCTATGTCATAAGCTACTTGATTAGAATATAGGCCTATTCATGTAACGACTTATTTTGTTTTTAGGCCTATAACTGATTGTTTCAATGGGGAAATAAATAGCTGTTAAAATTTAATGTTCAGATACACTGGTCGCCGTTACTATAAGTTATGTTTATGATGAGTAGGCTACTCAAAATTTACATGCAATAATGAGTGACCTGTGATAGGAACGTTTATTGATTAACCGAATTTCATTAACCGATTTTAAGTAAGTCAACACAGCATCTACGCCTCAAAATGTGCGTAACGAATAACGTCACTGAAACACACCATCTCCAAATTTACACGTGTAGGCTACATCGCATGTTTCTCAGTGCAGTTACGCCTGTTATGTTTCAGAGGAAAAGCAGCAATACTTCCCAAGCGGGTAAGACTGTAATTTTTTGTCATTTTCAATGTAAACGTCCTAAAAATCAAATCTTTCTCATTAGTAGGCCCAAAAATTAACGACACTTCATTTAAATGTTGTAACAAAAACGCTTCTTGAAGCGTTTAACAAATAAACTTCCTTATAAATTTCCTCCTCCTCCTCCTCCTCCTCCTCCTCCTCCTCCCCCCTCCCTCTCTCTCTCTCTCTCTCTCTCTCTCTCTCTCTCTCTCTCTCTCTCTCTCTCTCTCCATTTAAATTTCTTTACACTACACTCAACTATTCTACCATACTACCGTCTTTACTTGAAGAAAGTAAAATATTCGCCAGGTAGATCTCTACACTTTCACTCCTTATTTTAATTTTTAATTTCTTAATAGTCTATGACTGTGCTACGTCTGGCCCCAGTTACAAATTCAAATGTGTTAATTTACATTTGTTCCCTATTCGATCTTTAACTTAAGTATTATTACTTCGACCACTGATTGATCAGTCTGTTATCTACTTTACCGAGTAATCAAGTAACACTGCACAAACATTTAGTAATTGATCGCCTAAGAATTTATAAGCTATAACATAGTTCGTTGCATTAGAAAGATACTTGCCTATTGTTCGATAAACTTTTGTGTATTAGTATGCACGGTTAGAAGGATCGAGATATGAATGGAATGTGGAGAAAATACAGTTTTAGAGCCTTCATCTTGTAATACATTCTTAACTGTGATTGGTTGTAAAGGACAAACATCTGTAAGGGAGGCTGGATTGTGGACCAGTAAGCTCCGCCTCCTCCATTCATGCGGTGAGGGAGCTGAATCCGAGGGACATATGCCCTGGTTGCATAGATTTCAGGTTTGATTAGAGTGTACGCGTGACTGTATTGTGTTTCTCTTAATAGACTAACATCTACACAGCTGGTTAATACCATTCAGTAGAGCAATACCTCGCTGCGTACAGTAAAAGCAGCTTTCATCTCTAACACAGCTGCTCTTTGGCGCTACACGTGAACAATATGTGATTGTTTGGTGCTGTTTAAACTCAAATTACATAAACAATATAAAAATATGTTGTATTCCATTCAAACAGATTTTAACTCCGTACCGTATGTCAAATAGTTTTTTGCATTGCATTATAAAAATGGTTAAGAATGTGAGTACGACAAATTGTAGCTCTCAAACTGCAGATAGGATTTGTTTCTTGTTTCTATAATCTCTTGGAGCCAAGATGGTTTAAGAAACTCTGGTTTAGGAAACTCCAGCTGAAACTATATGCTTCATAAGAACTAACAAAAATATTTATAGGCCTTCTTTATCCAGTATGTTTAAATATAGGCCCAGTGTCGGATTTAAGCATAGGCTACATAGGTTGCCGCCTAGGGGCCCGCACCACAAACAAAAAGAAAAAAGAACAGTCAATTTGCATAAAAAGTAGGCTTATTTGGTTGGTGCTTCAGAGAACAGAAGAAGTTATTACAGAAAAAGTGGTATTATAAGCCACTTATGTAGGCAATATAGAGTGGGACAGGAGTGCACACTTAAATTTTAAATTCATCTCACACTGTAGGCCTACTCATTACACTGAGACTCATTATACTTTGACGGAAATATCATGAATCACTTAAAGTTCGATTAAGACACCCTTTTTATAATTTCAACTACTGCAACACATGTAAATGAATGTACCATTACCAACAGTAGTGGTGAAAGGTCATTTTTAAAGTTGAAACTTATTAAAAATAGGCTCCGGACAACCATGTCAGAAGATAGGCTGAACTTTTTATCTCGTCTGAGCCTAGAAAGTGAGACTTTGAAACAGTTATCTTACGAAAATCTCATAAGTAAATTTGTTAATGAAAGTGTAGGCGAGCGCCAATAAATCAAACCAAATACTAATGAAAGTCCGAATCACAATCTTTATAATGCAGAAAAATTACGCGTATGATTTATTTACAGATTTGTACAATGTAAATGTAGGCTACCCTCCTACTTTTATGTTCTTTTTAAAAATATGCTTAATTTATGATAAGTACATTGTTTTACTTTCCTTTGGAAATAAGTTATTTTTATTTTCCTACGTGTTTAGGCCTATTCTGTTTAGGGTATTTTAAGTGTAATATAAAAACGAGTGCAGTCTTTTATTATATTACTAGTGGTCGCCCGCCCAGTGGTCGAAATTCGACCGTAATTCATTAAATTTTTAAGTTTGAACGTTATTGAGGTTCTTTTGTCAAAGAGTATACCTCTATAATCATTGCATATAATTTTTTTGAATTTTGTTCTATTAGGCTACGTCAGCTGCGAGCGTGTACAAATACGTCATTAGCGAGTGTTGTTTGCCTTAATTCCCTGCAATACCTATTAAATTTAAAATTTAATGTTAGTAACAGTTGAAAAAAAACACAATTACAGCTTGTATTCGTATTTATTTTTTGATATAATTCATTGTCAGTTTTAATTTTTTCATGTTATTATTGAATCAAATAAACGCCAATAAAAATGAGACTCGACATTCATAGAAGTATAAGATACATTGTTTTCAATTCCAGTGGATTACATTTCATTTTTGGTAAGGTACAAAATTCGAAAACAGTTTGAAGATTATCTGCTACAAAGCTTATACAATTTTTTAATTTTTTTTCTATGCATTCATTTTCGAGTTATTTGAAAAATATGAAAGATAGGAAAAATGAGGTTTAGCTTGGCTAAGCCATATTTAAAAAGCAATAACGCGTTTTTTGACATTTCCTTGGGTTTTTTTATTGCCATACTGACCAGGTTTCGCCAAGGCTACACAGTTATTTTGCCTATCTTTTTCGAATTATATAAAATTTAAATAAAAAATTAATACAAAATAAAAAATGAAACAAAAAATACGTGCCTCGTATTTTTTCATATATTTTTCATTAAATCAAAAAAACCGGGCGGTTAAAAAATAAATGTTGTCCATTGAATTTAAAATAGTTTGAAAGTGAATTTAATGATTCAGAACTTCTGTGTAAACGATGGTTTTTGTAAAAACTCTTTCATCATTTGCTAAATGCCCTTGGCCATTATATTCGGAAATATAAAATCTCAAACCATCGAATGATCGAACTCTACTTGCTGCGACGTACAATTGACCATGTGTAAAAACTGGCTGCCTCAATAAAATTGCAATTTTTTCGAATGTTTGTCCTTGAGACTTATTTATTGTCATCGCAAATGCAGGTATAATTGGAAATTGAGTTCTTTGAAAGTTAAATGGTAAAACAGTACCGGAATATGTTAAATTTATACGTGGAATCAAAATTCTCTTATTGCGTGCGGTTCCAGTTAAAACTTCGCAATCAATAGCATTACGATGCATACACTTGATGCGCATTCTTGTTCCATTGTCTAATGCTTCCTTTGTATTTAAGTTTCTGATCAGTAAAACGATGCAATTAACTTTCAATACTAACTTATGTGGTGGCAAACCACTAATAGTCAAAGAATTCAAAAACTCTACTGGATAGTTATTGATTTCATTGTCATCATCACAAATTATTTTATCGGATATGTTTTCTGTTCACCTGGTATTCGATTAAGTACGGTATATCAGTATTAATAAAAGTACAATCATCATTTTTAGGTGCTAAAATAACTGACTTCAATATGTTATCTGAGCGTATGTTTTCGGAAATATTTCCATACACCTCATTAATAATATTATTTTCATCTCCTATTAATTGCTGAGGTATTTAAATAATATTTTCACCAAACTGAGGGAATTGTGGGGCTTCATCATTACCAATTTTTTTCAAGAATTCGACAAATTCTATTTCACTTGGTAAGGCTCTCATATTTTGAGTAAACGTTACTTTATGAAAATAAACAAATTTATGCCAACTCGTGACACAATTTTCAATTAAAGTTGCACGTGATCCATGTGGGACAACTGGTAAGATTTGCCGAAAATCACCGCACAGAAGTATCGTTTTCAATCCAAATGGTTTATGTTTATCATTTTCATCGCATAGATCCTACAATAATCTATCTATGATTTTCAACACTTGCAGTGGGCACATAGAAATTTCATCAATAATTATCAATGATGATGAATTTATGTAACGTCCATAGCTACTATTTGCGGTAATATTCGCTACAGAATTTTCCAAAATGGGTATAGGCAATTTAAACACATTGTGTAAAGTTCTACCTCCAAGTAATAGAGTTGAAGCTATGCCACTGAACGCTGTTGCAATGCAACTAAGATTAAGCGAATTTAATTTGTGAATGATTGCTGTTTGTGTGAATGTTTTTCCACAACCTGCATGAGCGGTTAAACAAAAAACATTAGATCCAGTATCATGGTGCAAAACTTCACGAATCACACGATCAATTAGATTACGCTGTTCAATATTTGCAGTTTCATAATGCTCACAAAACAGAAACTCTTGTTCTATTGGATCAATAGCATTTGCTTCGTCTGTTCTCTGCGAATACGTGGGAACTGGTAAACCAAGTTCTTGACATGACAAATTATGAACATTCAAAATATCTTCAATTTCTAATAGAGCTGTGTTAAAGGATACTTCTTCGTTGTAATCTCTTAAAAAATCTTCACTAAGATATACTTTAAATTCATTCCATAACGCCAATGCACTGGCTGGCACATTTAATGCACAAATGTAACCAAATAAATTTCGCATTTGTTTTGGTGAATGTAATTCTTTTGCTTCATTTAAACATTCGCGCCATTCATTATAATTTGAAGCAATGCCGCGAGCATGGCACGCTTCAACAAAAGAAGTGTGTATAATTCCATTGTATGTTCTAACATCCTCAAATGATTTTGGACCACAGACATGTAATAAAAGCAATCGTAAATGGAAAAGTTCGATGTCTTTTGGTGATACTACATATATGCGTGTAATGATTTTATCACCTCCACGCCTTCTCTTCTACCATTTTTTTCTGGAATCTTCCCACACATAATGCAAAGGAATTTCAATATACTTATATTCATGCGCTGATGGATCTGATCGATTCAATTCAAAAAATGCTAATAATTTTGTTTGTCTTGCATTTTCAATTGCTTGACGTTCTTGCTCTTCTCGAAAGTAAACATTCTGTCTACGCGGTAAATGAATGTCAAGTCTAACGATGACATGTGATTGAATATCGGTATGGAGAACCATACATGACTTCCATATTCTAAGATTTATATTTAAAATCATTTTCAGCCAAACAGACAGGCTGTGTCTTACCTGCCTTTTTATTGCTGTATTAAATGAAAAATATTATATTACATTAAAATGAAAAAATTATAATTTTATTGCCTGGCAACAAAATTATTTTATTTTTAACAATTACCATTGTTTCAAAAAGTTTAAATAAATTTTCAAGTACTTTACTCTTGTTAAAACGTAAAAGGTTGCCGGTAAACTACCCCTTCCCCTTAACCGATCTTCACCAAAATCGAAAGTCATTGAGACCTCTACAATTCAGGGACGTATGCAAAAAATTATTTGATTCTGTTTGAATTTGCAGCTGTTATCGTTTGCCATAGAAAATACGCTTGATAAAAAAATCGTTGCTGGTAAACTACCCCTTCCCCTGAACCGATCTTCACCAAAATCGAAAGGCATTGAGAACTCTACAATTCAGGGAAGTATGCAAGAAATTATTTGATTCGGTTTGAATTTGCGGCTGTTATCGTTTGCCATAGAAAATACCCTTGTTAAAAAAACGTTGCAGGTAAACTACCCCTTTCCCTCAACCGATCTCCACGAAAAACAATAGGTCTTGAGAACTCTACAATTTAGGGCTGTATGCAAATAATCTTTTGATTCTGTTTGAATTTGCGGCTGTTATCGTTTGTTTCAAAAAGTTTAAATAAATTTTCAAGTACTTTACTCTTGTTAAAACGTAAAAGGTTGCTGGTAAACTACCCCTTCCCCTTAACCGATCTTCACCAAAATCGAAAGTCATTGAGACCTCTACAACTCAGGGACGTATGCAAAAAATTATTTGATTCTGTTTGAATTTGCGGCTGTTATCGGTTGCCATAAGAAATACGCTTGATAAAAAAACGTTGCCGGTAAACTACCCCTTCCCTTAACCGATATTCGCCAAAAACAATAGGTCTTGAGTACACTACAAATCAGGGCTGTATGCAAAACATTATTTGATTCTGTTTGAATTTGTGGCTGTTATCGTTTGCCATAGAAAATACCCTTGTTAAAAAAACGTTGCAGGTAAACTACCCCTTTCCCTCAACCGATCTTCACCAAAAACAATAGGTCGCGATTACTCTGTAAATCAGGGCCGTATGCAAAAAATTATTTGATTCTGTTTGAATTTGCGGCAGTTATCGTTTACCATAGAAAAAAAATCTATAGACAGACAGACAGACAGACATACAGACAGACAGACAGACAGACAGACAGACAGACACACACACAGACACTTTTCGGAAAACGACTTTTTTTCATGTTTTGAGTGTAGTAGAATCAGAATCTGCAATAATCTCGAACACGATTTTTTTTGCCATCACCATACTTCCATTCCTTAAGGAAGATGGAAGTAAAAATGCATTGGTAATTCATAGATGCGCCATACAGCTTCAGTTGATCCGACATAACGGCCATTTAAAAAATTTTTAACTTCATCAATTTGTATTTCTTGACCTGGTTCATTTCTCTCTGAACCTAATTCAACAGATGCACTGTCATAGCCTTTATACACGTATTTATAAATGTATTTAACACTTTTAACTGTAGTGCATACTTCAACATTTATATGGCAATTAAATTTGGCAAGTAAATACGGATTGTATGGTACAACATAACGATTGTCGAGGCAACTACCGCGAACTTCAGCATTAATACCATTATCACGCCTTCTGTATAATGGATATCCATTTAATGATTCACATGTAAATTCATTAAATCGTTTTGGATAATCTTCTGTGCATTTTCCATCTCTCATACATACAGAATTTGGATTAAGTACACCGCATGGACCATGCATCATGTGTTTTACAACATATTCATGTAATGTAGGATGTGTTTGAATGTTAGGAATCTCCGCAGATACAACTTTATCAATATCGGTAGCGTTAACAATTTTATCTTGCTCATTTAAAGAGAGTAAAATGTGAGAATGAGACAATCCTCTCTTTTGAAACTCAATTGTATAAATGAGTGCTTCAACTTTACCGAAGATTTTTTTTAGTGTAATGCCCTCAATTAATGCTTTCAGTTTGGACTTGAATACACGCACAACAATATCAGGTCGAAAATTAGCTGAGTCACCTACACCAATATTGCTAACTATTTCAGCCCAACTTGGATTGCAAGTCATTGTAATAAACAAAGAAGGCTTTCCGAAATGTTGTACAATTGACATTGCATCTAAATAATTCTGATACATATTTCTTGGAAATCCATTGAATGAAGATGGTAAAATTACTCTACGGCCAACATTATTGGCATTGGGGTTCAATTCTAAATAATCTGTTAAATTGTTGTAAACTTCAGACCTAAGACTTTTGATTTTGTCGAATGAAATGTAACCTTGTGCCCTCTATTCTCACATACATATCAACTATCCACTGCAGAAATAATTGTTGTGAATGGTGCAACATGCTAAAATCTTCTCTAATTGCAAGTCGATAGGCTGCATACTGAAGCATGGTTAATTTATTTCTGGGCGCTCTTGAATTAGATGTAGTTGGTACATTATGAGAAATATTGATATGCCACCCAGTATCACCATTTGGAAAAAGTAATGGATACGCTAAAGCAATGATGAATCCAAAACAGAGATATTTTTAATGGTACCATTAACTTTTGAAAACGAAACCATATTTCGTTCAAAGGGTGGCTCACCATCAACTGTACTAAATATTACTGCTACATCAGTTTGAACTGCATCATTATAACGGCGTAGATCTAAATCACGATTTACTTTAATGAGCATACAAATTTCTTTATTTTGATTTTCAACTCTCTGACAATGATCTTTCGTTGCAATGAATGACCGAACGAAAGGATTAATGCGTTCCAATTCAAGAGAGATTTCGCGCATTATATTGTTATTGCATGTTTGATTATAGTGTTCACGTAATCTATAATTGACAGCAGTGTCAACATCATAAAAATATAATTGCGCATAACATGGTGAGCGACCATATCCAGCAGTCATTGGACCTGATCTGTGATAAAAAACATCATGTATTTTAAAATGATACACTCCACGCGTAACTGTATCCGAAATTTTAGCTTCTGAGCTAACCATAGCAAATGATGAATTGTATTTACGAATGTTTTCAAAATAATTTTTTGACTTTCTTTTTATTGAAGGTTCATTTGAAGTAAGTCCATCATACAATGATTTAAAGTATTCATTTTGACTTAAGGCCGGTAATATTGCTTTACCCTTATGACAACATGAAGTGAATGCAGTCCTTTCACCTAAAGTGACCTCAGATTCGAAATGTTTTGCATTGCAAAACCTGCATTGTAAATGCATTAATCCACAATCAAAAGTATTAAAATTTCTTGGAATGACATTCAGTGCGCATTTAAATGTATCCCTCAAAATAATTTCATCATTTTGTATACTATTTACACTATTTAAATTTGCATTTGGTCTATTATCATTTTGACTTTCACGCGAATATATATTCCTTCTTCTTTGTCTCTCACTCCGACCCGTCAATGTTCTATGTCGAGGCATAATGGAAGTAGGTGCGAATATCTGAATGTAAAAAAAAACATGTAATGAAATTACTGAAACTAAGATTAGACAGGGTTTAATTTAAAAATAATAAAATGTACTCACTTTTTTGAAACCACCAATAATAATTAGGCGAGAGTAAGTCAATTCAAATTGCTGCTACAAAATTTTCCTTTTGCAACAGGTGTATAGCCTATTAAGCAAGCTGTATTTCACTTTCAACTGCACATTAATATATAAAACACAGATATCTAATATACAAAATATAAAATAAACGCTTTTTTGCCTTGACATACACTCCACACACTATTGAAAAAGGAACATTTGAAATCACACAAAATTCACAGCTCATTCAGTCAATCTGTCAGTAATTATTTGTTGGCAACATTTTAAAATTCTTTGGCGACAATCTCTACTCTGTGCGACTGTTTGACCACAGACTAATATGTGTTTGACATTGGCAGTATGAACGTAAACAAACGACAGACTATTATGTGTTTGACATTGGCAGTATGAACGTACACTAAAATGAAAATATCGGTATGGAGAACCATACATGACTTCCATATTCTAAGATTTATATTTAAAATCATTTTCGAAATGAAATATTACCATAGAAACTACTTCTTTCTACTTACTGCTTCAGCCTTAACCACAGTACTGTGGTCACTAACGTATACCACCTCACGTTATCGCACTCGATTTTCACTGATGATGGAAGTCGATGGCATTGCCGAAATGTCTGGTTTTGTAGAAAACATTGGACTACGGCCAAATATCCCGGGAAGGAATTTTAACAAAAACTACTTCTTTGTTGCCGATAACGTTGTACACATATATATCAGTGGCGAAGTTACATGGAGGCAATTGAGGCAATGCCTACCCTAAAAAATTCTGTAGAATAAAAATTATAAATACGTATGAACTACATAACGTAAAGATTATACATTGTTACTGCGACTGTCAAATTTATTAAACCGAAACGTGCTTTATTGAGCGACCGCTAGATGGTGACAGGTGAGATTCGGCATAGTTCGTTTAAAGCGAATGAGGCAACCTGAACTTCCCTCAGCGTTTTTTGTATACATCGTATGTAAGCAATGTAGTGGTGTGATAGGGAAGTGTAGGGAGGGGGGGATTGTCCCGCGCTGTACACATAGAGCGTTGAGGCATGCCTCACTTCTGTGGTCCAAACAGTTAAGTTAAAGCGCCTGTGTTGTTTCTAAGTGTTTATTTTATGCGGTTATTAAAAGTGTCACTGTTATTCCGCTGAACTAACAGATGATCAAGATTGTTATTTGAATTATTTGTAACATTAAACATATATATAGAAACTAATCAAGTTTAAAAATTTGAAGTTCAATCAGTTGTATTATTGTGTATGACTAATACAAGGATTGTTCAATAGAAACACGTATAGAGCTGTAAAGCATTTTTTATTCAACGATTTTAAAAGAAGTCTCCAATAACATTAAGACATGAGTTCCACTGTTGCGCTAACCTGTAGATTCCCTGCTAGTAAAATTCTTACGGCTGTTTGTGGAACCATTCGGTTACAGCAAACTCTACCTCAGCGTCCGATTTGAATCACAGTCCTTTTAGTGATTCCTTAAAAAAAATTTAAGATAAGATTTTTGCCTACCCATTCATTAACTACTAGCTTCGCCAGTAAGCAAATTGATGTCCATTTTTTCGGCTTGCACGCGTTATGTTGGTGTGGGTTTCGGCACTTTCCATTTAAAAAGCGTGCAAACGTAAGAAAATAAACACGAGTGAGGCCAGAAATAACGTGAATTGTGTGTGTGTGTGTGTGTGTGTGTATTACCTGCCTTTTTATTGCTGTATTAAATGAAAATATTATATTACATTAAAATGGAAAAATTTTATTTTTATTGCCTGGCAACAAAATTATTTTATTTTTAACAATTACCATTGTTTCAAAAAGTTTAAATAAATTTTCAAGTACTTTACTCTTGTTAAAACGTAAAAGGTTTCAGGTAAACTACCCCTTCCCCTTAACCGATCTTCACCAAAATCGAAAGTCCTTGAGACCTCTACAAATCAGGGCTGTATGCAAAACATTATTTGATTCTGTTTGAATTTGCGGCTGTTATCGTTTGCCATAGAAAATACCCTTGTTAAAAAAACGTTGCTGGTAAACTACCCCTTTCCCTCAACCGATCTTCACCAAAAACAATAGGTCTTGAGAAATCTACAATTTAGGGCTGTATACAAATAATCTTTTGATTCTGTTTGAATTTGCGGCTGTTATTGTTTGCCATAGGAAATACCCTTGTTAAAACATAAAACGTTACAGGTAAACTACCCCTTTCCCTTAACCGATCTTCACCAAAAATAATAGGTCTTGAGAACTCTACAATTCAGGGCAGTATACGAAACATTATTTAATTCTGTTTGAATTTGCGGCTGTTATCGTTTGCCAAAAAAAAAATTTCCCTTGATAAAAAAAACCGTTGAGGGTCCTTTCCCTCAACCGATCTTCACCAAAAACAATAGGTCGTGAGTACTTTACAAATCAGGGCTGTATGCAAAAAATTATTTGATTCTGTTTGAATTTGCGGCAGTTATCGTTTGCCATAGAAAAAAAATCTACACACAGACAGACAGACACACAGAAAGACACACAGACACACACACAGACACTTTTCGGAAAACGACTTTTTTTCATGTTTTGAGTGTAGTACAATCAGAATCTGCAATAATCTCGAATACGATTTTTTTTGCCATCACCATACTTCCATTCCTTAAGGAATATGGAAGTAAAAATTATAATTTTATTGCCTGGCAACAAAATTATTTTATTTTTAACAATTACCATTGTTTGAAAAAGTTTAAATGAATTTTCAAGTGCAAATGAATGTTTTATTTTATTTAATTTAATGTATTTGTAACACATATTATATATAAATTTTAGCTTTCTGCACTCCTTCTCCATATAAACTTTAACTATACCAAATCTCTCATTCCTCCGTGCGCGCAATATGCTTAAAAAGGGGTACAAAGTTTTCTCTTCACGTATTAATACATTATTTTCATAGATTCAAGAATGACATTTTACATTGAGATATCTTGAAACTGTTAAATTGTTCAACATAGTATTGAAAATTTACAAAATACCGTGTATCACAATTTAATTTGTACACTTAACAATGATTTTATTTGAAGTTCTGGAAGATATATTTTTCAAAATTTTCCGGGTGAGGGACCCGGACACCCCGTTTTACTGGTGGGGATTCCATACCATTCCATACGGTAGTTGGGGGGGGGGCACCACATGTTCAACCTAGGGGCTCACTAATTCTAAATCCGGCCCTGCATAGGCCATATAATAACCTGAAAATTTTGTTTTCCCTATTCCCTTAATGACTTGTCCAGTGACAATATTTTCTAACAAAGTGAATTATTTGTAATTACAAACATTTACAGGCATTGCACAAATGCAATGCACAGAGAAGGGCATTGAAAATGCTTCAATAAATCTAAAAAATATATAGGCCTATTTATGTTCATTCACCAATCAATGAATTCATTCTTCATTCACCAATTAATGAATTCATTCTTCATTTACCAATGTACAGATTATAAGTTAAATGTAGTCGCATTCGTAAGCGAAGTTTTATATGTGTACTACGTTATTGACAACAAAGAAGTAGTTTCTATGGAAACTCACCGGTTCCCATTTTCGATCACGCACCAGCGATCGGCCGTAAATGTGCGACACGTCCTTATTTATAACATTTTCAATGTTAAAAATCTGTTTTTAGGAAAGAGTCTGTACAGTCATTTAAAGACTAGTCAGTTATCTGTTCTATGTAAAACTACAATTAGGCCTATATAGCCTAGTAATAGGTATAGCAACATTAGGTCTAAATACTTATAGGCCTACCGGAAATGAATAAATAAATTGTAAAGCAATCTGGTAAACACGCGAATAGTGTGGACGTCACCGGACTGCACGATTCGTACTTTCTCATTACCAAACTGCGCATCGGCAGACTCTGCAGCTCACTTAACAATTCTCCGCCGATCGCGTCTCTTGCAAAATACAGACGACACAACTTTCACTTACCTGATCGATCGATCGCTCTCCGCTCTCCCAATCCTCTTAACGTCTGCTACATACAACTAATAAGCTACCTGACCTGCATAATTCGCTCACTATTTTGAACAAAGTACATTTATTATTAGATAAAATCGAATTAATAATTTTAATTTTTAAAAGCTGAGAGTAAAGTTTGATTCTTAGCTTTAGCCGTGAAACACCACGAGGAGGTGAGTAGTCTATAGGCATAGGCTTACACCGTTTCTCACACTCTAGGCTACGTTTTTTATTTTTCGTTTTCTTTTTACCTTTTATGTGTATTCGTGTAGGTCTATATATTGTAACATGACAAGATAGCACCAAAAAACACTAATAATTAACGAAAGAAAAGCTGAAGGTAGAAGAAAAAATAAAAACTTATAACCTGAAGATTGATAGCCCAACACTACTAAATAAAAATTGACTAAGG
Organism: Magicicada septendecula; assembly: GCA_034769895.1. Taxonomy (NCBI): domain Eukaryota; kingdom Metazoa; phylum Arthropoda; class Insecta; order Hemiptera; family Cicadidae; genus Magicicada; species Magicicada septendecula. The sequence continues at coordinate 776,371,145 of CM068367.1, forward strand.
CACTGACAAAGACTTAACCCAATAGATTGGATAAGGTGAGAGAACAAGAAACCATGATACAACCCAAAACATGACTACAATCAATATAGCCTAAAATGTAACTAAAATAAAATGTAATATAAATGTATAAAATCAGATAGGGCATAATTGAGATGTAAACTATATGAAAAATCAATGTAAAATAGATATATTATGTGATTTAAAAGAAAAGAAAAGAAAGATAAATGTATAAACCCAAGATAGGAAGATAGGAATAAAAATACCCTATTAAGTAATAAGTTAGCCAAAAGCAAGTAGAATAAAATCCAGCTTAGCAATTGTAATAATGAATACAAAGGTGACAAATGACAAATAATAATAAAGAAACTGTTAATGACAGATAGCAACCCAGTGATAATTATATTAAATAAATAAACACTATGTGAAATTAAAGGTGAAGTGTAGAACAGAATAAGTAGAAACTAATAACCACGAACTATGTAACTAACATAGCACACAAAGTGATAATTATATTAAATAAATAAACACTATGTGAAATGAAAAGTGAAGTGTAAGTGACTCTATGGTAAGATACTATTCACAACAAACTATTAACAATATGTCAAACCATGTTAGAGCAGAATGTTAGTTGATAAATAGTAAATAAGACTTGTTGTATTATTAATGTAAGTAACATTAAGCAATAGTAAATAATAAATTCTTAGAAATAAGATAAAATGTAATATTAGTAAAGGAGTGTGTATGGGAGTAATAGTAGTTAGAATAATGTTAAAAAAGTGTTATAAGAGTTTTGTTGGTAAATAAACCAAATAGTATTAGTAAATTTAAATGACAAGCAATGTTAAGGTCAGAAAACAATGATAGAAGCTTAGTTTCAGGAATGGACCTATGAAGAAAAATAAGTTAATTATATGAAATATGTGATGTTCAAAAGCACAAATGTTTTAATTAAGTTAGTTTGTTTCCTTGGTAAATGTTCAATAACCAAATAAATAGAATTAATAAATTTAAAAGATTGTAAAGAATATTGAATAGAAATATTATGAAACATAGGAATTAGGCCTAGCATGGATGAAATGAATTTTGTAAGTTTCAAGATAAAGCAATAGCAAAAAGTCAATTAAAGTATATAATATGTTTAGGTATTAAAGTAAAAATATAAGGTACAAAAATGGATACATAATGTTTAGTTTAAAGATAATTACATAAAGAAATATCAATTGGAAAAATAAGAAATATGTTATAAATGAACCAAATGTAACTATAAGTGATATCAAAATAATCTTTGAGAAAAAAGCAAAACAATGGTGTTAGTGTAATTAATATTACAATTAGCATAAGAAAGTAATAATAATTTAAAGGATTTTTATAAATTTTGAACAAGAAAAAACGTTAGAATATAATAATGTTATAAGGTATTAGCCAATGAGAATTAGAGTATCTTGAAGAGTTGCCATGACAACAAAAGCTTGTTACATGAATAACCGTTGAAAACTGATTATTCCATTACTGACCAGCATAGAGGGTGGATGTATGTAGCCCATGAAGACAAATAAGTAATAAAATCAATAAATTTTACTAAATTGTGATTAAGGAGATACAAGAAGCAATCCTAAATTGACTACTGATGAGATATCCAATAAATCAACCAATTATATAATAAATATTATATAAAAAACTTGGAAGAAGCGAACCAAATTCATAAATGACCAACTACTGAAGGAAGAACAGAAGAAACCTAACTAAACCTGTGGATACCTCTGAACCTGCAAGACTGATGGAAGCTAAACACCGAAATTAGATTATTTGAACCTGGATTTCAATAAACCATAGAAAAGGGACCATTAGAAGTATTCCAGAAGAAGAGGATCGCCCAAGAGAAGCAGCATTAAGGATGTGTTGAGTATAATTTAAATGCTTCACCAAAATTAAAACTTTAAATAATCAACAGTAACTGAACAATTTTATTTTCACTTCACCAGCCACTTAACGAACTTTTAGAACTGAACTTTATTGAATAATCACCTCTGATAAAACAAAAAGATCACTGAATTTTGATTTTATATTAATATGTTTTAAAAAACGTAAACTTGCTAAGTAAACATTAACCTAGCAGTAAACTAATTCTCATTTGCGGTAACTTACTTTCCATATTTAAAGATATCACATATTGTGTATTAGTCATAAGGTATATTATGAAATTTTGTGCATTTATTAGTCTGTAAACCAACATTCTGTAGTCCAAAGAACTTTTCCCTGAGATATTAATATTATTAACAAACGCAGAACAATCCGCCATTGTCGAGTCTACACTTCGAACTGAGCAGACCGCCAACTACGTAACAAGTAAACGCCGGCGCTATGATAAATGTTATGTTTTATTTCAGAATTGTAATTGACCAAATTATATAAAGTGTTAATAAATCCTCGTACCTATCAACAACTGTATGTTTGATTTATTCAAGGAGTAACATAAGAGTTCGGGGTAAATAAAAAGATAAAAATACATTAGTTGACGAATTCGACTTCGCCAAACAGTGTGAACCAATCAGACGGCGAGGCGGAGAATTCAAACTGAACGGCGAGCATATGGTCGACTTCGTAAGTATTTAGAAAAAGTAATAAACGACTCGTTACTATTTAACGAACGACAAAGTAAGTACAATTTAAGTACTAATAATTGTAAAGCATACAACCGTACTTTTACAATATATATATATTGTAACGTTACATAACCTAGTCCCAATAAATGATAACTTAATTATACTACCATAAAGGTCAGAAATGGGTAAACTATAACTAGCTATAAATTAAGTTATATCACTAAACATTATAAACGATATTGAAGTGATATACAGTGACAAGTGAGTTATAGTGTACCCAGTGCGTAAATAAGTGAATGTGAAGGGAACTTCTTACAGACTTGTGCTGTAGATGTGGGAATTATGGATTATAATAGTAGACTGTGATGCTACTAACTAATTATGTATTTTGTTTAGTTATTGTATGATTTATATTGTGTAGGCAACTAAAATTTAGTACCTATGTTTAATTTTATATTTAATAAAATAATTATGTTATTATATAAGATAACCCAGGGTTAAAAAATAAAAGAGTTAAATATAAGATGATAATAAAAAATAAAATAATACTGTATGAGGAAAATGGCAGAAGAAAATAGTGCAGTGTAAGAATACTATAAGAGATTAATAAATAATATATAAATTCATTTAAAGTTAATAATAATATTAAAGACTTATATCTAAAGTTAGAAGAAAATAAACGAAAAACTGTTATATAAATCAAATTGGGAAATAAACCAAAATTAAAAATAATTATTTTTCTATAAATCAAAAATAAATCTATAATAATAAAAAACAGCCTATATACTCAAAAGTAAATAGCAGCACCAATAAAAAATGATATAGAAATTATGTGTTACTAACAGTAACAGAATAACAACATATATTGTTTAATCGAAAAAGAGATTGAAAACTGTTCGGTTGAAAAACGTGATGAGACCAAAATTGTATTAAAAAACCTTTGAAAACATTTGGAAACAGTACAAAATTATAACAAAAATTAACTCACAGTATCCACATTATGTCCAACTCCTTTAGATATCAAATATAACTGGCTTTACCCGATAACAAAATGTTAAAAAACCTTCTCAAGATCAGGCCTAGCCAAGCCGCGCTTCGAGTTTTTAACGAGATTGCATCTGTTAGACATTCATGAAATTACAAAACAACTAGGACGACCACACGAGAAACCGCTTCACGCAAGTAAGAACTTCGAGGAAAGAGGTAATAAACATTTCTTTTAATATTTAACCAAGAAAACCTCGTTGTGCAGTACAGAAATTTCTAAAATGTTGTCATGTGTTTAATAAAAACATAATCTGCACTCTCGCGGACAAATCCGGAACTACGTACTACGAAAATAAACAAAAATTCGAAACTGATTATTTTTATCTTGTAAAGCGTAGTATATAATTATCCATTTCTGACCATCTCATAACACAAAGAACTTACCCTTAACCCTGGGGAAATAAATAAAACGAATTATATGTTGATTGATGTTTAATTAAAGATAAAATTGTAAAATCATTAAAAACCAGATTTTATGATATTTTCATGTTTACCCAGTTAAATCGATATAATGAATTAGTGATTGAAAGGATCGATTGTAATATTTGTATATTGGCAGAAGAGGAAATCAATATTATACAAATAAATACTATTAATATTTTATGTTGAATAATAAAATGTGTCTTTTTTATTGTAGAGGGTAGTTCTGGTAGATTTCAGTAAGCTAAGAAGAGGACTATCCATCCAGGTAGTATTACGGAACAGTGTCGTTTGGTTAACCTAACATTTGGAGATTAGTGTCAAAATCAGCTGATCTTATGAACGGCGAATATTTGAAAAAATAAGAAATTGTCTAATTCGGGTGTAAACAAATTGTACTCGCTCTCTCTTCCAAATAAGACTAAACAACTTCCTTAATCTCAACCAAATCACACACACTCGATTTCTGTTTCGTTTGGGTAACATTACAATCAAATTTATTTAAACATTAATACTTATAATTCATAAGTGGCGATCGCTAAGAGGTACTCTGACCGCTCCGAGACTGTCAAAAGACGGACGTCACAAACATTTAAGCGAGACGTTACAAAATGGCGCTTACAACAGTGGGGCTTAATTAAATAAGACGAGCACACAATAGGTCACATCCAAAGACACTCCGGAGAGTACTTCAGATTTAAGCGTTACGTTACAAGAATGGCGAACCCAACATTGGGGCTTGAATAAGACGGACATTCAGCTAATACCTGCGATACGTTACAATATATATATATATATATTGTAACGAAACAAAATGTTACAAAAGAATAGTAAATAATAGTGAAATCCGATCCAGAGAGGAAACAAGAAATAATAATTGAAAGCAAATTAAAGGAAACCTAGTTGGTTTGACTTATTTAATATTATCAAGAAACCCAGAAATAACCCAGTAGAATAGGGCAGTAAACAGACAAAAGGTTAATTAAATAAACCTAGTAGGCCTAAATAATCAAATTACCCTGAAACCCAGAAATAACCCAGTAGAATAGGGCAGTAAACAGACAAAAGGTTAATTAAATAAACCTAGTAGGCCTAAATAATCAAATTACCCTGGAACACAACTAAACCTAATAAAGAGTACCTATTCACAAAATAAAAATTGTATTAATTAAAATCATATAGGCCTATATTAAGGATAGAAAAAGGGACACAAACATTTACAGTGATGAGTGATATAATAATAAATAGTGGCACAAACTATAGTTAAACAGTGTGCTATTTATTATTTATAAAAAGTGTTTTATTATTATCATACAGACAATAGTTTAAAAGTATGAAATAAATAAAGTTGTTAAAAACAAGTATTATTATTAAGAGTTTTTGTTATATGTTATAATAGTTTATGTTACCAGTTAATTTATGTAAATATATTTATCTCAGGCAGTCAAAGTAGAAATTACAATCAACCATAACAAATTGTTCCACCACATATCATAGAAATTCAAATTAATAAGGTTTTACAGTTATAAACTGAGGCATGTTTAGTATCAAATTGTTTATAATTATATAATTAATCATCATGTAAACATTGCATGTATCATTAGAGTACAATAATAAAATTATCTATTAAAGGTAATTTAGAAAAATGTAAAGTAATTAATGGGTGTTGATCCTATAACACTTAACCTGTACATAAATGGCCAATCAAAATTTAAGAAGTTTGTATGAGTTCCGTGACTAAAAAAGAAGAAATAACACTTAATTGTTAATTGTGAAGGAGAACAGTTGAATAGTGCATGTCTAGATGTAATTAAAATAAATATATAAAAATAGATAACCCGTTTGTGAAAGAAGATCTGAATGACCATCATCGAAGATAATAATCCCTCCACTACAATTTTCATGAACAAGTAACACACACAAGCAAGAAATTATCCAGAATAAACCAGAAAATCTTCAGCAATATCGTCTAGATGTGTAAAGTATAATTTGACAATATTTTTATCCAACAAGGAACAACCACTAGACAATATAACAATTTACACTAACACTAATCACTAGTAAACATTTTAAAGTGAAAACAAATTCCATATCTAAACGAACAGTGATTACAAGGAAAACATTTATTGTACACATTAATAAACTTCATTATTTTCTGAGACGGACAATATAGTAGCCATGATGTTGACGTCACTCTAACCTACATGCTTTTTACGAAGCATTGAATCTCGTCAACTTTGTATGTTACTTAATATATAATTTTTGTAATTTTTTAGATTATAAGTAATAGATTGTTTGTAAAGGTACTCAATATTATTAATTATCATGTAAAGGAACTTTTCGTAGCAGCCACAAGAATTCCCACGAAATATATTAAAATTATTTAATTATTAATCCTGAGATAAATATCGATTTTGACAACCGTATGTATCGAATGGAATTTTCCAATCATTTGAATTTATGTTACAGAGATTAAACCATTATGTTATTAAATCATATCCATGCGTTATTATTTCAGAACGTAATATATTATCAGCATTTATTTTATAATTAACAAGGATAAGACGAATTCGGGGAGTCATTGGAAGTACGCAAACTGCAAAACCAAGATTAACCTCAAATAATAGGTTAAAGCCTAATATCGAAGGTGACTTGAAAATTTTGGGATGACTCGACCGCTATTTTTTGAATTGATTTTGGAGTTCTAACTACTGAACTGGAATAATTATAATTCTGATTCAGAAACCAAGGCAGAATAATTCAATTCTTTTACTTATATATTTAAATCACATTCGTAAACACACAACATAAATATTCCACGATCAGCTGATACACTATTTAAAACTAGTTATTACAAATTAACATATACAAGGAATAACCCGGGCAAATCATTATACCATTAAGATACTACGGGTACAAGAGTAGTATTATAATATATATATATATATATATATATATATATATATATATATATATATTGTACTGTAATTATTTGCAAGTATTGTATTTATTATATATGCCACACGTTGGTTGCATCATTATTTGTGCTGTTATTTTTTACAAGTATTGTAATTAAAATATTTAATTACAGATATTACTTTTTTCTACCTGCACATGAAAAGAAAACTCTATCTCAGGGTTAACAATTATTAAGTTGATTTATATTATTTAATACTGTGTATGAATTATTCTTTTCTTTAATCCGTACCAAATAACGTTAGTGTATAAATTTCTTAATAAATAACAAGGTAAGAATATCTACCATATAAATGTAAATAGCTTGACTCTGAATTCTTCACAACTGCAACGGGTTCAATTCTAGTTGATGTTTATCATCTTAAAGGTAATACTAGGCTTCGTGATCTGTTCTCTCTCTGGGATTTCTTATTAGATTAAATGTTAAATTATATTTTCTTCTATGATTACTAACTTGATATTTCTTCGGAATATCGAATTTTATTGTACTGACACTCAAACTATCTTCCAGGACAGGCTTCTTCTTTTAGTTCGGCGTTCTCTAAATGATATACTTAGACTTCTTGAAATATAGTTGTTTATTAAGTTGTATACAAATTGTGCTTCTTTCAATGTTATAGATTTATACTCTCGTATGTTTAATAAATTCAATATCAATATTAACTCCCTTCCTTTAAAGGTTTCCTTTATTCAATACAAAATTAAACTCTTTTATAAAAATTACACTCTTTTAATATGTCTCTTCTTAAATATAAAATTAGACTTTTTTGATGTGGCTCTTCTTAAATATAAAAATTGACTTTTTGATGTGTATCTTCTGAATTATAAATATTGACTTTTTGATGTGAATCTTCTGAAATATAAATTTAGACTAACAAATTTTCTTTCATTTGAATACAATTCAAATCTAACAATTTACAATTTGCCATTTAGATACCTAACTAAATTCGTTACATATTTTCCTTATATTACTCTTAAAAAGATATATAATTTTTCTAATTATTATTAAATACATTTATTTGATTCCTAACATTCTTTATTCTAATTTGTATTTATTAGATTATAATTTTATTACTCTTTCATTTTATTTTAACATTTATTTCAAATTTAATATAATCCTTGTCAAAACATATATCTTAATGCGGTTCTATATAATATTGGAGTATACCTCTATGTTGGTTGGGACTAACAACACAGTTTTTCTGTTTACAATTCAAACATATGTTCCATTTACTATTAAATTCATATATTTTTTCTTTTAAAATTATTATTTTACTCTTATGTACTGTGTTGTATTTTAACAGCAGTACTACACACACACACACACACACACACACACACACACACACACAAATCAAGAGGTTGCAAATACCCAAGTATTAACGTTAAATATCAAACGCTGCAATACTAGGTATCCACGTTAATTATTCTATACATCTTATGGTGGTTGTAATATATTCCAGTCGTCTTACAAATGATCTACATAGCCTCTTAATATTTTTTCAAAATTTCGACTTCGAATTTAGGCCCGTAGTGCTGTTAAAGTTAAACGCTAAATTAACTTTGAATGTAATGCTTCGAAGTAAATATTACATTCCAGTTTGGGTTAAAATCCCCTTTAGTCCGATAGTCGACTTGGACTTCTATAATTTTTCAAATTTTGGGCCTTTTTGTTGGCTCAAAATGTTGGGAGTTCCAGAATCGAACACTGTGTGCAGATTTTGTTTAAAATTCACTTTAATTTGATACCCCACATGGATGTTCACATTTTTTGAAATGTTGATACTTTTTTTAGGCCTTGGTGGCCAAAATGTTTGAAATTCATGATCCTGAAAACTATATTCAGACTTTAGTTGACATTCTCTTTAATTTAATATCTCATATGGATTTTTGATATTTTTTACAAATTTCGATGCCTCACTTTTTTGTCTTCCGCTCCCTAATTTTTCGGGAGAAAAACAATAATGGTTTATAACGCTAAAAAAAAAAAATCTGTCCGCGCTTGAAATGACATTGATGTATGGAGAGAAACTATGAGAGGAAGTTAGTACAAAAGGGTGTGACATCCTTTAACATCGACGTGCAGGTGTATGGATGTATCATAAATCTAACAGTGCAGCTGGACGCCAGAGAGTAGTACGATTAGGGTTACCGAGAAGGACACAACAGAGGCGGCGAATGAACTGATTAACAATGCAGCTGGATGCATGGATAAATTTAAGGAATTGTTCTGGCTGAAAGGCATAGAAAAACGCCAGGGAGAAGTACAATAATGAAATCCTAAGAAAGCCACGACAAAGGTGAATGCACTAATCAACAGGACAGCTGGATGCTTAGGGAAACTAAGGGTTGTTCTGGCTGAAAGGCATAGAAAAACGCCAGAGAGAAGTACAATTGTGAAATACTAAGAAAACTACAGCAGAGGTGATTGCACTAATTAACAGGGCAGCTGAACGATTAGAGACACTAAGGGTTGTTCTGGTTAAAAGGCATAGAAAAACGTCAGAAAGAGATTTACTATTATAATACCGAGAAAGCTACAGCAGAGGTGAGTGAACTAATTAACAGTGCAGCTGGACGTTAAGGAACTCAGGGAGTGTTCTGTCTAAATGGCATATAAAAACGCCGGAAAGATTTACGAGTCTGAGATCGGACTTACCGCGGCAGAGGTGGTTGTACCAAGAGAAAGAATAAAGGAGGGAACTGACATGACCTATCAGAAAACAGATTCAAAGGTAGGCGGGTTTCCAGGAATGAATTTTCCTAGAAGAAAAGCAAGAAGGACCAATTAGATCGGAGCAAAGTAAAATGTAAGGAACTAGTGGGGAAGTATGTGTATTGAATATATACAAAGAACTGAGGCGCGATCGGGGAGTCTTTACTTAAAATTCGAGGAGTCTGTACTAAAATTCGGATGGAGTATATACTAAAAATTCGGAAGGAGTCTTGGTTTAAAATCGGAAAGAGTCGGTAGTCAAGTTTCGGGAAGTCTACTGTAAATTTTCGGAGTCTACGATGAAAGTTCAGAGAGTTTACTTAACATTTCCGTAGAGTCAACATGAGTAAATAGTTTGTGAAAATTTAGAAATCTATTCTAAATTTTCGTAGAGTTAGAATGAACGAACAGTTTGTGTAACGGAGTTAAATATCGAGAAACTGAGAACTATTAGTTTGTAACTCGTAAAACAAACAATCGAATCGTATCATGTATTACTAACGATATAAGCTATTGAAACGGAATAAGTCGTTTGCGAACTGTAAGTTATCGTAACGAGAGTAACCGTTGTGAACTAGTGAACAGTACTTACACTAATGTAAATATCGGAAGAAGCCAGATAGACTTAGTGAGAGTGAAGTGATTAAAAGTGTTCATCAACCATCCACTACGAGAGTGAACCACACACTTATATGAGTCATCGAAACGATCCTATATGCAAGGGGGTCAGGAGAGGATCTACAGCTAATCAGCGGACCTAATGAGATGGAGATGGGATCACAGTATATCAGCCCGCCGTAGACAGGAATATTCGTACCAACAGTAAAATTTTATGTACTAATTACTAATTTACAATACACCTGTCTGTCCTTCTAAAAGAACTTACGGATAAGGTACACATTAAACTTAAAGTCGTATGATATAGAATTAAAAAGCGAACTACGTACATTTTTAAAATAAATATATCATTTCGATTAAAAATATTTATTCATATCTTAAAATGAATCCATTTGGAATAGATATATTGTAATAAAATAAGTAACTAGATGTAAGTGTTATTCATGCTTATTTACAAAATCTAAGGAATCCTGAGATATAGAGACTTTAGCATATAAATTGTTTATTGGTAAAATCACGTTTAAAATAATTAATGATAATAATATGTTAAAAGCCATTGAGAATTGATATTAATGACAGCTATTTTAAATATAATAAATGCGTTGGTTAGACTGATAAATGTGTCATTGTTTTATTATTTAAAGATTAACCTTATGGATTATACAACACTATTACTTGAGATAGTTTTCTTTAACACTAAGAATTAAATAAAAGAATTAGTATTTATCACTTCTGAGTAAATAATTAATACTTGAGTATTATACTATTAACTTCACAACTATCAATAAGAGTTATCTTAAAGTATGTTCCAATTATTGTTAATTGATACCCACAACTTGGGGTAATTAGCATCACATTTGACGCAACAACTTCGGGCATAAGAAACAAACGTTACAGGTTTGTGAGGTGAAGTACGACGAAAATCGGTTGGTCCATTCAAAACTTATTATGAGACATAGGGCTAAACTAAACAGATAGATAGACGTACAGATAAAGCCAAACGGTGGAGTTCAACTGTCTGAAACCTATCACAGGTCGACATGGGTTCTGGGCTTTGGAAAGTAAGTGGTGTTTGGCACCCCTGAACATGAAAATGATATCAGTTTTTTTCCATCACCCTCAGTTTTCCCTGCACAGCTACCCCTCCTCCCAACCTACTGCGGGCTATTTACTATTTACTATTGGCTGCGAAATCTATGTTATGTAGTATAATTAATATAAATGTGGCAGCATTGCTTGTTTGTAGGATGGTATGATGTATATGTATAGGATGTATGACGAAAGTAGCGGGATACAACAAAAGAAACATGAACAAAATCTGGTATCCGAACTTAGATTCGTCGATTAGACCTGTCCCTCATGGTCCAGGGCTGCCGATCCCCTCTCCACCAACATCAATGGATACATTTGAATTCTCTGAACCGGAGGTAAGACATGAAAGTAGTGAATCTGACTGTTCCGAGTGTGGTACCGATAGTAACCCAAAACCTCTTACTCAAGCAGAACTTAACAATTTGGTGAAAGACTTGGGACTCTCAAAAGACGCAGCACAACTTCTGGGGTCACGTCTCAGTGAAAATAATTTACTTGCACACGGTACATCATATTCAATGTACGGAAATCGTGATAAAGACTTTAGGGAATTTTTTGTTGAAGACGGTTTAATGGTGTTCTGCAAAGACATCGCCGGATTAGTGACGAAAATGGGAGCTCAAAAGTATGACAGTAAGCAATGGAGGTTATTTATAGATTCTTCAAAGCGAAGTTTGAAAGCAGTATTACTAGTCTACATATTGGAAATGAGGTAGCATCAATTCCAATTGCGTACAGTACCATGAAACTACTTCTTCAAAATGTGAAGTATGAAGAACACCAATGGCTTGTATGTGGTGACTTTAAAGTGATTGGCATCCTTCTCGGCCAGCAAACAGGGTACACCAAGATGCCTTGCTATATGTGTGAATGGGACAGTAGAGCACATCATGAGCATTGGAGTAGGAGAGAGTGGCCTAAGAGGAAAAACCTGATATCGGGATCGAAGAACATTGTGAATGAGCATTTGGTTAATCCAGATCACATTTTATTACTTCCACTGCACATCAAATTAGGACTGATGAAGCAGTATGTGAAAGCATTGGACAAAACAGGAAACTGTTTCCAATACCTGTGTAGCCAATTCCCAAATCTATCAGACGCAAAGCTGAAAGAAGGAATATTTGTTGGACCGGATATACGTAAGTTGATGTATGATGAACACTTTGAAAGTACAATGACGGAAATAGAACAGCAAGCTTGGAGAAGTTTAAACAATGTTGTGCATCGTTTCCTTGGCCAGAATAAGCAGCCTGATTACAAGGAAATAGTGGAAGATATGCTACAGTCGTTTAAACAGTTAGGATGCAAGGTCCCCCTAAAACTACATTTTCTAATGTCACACCTAGACAATTTTCAGGACAATTTGGCTGACACATCAGAGGAACGGTTCCATCAGGAACTTAAAACTCTGGAACATCGTTATCAAGGTCGTTGGGGAATAAACATGATGTCTGACTACTGCTGGTGTATCACACGTGAAGGAGAAGTGACACACAAAAGGAAGGACATCAAGCGTTCATTCACGGGCAAACGTAAACGGAAGTAATACCTCCACCCGGTAAGTGTCCAAATCACCATATTTGCTTCTTCTAATTCATATGTGTCTCACGTTACTTTTTTTAGCATTTTATTGTTCCATTTCGCCTCCATCTTCCTGTAATTGCTTTCCGATTTCATTGGGTACAGATTTCGATGATGATGATGATGGTGCAAAACCCTGACGTGCTGTAGAGAAGCAGGCTTCAGATTCGTGATCAGCGCAATCGATTTAGTCAGAAACTCATATTTTCATGCAAACCCCAGACAAAAAGTCAAAATTTGTCGACCTGTGTAGTAGTAGACCATGTTTAGTTCCTACACGGTATACACAGAACCACGACCTAAGTGAGTTGAAAACTTGTGTTCATCAGGTGGTAGGCCTACTATCCGTTTAAATTAAAGCTTTCAATTACGTTTTAGATATAGGCCTACTTATAAAATTGTTCAAGTTAGTGGATCATGTGTTAGCTATAAACACTAGGCCTAATCTTAATTTTACATTTATATATTCAATTGGTCCACAGTGCAACGAAGCACTAATGGTATGAACAATGGTTCATGCACGGTAAGTCGTTTTGCTTCTTTAGTGTAGGCTAACTGTCGTTTACCTTACTCGATCAGTGAAATGAGAGAATAGCGTTTACCTTTTTTTTACTTTTAATGTTTTAAAATTATTTTTCTGAAAACAGCTACTGATTTGTGGTATTGCCAAAACATTGGTTTCAAAAAATTAAATCAGTGATTGGTAATAAACGAATATTAGTTCATAAGATAATATTAAATCCTATCCGTAAAGTCTTAAGAGGATGAAGACTGTGTTGATACCAGGGAAGAACATTTACTGACAAGGTAAACATAATAGACCTAATACTTACATGTAAATAGCGTTGTAAACAGCCTATATAAAAATAAGACCAAGTGCAAGAACATGAGTCAATACTAGAATGACAGTGTGGTGCGTCTAATAGTTCATAGGCATTCAACAATCGCATTTTGTAGGGGTCTTATCTTAACATAACACAATAAAATTGTTGTCTCCTTCGCTGATCAATCCTCTATCTCCAAGGGTCAGAGGTTTTGGTGCATTCAATTGTGTGAGTGTACATAGGCCTATGAACAATTCATAAGAATATTTCCTGTTGTCCTATATTGTGTGTATTTCACAACAGCTTGGGTCAATATGTTTGGTTATAGGCCTATTGATGAAACGTGATTGCGTCTTATCAAACAACAAGCAGCATGCGAAGAGCTGCAGCCAGCATGTTATTGTTACATGCACATAGAATGTAAATACTAACCTGCAAGATCACAATTGAAACTAATATTAGCCTATAGGCTGTAAATACTAACCTACAAGATCACAATTAAAACTAATATTATAGGCTATCAAATTTTGACAATAATAATACACAGCAGTGGACCAAAAGTAAAGTCACTATAACCTATTTACAAAACAATCATGTGGATGGCATAGACAGTTTCGCTTCCATTAACCTACTATTCGCAGATTTAGAGTTTTTTATGATGATGTTATTTATTCATATACTTATTTATAATCAAGAATTATTTACTTTAAGATTTTACGGTTTTGAAACGATTACTTACTGTCTTGTTGCGTATGTTATTTAATAGGGCTTTAGAGCCTTACACTTGTTAAACCCCTTAGTTGACCAACCAACGAAGATATGTAGGATTCTTAGTAGTTAAATACACGAGGAGTGTGTTTAATAATAGTGATATAATATAGTGAGGAGTGTTAATTAGTTTTGAGGTCATTTAATCGTGTGTCAGCGCCCCTTTCCAGTAGTCATTTCTTTTACGATATACGCAGTGGCGGATTATCCATATACTGCAGCACCGGGCACCAGGACCTCAGCTGTCAGAGGGGGCACCATCCAGCTGAATTGACTAAGCGAAGCAAAGCTTATGATCACATTACGCAATTGTTTGGTTTTCTTACACAGTTATTAACCATAGGGATTGTCGAATTGGAAAATCAAGCAAAAGCTCTTATAGACGTTTACTCGAATGATTTGAATAACGATTTTCTAATAGAATTGAAGCACTTTGTGTCACGAGTAAAATTGCAAGAAAGAGGTTTTTTTCAAATCGTTCGAATGTAGATGATAGATACCATGATACTACGGTTTGTCAGCTCAAAGTATGAAACTGGATTATTGATTGTAAAATGATTGATGTATTTTCGAATATAACAATTGCTTATCGCCTGCTTTTTATGATTCCAATAGCTAACTGCGAATCTGAAAGGTCGTTTTCTGTATTAAAACGCATTAAAGATATGTTGATTTCAACTATGGGAGATGAGGGATTATCTTCGTTAGTGAATATTCAAAGCGAGATACTTGAATCGCTCGATTTAGAAGAAATTATACAAGACTTCGTTAAGACAAAACCAAGAAAAAAATGGATCGATTAGTATTTTCTCAGCTTAAGTACTACTATGCTAATTGTAATCACTATATAGCTAAATATTTGTTGTAATTTTAAAGTTTAATGAAATAATTGTTAACTTTCGAAATCGTGTATGCCATTTATCAGGGTAAATAATGGATAAAAGGTTGAATTTTTTAATCTGGGGGGGGCATCAGTCTGATGGCAGTAAACGGCACCACGCGCTTCTAACCCGTCCCTGGATATAGGCTATGTAATTGCAACTACGTAAAGCTATGTAATAGACCTACGTATAGGGCTATATCTAATCTTAATTTAAAAAATATGTTACTTCTTGGCTTGATACGTTACATTGTATTTCACAATTTTTTTTGTAATTAATTAGTATTAAATAGTGATAAATATTTCTTCAAGTAATAAATTCAACACTAAATTCTTAAATAATTATTACGGTAAAGTTAAAACAAGAAAGAAAAAAAAGTACGGCATGTAAAAATCTTTACTTTCAGGCTTATAAAACAAAATTTTATCTACGAATTCCATCACAAGATATGTGAATATGCTATCAAAAGACGCGTCTGCTAATCTTTAAATTTAGGTTTCAAAAATTTCTCTTAGACTAAATAGGCTATTTTCTGAAATAAATAAACGTGCCAAAAATGGTCAGTATTTTGTGGACACAACGTGGTTTAATCATAAATACTTTCATCATTGTAGGTCCCTAACCCCTACTCGAATTTTGGAGGACCCTGGCCCCTGCTGTCACCGAATCTGCGCCCACAGTATTAATGTATTGTCAATTCAGACTTCTTTTAACCTTTCTTTAATCTTTTTTTCTAGAGAAGAAGTCCACTTATTCATTTCTTATGTGTATGAGTGCGCGCGCGCTTTTACTTAATCAGTTTGAAGACAGGTCTGCAAAATTATAAAATCAAACCACGAATTCAAGTAGGTACTTTTCTCGGATTCCAGGTCTGTGGAAATGATTACTTTAGGATGATACCTAGGGTAATAACAGACAACTGAATGGTAGTGCTGGACGTTGTCTTCCTCCTGTGTTTTGTCTCACTCTATCCTGTTTCTCCTAAATAATGGGCTTGACTTACAGTTTTGCATATTCATATATTTATTTATTTTATATAATTTTCTTTCTTTGTTTTTTGACCGATACAGACAACACATCATCAATATTTGGAGAAGTTATTTTCCTATTTCTGACTATAATCGATTGTAGATTTTTGACTTTTAACTTCTGAAACGTATAGGCTATATATTTTAAGTCATTCCCTATTAAACACAAATTATTATACACAGTAGCGCACACAGTAGTATTCTCTCATTCTCTCTCTCTCTCTCTCTCTCTCTCTCTCTCTCTCTCTCTCTCTCTCTCTCTCTCTCTTTTCCCTCCGCCCTCTCTCTTGCAACACAAAAATCTTTACCTATGTAAGGACCTTTGATATTCGAAAAACTTCAATAAATTTGTTAAATTATGAATCCAGATTCTTTTTACTAATCATTTTCATGATGGGTTAACTAATAAATATCCGCTGTTGAGGAGGATGGGAAAGTTAGCCAAAACTACTAAGCATTCTGAATTAAATTCATGAACGACAAGCGTGACTTTTCAGATCAATAACATACATAGCTATAATTCTCAGCCGTTGTGTGAAACAGTAGACGAAGAAGCTCTTCCCCTTAATTTTTATTAGACTCGTAATTTTAATTGCCCGATTGTTGTTCAGTTAAGGAGTTGAATCCTCTCAAAGAACCCATTAAAATAAGAAAATCTGATCTTCGTAATAAAAGATTTAACAAATTTAATCTTTTAGAATTGGCAAATAGTTTTTAAATAACTTAAATAATATAAGCGCTTTTAGGTCTGTTTGATAACAGACGAGAAAAAGAAAGACAAAAAACAACAAACATTATATATTATAGGTAAATGAAATCAGTGTCATAATTGCCCGTCAGTGAATGGAAGGGGCAGTCAGAACTGTTGCTCACAGCTAACTGGGGTGGCTTAGGCAAGTAAGCTCACAAACAGGCGTCTGGGACCTGTTAATACCAGTGACCTTCAAAATTATACATTATCCATTAGGTTCTAATTAAAGAAAAATGTATCACAAACAGTAAACCAAAATAAAATATAATAAAGGATAATAGTAAGGGGTACACTTGCTCTCTCTCTCTCTCTCTCTCTCTCTCTCTCTCTCTCTCTCTTTCTATCTACCTATGTATCTATCGCCCCGCGCGCACTCGATTATAGTAAAAGTCTACTCTACGAGTTATATGGACGTTGAACATGTACATAGATCAAAACGTAGGCCTATAGCTTAACACTATCCAATTATCATAAAAGCAGATAGGCGTATTTAATTCTACCTTTAGTTTTTCGTTTGTCCTCTTTTATCCACCGCATCGCTATCAAAAGATAAGGATCGTTAGACGTTTAACATATTTTAACATAGGTAAGAGAAACAATATTTTCAAATTCTTTTACCTTTTTGGTTTTATTGAGATTCGAGTTCGTTTGAATAAACAATGATTTTACTAACTATGGCACTAGTTTACTCGACGCCAGTTTTGCAATGTGTGTTATAAATCTATTAGTAAATACATACCGTATAGTTATCTCTTTCTCCGGTTTAACAGGCGTTAGTATACTAAATGTTGTTTTTAGTATCACGAATTTCTTATGTGTGTGCTGACCATGAATTACCTCCTAGGTCTATACGATGTCCTTATATGTTTAGTTGGTGAGATCCATCCTGTAAAGCAGTCATTACTAACGCCGAAGTGTGTGATCCAGCTTCGCTCAGAAATCGGACGTAATTTGAATACACAAACATCGATTATCCTAAACTCCCGCGTTCCGACTTTGTTTCTGTATAACACTTTTATGTAACGCTGCACACATTTTTAATTCAGTACACATGTACAAATATGAGTAACTACACATTCCGTGTGCAAAAGTATCTTTAATTACTAACTTTTAATATAGTGTGAATTACTAAACTACGGAATTACATCAAAATTTTACGAATTTTTTTTACAGAATACCTCAGTGTTACAAGGTAACATTGAGTTTTAAAGGGAGAATACGTTATTTTGTAAATAAAATAATAGGATACATTAATATGAACAAACATGGACTGTATGCCTAACAAAATCGATGCAGAAATCCTAAAAAACATTCAGTAAAAAAATCTGAAAAAACGTGTTCACTCACTTGTTCTCAACCATTGTATAGTGTGTACGTTAGTCTAGTAGGTAGTGACGTAACTAACGGGGGTCGCAATGCGGGGGCTCACGTAGCAAGTTAATTTTCAAAGTCTGATATCTTGCGTCAATGTCTTTTATAATTTTTCACTCATCTTGAATACTTAATGACTTATGTTTTGATGTTTTAATTAAACAAAAAAAAACGCACGCACAGTGGCTTTACTATTAGGTCTAGTATTTTCTCCGCAGCCAAAATAACTGGATATCACATCAAAAGTGAGAAATTATTTATAAACATGAATGGGGCCATTTTTAATTTTGTCTATTAAGTTTCAGTATCTACATCATGTGGCGGTGTATGGATATGGTAAGAGGGGAACCTGTGTAGGCACTACTACTAAGCAGGCCACAACAACGCTCTATACCTTCATTATTCTCAAGAGCCATGGTGTAGGCTGTATGCAATAGGTAGGGATAAACCATACTTAGCAGTTGTAGATTTAAATTTGCAGTTGAGTCAAGATAAAGAATCATGCCATACCTAACCCTTTGTAATAAGTTTAAGTTAAACTGGCGTTTAACAGTGCGACATGAGAATGAAAATGAAGAGCTCAACATTGTAATTAAAAAAAAAAATGAAACTACTATGGCTATTTGTTTTTCAACCTCCGATAGACCAATAAACAGACATATGAATGATATCAATAATTTTATTATATAAAAAAGTTTCATATATATGTAAACGACTTTTCTACATAGTCACCACCATTGTTGAGGCACTTATCATAGCAAAGCACCAACTATTCTATGCCCATGTTGTAGAATGATCGCTCCTGAATAGTCAGCCAGTAGTCAGTAATTGTTTTGATTGTTCCTTTGTTTCCGAATTAACAAAACGAATCCATGTCTCATCTCCTGTCACTATACAGTCTAAAAATCTTTGACCCTCTTTGTCATAACGCTCCAAAAACGATAACGATGCACCTATTCTTCGAATCTTGTGGACATCTGTGAGTTGTTTGGGAACCCACCGAGCACAGAGTTCCCTATACCCAAGCTTCTGAGTAAAAATATCATAAAGAGCAGAC
Source organism: Magicicada septendecula (assembly GCA_034769895.1). Classification (NCBI taxonomy): domain Eukaryota; kingdom Metazoa; phylum Arthropoda; class Insecta; order Hemiptera; family Cicadidae; genus Magicicada; species Magicicada septendecula. The sequence goes on from CM068367.1 coordinate 776,390,881, forward strand.
CTATAAATTTCAGGAAAATCAGCAGAAAGTTCAGTAATTGTGAAACGACGGCGCTCTCGAACCATCCTGTCTACCTTTTCAACATCATCAGTAGCCACGGACTTTTTTCCTTGCCCTCCTTCATCATGAACATCAATTTTCCCTTCTTTAAATTTTCGACATCATTCCCGAGCTGAACCATCACTCATGACATTTTTTTCCATACACATTACACAACCTTCGATGAACTTCTGCAGCACTATGACCTTCAGCTTGAAGAAATCTAATAACAGACCGAATCTCACACTTGGAGGCAATTTCAATTGTAGTTGCCATAATTAAACTGTCGTTACCACAGTAATAGACAAAATAACTACAAAACCAGTTGTTATAGGTTAGAACAAAGCCTCAAAAACATTAATCAGCAATCACATTGTTTCTATGACAACAGAACCAGGTTTTCCACCTTACAGTAGGTTGAAAAAAAATAGCCCTCGTACTGTCTTGGAGACAGACTGATTGGCACACAAGAAAAATGATTTCAATAGAATGAAGAACAGTTTCTCAAATAACGTAGCCTATAACGTGTGCATACACGATTGTTATTTCGATAAGAAAGGAACCGTGGGCGCGCTCATAGTGTACGTGAAGGCGGTGGCTGGAAGGGGTGCAGTGGCCAGTTCAGTTTTGGAAGAGCTGCGTACATAACGGCGTTTGTAGCTGCACCTACACCGATTTCCGGTCGATCAGTAGGCGAACCGCGTAGTCCATGCCACGCATAGACACGCAGTCACGAGTTCGCATAGCGGTTTTCTTAGGCACGGTACGCCCTTCATGTCGCAGTCATCAGATCCATTTAATTACCACTTATCTGACATTCGATTACACAAATTCGAACTTTTACATCCGAAACATCGGCTTTAAAAAATTTGTCTGCTGTTTAATTTCGCAGTTAATTAAAATTAGTGGTGTTCTAGAATTTTTTAGGAATGCAGTTCATTGATGAAATAAATACTATTAACTCGGAAGGAAAACGTTTCGCAAGTCATAGAATTCTGCAACAGCAGTTCCGAATGGAAAAAAGAAGAATGGCCTACAAAACAGACTATAATGTAAAAGCAGATCTCGCAACTGTCCATCAGGATGGGGCTTGTTATTTAATTCAGTGAGACTTCAATTCTGAAGTATAGCTGTAGAGCTTGTTTTTTAATTGAGTAGGCAATCAGGACTGTCCGTCATACAGTAGTTTAGATGACTCGTAAAAAGTTAGAACCCAAATTAAAACTTTTAATATCTTGAGTGTCTGCACCTTCGTTATGAATTTACGAGAAAGCCGGTCTTCTTGTAAGTATTAGCCTACATCCGATATCGTTTTCTTACAGGTACTTACCGAAAAAAGTAATGAGTGAAATGGACTCTGAAAGCTGGCTATAGGCTACCTAATTATATTTAAGAAGATGTTTGTTTTCAGGCCGCATATTTCTCACGAATATTTTTCTGGCCTTAGATTTAAGGATTTATTTTTATGATTTAAAACATAACTATTTAAGTTTCTCAGTATTCTTCAAAAACATATGTAAAACAGATTTTGTTATTTTACCTGTTGAGTGACTTTACAATGACCTATTTCTGTCGTAAACCTATATCCTGTAACGATCTACATTAATATTCTTAGATTTCGTTGTCCATGACGTGTCCGTTACTTAACTAAATACAACTATTTCACTAACGACTCGGAACACAAAGTTTTTTATGAGTAAAAACATAAAGTTTACCTTACAACCTGAACCGGTTTTCACTTTTAAAAAGCTTCAACCTCTGAAGAAGCTTTTTAAAAGTGAAAACCGGTTCAGGTTGTAAGGTAAAACTTTATGTTTTTACTCATAAAAAACTTTGTGTTCCTACATTAATAATAAGATAACATTTTTTTGGTTTAACTCATGTCGTTTGATTTTCCTTTTAAAATCAATTATGAAATATGTCGCCCATACTCTGATGAGGCATCCTCTTTGTCTCGACTGGGACCGACGCATGTTAAACCGATTTGTTGCTGAAAACCACGAAAGCTTACAACAGACATTACATTTATAATAACTTTAAAATAAGAGTTTACGGCAAATTCTCGCATTTTTTTTTTTAGCATTTCGTACATAGTTCTGTGGACGTAACGCATTTCCCTTAGCGAAAGCGTGAACGTACCTGTAGATTATACATAACAGTTGCTAGTGCTATCTAGTAATGAACATTTGTACTACATGAATCAAGTAACCAAGGTCCTTCACTAACATCTTTTAAAAACACACTTCTATAAAGCGTACGAACGACGTTCACGTTGTTATAAACATTTACCGTATTTATAAATATCAATTCATTTAATTTATAGAAAATTAGCTTTAATTCTAGCCAACACATATTAGTTATAACAACTGCTATTGATCAGTACAGATACTGCTAATACTGTGAAAAGTATTCAGTACAATTTTCCAAAGAACGTGATTCATAAACGTCTCCTTAAATGTTTATTTGTTAACCATAATTTATGCTTCTGCAGAGGAACGTACATGTAAGAGTTGCTGGATATCCATGAGCTGTATCACACAGGGGTGCCCACAGCATGGTGCAATGGTGCAAGTCGCACCACTGGAATTTTTGGAGGGGCTTTTTCAAGGCGTCGTAAATCAAACAAATCATGTAATCTAACGAATCAAGTTAGAATATCTTGATAAGGCGTTATGTACTACTAATTATGTTAGGCCAGGTTTGACCAGGCTTTTACATTTTACATTTAGTTATTTATTAGCCAGACCGGTACTATACTATGTCCAGTCCCGGAAGGCGGCTAGAGGATTAGGAGACCCTCACTCACACACACACACTGACAGGCCGCCTAACAATAGACAGGGGCAGGCCTTTGACCTGCGCTGCTGTCTTTTTAGTTACAGTCCACTACAATAAATTAAATTTTTTTGTCGTGCGTAAACTTTTAATTTTGATTGTTCCATTGAATTCAGACTGTAATTTCATTTAAAATAAGTCCAAACACGAAGTAAGTTTTTATGGCGATATTCACATGTTTTACATTTATTTGTTTATTTTGAACTATTGCTATTGTTAAACTTTAGAACACCATCTAAGCGACTATTATTAAAAATTATGATTATTAAAAACTAAGTTACTGATCATCTTATTTATTTTTCAACTATTTTTCTCTGACACTCCCTTCGATGTGTAATATTTTTACAAATTGATTTTTGATTTTACAACTTGACCTCGAAATTACGAGAATCTTAAAATTCCCGCCTTGGCTTTTTTTTTTTTTTTTTTTTTTTTTCCGATTCACCGATTGTGATACTCGATAAAGAGCAGACCCACCTCTTTATTGTTATAATACTGAAAAAATTAATCAACATATGTAACAGATTTTAATACATAGATATAAAGATTATTTTCAAACCTCATATTTTTATTTCAAATAAACATTTCATATTTCAAAATAGCATTAATTTGACGTGTAGTATACAAAGATACTACAAGTAATGCATCCGCTACAATGAATATACAAAAAGCCAGCGAGATCGGCCGCTGGCAGTTCTCAGTGTCATTTGACGGGCCGATTTAATCGGCCGCTAGCCAACAATGAACCATAGGGCCATTTAACCGGCTTCTGGCAGCCAAAGGGAGTGTCTCAGAAAAATAGTTGAAAAGTAAATTAAATGATCAGAATCTTAGTTTTTAATAATAACATTTTTTTAATAACAGTAGCGTAAATAATTTTCAGAAGTTTAGCAATCACAATATTTCAAAATAAACAAATAAGAGTAAAACATTTGAAAATCGTCGTATAAACTTCGTGTTTGGACTTATTTTAAATGAAATCACAGTCTGAATTAAATGGAACGAGCAAAACTATAAGATTAAGCAGAATAACAAAATTTAATTTATTATAGTAAACTGTATTTAAAAAGACAGCAGCGCAGGTCAAGTGCCGGCCTCTGTCTATTGTTAGGCGGCCTGCCAATGTGCGTGCGTGAGCCAAGGGTCTCCTAATCTTCTAACCGCCTTCCGGGACTGGACATAGTATAGAAAACCCTTTGGTATTGATAAAAAGATCGATACAAACATTATGTAAATTATCTGAGTAAGTTCGTAAAGTTCTACAGTTATTGTGTAATTTAGAATTTTCTAAATTAATGATTGTTTTTAATACCAGTAGTGAGTGAAACATGTTAAAATAACTTGTAATAATTACATAATTGAACATCCCTTAATCTGTATTTAGCTACAATATATTTTACTATGGTATATGCAGTGGCGAAGCGCGACAAAATATAATTTGGGTAGACATAAAAATACCAGCCAAAAGCAACCTATTACTAAGATTATTGACGTTCTTAATGAACCAGTAAACTATGGTAAATAGAGTTAATGCTACCTCTAGCAGATAATAGCTAAGTGACTGTCTGAAACACACGCATTTTTATGTAATTTAGCATACATATAAAAAAAAATCTATCGTATTGTTATTGGTGTCGTTTATGAATCTTAATAAGAAAATATTGCCAGAAAAACATAAATTTTATTCACATTTTGTAATGATGAAAAATCCGGATTACTGCAGGCATTACACAAACGGTTCATATTTTCTTGTAAATGAGATCTACACGCCGCCATGTCTCATGTTTTTCTTATTTTTAGTTATAGAACCGAGAGATTGGCGTGCAATTTTGAATCACTCTGTATATGTTCTTCATGAAAGACTTTTCCATTGCCAGCAAATTTAAAGTGTCTAGATAATTACCCTTTTTGAGAGATTGCTCATTTTCCTTATGCCTACTGAAAGCTAACTCTTGTCTCCCTAAATAACAAACATCTACCAAACGGCCTACTATCCTTCGATTTCGTGCCACATTTTCATTGTGCAGTATTGCTTGAATTCTAGGTGTTTCGGACAAACGGTTTTAATTCTGTTACGTCCTAGTATGTGGAACATCTCAGAATTTTACATATATGATTTTTGCTACTAGCATGTTTAGCGGCTTTAACTTCAAAATCTTTTTATAGTGCCTTCTCTAACTATGCTCCATGGTTGATCTCCATTAAACATCAAACAGTAATAGAAGTCCAGAGTTTTGTTTCGCTTACAACAAGAGAGCCATATATATTTACTATATCAAATTTTCTAATAACTTTTCCATCCTTCTGCGACAAGTCTAAAGACACCCGAGATATTTTTGACGTTAGCAATACTTTTTGCTCTAAATGTAACGTAGGCCTACTAATTTCGTATTTTAACAAAAATTCTAATAAATCAAAGTTGTCAGAGTTTATATCAAATACTTCTGCCATAGAACTGGTACTAACTGTATTCATTTTGCTCCTTTAAACCAATTAAACGGTATGCGTAAAGCACTTAAATGACGAGACTTAACAATATTATTAAATTCTTGGATTTCGTTGTCCATGACGTGTCTGTTACTTAACTAAATACAACTATTATATTAACGACTCGGAACACAAAGTTTTTTATAAGTAAAAACAAAGTTTTACCTTACAACCTAAACCGGTTTTCACCTTCAAAAGGCTTCTTCAGAGGCTGCCGCTGGTAGCGCTGTCCGTCCTGTTGTGGGCGACGGAATCGAATTTCGAAAGATCGATGCTGTGTGTGTGGGGTGAGATATGTTCGAATAATGCGTGCGATTTGAACTAGACACTCTAGAACAGTTGGAAATATACAAACACACGAAAACAAATAAAAACGACATCCTAAACGAACAGACACAATTCAAATCGCACGCATTATTCGAACATATCTCACCCCACACACACAGCATCGATCTTTCGAAATTCGATTCCGTCGCCCACAACAGGACGGACAGCGCTACCAGCGGCAGCCTCTGAAGCAGTGGCGCACCCAGGATTTTTTTTCGGAGGGGGGGGGTTTGAAAATTTAGAAACACGGTGCACAATTTTGGTTTTCCTCATTCTTTTCTTTACAAGGAGGGCTTTTTCCTGGAGAAACGAAAATACGCAACTTATACGTAGCCAATGTCGCAAGAACAGTTAAAAATTAACTTTGCTTCATAGAATTGCACTCATGTACGTTCCACCTATAATTCTGCAAAGGCATACTGCACGTGTAAGAATCATACATACAATGTTTGTAATAATTATGAGTTAAAATCGTATTAAGCACAGGCTTACTAATTTGCATATGCTTATTAAATAATTTAAATTACTTAATCAGTAGACGCCGACTTTATTGAAATAATAATACAATAATCTAGTTAAAATAATCAGTCATAAAGCTGTTGCGCACTTTGTAGTGGGGATAAGGCGGGAAGAATGTTATACACGTGAGTAGAAAAAGGGCTTTTGAAAATATTAGCCTTCTCCCTGAATGACGAGTCTACGTACGGAGGTTTTGATTTCTATTTCTATTTCGACACTACTAAACAGTACATAAAATATGGACGTTTTGTAAGACGAAACAAGCAATAGATACAACAGAGGTACCATACAAAGATTTCACCGAGTTAGAAAATGTTTAACATTTAGTAGGCCTACTGCAATTATTTTGTAAACAGTGATTTGGCATATTGTGTATATTGCTGTCTTTCTCAAGATCTTCTAGTCGAGCCTAGACATTAACAAACATTGTATATTTTGGAGTACATAATAGTTTGTGTACATGTTACGATTCAGGAAAAAACATAGTAATATCGGTAAAAATGAGCCTCTGATGAAGCTTACGAAAACTAGTTCAAGCTACAAAATGAAAGTTTAACATTTTTAATTTTTACCAATAAAAAAATAGTGTTCCGAGTTAGTAGTTATATATTTATAATTAGTTAATCAACGGAAACGTCATGGACAACAAAATCCAGGAATATAGTCAACATTACCCTGGCAACTTAATTTGTTTGAATAAGTAACATCAATAACAGGCTCGAATGTGAAATGACTGTGTGTTTAAAAAAAAAAAACAGATGTAAATTGTCCATAAAGAACAGGAGAGACAATATTAATGAAAAAAATCATACCAAAACTGTTTAATATAGCATTTAATTACTTACAAGCAATTACAACATTTAGCTCTGTTCTTCCATCCCACTAATGTTTCCTTCGCTATTGTTATAACTCAAATCGTCTTCACTGCTGCTATCCCGTTATTTATTCATTTTGAAACGAACTGTTACATTATACACTCTTTGGTCTGATCTCACGTGATCTTTTCAATTTTCAAGACATGGTCACATCTTTATGTGCAATCTATTAAACAAATACACTCAAATTCCTTTTTTGCTAAGTTTCTAACACTGTCAATGGAAAATGCACGTTTTTTTTAGCACGCTTCTTCACGATTGCCTAAATCAGTTCTAGGATTAAGATCAGGAAGTCAGGATGATAGAGTGGAAGTCGTAAAATGTAATGTCAATGGTTTGCCAAAACAGTGGTTATTATAAGAGTTCTGTATGTTGGTTTACTTTGTTTAATTAGTGAATAGAACTCAGGTTAAGATAAATGGGCTAAAGAAATCACATTATTCACTAACCAGTTAATCGTGTTTGTCTTTTTGTTAATGATGTTGCAGGTGGATTTATTTATTCGTTGAAATTTTCAGCCACATTTGTCGATGAAAACGTGCCAAAAACAATAGGAAACTTTTAATAGAATAACACAACAGAAAGTTAAGAGAAAATATATAAGAAAATTAAGGTAATTCAGAGAAGAACGGCGTCTACCCACGTTTTTTTAACTGACGTTGAATTCAGTTTCGTCAGTGTATACTATGGGCCACCGTTCTTCTCTGAATTGCCGTAATTTTCTGATATATTTTCTCTTAACTTTCTAATGAGTTATTTTATTAAAAGTTTCCTATTGCTTTTGGCACGTTTTCATCGAAATCTCATTTAACGAATAATGTGGCTCAGACTAGATGCACTACCATTATAATTAATTTATCTCTTAAAAATTGTTTAAATTACTTTGAATGTTGGTGTTTCCCGTTCTATGAATTGATATTCGTAAATAATTAATCGAATAGTACACTTGCCAAAATCGTCTAAATTAGGGTGACCAGATTTTTTAAGACGTAAAACAGGACATTTCTGAAATATGGAAATAAAAAAACAGGACAAAACAGGACACGAGTTACAAAGAAAATGTGCTTCATATATGACTACACTGCTTCACTAAGACAAATAAAAACTACTTTTTACACATAAAAAGACATATATTTTAATAACCAACTTAAAAACATACTTATCATGGCACTGGATCATATTATAATTGATCAAGTTTTTTCAAGAATTATAAAATTATAATTATTCAAATATAAATATTCAAATTCTTAACAACTATAAAATTACATGGATGTGATTCATAGATATCAACAACCTGCTGAACATGAACTTGTCGCTTCTGACTCAGGAACATCACTATTAACTTTGTACTTATCACAAGACCTGATATCTCGCAAGAGCTTTGAATTACTTAATAGAAGGTTGTAGAATTCCTTACAGCTAAGGTCTTGAAAATGAGTTTTTAAAATTACAATTGCTTGAATAGTTTTGGTAGTAAAACGGTTTCTTTCATCAATCCAAAGGGACTTCACAATTGAAAAGACTCTTTCCACAACAGCATTTGTGCCTGGTACAGCCAGAGCAAAATTCACAACCACCTCTATGTTTTTACATGGAATGCTTATACTTTTAAGTATGTGGAAGACATCACACCATTTCTTATCAATCTCCACATTAACTTTTTCCCATTCCTCAAATTTTCTGGATAAAACTTTGTTCACATGGCCTATCTCATCAAATAATTCATCTTCAGGTACCTGAATTGTTGAACATGAATCTACTGTCTTAAGAATTTTCAGACTTTTTAAAACCTCATCCCAAGATACAGAATTTTTCAATGTTATCCAATGAAATGATTTCAGAGGCTGATGTGGAGAGACCCACTTGTTTAAATAACTTAAAAAAGTGTCATAAAATAAATTGGTAATCGTTTCATATTTCGATTGGGTGAAAAGACCTTCATTTTCTAAGTTAATTAAAATTGAAGAAAAAACTGAAGTTTGAAACTTACTACATTTCCTGTTATTGACTTTTTCTGTAAGCAATTCTAATTCTTCAGCTACTTCAGTGGCTGAAATGTTGGTTCTTTCCAACTTTTGGATTGAATTTGAAAACATTTTCAGTTGGCTTTGTATGAAATGAAGCCAAAGAAGTGACTGTGGGTTCTCAAAAAATTGTTTTAGCAATGTAGGACACCTATCCTGAGACATGAAATAAGACTTTAGAGGTTCATAAATATCAATAACCCTTGTAACTCCTGGGAACAATGACAACCATCTAGTTTTAACACTACCCAGAACTTGCTTATATTCAGTAGCAACAAAATCACAAAATAATTTCAATTCCTCCACACGCACGGTATAAATGTGAAAATATTGAAATATTTTATTCACTACTGTTTCTATGTCGATAGGAAGAATGTCTGCACTTGTTTGTACACCATTGTGTACCATATGAGCTGCACAACCAATGCCTTGAATATTCATTTTGAGCACACTGTTCAATTTAGAAAAAACGTTGTTTGTTCCGGCCCTCTTGTACCCACCAAAGTTAGTGTTACAGTTATCTGCACAAAACGCGATGATCTTGTCAACTAAATGATGTTTCTTTAAGATGTCCAGAACATGATTAGCTAATAATTCTGCTGTTTCTCCACCAACGTTCTGAAAACAGATTACTTTGCACTGAACACCTTTGGTAGGAATGAAATACCTAACTAGAATCGGCACTAATTTTAAGCTTTTGTGATTTGATGCATCAACCATCACAGACACATACTTAGCATCTTCAAGTTCTGATTGCACTTCATGCATTGCATACGGCGATAAAACGTTCACTAAAATCGACTCGCACTTTGTCCTGGAACACGTGAATTTCTTCTCAAATAGTTCTCTGATGATAAGAGATGTGCAGTCCATTGAACGGAAAGAATGGTTGTGTTTTGCAGTACGAAATGCAAACAGCCCTTCTTCAGCAGCGATACGTTTATCTTCCTCAGTTTGTAGTCCATTCCTACTTACAAAGGAAGTTATACTACTGGAAATTCTCGCGGAAACTGCCAACATGTGTTTCTTTTTCTTAATGTGCTGTGTAATATTGGCACGTCCTCCATGTTCAATGGACAAAACTGAACGACATAAAGTACATTCTACCTTTGTAGATGTGGTGTCGTCCTTCAAGAAAGGAAACTCTTCTTTCAGGGTTTTGGAGAAAGTACACTTTCTTTTCCCTATATTAATATGCATGTGTATCTCGAACCAAGCGAACAACAGACAATGGAGCAAGCTCGCCACGCCAAGCGTTAAAACTAACCAAACAAAAAAAGTTTACCTTGATTGCCTCACTCTCCCTTGACGCACTCTGGCGGAAACCAGAGATCACCATTTCTTTTTGTGATTGCGTTCCCTTAACCATTCAAGACCCGTCTTGACCTCAGTAAGAAAGTTTAAACGAACGAGACCAAAATGACACAAAAACAAATAAAAACTCAAAACGAAGCGAAGATAAAAGATTAGGTTATCCGTTATTGCAAGTACGGAAAAACGGGACATTTGACGTCCCGTTAATAATTTGCCGGGACAACGGGACACATAATGAAAAAAGGGACAATCCCGTTAAAAACGGGACGTCTGGTCACCCTATTCTAACCCCCAAAACCCCCCTGGTTGCGCCACTGCTCTGAAGAAGCCTTTTAAAGGTGAAAACCGGTTCAGGTTGTAAGGTAAAACTTTATGTTTTTACTTATAAAAAACTTTGTGTTCCGAGTCGTTAATATAATAGTTGTATTTAATATTATTAAATAATTAGTGCGTAAATGATTACACACTTCTTAGTCTATACAGCTATATACAATATTAAAAATAATTTGTAAACTCAACAAAAACAAATATTCACTACACGAGCACATTGAAAAAAACACAGGCAGCCAGGTGAGAATTTCTGTGCTATTTAGTGCGGGGGGACGTGTCTTCTGATGTGATGTATGGACGCATTTTTATGCTGCGCGCGCAGGTCCCTTCCCGTTGTCGCCCATCGAAGCCCTCTTCACCCCCAGCCAGTTTTATACCATTCTGAGTAACTTATGCAACTTATGCATAAATAAAAATTAATTATTTTATCAATAAATTATTTGGGGAGACATTGTCTACCTTGTCTCCCCTGACGCTTCGCCACTGGCTATATGTTGACTGGTATATGTAAAACGTTTTCTGTACCTATTAGTTGTTGATTATTGCTTTTATAATTAATTAAAAAATACCATTACATTATGAGTAATTTAAATTGTAATAGTGTATAAATTAAGTTCTGTGTTATTATAATTTTCTCGTTGTCTTAAAGAAAATATTTGAAGGTATAAACAAACTATCTCAACTCCTTCACATTTTTTTATACAATGTTACATACGTGCGCACACTCACATACACAAACACGTTCACTCAAATAATTGTTCTGTTGTGTTTGACATTTCTTTTGTATTCATACACATGTCCTGATGATGACAATAAACATTGTCGAAACGTCGACACAAATATGTTAAAATAATTTGTGTTATATTTTTGACCGATCCTCACAAATCATTCACCAAAAAAAATTCATTGATAAAAAGAATAATATTAGTTTTTTGATTCCAATAATTGCTGAAATGGCTTTAGTTTTTCAAAAATGTTTGGATAGAACCGAAGATCCACAGTTAACTGGGGGTTATTCCATACCCCCGTATTGAGATCCCTCCACCCAAAAAATCAAATTGGGAGATTTCGGAATTCTTAGGGGGGAATTGCACCATGGACTTGGGGGGGGGGGGCACCTCTGGTATCACACCTAAGCAAAATGTGTTTCAATATCTAAAGTTTCCTGACTGCCGCAGCATTGCCAGGATTTTTTCGATTACAAATACATGGTAGGGAGTTGGTGGCATCAGATTATGCCTATTAGCAACCTGCCCAAGGGAGGATTGTGCACTTAACAGTTATACATATACTTCAGTCACAGCCTAACATTGTACAAGCTGCAAAAATCAGTTGTCAATTACATGTAGGCCTACAACAATACAGTATAGAATGGAATGAAAAGTGAATGAATAAATAAAAAGTGCTCAACTAACAATAAAATATAAAAGTTTTGTATTAAATAGTTTTATTTTATTTATAAACCTGTAATCATAAGAGACATATTTATAATACTATTTTTATTTCATGTCTTGAAATATATATATATGCACTCACCATGCACACTGAAGACTATGCAAGTCATTTGTTTATGATTTTACTAAAATATTTAATATTTATACAAAGATTCACCAAAATATAATATAAACGTTTTGTGAATTAAAACAAAACTTCAAAACGAACAATTTGAATTTTAAAATAACTTTTTCAAAATTGTAATTATTTTAAATTCATGGATTTTGTTGCCCAAAATATTAATAATATTGTAATTAGTTTTTTAAAACCTTTTATCTAAAACATCAGTGTTCCATGGCAGAAAAGTGTTTACATATTAAAATTATATTAAATAGCTAAATAATATATATATTTTTTACAAACCCACTTACTAGCAGAGCAAAGTAGACTAATAGCGTCCACATTCCATAGATCCATGCGTAGCTCTTCGACAACCATGAACAGAAACTACACACTAACAGCAATGTACACTCAAAGTAGTTATAGTTCTTGGGCTGATTTGTGTGTTCAACTGTGTGTATAGCAAAATGAAATTGTCCACAACACACAGCGCCTAGACAAATAGGAAAGTTACATACCAGTACTCAATTTACTGGAGTGAATGTAGAAAAAATGTGGGAGTCATTGTAAAAAATTAACACAGAGAACAAATCTTAAACTCTAATCTATATCACACATTTAACCTATTGAAATGAAATGAAAATCACAATTAGTTTTATGATTTTAGGAGTGAAGTAAAGATCACAGCCCAATGCTTAAACCATCCCTCATCAGTGAGTAGTTCACAGTCAGGGGCAGACTGGCCAGGTCGGCTGGTCGGCAATCGCCGGCCATGAAAATTTTATTTCAAGAAGAAACGAGAAATATATATATTTTTACCAATATTAAAAACCTTTTCTCGTCTAAATATTGTTGGAAATGAATCTTCAGGATTTATTTTTGTCAGATTGGAAGTGATCACCTCTCAGCCTTGTTTACATACAGCCTATTTAGTATTTACTAATGGAGGAAAGCAAAGGAGATTACAGTAGAGGCGCGCCGCAACTGACTGATGGGACGAGTAGTAGGCTATTGTCACTTTTGTTTGAATGTTATTGCAGCATTCAGGGCTGGGGTGGCCCGAATGCCTGGGAGGGACTCAGGGCCTTATGTCAAGATTCAAAAGGGGGCCCATGGCATAAACTTGCAGGAGGGTCCGGTTAAAAAAGTTATGCTACGGGGGCTATGGATTGGTGGGATGGAGTGACAATGGACCAGGCGCCGAGCTCAAGGGGACTCCACCCACATAATACACTGTGGAATATTTTTAATTGGGATTTTATATAGATTTGTAGGGTATAAATGTTCTTTACAGTAGAAACAAAAAAATTAACTCTTCAAGTCTAAATAATCAAATAAACTGTCCTGTATGTTTTGTATTAAAACGTTCGCTTACATAAATACTGCACGTACTATAAAGAGTGAATAAATAATTAAAAAAATTATATGCATACAAATACGCATGTGCGCATTTGTGTGTGTAGCTGCAGAGCCCCCAGGGATGCCAGTCTGCCCCTGTTCACAGTGACTGGCTAACACTAAATGTATGCTGAACAATTTGTTTTCTTATTCCAGAAACCACTTCAGGAATAAATTCACTTAATCAAAAATATTTTAGTGAGTTCTCTCTTCCAAACCATAACATTGTTTTACTGTGACAAATAAATAATTTCGTTCATAATAGATTATATTGTTATCAACAATACAGTATTTTATATTGTTAAATACACCCACCAGTGAATGTTATTGCTATCTCTATAATATTACAGTAATAAGAAATATGCATACAAAGTAAGATGAATAAGATTAATATTTTTGTTCATTTGTTATTGTCATTACATTTACCATTGTTAAGGCTTCCTTTATTATTAAGATTATTCCTTTACGTTTATTATTAATATACAATTTCATTTTATAGAAGAATGGCAATATCTATCATATTAAAATCCATAAGGACAGGTTGAAGCAGCAGTGTGTATTATAACTACTGTTACATATTTATATTCTGAACAGAAATCAATTTTGGAAAAAAAAATAAAAATACCGTACACTAGGGTGACCAGTCGTCCCGTTTTTAACGGGATTGTCCCTTTTTTTCATTATGTGTCCTGTTGTCCCGGCAAATTATTAACGGGACGTCAAATGTCCCGTTTTTCCGTACTTGCAATAACGGAACCTAATCTTTTATCTTTGCTTCGTTTTGAGTTTTTATTTGTTTTTGTGTCATTTTGGTCTCGTTCGTTTAAACTTTCTTACTGAGGTCAAGACGGGTCTTGAATGGTTAAGGGAACGCAATCGCGAAAAGAAATGATGATCTCTGGTTTCCGCCAGAGTGCGTCAAGGGAGAGTGAGGCAATCAAGGTAAACTTTTTTTGTTTGGTTAGTTTTAACGCTTGGCGTGGCGAGCTTGCTCCATTGTCTGTTGTTCGCTTGGTTCGAGATACACATGCATATTAATATAGGGAAAAGAAAGTGTACTTTCTCCAAAACCCTGAAAGAAGAGTTTCCTTTCTTGAAGGACGACACCACATCTACAAAGGTAGAATGTACTTTATGTCGTTCAGTTTTGTCCATTGAACATGGAGGACGTGCCAATATTACACAGCACATTAAGAAAAAGAAACACATGTTGGCAGTTTCCGCGAGAATTTCCAGTAGTATAACTTCCTTTGTAAGTAGGAATGGACTACAAACTGAGGAAGATAAACGTATCGCTGCTGAAGAAGGGCTGTTTGCATTTCGTACTGCAAAACACAACCATTCTTTCCGTTCAATGGACTGCACATCTCTTATCATCAGAGAACTATTTGAGAAGAAATTCACGTGTTCCAGGACAAAGTGCGAGTCGATTTTAGTGAACGTTTTATCACCGTATGCAATGCATGAAGTGCAATCAGAACTTGAAGATGCTAAGTATGTGTCTGTGATGGTTGATGCATCAAATCACAAAAGCTTAAAATTAGTGCCGATTCTAGTTAGGTATTTCATTCCTACCAAAGGTGTTCAGTGCAAAGTAATCTGTTTTCAGAACGTTGGTGGAGAAACAGCAGAATTATTAGCTAATCATGTTCTGGACATCTTAAAGAAACATCATTTAGTTGACAAGATCATCGCGTTTTGTGCAGATAACTGTAACACTAACTTTGGTGGGTACAAGAGGGCCGGAACAAACAACGTTTTTTCTAAATTGAACAGTGTGCTCAAAATGAATATTCAAGGCATTGGTTGTGCAGCTCATATGGTACACAATGGTGTACAAACAAGTGCAGACATTCTTCCTATCGACATAGAAACAGTAGTGAATAAAATATTTCAATATTTTCACATTTATACCGTGCGTGTGGAGGAATTGAAATTATTTTGTGATTTTGTTGCTACTGAATATAAGCAAGTTCTGGGTAGTGTTAAAACTAGATGGTTGTCATTGTTGCCAGGAGTTACAAGGGTTATTGATATTTATGAACCTCTAAAGTCTTATTTCATGTCTCAGGATAGGTGTCCTACATTGCTAAAACAATTTTTTGAGAACCCACAGTCACTTCTTTGGCTTCATTTCATACAAAGCCAACTGAAAATGTTTTCAAATTCAATCCAAAAGTTGGAAAGAACCAACATTTCAGCCACTGAAGTAGCTGAAGAATTAGAATTGCTTACAGAAAAAGTCAATAACAGGAAATGTAGTAAGTTTCAAACTTCAGTTGTTTCTTCAATTTTAATTAACTTAGAAAATGAAGGTCTTTTCACCCAATTGAAATATGAAACGATTACCAATTTATTTTGTGACACTTTTTTAAGTTATTTAAACAAGTGGGTCTCTCCATATCAGCCTCTGAAATCATTTCATTGGATAACATTGAAAAATTCTGTATCTTGGGATGAGGTTTTAAAAAGTCTGAAAATTCTTAAGACAGTAGATTCATGTTCAACAATTCAGGTACCTGAAGATGAATTATTTGATGAGATAGGACATGTGAACAAAGTTTTATCCAGAAAATTTGAGGAATGGGAAAAAGTTAATGTGGAGATTCATAAGAAATGGTGTGATGTCTTCCACATACTTAAAAGTATAAGCATTCCATGTAAAAACATAGAGGTGGTTGTGAATTTTGCTCTGGCTGTACCAGGCACAAATGCTGTTGTGGAAAGAGTCTTTTCAATTGTGAAGTCCCTTTGGATTGATGAAAGAAACCGTTTTACTACCAAAACTATTCAAGCAATTGTAATTTTAAAAACTCATTTTCAAGACCTTAGCTGTAAGGAATTCTACAACCTGCTATTAAGTAATTCAAAGCTCTTGCGAGATATCAGGTCTTGTGATAAGTACAAAGTTAATAGTGATGTTCCTGATTCAGAAGCCACAAGTTCATGTTCAGCAGGTTGTTGATATCTATGAATCACATCCATGTAATTTTATAGTTGTTAAGAATTTGAATATTTATATTTGAATAATTATAATTTTATAATTCTTGAAAAAACTTGATCAATTATAATATGATCCAGTGCCATGATAAGTATGTTTTTAAGTTGGTTATTAAAATATATGTCTTTTTATGTGTAAAAAGTAGTTTTTATTTGTCTTAGTGAAGCAGTGCAGTCATATATGAAGCACATTTTCTTTGTAACTCGTGTCCTGTTTTGTCCTGTTTTTTTATTTCCATATTTCAGAAATGTCCCGTTTTACATCATAAAAAATCTGGTCACCCTACCGTACACCTGAAAAAATTATATACTCAGATTTATGGCCTGTTTTGGCTATAAATGAGTACACTACAATCTCCAGATAAATGCGTACATTATGCAAAAAAGTTTATAAATTTCTTAAGAATACATTAAATGATGGTAATTGGAGATTCAACAGTTTAAATGAAAGCTCCAAAACACACATACAAAACCAAAAATACACAACAATGAAATAAAAACACTTAACAAAGTAAAACACAAGTTACTTGAACACAACATAACAATCCTAAAAGCTGACAAAGGTAACATAAGCGTCATAATGGACAAACATCAATTAAACACTAAAATCGAAAATTTCTTCAACGAAAATAATATAACGGAAATAAATAAAGACCCCACACTAAAATTTCATAAACAGATTAACAAATTTATAAACAACACAAAACATATAATCAAACCAGAAAGCGCCAAATACCTTAAACAAATAAAACCTAACCCCCCTAAACTAAATGCATTACCAAAAATACATAAACCTAACATTCCCATCAGACCATTAATAAACAACACACAGGCACCCTACCACAAAATCGCAAAACAACTAGACAAAATAATCAGAGAAAACATTAATCTCAGTAACAACACATCTATCAAAAACAACATCGACCTAGTCAGGAAAACTGAACACATCCACATCCCACATAACTCAACTCTGGCATCTTTTGATATAACCAATCTATACAGTAATGTCCCCATCAAAGAAACCATCCAAACACTAGAACAACTACTCAGACAAAACAACACACCTGAAACACACATACAAGAGATCATCACACTTACCAAAATAATAACTGAACAAAATTACTTTACATACAATAACAAGATATACACACAAACAGAAGGTCTCCCGATGGGATCCCCCATATCAGGAATACTATATATATATAGCAGAAATATATATACACAACATAGAACAGAACCACATAATAAACAACAACAAATACACTAACTAAATTATATACTGGCACAGGTATGTAGATGATATATTACTTTTATTCAAAGGCAACACAAGACAAGTTGAAAACTTCCACAAATACATAAACACTATACACCACAAATTAAAATTTACACTGGAAATTGAACAAAACAATAGTATAAATTTTCTAGACCTAACAATTAACAAAACTAACAATACACACACGTACAAAATATACAGGAAACCAACCACAACTGACATGGTTATACACAACACATCAAACCACCCAACACAACATAAACATGCGGCCTTCAACCATATGCTCCATAGACTAACTAAAATACCCTTAAATAAACAAGATTACACCGAGGAACTCAACACAATAAAATACATAGCAATCAAAAACGGTTACAACCCTAATTTAATAAACACACTACACAAACGCATCAAAAACAAAAACAACAAAACACAAAATACCATCAACACACAGCACAATAAATACATCACACTCACATACCACAACTCCTACACACACAAAATCGCCAACACATTCAGAAAACACAAATACAAAATAGCATACAGAACAACCAATACCATCAAAAAACACATCAATAATACAAACACAGACATAGAAAAATATAACAAAACAGGTGTTTACAAATTAAATTGTAATGACTGCAATAGTTTCTACATAGGCCAGACGGGAAGATCTTTCTCATCCCGTTAATCTGAACACTTAAAAGCTTTAACCAACAACAATATACACTCCGCATTTGCCACACACATACACACAGAGAACCACAGTTACACCAACATAGACACTAATCTTGAAATTTTACATTACTTACCCAAAGGTCGAAAACTCAACACAACTGAACAATACGAAATATATAAACACCACACAACACAACCAAACAACATACTTAACGATCAATTACAATATAGATCACATACACTTTTTCATTTTTTGACACAATTATACAAAAAACAAACATTAAGTTGAATCCCCGCGCCAATCCCCTTCCTCCATGCACCACCCCCACTACACCTTCCACACAACAACCGTTACGAAATGATGGCAGTCTGTCTCTAAGCTGAAGAAGGCGAATACGTACGCCGAAACGCGTTCGACGAGAAGAGAATAAACAGTAAGTTCACAAGAAAAAGTTTCATTTTTAGATAAGTTTTAGATAAGTTTAAATGAATATCTGACTGCTAGATGTGAGGTTGATATTGTAATGCGACAGAATAGTAGCCCCATCCCAAAACTTAATTCAGTAGGTAGAATCACCAATACTACCCTATTAAAACCAGATAAAAATGAACAACCCATACTTACAGAAAAGACTGTACAATATAAAAGATAAGAAAAAAATACAATACAAATAATAAAATAAATAATTAAAATGTATTATAGCAAGTATATAATATACATACAAACCTTTGTACAATAAGTGTCAGTGGAGTGGTGACAAAATAAGTGCGGGTTAATTACTTTAAAAAAAAAAGGAAAACCCATAAATAGTTCCGAGTCGTCAATATTATAGTGATATTTAGTTAAGTAATGGACACGTCATGGACAACGAAATCCAAGAACCAATAGTGAATTGTGGTGAAGGGTTTCATCTCAGATTGAGATGTTAGTGAAGGCTTTGGTGTAAGTAGTTGTATTTGTGTTCTACACCAAAGCCTATAGTTATTAACATTTGTAAACTACATTATAAGTTTGTGTGAGCCTACTGGCAAAATAAGAAAATGTGTATTAGAAACCAGGACCTAGGAACAATAATCTATTCATTAGCCAGTAATGCTTGATAAGATTGATAGGATGGAAGAAACCTAGGTAATAATAAATGTTATTTAGAATATATTAATGAAATGCTATTGATGGCCTAGGCAACAAGTTCCATACAAAGGAAATAATGTCAGAAATGAGTAGATTAGTAAACCAATGTGATAAAACAGGAAAGGGACAAAATTTATATGATGAAGCTAATTGTTTTAACAGTAATATTACATATTAGATTAATTTAAGGAATTGTAAAGTGATATAACAAATGTATAAAAAGTATAGGCCCAACATTAGAATTTTTGTAAGGTGAAAAACCACCCTTTATAATTAACCAATGTAAGTAAATGAGGTAACAAAATGTTCATAATGACATAAAGAAAAGAGTGATGTAATTTAAATTTAAGAAAACTTAAAGCTGAAAAAGGAGTATTTTTCTTATAGGCAGATGAACATTTAAATCTTGTAAACTGACCACGTGACCTTATGAGCTCTCTGTTTTGACCAATCATAGGCCAGTATTGTGAGGGCACGGAACCGTTGAATAGTAAGGCAGGGATATAGAATTGTATTATTGTATTGTTAACTAGTGCAGTGAGAAGATGGGCTTTAATGAAGAAGTTTTTAATTAAACGAAAGTAATGTTTTTTTGGACCGTTGGCGATGAAAAATCATAACTAATAGAAGCTACAAATACTGTGGAAGATTAGAAGATGAAAATATTTAAATTAAAACAACAAATAAATGCAGAACCTTTGAAAATCCTGATTGCCTACCATGAACACCCTTTCATAACGCCCGTGAATGGACGCCGACTTCAACCATTAACCACACTACAGGTATGATTACACAACACTATCGTAGACACTATCTACACTTACAGAATAACACCAGGGATCATTTATTGAAGAAAAATCTTAAAAACTAAAACAGTGAACACTGAAACATTTATTTTAAAATAACTTGTGACAGCACATGGCCAAACGTTTTTGGCGGCCATTTTGCCGATAGTCTGGTTGCCATAGCAACCAATAATAACGAAATACAGTATTAAGATTTTAAAATTTTACTTACCTTTGTAATGTATTGTATTTTTGTATGTATTTGCTGAATTCAATGACAGTCTAAAAGAACCCTTAAACCCTGAGAAATAAAATATTATCATAAATAATTTGTTATTTGGAACTTGTTAGTGTAAAAGTCGAATTGAGCGCTAGAGTCGACCGGACCTATATTTGTTTTCGACACAAGTCGACTGTTTATTTCTCTGAATAACTTTAATGAAAATAAACATTGTTATTTGGAATCAAGGGAGTTGTCATTGTAGATAATTTGAAAGTTTACAGGACAATTACAGGTAATTCAACAGGAGAGTGAGCAGCGAACGGACCGAAGCATTAAGAACAGGGTGCTCGAGGACACAATCGATTGCGGCAGCCGATCCGTAATTGACATAAGTGGAGGCAATTTACACTAAACTCACTTCAAAATAAAAAAATAAATAAACCATAAAAATAAACCCACAATTACACTGTTATATTACAATATATATAAAACATTTCAGATATTTAGGTAGCATGTTCATGGTTAGAAAGTCTGTATTAAAGATGATGTTAAATGAGTATTTTAGAAAAACTAGAGGCTTTTTAAGATGTAATGGAGGAAAGGGCAAACAGTTTCAAGGAGATAGATTGAACAATGTTGAACTGTTTAAGACATATGGTAAGGAAGACTGCGTTCATAAAGTCTCATTAGAAGTAACTATCAAATGCTATTGATATTAATTAGGTGCAATAGTTACATAACTCTAAGATGACTAATGGAGAAATTATAGATGTTTAAGTAAGAGTATCAAGGATCAAGTGTTTGTAGCAATGGACTAGAGGTATAACACCAAAATAGGTGACCAGAGTTGAAATTAAACCATGGCATATTGTTTGTGGTAGAGAAACAAGTTACCAATTTAGAATGATCAGGCTTACGGAGGCGGCAATTATGTGGCAACATAAAAATTCAAGATGGTCTTTGAAACATAACACAGAGAAAATAGCATCATCGTATCAAGAAGCATTCTGTTAGAGTAAGATCAAATGTGTAGAACTGATGCTTTTGCTTTTGGGAGGAACAGAAATTACCAATTTTAACCATATATTGCACAGTTTTTATGATTTGAGTAAACAAAGTATTTTAATAGTCTTTGACACTAAAATAAAGGAAAAAAATTAAATTTTTTTTATTAATAGTTATTAGAAAAATGCATGTTTTCTTATGTACCATTTACGATACTTGCGCATTCATGTGGAAGGATGCATTTTGTGGGATATCATGTTGAAGGTCTAGTTTACATACATTATTACATTTTCTTTTCTTTGCGAGCGTGCGCATGTGTGTGTGTGTGTGTGTGTGTGTGTGTGTGTGTGTGTGTGTGTGTGTGTGTGTGTGTGTGTGTGTGTGTGTGTGTGTGTGCGTGCGTGTGTGTGTGTGTGTGTGAATTTACGTGATGAGATATTAGGGGTTTATTTGTTATTGACTGTGAAATTGCAGATTATTATTATTAATATGAACTGTGGTTAGTGCATCTTGGATCAGTGTATTTGTGAAGATCAAGTTGATAAGTGCAAATTCCATTTGGGTGAATAATAAAACTTTTATTTACTATTTCTTGTTTATAGGTTTTCATGTCTACTGAACCTACAATCAAACCCCTTGACTATAACAATACTATGTGTGTGACAAGTCCATACAATTGAACTTGTATATTATGGATGTGTGTGTGTGTGGGGGGGTGTATTATTCAATAAGGTAATAACTTATTTCACCATGTGTCTAACTACTTTACATCTGTAAATTGCAAAATAATTCATGATAAGTTTTCTTCCCTTGTATGAACTGTCGTCATATTCTTGCATATATATATTCTGCCACTTCCCTCCTCAATGTAAGTGTTACTTCTCACAGCTAGCTCTTCAGCACAGTGTTCATACAACATATCAAAATGATTACATTATATTGTGTAAGCTCCAATGAGCAAGAAGGAGGCTGTTTGCTAGAACACGTGACCAAGAGCCTAACTATTATGTTCTGTTTTACACTAACATCCCTGCCTAT
The DNA here is from genome assembly GCA_034769895.1 of Magicicada septendecula. Taxonomy (NCBI): domain Eukaryota; kingdom Metazoa; phylum Arthropoda; class Insecta; order Hemiptera; family Cicadidae; genus Magicicada; species Magicicada septendecula. The sequence continues at coordinate 776,413,714 of CM068367.1, forward strand.
AATAATGTCAGTGTCACAGAGCATGGATAGGAAAATCCCTCTCTCTTCCCACTGACAGCACACACAAGAAATGGGACAGCCTCCAAAAAAGGAGAATAATGTATGAGCTTATATTTAAGCTCAGTGCCAGATGCACACAGCTCAAGCCCCCCCTCCCAACCGCAAAAATGTAATATGCACTTCCTTAATTTACTTAGGTCTCGTTTAAAATTACAAATTTGCATATTTCGGTGGATTTGGACGGGGATATAAATACTAACAAAATAAGTAGTTTATAATAACAATTATTACTTCAGTTATAATTTATAGTTCATTGAGCGATGTATTACGCTGAGTGTAACATTCAGTAAGCTACCTGTTTTCTCTCGCTCTCGCTCTCATTTGACGGCGCGGCCACACGCACGTCAACCAGTGACGTGCCACTGGCCACTACTACCAGTGAACCCTAAGAATGTTTACTTAAGTATTAAATAATGTTTTTATGAAACTTAAATAAGTATATAAACCTTTTTCATAAAAATATTATTCAGCACTTTTTTTATATCAGTCGATAAATAAAACGAAAATTTTAATAATGTTCCTAATTTCATATCTTGAATAATGCCTCTGTAATAAGGAAAAATTTACTTTAAAACACTTTACATTTATACGAAATTTTTGTATAATTTTTTTACTTAAAAAAATAGAATCGTTATACAGGGTCCGCCAGTGAAGCGGAAAAATTAAAAGTACCCAATTTTTTCATGAAACCTTTATTATTAGAATTTTTTTTACAGATTTGAGTTGAGTAAAGTATGCTATTATTTTACTTTTTAAAAATAACGCCGCTCAAGTGAGAGCCATTTCTGTGTAAACATTTTTCTAATATTGACCGAAAATTTTCCATCACTCGACGAAGCAGGTCAGGTTGAATCCGTGCAATTTCTTGTCTGATATTCATTTTTAATTCCGGTATGGTGTGCGGTCTATCAATGTACACCCTGCTCTTCAGAAATCCCCAAAGAAAAAAGTCGCATGCGGACAAATCTGGGGATCTTGCAGGCCACGAGATGTCGCCATCTGGATATGAGTCCGTCCGGGAAGAGTTCTCTTAAAGCAGCCATGGACACACGAGCAGTATGACTTGTGGCTCCATCCTGCTGGAAAAAATTAATTTCTGGAAACCTAGGGAGCTGTTACATAAAAAATGTTCTGACCATGTATGTGTAGCGGTCTGCATTGACAGTTGTGGTGTTCCCTCTATCGTCTTGGAAAAAATATGGTCCAATAATGCCAGATGATGAAACTGCACACCACACTGTAACTTTTGGACTATGTAATGGCTTTTCATGCAACTCACCTGGGTTTTCATCATTCCAATATCGACTATTTTGTTTGTTTACATATCCATTCAAATTAAAATGTGCTTCATCTGACATAAACATGCGGTGAATAAAGTTTTCATCATCATTTATATGTCGCAATATTTCTTCGCTGAAAATCCTGCGAGCCAGCATATCGCCATCTTTCAACTCCTGGATTACTTGAATTTTGTAAGGATGAAAAGATAAGTCTTTATGCAAAATTTGTCGTAATGATGTGTCACTAATGTTTATTGCGGATGCATGTTTCATTGCAGAATGTTGTGGACTACGCGTCAATGCTACTCGAACTCTTTCAATGTTTTCCTCTGTCTTACAGACCTTGTTGCTCCTCTGTGCTTTAAGTTTAATGTGGAACCAGTTTCTTCAAACTTTTTCACCCATGACATAATTGCATGAGCGGACGGCACTCTTCCATGTCGTGAAATATTGAAATGATTACGAAACAATCGTTGTACAGAAGTCACACAGTCACCATTCTTATAAAACGATTTTACGCAGAAAGCACGCTGTGCACCGGACCACTGCTCCATTTTAACAAATTGCATTAAATGTAAAACAACAATCGAAAACCTCCACGCACTCTCGTGACCAGAAAATAAACTATTGGACTTTCAAAATTTCCCGCTTCACTGGCGGACCCTGTATATATTGTAAGAAAACTAGATCCGTACGAGTATTATTTTGATTTAGTTTAATTAATTAAATTGTTTATAAATTTATTTATGATTGGTTTTGTTTTTATTTATTATTATAAGGTCGTTGAGTTAAAGTGTTCAAGATTATTTTACTGGTTTAATCTGTTCGTCGCTGGTAGAACTGTGCCGGTTTGCCTGCGAACCGGCGCTCGTATAAGAAAATTTAATATATAAAAAAATAATTATTTATGTCTGATGCGAAATTGTTACGGCGTCAATAATTAAATTGTGGGCTGCGTCTTAACTAACTAAGAGTTACTTAGTCTGGTCTCGCCTTCCGCTTCGTGTGCAGCTGAACCTGTCCGATAGAGTTGAAGTTTTTTTAATTGTCTTGTATCGCTTTCGCTATGGCTAGATAAACTTGTCCAGATCTGCGGTGAGTAAATTTAGAATGTATATTATGCATGGCGTAAAATAAAATGTGAATTTGAGTGTTGGGTGAGTGGATGAAAATGGATAGCTTTTAAATGTGCACACCACTTGGCGCGAACTTAAAGTATTCAGTGTCATGTAATTTTAATTTACTTAAACTCTTATTTAATTGATTTATACTGTAATTAATATACAGCAATTGCTCACCGCATTTGTGGAGTAAAATTGTGTAGTTTCGGGAAACTTCAAGGTTTCAAATGCATCAGCACGTGGCTGTGTTCAGCACTGAACAGGTTATGGTGTGTCAAACTTTTGCTCACGTAGGCATAATTAGTAAATTGAAACTTATAAATTGATTTTATGGGCGTCTGTGAGAATTTTATAAATGTCAAAAGAGAAGATGTTATATTTTAATTAACATGAGCATAGTTTAAATGGTCAGGTGGGCCTGTTCGATTTTGTCCGGACTGGTTCAATCGAGGGTGCGTGTGTGAGTTATGCTTTGAAAATAAGTGATTGGTCATCTATCTAATTATCATTTAGGGCTTACTAATGATATGTTTAGAGCTCCTGCGCCAGTCGGGGATCCGGCCCAGGCATGTCCATCTGCTCCTGAACTTACCAAAAGGCTCTTGACTTCACCTGTCGGAAGGAATGGCAAGATCACCATGCCTCATCAAAACCCCATAACCTAGACGTTGGACTCACTGACCACTGAACTCCTGGAAATCCGCTTCATTTAAATAAGGTGATATTCGACCAGTTTATTATATTTGGCCTACATAGAAACCACCTATTTGTGCAGTTAACAATCAATAAAACTCGAGTTGTATTTTGTGACACACCATGACATTTTTTAATCTTCATGACGTTTTAATTGGGCTCCGGTCCAATGGGACATAATTTGTACGCGGATTTTGGGAACCTTATGTATAGAGTGTACCTAGAGTCGACATTCATTGTACGCCCGGGGGCTGGCATGGGTCTGAGGCTCATTAAATTTCATGCACCACATTTTCTTACTCGGATTCTGTAAGGTGGTTGTTTAAGTATTTGGGGGGACCGGAACTTCAGATATGTAGATGGGTGCTATTTGGGACAGGATGGGCCTGACCGGCAGGTCTGGTTCAGTTATAATTTTTTAGTTATTATTATACAAAATGATTTATCCTAATACAATTATTCCTATGGTACATTGTTCCTTAATAATTAATACACATTTATTCAAAGTTTTACTTCTCAAACTGGTTTTGTTCATGTGTACTGTTTGTTTATAATATTACATGTTTGGGCTTTTGATATTTTGATACTTATTTTATATGATTATTGATTAATTAACAATGTATTCCTTTCTTGTAATTTGACTGTTGGTGAGGTTTATTGTGTGTTTTGTTGCTATTATTCTCACTGTTGTGTTATATGTCCTGAATTAATTGTAATTATGGTGCTTGCAGCTACTTTCGGTTGACATGTATAATTGGTTTACATTATAATTCAATAATTTTATGTTTTTAAATACAGTAAATGGTTCTCAAAGTAGTATTGGCTATTTGTCTCACTACTGGTATACTCCTTTGTTCTTAAGAATCTGTTTTAATAGAGCTTTTTGTGTAATTATGAGGCGTCACCTCTGCCTTGTTGTTCTGGCCATTCTTTGTTTACTAATTATTAAGTAAATCTTGGTGTCTACTTCTTATTGGTGTTCGTTTGTTCCTTATAAACTCTATTTTGATTGGTGTATAATAGAAATATACTTGTGTGTGTTTTTATTATATTTACTTTTGATTTTACATTGTATATGTTGATCAGTTGAGGTTATGTTAATCCATTGTTGGCTTGGTACAATATATGCCTTTGAATGTCTTTCATTCACAATTTCTATTTACATATTCTACTAACAAATCTCATTACTATATCTTCAACATAGTATTATCCTTATTTTACTAATATTATATTTTAACTGATACACATTATTAATTATTTATTTATCATCAACATGTACTATGTGATTACTTTTTGTAATGCACATTAGGACTGAGTTACTTACTCTAAATTGTCATAATTACTTTCATTTATAGACATAAATAACTATGTTATGTGTTGTTTCATGTTATTGGTATAAAAACTTGTTCATTTCATAATCATTATCTTTCATAATCAGTCAGAAACAATTATTCTGAAACAGTCTTATTTCTCTAGCTATTTTGAGCAGTTATTTTGTTTCTATCAGAAATTCTGGTGTGGTCTTATGTTTTATACAGTCTTATCTGTGTTTCACAGATCACACACTAAATGTTTGTGTTTTTTCATGAAGATTACTGTTCATTCTACTTGTCACTGGTTCCAAAAATATGACACTTTATATTGTTAGTGTTCATTGGGTTTGGGGCGTGTGATAGTATTTTATGCACTTATAAACGATGCATTGTTATTGTTTGTGTTTGTTTATCACTAGTAAAATTTCCTTGTCCATGTTATCCACTCTTCTTAAACGTCTCTTCCTCTTCTTATTTTGACATTAAAATGCTCATGGGTTTTTGCTATCATAAGTGTCCTCTTCTTGGGAATCCATTCTTCATTCATGGGTATGTCCCCTCGTTCATTTTGTATGGGTCTGGTCCTTGTGTATTTTGCTTCTCATTACATATATTTTCTCTCACTTATTGTATGTGTATCCTCTTCTCCTCAGTTTATATTCTTCTTTGTAGAAATACCCTACTCATTCATAGGTTTGTAGTGTATGTTTTCTTCTTATCGTAGTTTATTCCTCGCTCATAGATATGCTTTCCTCTTCTTTTAGTTATGTTTCCCTCACTCATAGGTCCTATTGGGTCTTGTTTTCTGACTTAGTATTTTAATTCATTTTTCTTCTTTTTCATTATATTCATTATATTTGATGATCCATTTAGTCTTAACTTCTTTCTTTTCTGGTGCTTCGGAGCATTACACTTTCTCTTATTAGGTTTTAATTATATTAGTCAAGACATACATATGTTCTTGGATTTCGTTGTCCATGACGTGTCCGTTACTTAACTAAATATCACTATAATATTGACGACTCGGAACACAAAGTTTTTTATAAGTAAAAACGTAAAGTTTTACCTTACAGCCTAAACCGGCTTTCACCTATAAAAGGTGAAAGCCGGTTTAGGCTGTAAGGTAAAACTTTACGTTTTTACTTATAAAAAACTTTGTGTTCCGAGTCGTCAATATTATAGTGATATACATATGTTATATTCTTAGGTATTGGGGTGTTAGTTATATTTTCTATGTAACGATGATTTTGTTACGTTACATATGCCTTCCTATAAAATTGATTAACTCTGAATTCCTTTACTAATTTTATGAAGAATTTATCAATTGTAGTACTTTTTTCTCCACACTGAATCTTCTGTTTCTCCTCGTATCCTTCCATTTCTTCTTCTATGAATCATATTTTCTTCTTTCCATATTGTTTTGGTCTTCCCTAGATTATTTAATTTCCCTAACTATTTTCCCTAACACTTCCCTGGGGCAGATCAGACATGTAGCTTACAACTCTGCTGGCCATACTAATATCAAATAAAATCAGAGGCAAATCTTCTCTGTACAAAATATAAATGATTGCTGGAATTATTCATCAGTCATATCATAACATTATAATAACAGTAGTCAAACTTCCAACTAATAATAAACATTCTGGGATTATTTTCACGCGCTTGCGGTTTATACATTATTATATTCTTCTCTCATTGATTCATCATTACATAATCTTCATATTTTTCATAGGATAAACTTAATTCACAGATTTTCCTTGGTATTTTCACTTGATTTTCTTCTTTATTCTAGTATCATTCTTTATTCTTTATTATCAATTATTTCTTCTTGTGGTGGCTCATTTTATCATTACATATTATTCTTTGTTGTTTTACCCACAAAATTGTCATAATTCACATAATATACTCTTGTTTGGTTTTGTTGTTATGTCTTATTCATCGCATATCCACTCAATAATAAAATTTCTGCACCTTGATCTTCCTCCTTCTTCTCTAATATCATCACATATCGTCTCTTCTTGTAATAATAGTATAGTACGGGTAATATTGGCACTTTATTATACATATTTTCATTATATTATTATGTTATCAATTTATCAATACCCAATTTCCTATTTATATTCATCATTTTCATATTAAAATCATCACTATAATTTTCAATAATTCACAATATAATCACACTTCCATATATCTCTTTAATGAAGCTTGGTTGTATATACCCTTTACTCTTTTGGTAATAGGGTCTTGAACTCATAGGTATTGTTCAAGTTATTTTTTGTTATAGTATATGGGCCCGTGTAAAGCAGTAATAACTTTCTTGCAATGCCTTCAATAGCACTTGGGAGCTCTCTACTTCTCAATAACACTTTGTCTCCCACTTTGTATGTTATTATTTTGGGTTGTAGCTGTTTGTATTTTACTTTTAGTTTTTCGGTTCGTTCCACTGCATTGTTAAAAAATTTCAGTTTATTAAATTCGTATTCATTCCCCGGAGGAAAATTGCTCATCTCCGTGATTTCTCTGGGTGGTTTCTTTTCGAACATTACGGTATATGGTGTTTCATTGATTGACTGGTGGTGTGCCAAGTTAATGAAATCTTCAGCTGGGGATAAATACTCCTCCCATTTCCGCTGTTGTCTATGGCAATATGTTCTCAAGATTCTTCCTACTTCTCTGAGGACTCTTTCAGCAGGATTGCTGTTCGGATGGTAAACAGAAGTTTTATAAGTTTTAATGCCATGGTTTAGTAATGTTTCTCTCCACTTTCTTCCCTTAAACTGCGTACCGTGGTCCGTAATTATTGATTTAGGCTTACCTATTTCTGGAATGTACTCATGTATTATCACCTCTAATAACTTATTTGTAGTAGCTCTATTTATGGGGTAAAGTTTGGTAAATTTTGTATAATGATAAAAAATTATCACTATAAATTTATATTGATGCCTTCCACCACTACGCGGGAATGGTCTGCATATATCTACAAATACTTTCTCTAAGTTTTCTGTAGAAGTTATTGGTATCGTCACCCCTTCTTTCTTTTCATTATTACATTTTACCAGTTGGCACAAATGACAGTGTTTGATATGCCTCCTTACTGTTCGATTCATGTCTTGGAAGTACACATGTTCTTCTAGGGCTTTTACCACTTTCATGGCTCCCATGTGTCCATACCTGATGTGGTAGTCTATAGTTATATCCTTTTTCATACTCTTTGGTATCACTACCTTCCATTGATCATCTGATTGTTTGGCTTTTATAAATAATAAGTGATCGTGTATACAATAATATTGGGTAATTTTGTTCGTCTCGTTCCGCTAATCTGTGTAATATAGCTTGGATTTTGGAATCATTCTGCTGATGTGTTCGGATATCAGTTAATATGGTGGCTAACTCCGTTTTATTCTTTAGTAAATGGTACACTTTGGCAATGATCTCCTTTTCTCCTTCATATGTTTGGTCCTGGACGTTTATCCTAGATAGTATGTCTGCAGCAATATTGCTTTTTCCAGGAACATATTCCCACTGGATGTTGTACTCTTGGAGTGTTAATGTCCACCTCGTTAGCCTCCCATGTCCCATGTTTTAGTCGACAGTTCTTCAGGAATGATATTGATTTATGATCTGTCCTCACTGTTATCTGATATCCCAAAATATATGTTCGGAACTTCTCACAAGCGAACACGATACTAAGTAGTTCCTTCTCAGTTGTGTGGTAATTTCTTTCACATTTGTTAAGTGTCCTGCTGGCAAAACTGATTACTTGGTGATTGCCTTCCTCATCTTCTTGGTATAATATAGACCCAATACTAACATCACTGGCATCACAGTTCATATAAAATGCTTCGTTAAAATTGGGGTGGTGTAGCATTACTGTTTTTAGGAATTTGTCCTTTATTAATTGAAATGTTATGTCTTGATCAGGTCCCCACTTCCATTTATCTTTTGATGAAAGTTGTGTGGCAAATTGTGAAGTTAACTCTGAATAATTGTGCTGGAATTTTCTATAATAGTTACAAATTCCAAGAAACGATTGTAACTGTTTCTTGTTTCTGGTTGTGGGAAAACGCTGTATAGCTTCCATTTTCTCTTGTGATGGTGTTATACCAGTCTCTGATAGATTAAAGCCGAGAAATTGTACTTCGTCTGCTATTAATTTAGATTTCTCTAATTTGAGAGTTATATTGTTTTCATGTAATTTTTGTAATACTTTTTCCACCCTTATGCAGTGTTCATCCCAATCATTGGATGTAATTAATAAATTATCAACATACACTGTAGTGTTGTAGTGTATCATAACCCAAAATATCATCCATACATTTTACAAACACAGCTACTGAATTTACTAGGCCGAAGGGTAACCTTTCGAACTGATAGTTACGCCCTTCAAAATAAAGGCCATATACTTTCTGCTATTGGGGTGTAATTCCACCTGCCAATATCCACATACGGTGTCCCATATACTAATATTCTTGGTACCATGGAATTTTTTGAGTATTTCTTCAATTTCACCAGGTGAAGTTCTGTCATTTATAATAGTTTTATTTAACTCTCTGGCGTCCAAACAAATTCTTACTATACCGTTTTTCTTAGGCACCGCCACAATTGGGTTTGTGAATGGGGAATTGCTCAATTCAATTATGTCGTCTTCTATTATTCTTTGGATTTCTAGACGTACTGCTTCTTTTAGTGAAAAGGCTATGGGGTACGACTTCCTTTTGAATTCTACATTTTCTTTAAATTTTATTTCACACTGAAAGTTTTTCACCTTCCCTGGTGTGTCTGAAAATATGTGCCTGTAATTGTTATATATCTTTATTAGTTTTGATATCTGTTTATCTGTCAACTTCCTGTCGACTCTGTTTGATTGGAATTTCTTGATTTCATCCAATTTTTCCATCCACATTACATCTTCTTTATTCGGATATATCCTCCCATTGGTTGGTGGTTCCCTGTTATCGTAATTCTCTTCAATATAATATATTTCCCGGTTGGGATGTGTTTTCTTGTTCTCAACTAATTCCGCCGTCCATTTTACATTATTTAAATTCAAATATACCTTGGCTCTATTCATGTCTATTATCGCTGCACATCTTCTTAATATATCGCAGCCAATGAGTAATTTAAATGGTAGGCCACTTGCTACTAAAAATATCATGGGAATTGTTTCACCACCACTGGATACTTCTAATTGTACTTGATTCCTTATTGTTTTATTTTGCCGACCCGTTGCTCCAATTAATGTTATGTTATTTATTGGCAATGTTGTATTATATTTTTATTTGCCGCTTGTATTCGGTTTAATTCCATTTTATCTATCAACGATACGTTGGCTCCCGTGTCGATCATCGCAAGTGTTTGGATTCCATTAATTTGTACCGCTATATATGCAATCTCGTTGTTCACATTTTCCTTGACATTATTGTTTGGTTCTTCCATCAGATCTTTCCTAATGTTCTTTAAATAATTGAGTTTAATAATCGTTATTGAATTATTATTATTATCATCATCATTAACTAAGTCAGACCCAATAGTCCGGTTCAGTGAGGGTATACACGATGTTTTCACTGCCGGCGTTGGTTTAAAGGCAGGCTACCATTTGTGGCATCCCTTTCCGTCGAATGGGGTGTGTTATCTTCCCTGGATTCTTCTTGGTTGTTCGGGCGATACTCCCTCTCATGACCTGATCCTCGCTGGTCTCCACTGCTCCGGCTTCGGCGTGTATTATAGCCAGACTCATTCCTCTCACCATTGCTGCTGCTCCTATCATTGGTTCCATTATAACTCCGCCTACCTTGGTAGTAGTATCGTCTATTGTTATCTCGGCTGGCATGGGCGTAATTCACCCGCCGAAAATTATTATTATTATTATTGTTATTACCGTTGTATGGGCGGTGATTCCCATTATTATTATTTGGTCGATAATAATTATTATTTGGCCTGAAATTAGTATGGTTGTTGTTTGGCCTGTAATTGTTGTTTTGGTTGTTTGTATTATTTGGTCGATTATGGTTATAGTGACCACGCCCATTATGCTGGTTATTATTATTTGGTGGTCGGGTATTTTGATTATCATTGTATCGGTTGGGGTTTTGGAAATTTCCCCTATTGTTATTGTTATTACCCGGCCCACTTCTGTTGTAATATGGCCCTATTCTTTGTCGGTTCCGTTGGTAGTAGCGTTCGTGTTCGTGGTTCTCTAATAACGCTAACATGGCTTGGGTCGTTTTGATCTGGTTATTCAGTCGGGCCTGTGATATACTTTCATGGAAATGGTATGCCAGTTTTGTTATTAGACATTCTTCTGGTATTGTCGGCTCGAGGTTTCTGGCAACACATATTTTGCCCAGAAAGTATGCTGTCATCGTGGTCCCGGCACTGGGGTCATACTTCCCATTGCTAATATTGTCTCTCACAATGTTTTGTGCCGATTCGGACCAGTATCTTGTTCGGAACGCTGCTTTAAATTCTGTGTAGTTCTGCACTTCATGTCGAATCGCAGTCCACCAATTGTCATGGACATTCTTGAAGTATTCATCCAACATATTCTTTATTACTGGCCACCGGTTTTCCCTATTCCTGGCGATTGCTTCCTCGACTCTTTCTAAAAATTCAATTGGATGTCTTTTATAAATCCGAAAGTCAATATTCTCGTGGCCGTCTAACTGTGATACACTGGTCATTATTGCTGGATACGTCCTTAAGTGGTTCATTTCGTCGCGTATAACGCTGAATTCCTTCTGTTGTTGTTCAGTGAATCGTACCTTATCACTGTCGATCTGGTCCTTCATAGTGTTCACTTTAGTATTTAAGGTCTCACATTTCTCCCCCAAGTTAGTGTTCATTAATGCCAGGTCCGCCTGTTTGAATTCAATTGACTCCATTTGTTTCATTCTAATCTCTTCGTTGTTATTTACCTTGGTGTGAATGTCCTCAATAGTTCGTATGATTGTCTGTTTATCCTGGTGGTATTCCTGCTGTATCTCCGAAATTTCCTTCCTAACTTCCGTCACAGCCGTTTCTACTTTTTCTTCGGTTACTTTCTCTATCTCCTCCATCTTTTTATCCACCGTTTCGATAATCGTTTGGGCTGTTTCTTCTGTTCTTCTTTTATTCTCATTCATCTGTTGCCATAATCTCTTGCTGTCATAATGAATCGCTTCTATTTTCTTATCGATCTGTTCATTTAAATCATCGATTTTCTGATTAGTTTCCTCAAACTTCATCCCCAATTCTTCTGCTATGTCTTCTTTAATTGATTCTATCTTTGTGTTCAGTAATTCTTCCGTCTTCCTATTATTTTGGTCTAATGTGTCTTCCATCTTCTTCTGTCCGTCTTCTATTTTCTTATTCAATTCTTCTATGTTTTTATTGGCGTCCTCTCTGGATTTCCTGTTATCTTCCTTCAATTCTTCCTTTAGCGATTCAATGTTTTTATGGCTGTTTTCCATCAATTCTTCTTTCAACGATTCAATATTTTCTTCCATCTTTTTCTGGCTATCTTCCGTCTTCTTCTGGCTATCTTCCATCTTCTTCTGGCTATCTTCCATTTTCTTATTCAATTCTTCCTTAGTGGATTCTATATTCTTATTAATCGACTTCAGTATTTCCAGGATGTTTGCGTCCATTTTTGGCGTTGATTTTTCTGGTACGCTTCCTTCCGGTTGTTTTACTGGCTGTTGGATCTCCTCAACCTGTTCGGATTGTTTAGGATCCATGGTTGTTAAGATTTCCTCCATATCTTCCGCCGATGTTGCCTCTTTCTCTTCCATCCTCGGTTCTTCCTCAGGCTCTGCTACTCGCTTCCTCGACGTTGCTCTTCTGTGCATCTTCGCAATCACGTATTGTATCTGCTTAATCGAATTAGGTTTGTTTAGTTTTTATTTTTATAGTTTTAATTAGGTTTAAATGGCCTAATTCATGGTCAGACGTTGGGCACCACTCTATTACAGATCTTTACTAATGATGGTTGTTTTGTGTTTAGTTTAAATAAAAGTTTATAATTGTTTAATAGTTGTTTAAAGGTATTCGCTAATATCGTTCCCTTCACTTACCATGTATTTGTAGAATGCAGTCTTCTAAAGTAGTCCCTGTAATATAACTTCACAACACAAGACAAGTAATATAATATTTCACTGATGAAAATTAAATAAAGGTTGTAATCAAAAGTCCTGTAAGTGATACCGATTCAAAATTCAAAACTCTGGCGCTGTACACTGTACTGCCACCTTCTGATAAAATGACTGCTCTTGATCTACTTGTTTTTTAAAATAAAGACTGATTGTAGATAAGTAAATTGTAGGTTTATTAACATCAAATTAATGGAATAAAATCAAAAAATTCCTTCAAACAATTGATATTCACAAATAAAAATAACTGATTCTAATACAGAGATTCTTGTTTCTCAAGGTCGGTAATACTGTTTGCTTTGAAGTTACAAATTATTAACCAAATAGGGTTAACTTTATTTTTATATTGTTACCAAAATCGTGTGTTCTTTTAGACTACAAGATACGAATTGGAAAATGCTTAAGTCTTTTTGTTATGCATTAACAGAAAAGTGTTTACAAAATAAAATAGTGAACGAGATCATATAAAGGTAAAATATTGTATATGGTACCCCTGTTGTATGGAGTACAGGTTAAAATGTCGTATGTACGATAATTAACTTAACAGTTGTTGTTTTAAATTATTCTCTCTCTCTCTCTCTTTTAGAATTATTAATAAGTAATTATCATTAAGGATCCATCAATTTAAAATTTATTCAAGTACTGGTTCTTGTTATCTTGTTAATCAAAATAATTTAAAATAGTTACTCATTTGGTAAGATATGGAGGTTAGTTTGTACCTCTTCAAGTCACTTATTGACAGTAATTATTGATATTATATATTAAAAAACTTGCAATAACATTTAAACATACATTAATAACATATTTTTTTATCATTAATTAACTTTAATAACGTTCTTGAACATAATTACTATAATCATTAACCTAAGTTACAATTTAGTCAAATCAGCATCTAACCTTGAAAATCATCAAAAGTTAGTTAACTATTAAAATTTGTTTAATAGTTTTTTAATTATGATTAATCATTTATTCAATTAAAATAAATACAAGGAACGTTATTTAATAAGTGGGTTAATTAATAAAATAGCATCTTTGAGTCAGGTAGTTCCATACTTGACTCAAGTATGACAACAACAAATATTTTTGGTTATTAGAAATGCATAAAAATTGTTAAAATCGTTTAATTAGTTTTGTACTCCCTTTCTATATCACATATCATGCCGATATTATACACTGGCATGATTATCATTGTTCACCACACTGTATTCACTCACTTGAAGGATCATAACCTTGATTCAGTTTTATGGTTATGTTTACGTCCAATGCTTAACTAGGAGGGTCGCGCACAAATTATAACAATACTCTGCTGCGACGGTCCATAACCTTTCACTCTGAATAGCAAAAAAAGTGTTGCCGCTCCGGACAAATTCTACTTCGAATCTGTCGGGATTAGCTCTTCTGATTGGCTGATAAATCTATACTCTCGTTCCCCAAACACCTTTTCAGAAATTAATTTTCTAAAATTTTTTACAATTCAACTTTGGGTTGGAGAGTATTTATGACGTCAGCAATTTGTTTGCAATTGATGCATATAATTTATTTTGCTGATAACTTTTTTAATACTGTTTTAGTTGGAAAACTAACAATTTTATTAACTCTCGGATGCTCAGCTCTACAATTAAAGTTCAAACAAGCCATAAATCCGTCCATTGATAAATAAGTTAGCTCCTTCACCATGCACTTATTGTGAATCTTATTTATAATATAAGTCCTTCCACTTTTCTTTTTCAATAAATAATTACTACTAACACTGTTTTATAGCAATTAGAGTCATTTCCTCTTATTATCTAATCACAGATTATTGTTTGTTAGCAAATTTATATTCATGCACTGTTCCAAACGATTAGGCATGGTATGCCGGTGCATTAATTCTTATTATTATACAAAATGATTTATCCTAATACAATTATTCCCATGGTACATTGTTCCTTAATAATTAATACACATTTATTCAAAGTTTTACTTCTCAAACTGGTTTTGTTCATGTGTACTGTTTGTTTATAATATTACATGTTTGGGCTTTTGATATTTTGATACTTATTTTATATGATTATTGATTAATTAACAATGTATTCCTTTCTTGTAATTTGACTGTTGGTAAGGTTTATTGTGTGTTTTGTTGCTATTATTCTCACTGTTGTGTTATATGTCCTGAATTAATTGTAATTATGGTGCTTGCAGCTACTTTCGGTTGACATGTGTAATTGGTTTACATTATAATTCAATAATTTTATGTTTTTAAATACAGTAAATGGTTCTCAAAGTAGTATTGGCTATTTGTCTCACTACTGGTATACTCCTTTGTTCTTAAGAATCTGTTTTAATAGAGCTTTTTGTGTAATTATGAGGCGTCACCTCTGCCTTGTTGTTCTGGCCATTCTTTGTTTACTAATTATTAAGTAAATCTTGGTGCTGTCTACTTCTTATTGGTGTTAGTTTGTTCCTTATAAACTCTATTTTGATTGGTGTATAATAGAAATATACTTGTGTGTGTTTTTATTATAGTTACTTTTGATTTTACATTGTATATGTTGATCAGTTGAGGTTATGTTAATCCATTGTTGGCTTGGTACAATATATGCCTTTGAATGTCTTTCATTCACAATTTCTATTTACATATTATACTAACAAATCTCATTACTATATCTTCAACATAGTATTATCCTTATTTTACTAATATTATATTTTAACTGATACACATTATTAATTATTTATTTATCATCAATATGTACTATGTGATTACTTTTTGTAATGCACATTAGGACTGAGTTACTTACTCTAAATTGTCATAATTACTTTCATTTATACACATAAATAACTATGTTATGTGTTGTTTCATGTTATTGGTATAAAAACTTGTTCATTTCATAATCATTATCTTTCATAATCAGTCAGAAACAATTATTCTGAAACAGTCTTATTTCTCTAGCTATTTTGAGCAGTTATTTTGTTTCTATCAGAAATTCTGGTGTGGTCTTATGTTTTATACAGTCTTATCTGTGTTTCACAGATCACACACTAAATGTTTGTGTTTTTTCATGAAGATTACTGTTCATTCTACTTGTCACTGGTTCCAAAAATATGACACTTTATATTGTTAGTGTTCATTGGGTTTGTGGCGTGTGATAGTATTTTATGCACTTATAAACGACGCATTGTTATTGTTTGTGTTTGTTTATCACTAGTAAAATTTCCTTGTCCATGTTATCCACTCTTCTTAAACGTCTCTTCCTCTTCTTATCTTGACATTAAAATGCTCATGGGTTTTTGCTATCATATGTGTCCTCTTCTTGGGAATCCATTCTTCATTCATGGGTATGTCCCCTCGTTCATTTTGTATGGGTCTGGTCCTTGTGTATTTTTCTTCTCATTACATATATTTTCTCTCACTTATTGTATGTGTATCCTCTTCTCCTCAGTTTATATTCTTCTTTGTAGAAATACCCTACTCATTCATAGGTTTGTAGTGTATGTTTTCTTCTTATCGTAGTTTATTCCTCGCTCATAGATATGCTTTCCTCTTCTTTTAGTTATGTTTCCCTCACTCATAGGTCCTATTGGGTCTTGTTTTCTGACTTAGTATTTTAATTCATTTTTCTTCTTTTTCATTATATTCATTATATTTGATGATCCATTTAGTCTTAACTTCTTTCTTTTCTGGTGCTTCCCCCCCTTTTTTTTATTGTTATCTATTTATTGATATATTGTGGTTTTTTATAGTTGAGCGTTACTCTTTCTCTTATTAGGTTTTAATTATATTAGTCAAGACATGCATATGTCATATTCCTAGGTTTTGGGGTGTTAGTTATATTTTCTATGTAACGATGATTTTGTTACGTTACAATAGTGTCGGGAATACTATGATGGGAATTATGACAGTAAAAGAATGTTTCCTGAATTGTGATATCTGATGATAACAAAGTATGGTAAATTTTAGATTGCAACTCATGTATGCCTATATATATATATATATATATATATATATATATATACACACACACACGAAATATAATTTAAGAAAGATTAATGGATTATGAAAATTATGAGAACTTTGAAATTTAATAAAGGGCTGTTATATTGTTTGTTGATAGCGAGTTTTATTGCAAGTCCCGTCTCACTGGACCCAGCGCATTTTATGCTTCTCCTAGGCCTTCTGCCTAGTTTTAAATATCCAGTGGCCCCTCTAAAAAAAAAAAAAAAAAAAAATCTTTTTTTATAAGGTATAAAAAATAAGGAGGGGTTACAGAACGTTGAATGTCGGACAGAGTTTGATTCCTCTTCACTAGTAGATAATTTCGGCGGCGTTGGTTCCAACTGTAATCAAGACAATTTAGAATAATGGTACTTACTTTGTGTGATGTTCTCGTTATCAGTAAAGTGTATCAGCTTCCCTAAAAAACAAGATTAATTCAAATCATTCGTGGCGCCGTTTGTATTTCCAACCGTTGCATGTCGTCTGCCAAGCCTGTAAATGCCTATCTACTTGAAATAATTGGGCCAACTCTAATTATTCAGTTAAACATAATTTATTTCTTGTTGAAATCTGATCATTAATATCACTGAACCTTTAACATAAGAAGGTTAAACTTTACAATTACTTTTTCATTTTTTATCAAACTCTTATTAAAATCTCAGGGTGGTCAATCTGCGAATGTGTATACAACACTCCACAATGTTTGTTTACAATAAATTTAATCAACATGGGTTCTTTTAGCTTACAAGATACTAAACGTTAACACAACAAAACAATTATTATTGTTTAATAGGAGAGTGTTTAACTTGGATAACTAAAATCTCATTTTCATTACTTTTATAAAAACGTAAACAGACGGCTTGTGTCAACTTCTAGGTTACACTGGCGAGTCTAATATAATGCCAGTTAAGTTCATTAAAAATCTATGTGGTCAATTGACAAAGAAAATTCAAATTTACTAAAGTTATAACATCTTCAGTAGATCCAACTATCGCTAGACTACTATTTTGGATATCCTTTATCAGGTAATTTCCTTATTTCTAATAACATATCAACAGGTTATGAAATGTTGTTACATTGACTTAACCTATTCAATTCAGTAAAACATACTGTTTTGATGTAATTAGTCAACACTCACTTTATAATCAGAGCGAATAAATTTCGTTAATTCTTATCCCTAGTTACTTGTTACTTGACTTTATGAGGTTTAACACCTCTTCAAAGTTCATTTTTTATTCATAATACTATACAGTGTCAGGTTATGTTCACTTCTTAAGTCTATAATAAGATTATCAAACCACTATCTCCCTTTTTATTTATAATACCGCGATTGTACACTGGCAATCGTATTCGCACCTTCACTATTCTTTATTATTTCGTTAAATTACTTTATTAATGCCTTTTAGACAATTTGATTCGTATTAACTCTTACTATGATGTGTACTATCCGCACAGGTTAGGTAAAATTACTTTTTTGGCGCCGAGAACTCTTGTCTTGTTTCCTGAGTCGATCGTACAATAAGAATGACGCTTAGCTTGGCGTCCCTTTGTTGGCCAAGCCTCGCTATAGGTAATTTGATTGGTTGAAATCTCGATGACACCTCACTGGCGGCTTCTGTCGGCGTCGGTTTTTGATGTCAAGAGTACGAAAATATTTTCTTCAATTTACACAAATATTTAAAATGTGTTTAACTTTCTTATGGTACTTGGGAGTTCTAACTGACTCATCTCAATCGTTTTCAATTGTTCTCTAGATCAATTAGATACCCCTCAAGCCATAATTCTGTTTATGTTTGATAATTACTTATTTTCACAATTTATGAACATTACATTTTTCATTTAAAACTATCTTACTTTATATTATTTACAATTTAACTTCACTATTAGTGTTATTGATGATTATTCAGTCTCTTTCTGTCCTTTAGTTATATTATAAATCAGTTATGTATGATAACAATTCTAAAATTGAGTATAAACCCTGCTGTACAGATAGCATTATGGTTTAGATTTACATGATGTTATTCATTGAAGGTATTTTAAGAGTTAGTTACACTTCACACTTATTCTTAAAGTTTCCCTTCAACTTCTGGTTATCATTGGCTGACTTAATCAATACCCTTTTTTGTGTATTTTTGTTAATGACATATTTTGTTTGGCACACCTAGGCCTTAATTTTTATTCTGCTCTAATCTTATAATACATTGTTTGTATTGGTTACCTTTTAACCATTACTTGGTGTCTTGTCTATCTGCTTATTTTACTACTGTTGGTTTAGTCTGATACTCTGTATAACTTAATATTTAGTATCAGGCTCTGGACTCCTTTAGGCCTATTACCCCCCAAGTTAGTTTTAACAGTGGTCTGTTCATTACTATTGGCTAAGTTCTGAATATTGTTACTCATTTCTCTGAATTAACTATTACAACCTTTAGGAGTTACCTTTGGTGGTTTTGACACAATTATTCCCTGAATTATACCCTTTGGGTTCACCTATAGTTAAAGCACTATATGGTGTTACATCTTTTCTCTTAACTCTTAATTATTTTTCATTTTAGTGATCATTCTCCTTTACAAAATAGTAATAGTAATTATATCAAAGTGTTACCATCATTTGATTGGTAATTGTATATCACCCTTCTCTGTTAATACAATAAACCTCTTGCATCTGGTGTCAAGATACCAGTATGTCTAATTTCTATTATCTTGTAATAATTTTAATCTAATTACAATTGGTTTACATTATATAAGTGACTGTGAACCTTGCTGGTTCTATTGACACTAATGTCTCATCTCTTTTATACCTTATTGTTACAGTTTTTGTAAGATTTGTTAGGTAACTTCAGAATGTCTAACTTATTGTCTGTATTTATACTAATTACAATATAATTCTACTTCTCCTATGTATTAATTTTGTGTTGGTACTACGTTTTTAACATTTAGGTTCATTACCCTCCAACAGAAATTGGATTATTAGGCAATGAGTTACTTAATTCTCTTGTTTTAGGTGCATAATTCACATGTAGTGAGGTTATGGTTCCTATCTTGGTTTCACAACAATGTGTTTGTTTTATGGTGATTTCAATGTCTTTTATTTCACATTATTATAGTATTACTAATGTTATTTATTAGAATAGGTTTATTATACACCCTTCTGTCTCTATTACCGATTCTTAAACAGTATTTATTAACATCATTCGATAAGTAATATCCCTACATTTGCTCTATTAACAAGGCTGGTCTCTATGATTCATTTTTGTTATTCTTCCAGATACACAGTTTACTTATACCTTTACTAATTTTATTTCACTCTCCTGACCTTTATTCATTATCTCATTTATTTACTTTATAAGCTTTCTTTGTCGGCATAGTTATTTATATTAGTTCATCAGGCTTCATCATTACTCTGTCCTTTACTCTGGGCTTTCTTGTTATGATCCATATTCATCTTGTCTGAATTCTTCTTTTGTCTCGTGTAGGGCATATCTTATTCTTCTTGCTGGTTTTGTATCCAGTTGGGCTTTGTAGTGTTCTTCTTTACTCCACTCATAGTTTCTTCTCTCTGTCTTTGGCTTTCACATTTTTACCTAATCTATTGGGTTAGTTGTCCATTAATTACGTTTCGTCTCAGTCATTGTCATTATTTCTTTGATCATCTTCATCAGTTTGTTAAAGATGTATTCTTTATTCCCTTAAAGTTAGTTTCTATTTATCTTGGTGATTAACCTTAAAGTTTGGCTGTAGCATTTCTTATGATTTGTTATAGTTGGATTATTGGTTGTTTGGGACCCTGGTGGTCATGATCTTATGTAACATTACAATATTATTATAAAAAAATTAATTTCTAGACACAATAATATTTTATTTAAAATGTATCAAATTTTCCGAACGTATAAACATAACTAACCTACCTACCAAATCCTGCACGCCTGCCTGCGGCGTGCAGGCCCTTCGAAGCATGCATGCATTCCACAGCGTGCGTGCAAAATTTTGAGTTTCACGCATGCTTGTGCGAACAGAAATTCGCTGCACGAGCGCCATGGGTGAGCCTCTACATGCTTCCACATATTCTCTATTTTCTGCAGTAATCGGAGGTAGTCGTTCAGGAGATACTTACACCACTCGTGCACACGTTGCTGTCATCATCCGCCATTGTCACGTTGTGTTTGTTTGGCAGTACGGTGTTTATTAAATCCGCCGTTTTTGTAGTTTTATTAGTGATTATTTGATTGTTTGTTATGTCTAAGATGGAGACTAATAAGTCCAAACTTGATGACAAGATAAAAGTACCAAAAAGGAAAGTCAGAACTTTGGGTTTCTTTGCAACAAAAACTAAATTAGAGAAGTGTGATAGTGTAGCAGAAAGGCCTACATGTTCTTTGACAACTTCTACATCATCTCAGCAAGATACTGTGTTAATGAGGCTTGTAGCAAAAACAACAATGTTTCCGGGCTTGTTTCTGAATTCTCTGAAAATAGTGAAACTATAATTCCTGGCTGTTCTGACACAAATGTTCTTTCACAAAACGATTCTTCATTATTACGTAAAATAACAGACATTAGTAATTTATTATTACAATATAAATCTCAAATTGATGGTAACCTGAAGTAGACCTATGCCGTTATTTGTAAAAATTACACTGAAAGTATGGCTGACCACAAATTTCCTGTAAAAAAGAAGGTGCAATTATGCAATCATTCCAGTATTCTTGTTATCACATGTCAATCACATAGAGCAAATACTGGCCAGGAATTGCGGGTGAAACAACTCTACAAGCTAAATTTATATATTGTTTTTGTTGATCATTGCATTGTTGAATTAGAAACTCATTGCAGACCTGAGTTTGATCAAATTTGTCATCTTCAGGTATTTATGCCTCATTTCATCATTAAAGCTACTACTCAAGAGATCAACCAGTCTGTTGCCTCAAGAGATCATTTACCCTGATATTTCCAAGATGGAACTTAAACTTGAGGCAGAAATATGGAAGCAAAAGTGGGTGGATGAAGCAGATATGAATGTTCCAGACACAGCTCTGTCTTCTCTCCAAGCTTGCAATCCAGATATATTTCACAATGTTCGAAAAATTTAAGAAGTACTGTGTGTACTCCCAGTAACGTCAGCTGAGGCAGAACGCTCCTTCTCTGAGGCGGTTGAAGACATGACTGAGGTCTACAACATCGGAGACAGGGCTTAATGGGCTAGCTTCGCGCAATATTCACAGGGAAATCGACATCTCTCCTGAAGATATTGTTGAGTGATTTGCCAATCAAGGAAATAAGGGAATCAAGGACTTGGCTTTTTAAATTACAAATTGCTTGGCTTGGACACAAATGCTTTACCTATTGTCAATTAATAGTTAACTTGATTCTTATTTACTGTACATTGTTTATTTTTCATTTTTCAAATACTGCTGTTAGTGTTGTAAGAATTCAGCTAATACGCATTTGTGTAATTTTTAATTAATAAAGTATTACTAAAATAGTAGTATAACAGTAAGAAGTATAACAGTTTAATGAAAAACTGTTTTTCATATTGGCACAATTAGTTAATTAGCAAGTCATTTGAAATATATAGTTGTTAAATACCAACGTAGCAAAACTTTATTCCCAGTGCTACTGATATTAATGTATAATATTATAGTATAATTGAAGTAAAATGAATGTGCTGTTAAATATTACAATAAACATAAATAATCTATTAAAAATATTTAGTTTTAGAAAGAAAAAGTATTGTTTTTAAAATTGCTGATTAAAAAATAGAATGAGACGTAAGTCCCCCAATCACGAATAATACGTTTTTAATATAGAAAATGTGAAACCTACTAAAATAATATGCCTAATAATAAATTTTAACCATTAACTGGTATGTGTACTGTACCTTATACTATAAGTTGTAGAAGAGTAGGGTAATATATGGACTGCTAAGGTTCAAGGCCCCTCCCCCCCCAGACTGATTTCTGCGTACGCCACTGGTTGGATGCAACATATTATGCCCGATACAACTAAAGTATGCTATCCACATCACCTTGAATTAGTGGGCATCAGACAGGAGATTCTAGAGTAGAGGACACCTAACAATATTGGTGGTATGTGCCTTCTGACTTGTACCTCAGGCAAAAGTCATGTATTGTAGCATCACGAGATGGTACAAACCAGGAAACTCAATTTAATTATCAAAAATATAGGGAAACTACTCAAATAGATAAATACTATGTAACTGAATGAGGAGTGCAATAGAGAATGAGTGGTCAAATGAGAACAACCAAAAATAATTATATAAAGGAAGAATTATAATAACTAAAACAATAAACCATGAATAATAAATAAATAATACATGTTACAGATGCATGAGTAAATTAAAAACAGAATTAGCCTTGTAAACAAACATAATAAATAACTTGACAAGACAGACATAAAAAAAGACTAGACTGGACGGTGTCTTTGACACAATAATTACCCAACAGATTAGGGAAGTGATTTTATATATCTTGTTATAATATTGTAAATAGTAATGTTTTAGTATGTAAGTGAGAAATGTATTTAGGGTTACGAAAAATCATTTGTATAATCAGCCTAAAAGTCAAGCTAGGTCTTAAACCTAAGACTGTATTTGTAATTAGCTCATAGATAGTGTCATGGTAAAGACAAAATAGTTATTTTTATAATTGTGTTTATTCGAATAGAAAAGTGATAAATAATGATAATGAATCAGTGCAAAGGACACAGTGTAAACAATGGTAAAAATATAAAGTGTTGTGAACCAAGTATGACCATAAGGTGAGAATGGCATGTATTTTATATGAAGTGAACGAATAACAATGAAATCAACTTCATTAGTGCAAGTGACAATATGAAATTAAGTGAAATAAAAGCATAAATGAGATTATGTAAAATAATCAGGAAAAGTAAGGTTATATTAAAAAGTTATGTTTACTGGAGGCAGATAAAACAGTCCTGAGACCGGAAAATACACCAACAAACCAAGGCCCCTTATAGATGAATCTAAAATTGATTGTTACAAGGAAGAAAGCTTTGTCTAATGTTGGCGTCCCATGAAGGAGGAACAAATGGAAATAGTTGCCAATCCAAACAAGATTAAATAAGAAGAGTGTAGTAAAAAAGCCAAGTAAAGTTATAGATATTATCAGTGAACTATCGTACAAGTTGTGTTCAACCCATCTGAAGAAGAAAAATTGAAATTACTATCTTAACTGGTGTAATACATCTTGAATTTGGTGAGATCCTTCCAACTTATAACCATATTGACAAGGTATTAACATTTTATACAACACTTCCATATAAACTAAAAAACGAACACATTTAGTGTGACTACATTTCTAAACATAATATATGATATCAAAAGTGAGTGACACAAACTTATTTTGAACCAACAAAAGTGTAGAACTCATATAAATTTTATTAAACATTCAATATTGTATATACCACAAGAAGCAAGATGGATTCTGTCATTTTCTTAATGGTGAAGAAGGGGTACAGCAGCGCGCCATGTTGAGAAATAATGAACTATGAGATATAGCATAGACAATTAAATTTGTATTTTATTTTCTTTGTCAATTGTATTCCTAATGTCTGACAATTAATTATTTTCATTGTTTTATTAATGTTATATTTGTAATGGGTAATATTAAGTTGTAAAATTATCTAATTGATTTCTTTTGTATAATCACAAGAACTCACATACAACCATCATACACAAATAACAATTATTTACTACATGTACAAATTTTTTATTCATGAATGTTATTAGTATAATACTTGTTAAGTGAATTTATAATATTACTGAAGACGATTTGTTTATGTTGTTAAAACCCTGAGATATAAAAAAATGTTTCATGCCTCCGAGAGCTAGATGGAGCTGAAAACCTTAAATAAGGGACAATGATTTGTTAATAAATAGAAAATAAAAAGGGAACTTATTATAATAAGAAAAGCAGGAATAAATATCTAATTATTCTGAGCAGCAAAAGAAGTGTGTTCTCATTTGTAGTATAATTATATGAATACCCCTTTTAAAGAAAATTAATTACACATTCATTAGAGTATATTTTATATTACAAATTGGGATCCCAAGGACGTAGGGCAGCGAAGGCGTTAAAAGGTTAGTATAACCATAACAGTTACATACACACATTATATTTAAAAAATATAAATTAAATGAATATTCCAAAATTGGCACCAACAACTTGGGGCTCTACAAATACTACTGTGACATTTGAAAATTAATTAACTAACAACGTCACATTACAGTATATAAAATAATAGCTGCTCTACTGCTTTGATGTTGGATAGCAAGATGCCTATAACAAGACATACTGCATTCTCATAATACAGTCTCACCTCTAGGATCCTTGTGCAGTAACCATTTTATACTATTGCACTTTTAATTCACTTGATCAAATTGCCACCCTGTAGGTCACAGAACACATTATTCAAGATGGAAATAGCTTCTGGTCTGTTATCGGCTGCCTACATTAACACTATCTGAAATAGCGCTGCACTAGTAACAGCAGAGAGGTCTTACTCCCATGCTGTATATAATTACAAGGCCATTTCACTCTGAGAACTACCTCGTTACTATGAGATTGTGGTCATACAATTGGGATGCATTCCCATTATTTTTAAATTTGATTTGTTGTATGGGTCTCCACTTTTCTTGCTTGTTATGACTGTTCCTGCCTCAGTATTATGTTCAGCCATGCTAAACGCTAACAATCCTCGTCCAGCATTAGCATATCATTATAAAGGTTGCAGGGATGTAGCCAAAGATGAGATCCAAGGGGTCCTGATCCCCCCTGAAAAAATTAAAAACTGAAAACTATTATATCACTTAGGGTTAAACAGTCAGTATCATTCATAGACAGATGGGATTCAGGATAATCACACTTATATTATGTACATTTTTTTATGTTATCTCATGATAGGCCTATACAGTCCCATTAAGCAAACTTTGTTCTAAAGAATTACAATTCAGAAAAATGGGGTTGTTTTAACTTTTTATATTTTAGATGACAAAAAATAATGCTTTAACATTGCGACATGATTTATCATATTTTTGTAGTAAGAATTATGTAGTAGGGTATAGGGAATGAGTAAGTTAAATTCAAATTTTTTTACTCATTTGTTATTCAAATCTAAAATTAAAAAAAAAATAGAAAACAGCTGTAATTGTTTCTTTAATTCCAGGGTCCCTGGATGTCCCAAAACCTGACTTTCGGGTCCTCATGTCTATCTTGCTGTGACAGAAAATCTGGACCGCCATCTTTCTAGAAGGAAACATTCTGGAATTGGTATTCTTATCTTGGATTCCATGCCTCCAGTCCAATCTAGACGCCCCCCCCCCCCAAAAAAACAACTATATTTAGGCTACATTCCTGAAATGTTGGTGTTTTTTTATCCAGACGTTTGCTACAATAATATCATCTGCAAATGCTGCCAGCTTAAAGTGTGAAGTCTGTTATGACTAATAATCTATAAGAACTGACAACTCCCTTCCAATCTACCTTTACATCCCCCTTCCCTAAACATGACCTTACATTCATTGTTACCATCATCATGTCATTCATATTAGCATTCTCTAACTAAAGCAGTTGGCTACTATTTTCTTAAGACAGCAGTCTTAGTATATTTCCCAAGTATAATCCCACCTCTTTGACTTGTCAGCATTCACTTTGAATTACCAATGTTATGGTTCCTTCTCTTCAACGCTTAACAAAAATGGCTTCTCTAGCACTTTCAGCAATACTGATTGTGCCGGGGTTCGAATTTTCCCAGCGAGATTTAAATGTGGAAGGCCGCCACGTCACAGCTAACTTGATTAGTAAGGCCGTGTCTGCGCCACGATCTAGTAAGCCAGTCAACCTTGTCAGCTGATTGCGGGACGCAGCTGTTAGAAAACAGCCTGCCAAAGGTTATGTTCAGCAATCTGCAACAGGTTGAGTTTATGTACCATGATGGGTTTGCAGAATGCATGGTTCTTTCTCATTTCGTCTCCAACCTTCCAACAGGGTGTTGCTGGTCTGGTCTGACGGCCCAGGGGAAGTACCTAGTTGATATGTACGTAGTTGACATCTTAATATGACACCGTAGTCTATTAAAGCATTTCAGGTGAGCTCAATTATTTTGTTTGATGTTAATTTAATGATGGGTATGTGTGTTATATATGTGTGTGTGTGTGTGTGTGTGTGTGATCCTTTTCTATTGTAAATTAAATTACACGTTACTTCCGGTCTGGGAGCATGTGGTTACTTTGCATTTAACTGCCTTGACAAATTTAAAAGTAAATGTTACAAAAAATAGTAAACATGATGTTCAAACAGTATGTGGAATTTTCAAGTTCTTTATTACACAGAACAGTATAATGTATTGGTAATAACAGAGTAGTAGTGTTGGTGCTATTCAATGAGAAATTATGTTTCATCATGTTGGCCATATGTATTCTAGTAGATTCAGCTAATACATGTAGTTCATTGGATCTCTTAAAATGTATTTTGCAGTTACTAGTCATTTTGAATCTTTTTGCTATTGCTTTTGTGACCACTCTAAATAAAAGTCTGATATGTCAAGACAACCAAATCTTGGTGAGTAGGGTAAAACGGATATATATTTCTCAAACAAAAGTAAACTTATATTTTAAGGTAATGTAATAAAACAAATTTCCAGATTATGATGTGTATTAGTATAATAAGAGCAACTAGTGTTGATAAAAATTGTGACACAGTGTGTGTGTGGTGTCTGTGTTCCGAGGCGAGAGAGTGTAGGGGTAGCTGTATTCTCTGACAGCTAATCTGCAAAAATGTTATAGGGTCCCCGTACAGCCAGGAGAGAGGGGGTTCTGAAGATGGTGACACCTACATCAGTCACCATCTGCAGAGCAGTGTAGCACGAATCTCCCTGAAGCCGTCAGGTCCAGAAATACTACTCCTAAAGAACATCAAAGACATCTGCCCAGAATGAAAGTAGCCGGAACTTCTGCACCCTTCAAGCACCACCACCAACACTAATCGCAGACTGGTCTACAGGGTATCATTTCAGTTCTTCAAAAGTACAGGTGGGAACTTTCCAATTACTAAACCAGTCAACAACAACTCCACCCGGTTTTAGATCAAGTGTAACTGACATTTTATATCAATATAAAGACATGCTCTTAAGGATAACAGAAGCCCAGCCTTTTCAAATATAACATTGTAACTAAACTTTGACATAATTTAAATGGATATTGTAATGTAAATCAAACTAGAATTCAATCGTTTGAAGGCTGTAACTAAAATAGCACTAATAAAAACTGTTACTGGTTACAAGAGTATTTTATTGCAAGTCCTGTCACTCTGGCTCCCAGCACCCTTTTCGTTTCGTCTAGGCCAAGTGGTCTAGTTTTTAAATTTTATGATACGGCCTAATTGGCCATTACATGATGTCCCCTAGATCACAATTTCAAGCATGAAAGTCCTTAGCTGAAGTCATTCTGATATTGCGAAAGACGAATTCCTTAGAATCCTCCATTCACTACAACCATCAAAATTTTCTGACAAAGAAACTTTTTGTGTCAGACAGTAGAAAAGGAAACATGTAAATGATTTTTGGTGATTTTGTTGTATACATTAATAATAATTTTGATTTAACTGTTTAAACTGCTTTTCATTATCACAGATCAGAGTTCAAAGATGTTCATAACTAACTTGCTACAAATATTTGTAGTAAAGACACAGACTAGATTAAGAAACAGAGTAAGAAATAAAAAATACATTCTTTATTTCTTAAAATTCTTATATTAACAATAAAATAAAACAACAATTATTTTAATTATTTAATACTAAAAATTGTGTTCAGAACTTCATCTAGTCAATTACAATTATTTTATATGAATCTGTCCTTAACAGCAACTATTTTTGAGTTATATTTGGTCATTTTAATAAACGTGTATGGTGTATGATACAAACAAGTAAAAGCATAACAAGTGAAATACAGATTATACATAATAATAATAGTTTTTCTTTTATTTGTGCAGGGCTCCCACTCACCCCTTACACCCTGCTGATCCACTCAGAGACGCCCAATAAAGACAGAGGAAACAAGTGTGATAGAACAGTTGATCTCCAACTCTGGTATATCTCACTATTGTTGGAAATATTATCTCTCGGAAATTTTACAGTCATGGATTTCATTGTCCATGACGTGTCCGTTACTTAACTAAATACAACTATTATATTAACGACTCGGAACACAGAGTTTTTTATAAGTAAAAACATAAAAGTTTTACCTTACAACCTGAACCGGTTTTCACCTTTAAAAGGCTTCTTCAGAGGTTGAACCTAGGTGAAAACTGGTTCAGGTTGTAAGGTAAAACTTCATGTTTTTACTTAAAAAAAACTTTTTGTTCCGAGTCGTTAGTATAATAGTTGTATTTTACAGTCAGTTATTGAAGACAAGAACATTTGGACGTGAAGTCTGATTTACATAATTAATCTAATTTGCAAGATGACTGCAGCAAATCAAAGTATGACGAGTCAGAGAATTTAACTTTTAACTACAGAGCAAAATTTCCTTGCACTGTAGCAAGCTATAAACAGAAATTAACAATGGCAAGCTACAGCCTTGCATAGCAGTCAAGCCTATCAACATAGAGGTTGGCAAAGCCAACACACCTATCAGACTACCTATAAGTATGTCCACCTATAAGTCTAGGCTTTACAAATGTTGCACAGCTAGGCAATTTTAAACTAGTACTCATGAGTAATCTGCTAAGTCCATGAAGATCACCATGGAAAAAGAGTATATCAGTGTGAGTTCTTCTGATTGAAAGTGGAGAAAGACCAATGACAAACTTTTCTGAAATCCCTCAATTGATTTACTAGAGTAATCGCGGTTCCTATTCCAAATAACAGAATCATTCCAAATTCCAAGTGATTCCTTACCAAAGATTTATAAAAATCGATACAGGGTACCAAACTCTTTAAATGCCTTCCAGTCCATTTAATAAGGCGAGATTCCTTCTTGCCTTGGAGACAAGCTGTCAGTGTTCTGGAGGAAGAGCAACTTTGAGTCTGTAAGAACCCTCAGATCTGGTATCGAGTCTTTCCTTTGTATTATCACAGTGTTGATTGTATAAGCAAAGTAAGGCGGATTATTCTTCTGAGTGTACATTACTAATTATAATAATCATGTAATAATAATAATAATATGCTATGGAAGTATAAGCATGCGTCTAACACATGTTTCACGTACTATTGTGATTTTGCCACACAAAATATGATATAAATATGTGGCTCCGCATTTGCCACACACATACACACAGAAAACCACAGTTACACCAACATAGACACTAATCTTGAAATTTTACATTACTTACCCAAAGGTCGAAAACTCAACACAACTGAACAATACGAAATATATAAACACCACACAACACAATCAAACAACATACTTAAATTCTTGGATTTCGTTGTCCATGACGTGTCCGTTACTTAACTAAATATCACTATAATATTGACGACTCGGAACACAAAGTTTTTTATAAGTAAAAACGTAAAGTTTTACCTTACAGCCTAAACCGGCTTTCACCTATAGAAGGCTTCATCAGAGGCTGTCGTTAGTAGCGCTGCTCGTCTTGTTGTTGGCGACGAGAAAGTGTTTCGAAAGATTGAAGCTGTGTGTGTGTGGTGAGATGTGTTCGAATAATGCGTGCGATTTGAATTGTGTCTGTTCGTTTAGGATGTCGTTTTTATTTGTTTTTGTGTGCTTGTATATTTCTAATTGTTCTAGAGTGTCTAGTTTTCGGCCTTTTGTGTGTACGTGTAGTATGTTCATGTTATTGTCGATGTTTTTATATGTGTGGTTTGCTTCAATGAGGCGGTTTGCGAAGGTAGATTCTGTAGTGGTGTGGAGTGCTTTTGTGTGTTCAATGTATCTCTGTTTGAAGCTACGTCCTGTCTGGCCTATGTAGAATTTACTGCAATTTGAACAATTTAGTTTATATACACCGGGTAGATCGAATTTGTTTTGTGCTTTGGGCATGCGTTTTGATAGTGTGTGTTCTGTTTTGTTAGTAGTTTTGTAAGCGATTCTGTATCCTGCTTTTTTGAATTTGTGGGCAATTTTTTCTGTTTGTTTGTTGATGTATGTTAGTGTTATGAATTTGTTGTTTTCTATCTTTGTCTGTTGTTTGTTTTGTGTTTTGTGTAGGAATTTATCGACTATTGTTCTGTCATAACCGTTAGATTCTGCTAGATATTTTATCGTGTTTAGTTCGTCTTTGTAGTCTATTTCATCTAAGGGGATGTTGTTAAGTCTATGTATCATGGTTCTAAAAGCAGCTAGTTTGTGTTGTATTGGGTGATTGGAGGTGTTGTGTATTAGTGTGTCAGTTGTAGTTGGTTTTCTGTATATACTGAATTTGTGCCTGTGTTCTAGTTTTGTGATGGAGAGGTCTAAGAAGTTTATGGTATTGTTGTGTTCGTATTCGGCAGTGAAGGTTATGTTTTTATGTATTTTGTTTATGTGCGTTAGTAACTGTTCACATTGTCTTTTGTTTCCCCTGTATAGTATTAGAATGTCATCAACGTATCTGTGCCAATATAGTATTTTATGTGAGTGTCTGTCATTGTTTGTGAGTATTTTATATGACACATAAACAAAAGCCCTACATGAAACAAATCCGACCATCAGCACCTACACTCCAAGCGCTTCCCAAAATCCATAAAGAAGACATTCCGATCCGCCCCATTATCAACTACCGTAATGCCCCTGCACACAAACTAGCAAAATATCTAGACAAAATTATTAGACAACACACACAAATAGACAACAACATTGCAGTAAAAAACAACACTGACCTAGTAACAAAAATAAAAGACATACACATCCCCCATAACGCCACATTAGCCTCCTTTGACATTAAAAACCTGTACACAAACATCCCCATCTCTGAGACAATCACCATCCTACAAAACAAACTCAAACAGAACAACACACCAGACGAACTTATCAATGAAATAACAGAAACTCTGAACATTATCACAAAACAAAACTACTTTACTTATAACAATAAATACTACACACACAACGACGGCCTACCCATGGGCTCCCCCATATCCAGCATTCTAGCAGAAGTCTTCCTCCAACACTTAGAAAAAACAAAAATACTCACAAACAATGACAGACACTCACATAAAATACTATATTGGCACAGATACGTTGATGACATTCTAATACTATACAGGGGAAACAAAAGACAATGTGAACAGTTACTAACGCACATAAACAAAATACATAAAAACATAACCTTCACTGCCGAATACGAACACAACAATACCATAAACTTCTTAGACCTCTCCATCACAAAACTAGAACACAGGCACAAATTCAGTATATACAGAAAACCAACTACAACTGACACACTAATACACAACACCTTCAATCACCCAATACAACACAAACTAGCTGCTTTTAGAACCATGATACATAGACTTAACAACATCCCCTTAGATGAAATAGACTACAAAGACGAACTAAACACGATAAAATATCTAGCAGAATCTAACGGTTATGACAGAACAATAGTCGATAAATTCCTACACAAAACACAAAACAAACAACAGACAAAGATAGAAAACAACAAATTCATAACACTAACATACATCAACAAACAAACAGAAAAAATTGCCCACAAATTCAAAAAAGCAGGATACAGAATCGCTTACAAAACTACTAACAAAACAGAACACACACTATCAAAACGCATGCCCAAAGCACAAAACAAATTCGATCTACCCGGTGTATATAAACTAAATTGTTCAAATTGCAGTAAATTCTACATAGGCCAGACAGGACGTAGCTTCAAACAGAGATACATTGAACACACAAAAGCACTCCACACCACTACAGAATCTACCTTCGCAAACCACCTCATTGAAGCAAACCACACATATAAAAACATCGACAATAACATGAACATACTACACGTACACACAAAAGGCCGAAAACTAGACACTCTAGAACAATTAGAAATATACAAGCACACAAAAACAAATAAAAACGACATCCTAAACGAACAGACACAATTCAAATCGCACGCATTATTCGAACACATCTCACCACACACACACAGCTTCAATCTTTCGAAACACTTTCTCGTCGCCAACAACAAGACGAGCAGCGCTACTAACGACAGCCTCTGATGAAGCCTTCTATAGGTGAAAGCCGGTTTAGGCTGTAAGGTAAAACTTTACGTTTTTACTTATAAAAAACTTTGTGTTCCGAGTCGTCAATATTATAGTGATATTTAACATACTTAACGATCAATTACAATATAAATCACATACACTTTTTGACACAATTGTACGAAAAACAAACACTAAGTTGAATCCCCGCGCCAATCCCCTTCCTCCACACACCACCCCCACTACACCTTCCACACAACAACCGTTACTAAATGATGGCAGTCTGGCTCAAAGCTGAAGAAGGCGAATACGTACGCCGAAACGCGTTCAACGAAAATCAGTAAGTTTCACAAGAAAAAGTTCATTTTAGATAAATATCATAGCATATATGACAATACAATGATTTCTGACAATGTGGACATATCTGTATGAAATATGATTAAAAAGTTAGAAAAACAATTTTATACTTACCAAATAAATTAATGCTTCTTGTGAAAAGATATTTTTGAGATTAATATAAGAAACTTTTTAGTAAGAATTACAAGTGCACACACACACACAAACACATGTAGTAATATTGTATCATGTGATGTTAAAAGTTTACCTTGATACTCAGGATCATCTACCATTTGTTTACATAGTAATTGCATTGTAGTACCAATTATATAATTTATGTGGTTCATTATTAACTCAATAAGTAGTAGACTATTAAATTTGGCATTCTTTTTGCTTTTTTGGCTAGTGTATTAAAGATTCTACAAGGACTGGATGGACTTGCAGCTAGAAACATACTAGAACGTTCTGTACACGGTTCAGTATGTGACTGATATTGTTAACATAATTGAGACAGTAAAAACTTTTTTATATGCATCCACAAAAGCAGAATTTTAATCTATTTATTGATTTCATCAGCTTTAAATTGCAGTTAAAAATTTTATATTAAACCTTTTATTATATTAAATAGCATTTTCAGATACTTTAAAAACAAAACAGTTAGCTTGCTAAATAACATAAATATTCTCTCAACATGGTTATAGAAAATGTTTATCATTTCAGGGATTTTTTGTATTTTTAAAATGATTGTATGACTGTGATGAGTTTTTATGCAATGGGAGAGACATGACTTACATATGTTGTTAAGCTAGGCATCCGCTATTTTTGTAGCTGTATGGTCAATTTTATATATTTTTACCCTTCTCAAGGTAAAGCACATAACTACTGTAAGTCTTTCTGATATTTGTCAGCATTATGCTCTTTTTAACCAAATTTAATACCATGGTCAGTTCTGTCAGTTCTATGTCTCTTACAGTTCCCTGCAAAACGACTAAAGTTCCATTATTTATGCCATCTAATTTAGATATATTTCATGAAGACAGCACTCATCCAGCTAAGCTGAACTCTTCTATTATCAATTGCTCTCTTCACTCACCACTAAAAGCTTTATGATTGCAGCCTAAATATTCCTAAGTCAATTATCCCAAACAGGACTAGATTCAAAGACACCTTTCTTTAGGTGGTACAATTTTACTTCCATGTTCCATAAGTAAATAGAAGTATGGTGATGGCAAAAAAAATTGTGTTCGAGATAACGGCTGATTCTGATTGTACTACCCTCAAAACATGAAGAAAAGTCATTTTCTGAAAAGTGTCTGTGTGTAGAATTTGTAACTAAAAAAGGAGTTGTTCCCTTTTACGCCCAGCGGTGGACGCCAAATTGTAACTTAAAAAGATACGCCCCGCGTTCTGGAGCGCCAAATTGTTACTTAATTTTATTAGTTACGCTTAATGTGTATAATTAAATTTTGTTTATTTTTAATTATCTATGTCCCGCGTGATGGGACGCCAAATATAACAATAATAGTGTTTATTGTTCTTTTAATTTAATTAATTTATTAATTAATGACTCTATTTAATTAATTCTCACCTCGTTGTGGTGCCAAATTGAACAATTATAGTGTGGGCGTCAAATATAACTAATAAAGTTTTTGATGTTATATACTAAATTTTTATCTTTAGGTGTTTTCAAATAATTGACAACATACACAAGGCTTTGCAAGGTTAACTTAATTTATTCTACTTAATAGCATTGATGTCACTTACTCAATTTATAACAATTAATAGCATTGACGTCACTTACTTATTCTCCTGAAAAGAAATACAACATATATCTTGCAATTTTACTGATTACATCAATCTATCATTTATTATTTTGTTAACACTTGCTTACTTTCCTATACCCTTCATCATGGGCATAGGCAGAAATTTTGTTAGGGGGGGCCATACACAACATTGATTTATTCATTTACTCAATCAAAGTAAACCCAGCATAACCATTGTTTCTCCTTTAGGTTTAGGTACTCAATGAAAAAAATTCAGACACATTTAATCGCTTTATTAATTGCTCTTAAAAAATGAAATGAAAAAAACTGAAACTTTGAAACTTATAACACTAGCCGTCTTGGATTCTCGGAAAATCTTTCTATAACTTCCATCTCCAACTCTTTCTTCTTTTCCAAAACCAATTTCTTATGGACACTCATTAAGCATAATCCGTTTAAGCGGTTTTCTGTTACTGTCGATCTCAACCATGTTTTAACATGTCTTAAGGTGCTAAATGACCTTTCAATAGTACTCATGGGACAAGGCTGCGTTATTGAGATTGTTAGGGCCTTTTTTATGGCAGGAAAGAATGTGTTGGCTTCTTTAATCACTTCGACTATTTCCAAGTCTTTTAACGCCTGCCGATCAAGGTTTTTTTCGCTCCACACATTATACCACAATTCAGCTTCAGATTCATACCCGTCCAGTTCTTAAAAATCAGCAAAACATCTCGCTCTCTGTTTCAAATCTTCGATGGTCGAATCTAGCATGAGGAAGGGATGTAGAGATAGTATGCAAAATGCCAGTACATTGTCCTCAGAAAATCTGTTCTCCAATGCTGACGTAAACGAGTCAAGGTATGGAATAAGTATTGATTGTTTCCAGTACTCGGCAGGTGAAGCTGCAGGAGGATTCGAATGGTGCTGCTGGAGTTCGACAACTCTGGGTGGCTGAAGTTCTACTGTTATTTCCGCTGCAGTGGCATGGGCAGAAACGAGAAGATCTTCCATAATGCCATCAGCAGCTTCGCGGTGAGCTTTCACTATGGCCAGAATTTTCTTAATGTGGTTCGCACATTGAAGAAGATCTAAACTTGTTGACTGCAGAATATTTGCAACAGGTTCCAGTAAAGCGGAGTACTTGGCTATAATGCAGGTAGAGATAATAAATACAGGTTTCGTGGCAACACAGTGCAGCTAAAAGGCTGTCTTTCTTGTAGCAGTGTTTCCTTCTTGTGCCAGTCTCTCCAGACCCTGCACAATTCCCACAAAATTATTTTTGAAGATGGAAATGCTTCTGTATTTCTGAGACCACCTTGTCTCGCACAGAGTCGGTATGTTTGGAACGTACTTTTTCCTTAAAACGGATTCTCGGAAAAAGTTTATAATGTCCTTTATAGTGGACACCGTGTTACGGATTTCAGCGACGTGATTCAGATCGTTCACCACCAGGTTTAACCGATGGCTTGCACAATGAAAAAACAGAGCTTTCCTGTATTTTTCTCTTATTAATTTTTGCACACCACCATCTTTCCCTGCCATAGTCGCACAGCCATCGTATCCTTGTCCGACACATTTTTGTGGATCTAGTTCTTCTCTTTCTAGAAATTTGTCGATTGTATCCACTATTGTTTTAGCATCCATAGCTTTTAATTCTTAAAATCTGAGAAATTCTTCACATACCATCATTTTTTCTTCATCAAAAAATCTTACTCCGATAGATAACTGTTCCTTTCCTGATATATCGGCTGTCTCGTCTGCCAATATAGACTACGCACACGATTTTTTAACGTCTCTGAGTATGAGATCTTTCACAGCACTACCACACAAATTAATTAGTTCGTTTTGTATTTGCGGAGACATATAGGTAGCATTCTTTTTACCCTCTATATGTCGCTTTAACTCATTGTCACCACTATCGATTCTCATTTGAATCTTCTTATGTCCATTTTAACACTACACACGTTACTCTGCAGTAAGTACTAAAAATAATTGACTGGAGACAATTTGTATTTGTAACGGAGTCCACGTAATAAACAAAACAAAACTCGTAAAATTGAAGTGCATAATATAAACTTCCAGCACAATCTTTGCAACGGTCTTGTACCTACAGTGTCCCAGTGGAGATGTCGAAAACATTCGAGTGGTGTATAACTGCACAGTGAACATCATCTAGCAGACCCCGAAGGAACTAGGAGTAGGTAGTACTTACTTTCGGTAGCTTTAGGTGGCGCTAGTATGTCCGAGTCGGGACATATTTATAACGTATAGCGGCCTAAAATTCAGCGCCCTCCTGGGAAATTTTCAAATTTAGGGGGGCCACCCTTCGCTGGCTACGCCCATGCCCTTCATCTAGATACTTATTATACTTTAACCATCATTAGTATACATTTTATTCTATTAAACAATTCTTAATAAATAGATTCATGAAGATTGGATATCAATTACCATCATCTGTAATAGTTATCTTATGAATTTACCCTGACTAGCTACTAGTTCTTACTTTCTTTAAATATTATTACTTATGAGTTCTTTCAGATGAACAGACAGTGTTATACTTAATTAGTAGTGCATGAATATAAAATTTACTTGATGTATGTTAATCCGTTCTATGGCAAAAAGTCCTCTGCACTGTCATCCTGTTTCCTTGTCTCTCCAGGTTTATGGAAATCCTTGCGGCTGGCATTATCACCTCGTAGCGTGCACTCGCACTTATCACTTCTCTTCTCGCACTCCGACACAAATGTATATAACTTTTGATTTAGTTCTGGTGATTGGACTTTCGAATTTAGTACATGTTATTTGATAATTCTAAATTTTGCTGAAATGTTCTACTCAAGTGTCATTACATTATTCTGAGTATGATAAGGATTTCTTGAAATAACTACGTGTTGTATGCTTTGTGATTTGATTCACACTGTTTTTCCATGGATTTACTTTGTTAACCCACGACATTTGTTTATATTTAATGGTGTTAATAATTATTATTGTCTCTAATTTCATGACTGTAATTAGTTCTCTACTTGTTCTCTTTTACTATCACTGTTTCGGCATTTTGTCTATCTCTTACACATTTTACCCCACTTCTGTTCCGTTTAACGTCCTTGATAATAATATTACTCAAGACGACCAACTTAGTCGATTTTAGTTATACTTCGTCATGTCTTTTAAAAACACTAAGTTCCATTACCGGCTTCCGATTCTCGACTGTTCGTACTCACACCGATTCTTCAACCGATACGACTTTTCTCCGATACGGCATCCGCACTCCCGTCAGTTCCGATATCTAAATTATACGACTCTTGATATCTGACTCTCGACTTCGGCTATTAGATATAAGATATAAGACTTCCGATACAAGACTTCCGATATACAACTCCAGCGATCATACTCTCTAATCTATGAAACAAGACTTACGACTCTAAGAGAACATACTCTCTGGTATCGGAATAAAAACTTAAGACCCCCGCTCGTGGTCAACACTCTAGTTTATACCCCAAAAATCCCACTAACTTCTCAACCTCTGCGCTTCTATTGATTTTCGTTTGTTTTCTGGTGGAAACTCCACCTTAACACTCTAGATTCTCATCTCCCTTCGTTTCTTATTCGTTCCTCCAGTTCGTTTCCTTGGTAACCACTTCTTGTAGGGACATTCTCCTCAATTCTCGACTCTGATAAGCTTCCTTATTCCCTACCCTTACAAGTTCCTGGTTGGCTCCACCCATCGTTTGAGTCGGATGACCAATTTCACAGCTGTCTATCACCCTTGTATTTTGGCGTACTTGCCCTTTTTAGACAAAGTGTTTTTAATTGCTGTGTGGCCCTCTCATCTGCTCTTTTGTTCACCATGTGTCCTGCTTCTTACCCGTGACCAATTGCTCGTATTGTCTACTAGTTTCTCCTAGTTGTTCCCACGACGAGTGTGGTCAATTCCGAGTATTCCAGACAGCTGCTACATTTTCCTCTCCAAGCCTTCCTTCGTTGCGTACCCTTCTGGTAAAGCTGGACGTCCCATCATTTGTTCATTGTGCAAGCGTATTTTCTACTCAAGCCGGGCTTTTCCTGTCTATTGTAGCAATGTAACACTGTGTTTGATGTGTAGCTCGACGCATGTGGCTATTTGTCTTTTGGATAGCGTCGCTATGTCGCCTTGTCAACGATCTATTGTCTCTTCTTAGCGATATTTCGCCTTTGTCTCTCTTGGGTCATTGTGCATCACCCGCAATTCGCTTCACCGTACAGCTGCTGCGACAGAGGCATTGTTCGCCTAAACCCTGTCTTCCCTTGTCTTGGACAACACATGTTACCAAGCCATCATATATCTTTGTATATCTGTCAGCAACCCTAGTTACAACGTCCACTTACAAAAAAAAAATTTATTTAGACATTTTATCATTATAATTGTCCCCAATTTTGGTTGATTGATCAATCTTCTGGATCAAAATGGAGCCAAATTCATGCCCATTCTCTCTGGTATTCTTCAGTGCTCATCTTTCCATGAATAGGGTGTATCAGAAGTGTCATCTTCTGGGTTGACCTACTGTCTGGTGGCACCTTACTGTTGGTGGTTTTTTTGGTCCCTATATTAAATTTATTGCTGATATCCCCCTTTTATGAATCCATTTTTACATAAATCTTTACCTAATTAAACATTTATGAACTTAATTATTTTACATTTATCTTATTATTTTATTAATTGCTATCTTATCTATGAGTTTATTGCCGCTACATATTATTTAAATTTAACCAATATTTCATACAAATACGAAAAAAAACTAAATTATATGCTCATTACAAATATAACAATACTTACAAATTAGAATCACGATTAACTTTGTGTCTCTGGCTGTTTGTCCAAAGATAATAACATAAGTTATATTATGAATATTAACTCAGTGTTATTTACTATACACATATTTTACTTACTTGTCCAATTTACAAAGTTTTTATACATTCTTAAAGCTATACATGAATATCGAATTTGCTTCACAACAATTTACTACTTAAATTAGTTCCCCTTTCATTAAATTAATTCCGTTTTCATATTATATCTTTGAGTTAAATTTGCTTAATGTACATATACTTTTGTTAATATTGAGCAATAAAATAGATACAATTACAAAATTAATAATAAT
This sequence comes from Magicicada septendecula, assembly GCA_034769895.1. Classification (NCBI taxonomy): domain Eukaryota; kingdom Metazoa; phylum Arthropoda; class Insecta; order Hemiptera; family Cicadidae; genus Magicicada; species Magicicada septendecula. The sequence continues at coordinate 776,453,689 of CM068367.1, forward strand.
AATCATTCAAGTTGTTATACTATCATATCAATATACAATGTAAATTATAGTCAAGTCCAACCTTAAGTTAGCAATTTATTGCTAATTAGTTTATAATAGCACACAGAATTTCCTTATTACTACCAACTACTATCTTACTAATTTATTATGACATAACATTGATTCGTTTATACTGATAGTTCATACTTCAGTAGTTGACTATAAACATTTACATAAATTTTATTATAACATTTCTTTTTGTATACAAGGCAATTGATCATTCCCCTAAGCAATCTGAATGATAAACCATTTACTATCCTGGTATTGCAAACGGTCTACCTACCAGGCATCTGGACATTTTTACATCACCCCGTACCGTTTACTTGCAGTTCCCAGAGATTGGATATCGGTGCTTTGGGTATCTTTTAATAATCCCTTTCCAAGCATTACCTAATCACAGCTACTTCAGCCTTCTGGTGCGTTCTGGTCGAGGAAATCCCATTTTTTTCAGGTTCATTATGTTGTCATGCCCTGGTGGTGATCTTCGTTTCAATCCGTATCAATTATTTCCTGGGTATGCATAACTCTCATTGGTTTATCCATCCATTCGTGACCTACATTCCTTAATGATCAATTTCCTTCCGCTCTTTCGTATAACTTTTCTTACATCTTCATTCGCTACTAATTCCATTCATTAATATTCCGTATTTTCACGGCAATGTCCATTTAACATTTATTTTATTTTATTCATATTATATTCATATTTATTTTCTTCGGCTGGTGCGTTCTCATACAACCATTTTTAATTAAGGTATGCTAACCTAATATTATCTAGTTTAATTACTAATTCGTCAGGATTTCTTAAGATCTCTTCCCTGGCTTCCATTAACGGTATCTCGAAAGATTCTTCATTATCGAAAGCATTTACATCGGTTTTCATTTGTATGTTGTTTCTTTCGATATCTATTTTACTATGCGTTTGTTTCAAGAATTGCATTCCGAGGATACACTCTCGCGCAAGTCCTGGGACGATTAAAAACACACAATCATATTTAACATTATTATTGACGTGAATTTCACAAAATATCTGTTTTCTAACGTGCTTAGACCTTTTACCTATGGCGCTAATTATCGTAGTGTTATTCACGCTTAGTATTTCGTGTTTTCCGATTTTATTTTCATTATTGTTATACCATTCTTCCGATAAGGCATTAATGGCACTGCCCGTATCAATTAAGGCGATTAAATTTATTTTATTGATGCGAATACTTAACTCGGGAGTTTTTACAAACGATATGTTAATGTTCTGTTCTGGTTCTTCCAAGAGTTCGTGACGTAAGTCTGGAAACAAAATATTTACTTTGGTGTCGATTCCGTTAAACCACTCGGTCTGTTGGCAAACAGAGGGGAGCATTGACCCACTTAGTTGTCAATTACTGTGCATTTTCGTGTTTCCTCCCCCACTGCTTTTGTTGCTACCTGACGCCTGGCTGTCAACAACTAACGAATGTATGACTGGCGGCCCGCTCTCAGCCTTCGGCTTCGTTACATAATCTTTTCGCCACCCTCACCTTTGTTCATCGCTCCATTGCTTCGGCTTGGGAAAGTTGTGTTCGTTGACCTTTCTGGGTCCACGTTCTTCTGTCTTTTGCACATCATTATGTGCGCGACTTGATACATTCATGTATTCTCGTAATAGAATTTCAAAATTATTAATCGTGGTTATTCCTCTTGTTACGACGGCTACTTGTATTTCTCTATTGTAGTGCCGCGCTAATTTCTTAATTAGATGCCAATCTGACATGATTGGTATCAATTGCCGACACTGTAACACAAACCTTTCCATGTATTGTATCGTGCTGAGAGTTCCGTGAGAGTTGTATCGGCCGTATTCAAGCTGGTCACGAATCCGTTCCTGTTGTGTCGCTCCCCAGTACTTCTCTACAAATCTTTCTTCAAATTCTTGGAACGTGTTTATTTGGCTTCTTATGATGCGCCACCATATGGCTACTTCTCCAGTTAAATGTCTGCTGATCCACCTTGTGTTTTCTGTTGGGTAGTATGCTTCTTGTAGCTCCTTGAGTTCTTTTAGGAATTCCATAGGGAAACTATCTTCACCATCAAATGTGATTTCTTTATTGCCATGATTCCCATTTATGGCGACGGCCGGTCGTTGTTCCATTTCTTCCAGCCTCCACCGAACTCTTTGCTGATTTTCGCGTATTGTTGACAGGTTACTAGCCATCTCATCCAGCCTTCTACCCTTCTCTACTGAAACTCCATCCTCGGTGCTGTTGTGAGCGTCCTTCAGATTCCTTACCTGAAGTTCGACACCTTCGATTTGTTTTTTGTTCAGATCTTGGGTCTTATTGATTGCTTCTTCCCATTCTCGGCAGTCCTTTTCGCATAACTCTTTATTTTCCTTGTTCTGTTTCTTTAATTCTTTATTGATTTCTTTCATCCCACTTTCACTCTTCTTCTGCAACTCGCCAAGTTTTCCTTCCCACTTCTTGGTTTGTTCTTGCAATTCAATATTTACCTGATTGATCTGGCCTTGTAAATTTTCATTTATTCTAGCAATATTTTCTTCCAACCTTTTGTTAAGTCATTCCTCAGTCCTTTTTACTTCTTCCTTTAAATTGCCAATTTGTTCTTCATTAAGTTGCATTATTTCCTCTTTCTGTTGTTTGATTTGTTTTCTTGTTTCTTCACCTTGATTTTTGATCAACTCCATTAACATAGCGATGTTCATCTCGCTACCGTCGGATGGTCCCCTCGCCCGATTTTGGCTATGTCCTGCAACGGTGTTGTTACTTTCGTTACTGTCCCCGGTGTTGTCTTCTAATCCTTCGACCTCCAGCTGGTTGTTACTATCAAATTCTTGGCTTTCTGAATTTTCGTTTGTAGCCATTTTAGCCCGTAGACGTGTAATCATTCAGATATACTTAGGGTCTGATATTATTCCACTGTAACTTATTTCTAAACAACTTATAAATTAACATGCACACTGTCTGTTCTCTGCCAGCTTAACAATTATACTAATTATTTATTTGTCAAGTCATGCATGTGGGCGCCAAATTGTAACTAAAAAAGGAGTTGTTCCCTTTTACGCCCAGCGGTGGACGCCAAATTGTAACTTAAAAAGATACGCCCTGCATTCTGGAGCGCCAAATTGTTACTTAATTTTATTAGTTACGCTTAATGTGTATAATTAAATTTTGTTTATTTTTAATTATCTATGTCCCGCGTGATGGGATGCCAAATATAACAATAATAGTGTTTATTGTTCTTTTAATTTAATTAATTTATTAATTAATGACTCTATTTAATTAATTCTCACCTTGTTGTGGTGCCAAATTGAACAATTATAGTGTGGGCGTCAAATGTAACTAATAAAGTTTTTGATGTTATATACTAAATTTTTATCTTTAGGTGTTTTCAAATAATTGACAACATACACAAGGCTTTGCAAGGTTAACTTAATTTATTCTACTTAATAGCATTGATGTCACTTACTTCATTTATAACAATTAATAGCATTGACGTCACTTACTTATTCTCCTGAAAAGAAATACAACATATATCTTGCAATTTTACTGATTAAATCAATCTATCATTTATTATTTTGTTAACACTTGCTTACTTTCCTATATCCTTCATCTAGATACTTATTATACTTTGACCATCATTATTAACATTTTATTCTGTATTAAACAATTCTTAATAAATGGATTCATGAAGATTGGACATCAATTACCATCATCTGTAATAGTTATCTTATGAATTTACCCTGACTAGCTACTAGTTCTTACTTTCTTTAAATATTATTACTTATGAGTTCTTTCAGATGAACAGATAGTGTTATACTTAATTAGTAGTGCTTGAATATAAAATTTACTTGATGTATGTTAATCCGTTCTATGGCAAAAAGTCCTCTGCGCTGTCATCCTGTTTCCTTGTCTCTCCAGGTTTCTGGAAATCCTTGCGGCTGGCATTATCACCTTGTAGCATGCACTCGCACTTATCACTTCTCTTCTCGCACTCCGACACAAATGTATATAACTTTTGATTTAGTTCTGGTGACTGGACTTTCGAATTTAGTACATGTTATTTGATAATTCTAAATTTTGCTGAAATGTTCTACTCAAGTGTCATTACATTATTCTGAGTATGATAAGGATTTCTTGAAATAACTACGTGTTGTATGCTTTGTGATTTGATTCACACTGTTTTTCCGTGGATTTACTTTGTTAACACGACATTTGTTTATATTTAATGGTGTTAATAATTATTATTGTCTCTAATTTCATGACTGTAATTAGTTCTCTACTTGTTCTCTTTTACTATCACTGTTTCGGCATTTTGTCTATCTCTTACACATTTTACTGCACTTCTGTTCCGTTTAACGTCCTTGATAATAATATTACTCAAGACGACCAACTTAGTCGATTTTAGTTATACTTCGTCATGTCTTTTAAAAACACTAAGTTCCATTACCGGCTTCCGATTCTCGACTGTCCGTACTCACACCGATTCTTCAACCGATACGACTTTCCTCCGATACGGCATCCGCACTCCCGTCAGTTCCGATATCTAAATTATACGACTCTTGATATCTGACTCTCGACTTCGGCTATTAGATATAAGATATAAGACTTCCGATACAAGACTTCTGATATACAACTCCAGCGATCATACTCTCTAATCTATGAAACAAGACTTACGACTCTAAGAGAACATACTCTCCGGTATCAGAATAAAAACTTAAGACCCCCGCTCGCGGTCAACAGTCTAGTTTATACCCCAAAAATCCCACTAACTTCTCAACCTCTGCGCTTCTATTGGTTTTCGTTTGTTTTCTGGTGGGAACTCCGCTTTAACACTCTAGATTCTCACCTCCCTTCATTTCTTATTCGTTCCTCCAGTTCGTTTCCTTGGTAACCACTTCTTGTAGGGACATTCTCCTCAATTCTCGACTCTGATAGGCTTCCTTATTCCCTACCCTTACAAGTTCCTGGTTGATTCCACCCATCGTTTGAGTCGGATGACCAATTTCACAGCTGTCTATCACCCTTGTATTTTGGCGTACTTGCCCTTTTTAGACAAAGTGTTTTTAATTGCTGTGTGGCCCTCTCATCTGCTCTTTTGTTCACCATGTGCCCTGCTTCTTACCCGTGACCAATTGCTCGTATTGTCTACTAGTTTCTCCTAGTCGTTCCCACGATGAGTGTGGTCAATTCCGAGTATTCCAGACAGCTGCTACATTTTCCTCTCCAAGCCTTCCTTTGTTGCGTACCCTTCTGGTAAAGCTGGACGTCCCGTCATTCGTTATTTGTGCAAGCGTATTGTCTACTCAAGCCGGGCTTTTCCTGTCTATTGTAGCAATGTAACACTGCGTTTGGTGTGTAGCTCGATGCATGTGGCTAATTGTCTTTTGGATAGCGTCGCTATGTCGCCTTGTCAACGATCTATTGTCTCTTCTTAGCGATATTTCGCCTTTGTCTCTCTTGGGTCATTGCGCATCACCCGCAATTCGTTTCATTGTACAGCTGCTGCGACAGAGGCATTGTTCACCTAAACCCCGTCTTCCCTTGTCTTGGACAACACATGGTACCAAGCCATCGTATATCTTTGTATATCTGTCAGCAACCCTAGTTACAACGTCCACTTACAAAAAAAAATTTATTCAGACATTTTATCGTTATAAATTTTTTTAATGGCGAACGATAACTGCTGCAAATTCAAACAGAATCAAATAATTTTTTGCATATGTGCCTGAATTGTAGAGGACTCAAGGCCTATTGATTTTGGTGAAGGGGAAGGGATAGTTTACCTGCAACGTTTTATATTTTAACAAGAGTAAAGTACTTAATTTTTATAAATAAAGAATCCTGAAAAGAAGGTCATAACACCCCACTGTAGAAAGGTAGATGAAATATCTATAAATGAACAGGATAGTGACGGGGGAGGGGTAATTTTCTATAAATGAAAATGATAGTTGAAGGGGAGGGGATAATTTTTTTATATGTTGTTTTGATTGTTCATCTTCATTTTTCACAGTACTAAATAATATAGAATATAGAACTTTCACTTGTGAAACTTACTTGTTTTTCCTTCCCATATGCGTTTCGGCGTGATGTGCGCCTTCGTCAGCAGTTTGAGACAGACTGGCCAGTAACTCGTAACGGTTTTTATTTGGAAGGTTTAGTGGGGGTGGTGTGTGGAGAAAGGGGATTGGCGCGGGGATCCAAATTATTGTTAGTTTTATGTATAATTGTGTCAAAAAGTGTGTGTGAGTGATTTATAGTTTAATTGGCCATTAAGTATGTTGTTTGGTTGTGTTTTGTAGTGTTTGTATATTTCATAATGTTCTGCTGTGTTAAGTTTTCGACTTTTGGGTAAGTAGTGTAATATCTCAAGATTAGTATCTATGTTGGTGTAGCTGTGGTTTTTTGTGTGTATGTGTGCGGCAAACGCAGAATGTATATTGTTGTTGGATAAAGCTTTTAGGTGTTCAGAGTAACGAGATGAAAAAGATCTTCCCGTCTGGCCTATATAGAAACTATTGCAATCATTACAATTTAATTTGTAAACACCTGTTTTGTTGTATTTGACTATGTCCGTGTTTGTAACATTGATGTGTTTTTTGATGGTATTGTTCGTTCTGTATGCTATTTTGTACTTGTGTTTCCTGAATGTGTTGGCGATTTTGTGTGTGTTGGATTTATGGTATGTGAGTGTGATGTATTTAGTTTGTTGTGTGTTGTTGGTATTTAGTGATTTGTTGTTTTTGTTTATGATGTGTTTGTGTAGTTTGTTTATAAAATTAGGGTTGTATCCATTTTTTATTGCTATATATTTGATTGTGTTGAGTTCATCGTTATAGTCCTGTTTACTTAATGGTATTTTAGTTAGTCTATGGAGCATATGGTTAAAGGCCACATGTTTATGTTGTGTTGGATGGTTTGATGTGTTGTGTATAACCATGTCAGTTCTGGAAATAGAACAAAACAATAGTATACATTTTCTGGACCTAAAAATTAACAAAACAAACAATACACACACGTATAAAATATACAGAAAACCAACCACAACTGACATAGTTATACACAACACATCAAACCATCCAACACAACATAAACATGCGGCCTTTAACCATATGCTCCATAGACTAACTAAAATACCATTAAGTAAACAGGACTATAACGATGAACTCAACACAATCAAATATATAGCAATAAAAAACGGATACAACCCTAATTTAATAAACAAACTACACAAACACAACAAACTAAATACATCACACTCACATACCATAACTCCAACACACACAAAATCGCCAACACATTCAGGAAACACAAGTACAAAATAGCATACAGAACAAACAAGACCATCAAAAAACACATCAATGATACAAACACGGACATAGTCAAATACAACAAAACAGGTGTTTACAAATTAAATTGTAATGATTGCAATAGTTTCTATATAGGCCAGACGGGAAGATCTTTTTCATCTCGTTACTCTGAACATCTAAAAGCTTTATCCAACAACAATATACATTCTGCGTTTGCCACACACATACACACAAAAAACCACAGCTACACCAACATAGATACTAATCTTGAGATATTACACTACTTACCCAAAAGTCGAAAACTTAACACAGCAGAACATTATGAAATATACAAACACTACAAAACACAACCAAACAACATACTTAATGGCTAATTAAACTATAAATCACACACACTTTTTGACACAATTATACATAAAACTAACAATAATTTGGATCCCCGCGCCAATCCCCTTTCTCCACACACCACCCCCACTAAACCTTCCAAATAAAAACCGTTACGAGTTACTGGCCAGTCTGTCTCAAACTGCTGACGAAGGCGCACATCATGCCGAAACGTGTACAGGAAGAAAAAACAAGTAAGTTTCACAAGTGAAAGTTCTATATTCTATATTTTTTTTATATGTGTACTACGTTATTGGCAACATAGAAGTAGTTTGTTGTTAAAATTCCTTCCTGTGCTGTTTGACCGTGGTCCTATGTTTTCTGCAAAACCAGACATTTTGGCAGTGCCAACGACTGCCATCATCAGTGAAAATCGAGTGCGCTAATGTGAGGTGGTATATGTTAGTGACCACAGTACTGTGGTTAAGGCTGAAGAAAGAATTGGATTCTATAGAAATATTTCATTTCAAAAATGATTTTAAATATAAATCTTAGAACATGGAAGTCATGTATGGTTCTCCATACCAATATTTTATAAATAAAATTAATATACACAAAATAAAAATATAATTAAGTAAGTTGATAAATTAAACATATAAATGAGAAAATGTAAATAGTTAAACAAATAAGTAAATAAATTCTTCCCTTTATTTGTGTAATGAACAAGCGATAGGGAGTTATTTCCTAGTGCATCTTGGGTGTGTGAAAATTACTGTTATAGGAAAAGCCTTTATTATTGCACATGCCTTTATCCTTGTCAAACAGAACACAAGGCCAACATTACAGTCTGCTTCTTGATTTGCATGCAGTTGACCATTTTAGAGTAGAATAATACTCTGTGTTGAAATTATGTACACATTATTTCTGGTCTTAACAGAAATATCTGGAGTTGACCTGCATGTTAGTATTATTTGTTGTTTTATTTTTCAAACTATAGCCTCCAAATGATGTAGTGAATAACTGTTTGAGAACACAGCACGGTGACAGCTCATTGGCACTGCTACACATTGCTGACCCATTTAAATTATAATCCCAGCACTCTTCCCAAAGCTTTGCTGTAAGGGACCAGTTTGCTTAACCAAGTCTCTTTCCATATTTTACACTTTGAATTACTGTCAAACTGTATTGAGGATTAAATACTCTTCACTGTCTCTTTCATTAACAAGAACTATTACGTTAGCTTAATAACCACAACGCTACTACTCACTACAAGCAAACAAAAATTTAATTTACTTATGACAGAATGCCCAAGCTTAGCATATGTATAACAGCACATATGGACTAGCCAGTCCTCTCTCCTAGGAGACCCAAAAAAAACTTGAGCTGTTTCAAATCCCAGAGTGCATAACTGTGGACATCAGTTATGCAAAAAGCTTTGAGTTCTGACAGAAGTTGAGATAATAAGTACACTGATGCTTTTTACTTTATTTTACTTTTTAATGTGTAGAAAGTTAACACAAACTAATTTAACTTTAATGTCTGAGGCTTAGCCCTTTTATTTAACTTTAGTCTTGTCTTTAACTCTCTTTGACAGCATGCCACTGCTCAAAGTATCTCTTTTGTTATACATTTAGCAATGTCTTAATAATAGCAATTATCTCTTTAATCTATTCAATTAATGATTTGCAGACTTTATCTTTAATAATCACTTTACCAAACTTCTTAATTTCTATAGATGTTTGTGGCATACGAAGCTTGTGGCAGCAGCTTTCTAAGTATTTCTACAACAGATAATCAAAATTGAACTGAATATTCAACATCTGATTTTTATAGTAAGAATAGGTAATATAATATATAATTTTGTCTGAATATAGGTAGTTAAATAAACCCCATAAATTCAATATAATAATAAATCAGATTATAATTATCAGTCATGATAATAGTATTAATAATAGTAGCAGTAATAACAAAAATAATGCAGCAGTAGTGATGATGATAAGTGCACTTATACTGTTGATAAGTATTTGGTTAAGTAACGTTATGTCTGTAATATATCTAGTTTAAAAGCACAGTTTAATTATATTTTCTGAAGAAAATGTGTAATTTATGTATAATATTAAACTTGCATAATAAAAATTTCCTGTTCGCCACTAGTGTGCATAAAATAAAGGTTTAGTATCTGACTTTTGTACAGTACAGTACAAGAAATATCTGAAGAATTGTTGGTCTTCATTCACTGTGAAATGTTTCATTAATCATATTTTCTGTTATGTCCACTGGCGGCCGGTGCGTCCTGAGGAAGGGGAAGTTACGAGACATCTCATCTGAGCCACACTCAGTCATAACCCCCCCCCCCCCGACAATCTGCTTTTTACAACGTTTGTAAGCTGTGATGAATTTACTTATAAGCCTTCAGCAGATCATATAGTCTTGTTTGTGCTTAACAGTAAGTAGAGCCACTGTTTGAAGAATATTTTCGAATTTACTCCACTACAGCATAGCCGCATCAATTTATTACCACTACCACATCAATTTATATTGATCATACCATGATGACTGGGAAACTCTAGATTGGTTTTTTGTGCCTTTTAAGAAATAAAATTTTGGGATAGGTCGACCACTTTTTAGTATTTAATTCTCTCAAAGTCACTCAAACGGGAAAAATGGTTTATCCAGTAGTGTTGTAATAATGCCTTTGTACTGCAATATCAATTTCATTTTCTTCTGCTAAATCCATTTTATTCTCGTAGTACAGATCACAAACACACGCCAAGAAGAGATAAATAATAATAATACACAAGCACAAGGAGTGTGAGAACGTAAAGATTGCATATAACTAACACAAACTACATTACACCGTGCCGAGAGGCTAACTCACTCGTTGCCTCCCAGGCATGGTTACAGATCCACTAGCGTTCCCTCACCACCTGCCGGGTATAGTTCTCACGTAACTGTACAAGTACTACGGAGGCTGCTGAGATCCCTGCCTCTGTCTAGCACTATTATTGATAACACCTGATTTAAAAGTTTTTTTTTGTAAGTAATCAGATAATTTAAAGCCAAGTTGTGATTACAGGTTGAGTTACAGTAAAAAATAGAGCCTATTACTAGTTGTTTATTTTTAACGTTTTTCTAAATTTCAATGGGGAGGCTTAGCCCCCTTGCCTCCCTTGATGAGCTGCCGCTGGTTATGTCATACACTATATCTCTGAGAAGGTTACTTCGTAGAAGGCAGGATTACTAAAGGATTAAATATTCATTCATAGTATAAGCTTATAAATATGGAAACACATATATACGTATATACCTTACACTGAAATAAAGAAATATTCACCTTTTTGAATAATAGATGTGCGGTAATATTCATGCTTTTTAAAAATTACTGTACCAGAAGCTGACTGTGTAATGTATGTTGGAACTGTATTGGAAAATTTAGCACTGTATTATAGGTATTATCTGGAATTTGACTAATTAAATATTTTGTCAGTGTATTTACATAAAAAATCAGAAAATAGAAAATTTTAAATGCTTTACATTAACTAATTGAGTATGTTACGTTTTCATTAAGTTAATATACAGTGGTAAAGCATGATTTTTTTTCTATACTCAATGCTCGTTTTACTAAGAGTTCTCAAAATATACTCCTTAATTTCTTAGGACAAAGGCAAAGGAACACATTAGAAAATAATTTGGTGTCATAAATCCATATAACTTATTTTTAAATTCTTACAATAATGTGTGTGTGTGTGTGTGTGTGTGCGCGCGCGCGTGCAAACTGATGGCATATCTTGAAATTATGAGTTCTTGAGTCAATAGTCAAAAATAGTTCATAACTACATTAGATTTACTTAAACACTTGATTATCTTTATTATGAAAATGTCTACATGTAAGTACCATTCTCAAAATCTCCTGTCTGATCATACACTGTAAGTTCACCTAAAGAATTCTTAATACAAAGGGCTCATAAAAATCACCAAAATTAATGATGCCTTAGGAGTTGTGACTCAAAACATTATAATAAGTATGTTGGATGAAACAAAAACAAGCCAGTGGTACTGAGTAGTAACTGGGCACTAACTGAAAGAGAAACTTTACTTTTTGAAACTTACCTCAAACTTCACACTATTCACTAACAATCTTTTATAAGTTATTATAATTTCGTTTTATAAGCACCTTCCTGTTTAATTATTCTTAATATCAGTTTTATGTTTACTCCATTATTGGTATGTACTAAATTTTTGGCACATTTTTTAAATTTTCTTCAGGCTGCTTATGGGGAGATATGAAAACATGTTTCAGTACTACTGGTCCTGAATCACTGCCATGTTTACAGAAAATGATTCAAAGTATTCAACAAAACTTTTTATATGGTTTTCATTAATTTCTTTTATGAAGCTTCCTTTCTGCTAACAATTCAGCTCTCCTGCCATACAGTTGATAAAACATTAAATAATTCTATCATTCATTCAGTGTTGCACATACTATTGTTGTATTTAAACAATTCATTCTGTTCTTAATCAAATACATTAATTGTTAATTAACAGAATTTACATAAATCTGTTTTCATTTATCATATGTTTTTAACTTAAAATAATTACTCAAAACTTAAACTAAAAATAATTGCTGATTGAACCTTAGCCTTTCATTACACTACACAACTGATTGCAAAAAAAGTTGTGGGGCATTGGTTTAAATGTAGCATATTACACTTACTGCAATTGGTTGCACAGGCTGCAATCAATTTGCAAGACAGTTTCAAGCTTTGCAACTGCTCGTGCAACTTTCAGTTTCACACACCGTTGTGGGGGCATTGATTCAACTATTACAATGATTACAACTATTATACTATGCAACTGATTGCACGCAATTCGCCTGCGCACACATTCTGTAGACAACGAAGAAATTTCATCACATGGGACCAACACAACATATAGTTTCTACAAAACCACCAATATCTCGGAAACGAAAAGGAGGATTTTAATGAAATCAAAAACCAAAATAAAATTTGTACTTTTTCCTAAATTTCACTCACTGACACCATATAGTTATCTCTTACAGAACAAAAGTTTATCACATGCCGGAAAGTTCACTACATGCAAGTTAACAAAAATTTCATGACATGGGACCATTTTAAATCTCTGTTCTTGAAAATTATTAAAGTTATTGGTTCAAATTTATGTCTAAAACCATCCTCAACCTTCAAGGAACACGGTGGTGACAGAATTTTTTAAACGGATCAGCACTTTCTGGGGTTAGCCCAGACAACGATACAAACAAATTTTACCTCTTTATAATCGTAGTATAGATGACATGTTTATTCTGCTACTGATTACAAAGCAGTTGCAGCCTGTTTTTACTAACCTGCAACTAGTTTCATGTAGGCTTGAAATCAGTTGCATGCTATGCAATCAGTTGTGTAGTGTAATAGAGGCCTTATTCATACAATATACAACATTAATTTTATTTATAAAACACACACACACACATAAGTAACATGGGTATAGGTAGTGATTTGATTTATTTTTTAGTTCTTAACATTCAGAATCATGTTCTAGTAACGTTTAACAATATATTTTTATTAAATAGAGAATTATTAGTGTATGTTTGGAATCTGTGTGTGTGTGTGTGTGTGTGTCACAAGTGGTACTATCACAAGAAACATACTTTATTTCCCAGCTGCTCTACTCATACAGTAATTTTCAAATTATAGAATGACTTTTATGTAACAAAATAATTTAATTACCATGACAACAAATTTAAATGAAAAAATAAACAAAAAACAGAAATTTTAGGTATGAAGTACTAATAAATTTTAGTTTACTTAAAACATGTAAATATACAAAATTAAAATGGTAAAATAAGTAAAAATCTTACAAGGCTTTAAAACAGTATTGAATGTCATAACAACATAAATATTTAAAAGATGACTGCTGTTAATATTAAATCAATTTTTGAAGCAGACAGACATGCTTGTACTGTCTCAGAATTTATCAAAAATAAACTATATTTTGTGACTTATCGAAATAAGACACACAGAAATACAACAGATTTTCATTTTTTTACAACTGATGATGAACTTATATACGTTAATTTTTATAACGATTTTGGACCATTAAATATTGCAGCAGTTTACAAGTTCTGTCAGAAGGTTATGTTCAAACTTAAATCACCAGCCTTAGCATCAAAAGTCATTGTGCAATTCACATCAATGAATGAAAAGAAACGTGTCAATGCAGCATGGCTAATGGCAGCCTTTGCCATTATACACTTAAACTACTCACCAAGAGATGCATATCAAGAAATATCATCAATACAATATCCTTTTGTTTCTTTTCAAGATGCTTCAATTACTGAGTCTGTTTACAAGATCAGGTTAATTGATTGTTTAACTGCACTGAAGAAAGCAATATTTTTTGGACTTATCAATTTTGACGACTTTGATGTTGATGAGTATGAAAGACTTGAGAAGTTACAGAACGGTGACATGAATTGGATCATACCACAGAAGTTACTTGCGTTTTCTGGTCCAGTTGATAAACCTCCACAACCCTGCTTTCATGAACCTGAATTTTACATAGATTATTTTCATAAAAATGATATTAAGACAGTTGTCAGGTTAAATGCAAAGGCCTATAATGCAAAAGCGTAAGTTACTTTCTTTGTAGTTTTAAACTATAATCTTACTGCTTACAAAATTGTTACATAAAGATAAAAACGTATATAAACTGTACAGGTAGATCAAATGCACAGTACTTTTAAAAACAAAATTCTAAATAAACAGTCTTGGAAATATTATCTTTACCACAGAAATATGATGTTTCAGTATGTACCAAGACAACTTAGTTGGAAATTAAATTCTATTACAAATATGTTCCTTAATTTTAGGTAGGGTAGGCATTAGGAATATGTATTCTAGAAAGCATGTACTCTACTATATTGATTTAATGAGGTTTAAAAGCATAGGTCATAGGTAAGATGATATGAGAAGCCTATATACAAATTGCTTCAGAGAAACTTATAGTAGAAACAAATTCTAGTGGTTATTATCCAAGATGCTGAGGATCAAAGGTTCTTTTAGGGTCCCGCTCTTTTAGGGATCCTGTGCTCTTTCAGTAAGAAAAAAAAGGTATTAAAGGAAATGAATTAGAGGAAGTGAGAGATAAAGCAAGAGAGTGAATTTCTCTTATTATAAGTTATTCTAATTTTGTTGCTTAAACTCTGCCTAGTTTTCCTTAAAATTGGTTTTATAGTTTCAATTATTGCAGCAAAATGCAATGTTATGACTAGCACATTATCTCAAATTGCATGACATTGGAAGCATTACTCAAGATATGAGAATTTGTACCATTAGCTCAAGTAACAATGCTGGATGTAAGCATCTATTGAAGGAAGGAGATAAACTACTGAGACTTGATTACATTACAGGCAACATCACTGATAGTTTTATTATCACAGCCTCTAATACTGATGACTGCAATCTTAATAGAAAACAGATATGAAAAGTGTTCTAACAGTGTAACAAGTTTGTGTGAGCAGTTCAAGCAGTTAATGTGAGACAAGTCACTTTAGAAATGACAAAATAATTGATAATTTTGCAGTGTTGATAATAAGAATCGATGAAATGGTTGAAACCAATGCTTCCAAATCTAGGTCATTACCCTTTGCTACTGTACAGTATAACAGTAGTAACCATAACTAA
Source organism: Magicicada septendecula (assembly GCA_034769895.1). Taxonomy (NCBI): domain Eukaryota; kingdom Metazoa; phylum Arthropoda; class Insecta; order Hemiptera; family Cicadidae; genus Magicicada; species Magicicada septendecula. The sequence goes on from CM068367.1 coordinate 776,469,049, forward strand.
TGATTATATTAGATGCATTTGAATCACCTTATCTTTTATTCAGAATACTGTTCAGTGAAATAGTCCACAGAAACTGGATGAAAGAAAAGGTTATGGATTAAGAAGGATTAAGAAATGTAAAGAGGAACTGTAAAAATAAATCAGTGAAAAAGGTTTTAAAAAATTTGTCACTATGAAGTGAAATTAAAAATTCATTAAACTGATATAGCGTGTGTACAAAAGACAAGCAGTAATTTGTATTAAATATCTAGTATGTCTTGAAATATCTAAATATAAAATATCTAATGAAGTTATGATTAATTCTTTGATCAAGTCCTTTTAACTGAACCTAATCCACACAAGTACGAAGGATAATAAGTGTAATAAATGGAATTGTGAAGTCTTTATCAGTAGACCATGGCTTATGGTCTATTGAATTTTTTACAAAGAATATGTTAGTTTCACATTAAATTAAAAAATTATTTCAGTTTATATTAAATTAATCTCAGTACACTGACATCTTGGCTCTCTCAGCATTTAATGATTGATAACAATGGAAACTAAAAGTTATATGCACGTATTAAAACATTGGCACAGATTTCATTAGATTTGAGCCACCCTAATGTGTACTTTCAGGAGGCTGAGCCCCCCTCCAATAATTTTATGTCTTGTCACTGTGTAATAAAAGTAATTAATATCAGCCAACAATCTTCCATTACCATTACACTACCCGACTCTTCCCTGCAGCTGCTTGCCATCTGAAGGCCACAGCCTTCAATAATCCATGCCATGTTGTTGTCATCTTATGTATGTCACTAGTCACCAGTCTTTCCTCTGACCGTGTGCTTGACACCTTGTTGTGATATTTTCAAAACATATTGTATTTCTTTCTAGCACATTCAGTGTTAATATTGTGTTGTGCTGTATTGTCAGTTTCGAGGTATATGTATGATCATTAATGAAATTTCTGTTTATTGCTTGTTAACAAAAAAATGTTCTTAATTAACAAAAATTTATTAAATTATTTGGAACATATATAAACTCTGATAAAACCATTCCTTGAAAATGTGAAAATGAACTCCTGCATATCTCACTTCTAGTTCTATCCAAAAGTACCTCAGCTTCTTAGTATGTGTCCTTAATTCCAGCATTCCAACAAGAAAACTAGTGGTAAGGGCAGAACCTTTCAGAAATCATGGATAGCATCATTCAACTGGCTAGAATGGAACACGCATTATTTATAAAGTATTTTGCAAAATATGCAAGGAAGCAGAGGCTCAGGAGCGGTTACTATCAGACATGAAAAAGAAGGTACTTTCACTTCTGTAGAGTTCTTGAACTGAGCGAAAGATTTTGAGAAGTTTCAGTCAATCACAATACCCAGATCCACAAAAAGGTGTAATGAAGGATGTAATAAAGGTATAATAACAGCAAACAAGGAAAGATTGAAGGACAATGCAATATGCAAACTTCTCCCTGCAGTCCCTAAGTGCATCATAATACTTCTCATTATCCCTGCAACCACATCATCAATTCCCCATGATGTCCAAAATGAAATTGTTCAACAATGGGAGAAAATGTTCTTCATTCGGGGATAAGATAAATCAAGAGCTGCAAGTATTTTTCCATCACGGCCAAAAAACATGCAACATAATTCATAAGCAATCAAGTGACCTTTTGTTACAAACCGTCAGTGAAAACTTTTATTATGATATTGATTGAATAATCGTTGGGTATTTGGTGAAACATATTACTACAAAGATTTTAAAATCACAAACACTTTGGTAGTTGTCTATGTAAACTATGGATTTCAGGTAACTCCACAGGAAAAAATCAGATACAAAAAGACTGGGTGAATGGAGTGAAACATCCATGGAGGGAATGAAGCACCCTGGAAACATCCTCCTTATCATTTACATGAAGCCCTTGGTGTGTGGGCAGTTTCCTGGCCTTGTTGGAACAACAGTTCTGCTCAGTTTATGGGTCTTTTGTGATTTTCTGGGACGAGAGAAGTTTTACAGCAAAAAAAAATTGTAATTTCGTCAAAAAAAAAAATAAATAAATAAAATATATATAAATAGGCTGTATGAAGTAGATGCTCGTGAAGCTGATATTGGATTCGTTTCAGACCAATAACATAAATTCCAACATTTCAGACCCTCCACATTCCAACATCATCGCTACGAAAACTCGACATTTTTCCCAGTCATGAGGATCAGTTCACGGATGATCATCATTTTGTAGGAATGGAAGTGTAAATTCTTTTGACAGTTGGGTTGTAGTTATTTGAAGTGGAGAAATGATAACGCATCGAACGGTGAGGGCTATAGCCTCAATGGCCTGTCTTAATCCTTCAGTGTTTTCAGGGTGTCCATATGGATTGTAAGGCTCCCTGTTGATGTTTGTTTTGTTACTATTACCATTCCCTGAAATTCTCTACTCTCAATACCACATTCCGAGTAGGCACCCGTCATTGTCAAAATGTTTACGAAATCTTCTCTAAGTGAGCACAATAGTTTGTTTTTAAAAAATGTTTCAACAGTGAAAGGGTGCATCCCATGGCAACTGAAATGGGAATGACTAAGGAGTGCCATGCCCACTACCCTTCCATCCCGACCCCTTCACATGACACAATGACAAAACAAAAACCATTAGATATTCCTGCCAAACCCAGTATATGAGAAGACTTCTTGTTTATATGAAACTGTCAATGTTACTGCTGAAACTCTGAAACAATGGCCATACTTGTACATGTAAACTTATAAGGCCATTGTTACGACAGTGCATTGAACATAGATTTATAATAAAGCAAAGGCTTTACATAAATATGCAAAAAATGTCTATAATTTTACATATATGCAAACACAGAATTCATATAAGCCTGAGAGTGTAGAGGATGTTGCTTGTGTCTGAAAGATGTAGTACACAGTGTGTGTATGTTTTCTACACACACATATATGTTTCTAGTGTCATAATATTTTGATAGTAAAAGCAGTGTCAGGAGACAAGAAAATACAATGTAGGTGGTAATAATATTTCCACATCCATGAAATAATATGTATATGCATATACATAAACAATATGTATATCCATGTAATATTTTTATGTATATAATATTATATGGATACATTATATATACATTACTATAAACTCTGTGTAATAATAAATTTCCTTATGTAAGATTCAAATACTATCAGTTAAATATTAATACATATTTGTGTTCAAATTTAGTAAACTTAATAGTAAACTCTCTCTCCCCTCCACCACATAACCATATCTTAAAATCTAAACAGTAACAATTTCATATTTGAAAGACTACACAGTATCTTTGAATGAATTATTTATGATATACAACAGAAAGGTGTTCACAGGTTTACAAATGCGGGCATAGCTCATTATGATTTGTTTTTTGAGGATGGTACTGATCCAACTTATGAAATAATGGCAAGATTTTTGGAAATTTGTGAGAGTACTACATATGCTGTTGCGGTTCATTGTAAGGTAACTGTCATACTACGTATATAGTCTCTCCTTACTACAGATTTTTAAAACTGTAATTATATTCTAATTTCTTACATGTGGCTTACATATTACATATAAACACTTACCATATAGGATACATATGAATTATAACAATCTCTGTATACTAGAAACTATTCAATTTAAAAGGAATGTTATTTCCAGAAATCTATGTTAACAATTATATCATTAGCCATATGATACACAAGTGGTCTATATAAAGGAAAACAGTCTATCCTTTCTATCAGTTGTGCAAATCAATTGAAAAACTACACAGATGAATACTTTCAGAAATATCAAACCAACATAACTTACCAACAATACTTCAACAACACAGTTGCAACAATTGTATTGTAATGTTACAACAATCATTTTAACAATTTAAAAAAAAAATAATACAGCAAGATTTAGTGAAATTCTAAATATCTTTTGGAACTAACCTCCCTTACCCTCAACAATTTAAAACTGTGCCTCTATAGGCTAGTATTAAATTGTTTTGATTTCTATATACAGTATGTCTACTTCTTTTAAAGAATAAATTTGGCATTCAAACGTGAATTTTTTCTGAGTTGGGGAAAGAACATTAGCCTACACAGAATTTGTTATAGTATTTGATTCAGTCACATCATGGACAACAAAGCCCAATTGTATTGTTATTTATTATAGTTGGATTTAATGAAAATACAAATATAAAATAGTAGTTTATTTTAAATAAAACAGGGTTTTAATAATTAAATGTAGAAATTTGTTACTGAATTACCGATTAAGACAATAAGTTTTGTTGTCTTGGAAAAATCTTTTGTTTTGATCAAAGTAAAATTTCCACAATTGGTTAAAAATTAAAAAATGGAATACTTGGTTTATACACACAACCTTTAGAAACATTTTGTGCAAAACACTTGTTTTCAGCCTGGTCATGGAATTCTCTTGGTATTTTGTTTTTTATACAAAACTTTTAAGAGAGACATAACTGGACAGCACATCTGTAAAACTTCTTAATATACCAAAATATCCATTGTTCTTAAACAGTAGTTTTTGAAAACCAAATTACAAGTACAGATAACTATTATCTCACAAAAAACTCACTTTAGTATTTCACTTTATGTCTTGTGCTTTTACTCAATTGTTTCTTGTGCAAAGACATTATGTTTGTTTGGGCTCTTGACAATCACCAGCAGTTACAATAAAGTACAGTATCACCAATATTTCATCTACAATCATCAGTATTACACTGCATAACTACTGGTTGAAGTTTTAAAGTAAGTACTGGAATATAACTTTTGATACTCCTTCCCCTATATTCCTTTTTCTTCTTTAAAATTCAGTGTCTCTTGAAGTTTATCTCTGAGCATGTTACCTTTATGATGAAATATAATCTATAAAAATCATATTATATGGCACAGGAATGATGGAGAGAGAAATTACATTTTAGCTATTCAGACATTCTCACATTAGACAGGAAACAGGATCTGGAGACAAAAATTACATAAACAGAAATTAACAACACAAGTTTTTAGATTAACAAACATAGTAGATTAGTAGATTTGCACTTAGATTAATATTTAGACAGCTAACCTAAAATATTTGGAGATATTGGTTGTATAGATATATGGCTGCAGCCCACATGCCATATCTTATTTTGCACTTTTTTTAAGCCTCTCTTGATGAATTTTGTGTCTAACTTTACATTTCATAACATTTTATAAAAAAAGATATATTCAACTGATTTAGTCACATATTAGGTAAAATGCTACAGAATGTAATGTTATATGCTAAATGATAGGACATACTGCTTACATGGTTAGTTATAACTGCTTAAGATTGAGTTCAAATCTTTAACAAAATTCATTTAACCATAAAGTTGACGGCTTAATCAACCTATCATTCATAAATTGACAGTCAGTAAATTAAAGACATAAATCGTCAAGTTTTACTAAAATATCAATAATTATAAAGTCTGCCTAGATATGTTTAATCAGAATTAGTTGTTGACATTTTTGTTACACTTAACTAACAGCTTTTCACACATTCTATCATATGAGTTGTGGGACATTATCTTAAACACAGAGGAAGAGTTATGTCATGACAGTTTTAATAAATGGATTAATTAGTTTAAAATAGACTGGTGGCTAGTTTAATCACCAGTGTCCAAACTGACCAATTGCAATCTAAATCCAGATTTTGAGTCTCTAATTTAAACATCCAACAACTGAAGAAATTGCTAAGGTATATGAGTATGGTTATTTTTGACCAGTTGCTTTAAAAATCTCATTTATTGAAAATTTGTTTATGATCGATTCCAAGTCAGCTCACAAAGTTTACAGAATAACGTGTATAAAGAAAAATACGGTAGTAGGTTCTTTTCACATAAATCTAATGTTCAGCCTGGGGGCTACCAGTTTTTTTGCTTGTTTCATTCATGAAGAAATGGTTGTATCAGTTGCTTAAAGATTATGCAGACAACAAGAACATGCACAAATGTTTACAACGCCAACCAACAGAATTATATTCACTATAGGATTAAGAAAGTTTGTGTTATCTTCATACTTGGAGAATGAGAATATTCTTCACTCTGGAATATCCATGGAAAATAAGGGAATTAAATATTTCTTTGTACTTGTATTTACTTAATAACTCTTGGAATTATGAGCACTACAAACGGAGTTACTGGTAATGCACGATAACTTTTACACGATATATTAAACTATTGTGGTGTCAAATTATATAATTCGTCAAACTGTTATAGACTTTATTCACCAAAGTCTGCAAAAAAACTCAAAGCAAACCATAAACTTTCTTCATGGATGGAATGAAGAAGCGGATTACATTTTAGAAAAATTTAGAACTATAACCGGAGACTATATTGAAAAAGTAAAGTACTAATGTTTAAGAGAATGAACACAATAACTTTCATTAGTATGTTTGGTTAGAAAAATTATTTTACACAACTTGAGATCTAACTTATCAACCATCATAAAGTTTATACTAATCCTTTTTTTGTACACATAGGCTGGTCTTGGACGCACTGGTTGCTTAATTGGAGCATATCTGTTAAAACACTATGGAATGACAGCTCTGGAGGCAATAGCATGGATGAGAATGTGTCGCCCAGGCTGTATCATAGGTCATCAACAAACATGGCTTGAAGAAGTAGAACCATCTCTCTGGAATTTGGGAAACTCATTTAGGTAAACTATATTAGTGTTTATTAAAGATTTAACCATTTTAAGACACATGTACAAACACGTGAACAGTAGTTGATATTCTTTGCTTTCCCTGAGTTACAATGGTTTGCAAAAAAGTTCACTGATACTATACTACTAAGACTTCTTTCAGTGAACATACAGACTTACTTCAGTTCAAAGACTTACTTTGAACATATACAGTACACAATGCAATGTTTTTGTGGATGAACAAAAGGAAACAACTTCACACAATACTTTACATTTTACACAATATTTTCTTGTGTGATGGATTTAAAATTAGTACTCATTAGCTTTAAATACTCAGTATTTCAAGTGGCTTATTAATTACTAGCAAAATACCCGTGCTTCGCTACGGAGTTTCACGTTGTACGTAATTGTACAATTATTGCTCGCTTAATAGTATAGGATTAGATAGATTGTACAAATTCTCAACTCTTAGTTTGTTTATTTACATTCATAGCAACAGCTATTTATTATTTATTTCGAGAAAATCGTTAGAGCTGTTTCCGAGAAAAAAAGGACATACATTTATTAATTAATTGAACTTCGAAATTTTCTCGACTATAAGAACCTGCAAACAACGAAGTTTTTTTCAATTTAAAACAATGATTAAAAACTCAGGACTAAATGTATTCGGGGTTTCCAGTAAACTGAGTTGTCAGCCATTTCATTTACAAAGTATGCAATTCCCGCGATAAATTTCAGTATTTGGTTTCTTGCCCCTTAGGAGTGAAAGTTTTTAAAACCGTTCCTTAGTGAGCACCTAAGACCTATGATGAAGCTACGTTCAAAGTTTCATTAATATCCATTCAGTGGTTTCAGAGATATTGTGATCAGTGAGTCAGTCAGTGGTATTTGGGTTATATAGATATCTATATCTAGCCGATTTACCCACTGTTGCTCGAGTTCATAATTTATTCATAGGCTCATAGGCACCTATTCTTGTTCTAACGTTATATTACTTGTATATTGTATAATCTTCCTTATACTGTTACATTCGCATTCTCACTGGAGGAATACTCTGTAGCGCACCTGTTTAAGAACATGTCATAAACTGTATTCTTATATCTGGAGAAGAATTCTGTTGCGCGTGATGCTCCTGCTCGATTTCTAACCCTGGGAGAGGGCGAACAGCTAAATTAGTTTTCAATAAAATGTCTACAGTACTTGCACGCGCTGCGTATTTAACTGTCGTTTTATAATTCATTGTGTTAATGTTGAAATAAGGCATTTGTTAAATTAGTGTCTCCTAAACTTATTCTAACAATACAATACCTCTATAGATTTCAGCTTATCAATTTTTAAATTCAAACTGAAGCAAGCGCATTTATATTGTCTGAGCTCTATGATCTGAATACATTCGCTATCAAAACTTTGTTTTTTGTACTCGCTTATAACTTACTTCGATCTTAACTTCTTCACTTTTAAATTCAAACTGAAACAACTCTGAATTCACACACTATTAAGACGTTTCTTAAGATGCATACACCACCTTTGATATCATAACCTATATCTTTATTTATAAGAACCGTGGACTCTGGCCCCGCCGTCTTTCGCGGGATCCGACCTAAGACTCCCCGGGTTCCGTGGATGAACTCCGGGGAAGGCCCGTCGGACAACTCCCACGCTATTTCCTACGCGGGAGACTTCCACCGATGTCATCGGACATCACCGCGTGTTCATGGTAACAAGAATCTATTCTATTGGGTTGCCATAGTAACCAGATCTAATAGTTGTTTAAGACCCAAAGGACCCCCCAGAGGATCGTATCGAAAAAAAACACCTATCCTATGTTGGTTCTCCCGTTGCGTAAAATATTTGTGCCAAGTTTGGTTGAAATCGGTCCACTGGTTTAGGAGGAGATGTGGAAGACCCCAAAGGACCCCCAAAAGGATCGTATCGAAAAAACACTTGTCCTATGTTGGTTCTCCCGTTGCGTAAAATATTTGTGCCAAGTTTGGTTGAAATAGGTCCAGTGGTTTAGGAGGAGATGTGGAAGACCCCAAAGGACCCCCCGAAGGATCGTATCGAAAAAAACACCTATCTTATGTTGGTTCTCCCGTTGCGTAAAATATTTGTGCCAAGTTTGGTTGAAGTCGGTCCAGTGGTTTAGGAGGAGATGTGGAAGACCCCAAAGAACCCCCAAAGGACCCCATCGAAGAAAACACATATCCTATGTTGATTCTCCCGCTGCGTAAAATATTTGTCCCAAGTTTGGTTGAAATCGGTCCAGTGGTTTAGGAGGAGATGTGAAAAACCCCAAAGAACCCCCCAAAGGACCCCATCAAAAAAAACACCTATCCTATGTTGGTTCTCCCGTCGTGTAAAATATTTGTGCCAAGTTTGGTTGAAATCGGTCCAGTGGTTTAGGAGGAGATGTGGAACATACATACATAGACACAATGGGGGGGGGGTTGCCCCTTAGGAGTGAAAGTTTTTAAAACCGTTTCTTAGTGAACACCTAAGACCTATGATGAAGCTATGTTCAAAGTTTCATTGATATCCATTCAGTAGTTTTGCTCTACGTTGATTCTATGTCAGTCAGTCAGGCAAACTTCCCCCCCCCTTTTTCCCCCTTTAAAGGTCGAATTTCCAAAAATCGCTTCTTAGCGGATACCTACATCACATAAGGAACCTACATGCCAAATTTCAAGTTTCTAGGTGTTATAGTTTCGGAGATTTCGTGATGAGTCAGTGGTATTTCTCTTTTATATATATAGATTAATAAAAGAGTTTATGGTATGTGGGCTATTGGGCCGTCGTCGATTGCTTTGAGTTGTCATTTTCTGTGCATTTCAGCCACCCACCAGAGGCCTTCTTCAGTATTGAAAGTTTTTAAAATGTTTGACAGAGGGAAGGAAGGCCAGACATCGGAAAACCTTGCTTTCACCTCAGTCAGGGGTAAGTTCGGCCTTCCATCTCTTTGTCAAACATTTTAAAAACTTTCACTACTGAAGAAAGCCTCCGGTGGGTGACTGACATGTCTATAAAATGACATCTCATAGCAACCGACCATGCCCCACTAGCCTGGATGTCATGAGCCCTTTTGTTAATAATAACTCAGGATATGACAACCTACAGAATTGGCTTATTAATTCTTTTGTAACACTGTCATTTCAAATGTAAGGCACTATTACTTTTCATCAACAATATGAATTTCAGTTCTAAAATAAGTTCATCACCCAGTCACTAAAGAACTTTTGAATATTTTCAGGAAGCGCTATTATAATGGACAAGACCGAATTCCTTTCCATAACTATGGGATATACAGCAAAAACTTAAAAACCAATCGTAGTGGTGTGTCCACATTTGAAGTAGAGGGTATTAACAAAAAATTACTTTTGAATACTCCATTTATTCAAAAGAAAAAACTGGTACAGTTGGGAGAAAGTGAAAAGCCACCAGCATCAGGAAAACAAACACAAGGTGACAGACTTAATCTTATCAAAAAGTGGAAGGCTGAACACATTCTTCATGAAGGAAAACGAACACCCAAGTAAATGCATTATTAAATGCAGACTAATATGTTAATGTACAGAATAATTGCCTTAAAAATAAATTAGTTTTTGTATTGTTTAAGACACAAAATGTACCTTCAAAATAATGCCAATGTATTGTTAAAATAATTCATGAGAAGCGCATTGATATTACAAAACATTATCAGCAATGGCAGTTACTGTGTGCAGCCTAAGATTCATTTATAGTAACACTTAAATAATATAATAATAAATAATGTTATTTACTAATTTTTTATTTTCCAGTCTTGAATTGTTTTGTGATTTCAAAACACTAACAAGTGAAAAATCTACTGCTTAAGCATGTCATATGCTAAGATTTTTCAGTGATTTGTGCCAATCATAAGTTTAGCCCACAATCTTCAAAAGATACAAGGAGCACCACACTGTTGTTTCTTGTTCCATACATAATTCTGTTTCTGTATCGCATACCTACACTTCCAAGTAATTACAACTTATTAACTTTAATATTTTGTTTTTGTCTAGTATCTTATAATAAAACAGGCTCCTTTGAGGTATAATAATATATATTGATGAATATATTATCCCTATGTTTACTAGGACCACACAGTTAGTCTGCATTGGACAAGTTTCCACTTTCTTCGGGTTCTGTTTGAGCACGTTTTACTGTATTTGAAAATAAAAACATTTGGACAACTGGATGTTAAAACACCCCATCTAGAAAAGTTCTCCTTCAAGGCATGTATTACATTTATTTTAAAATCTAGGAATTGTATTTCCTCACAAAATTTTGTCTCATAGATTGTGTCATAACTAGGTTATATAGTTGTATACACTGTATACAGATGAACACACCCCAATTAACACTTTCAGACCTATGCCCGTACATTGTACAGGCGCACGTGAATTCCATTCCATCACATGTCCGTACGTTGTATGGGTGTCACTTTTACGTAGGTTTAAAGTGATTCTCAAGCTTTCTGTTTGAGAGCAGGAGACCGTAACTGAAATATAGTTACTTTGTTATCTAACAGATGGTGCTGAATGGGTGCATATGAATAAACAGCAAGCATTTTGTGTTGTTTATACGTTTTGCGTAGAGTGTTGGAGACTGTTGTTGGTTAGTTTTTTTTTTATATAACAGTTTCTTTATTTTTCATATTTAATATAATGTGTAGTATAGACTAGTGTCCAATAATTATAGAAACATCATAAATACATGTATGAAAGTGAGGTACAAAAAATAAATTGCGACTTCAAAAACAATTTTTTTTTTAATTTTGTAGTGAAAAACGTACAGTGTTACACATCAGATTAAACAGGAAGAACGGAACTAAAATAAGAAAGGTTAAGTTGACACAATAAAATTGGCTAAGTTGTAGCGTAACAATGAAATACACTAAAAAATCACAGTACACGGTAGGTTGACACTCCATTCGGGTCCAGGTCTGATAGTGTTGGACTGTCCTGTTTCGAAGCCTCCGAAATTTGTCTCCACTATAAAAAAAATACCTTTTCTTTCAATTATGGATAACTTAAATACAAAATGTATTTTAATAGGTATCCAATATTAACAAACGGATAATTCATATTTACTTATGTATTGGTTCTACTTGTTAATATCGTAATCGTGTGATTATTGATATTGTTGACTCATAGATTGGTATGTTCTGGAGAGTGTTAATTTTTCAAGCGTGTATCTTATTTGAATCTTAAATCCTTATCTTAACTCCTAAACTTCTTAAACTTACCCTTCTTCTATATAAGAATTAAACTTTTATGTTAAATAAATAATCAAACTCCTTTTCTATCTTGACTGGATTTCAATAAAATTTATTATTTCTCTTTAACATTTCTTACTTGTATTGACATTCAATGTCCCTTCTTTTATTAGTAGCTCATTTCGGTTGGATTACATGGAAAATCTCAATCTCAGGGTTAATGTAAAATTAAAGTCAAAGTATTGTTCAAGTCATAATATAACATAAAACATAATATTTATAATAAAGGTTTTGTAATTGGGTGTTGTGGATGTATGTTGACTAGCGAGTCCTTTGGATCATACAAAAGAATAATTTAAAAAGGAACTCTTAATACTAATAGTTATGGTGTACAAATAAAATTCACTATTATAATGTTTATATTCTTTTGGTTATAGTATTTCACTGTAACTCGATCGTTAAAATGTAGTAATGTTGGTTCAAATATCTGGCTTAGCATATCGGAGCAATCTCACCAATCTGGTAGTTTTCCTTATGAACTTATTGCTTGATTCTTCGCTTCTGGCCTTCAAGTTTTTGGTACTTTCGATTAAAATATTAGTCTTCTAGTTATTTCAATAGTCTTTCTTTGTCATCTCGCCTTCTATCTGCAATTAATTTGTATAAAAGTCCAGCAGTCCAATTAACATGTTCTGCCTCGTTTCAATATTTTTCCAACAATCCCTTTCTTTTTACCAAAATACTAATTCTTTCAGTTGGCTATGATATGTTTATGGGTCACAGGTTCGTTTCATCTTTTATAATGAATATGATTCCGTTGAATCTTATTTTTTCTTCGTCTCTACATTATATTGTAAGTTTGTAACGTAAGATTTTTCTATTTTTTAATTATTTACACTTGGTTTGATCTAACTATATGGGATACATAACTGTTTTATATAGATTATGTTTCATTCAATGTTCATATTATAATTATGTTTAATCACTTTCATTATACATGATTTTTTTCTTTTTAAAGTCTATCACTGTTATTCTCACTTTCTAGCACTATCACACAACCTAACTTATATAATTATAGTTTGATATTATTATATTTGTAAAATTTATATCATTCACCGTTTGTAGTTCAATGATACAAAATAACTGTCTGAGGTACGCAGACCTCCTCATAGTTTTAATCTAATGCTTATGAACTAACAAATGTCTTTATTTATTTTCCAAGTTTAACATTTGTACATTATAATTCTATTAATTAATCATTATTTACATGTTTGTTTGTCACTTGATCTTCACTTCTGGGTATTATTGTCATCGTCAGTCATTGTTTGTTATTGTCATTAAATTATTTACTTCATGAGTTTTTTTTTCCTTAATTCCCTATTATTTATTTATTATAATATTTTCCTTTTTGTTTTAATTACTTTTTATTTCTTGACCTTATTATTTATCTTTAAATAATATGTTGTCTTCATTTCTTTATTTATTATGTTCATTTTATTCTTCTTTGTACTTTATTACTAAAAAGATTGCGTTTATGCATATTTCACAGTGAATTTTGATGGTATACTTAGTCTTTATTCTGAGGTGTAATCTTGTTATGTTACAATATATATCTGTTCACATTTTCATATTTGTCATCAAAGAATTAATGTTAACTCATTCCTTCAAAAATAAAATAGGCAAAGAAATTGGTCTGAACTAATGGCATATGAAAAGTGGTATAGTTTTGACAAGTCTTGTCAGTATGCCAAACAGTTCTTACAACTACAAAACTCAAAACAGAAGAGCACAGTGTTTTTTCTATTGCAAATATCAATAGCCCCAAGTCTTCTGCCATTACAACAGACAGGTGATCAAACAGGTTTACTGTAAAGAGCATTAAATGTATCTTGGTAACTGGCTTTAACATCAGCAATTATAGTGTTAATGATTTTTGTTCTTATTGGCTAGAGAAATTTGATTTACTGAATTCAGCTGCAACTTCAAATAAATGCGAATTGAGTATATAGACAAAGTAAAAGCACTTTATTAAATGTGTTGTAGTCTGTTTTTAGGTGATAGTATACCATTTTTATCTAATGTAATTATGGCCACCCTATTTTTATAGTGTCACACTACTAAGACATTTCACCTGCCACTACTGTAAATACCATTTTACATTGGTTTCACTGTTACTGAGGTACTAAGCAATAATGTATGAGCTTTACATATCGGTTTGAAATTCTTAGTTACAAACATCAAAACAATGCACTGTAACTGGTTCACTGAATAAAGACATACAAAAGTATAATTAGCATTCTGTACAATATATAAAATACAGTCTACCTTAAGAATAAGTACCCAAACTTTACATTACTAACACTCCTTATGAATATAAAACCTGTTGATTCAGGATCAAATATTAAAAGCAACACATTACAAATAAGAATGCATCAATAAAATGACTTTCATTTGCAAAAATTTCAAAAAATTAAATATTGATGGAATTAAATTTAGCAATTTATAAAATTCTGAGGACGTTTTATCTTAAAATTCATGAGTAAAAAGAAAATTTATTTAACACTGCATACTACTACAAAAGAAATGTTTTCAGATATTTTTGAATTATTGTCAACAAGGTCTGAAAGAGAAATTTTCAAAACTAATAGCACCCATTATCACATCACTGTTTCTCAGTTTTTTCATTAATCAGTTTGTATATGTTTTATGAGTGAATATAGTTTATGGACACTTTTTATATAAGGTACACAATGTCAGTTTTTTAAAATTTACTAATACAAAATAACAGTTTACTTACCATTATTATTTTTGACATAGACAACACGAGTGTTCGATTTTGTCAAACATTTTTCAGCTTAATCATAAACAGTAAGGAGGAAAGGAAAGTGTGTGGTTTATTAAGACAATAAATAGGATAATTAATTAATATTTATTTAAATGCAACACTGTTATTAAATAAAGTGATTATGCACTAACACAGCATTGTTATACATTATAAGAACTAATTAAATCTCGTAATTGCTAATATAAACAATAAATACTTGATCACATAACATGTTACTGTCTTACACACTATATTACATGACTGTTGATTGCTTCAGTTCCCAAACTACTCTATATAATATCTGTCGGATTCTCATTGTCGTGACCAACAAATGGCTTCAGTATACTAACATCGTACTACTGCTAACATTATAAATAGTGGATATCTAGTGTATATGTATTATTCTGTTTGTGTAATCCGTAACCGATAATGACACTGTACAGTAAAATTTTCTTTCAATATATATAAATAAATTAATTATCAGACATTCAATTAAGCTGATTAAAAAAAAATTACACGTTATAAGACAAGAGTATCATTAAAATTTCCAATTGTATAAATATTATATTGATAGGCGAGATGGGACTAGGCCTCATTATTATAGGAGAAAACCAGAAAACTTACCAAATTTACTGTTTTCCAGTAACCATACACATGTGAGAAAAAACAATGCTGGTTTTAAACATTTCACTGTCATAAAAAACGTCATCAATCATTGAGAATACACACAAAGAAATATCGACTTTGTGTTATAGTATTTTTTGTGTTATGTACATTTCTCAAAAACTGATGGCATTATTTGTCATCCGGCAAAGCAGTGCTACTTTTTCTTAAATGGGTCCATATAAGGAAAATGGGAATTTATTGAAAAAAAAAAGAAGTTTGTTGATCTCCCCTACAAACTTTTAACTACAAAAAATTAAGTGGTTATAACACAATGTAACAATTATTATGAGACCTAAATAAAATTCAACAATGTCTAAAATTATGCTTATGGAAAACTTCAACAACTACTGACTTACAAAACACATTAATTTCAAAGATTTACTAAAATACTATCAAAAATATAGATTTTGGTGGATTCAAAATAACTGACATTAAAACTATGTAATATAAGCATACAGTACTCATAGAGTTCATCAACATTTAACCCTATGAAATCATATTCCACTTTATGTAAACAATAACCAACCAGAGGATACAACAAGCGTATTTAAAGGTAGATGTGAGAGAAAAATGTGAAGGGGAGGAAGCAGACTGACTGATTGAACAATGTGCAGGAAACTGCTACAAAAAGAGGCTAGTTGCAAAGAAAAAGAAATTCTGGCAAGGGACAAAGGAAAGTAGAAGAGCTTTTATTTAACCTTCAACATCTAAGTGTAGAGAGGATCCACTTAAGTAAGTTCATATATACAAATAGTACTAAATTTTCCAACAGCAAAACTACATTGAATTTCCTTACATAATAATTATATTGAAAGTTACAAAACTTTGTGTGTGCCAAATCCTCTACACATATGTCAAGTATCTCACTGACTCACATGGATTCTACTTCAAATGTAACATAAAATCAACTTAACATTATACTGCACAATTAATGTCTTTTACAATATAATCAAGCATTGCATTTCAACTGCACACTGTGCTGTTAACATAGGCTCTATATAAAAATATTTGCACACATGTGCTTGTATATGTGTGTGTTGTGTACATGCATAGGCTGCAACACCTTAAAACATATACTGTAATAATTATCAAACTGTTACAGTACTTATATAGTTTATGAGAGCTTTGAGTAGCTTGGTGGAGAAAACTTTTTACGGAGGAACTTCAGAATATATAATGGGAGACAACTGACCAATGTAATTCCTGTCACTTTCCACAAATAATCACGAGTCTGAATAAATGTGGCATCTGTAACACAAGCACAGTTTTAGATTAAGTTCTGTTTAAGAAACCTCTACAGGAAAATTACTCAAGGAAAAACACAATGTTAGAAATGTTATGTGGTCTCATATTGTGTAATGACACAATGACTACAGCTTACTTTGCATTTATTTCTGGCCTTTTTCTCTTCCCTATTGGGGAGGTTTCTTCTTCTGCAAGACATTTTGTTTACTGTATGTGTACCTCCCCCCCACACACACACACACACACACACTTATGATCTAACATAAAAATATTTTCATCATTCACAAAAGGTAAATCAGAGATTCTTATGCCATTCACTCGCATATTCAGATTTTCATAACACAAACAGATAAAATGTTTAGTAAAAAATGGTTCTGTTGACGTAATACACATTCACTCCTGTGGCAAACTTAGTATGCGCATGGTCCACTCCTGGGCCATATTCAGGGGCAGATTTACATTGTGAGGGGCCTTATGCGCTAAGCATTTTGGAGGCCCCCTAGTCAAAAACAAAAAACTAAATATGTCACAATAAATTTACAGTCAATTGTTCACTTTTATTTATAGTCTGTGAAAATAAGAACTGTAGATAAAATGTATTTTCTTGGCCTATATATAAGAAAATACAAAAATAAAAATTGTAAAAAAAGGATCTAAGGCACTTAAAATTAAATCGAAGTAATGGATTTAATAATACACAAGTCTTTAGACACAGTTTACAGAATTATCAAATTGTTTATTCTAAAATACAAATCTCAAACTTAAACAATTGTAAATAAGTCTGTTTCATTTTATTTTTACTCTTAGTTAAGTGAACTTTTTTCTAGCTTTATTTCTTACAAAACTATCAATTTGTCATAATATATTTCTTTCAAAGCCTCATTTTCTATATACAAAATTGCTAAGCTACTTAAATGTTCTTGGCTTAAAGACGATCTTAAAAATGTTTTTACTCTTTTCAAAGCACTGAAGGCATTTCAGGAGAAGGTTCTCCTGAGGCATTTGAAATCGGAAGTGTCATGAAGATTTGTAGAATAGTTTTGACATTAGGAAATATTGCCCTTAATCCATTATTTATAATTTTGTATAAGTCAAACAAAACTGTTTTAAACTGTTTTAGTTTAATTTCAGTCTCTTCTTCATCTTCACTATCACTTGATAAGAACTTTTTCTTGGTGTTTGTTTCATTTTTTCTTGCTGTTGTTTCTTTTCCTCCATATCACACTTTGACTTTGACTTATCATCTTCTTTCACTAAATATAAATAGTGATGAAGTTCGACTTTAAAATAGTTTGTGTCTATATCATCAGAGTGCATTTCAATTAATTTCTCGATATTAGTAGATGCTGGGTCAGTATCACTATATTCATCAGGGTCAGGTAAGATACATTTAAATAAATCAAGTATGTTTCTTAAGGCTTCTGAACTCCCTTCTTAAGGCTAGCTCATGCCCAGTCTGAAAAACCATCAACAAAGGAATTTTTATCTTTTTTGGGTCTGGAAATAACTTGGACACATAACAACACACACATTTTGAGGTTTCAGAGAATATTGTAATAATATAAAATAGAATGTGTTGAGTACGTGTTTAAATAAGCTCCACGTTGTTATGCGCCAATTTGTAATAAACTGATATCTACGGTGTTAAGATGCGATGATGATGCCTCACGTTGCGAGCGTCAATTTGTAATAAACTCAATTACCAGTGATGAATGTTTTTATATGCCCTTATTTGCAAGCGGCAATTTGTAAATAACTACGTATGGTGAGTCTTTCTTTGATCAGTCCCCTTCGTAGGAGTCGTCAATTTGTTATGGAATAAGTATGTTGGGTACTAGCGGTGGAACGTCCGTCTTATTCAAACCCCACTGTTGTAATCAATTTAGTAACGAACTGCTTGTTAATTATGTGAGGACGTATGTTATAATGTATGATACCAGCTGGAGACGTCAAATTATAAAGAAATCTTGTCTATGAGTGTAATTAGTTATCAGAGACTCCGGTGTAACAAACGCCAAGTAATACGTTGTAGGTGGCGATTCGTAACAATTAAAATGCTGTTACCTGGTTTAATTAATATGTTATTAACTAATATACCTTGCGGTTGTGACCAGTGAAACCCTCAGAACACAGATTATTAAGTCCACAAACTTAGAATTATGTTCCTGAATTTATAATGGTATTATTCTGTAGACTTAATTTAGTTCTCAGTGGTTGTTTAATATGAGCAATATATATGGAGTATTTACTGAATGTAAGTGGTTTTTGTCTCAACCCTAGTCCCTCAACGATAAAAATTTCGTTCAAATTTAGTATGACAAAACCCGTTAGTTCAGCAATCTCCCGTACCACCAGCTGTAAACTTGGAGCGCTATTACTAGAAATAAGTGTACTTATAGGTTAGTTATTCTGAGTGTTTGTATCAACCTGTTAATAAATTATTACGCCAAGTACATATAGTATTTTCTCTGCAATGATTAAAACGTTATCTCATACAACAAATGTACTTTATTTATTTTTCTCTGGTATTTAACAAGTTACGTTGTCTCAGACAAACAATAAGACGATCCAATCGACTATCCCAACATATATCGATTCTTAATTATTCGAACTCTAAAAAAAAAAACATATATACTTTGAAAATAATGACAAATAATTCTTATACCAGGGTTCGTGTAGTTCTTTGAACCATTAGTAAGGCCAGGTAAAACGCATAATTAAGGTTGTTCAATTTACAAAAAGAATAAAATTATTTACTTAAAATACAATGATATGAAAATAATTTGTTTTTTACCCAAACGGCGAAAGCTTCATTAGGCGGTGAATGTTTGTCAACAGCGGTCAAAATCCAGTTTATATCGTCTTCACCCAGTAAAACTGCTCTGGTTTTCAATGAATGGATGATGGTAATCCCACAGGAACTCTTGTGCTTCGATTCTTCTTTTGCGTCTTCACAATTCTTGGTCCCAACGAACTGGAATTAGGATCTCAGCTTACGCTGTCAATGGAGGTTATTTCGTCAACCGAGTCTTCTGTATTTCCAAATATTTCCGTTAATTCAGGCTTTAACTCTTTACTGGTCTTCAATTTATAGCATGAATTGGTTTGATACCAAATTCAGCGGAAATATTTAGTGACTGAGGTGAGAAGCTTTCAATTCTTTTTTATTTTACTCATTGATAATTTAGAGTTTTATTTAATTTGTACGATTCATTATCGTTCAATTATAATTGTTTTACAAAAAGGCTTTATCAGTTTGGACATATCTTTCCTTTATATTTATTCATATATTTTTATATCGGTTCATTTCAATCTAATAGCTTGTAACAATCAATCAGAACCATCTATTCAAAATCAACAACTTATTATATATCAGTTGCCTTAACAACCATGTTTTCTATATATCCTTGAGCCGGCATTATAGAATATTACTACTCCTTTCCAATAAAATACTCCATGCTTGGATTAATATTGAATCGCATAAAATTCTCCCCTAACCTTCCTTATTAAACAGTAAATGTTTTACCAGATTTTCGTTGGACTGGGTTTACTAAAAAGGTATTAATTTCCTTTCACTAATATGGAATTTAGGCCTATAGATTCATTTACAACCATTATAACATTATTTGGTTTTTTACTTAATTTTCTTTTTTACCTGACCTACTGTACAATTAATTATTGGTTACATAGTTAATTACATGAATTTTAATTTACTGGTGGTTATTTGTTTTTATATTAATTAACTGGTTCTGGAACCCTTTATTAATTTATGACATAATTGTCAGAACTACTTGTTAGATTTAAAACACTGGTCACACTCCTGATCCAGTTTATAAACATTAATTAGAACAACAGTATTTTTCAACATTATACAATACTGACAACTTAGTACAGTACCTAACATTGGTAACTATACTGGGTTATATAAATACAAATCCAATATAAACATAAACATAATTATTGGTGAAGTATTATTATCAAATAACATTATTTCATCTTTAGTATAGTCAACATACAATATAAAATAATCTGTGACCTGAACATGCCACAGTACAAAACAAACAATTCATAACATTCAATCATTCCTTAGTCTGGCTTTTATACATTTAATACTAGTCATTGCCTCCTTCTGGTTTGAATTACTTCTCGAGCACATGACCTATTGAACAACCTTAAGTCAGGGTATGGTCCTTGACCATATTTCATTCAATCTTTTATGTAACGTTGGGGAACCTCAACTATGTTGCGTTACATAACACCCCCCCCTTCGAAATAAGTTTATTTTGGGTATAAACAAAGTTTAGCAAGAAATAAACTTCTAATTTGTATCTGGCCAATTGGTTTCCTATTTATCGTACTTTTATATTTCATAATTATCCGTTATTTTATTATCATTTCTTCGTTCCTTCTTAAAATCAATTATTTCCCAAGTTTAAATCTTATTTCTATAATCATTCTTGTGACATTCTTTATTAATTATACATTTTGGATCTGGTTTTATTTAATTCTCTATATTTATTTGCGAGTTTTCCCTCTAATATTTAATTTTTCTAAACCTCCCTAACATTATAACTGGAATCGAATCGGTGGTGCTCTATCGGCTAACCAATTACCGTCGTCCGTTACATACTTTCTGGGATCAGAGGAACATCATCTCTGCCCAGTCAAATGATTGCTGGAATATTCTACAGTCAATCTTCATTAATAAACCTCGTAAGGTAGTCATCATGTGACCTTCAATAAAATAATAAATAATAATCATATTCTAGGGATTATTCACTGTACTTTAACTCAGATCATATTATTTCTTCATATTAATTCTTCCTTCTATTATACACTTCTCATCTCCAATACTTGGCTATTTTATTGACATTTATTAATTGGGTTTTGTTTTCGGATAATTCTTAAATATTTGTTTTTTCTTTTCTTGTGATCCTTTTGAGGGTTCCATTTTGGCTTCTTCATTCTCTTATCTTCATTGGCTCATAAATTGTTTTCTTAAATACTTGTTTGTAAGTTGGGCTTACTTCATTTTTTTTGAATTTTGGGGTATTTATTCTCTTTATTTTAAATCATACTGTTTCTGAATAATTATGAGTAAGTTGTTCTTACATCCTTTGGAATTTTGGGTTTTTTATTTACAATGGGTTGCTTGGTCCTGTATCCATAAAATCCGTCCCCTTTCTTTTATATTCTGTTTAGAATCTGTTTTTAACCGTGGTCCATTATTTCCTCTGTACTGATTGTCCGGATTCCTCTAGTGTATAGAGTTATTTCTGTCCTTGTGGCATATCTCATTATTGTACAGTTCTTGCCTCTTGTCACTATAAAATTGTCATTTATAGTCAAGCTCATCATTGTCCTTTGAACTGATTCTTCTGTACTGTCTCTTAATGTTTCTGATGGTTCATACATAAATTCCACAAGTCCTCCATGCTCCTTAGTTAGTTTTGGCCTTTTTGGTCCTTCTAGTCCATCTGGGAATTCAAGTGTGGTTTGTTTAAAGTTTCTCACTTGCCTTACTTCTCTGTTTTCCGTAATTGGTCTATTATGTAGCTGAACCAATCCCCTTTTAATCATTTCCAATTCTTCCCGTGTATTTATTAATTTCCGTTTACACATTTGTCTTATTCTCACTATCTTCATTTCATCATGAATCCGTTCTATTCTTCCGGTTCTATCAATTGGTATCTTGTCAAATTTTTCTTGGGTCTTTGCTTGTAGTTTTCCTATTTGAGTAATTTTGGTCTCTACTTCCACTCTGAGTTGCATGATAGGTTCATCTGTATTTCCCAGATCCACCTTAATTTCATTTATTTGCTGTCTTACCTCCACTTCATAGCTATCAACTCCTTTGCTCCGTGTTTCATTGACAATTATAATACTTCCATTGATGACTTCCCTCAATGCTAGGCCTTGTTCATTGATGATTTGCCGCAACTCCTTATTATGGTTTTCAATTTTCTCATCCATTCGTTTGTTATTCTCCAGAATCTGCCTCAAACTCTCATCATTCCTGTCAAACCTTTTATTCATTTGCTTGATTAAATTTTCGTTCAAAATTTCGTTTTGTTTTCTTGAGTTTTCATTAATACTGTCTATTTTATTTTCCAGCTTCTCATTGATTTGTCTAAAATCGGCCTTCAATTGTTCATTATTTTCATTTATGGTTTGTCTCAAAAGTTCACTAGTACTTTCCTTAATACTGTCTATCTTTTCAGAGTTTTCTTCAAATTTTTTATTTAATTCTTCCTTCTGTGTCCTGGAATCTTCTTTGATACTGTCTAACTTTTCGTTAGTTTGTCTTAAACTCTCATTAGTTTGTTTATTATCCTCCTTCATACTACTCATTAATTCCATTAATTTTTCCCAATTTAATCCTCCTCTGGCTTCCTCCTTATCTGGTTGGTCCCCTTGGGTATCCTCTTCCACTATTTCCGTTTCCGTATCCATAACTATTTCAGTTTCTTCTGTATCACCTGTCTGTTGATCCATTTCACTGTCCGTGATTAATTCTATTTCTTGTTCCTGTCCACCTTCTTCCTTCTCCTTCTCTTCTGCCCTTTTCTTCGATCTGCCTCTGGTATTAAGCATTCCTGTGCCTCTAATGGTTGCCTGCTCAAGTTAAGTAACAAATAATATGATTTTTTACTTAACTAAAGCCCACTCGTTGAGCGCCAATTTGTAATAATATAAAATAGAATGTGTTGAGTACGTGTTTAAATAAGCTCCACGTTGTTATGCGCCAATTTGTAATAAACTGATATCTACGGTGTTAAGATGCGATGATGATGCCTCACGTTGCGAGCGTCAATTTGTAATAAACTCAATTACCAGTGATGAATGTTTTTATATGCCCTTATTTGCAAGCGGCAATTTGTAAATAACTACGTATGGTGAGTCTTTCTTTGATCAGTCCCCTTCGTAGGAGTCGTCAATTTGTTATGGAATAAGTATGTTGGGTACTAGCGGTGGAACGTCCGTCTTATTCAAACCCCACTGTTGTAATCAATTTAGTAACGAACTGCTTGTTAATTATGTGAGGACGTATGTTATAATGTATGATACCAGCTGGAGACGTCAAATTATAAAGAAATCTTGTCTATGAGTGTAATTAGTTATCAGAGACTCCGGTGTAACAAACGCCAAGTAATACGTTGTAGGTGGCGATTCGTAACAATTAAAATGCTGTTACCTGGTTTAATTAATATGTTATTAACTAATATACCTTGCGGTTGTGACCAGTGAAACCCTCAGAACACAGATTATTAAGTCCACAAACTTAGAATTATGTTCCTGAATTTATAATGGTATTATTCTGTAGACTTAATTTAGTTCTCAGTGGTTGTTTAATATGAGCAATATATATGGAGTATTTACTGAATGTAAGTGGTTTTTGTCTCAACCCTAGTCCCTCAACGATAAAAATTTCGTTCAAATTTAGTATGACAAAACCCGTTAGTTCAGCAATCTCTCGTCCCACCAGCTGTAAACTTGGAGCGCTATTACTAGAAATAAGTGTACTTATAGGTTAGTTATTCTGAGTGTTTGTATCAACCTGTTAATAAATTATTACGCCAAGTACATATAGTATTTTCTCTGCAATGATTAAAACGTTATCTCATACAACAAATGTACTTTATTTATTTTTCTCTGGTATTTAACAAGTTACGTTGTCTCAGACAAACAATAAGACGATCCAATCGACTATCCCAACATATATCGATTCTTAATTATTCGAACTCTAAAAAAAAAAACATATATACTTTGAAAATAATGACAAATAATTCTTATACCAGGGTTCGTGTAGTTCTTTGAACCATTAGTAAGGCCAGGTAAAACGCATAATTAAGGTTGTTCAATTTACAAAAAGAATAAAATTATTTACTTAAAATACAATGATATCAAAATAATTTGTTTTTTACCCAAACGGCGAAAGCTTCATAAGGCGGTGAATGTTTGTCAACAGCGGTCAAAATCCAGTTTATATCGTCTTCACCCAGTAAAACTGCTCTGGTTTTCAATGAATGGATGATGGTAATCCCACAGGAACTCTTGTGCTTCGATTCTTCTTTTGCGTCTTCACAATTCTTGGTCCCAACGAACTGGAATTAGGATCTCAGCTTACGCTGTCAATGGAGGTTATTTCGTCAACCGAGTCTTCTGTATTTCCAAATATTTCCGTTAATTCAGGCTTTAACTCTTTACTGGTCTTCAATTTATAGCATGAATTGGTTTGATACCAAATTCAGCGGAAATATTTAGTGACTGAGGTGAGAAGCTTTCAATTCTTTTTTATTTTACTCATTGATAATTTAGAGTTTTATTTAATTTGTACGATTCATTATCGTTCAATTATAATTGTTTTACAAAAAGGCTTTATCAGTTTGGACATATCTTTCCTTTATATTTATTCATATATTTTTATATCGGTTCATTTCAATCTAATAGCTTGTAACAATCAATCAGAACCATCTATTCAAAATCAACAACTTATTATATATCAGTTGCCTTAACAACCATGTTTTCTATATATCCTTGAGCCGGCATTATAGAATATTACTACTCCTTTCCAATAAAATACTCCATGCTTGGATTAATATTGAATCACATAAAATTCTCCCCTAACCTTCCTTATTAAACAGTAAATGTTTTACCAGATTTTCGTTGGACTGGGTTTACTAAAAAGGTATTAATTTCCTTTCACTAATATGGAATTTAGGCCTATAGATTCATTTACAACCATTATAACATTATTTGGTTTTTAACTTAATTTTCTTTTTTACCTGACCTACTGTACAATTAATTATTGGTTACATAGTTAATTACATGAATTTTAATTTACTGGTGGTTATTTGTTTTTATATTAATTAACTGGTTCTGGAACCCTTTATTAATTTATGACATAATTGTCAGAACTACTTGTTAGATTTAAAACACTGGTCACACTCCTGATCCAGTTTATAAACATTAATTAGAACAACAGTATTTTTCAACATTATACAATACTGACAACTTAGTACAGTACCTAACATTGGTAACTATACTGGGTTATATAAATACAAATCCAATATAAACATAAACATAATTATTGGTGAAGTATTATTATCAAATAACATTATTTCATCTTTAGTATAGTCAACATACAATATAAAATACTCTGTGACCTGAACATGCCACAGTACAAAACAAACAATTCATAACATTCAATCATTCCTTAGTCTGGCTTTTATACATTTAATACTAGTCATTGCCTCCTTCTGGTTTGAGTTACTTCTCGAGCACATGACCTATTGAACAACCTTAAGTCAGGGTATGGTCCTTGACCATATTTCATTCAATCTTTTATGTAACGTTGGGGAACCTCAACTATGTTGCGTTACATAACACCCCCCCCTTCGAAATAAGTTTATTTTGGGTATAAACAAAGTTTAGCAAGAAATAAACTTCTAATTTGTATCTGGCCAATTGGTTTCCTATTTATCGTACTTTTATATTTCATAATTATCCGTTATTTTATTATCATTTCTTCGTTCCTTCTTAAAATCAATTATTTCCCAAGTTTAAATCTTATTTCTATAATCATTCTTGTGACATTCTTTATTAATTATACATTTTGGATCTGGTTTTATTTAATTCTCTATATTTATTTGTGAGTTTTCCCTCTAATATTTAATTTTCCTAAACCTCCCTAACATTATAACTGGAATCGAATCGGTGGTGCTCTATCGGCTAACCAATTACCGTCGTCCGTTACATACTTTCTGGGATCAGAGGAACATCATCTCTGCCCAGTCAAATGATTGCTGGAATATTCTACAGTCAATCTTCATTAATAAACCTCGTAAGGTAGTCATCATGTGACCTTCAATAAAATAATAAATAATAATCATATTCTAGGGATTATTCACTGTACTTTAACTCAGATCATATTATTTCTTCATATTAATTCTTCCTTCTATTATACACTTCTCATCTCCAATACTTGGCTATTTTATTGACATTTATTAATTGGGTTTTGTTTTCGGATAATTCTTAAATATTTGTTTTTTCTTTTCTTGTGATCCTTTTGAGGGTTCCATTTTGGCTTCTTCATTCTCTTATCTTCATTGGCTCATAAATTGTTTTCTTAAATACTTGTTTGTAAGTTGGGCTTACTTCATTTTTTTTGAATTTTGGGGTATTTATTCTCTTTATTTTAAATCATACTGTTTCTGAATAATTATGAGTAAGTTGTTCTTACATCCTTTGGAATTTTGGGTTTTTTATTTACAATGGGTTGCTTGGTCCTGTATCCATAAAATCCGTCCCCTTTCTTTTATATTCTGTTTAGAATCTGTTTTTAACCGTGGTCCATTATTTCCTCTGTACTGATTGTCCGGATTCCTCTAGTGTATAGAGTTATTTCTGTCCTTGTGACATATCTCATTATTGTACAGTTCTTGCCTCTTGTCACTATAAAATTGTCATTTATAGTCAAGCTCATCATTGTCCTTTGAACTGATTCTTCTGTACTGTCTCTTAATGTTTCTGATGGTTCATACATAAATTCCACAAGTCGTCCATGCTCCTTAGTTAGTTTTGGCCTTTTTGGTCCTTCTAGTCCATCTGGGAATTCAAGTGTGGTTCGTTTAAAGTTTCTCACTTGCCTTACTTCTCTGTTTTCCGTAATTGGTCTATTATGTAGCTGAACCAATCCCCTTTTAATCATTTCCAATTCTTCCCGTGTATTTATTAATTTCCGTTTACACATTTGTCTTATTCTCACTATCTTCATTTCATCATGAATCCATTCTATTCTTCCGGTTCTATCAATTGGTATCTTGTCAAATTTTTCTTGGGTCTTTGCTTGTAGTTTTCCTATTTGAGTAATTTTGGTCTCTACTTCCACTCTGAGTTGCATGATAGGTTCATCTGTCTTTCCCAGATCCACCTTAATTTCATTTATTTGCTGTCTTACCTCCACTTCATAGCTATCAACTCCTTTGCTCCGTGTTTCATTGACAATTATAATACTTCCATTGATGACTTCCCTCAATGCTAGGCCTTGTTCATTGATGATTTGCCGCAACTCCTTATTATGGTTTTCAATTTTCTCATCCATTCGTTTGTTATTCTCCAGAATCTGCCTCAAACTCTCATCATTCCTGTCAAACCTTTTATTCATTTGCTTGATTAAATTTTCGCTCAAAATTTCGTTTTGTTTTCTTGAGTTTTCATTAATACTGTCTATTTTATTTTCCAGCTTCTCATTGATTTGTCTAAAATCGGCCTTCAATTGTTCATTATTTTCATTTATGGTTTGTCTCAAAAGTTCACTAGTACTTTCCTTAATACTGTCTATCTTTTCAGAGTTTTCTTCAAATTTTTTATTTAATTCTTCCTTCTGTGTCCTGGAATCTTCTTTGATACTGTCTAACTTTTCGTTAGTTTGTCTTAAACTCTCATTAGTTTGTTTATTATCCTCCTTCATACTACTCATTAATTCCATTAATTTTTCCCAATTTAATCCTCCTCTGGCTTCCTCCTTATCTGGTTGGTCCCCTTGGGTATCCTCTTCCACTATTTCCGTTTCCGTATCCATAACTATTTCAGTTTCTTCTGTATCACCTGTCTGTTGATCCATTTCACTGTCCGTGATTAATTCTATTTCTTGTTCCTGTCCACCTTCTTCCTTCTCCTTCTCTTCTGCCCTTTTCTTCGATCTGCCTCTGGTATTAAGCATTCCTGTGCCTCTAATGGTTGCCTGCTCAAGTTAAGTAACAAATAATATGATTTTTTACTTAACTAAAGCCCACTCGTTGAGCGCCAATTTGTAATAATATAAAATAGAATGTGTTGAGTACGTGTTTAAATAAGCTCCACGTTGTTATGCGCCAATTTGTAATAAACTGATATCTACGGTGTTAAGATGCGATGATGATGCCTCACGTTGCGAGCGTCAATTTGTAATAAACTCAATTACCAGTGATGAATGTTTTTATATGCCCTTATTTGCAAGCGGCAATTTGTAAATAACTACGTATGGTGAGTCTTTCTTTGATCAGTCCCCTTCGTAGGAGTCGTCAATTTGTTATGGAATAAGGATGTTGGGTACTAGCGGTGGAACGTCCGTCTTATTCAAACCCCACTGTTGTAATCAATTTAGTAACGAACTGCTTGTTAATTATGTGAGGACGTATGTTATAATGTATGATACCAGCTGGAGACGTCAAATTATAAAGAAATCTTGTCTATGAGTGTAATTAGTTATCAGAGACTCCGGTGTAACAAACGCCAAGTAATACGTTGTAGGTGGCGATTCGTAACAATTAAAATGCTGTTACCTGGTTTAATTAATATGTTATTAACTAATATACCTTGCGGTTGTGACCAGTGAAACCCTCAGAACACAGATTATTAAGTCCACAAACTTAGAATTATGTTCCTGAATTTATAATGGTATTATTCTGTAGACTTAATTTAGTTCTCAGTGGTTGTTTAATATGAGCAATATATATGGAGTATTTACTGAATGTAAGTGGTTTTTGTCTCAACCCTAGTCCCTCAACGATAAAAATTTCGTTCAAATTTAGTATGACAAAACCCGTTAGTTCAGCAATCTCCCGTCCCACCAGCTGTAAACTTGGAGCGCTATTACTAGAAATAAGTGTACTTATAGGTTAGTTATTCTGAGTGTTTGTATCAACCTGTTAATAAATTATTACGCCAAGTACATATAGTATTTTCTCTGCAATGATTAAAACGTTATCTCATACAACAAATGTACTTTATTTATTTTTCTCTGGTATTTAACAAGTTACGTTGTCTCAGACAAACAATAAGACGATCCAATCGACTATCCCAACATATATCGATTCTTAATTATTCGAACTCTAAAAAAAAAAACATATATACTTTGAAAATAATGACAAATAATTCTTATACCAGGGTTCGTGTAGTTCTTTGAACCATTAGTAAGGCCAGGTAAAACGCATAATTAAGGTTGTTCAATTTACAAAAAGAATAAAATTATTTACTTAAAATACAATGATATCAAAATAATTTGTTTTTTACCCAAACGGCGAAAGCTTCATAAGGCGGTGAATGTTTGTCAACAGCGGTCAAAATCCAGTTTATATCGTCTTCACCCAGTAAAACTGCTCTGGTTTTCAATGAATGGATGATGGTAATCCCACAGGAACTCTTGTGCTTCGATTCTTCTTTTGCGTCTTCACAATTCTTGGTCCCAACGAACTGGAATTAGGATCTCAGCTTACGCTGTCAATGGAGGTTATTTCGTCAACCGAGTCTTCTGTATTTCCAAATATTTCCGTTAATTCAGGCTTTAACTCTTTACTGGTCTTCAATTTATAGCATGAATTGGTTTGATACCAAATTCAGCGGAAATATTTAGTGACTGAGGTGAGAAGCTTTCAATTCTTTTTTATTTTACTCATTGATAATTTAGAGTTTTATTTAATTTGTACGATTCATTATCGTTCAATTATAATTGTTTTACAAAAAGGCTTTATCAGTTTGGACATATCTTTCCTTTATATTTATTCATATATTTTTATATCGGTTCATTTCAATCTAATAGCTTGTAACAATCAATCAGAACCATCTATTCAAAATCAACAACTTATTATATATCAGTTGCCTTAACAACCATGTTTTCTATATATCCTTGAGCCGGCATTATAGAATATTACTACTCCTTTCCAATAAAATACTCCATGCTTGGATTAATATTGAATCACATAAAATTCTCCCCTAACCTTCCTTATTAAACAGTAAATGTTTTACCAGATTTTCGTTGGACTGGGTTTACTAAAAAGGTATTAATTTCCTTTCACTAATATGGAATTTAGGCCTATAGATTCATTTACAACCATTATAACATTATTTGGTTTTTAACTTAATTTTCTTTTTTACCTGACCTACTGTACAATTAATTATTGGTTACATAGTTAATTACATGAATTTTAATTTACTGGTGGTTATTTGTTTTTATATTAATTAACTGGTTCTGGAACCCTTTATTAATTTATGACATAATTGTCAGAACTACTTGTTAGATTTAAAACACTGGTCACACTCCTGATCCAGTTTATAAACATTAATTAGAACAACAGTATTTTTCAACATTATACAATACTGACAACTTAGTACAGTACCTAACATTGGTAACTATACTGGGTTATATAAATACAAATCCAATATAAACATAAACATAATTATTGGTGAAGTATTATTATCAAATAACATTATTTCATCTTTAGTATAGTCAACATACAATATAAAATACTCTGTGACCTGAACATGCCACAGTACAAAACAAACAATTCATAACATTCAATCATTCCTTAGTCTGGCTTTTATACATTTAATACTAGTCATTGCCTCCTTCTGGTTTGAGTTACTTCTCGAGCACATGACCTATTGAACAACCTTAAGTCAGGGTATGGTCCTTGACCATATTTCATTCAATCTTTTATGTAACGTTGGGGAACCTCAACTATGTTGCGTTACATAACACCCCCCCCTTCGAAATAAGTTTATTTTGGGTATAAACAAAGTTTAGCAAGAAATAAACTTCTAATTTGTATCTGGCCAATTGGTTTCCTATTTATCGTACTTTTATATTTCATAATTATCCGTTATTTTATTATCATTTCTTCGTTCCTTCTTAAAATCAATTATTTCCCAAGTTTAAATCTTATTTCTATAATCATTCTTGTGACATTCTTTATTAATTATACATTTTGGATCTGGTTTTATTTAATTCTCTATATTTATTTGTGAGTTTTCCCTCTAATATTTAATTTTCCTAAACCTCCCTAACATTATAACTGGAATCGAATCGGTGGTGCTCTATCGGCTAACCAATTACCGTCGTCCGTTACATACTTTCTGGGATCAGAGGAACATCATCTCTGCCCAGTCAAATGATTGCTGGAATATTCTACAGTCAATCTTCATTAATAAACCTCGTAAGGTAGTCATCATGTGACCTTCAATAAAATAATAAATAATAATCATATTCTAGGGATTATTCACTGTACTTTAACTCAGATCATATTATTTCTTCCTTCTATTATACACTTCTCATCTCCAATACTTGGCTATTTTATTGACATTTATTAATTGGGTTTTGTTTTCGGATAATTCTTAAATATTTGTTTTTTCTTTTCTTGTGATCCTTTTGAGGGTTCCATTTTGGCTTCTTCATTCTCTTATCTTCATTGGCTCATAAATTGTTTTCTTAAATACTTGTTTGTAAGTTGGGCTTACTTCATTTTTTTTGAATTTTGGGGTATTTATTCTCTTTATTTTAAATCATACTGTTTCTGAATAATTATGAGTAAGTTGTTCTTACATCCTTTGGAATTTTGGGTTTTTTATTTACAATGGGTTGCTTGGTCCTGTATCCATAAAATCCGTCCCCTTTCTTTTATATTCTGTTTAGAATCTGTTTTTAACCGTGGTCCATTATTTCCTCTGTACTGATTGTCCGGATTCCTCTAGTGTATAGAGTTATTTCTGTCCTTGTGACATATCTCATTATTGTACAGTTCTTGCCTCTTGTCACTATAAAATTGTCATTTATAGTCAAGCTCATCATTGTCCTTTGAACTGATTCTTCTGTACTGTCTCTTAATGTTTCTGATGGTTCATACATAAATTCCACAAGTCCTCCATGCTCCTTAGTTAGTTTTGGCCTTTTTGGTCCTTCTAGTCCATCTGGGAATTCAAGTGTGGTTCGTTTAAAGTTTCTCACTTGCCTTACTTCTCTGTTTTCCGTAATTGGTCTATTATGTAGCTGAACCAATCCCCTTTTAATCATTTCCAATTCTTCCCGTGTATTTATTAATTTCCGTTTACACATTTGTCTTATTCTCACTATCTTCATTTCATCATGAATCCATTCTATTCTTCCGGTTCTATCAATTGGTATCTTGTCAAATTTTTCTTGGGTCTTTGCTTGTAGTTTTCCTATTTGAGTAATTTTGGTCTCTACTTCCACTCTGAGTTGCATGATAGGTTCATCTGTCTTTCCCAGATCCACCTTAATTTCATTTATTTGCTGTCTTACCTCCACTTCATAGCTATCAACTCCTTTGCTCCGTGTTTCATTGACAATTATAATACTTCCATTGATGACTTCCCTCAATGCTAGGCCTTGTTCATTGATGATTTGCCGCAACTCCTTATTATGGTTTTCAATTTTCTCATCCATTCGTTTGTTATTCTCCAGAATCTGCCTCAAACTCTCATCATTCCTGTCAAACCTTTTATTCATTTGCTTGATTAAATTTTCGCTCAAAATTTCGTTTTGTTTTCTTGAGTTTTCATTAATACTGTCTATTTTATTTTCCAGCTTCTCATTGATTTGTCTAAAATCGGCCTTCAATTGTTCATTATTTTCATTTATGGTTTGTCTCAAAAGTTCACTAGTACTTTCCTTAATACTGTCTATCTTTTCAGAGTTTTCTTCAAATTTTTTATTTAATTCTTCCTTCTGTGTCCTGGAATCTTCTTTGATACTGTCTAACTTTTCGTTAGTTTGTCTTAAACTCTCATTAGTTTGTTTATTATCCTCCTTCATACTACTCATTAATTCCATTAATTTTTCCCAATTTAATCCTCCTCTGGCTTCCTCCTTATCTGGTTGGTCCCCTTGGGTATCCTCTTCCACTATTTCCGTTTCCGTATCCATAACTATTTCAGTTTCTTCTGTATCACCTGTCTGTTGATCCATTTCACTGTCCGTGATTAATTCTATTTCTTGTTCCTGTCCACCTTCTTCCTTCTCCTTCTCTTCTGCCCTTTTCTTCGATCTGCCTCTGGTATTAAGCATTCCTGTGCCTCTAATGGTTGCCTGCTCAAGTTAAGTAACAAATAATATGATTTTTTACTTAACTAAAGCCCACTCGTTGAGCGCCAATTTGTAATAATATAAAATAGAATGTGTTGAGTACGTGTTTAAATAAGCTCCACGTTGTTATGCGCCAATTTGTAATAAACTGATATCTACGGTGTTAAGATGCGATGATGATGCCTCACGTTGCGAGCGTCAATTTGTAATAAACTCAATTACCAGTGATGAATGTTTTTATATGCCCTTATTTGCAAGCGGCAATTTGTAAATAACTACGTATGGTGAGTCTTTCTTTGATCAGTCCCCTTCGTAGGAGTCGTCAATTTGTTATGGAATAAGGATGTTGGGTACTAGCGGTGGAACGTCCGTCTTATTCAAACCCCACTGTTGTAATCAATTTAGTAACGAACTGCTTGTTAATTATGTGAGGACGTATGTTATAATGTATGATACCAGCTGGAGACGTCAAATTATAAAGAAATCTTGTCTATGAGTGTAATTAGTTATCAGAGACTCCGGTGTAACAAACGCCAAGTAATACGTTGTAGGTGGCGATTCGTAACAATTAAAATGCTGTTACCTGGTTTAATTAATATGTTATTAACTAATATACCTTGCGGTTGTGACCAGTGAAACCCTCAGAACACAGATTATTAAGTCCACAAACTTAGAATTATGTTCCTGAATTTATAATGGTATTATTCTGTAGACTTAATTTAGTTCTCAGTGGTTGTTTAATATGAGCAATATATATGGAGTATTTACTGAATGTAAGTGGTTTTTGTCTCAACCCTAGTCCCTCAACGATAAAAATTTCGTTCAAATTTAGTATGACAAAACCCGTTAGTTCAGCAATCTCCCGTCCCACCAGCTGTAAACTTGGAGCGCTATTACTAGAAATAAGTGTACTTATAGGTTAGTTATTCTGAGTGTTTGTATCAACCTGTTAATAAATTATTACGCCAAGTACATATAGTATTTTCTCTGCAATGATTAAAACGTTATCTCATACAACAAATGTACTTTATTTATTTTTCTCTGGTATTTAACAAGTTACGTTGTCTCAGACAAACAATAAGACGATCCAATCGACTATCCCAACATATATCGATTCTTAATTATTCGAACTCTAAAAAAAAAAACATATATACTTTGAAAATAATGACAAATAATTCTTATACCAGGGTTCGTGTAGTTCTTTGAACCATTAGTAAGGCCAGGTAAAACGCATAATTAAGGTTGTTCAATTTACAAAAAGAATAAAATTATTTACTTAAAATACAATGATATCAAAATAATTTGTTTTTTACCCAAACGGCGAAAGCTTCATAAGGCGGTGAATGTTTGTCAACAGCGGTCAAAATCCAGTTTATATCGTCTTCACCCAGTAAAACTGCTCTGGTTTTCAATGAATGGATGATGGTAATCCCACAGGAACTCTTGTGCTTCGATTCTTCTTTTGCGTCTTCACAATTCTTGGTCCCAACGAACTGGAATTAGGATCTCAGCTTACGCTGTCAATGGAGGTTATTTCGTCAACCGAGTCTTCTGTATTTCCAAATATTTCCGTTAATTCAGGCTTTAACTCTTTACTGGTCTTCAATTTATAGCATGAATTGGTTTGATACCAAATTCAGCGGAAATATTTAGTGACTGAGGTGAGAAGCTTTCAATTCTTTTTTATTTTACTCATTGATAATTTAGAGTTTTATTTAATTTGTACGATTCATTATCGTTCAATTATAATTGTTTTACAAAAAGGCTTTATCAGTTTGGACATATCTTTCCTTTATATTTATTCATATATTTTTATATCGGTTCATTTCAATCTAATAGCTTGTAACAATCAATCAGAACCATCTATTCAAAATCAACAACTTATTATATATCAGTTGCCTTAACAACCATGTTTTCTATATATCCTTGAGCCGGCATTATAGAATATTACTACTCCTTTCCAATAAAATACTCCATGCTTGGATTAATATTGAATCACATAAAATTCTCCCCTAACCTTCCTTATTAAACAGTAAATGTTTTACCAGATTTTCGTTGGACTGGGTTTACTAAAAAGGTATTAATTTCCTTTCACTAATATGGAATTTAGGCCTATAGATTCATTTACAACCATTATAACATTATTTGGTTTTTAACTTAATTTTCTTTTTTACCTGACCTACTGTACAATTAATTATTGGTTACATAGTTAATTACATGAATTTTAATTTACTGGTGGTTATTTGTTTTTATATTAATTAACTGGTTCTGGAACCCTTTATTAATTTATGACATAATTGTCAGAACTACTTGTTAGATTTAAAACACTGGTCACACTCCTGATCCAGTTTATAAACATTAATTAGAACAACAGTATTTTTCAACATTATACAATACTGACAACTTAGTACAGTACCTAACATTGGTAACTATACTGGGTTATATAAATACAAATCCAATATAAACATAAACATAATTATTGGTGAAGTATTATTATCAAATAACATTATTTCATCTTTAGTATAGTCAACATACAATATAAAATACTCTGTGACCTGAACATGCCACAGTACAAAACAAACAATTCATAACATTCAATCATTCCTTAGTCTGGCTTTTATACATTTAATACTAGTCATTGCCTCCTTCTGGTTTGAGTTACTTCTCGAGCACATGACCTATTGAACAACCTTAAGTCAGGGTATGGTCCTTGACCATATTTCATTCAATCTTTTATGTAACGTTGGGGAACCTCAACTATGTTGCGTTACATAACACCCCCCCCTTCGAAATAAGTTTATTTTGGGTATAAACAAAGTTTAGCAAGAAATAAACTTCTAATTTGTATCTGGCCAATTGGTTTCCTATTTATCGTACTTTTATATTTCATAATTATCCGTTATTTTATTATCATTTCTTCGTTCCTTCTTAAAATCAATTATTTCCCAAGTTTAAATCTTATTTCTATAATCATTCTTGTGACATTCTTTATTAATTATACATTTTGGATCTGGTTTTATTTAATTCTCTATATTTATTTGTGAGTTTTCCCTCTAATATTTAATTTTCCTAAACCTCCCTAACATTATAACTGGAATCGAATCGGTGGTGCTCTATCGGCTAACCAATTACCGTCGTCCGTTACATACTTTCTGGGATCAGAGGAACATCATCTCTGCCCAGTCAAATGATTGCTGGAATATTCTACAGTCAATCTTCATTAATAAACCTCGTAAGGTAGTCATCATGTGACCTTCAATAAAATAATAAATAATAATCATATTCTAGGGATTATTCACTGTACTTTAACTCAGATCATATTATTTCTTCCTTCTATTATACACTTCTCATCTCCAATACTTGGCTATTTTATTGACATTTATTAATTGGGTTTTGTTTTCGGATAATTCTTAAATATTTGTTTTTTCTTTTCTTGTGATCCTTTTGAGGGTTCCATTTTGGCTTCTTCATTCTCTTATCTTCATTGGCTCATAAATTGTTTTCTTAAATACTTGTTTGTAAGTTGGGCTTACTTCATTTTTTTTGAATTTTGGGGTATTTATTCTCTTTATTTTAAATCATACTGTTTCTGAATAATTATGAGTAAGTTGTTCTTACATCCTTTGGAATTTTGGGTTTTTTATTTACAATGGGTTGCTTGGTCCTGTATCCATAAAATCCGTCCCCTTTCTTTTATATTCTGTTTAGAATCTGTTTTTAACCGTGGTCCATTATTTCCTCTGTACTGATTGTCCGGATTCCTCTAGTGTATAGAGTTATTTCTGTCCTTGTGACATATCTCATTATTGTACAGTTCTTGCCTCTTGTCACTATAAAATTGTCATTTATAGTCAAGCTCATCATTGTCCTTTGAACTGATTCTTCTGTACTGTCTCTTAATGTTTCTGATGGTTCATACATAAATTCCACAAGTCCTCCATGCTCCTTAGTTAGTTTTGGCCTTTTTGGTCCTTCTAGTCCATCTGGGAATTCAAGTGTGGTTCGTTTAAAGTTTCTCACTTGCCTTACTTCTCTGTTTTCCGTAATTGGTCTATTATGTAGCTGAACCAATCCCCTTTTAATCATTTCCAATTCTTCCCGTGTATTTATTAATTTCCGTTTACACATTTGTCTTATTCTCACTATCTTCATTTCATCATGAATCCATTCTATTCTTCCGGTTCTATCAATTGGTATCTTGTCAAATTTTTCTTGGGTCTTTGCTTGTAGTTTTCCTATTTGAGTAATTTTGGTCTCTACTTCCACTCTGAGTTGCATGATAGGTTCATCTGTCTTTCCCAGATCCACCTTAATTTCATTTATTTGCTGTCTTACCTCCACTTCATAGCTATCAACTCCTTTGCTCCGTGTTTCATTGACAATTATAATACTTC
This sequence comes from Magicicada septendecula, assembly GCA_034769895.1. Lineage (NCBI taxonomy): Eukaryota > Metazoa > Arthropoda > Insecta > Hemiptera > Cicadidae > Magicicada > Magicicada septendecula. Next base: position 776,506,940 of record CM068367.1, read on the forward strand.
CATTGATGACTTCCCTCAATGCTAGGCCTTGTTCATTGATGATTTGCCGCAACTCCTTATTATGGTTTTCAATTTTCTCATCCATTCGTTTGTTATTCTCCAGAATCTGCCTCAAACTCTCATCATTCCTGTCAAACCTTTTATTCATTTGCTTGATTAAATTTTCGCTCAAAATTTCGTTTTGTTTTCTTGAGTTTTCATTAATACTGTCTATTTTATTTTCCAGCTTCTCATTGATTTGTCTAAAATCGGCCTTCAATTGTTCATTATTTTCATTTATGGTTTGTCTCAAAAGTTCACTAGTACTTTCCTTAATACTGTCTATCTTTTCAGAGTTTTCTTCAAATTTTTTATTTAATTCTTCCTTCTGTGTCCTGGAATCTTCTTTGATACTGTCTAACTTTTCGTTAGTTTGTCTTAAACTCTCATTAGTTTGTTTATTATCCTCCTTCATACTACTCATTAATTCCATTAATTTTTCCCAATTTAATCCTCCTCTGGCTTCCTCCTTATCTGGTTGGTCCCCTTGGGTATCCTCTTCCACTATTTCCGTTTCCGTATCCATAACTATTTCAGTTTCTTCTGTATCACCTGTCTGTTGATCCATTTCACTGTCCGTGATTAATTCTATTTCTTGTTCCTGTCCACCTTCTTCCTTCTCCTTCTCTTCTGCCCTTTTCTTCGATCTGCCTCTGGTATTAAGCATTCCTGTGCCTCTAATGGTTGCCTGCTCAAGTTAAGTAACAAATAATATGATTTTTTACTTAACTAAAGCCCACTCGTTGAGCGCCAATTTGTAATAATATAAAATAGAATGTGTTGAGTACGTGTTTAAATAAGCTCCACGTTGTTATGCGCCAATTTGTAATAAACTGATATCTACGGTGTTAAGATGCGATGATGATGCCTCACGTTGCGAGCGTCAATTTGTAATAAACTCAATTACCAGTGATGAATGTTTTTATATGCCCTTATTTGCAAGCGGCAATTTGTAAATAACTACGTATGGTGAGTCTTTCTTTGATCAGTCCCCTTCGTAGGAGTCGTCAATTTGTTATGGAATAAGGATGTTGGGTACTAGCGGTGGAACGTCCGTCTTATTCAAACCCCACTGTTGTAATCAATTTAGTAACGAACTGCTTGTTAATTATGTGAGGACGTATGTTATAATGTATGATACCAGCTGGAGACGTCAAATTATAAAGAAATCTTGTCTATGAGTGTAATTAGTTATCAGAGACTCCGGTGTAACAAACGCCAAGTAATACGTTGTAGGTGGCGATTCGTAACAATTAAAATGCTGTTACCTGGTTTAATTAATATGTTATTAACTAATATACCTTGCGGTTGTGACCAGTGAAACCCTCAGAACACAGATTATTAAGTCCACAAACTTAGAATTATGTTCCTGAATTTATAATGGTATTATTCTGTAGACTTAATTTAGTTCTCAGTGGTTGTTTAATATGAGCAATATATATGGAGTATTTACTGAATGTAAGTGGTTTTTGTCTCAACCCTAGTCCCTCAACGATAAAAATTTCGTTCAAATTTAGTATGACAAAACCCGTTAGTTCAGCAATCTCCCGTCCCACCAGCTGTAAACTTGGAGCGCTATTACTAGAAATAAGTGTACTTATAGGTTAGTTATTCTGAGTGTTTGTATCAACCTGTTAATAAATTATTACGCCAAGTACATATAGTATTTTCTCTGCAATGATTAAAACGTTATCTCATACAACAAATGTACTTTATTTATTTTTCTCTGGTATTTAACAAGTTACGTTGTCTCAGACAAACAATAAGACGATCCAATCGACTATCCCAACATATATCGATTCTTAATTATTCGAACTCTAAAAAAAAAAACATATATACTTTGAAAATAATGACAAATAATTCTTATACCAGGGTTCGTGTAGTTCTTTGAACCATTAGTAAGGCCAGGTAAAACGCATAATTAAGGTTGTTCAATTTACAAAAAGAATAAAATTATTTACTTAAAATAAATGATATGAAAATAATTTGTTTTTTACCCAAACGGCGAAAGCTTCATTAGGCGGTGAATGTTTGTCAACAGCGGTCAAAATCCAGTTTACATCGTCTTCACCCAGTAAAACTGCTCTGGTTTTCAATGAATGGATGATGGTGTAATCCCACAGGAACTCTTGTGCTTCGATTCTTCTTTTGCGTCTTCACAATTCTTGGTCCCAACGAACTGGAATTAGGATCTCAGCTTACGCTGTCAATGGAGGTTATTTCGTCAACCGAGTCTTCTGCATTTCCAAATATTTCCGTTAATTCAGGCTTTAACTCTTTACTGGTCTTCAATTTATAGCATGAATTGGTTTGATACCAAATTCAGCGGAAATATTTAGTGACTGAGGTGAGAAGCTTTCAATTCTTTTTTATTTTACTCATTGATAATTTAGAGTTTTATTTAATTTGTACGATTCATTATCGTTCAATTATAATTGTTTTACAAAAAGGCTTTATCAGTTTGGACATATCTTTCCTTTATATTTATTCATATATTTTTATATCGGTTCATTTCAATCTAATAGCTTGTAACAATCAGAACCATCTATTCAAAATCAACAACTTATTATATATCAGTTGCCTTAACAACCATGTTTTCTATATATCCTTGAGCCGGCATTATAGAATATTACTACTCCTTTCCAATAAAATACTCCATGCTTGGATTAATATTGAATCACATAAAATTCTCCCCTAACCTTCCTTATTAAACAGTAAATGTTTTACCAGATTTTCGTTGGACTGGGTTTACTAAAAAGGTATTAATTTCCTTTCACTAATATGGAATTTAGGCCTATAGATTCATTTACAACCATTATAACATTATTTGGTTTTTAACTTAATTTTCTTTTTTACCTGACCTACTGTACAATTAATTATTGGTTACATAGTTAATTACATGAATTTTAATTTACTGGTGGTTATTTGTTTTTATATTAATTAACTGGTTCTGGAACCCTTTATTAATTTATGACATAATTGTCAGAACTACTTGTTAGATTTAAAACACTGGTCACACTCCTGATCCAGTTTATAAACATTAATTAGAACAACAGTATTTTTCAACATTATACACTACTGACAACTTAGTACAGTACCTAACATTGGTAACTATACTGGGTTATATAAATACAAATCCAATATAAACATAAACATAATTATTGGTGAAGTATTATTATCAAATAACATTATTTCATCTTTAGTATAGTCAACATACAATATAAAATACTCTGTGACCTGAACATGCCACAGTACAAAACAAACAATTCATAACATTCAATCATTCCTTAGTCTGGCTTTTATACATTTAATACTAGTCATTGCCTCCTTCTGGTTTGAGTTACTTCTCGAGCACATGACCTATTGAACAACCTTAAGTCAGGGTATGGTCCTTGACCATATTTCATTCAATCTTTTATGTAACGTTGGGGAACCTCAACTATGTTGCGTTACAATATTAACCATTCTCTTCATTCACTGGCTTCATTTTTTCACCCAATAAAATGGCTCTCATTTAAATTTCTATAATATTGTATCCCTTTATCCAAGTATTGTTGTTGTTTTTTTTAATTTTCCCAACACTTTTTGGTTTGTTTATAAGCTAATATTTGACCATATCTTGGGTTAGATGTCGTGGCCACAATGCTATATCTTGCGGGTATGGGTATGGGATTGGCACATGTTCTACTGAGGTAGGTCATGTAACAAGAAAATCATTACCATCAGTTGCATCACCGGCATTGTGTTCTGTAGGGCTAGTTTGATTTCAGCTAACTGGCTTTACACAAGGTAAATTATCATTCAGCTGACTTTTGTCGATGTTGTTGATTTTTCATGTTCATTACTTTTACTTTTGTTATTTCCTGAACCTTGCTTAACCATCAGTTATAGTAGTGAAGTATTAGCCCTACCTGAAATATCTTCACACTCTTCACTAACTGTATTTTGCCTTACGGTGGTTTCTTGATGTAAAGACGAAGAAGGTGCCTTGTCATTAGTCAGTTGCCTCGACAGATGCCTTGTCATTTATAGGTTTTAAAAGCACAAGTAAACTGTCTTTTTTGCTTAATTTCTAATTAGTGTTTTATTTCCTGTCGTTTCCTCTTATCACTTCCTGAGCAATATGTCCATTTCATTATTTAGGTTTTAGGTAGATAAAACAATCACGATTTATAAAACAGTTCAATTACTATACAATGCACTTGCTCAATATTTTATACTAACTAGGTTATGTTGTTTTCACTGATGCTGCCATGTATGCAAATGTGCTGCCACACGCGCAACAGTTGATGAACAGTCCATTCTACTGAAATCAACTACCAGTGTTCCAACTTCACGAAACAAAATTGATGCTAATCGTGCGAACTTCACGTTGACTGCAAGTATTGATGCGGGGGGGGGGATGCAACTTTACCTTTACAATGTAAGAGGTACTAAAATGCGTGATGGATACATGTTACATGTTGTCATAGCCTCATGGCATCGATATAATTTATTCTTCTTTCATGTTTGTCATTATAAAATAAAAAGTAACATATACAATTTTTGTACATTTATTCATTAAAACATCCAGTTATAAATTATGGCGGGCCCCAATGCAAGCGCGACTGGCCATATTGCTTATATATATATGTTTTTGCTCTCAGCACAAGCTTGATAAAAGTATGTCCCTTTATTCTATACACATTATCACAGTTTGTGAACTAAACACCAAGTAGTCAGTTTACTGTTTACTTCATTTTCATTTATGATCTTTTTTTACTTTTGTATTGTGTTTTAAATATTAAAGAAGGGGATTTTACAACATTTCAGTGATATGTGATTTGAAGTCTCAGACATATAAGAAAAGATTAACCCTACAGTACTGAATAAAACATAAAAATAATTATTTTACAACATCGTAAGAATAAATCAGGTAAACATAATACTTGGTTAGAGGCGCTCACAAAACATCATGATAACACTGATGTCACTTCACATAATCTTGGAATATTTTAAGCAGAATTATGTTGTCCATATATTGGATTTATGGACTTATTGTTGTTGTTGTTATTATTATTACCGTATTTGCATAATGTGCACCCCAATTTTATCAGAATATTTCACAGAAAAAATTTAATTCATTAACAATGCGCATTTATATTTGTAATGGAAAACAGTTAAAAAAATATAGCCTATTTGGCTGGAGTCAAGTCGGTTGTGTCATGTACTGATGACCTATAAGCCATTAGGAATAATAGTACAGTGAAACCTCTACTTCCGGACACCTCCGATAAGCGGACAACTCTCTTATACGGACACTTTTTAAGGAACCAAGGAATTTTCTATATTTTACTATGTATTTCCCCCCTCCTATAGATGGACACTCTCTTGGCCGGACACGGACACTAAGAGTTATGGTATCGTGTGTCATTAACCTCCCTTTTGCGGACAAAATGCTAACACGTTGGACTGGATTTTATTTTAATACTTTAAGTTACAATTCAATAATATAAGAAATACGCCTATACAGCATAATTTTATTTATTTTCTTGGAATAATGGATGGGTATTGATCGAAAATAACTTGTGTTTATTGTTTGCAACGAACGTGACTTATGTTTAGACTGCAGTAGGCTGTAAGTAATACACAGTAACTGTTGTACGCTTAATTTTGCAAATTCCAGGAATGAACCATTCTTTGTTATGAAAGTTGCTAAACAGCATAGGGGGGGGGGAGGTATTTCCAGAACTAGGCCTGTTTTGATTGAATGTGCATAACCGTAAATAGCGGGTACTGTATTCTATTTTCGTAGTTTAGTTGACTTTGGTCGGTCGTTGTCTTTGGTCACTCACTCGAACAAGTGCTTCTGTGTGCGTATTGCGATAGTACGCATTACGAGCTTACTTTTAAATAACAGTGCAGTTATTTTAACTAGTGATTTTATATTTGTCAGTACAGTACAGTACTTCAGTGTTTACAGTTTAAAGTGAAGATTTGAAATTACGTAATTACGTAACTTTTTCACAATTTTTTATCACCAATTTTTTTTATAAATGGCCCCTCGAAAAGTTTTAAGCCGGAGTGAAAAAATAAAAATTATCGAGTACGCGACGTGAGAAAATTGTGGTGTTCGTAAAATTGCGAAACATTTTAAAATTGGTAAAACTTGTGCGGCTGAAATTATTAAAAACAAAGATAATATTTTAAATAATTTTCAGAACGGAAATTATAATGTTCGGTGAAAATTTGTTGGACCTGGTCTGGGTACATCAATTGATAAAGTAGTTTTTGAATGGTTTCAGCGGGTAAGAGCCCAAAAAATCCCCGTTTCTGGACCAATGCTTCAAGAAAAGGCTCTTGAAGTCTCTAAGGAATTAGGGGAAATTTATTTAAAAGCTTCTAATGGCTGGTTAGAAAAATTTCGAAACAGGCATTCTATTTCTTTTAAGGCAATCTCGGGTGAAGCAGGTGCAGTGAATGTTAATGTTGTAAACGAGTGGATACAACATTTGCCAAATCTACTGTCAGCCTATTTGCCGGAAAATGTTTTTAATGCAGACGAAACAGGTCTGCTTTTTCGAGCCTTACCGGATAAAACATTATGTCTAAAAAATGAAACGTGTAGTGGGGGAAAAGTCGCTAAAGAACGCTTAACGATTTTATTGTGTGCCAGTATGACCGGAGAAAAATTGATGCCTTTAGTTATTGGTAAGGCAGCTAGACCTCGGTGTTTTAAAGGACTTGATATTGATAAGTTTCCTGTAGAGTGGGCGAGCAATAGTAAATTGTGGATGACACGCGACATCATGAATTCGTGGCTAGAAAAACTTGATAGATTAATGCAACGTAAAAATCGCAAAATAGTGCTCTTCATCGATAATGCTGCTTGTCACCAACGATTAACGCTGCAAAACATTGAACTCGTCTTTTTCCCACCTAATGTTACCGCAACATCACAACCACTAGATCAAGGGATCATAAACAATTTTAAGCACAAATACCATAAGCTAGTTTTAATGCATTTGATATCCAACATAAGTGAAACCACAACACAGCAAGATTTGGTGAAAAAAATAGATGTTCTTCAGGCCGTAGGATGGATTGATAAAGCATGGAAGGCCATCACAGAAAGTACCGTTGTTAACTGCTTCAGAAAAGCGTCTTTTTGCAAAGATCCTATCCACTGTGAACCAACGGAAGCAGTACAGGTTCATGAAGACTTCACACAATTTGAAAGCCAATTTAATTCATGCAATTTGCAAGAATATCCTGAAATCGACTCCAGCTTAGCTATCGAGGACACAAGCACTCAGGTGAGATGCCGTTATGTTATCATGTTACTGTATTCGTGTTCAATGTAGGCAGTACTGTGCTGTAAATTTTGCTTGTTTACGGTGTAATGATTATCCTTACAGTAGGTTTACTTTTTTTCTTTCATATGCCCTTAGATTTCCAACCTGATCAATACTGCAACAAATGTTGATGATGATAGCGAACAAGAGGAAGAAATTGAAACTAACGAAGATACACATAATCCTTTTAACACCTACCAAAACACGCTACAAGGACTAAACGATCTTAAAATGTTTTACAAATTTAAGAATGATTCTAACAGTTTAAATATGATCTGCGATTTAATTATGCACACTGAAGAACAAATTGTAAAATTAAAATTCTCTAAACAAACTAGTTTGACAGACTTTTTCAAACGGCAATAATTTTTTGTAAAAGACTGTAGTTGTACGATTTATAAATTAATAATACTGTATTTTAGTATTTTTTTATTATACAGTAGTACAGTACATTATAAACCACGTACTGTTATTTTTTCATATTTTGCTTTAAGGATCTGTTAAATAAAAATGTTAACTTGAGAAATAAATTAATTATTAGTACAGTAAAAGTAAAAGTGCATTTTCATACTTCATTTAACATTTCCTTAATTATGTTAAACAATTTTGAAAACTTTGTCACTCCCCATAGCCGGACACTCCCCTTATGCGGACAAAATTTATTTCACGGTAAGTGTCCGGACAAGGGAGGTTTCACTGTATAAGCTGGTCCCAGTCTGTTTGGTGACAGATGCTGCTCAAATATCCTACTGAACCTATCAACCATTCTGTCAAACTGAGGATGAAGAGGCATTGTCCTGGTCTTTCGAATTCCGAGTAAACGACATAATTCTTTAAACACTCCTGACTCAAAATTCCTCCCTTGATCCATAGATTTCCATATATCCGTAAATCCATATGGATTTCCATAGAGATTCCGTAACATCAACAGAAGTTGTGAACTAACCCCCCCTTTGCCACAGTGGTAACATCCTGATTTGGAATTATATAAGCTTTCACCCACTTCGTAAAATAGTCACCTATAACAATAATCTACTGGTTTCCATCGTCATTAACTGGGAAAGGTTCAGCAATGTCTATGGCAATTTTCTCGAATGGCAGTCCAATGTTATATACTATCTCATTTTCCCCCTGCTTCTGGTTTGTGGGCCTTTGCTTGCAGCACATATTTCACAGGTCCGACACCATTCCTCTACATCATAGCGAAGATTAAGCTAATAGAATGTTTCCATAGTTTATCAATTGTTTTACTGACACCAAGATGAATGCATCTCCTTCAAAACAGACAGCACTTTACTTCAGGGAACTAACAGCTGCATGACCACGTCTCATCTGTCTGCACTTTCCCAAGACCTTTTCAGCAATCCGTTCTCCAAGATTAGAGATTCCCACTCTACCCAGTGGCTCTTCAGCACTTCAGAACCATGGCAGACATCTTGCCAATGTGGGCGATCACCCTCGTCTTTTGCCATTAAGATCAGTTCAATGTCTTCATCAGTCATCTGTTCTTGTTGAAAATCTAGTATTGTCCAACTGTCTGCCAGGAAATCTATAGTGACGGCTCGAACATGTTCATCTGCATTCTGTTTTTCCTTTCAATGGCAATGTTGGTAAATTTCGAAGCACGGTCTTCAGGATAAGTCATATGCATTACCATGCAGATGCCCCAGTGATGCTGTTCTTTGAAGATGTATTCTTGCAGACATTCAAGCCACCCCTTGCCAACTGCCCTTCCAGATTTTTAAATCTCAAGAGCCATGCAAGCACGGCATGGTTGGTATATACTGAAAACTCTCCCATACAGATGTTTATGGAAATGCTCCAAACATCGGTTACAAAAGTACATATGAACGAAAAACACGTATACACAAAATATTTCCTACCTTTTCATTGTCTCACATGACTTCTATCTGAATAGCAGCACAATTATTCGGCATTCATTCAACTGCCCTAGATTTTTGAAAGTGTGTTATAAGGAAAAAAAGAGCCTGCATATAAGATGAACCTGAACTTTTTGAGGAGTTCCATGAGAAAGATAATTAAATGGTCTAAATACCATACCTTGCGATGAAGCTAAATAAATACGGGTATTTTATATTAAAGGAGAAATTATAAGTAATGAAGTGCCTTATTATTTTTAGTCCCAGTCATCATCCTTTTTCTTCTTCTCAAAGTTCATCTTCAGTGCTGCTAGAAGAATCAGATTTGTAACTAGTCTTTCCACAAAATGTCATCCTCGCTCCCATCCATGTTATTACAAACACTGCATTATTTAAACCCCTTTGCAATGGATTCACATTTGATTTTCCCCCATGATAATTATCCACTAGGCCAGTAGCTGTATGCTTGGTTTCTGCAACTTGCCTGTCAGACTCAATCCATGGTTTCCAGTCACAGTAGTTTTTCTATAAGTGGTCATTAAATGGTTTATTAACAATCACATCTAGAACTTGAACTTGAAGCTGAGAAGTCATTCCCCCAGGGGTTATAACAAGATCAGTGTTCATTTCTGCAACCAGCTGCGCTATTTTCTCAGTTGTGTGACCACAAAAAGCATCAAGAATTAACATGACTCTCTCCCCTATAAAACCCTTAGTCAACGCCCCCAAACACTTTAAGCCAATCTGTACAAATTCTTCCATTCTAGAGTCATCCACTCATTTTCCTGTGCTCTAAAAACAATTCCAGCTGGAAACTGTTATTTTTATCTTTAAAATAATGTATGGTGGAAGCTTTCTAACATCAGGAGTTACTCCTAGCATCACAGTAATGTGCAATTTTTCATTGCCTGTAGATCTAACTATAACAAATTTTGCACCTCTTGACCACAGTAGTGTACACATTATAAATTTTTGCAAAGTGGAGGTTGTAGGAAGCTTCAAAACTAAGACAACGGTATCAATCCTGCATTCATATGGCGATCAGTAGCTGATTTACTGGGAAGCATGAGTGCCTGCACTCTTGTCTTTGGCTTTCAGGAAATCAGATATTCATGTGTTCTGGTGGTTGGCGGTTGTAGGGAGCATCAAGCCTAAGGCAATGGTACCAGTCTCGCACTCGTATGATGATCGGTAGCAGATGTACTAAGGAAACAAGTAAGACCACGCATGGGGAGCTGTCATGCAGTCGCACAGAAAACCTCCGCCCAAATCAGTGCCAAACGGATTTAGTCATGTCCCCTGTCGCCATGTCTTGAGCTTCAGCTCACTATAATATGTGCCTACTGATTCACAATACACACGTGGCAAGCCTATGCAGCTCAGGAATCATACAAAATATGGTACACTTTTGCAGGTACAACCACAAAACTTTAATCTGTCCCCTGTGACCTCCAGTTTTCTTTAAAAGTCTGCATTTAAACAATGACAAATATTGTAATAGAACCTTTTACTGGGGTATTTAGATATGTAAATGTTCCCCGTAGTATCGTCCTTCTAACAGAAACGAAAAGCCCCACTGTTGTGAGCGCCACTTTGTAATAGAACCTTTATGTGGGTTGTAATAATTAATAGTTAGTGTTATTCTTAAGTCGTTGTATCTTCGTATAGTATATGTGTGAGTGTCGAGCGTTTGTTAACTCGCTCGTTGGGTTCGTGGTATGCTATGGGTGTGTGATTGATGTTATTAATAAATTCAACAAATTCTGTCACTGTTATTTGCGTGTAGCAAGTCGAATTGGACCTTCTCTTACCATTTACGGGTAAACCGTATCTCTCACCGTTTGGTTTGAATATTGCCGCCTCGCCACCTGATTGGCGCACGCCTTTCTGCAGTGTCGACTTGGCTAACGTCTTGTTTTGAGGTTTTCACTTCAATAAATTCTTATCTATTATCTTAATTTACTCGAATCAAACATACAGTGTTGCAGAATGAGAATATTTATTAACACTTTGGTAGGTTTCAATTATTTTGTTGTACATTAATTTTATTTTTAGCACCGGCTATTACAGTTGTTCAGTTGGTATGCTCAGTTCCAATGTTTTGCACACAAACCGCCTTGACGGTTAACGTTAGTTTACAATTAAAATGGTTTTACTCAGGGGTGTTAATAAGTCCTTTTGGCTACAGAAATATTTGACTACGGCTAAAATACACAAATTTATAACAATCCTTAATACTAGGTACACAAAAAAATTAATATCTTAACACATTCGAGTAAGTAATTATCAATGAGATTTAGTAAAATTTCTGGTTAGGATTTGTCTATTAGAAATGTTTGTTAACTATTTATTATATTTTAATTTTAATAATTATCAACTGATTAAAGTTCAAATAGTGATATTACCAATACCTTCAGTTCTAAATCAGAATAGTGATCAGTGAAGTGAAAATTGTTGTTCATTATTTTTGATAGAAAAATTTGGAATTCGTTTAATGGGATTATTGTTTATACTCATCAATTTTCGATGGAGCTTCTGCGATGCCGTCTTCTTCTTCCGGATGGATCCAGTCGTCTTCTATTCTTCGGAATCTCATTAATCTCGTCCAGACGGTTTTTCTCGTAGACTTCGGCCTCGTACTCCTTCTGCGATCGTCCGTCTTCTTGAGTTGATGTAGATCCTTATGATCTTCCTTCGGGATTAGTCGTCATCTATTCTCCGCGGCGTCTTCTTGATTTCTTTGGGTAATTATGGGTTGTGAACAAATTTAATAAATAATATATTATCCAGGATTCCCTGGGCTGCTATTATAATCTTCCTTTCCTTTGATTTTGGTTAAAATTCACTTATTTGGAATTAAATTTTGGAGTGAGAGCTACTCAATCCACTCTCGGCGTCGGTCAATAATGGACTATCGAAAATCTAACGGTTTTTTGGCAATAAATTTCGGTTGCTATGGTTACCTAATAAATTATGCTAATTCTCATTGGTCATTAATTTAAGTCACTGTTATGTTTTAACGTCTTATTTTAGTTTAATTTTACAAAATATCTTCAAATGAAGATCTCTATCTTATTTTAATAACTAGGTTTATTACACGAGTACCATTGTTCATAATTTTTGATAAGGGTCATTTTGATATCCCTCATGGTCACTTTTGAGTAGCTAATTACATTTTTATTATTTTTCATATTTGTATTTTACATATATTTTATTCAAAATAGGCTGTTATTCATACCTTTTGGTATTAGGGATACTCACTTAATTTGTTTAAACATTTGGTATACTCTGCTTCAATATTGGACTATTATTTGTTCTCAAATTTATTAAATTCTTATTTAACAGTTAGGCCTAGAGCCTAGATTTTACTCTACTACTATCTAACATTTCTTAGTAGCTTCTTACCTTTACATTTGGTATTTCTAACACAATTTTTTAACAAAACAAGCAATAAACATTGGTGTTCCTAACTCCACCTCTTATTATAGTAATAAACATTTTCTTTACAGGTTCAAGCCTGAAATAACTTCTAACTACCTTTCTGCTCCCTTCTACTATCTGGTTCAATTAATAATTCATTACATTATATTGGTTCTTTTAAAACAATAACAACATCCTTATTATACTAACATTAATTTATACTTTGCACAATATATACTATTCCTCCATTCCTTCACTAGAAAAAGTGTCTATCGTTCTTGTTTGTCCTTCATTCCAATGTCTTAATTTCTACTTTATCCTATAATCCTTATTACCTATGGCTTACTGTAATTACATTATAATAAGTTCTTCTTACTTACTAATACAAAGTTTATCACTGGTCTTCCTGTTATTCTAACACAGTTTACTAATTAGAATACCTTTGATGTTCACCAACTACACTTTTTCCTTCATAGAAGGTTTTTGACTTATACACTTTCACTTACTATGTGCAACATGCTCTCACTACATGTTACCACTTTATTTTAATATACTCCTTCTTCCACTCACTTAATTATTCACTGGGTTGTTTTTGATGTTGGTATCATTATGGGGTTACTGATTACAATTGTTTATTTTATTTGCCCTTCACAAATGATCACTTTTTGGGTAATTAACTGTGGCCTTGATTTGCCTTAGGGTATGTTTACTAATTTTGATTATATTCATCACTATTTATTAGGGTGTGTGGATTATTAATTCCCTAACTTATACTTATAAACACATTCCTTCATCAATAAAATATACATAACATTATTATCTTTCATTAACATTATTAACCTAGGTAAATCTCATCTACACTCTAATTACATTAGTTCATTTGTTAACATACAGAATAATGGTCATTATTCGGGATTTACAATGTTCATTCTTAATGTCTTGGTTACATTTAGTTCTTAGCTCCTTCTTCATTGTTCCGTGGTTCCTTTTGTATTTATCCGATCTATTGTCAGGTCATTGTCAGTTTATCAGTCATTTGTCATTTGGGTTATTGATCTCTGAGTTTATAAGTTTTTGCCTCTTATTCTTGTCTTCAGCTTTTTATTTTACAGTTAAATATCATTGGATCTTCACTACCTTATGTCATGTTACACAATGCATCGCCACCAAAATTGATTATTTCGAAACAAAGATTATTATATTTTTTCTGAAATCATCAATATAGTTTATTTTGTCAAGTTGTTATTATTCAGGAATTCATCCATCACTACCTTCTTCTTTATTCATTTTTATTAAGTCATGGTTCATAATATGGTATTTGGTATTATTTTATTACGAGTGTTATCCCTTGTATGTTCTATTCCCTAAAATTTTTCTTCTCTCCCCCTTCATATAAATTGGTACTAGCCAGAGGGCACGTGTGGCTCTATTACTCTGCTATCCATTTATATACATTTTGAGTTTAGAGGCCTTGCCTATCTGCTCAATAACATAAATAATTGTTGGACGTATCTCAACATAAAATCATCACATAATAATATTCATAATAATTATAATAATAGTCGTTCATTTTCGACTCACATAATATCAATACAATAAAACACTTTTGGGATTAATTATCCTCTCTTTTATACATCTCATGACCTTTTCATTTCAGTGACTTATTTGGATTCCTTCGTTTAAGCTTATGGCGATATTTAACAGGCATTTTGTATTGTTTCATTAGCTTATTTTATATGGTAGTGATTTTTATTAGTTGTCACTTTATTGCTCATTTATATTTAAAATTAACATTGTAGCTGGTTTCTGGCTCACTTATTTTTTCATTGATTGTTCAGTTAATATGTCAGTGTTATTTTTTATTTGATTGTCTTGTCTTTTCTTTTGTGAAACATTAATTTTTTATTATTCCCTTTTGTGATAGGGTTAGTTAATGATGTTATGTAGCGTCATCATTATTTGTGTAACATTTAATTATTTTATCTCAATTTTTTATGATACTTTATTATACATATTTTTTAAAATTACATGGGTTTACACATTTTGTTTCACACTTGGAGGTAAGTTTGTACTTACTTTGTTTGAATTTAGCTTATCTTTCTTCTAAATTCCTTTTCATTCATATAATAGGTTCAATCAAATACTTATTGTAAGTTGTGCTTACATTTATTTTGAATTTTGATAATTGTTCTGCTCCAAATTCTCTTTAACTTTCTGACACTGTTTCATAATATTTTTCAAAGAAGACTGGTTGTAAGTCCCTTTTATTTTCTTGGTTGTTATCTCACTTATTACATAGGTATGGTTTTGGTTGTCCTTTACAATGAGATAGGGTCCATTGTACAATAATAGCAATTTCTTTGTGATTCCCTCTCTGGAACTTGGTAACTCTCGGTTCTGTATTAGTACTTTTTCTCCTTCATTATACCGGATTGCTTTCGGTTGAATTCTATGATACTTAGCTTTTTTCTTTTCTATTTGCTCCGCTATCTTGCTACAGAATCTAGCGTTATCGAATTGGTATACTGGATTGGTGGGGAAATTGACAAGTTCTTCTATGGCTCGAGGTGGTGGTTTTCCGTACATGATGGTGTAAGGGGTATCCTTAATGGATTCGTGATAAGCGAGATTTATGAAATTTTCTGTGGATTCGAGGTATTCACTCCACTTACGTTGCTGATCGTGGCAGTATGTATGAAGAATCCTCCCAACTTCACGGAGCACTCTTTCCGCTGGGTTGCTGTTCGGGTGATAAATTGAAGTCTTGTATGTTCGGATGCCCAGATCCATCAATGTGTCTTTCCATCGTCTTCCTCGGAATTGAGTACCATGGTCAGTGATAATATTCGTGGGACTCCCCACCTCTGTAATGTACCTCTGTGTGATAATGTTCAATACTTTGGTTGTAGTAGCACGGTTGATAGGGTATAATTTTATAAATTTTGAGTAATGGTCCATGATAATGACTATGAACTTGTGCTGCTTTCTCCCTCCACTTCGTGGCATAGGTCCACATATGTCTAAGAAGACTCGTTCCAGTTTATTAGCAGAGGTTATTGGTTGCACTACCCCTTCTTTCCTGTCGTTGTTGCACTTAACAAGTTGGCATATGTGACAGTTTCTTATGGTCTTCCTTACCCTCCGGTTAATGTCTTTCAGGTAGGTGTGCTCTTCTAATGCTTTTGTCACCTTCAGTGCTCCCATGTGTCCGTATCTGAGGTGATATTCCATTATAATCTCAGCTTCGGATCCCTTAGGTATTATCAGTTTCCATGTATTCTGGTTGGGTTTAGTTTTAATAAATAAAATATCTTCATGTAAACAATAGAAATGTGTGGCTTTTTCTTCTTGTTGGTCCAGCCTCTCTCGGATTTGATTTAATTTCTTATCCTCCTTCTGGTGGTGTTTCACTTTATTCAATATCACTTCTAGGTCGGATCTACTTTTCATAATATTAAATACTTTTACTATGGTCTCCTTCTCTCCATCGAAGGTTTGCTGTTCTGTATTAATTCGAGATAGTACATCAGCTGCTATGTTTTTGTTGCCAGGGATATACTCCCAGTTGATGTGATATTCTTGGAGAGCAAGAATCCATCTGGTTAATCGACCATGGCTGAGCTTGCAGTTCTTCAAGAAGGAAATAGACTTATGGTCGGTGCGCACGGTGATGGGATATCCAAGAATATAAGTTCGAAATTTTCCACAAGAAAAGACCACACTCAACAGTTCTTTTTCGGTTACATGATAATTACGCTCACACTGGTTTAACGTTCTGCTGGCGAAACTTATTACTTGGTGGTTTCCATCTTTGTCCTCTTGGTAAAGCACCGATCCCAAGCTAATGTCTCTTGCGTCGCAGTTCATGTAAAAGGGTCTATTGAAATCGGGGTGGTTTAACATGATTGTGTCGAGGAAGTGTTTTTTAATGGTGTTGAAAATTGTTTCCTGTTCTGGGCCCCACATCCACTTGTTCTTGGATGATAGCTGTGGTGATAGTTTAGTAGTCAGCTCAGAATAATTTTGCTGAAATTTTCTGTAGTAGTTACAGATGCCCAGGAACGACTGTAACTGTTTCTTATTTTTAGGGGTAGGGAAACGTTGAATAGCATCTACTTTGTCGATCGATGGTGTTATTCCTTGTCGTGACAGGTTGAATCCAAGGAATTGGACTTCTGCTGCTATCAGCTTTGACTTCTCTAATTTTAATGTTACATTGTTGATGGATAATTTTTCTAGTACTCTCTCTACTCTCATACAATGCTCCTCCCAATTGGATGAAGTGATCAGCAGATCATCGACGTACACAGTTGTATAGTTCATAGTTTCAGAACCCAGTATCTGGTCCATGCAGCGGACAAATATTGCTACCGAGTTTACCAGCCCAAAAGGTAGTCGCTTGAACTGGTAGTTCCTGCCTTCAAATATGAACGCTACGTATTTTCTACTGGCTGGGTGCAATTCTACTTGCCAGTACCCGCAAACTGTATCCCAGGTACTGATAAATCGAGTCCCATGAAACTTTTTGAGGATCTCCTCAATTTCCCCAGGAGATGTCCTGTCGTTGATTAGGATCTTATTTATTTCTCGGGCGTCGAGACATAGGCGTACCCTTCCATCTTTTTTGGTAACAGCTACTATAGGACTGGTGTACTGCGAACAACTATACTCAATTATATCTTCCTCCAGCATTTTACTAATTTCTGTGCGCACTGCTTCCTTTGCTGCATACGCTATGGGGTAGGATTTTTTATTAAAGTTGGCCACTTCTTTGAATTTCAACTCGCACTGGTACCTTTCCTGGTTGGTCGGAAAATACATGTCGGTATTTGTTATAAATTCTTATTAATTTCTCCACCTCTTGATCCGTTAATGGATTCCCGTCTTGGGTTCCTCGAAACTGTCGGATTTCCTCTAATTTCCGATTCCATAGGATGTCATTGTTTATTTGACTGTCTGGCTTCACTTCCCACCTCCGGTCTGGTGAATCACAAATCGTTCTTATGTTATATATTGTACTGGTTGGTATGACCCCCTTGCTGCCAGTTAATTCTGCTACCCATTCTCTGTCTTCATATTTCATGGTTACCTTTGACAGTCTCATATCGATAACTGCAGAGTACTTTCTCAGTATATCACAACCAATTAGAATTTCGAATGGTAAGTTATGAGCAATTAAAAATATCATTGGTAGTGTCTCACCATTACTTATGACATCTAGAGACACTTGTCTCTTAATGGTTTTGTTCTGCCTCCCAGTGGCTCCAATTAAAACAATGTTACTTACTGGTAACGTGGGTAAGCTGATCTTACTCTCTTTTTGAATTTTCTCATACATGTTTATATCAATTAAAGACACGTTTGCACCTGTGTCAATCATAAATTTTACATTTACATTATATACCTTGGCGGTAACATAGGCAATTTCGTTATCCGGGTGCTTGATTAATGTGGAATTTTCTTCCATTAGCTCCTCTCGGATGTTCTTCAGATAATGATTCTGAATTATTATTATTATTATTGTGTCGTCATTAGTCTCGTTTGTCTGTCTTGTTAATAACCCAATAGAGCGGATCAGTGACGGGTCCTGTGGTATTTTCACTGCCGCTGCTCGTTTAAATGTTGGGCGTTGCCTTCGGCGCGGTCCTCTGATCTGATGGGGTGATTATCCTCAGTGTTTTGCCTTCTCTCGATCGAGTGGTCATTGCGAGTTATTTGTTCTCGACTCCTTCTGTTTTCTTCAGCACTCCGGCTCCTCTGTCTTCTATAACCACGTCTCCCGTCGTTTCTACTCTCTGCATTTATATAGTTTACCCGTCGCCTGTATGTTTGATTCGGTATCGACTGGTTATTATTGTGGTATTGATTATTGGGCCTGTTATAACCGCCTCCGTTTTGGTTATTCCCCTGTTGTAAGAATGGTTTGGATTGTTATTGTTGTTGGGGGTAATTCTGGTTATAATTTCTCGGGTAATTATTGTTGTTATTATTGTTATTAAAACCTCGATAATTATTGGGGTTGGCTGGCGGATGATTGGCCGGTATGTGGTTTCCTTGCGGCCCACTTGGTTGATTTCTGTTATCGTAATTTCTTTAGTTTGGTGTGTTCTTCTGTCGGTTCAACACATAATGTTTCTCCCGCTCATATTCCCCCAATAACGCGGCCATCTCTTGAATCGTCTTGATTCTTCCACTCAAACGGCTTTTTGTGATTTCCCCGTCGTAGTGGTATGCCAATTGTGTCACCAGGCACTCTTCAGGGATGTTAGGTTCGAGGTTCCTCGCTATGCTTACCTTACCTAAAAAGTAAGCGGTTGGGGACTGTCCCAGGTAAGGGTCGAATCGGCCGTTGCTGATGTTATTTCTTACCACGTGCTGTGTCGCCTCCGACCAGTATTTGTCCTTGAATAATTTTTTAAACTCACTAAAATTGTGTATATCTGGTCTCACAGCCGTCCACCAATTGTCGTGAACTTCTTTGAACATGTCGTCGATCATGCCCTTGATTACTGTCCACCGTGTCTCTCTGGTTCGGGCTAAGTTCTCCTCTACTCGTTCTATGAATTCAATTGGGTTGCGTTTGTAATTTTTAAAGTTTATTGTTTCTCTATTTTTGCTACATGATATGTGTGAGCTCATGATTGGTCGGTCCTTCAATGCATTAATCTCTTCCTGTAGGCGTAGTTCTCTTGCCCTAAATTCAGCTATTTTCCCTTCTTGGGCGGTTGTGGTGTCCTTCACTTCACTTACTGATGCATCCAATCTGCTATAGTTCTCTTCGACTCTGGTCTGTATTTGTTCTAATTTGTTGTTGGTTTCGTTTTGGAGTCCTTCAACCCTCCTCTTACCTTCGCCTTCAACTTCATTCACATTGATCAAAATTTCTTCTCGGACTTGCATCACTACTTCGCTGGTTTTCTCTATCTTCTCTTCCGTTTCCATTACAGTTTGTTTCAGCTCTTCTCTGTATTCCGTCAACTGTTGCTGTAATGTATCCCGGTTGTATTCAATTTTGTCGTTCAGCGTTTCAATGTCCTCTTTCATGAGTCTCAAGGTTTCACTGGTTTTCTCATTACTTCTCTCTATTTTTTCACTGATTATTTTATTCTCTTCCTTCATCTCCTGTCGCAATTTTTCGTTATTTCCATTAATGGTCCGCCTTAAATCTTCCTTGGTGCTGTCCAATTTTTCATTCATCTCCTTTTTTAACTCCTCGTTATTTTTGTCCATTTTTTCATCCTGTTTCTTGAAATTATCTTCAAACTTCTTGTCCAATTTTTCATCTATTTTCTCCTCCTGCTTCTTAAAATTGTCATTAATTGTTTTACTGAAATCGCCCATTAGCCTTATCATGTCCTGTAAGGTCAGGTTCTCCGGTAGTGCGGGTTTATCTATTTCCATAGGAGTTAATAATTCTTCTACATCTTCTACCGAAGTTATCTCCTTTTCCTCCATTCTGACGTCTTTCTCGACCTCCTTTTCTGATCTTTTTCCTCCTTCTTCCGCCTCCTTCTCGCGTATCTTCGTCTGGTATCTCGTACCGTGTTTTGCCGGTTCCATTTCTGTAGTCGCCACTAGGATTTGTAAAGTTTACTGGTATGATTTTTTAGTTATCCTAGCCCTACTAGTTGGCGCGCCACTTTGTAATAGAACCTTTTACTGGGGTATTTAGATTTGTAAATGTTCCCCGTAGTATCGTCCTTCTAACAGAAACGAAAAGCCCCACTGTTGTGAGTGCCACTTTGTAATAGAACCTTTATGTGGGTTGTAATAATTAATAGTTAGTGTTATTCTTAAGTCGTTGTATCTTCGTATAGTATGCGTGAGTGTCGAGCGTTTGTTAACTCGCTCGTTGGGTTCGTGGTATGGTATGGGTGTGTGATTGATGTTATTAATAAATTCAACAAATTCTGTCACTGTTATTGCATGTAGCAAGTCGAATTGGACCTTCTCTTACCATTACGGGTAAACCGTATCTCTCACCGTTTGGTTTGAATATTGTCGCCTCGCCACCTGATTGGCGCACGCCTTTCTGCAGTGTCGACTTGGCTAACGTCTTGTTTTGAGGTTTTCACTTCAATAAATTCTTATCTATTATCTTAATTTACTCGAATCAAACATACAGTGTTGCAGAATGAGAATATTTATTAACACTTTGGTAGGTTTCAATTATTTTGTAATACATTAATTTTATTTTTAGCACTGGCTATTACAGTTGTTCAGTTGGTATGCTCAGTTCCAATGTTTTGCACACAAACCGTCTCGACGGTTAACGTTAGTTTACAATTAAAATGGTTTTACTCAGGGGTGTTAATAAGTCCTTTTGGCTACAGAAATATTTGACTACGGCTAAAATACACAAATTTATAACAATCCTTAATATTAGGTACACAAAAAAATTAATATCTTAACACATTCGAGTAAGTAATCAATGAGATTTAGTAAAATTTTTGGTTAGGATTTGTCTATTAGAAATGTTTGTTAACTATTTATTATATTTTAATTTTAATAATTATCAACTGATTAAAGTTCAAATAGTGATATTACCAATACCTTCAGTTCTAAATCAGAATAGTGATCAGTGAAGTGAAAATTGTTGTTCATTATTTTTGATAGAAAAATTTGGAATTCGTTTAATGGGATTATTGTTTATACTCATCAATTTTCGATGGAGCTTCTGCGATGCCGTCTTCTTCTTCCGGATGGATCCAGTCGTCTTCTATTCTTCGGAATCTCATTAATCTCGTCCAGACGGTTTTTCTCGTAGACTTTGGCCTCGTACTCCTTCTGCGATCGTCCGTCTTCTTGAGTTGATGTAGGTCCTTATGATCTTCCTTCGGGATTAGTCGTCATCTATTCTTCGTGGCGTCTTCTTGATTTCTTTGGGTAATTATGGGTTGTGAACAAATTTAATAAATAATATATTATCCAGGATTCCCAGGGCTGCTATTATAATCTTCCTTTCCTTTGATTTTGGTTAAAATTCACTTATTTGGAATTAAATTTTGGGGTGAGAGCTACTCAATCCACTCTCGGCGTCGGTCAATAATGGACTATCGAAAATCTAACGGTTTTTTGGCAATAAATTTCGGTTGCTATGGTTACCTAATAAATTATGCTAATTCTCATTGGTCATTAATTTAAGTCATTGTTATGTTTTAACGTCTTATTTTAGTTTAATTTTACAAAATATCTTCAAATGAAGATCTCTATCTTATTTTAATAACTAGGTTTATTACATGAGTACCATTGTTCATAATTTTTGATAAGGGTCATTTTGATATCCCTCATGGTCACTTTTGAGTAGCTAATTACATTTTTATTATTTTTCATATTTATATTTTACATATATTTTATTCAAAATAGGCTGTTATTCATACCTTTTGGTATTAGGGATACTCACTTAATTTGTTTAAACATTTGGTATACTCTGCTTCAATATTGGACTATTATTTGTTCTCAAATTTATTAAATTCTTATTTAACAGTTAGGCCTAGAGCCTAGATTTTACTCTACTACTATCTAACATTTCTTAGTAGCTTCTTACCTTTACATTTGGTATTTCTAACACAATTTTTTAACAAAACAAGCAATAAACATTGGTGTTCCTAACTCCACCTCTTATTATAGTAATAAACATTTTCTTTACAGGTTCAAGCCTGAAATAACTTCTAACTACCTTTCTGCTCCCTTCTACTATCTGGTTCAATTAATAATTCATTACATTATATTGGTTCTTTTAAAACAGTAACAACATCCTTATTATACTAACATTAATTTATACTTTGCACAATATATACTATTCCTCCATTCCTTCACTAGAAAAAGTGTCTATCGTTCTTGTTTGTCCTTCATTCCAATGTCTTAATTTCTATTTTATCCTATAATCCTTATTACCTATGGCTTACTGTAATTACATTATAATAAGTTCTTCTTACTTACTAATACAAAGTTTATCACTGGTCTTCCTGTTATTCTAACACAGTTTACTAATTAGAATACCTTTGATGTTCACCAACTACACTTTTTCCTTCATAGAAGGTTTTTGACTTATACACTTTCACTTACTATGTGCAACATGCTCTCACTACATGTTACCACTTTATTTTAATATACTCCTTCTTCCACTCACTTAATTATTCACTGGGTTGTTTTTGATGTTGGTATCATTATGGGGTTACTGATTACAATTGTTTATTTTATTTGCCCTTCACAAATGATCACTTTTTGGGTAATTAACTGTGGCCTTGATTTGCCTTAGGGTATGTTTACTAATTTTGATTATATTCATCACTATTTATTAGGGTGTGTGGATTATTAATTCCCTAACTTATATTTATAAACACATTCCTTCATCAATAAAATATACATAACATTATTATCTTTCATTAACATTATTAACCTAGGTAAATCTCATCTACACTCTAATTACATTAGTTCATTTGTTAACATACAGAATAATGGTCATTATTCGGGATTTACAATGTTCATTCTTAACGTCTTGGTTACATTTAGTTCTTAGCTCCTTCTTCATTGTTCCGTGGTTCCTTTTGTATTTATCCGATCTATTGTCAGGTCATAGTCAGTTTATCAGTCATTTGTCATTTGGGTTATTGATCTCTGAGTTTATAAGTTTTCGCCTCTTATTCTTGTCTTCAGCTTTTTATTTTACAGTTAAATATCATTGGATCTTCACTACCTTATGTCATGTTACAATATTTATTAAAATTTATTACTAAAAAAAAATAATAATTTCAGCGTACTTTTCCAATCAATTTTCTTCTGTATATACTCTATGGATTTTTGTTACAAATTTTTTATTTTGCAATAAAAAGCTAAATAAACATAAAATGTGATCACAAATTATGAGAAACAAAGTCTTAAAAATCGTGTGATTTTATCTAAACTAAATTATCAGCCCAAAATTTATACAGTTTACAGTAGCACAAATATACTATAGCATTAAAAGAAATCAATAAATAACTTAAAATTATGTGTACACAAAAACAGTGACTTTTGTTCTGAATTCTCATTAATATAAACAAACAGGGAGGCAGATGTAAACAAACACCAGGGCTTGGCGATGGTTGATAATGTGTGTATAAAATGGTTTTGCCATTGGAATCTGGAATCTGAATGTTAAAACAAGAAGTAAATAGTAAAAAACCTTTTGCATGCTTTCTGTGATCTATTTTTATTAATACTTTGATGCCGGGCCCTTAACATAGTGGTCCTTTCCCCATACCAGGCCATTTTTGCATATATTTAAAATGCTGTAGCTTCTAAAACTATATGGTAGAAATATATGCTACTTATATTTATATGAAGATCTAAGTGTCTTCTTCAAAATGGTGTACATTGTATGTCATTGTGTTGGTTACTTTCCCTGAAATTGCTTTTCAAAAAAGTAATGTCTTTGGAAGAAAAAACATTGGCCAAAACACATGTTGTTACTAGAAACTCACAATTTTATTTTTATTTGTTAGAAAACACATGAAACAATATCACTTTCACTCCATTCTCTCTGTTTCTTCATATATTTCGTTTGATGTCAAGAAACACTTGTCCAACATGTTGACACATAAGTTTGCCGCGGCACTGTGTTATGTCAACAGTACCTACGAAAGTGAACGCATATCCGATCTAGCGGATGATTTCACTACAAGGCTGACATTGTTTCAAAATAGCTCCAAGGATATCTTCATTCAAATGGAATCATGAAAAAACACTGAAACTTTAGGACGTCAACTGACATCCGTCAGCATTCTCGGAAGTTTTCAAAGGACGTCAATTGAACCAAAGTGTTAAGATCCAAAGCGTTTGAACACACTGGAAGTACATGGCATAATACCATTATGCTATCTGTCAAAATACAGTCTATCCATGGTGTAATATTGTCCTGTTGGTACTCAGTGTTAATAAATGATTCTTAACATTCCCTTTTTTACATTTACAGAATTAATATGTTGTCAATGGTACAAAATTATTTTAATAAAAGTAAAATTGTACTGACTGTTACTTTTTGAGAAGCTCACAATATAAATAGTTTGTCTATAATATGAGAAACTGCAACTGCCTTTGAAACCCATGGTGCTGTAGATTTATAGTGTAATGGATCCCTTTTTACTTCCATGTTCCATAAGGAAATCGAAGTATGGTCATGGCGAAAAAAAATCGTGTTCAAGATGACGGCAGATTCTGATTGTACTACCCTCAAAACATGAAAAAAGTCATTTTTCTAAAAGTGTCTGTGTGTAGAATTTTTTCTATGGCAAACGATAACAGCCGCAAATTCAAACAGAATCAAATAATTTTTTGCATACAGCCCTGAATTGTAGAGGACTCAAAGCCTATTGTTTTTGGTAAAGATCAGTTAAGGGAAAGGGGTAGTTTACCTGCAACGTTTTACATTTTAACAAGAGTAAATTGCTTAATTTTGATAAAGTATCCTGAAAAGAAGGTCATAATAATCCACTGTAGATAGGTAGATGAAATATCTATAAATGAAAAGGGTAGTTGAAGGGGGGAGGGGGTAACTTTTTAATAAATTAAAATGGTAGTTGATGATGGAGGAAGTAAATTTTATAAGTTTTATAGGTGTAATACGTTAATGACAACAAAGAAGTAGTTTCTATGGAAACATTTCATTTCACTTTAACACAATTCTATATTTTTCATTTTAATTTAAATCACGTATGAGTGAAAATATATCGTTCCTGGCAGGCAAGCATATCTCAATTATGTAATGTTTACTTTTCCAAAGTTTTATTATTGTGTTACCGCAATAAAAAGGCCGGCAGGACACACAGACACAAATACACACAATTCGCGTTATTTCTGGCCTCACTCATGTTTATTTTATTGTTTGCACGCTTTTTAAATGGAAAGTGCCGAAACCCACACCAACATAATGTGTGCAAGCCGAAAAGGTGGACATCGATTTGCTTCCTGTGGATCACTGGGCAGTGTTGTTGTATTAACGCAATTAATACACAATCTGTGTACTTATTTCTATTATGATATGAGAATTATAAACTAATATGTGCATGTGTGTATGTATGAAAAATATACAAATATTTTTCTCATTTGGAAAATTGTTTGCCCCTCCTTGAAAATATTTTGACCTCCTGATGGCTAGTTATTTACTAGCCTGTGTGGAATATAGCGTTATGACATGGATCAGAATGGTGGGTGTTAAACAGGAGACACAAATGTATTACGGAAGAAATGTTTTGCTGAGAAATTTATAATTATACGGGTGAACAGAATAGTCGTTCAGGAAATCAGAAGACAAATGGAAAGAAAGAAATCAAGACTCGATTTTAAAATTTTAAAAAAGAAAAATGAGTAGTATAGTACTGACAGGAAAGACTTTGATAACACTATAGACATCCCTCGGCCCCTCGTTGCGAGAGTCCAATTTCATTACAGGAATCAGATCGCAGCTACCTTTAGCTAGCTCTTCATTCGACCTACAGACATTTTATCCAAAAGTACAGTCCTTCCTCACGAAGGTTGAGGATAGTCTTAATCCACCTGACATGGTGGTACCATTTTAGCTGATACATAATTTTTTCAGAACTCAACCATCCACTTATTTAATTAATATTTAAATGATTTTAAATATAAATTTTAGGACATGGAAGACATGTATGGTTCTCCATACCAATTTTTTTTTATTATTTATGCTAAGTTACTTTTTCCCAACTCATAGATTTAAAAAATCATTTGTGTAAATCTTTTGTTTACTAAAATATGTAACTATCAATGTATTATTTATATTACATTTTGATTATATTTTACAAACTTACCAAAAGTATCCTTCAGTACAATAAGTGACAGTAGATAAAGTCCTAATGACAGTATTTCTGCTAAAAGAATTATGTAGTGCCAAGTACGAACAGTTAAAGCTACCATTACTAACTCAGTCAAAATTAATGCAGTGAAACTGATAGCTACGATATGGATAAATTCGTCTTCAAATAGAACCAATGCGCCATACATGATGACACCCCCTGAAAGACAATGAATGTGCGTCTATAATGACCAGAAAATATATTTAGAAACGTTTTTCTACATAATCCTAATAAGTCATAAAATAATCACACATTACATAACACCTTATATTTAGATTTCACAATGTAAATGCTCACACACAATCTTTACATACTATGTAAAACGGGTGGAAAATATGTAAAATGGATGGCACAGGAGCCTTCAACTTACCAGAAATGTAGAATAAACATGTAAAATACATATATACATAAACTAACAGGGTATGGATTAGGTCTGGAGAGGTACTGCCATAAGCCATTAATACAATAGTAGTCCAGTCGGGATCTGTATTGGGTTGCTTTTTTTCCGTCGGAACTCAAATTTTTATTGGAATGTCTCCTGAAGGATGCCTATAATGAGAATTTCGGTTTGCACCAGAAAAAAAAGTTGTGCTAAACTCAGGAAAAATCGTAGAGTGAAAAAATAGACATTTTGGGTCCTGTTTTATGGCCTTTTCATTCGAATATCTCTAAGTATCATATCTACGTGGAAAATGAATAGAAGTTAATGTGTTCGCAATAAAATTTCCTATCGGAATATGCTTTTGTAATTTGGGAAAGTAAATTTTCCGCGTCACAGGAGTGAAAATTCGCAAAAAAAAGTTGAAAAAATGTCGCTTTGGAAAACTGCTTATCGGAAAATGAAGAAAACTCTTAATGCTTCTAATAATGTAGCTAGAAAAACTTTAAGTTATAACAAAAACAATCGCGCAAGAAAAAACACGATATCTTTTTTCGTTTTTGCACAATAATTTTGCAATCTAGCTCTCTCCGGAAAATCTGAAAATTTTGAAAATATTGGCGATTGAAAAATACAGTCTTGTATGAATCGCTGATTGTTTTACTCATAGAAGAGCATTCAAACTTTTAAACCCATTTTGAAAAATTCAAATCGGTTAATTAGGAGAGCCTAGAGAATTTTTAGAAATTTTAATTAATTTTTTTACTTATAAACAAATAGAATATTTTCGCAAATTTTCAACCTATCAAATTCAAAAATTACAGGATGAAAGTACTCAGCAAGACGCTTTATTACAAAAAAAAAAAAATGAAATTCGTTAATTCGTTCCCGAGATATTGCCCGTCAAAGTTCACCGGTGTTTACTAGTAAACAATTAATGCTATGAGCCTCATTCTTGAACAAAAGCCTTCGTTTTTCCAAGTACTTTTCATGTGAACATTTTCAAAACTTGCACCCTTCGGCAACATAGAGAAAATACCGAAGAAAGTTTCACCTACCGCACGAAAAGTTGTTGGGAGGTGGTGGTGGGGGAAGTCAAAACTGTTTTCCAAAGTGACATTTTTTCAACTTTTTTTTCGCGAATTTTTACTCCTGTGACGCGGAAAATTGACTTTTCCAAATTACAAAAGCATATTCAGATAGGAAATTTTATTGCGAACAAATTAACCACTATTCATTTTCCACGCAGATACGATACTTACCGAGATATTCGAACGAAAAGGCCATAAAACAGGACCCAAAATGTCTATTTTTTCACTCTACGATTTTTCCTGAGTTTAGCACAACTTTTTTTTCTAGTGCAAACCGAAATTCTCATTATAGGGATCCTTCGGGAGACATTCCAATAAAAATTTGCGCTCCGACGAGTACAGTCAACCAAAGCATTTTTTTTACAGATTCCGACTGGACTATAGAGTAATATATGAAATCTATATCACATTATTTTTACTGTAATGTTAACATGCAGCTGGTAATTGAATCGAATAATATTCTATTATGTTATTAACACATATCAATTATAATACAGTACTGTAAGTATAAATAATACTTTACTTACATTTTTTCTTACGTTTTAGACAATGGTAAAAAAAAATGATTATGTACCTAAATTATAAGTTGGTAAAGAAATGTACACTTCTGATTGTTAGGAAACAAAAAATAAAAATAGCCAGAAAAAATACAATACTGCTGCTAAATATTATTATTACAGTAGACTCTCGACTATCTGGCTCGCGACTATCCGGACTCCGTACTATCCAGCCTATTTTTGAACCTACGTGCCGTGTGCAAAACACAAGTTGCAAGATAATTTTCCCCCCGCCCTGCTACCTGCTCTTTGTTTCGTCAGTTGTGTATCGGATGTCAACATGTGCAGAATATGTTTGCCACTGTTCCTGGTTACGTTCGTAAATTGTTTTTTAGTATGCTTCGTTGTTTTTTATTGAAGATTACGAAATAGGTGATAAACGAAAAAAGGTTGTAGTGACTATGGAGAAGAAACTACGCGCTATAAAACGAATAGACTCTAGGGTAACGGCAAAAACTATTGCTTCCGAATTAGGAGTTGGGAAAAGTACAGTTGGTGACTAGAAGAAAAATCAAGCAGAAGTTGAAAAGTAGTGTGCTGCCAAAGCTAATGGAAGTGGAATGAAACTAAGAAAAGCCATGCTAAAAGGTAAGCTTAAAGAAGTTGAGGAAGCTTTATTTTTGTGGCATAAACACTTAAGACGTAAAGGCTTGCCTGTTATTGGGCCAATATTACAGGAAAAGCATTGCAATCTAAGTGACAAATAGAAGAAGATTTAGAATTTACTGCCAGTGATGGATGGTTTGATCGGTGGAAAAAACGATTCGGTATTCGTCAGATTACCATAAGTGGGGAGGTTGATAAAGAGGCTGTGCCTTTGTTCAAAGACTATCTTTTTAAGCTTGTGAACAAGAGGGAATTTCTGGGGAGCAGTTGTACAGCTGCAATGAGACCGGTTTAATATATAAGATGCTCCCTAGAAAAATGCTTGCATCAAAAAAAGAAGCTGATCCACCAGGATAAAAGAAAAGCAAGGAACGAGACACCATCTTGGCTTGCAGTAATGCAACCGGCAACCACAAGCTTAGGTTGACTTTAATAGCAGAATCAAAGAAACCTAGAGCTTTTAAAAAACTGGAAAATCAGGAACCACTACCCCTATATTACACACATCAAAAGAAAGCATGGATAAATTCAGAAATCATCCAAAATGAATCCGTACCGACTAGAAAAAAATTTGAAAGACAACAATTTGCCAAGAAAAGCTGTGATAATTCTTGAAAACGCACCTTCGCATCCGGCCACTGACGAACTCACAAATGGAGACATCAAAGTTTTATTTTTTATCAGGCAATGTGACGGCTGTTTGTCAGCCGATGGACCAGGGCGTCCGTGAAATGCTAATGTTTTGTTTAGTTTAAAATTGTATGTATTCATACTGTACAGTGTACATCATTTTATGTTTCCTGCAATCTAGTTAGACATCATAAAATTTATCTTAAAATGTGTATACAGTATTTTTATTCTTGGACTTCCTTTTCCTGTAATAAATTTTTAAAACGTACAGTACAGTACACAACAAACATTTATAAAGTACTGGCCTGTAATAAGAGGTCATAAAATATGGATAAGAGCGGGTTTTGGTATAAAAAGTGTTTTTAATGGAATGGGTGGAGCAGGAAGTGGGAAATTATAGAACTCCGGCCTATCCGGCTTTTTTGTTATCCGGCCTGCTCTTCCGCCACATTAGGCCGGATAGTCGGGAGTCTACTGTACTACTATTTTGTAATAACGAGATTTAAAATACAATGCAACATGACAAGAGATTGGTTGATACAACTTGAAAATGACCCTTGTCATTACTTTTTATTGGGTGTTGGTTATTATGCAAACAGTCCCAGGCCAAGACAAGAGACACAATATGCTGGGTAAATTATATTATGTTCTGAAGTTGAAATGGAATACTAACAAAGCCAATAACAAACTGCTTATTAGTACTGAAAGTTAAGAAAACTGATATTCAATTCTGAGGGCATCTGCATCTGAAGACTGATTAGCACAATCAAAACATGTAATGGTACAATTATGGTACAAATTTTAATTACCCTAAATATGGTATAAAGAACCATAAATATTGTATTCCTTCATTTGGTCAAAATTAAATAAACATTTAATAACCTTTATGAATATACCGTGAGTGGACTATATAATATTTGCCAGGATTCGGACGGTTTCAGAGCAAAAAACGTGAAGCCTCACAAAAAACTGTATGTCTAATAATGCGATAAAAGCGACGATCCTTGATGACGTCAGCGGCCAGGAATTTGTTTTTGTAAACAACACGATGCTGTCAACAAACAGACAATAGACGAGTGACGTAGATTCACCCCACCTCGGAAATATGGAACAAAGACTCTGTGTCATTTCAACAGGGAACGTGATCGCAGCCGGCCGGCAAATCGTTCACGCATAGTGAATTTTAACTTTTAAACCACTAAAAGTGGTTAAATAACTATTTAAATACAGTGCTGAATCTACAACTATAAAATGTGACCGGGAAGTGAAATTGGTAAACTCGCGGTACGCGAAGTTTACCGTACAGAGAGAACGTAAAACCGCATCTGGAAATTTGGTGAGAACGTTCCAAACATTAATACAAAATCAAAATTCAAATGACCAAAATAAAAATTTCAAAGTAAATTCAAATAAAATGAGCTCATGAAAAAAGAATTGTACCAGAGTGAGAGAGAGAGAGAGAGTGAGAGGGAGAGTGACTTATAATATAAATGCTGGGTTGTGCATACATACATATATATATCTTAAATTTGTCTTTGATTTTACTATATGTTTATTATATGTTTAGATTTACAAAGTTCAATTTTCAATATGTTTGTGTATTTAATGATACATAGGACTACGCCCCGAGGCGTGTTTGGCGCATGGTCGAGTCAAAAATATATGTAAAACTTCTGTTAATAATAAGTTTTTTTTTATATAACCATTTCAGAGTATTTATTTCAGATAACACTTCCCGTTCTACAACCTCGTTCGCTTAACACGAAACCTGGCCCGTAAAGTAAATGAAATATCAGCTGTTGGTAATTCCCAACATGGCGCCCGTTATTAAACACCATAATTATGTTAAAGACCGTGATCGTGTATTTGTAATATACAATTACATAAATATATAATTTGAAAGATAACAAACACTGGCCCTTATTACTGGGGAGACATGGCGTTTTGTTACGGCAATTATGAAAACAATTATGTCACAGAGTGTTAAAAGTCAGCAGTGCATTGTGGGAACTAGCTGCAGTTCTCTTTCTAGGTACAATATTCAGCTTTTCAAACACAATTCTGGATACACGAATTTGAATTAAAATTCACAAAGACAAAATGGCATGTGATGGAAGTATCAGAGATTTGAAAGACGGTGAGGACTGTCTGAAATTAAGAAATGGGAACATACTGCATTATAAAGGGGCTCAAAGAAGGACTGAGCCTGTAAGTGTTTATTATTATAAGAATGATATGTTTATATTATATTAATAATTAATTACATTAATAAAAAATACAACCACAATGTTTAATAGGCTGTACCAGATTAGGAGCAAAAAACTAAACGGTTTGAGAGCTGTGAAGACAATAAAATGGAGTTGATCAGGACAATTGTCTTTGTAACAGAATGGTTAGACAGAAGATGCCAAGTTTTTAGATTGAAAGCCAAGAGATGAACAGACACTACAACAATGTTTTTGCAAGGTAGCTAGACAGATAAGTATTATAATACCATAACTGGACAAGAATTTTACTGGAGAATAACTGGGGAGGAAAACTGCTCAGCAGTATGCAGACGAGTACTTATGGTGATCTGTATATAAAATATGTTAACATCCTAATTA
The DNA here is from genome assembly GCA_034769895.1 of Magicicada septendecula. Lineage (NCBI taxonomy): Eukaryota > Metazoa > Arthropoda > Insecta > Hemiptera > Cicadidae > Magicicada > Magicicada septendecula. The sequence continues at coordinate 776,539,338 of CM068367.1, forward strand.
GTATTGTAGTAACAAATGACAATGAATAAAATAGTTTTATGGGAAATCTAATTAACTAACTAATGGCCATCCCAGATTTAATTTGCAGCACTGGTTAAATGAGCTACAATATTGCCAGATTTTGTGTGTGGGTATAGTGCATTCCACGTACTGCTACATGGAGTGAACCTTTTTCAATGAGGGACTACAAATTAAGGTACAATTTTTTAGTGTTTTATTTATGGTTTAAATACTTACGAGTCAACAGTTACCTGAAATTAATAATCAATAAAGAGCTTTACTTATAACTGAAGGTGTTGTTATATTATTTAATGAATAAGCAGTGTAGACAACCAATATAAAATATCAGGTAAATGACAGGTACAGCAAAGACAAGACATTTGTACTAGAATAAGTAGGCCTAATTATGTAATATAATAATCCTGAATTGTAAACCTGCAAAAATTTTATTCTTAAAAAAAATGAAAATACATGACGTTAAAAGTAATATAAAACGTGTTTTTAGGTTAGAAGTACAATAACTTTGTTAAATGACTAATAAATGCATAAAAGTTAAAAACAAAACTTGTAAAGAATTTAATTCTGAGAAAAATGGTGTAAATAAAGTCAATAAAAATCAACAAAAAATTCCAATTTTCCAAAATTTTGTTTTTAGGCAAAGATTTTTCTGTTTTACGTCGGATATCATGAAACTTATGGGAGATACAGTTCTGCGACCTGTTTTATTCGATTTGTCAGGTCAAAAACCATAAGAAACAACAGAATTCGCCCCTTCCCAGAATTTCAGAAAGTCTTCATTTACCCGGGGGAACCGAAACCCGGGCGAAATCTTTCGCTAGCCATAACTCGCTAACGAAGCATTTCCAGACCTATGTTTATATGAACTTTTTTTCTTATTTTTCGATGTAGATTCATCTCCCGAAGTATTTCCGTTTCTTCGTGAATCACCCTGTATATATATTCAAACACTTTTTGCTACGGTCTGTATTTTGATGTATATAAAATAAACCTCCGCTCAACAGTCCGTTAAGGACCAAGCGTACCGCGCGGCTTTTGTGTTAGTGTGACGGTGTATGGCTAGTACTACGCGCCACCAGCTACTCGTTGCGGTATTCACAGCCAGGAGGCGGCGCTGTTATCTCAGCGCCTACTCAGTTTGCCTCACGACGCTGAGTGCACGCCGTACGGAACCTCCGCCGGGAACTGAACCCGGGACCACGAGCGCATCAATCGCCCGCGTTAGCCACTAGACCATTTTGATGTATATATTATATTTAATTTTTATAATGAATTTACCTCAAGATATTTCTTTCCTTATTTGGAACACGTTTCAGGTACCATTTTGTACCCATCCTCAGCCTTCCGGATTTTGTTTCTGGTGAAGCACATGTGTGTTGGTTGGTTGTTATTGTGGCTTCCTGTTGGCTTCTGGTATTTTAAATTGGTTTTATTGTGTGAGATTGTGGTGTATGTATTAGTATTTTGTGTATTTTCGATGTTGAGTGCTTTGAAAATTGTGTCATGTTTTGTATTGATTTGTATTTGTTCAGGTATTAGTTTTTGTGTTTTATGTTTGTAATTTGTAAATTTTCCCAAATGTTCATTATGGTGCCTTTGTGTGGTATGTATTTTATAGTGTCATGTTGGTTATGTTTGGGAATTCATGTCCAGTGTTTATTGAATGTGTGGCCAAATTAGATTTGTATATTTCTGTTTTTTTGTATGCGTTTAGGTGTTCAAAATAACGTTTTTTCAGTTGTTTTTTTGTTTGTCCTATGTAACATTTATTGCAATCTTGGCATTCAATTTTGTATATACCATTGGTTGTTGTATTATCTTTGTTGTGTGGGTTATTTAGTTTTTGTAGATTATTTTTGTTAGTTTTGTATGCTATTTTAATGTCTGTGTTCTTAAACAGTTTTGTTAGCTTTGTCATTTTATTATTTATGTATGTGAATGTGGCCCATTTTTATTGTTGTTATTATTTTTGTGTTGTTCATTTTGATTAATTCTTAATTGTTCAGTTTTTATTTTATATTTTATTTTGTTTACAGTGTTTTTATTATATCCATTTTCACAAGCAATTTGGTATATTATATTTCTTTCTTTGTCTGTTTCTTGTTTGTTTAGTAGGGGTATTTTGTACATTCTGTTAAATAGTGAATAGAATGCTGCCATTTTATGTTGTGGTGGGTGGTCAGAATGGTTAGGTATAATGATGTTAGTGGAAGTTGGTTTTCTGTATATTGCATATTGTAGGTGGTTATTGTATCTTGTGATGGTTATGTCTAAATAGTTGATTTTGTTGTGATTTTCTTTTTTTTCTGTGAATTGTATTTTTGGATGTACGTTATTGATTTGTTTTAATATGTTATCTGCATTTGTTGTATTTTTGTTACTTGATATATATAGCCCATAATCTACATATCTTATCCAAATGCCAATTGTGTTGTATTTCGACCTTGAACTGTATTCTTACACGATGACAAGTTACAAGTTGCTCGGTTGACTCAGTCGCAGTGAGAGAGCAGTTGAATACAGTTGTGTTTTTACGCTTCGCCGGAAAATGTCGGATACGAAAAGTGATCAGCATGTGAAAAAAATCAGGTTTCTCGTGAAACTTAAAAAGTCGGCAACAGAGACATACCAAATGTTGTTGGAAGCTTATGGCAATAAATGTTTGTCACGTGCACGTGTCTTTGAATGGCATAAGAGATTTTTAGAAGGCAGGGACTCCGTGAAAGACGACGACGACCGTCCAGGCCGACCACGCACATCAACAATCGACGAAAACGTTGTAAAAGTTCGAGACACAATACGAAAAGACCGAAGATTGAGTGTCTGTGCTGTTGCTGAAATGTTGCATATGAACAGAGAAAGTGTTCAACGCATTTTAACAGAAGAGTTGAACATGAGGAAGGTGTGTGCAAAAATGGTGCAGAAAGTTTTGTCAGATGAACAGAAGGAAAGGAGAATGGAACTTTGTTGTGACCTTTTGGAACGGATTGACGGAGAGCCCAGTTTTTTAAAGAGTGTTATTACAGCTGATGAGACGTGGATATTTACGTACGATCCAGAAACAAAGCGGCAATCAATCCATTGGAAAACACTATCTTCCCCAAGAGCAAAAAAAGCACGCATGAGTTGATCGAAATTCAAGGCAATGCTTATCGTTTTGTTCGATATCCAGGGCATCGTTATGGCAGAATGGGTACCCAGTGGTCAAACAGTTAACCAACAATATTATAAACATGTTATGGAAAAATTGCGTGAACGTGTTAGAAAGAAGCGCCCTGAATTGTGGAAGAATGGGTGGTTCTTGCACCAGGACAATGCGCCTGCCCACAATGCGTTATCAGTCAAACAATTTTTGGCCAGTAAAAACATCACAGTCCTTGAACATCCTCCACATTCCCCCGATTTAGCACCGTGCGATTTTTTCCTATTCCCCAAAATCAAGTCGGGGCTAAAAGGAACCCATTTTTCAACGGTGGAAGAGGTACAGACAAAAACGGCGGAGCTCATGCGCAGCCTGATGCAAAGCAATATGCAGAAATGTTTTGAGCAGTGGAAGGAACATATGCAGAAGTGTGTGGACTCAATGGGGTCCTACTTTGAAGGCGATCACCAGTAATTGTACATATCAGGTAAATAAAAAAAATTACAGCATCAGTCTCGTTATTTTTGTTTCAGACCTCGTATTATACCACATTTTTAGTCTGTTTTTCATAATAGGAATAGTTGTCTCCTATGTGAAAGTCTTGTTATTATAGAAATAGGTGTGGATAGTTGTGTGAAACCCTGTGTTTTTGTTACAGTTGTGGTATGAAAAAAACATTATGTTTACAATTTGCAACAGAGGGTTGCGAGTGAACAAAGTATAATTCGTTGTGGTAACTTACACAAGGAATATAAAGGGAAATGAGAGTTTTGTCCAGGACAGTGCACAAGCAGTCAAATATCATATTAAGGTATAAACAAAACATTTGTAGCCAAACGCTTACGTAGTTTTTGTCAAGATATTTGATGTTGTCGAACACTGGATTTCTATGGGAATGATACTTCAAACTCAGTTCAGTTGACCCACAAACAAGTGAATTCGAAAGAGAATTATTTCTCAAGAGAAACTAATAAGTATTAAAACACCCTCATATTAGAAATGTGAGTGAAACGAAATCCAACCAGAGGACTAGTTATTAAAGTGGTAATGGAAAATTTTAAATATAGAGTGTAGGAACCAATGAGAGAGAAATTGAAGCAAAGAGTATGACTTAATTTAATGGAATGGATTTTTGTCTGTTTTATTTTACAGTTACAAACGTACATGTTGTGGCTTCTAATATAAGAGCATGAAGGTAACAATTTGTAAATTATATCAATTACCAAAATTATATAGCTGCTAAATTAAATAAAAATATGAATAATTCTCATTAAATAAGTACCTAATAGTAACATATACAACTGTGCAACATGTAAAATGTGCAATAGATACTTTTAGTCCTAAACATTTGGACATAGACCTGAATACAACATATGAAAAAAATTTTTGTTGTCTGGTTAATACTGGATATGAAATTTGTGTAAACGTATTTTTGTTTAATTTTAAATGGAAAAAGTCCATAAACACAATGAGCAACTCGAAATAAGCTGACGACAAGTCTTAGTGCCAATGGCTTGTCAGTCTCCAGAAGCGATAGGTATAAACTTTCCAAATAATTGTATATACAGCCCAATCCACCTTAAGTAGAATATTAAAATTTCCATTAAAAATAACCTTAGACCATTTACTACAACATTCCCACTTATACTATATATCTATCTCAAGAAATAAAATTTCCTCACAGACCAAAAATTTTAATACACACACACACTGTGGAATTAATTAATTCCAGACATTAAAAAAAATCAATGAAAATTTTATTTATTGCACTTTGGCTATTAAAATTTATTCATGACTAGCAGAATACCCGTGCTTCGCTACGGAGTTTCACGTTGTACGTAATGAAAATGTTAGTTTAATTAATAAAGTTCAATTAAAGTAGGCTTCTTAAAAATAAATAGCTGTTGCCCACAACTTCATTCGCGTGGTCTTCAATTTAATGCGATAATATATTTAGAACAGAATCTATTCTATTGGGTTGCCATAGTAACCAGATCTAATAGTTTTTTAAGACCGCAAAGGACCCCCCAGAGGATCGTATCGAAAAAAAACACCTGTCCTATGTTGGTTCTCCCGTTGCGTAAAATATTTGTGCCAAGTTTGGTTGAAATCGGTCCAATGGTTTAGGTGGAGACGTGGAAGACCCCAAAGAACCCCCCAAAGGATTGTATCGAAAAAAACACTTGTCCTATGTTGGTTCTCCCATTGCATAAAATATTTGTGCCAAGTTTGGTTGAAATCGGTCCAATGGTTTAGGAGGAGATGTGGAAGACCCCAAAGAACCCCCCCCCCAAAAGACCCCATCGAAAAAACACCTATCCTATGTTGGTTCTCCTGTTGCGTAAAATATTTGTGCCAAGTTTGGTTGAAATCGGTCCAGTGGTTTAGGAGGAGATGTGGAAGACCCCAAAGAACCCCCCAAAGGACCCCATCGAAAAAAATACAGAAACCTTCACGGGCGTGCGCACAACAACTCACCCAAGTTTCATCGCAATCGGATGAATGGTATAGGAACGCATACGGGACAAACAAAGAAACATTCATTTTTATATATAAGATAAGATGTAAACTATACCACTTACTTGACATAAACCGTGATAGCTAAGCTAATGTACAACATATATGTATTAATTATACACATAAATGTTCCTCGATAGACACTCTATCTATTGGCGAAAACTTGAATAAAATCCGTTCAGTACTTCCTGAGATTAGCGATTTCAAACACAGAGAGAAAACGGACCGACTTTACTTTATACTATGTATATAGATAGATAAAGCAAACTTATTGTGAATAAAATATGGTACAAATTAACTCCATTTATCTTATATTAGGGTAGCAGTCACTGGTTGATATAAACTTGTACAACTACAAACTCTAACTCGTACAAGTGAATAAAAACGTGAAAATATTTTTTTATGAAGAAGATAATTGTGTTACAGACATGTAATTTATACATAAATGTGCAGAATAGCATGTAGAATTTCAATAAAACTTAAAATTCTTTAAACTTGATACCTCACATCTAGTATGAATGACAACACTGCAATGACAGAAAAGGAAAGAAGTACAGGAGAAACACGTGGGTAAGACAGACTGCGACAGCTCCCATAAGAGCAATGCTGCAAATTAAACCAGGGATGGCCATTACAAAAAGATTTTGAGGTTTTCAGCACCTTGTTATGCAAACATGTAGCAAGTAAAACATTAAAACAGAAACAAGGTACATATAAAATAACATCACAGAAACTCTGTTTAGGTATTCTATTCTCTGTATTACAAACTAATATAATTCAAAGAAAAAAGAAGAGATGAATATTCTTTAAGAAGGTATTAGTACTTTCACAAACAAAGAATAGATATAATATTTTCAAATACTATTACTAAGTAGGATGTACCAATACAGTTTTACAATTATTTAAAATAATTTGATGAAACATGCTGCTAATAAAAAAATTAATAAATCATTTAAAATCTTAGGCTATTGTGTTAAGCAAGAAATTTTGTATAGTTCAATATGTGCACTTTGCTGTCTGCTTTTACAATTTTTGTTTTCTACTTGCAACTACATTAAAAATTGAAGATTCTGAGCTGAGAAAAGAGCATAGTAATTTACAACTGCTTATTTTTCACAAAATAAAATAATGAACTAGCTTCCATGGCTAAGATTATGCACAAACTATAAGCAATTCTTGCATGTACTATCATATACCAACCTTGGTAGATACTGATGAGAACCCAAATGAAGAATGTTTTGAAGGAGAGAGACCTTCCTTTACTTAATTCTTTATAAAGTTCAGGATATGTAAGTGCTATTTTGTCAGACACATCTTTATCCAAAACAAGAGAAAATACTGGGAACATTGTATACACTGTAGCATACCTAAAAACAAAACAAAAAAATGACGAATTTGACATTTAAGCAAATATAAATACAGTGTTGTGTGTATACATATGTGCGCACGCGCGCGCGCACACACACACACAATTACCAAATTATACACACACACACAATATTTTCCTTTTTTACAAAGATATAATCATAATATTATATAATTACTACAAGTATTTCGAGTTATTAATAGATAATGATGGATACAATATATATATATATATATATATATATATATATATATATATATATATATATATATATATATATTGTAAGGGTACATATCTTCAACATGCATTAATGAAGCAACATGATAAGAATAATGCACTAAATGATTAACACTATGAATAAAAAGGGATGAGTCAGAGATGAAGGAATGGGTAATTAACATAATTATGTGATCAAACAAATAAAAGTAATAGTAAAAGTAACCTCTGAGAAGAGAAATGTAGCAAGCAACGAAGCAAACATTGAAAACAATAGTACAATGCGATTTAACCAAAATAACCCAATAGATATGGTAAGTGAGAAAGTAAAACCAACCAATACCAGTGATAGGATATATCAAGACAAATAAAATAAATGAAAAGGTAGAACCAGCCACAACACCAGCGATTGACCAAATAAAATGAAACCAAATGAGAAGGTGAGGACCATAATATAAATGAAATGAGATAAAAGGACACAAACAAATAATATAGAACAGAAAAAGGAGAAATGTTACACTCAAATAAAGTAGTGAAAAAGAAATCAATAAATGATAAATGTAAATGATAATTATTAGTATCAACCAAATAAGCAATGTAAATGATAAGTGTTAAAATTCAATAACTTGGAGACAAACAAAGTACACTAACCAAATAAATAGAGAGTAACTATTATAAATCACTCTAATATGACATGAACTTGTTAACAGTATAATTAACCAATGTAAAGTGAGAAAGAGAATTCGATGTTAGGTAATACCCACTAGTAACACTTAAATAAAACATGAAAAGTGCAAAGTGATAGTGTAAAACCCCAAATTAAATAGAAACCCTATTGATAGGTATGAACACCTAATAATCGGTGACAAACACTAAAGATTTATTGGTGAGATGTGTTATTAAATAAGACTTTTGTTATTATTAGTAGTAAGATTAATTATAGATAAGGAAAACTATGGTATTCAGGGAAGGAATCCCATGGAGAGTCAAAATGTTTGTGTTACCATGGATAGAAGGTAAAGTTTATTTTAGAAAGAATATGATAAAGAATGTAAAGACAAATTCAATCAACATCCTATGTTTTAAGGGAGAGTTAGTTAAGTAAAGTTAAATGGTGTGATGATGTTTATCACCAAGAAATAAATAAGAAGTAACAATTGTAAACGAGAGTAGTATAATAACAGTTAAAGAATTGTTTGATTAAGTTTAAGTATAGGAAAATGGATGAAGAGTTATACAGGCCATAAACCTAAATGTTATGTTATATGTTATAGAGAATAGTAAATAATAAACCAATTATAAACCATGGCAATATAAATAAGAAAAAAGATAAATTAATACAAATCTAATAATACTGAAAAGGCAGTTAGAAAACAATAGACAAACCATAATATGGAAACTAATAAAAACATACAATTATTATAAAACAGACACAAAACCATTCAACAAGTAAACAAATCATGTGTAACACAAAACAAAACATGTACAAGGGTAAAATAATATGTAATCTGTATAAAGTAAGAAAATATAACTAATTACTACCTAGGCCTATGAAATGCCTAACTGTAAGAAACCAATAACAACAAATTGTAAGAAATTAACTATAATACAGTAGAACCCCTCAAATCCGAACCCCAGAAATCCGAAATCCCGGGAAATCCGAACATGATTTTGAAGAAAAACAACATTTGAAAAAACACATAAAGACATAAGAAACACATTTATTATTACATAAAACTATCATATGTAACCTAATTTTATATAAAGAATCATTGAAAAATTAATAAAGTATGTACAAGTATTGCTACTTACGTAAAACAGGATTGAAATGTAAAAAATATTGGAATTAACACTGTATAAAAACAACGTCATACAGCATTTCATTAACATCAGAGCTGAATGGCCAAGGAAAAACACAAAAGAAACACACACAAACACTACACTACATTTTTTCACTTAAAATCAGTGATCTTCATCTGGCGAAGTGACATAAACCTTCCCGAGGATGCGATGTTGCACCAGCGTCGCATAAACATGACATCATTGGGTGTAGCAGCTGCGTGTTGTTCTACGTAGCGCAACGCGATGTCGAGAGCGACGGCAGCGTCAGAATGAGTCACGTTTGTTGAGGCATCTTCTCCCTCGCTATCGCTACCTGATACATTGTCATGTTGATCCTGGACCACAGACACTATGTCATGCTCGGTGCATTCTTCATTGTCGTCTAGTGCTGCCCACTCCTCCAGACAACCTTTTTCAGCATCCTCACATCCTGATACTTTTTGAAAGAGATGAAGGAGCTCAGTTTCATCATCTCGTGTTGTAAGTGGTGTTTCCACAAATTCGAGGCTGGGCCAAAGCTTCGTCCAAGATCTCTGCAGTAAATTTTTACTGGTATTGTTCCAGGATTCTGCAACCCAGTAAATCACATCTTTTATTGTTATCTTCTTTAGCTTCTCAAGAATAGAAAGAGAACAATCTTTTCAATAAGAGTTTGCAGAAGCATTTTTCTGTAGCTTAGTTTTATGTTCTGTAGCACACCTTGATCCATAGGCTGCAGCAGCGATGTCACGTTAGGTGGTAGAAAAATTGCTTTTATGTCTCTGCACACCAACTGCATGTCTGAAGGATGTTGGTGTTGATGTTTGATGTTGTCTATCAAAAGTAGAGCTCGAGGTGGCAGTCCATTTTCTTCATTAAATCTTGTTACCAAAGGAACAAATTTCTTTTCAAACCACTCCTTAAAAATATTACCAGTCATCCACGCCTTAGTCTTTTAGCGATATAAATGATTTACATTTAGTAAATGGGATTAGTGGTATTTTATGTGAGTTTATTACTTTCTCATATGTATCTCGCCCTAAAGCTGGACGCCATTTACATTTAATGCCACGCGTTGTGCAGCCATTTACAGTTAATGGTGTAAATGTAATTTACATCTGCGGTAATTAATTGTGTAAACCATTTACATCTAGTGAATATTAATCTGTGCTAATTATCTGCGCGGATTAATTACTCAACAATTATGAATCATATTAATTAAAGATTTATGTAATACGTTAAAATTGATATATCTAAAATTATTTCTATTCGTCAGATTTGACTCAATACAGTGACTAATTAAATACGATTTTATGAGTCTATTAATCAGACGTTTCAATGGTCGAATTTATTGTATCCATTGATGTTTAGCATAAGTTGTGAGATTTCTAGTGTAATACTTAGAATGAAAATACATCAATAACAAAGGTGAAATTTCAATAATGAACGCATGAATACTGTAAATTAACTACTTATTTATTACACATGTTACTGAAGTAAGTACCTATATCCTGCAAATTACATACATATTAAAACACATGATATAAATACAATTATTCAATTTATACGATGTTTCCTGAAACATAAACACATGGTACATTCAAATGCAGTAAATAATGCACATATATAAAATATACACGAATAATAAACAATCAACAATTATACTTATTCCTACCTAAAATGCGTTCATTATTTCTCAGATAACGAATTACGTTAGTGTTATTTTATAGATTTTATGATTCATATGACTCATATGTAATTATTCTCTTGGGGTTAGTTCTTTGAAAAGAGGCAACAGAACAGGAGTATATACTGCTAAGATTAAGTAGACATAAAGCTTATCTTTGAGAGCGTTTATCCAATTCCGTCGTCGTGAGAAGACACTTTCTAGATGATTCGTCGAAGATCATAATCACTGTTACGCAGAGCACTGATAATTTCACTTCACTCCACTAAATCTCCACTCTCGTCATGTGTATGGTATTGTGGTAACCCGCTGATGTCGAGTGTCCGGAGTTCAAATAGTGAGGTGTTAATGTTGCCATTACACTGAATTGTTCTGAAAGTTTGCCATATTTGTGTACATGGTTAACTGTGCCGTCTATCTAGGTGTATCGCGTACTGCGTGCTTAATTGTTTGGTATAGTTTATTCAACTAATTGTTCAACATGGTGATACCTTGTGGTGTGAGAATGTTTGAAGTGTCACTCACTGTTCTACTTTAAGTGTTAATTAGTATGTTATTATGTGCGCGTCAGTTGAGATTTCAAGTCCCGTGCGCATTTATAGTTTATGTTTCCACACAGAATTGTGTATAAGTGCGACTATACCGATGTCTTTGTTCACTTATGAATTTACAAATTAGTGAATCCGGTCGGTCGCACAAACTGTTTCTATCACGAACCGTATTACTGTTTCGACATAATCAATTGTCTGTCTATCATACGCACTAACTTCTGACTATTAATTGCGACTATCAACTGCTACTATTAACTACATACTCTTGACTAACGACTGACTGTTAACTGCGACTAACTGTTCGATTGAATACTTGACTATCCGATTGAAAAATGACTGACTGCCCGCTCCGCGTCTTCGCCAAACAGTTTTATTGGAACATCTTACCCATAAGTCTAAGTTTTGGATTTCTACGCCTCCTCGTACTCCTGATTGGTCATACAAATTCCTACCCTTCTGTAGATCTCATCCTCTGTTTCACGATTCGTCGGCCGAACCCTTCCTACTCTCTCCACGAGCTCTCTTAGAAGATGCTTGATGCTGGTTGGTCGTCGTCATCCCCGGAGTGTTTCATGTGACGAGCGTAGCACAGATTCTAAGAAATTAGGGCAATTTCATGGCCTTCTGTTATCCTTTGTTTAGACTTTCCCTAAGGTTCTGACTGAGCTTTTGTTAACAGACTCCAAAGTCTTGGTTAATTGTCTAAGTTCCACGACGTTCGTTCCGCCGATTATCAACCCTTCGTTGTCGTCATTTCGGTGAAACTCTACTTTCCAGTCGTAAATTTCAGTAAACTGTCAAGGGTTTGTTTTCACGCTGTGCAGGACGCACTGGCAGTATTCACTGAGTTACGTCTATTGTCTATCTCCCCGTTAAAATTGCTCTGTACTCCTTTTGTAACATAGTAAAGCCTTTCATAATTGAGCAGTTACGCTTTGCCTCCACAGCAGGCGTTCCATCTCGATTCCGTGTAACTCGGCAGCTGTACGAAGTCTTTGTTTCAGATTGTTGGGTGCTGTAAATTGTGACAAACGGCTAGCTGTCAGCGACGCCTTGAAATTCTTATTGTGTGCAGTGCTCAGACATTTTTTCTTTGTCTTCGCACTGTCGTCGGGTTTGACGTGCCCTCGATTCGTCATTATTTACGACCTGGGCTTGTGTCCGTCGACTTGAGTGTGGGAACGTGTCACTTGATCGAGGAATTAAAAATTTTTAAAATTTCGATCATTACAGTCTGATTTCTGTAATAAACAGGGAGAGAATTCATGTTCATATTTTTAAGGGCTCGTGGCTTGGCAGATTTTCCAATCACCATTAATGGTAGCTTGTTTGTTCCCGCGTTACTGCAGGCCAAAACTGTGAGACGCTGTTTGTTCATTTTAAAGCCTGGCGCAGAAGATTCCTCTTTAGAAGCAAGACTTTTAGTGGGAAGTGCTTTAAAATTCAATCCAGTCTCGTCTGCATTTACACTTGCTGGGGCGAGTAATTTTCCGACGAAATCAAATCGACGAATTCATCTAAATATTCTTTTGCAGCAGTATTATCAGCTGATAACTTCTCTCCGCTTATCGTCAGTTGTCTGATTCCATGCCTTCTCTTCCATCGATCCAACCACCCATTGCTATCAGTAAATGCCAAATCTCCGTTCATTAGTTGGTTCAGCCGCAATGCCTTTTCTTGAATTAATGGACCACTAATAGGAACTCCTTTCTGCCTCTCTTGTGTAAACCACAAAAACACTGCTTCGTCAATTTCTTCATTTACAGAAACTTTTGCGTGATGGCGTTTTTTCACTTGTTGCACTGCAAAACTGTTCAATTTTCGCACGATTCTTTTTCCAGTCACTGATTGTTGCCTTACCAACACCAAATTCAACAGCCAACTTCGTCAAACTTTCCCCTTTGTCTAGTCGCATTAACACTTCGAGTTTTTCTTTTAAAGTACAAGAACTATGTTTTCGTTTCCTTGCCATAATTTAAGAAAACTAAAAAACCCGATCTACACTGCTCACTTCAAATGCAAAAACAATAAACCTTAAACGAAAACTCGAACAAACTATGTACACTGGATGGAAACAGTAACAGCAGACAAACGCACAGGACAACAAACGCCAGAGAACTAACTGAAATACAAAGATTTCTAGACCTATTGTAGTAGGACTGGGCTTTTTTTAGCGCACTTCCGCCCGACAGCAACAGTGATTCACGGGCAGTCAAGGTCAGCAACCTCCGGCGGCTTCGTCTCACCCCTACGCAACATTACCGGGCGGCGCATACACCGTAACTAGTGTTGAGTACTATGTATGCAGATTTTTCGGCTAATCCGAACTTTTCCGAATCCGAACAGGCTACAGCCCCAATTAGTTCAGATTTGAGGGGTTCCACTGTATTAGCAAATCAAAGGCAAGTAACTAGTCAATGATAATTAGTGGATCATATTAAGAGATAAATGTTAAATTAAGGACATAAAATAAGAAAGAAATGTAATTAAATAATATCAACATGATTGTTCAAACACTAATAATCAGCAAACCCACCTTTGTGGGATGTCAAAATGATCTTTGAAAGATAATACGAACAGTAGTGATAATATCTCATACTTAAATAAGAAGACCAAAGAATAATAGCAATCAGAAGATAATTAAGCATGCTGAATAAAAATTCAAATATTCTAACAATGGTCTTAAGTCATGCATAGCCAATCAGAATCAATCAGTTACCATGACAACTGAACGTTAGGTATGAATATTCTGTTGAAAACGGTGAATCTTATAGTGACGCTCACGAGGAAGAGATGCCAAGCCATAAAGGGCCCAAATTTTTATTTAAAAACAGTCAAAGTGATCAGATTTCTTGAAGTGAAGAACCAAACTACCTGATGAGGGACTAATACATTCAACCCAGGCAACAGACCAGCTTAATTAATCCCAAATTAATTAAAATCGATCAACTAATACGAAAAAGAAGCAAGGCGTACCTAAATCCCAAGATGATTGAAGATTGAAGACCCAATCGATGAACCCAACCTTTTTCAACTGTATGACACTACACCTCAAATCAACTGATTGATAAGTATTGCTGAGTTAACCGAATTCATGAAATAAATTCTCTTTAAATTTTCTCATAACACTTTGAACTCTCACTATAAACTGACGATATTATTTCTTTCAAAGATTAATTAATAAAACATATTTATGAATACCAAGTAACTGAGTTATAACCTATGTATTAAACGAATAACACTGGCACAAACTTTTAACACCACAGAGTTGAATTCAATGTAAACCTCTTTCATAATTACAATCAGAATGATCAATATTGCACACCACTATATAAAAATTATTCCGATCGATTGATTGTAATTTCAACCACTAACACAAATTTCTTCATTAAACCTCTTTCATAATTAATTACCACAATTGTAAGGTGGTGTACTTTATTTAATTATCTTGTTCTAAACTTTTTTGTCGTACTTAAAAGAATTCATTGGCAATTTTATTTTGTATAAATAAGAAGACGGCATCTATCATGGCGTCTGATTAACTTGTAATGCCAACCCTGCTTTCCGCTGAGTGAACAATTAATTTATTGCCGAGGCCAAAAACTATTATATTAATCTCAATTGTACAACCATTATTGAAAATTAATAAGCTATAAAGCCAAATAAATAAGTGTGAATCGTTACTAGCTGTCCTGTAATTATTTCAAGTGTATTATGTATGTTGTGTTCTGTAGCAGTGAATAGAAATAACCAACAACATTTTATGTTGGCAACACATCCCCCCACTCAAGCGAGATTCGAATTCCCGCCAGTCCGCAAATAATTCGAATCAAACACTACAGTACCATAAACAACTGAGATAGAATCTTTTAATTGTTTTCTTGCAAAACAATTTGGCGCCTATCGGGAAGAAACAACTAGTGAGTAAGGACAGGTAAGGACACACAGGCTACACGAAGCGTTCGTAACACAGTGACGCATTCAACGTGCGACTAATAAACGCACCGACACATCAAAGGTTTATCACAAATTAACACCGATGAGCGAGTTTTATTACTATATATATATATATGGTCTATATATATATATATATATATATAGACTTAGCGCTGCATAATTTCTTCATCACACGCCAATTTTTACCCAGGGTATCTAAAACAAATTTGAGGAACTTGTATAAGTACATCTTTAGGTGAAGAAGTTATTTTGCCCAAGTTATGGTGTGTCAGCGTACGAAAAACTTATACAAATTTTTATACATCGTATTTTTGCTGTACGCTGAAGCCAGACAACCTGTTCGATATATACAAATGTATATAATGAAATATGGGTAGTTAGTCGGCCATATTGGCATTCGTAATAATTATTCTATAAAATTTGTAACATGTGTAAAAAAGACAGACACTACAGAGGAAAGTGTGTTTTTATTCTGTTTAGTTGGTATAACGAAATATTGGACCTGCCATAATTTATTCTGTTTAGTCGTCTAGTGCGGTAACTCGTTGAGTTTTCTAACGTGTGTGGGACAGAATTTTGTAATTCGTATGAAGTGTTTGTGATTGCAAGTCGAAGTAAAAATATGTTGGAGGCGCTAGGAATAATAATGAAAGGTAAGATGATCATTTATTTAGTGTATGTTCTCCGTTGTTTGTAGGAAATTAGCTGTTAGGTTATGTATGAATGTCTCGCTTACTTTGGGTTGTACACTAGGCCTACCGGTTGTTATAGACCCAACTATACATAATATCACTGTGTTCTGTCCAAAATTTAATAATGGAGCAAATTAGCATTCTAATTTAATTAATACAATATACCTAGGCTAACGCCATGCGTTCTTATGGGAGTAAAAATTTAATTTTTTGTCTCCGTAAATAGGTTCGACCGCCGTTTAAAATTATTTTTCTCGTGTTTATATAACATAGAAGAATATAATAAAAATATATCAGCGCAATATCAGCATTGATGAGAATCTTCATAATTACCCAAGGGGTAATTAACTAATTTTTAAAAAAAGTCCCTGTAAGGCACTGAAGCAATTTAATTAAATAAAGTTTCTTTATTATAGATATATAAAGACCTGTAAGTCTGACAATTATTTTGTCTACTCTAGCCTACCTATATATGTGTAATGTATCCAATTTGTAAATCATTTTATTCGTAAAATGTGGTCCTACCTAACACAAGATGGTACGCCTTACTATAATATATTTAATTTGAACTCTGCTCGTATTTAACTAGTTACAAATTTTATTTAATTCTTCAGTCCAGCTATATTACTCTAAATATACTTTCAAATTCAGCATTTTTCATAAAATTCATAAAAGAAATACGTTAGGTTATGTTTCATGTCTAGATTACTTTGTCGAACACGTATCTGTTATAGAACCAACTATGCCTAATAGCACTGTGTTCTGCCCAAAATTTAATAATTGAGCAAGTTAGCATTCTAATTTAATTAATACAATTTTATTTTTTCATTATTAGCGGGCCAATTTATACAAAAACAAAAATTCTGGAGTTTTGTATTGTAGTGTTTTAGGGTAAATAGAATTGCCATAATAAATTTAATACAGTAGGCGTATTGTTTTGATTGTGAAACAAAAATCATTTGTTTGATGTTTTAATTCAGTTCACTTATCCCCAATAAGTAAAAACCTTTACAAAGGTGCATAAGGTATTATCATTTGCTTTAAAAAATTGAATTCCAAAATAATACAAAGACTATTTAAATTAGATTTGTTCCTTTACTGCATTAATAAAACCTGTCATATACGCGTCACCTTATGCTACATAAATATCAAACACACTTAGTTAGTTAGTGATTAATTATGTTAACAAAACTAGCAAACTAGCAGGGCATTAGCCGATTAACTTACAGCGGAATAGCCTGTAAGCCTAACCTAACTCTGAAATAAAATGAATTACTTTTAGGAAAAAATCAAAATTTGTTTGTGTTATGTAGGCTTGGGTGTTAAGTATAATAGGCTAAGTTCTTTATCACAGTAAATTGTCTCTAGCTCCAGATACTTGCATGTCTACATCAATTGTCATATTTTATTCTTCGTATTGTTAAAAAATGTCATATTTTACTTTTCAGATGACTGTGAAAGTAGGCCTAGGAGACGTACAGCAAAAAAAGGTACATATAGTTTTAATTGTTATTTATATTCAGTGTATAAAAGCACCCCTTAACTCTAATCAACTAAAAATATAAAATTAATTAACCCATTTTTGAAAAAGACCCTGTGAGGGAACTGACTCCAGTTAAATGAAATATGTATTCTGTATTAAATGCTTATTCTGTATAAATATCAAGTTACTGATACCTTTACACAGAATAATTTTATTTAGATTAAGTCTGGCCTATGATAATATAACTGATTTAGCTAAACTTACTGCGGATTAGCCTGTAAGCCTAACCTAACTCTGAAATAAAATTAATTACTTTTAGAAAAAGATCAAAAGTTTATAGGCCTGGGTGTTAAGTATAATAGACTAAGTTCTGTGTCACAGTTGAATTATCTTTAGCTCCAGAACTTACACCAATAGTGCATGTCTACATATATTTTCATACTTTACTTTCATATTTGACTGGGAACGTAGTAAGTTCAGTGTTAATTTATTCATGTTACCTTATATTCGGTGTATAAAATCACCCCTTAAACTCTAGTTAACTTTATAATCAGGATTATATTATTCAATGTTAATCATTTGAACAGTTTTTGTTTTTCGAGTTTGTGTGATTATATTAGAAATCTTTTTCAGGAATCTTCAGTGCAGGGATGTAACCAAGCAATAGTGACTTGAGTTCATTTAAATTAAAATAGATTACTATAAAATAACTACTAGATTATGCTGTAAATTTAATTTTTTTTAGAAATTTACACAAAATCCATTAACTTTTTGTAAATTCATAGTGCTAACCTACAAATATTGTGCTAGGTTAAGAAAATAAATTATTCTCTTAATTATTAGCTTAATATTATTATAATTATTAACTTAGTGAAAAATTATGTATGAGTTTTGTAATGATCTTTCAGGTTCCTCCTGAACTTTCCAGAATTGACTGGGAAAAAATGACTATTATTGCACCGTCAGTAGTATCGACATCAGATGATATTGATGTGGAAAACATATGAAGTGGAGAAGGTAATATAATCAAAGCAATTTAGCCTATAGATAATTAAAAATTTTTTTTTTCTGTTTGTGAATTTTGTAACATTAGCATATTTGATTTAATGTTTGTTTCATATGTAGTGTTAGGTTTACCTAAATTATCTTTACTTGACAAACTAGACTTGTATAGGTACTTTAAATCAATTAAGAAAATCAGCTTTGAATGTAGCACAATTAATTCATACCATATTTCATTAATGTTTTGTTTTCAAAGCATTTTTTTGTTTGGGTGTTAGCCTATTTAATTTGTGTTATGGCAAAGTTAATTTTCTGCATCAGGAATGTCCTATTTCATTGAGCAAGCTTTATAGGAGATTTTGAAGTTTGTGATAAAATAGCCATTAATGATTCTTTTGTCTTGTTAATAACAACAATATAAAGTTATTAACAGTCCCATTTACATTTTAAATGAGAAAATTTAGTAACATAGTAGTTGGAATCATTTTTAATTAGTAGTATTATGTGTCAATGCTTTCAAATCAGGGGCTTCCTTTGGAAAGTATAATCATATGATAATTTTAAGATAAGTATTGTTAGAAGCTCTAAATAAGTTTGTTTATATTATTTTTTATATAAAGAGTTTTGGAAGCTGCTGGAAAACAAAAGTTCTTAATAAAGTACATAATTAGTTTAATAACATTATTTCCCATAAAATTGCAATTATTTCATTTAGTAATTTGCACTTTTGTTGATACTGGCAATGATAATTATTTTTCTCTGTTAGCTAAAATTCTTTCTTTGTTACAGAGTCCATTGTTGTAGAAGCTCTTATATCGCCAGATGATTGTGCAAAATTTATAAGTTTGGAGGTAAATTTCTCCTTATAGAACTGCTGTATTCTTATATAGTTATCTCTCTCTGACCTCTATTTTGCACTATGAGGTGTACACTTATTTCCATTCTTATTTGGTATTCTTTTATCTCTTTCTACTATTATTTAGTTACAATAGTTTAATCATAGTAGTCTCTTTATAATTGGTTTAGTGTTTTTTGTACACTGGTCTGTCCCTTAGTGTATATCATTGACTAACATTATTTACACCTAGTGTCACATGACAGGTGTTCTTAATTACGATTATAATACATTATGTCCTTTCTTATAATATTCTTATACTATTACAATAGTGGCATTACACCTTACTTGTGGTATAGACATTAACCTTTTACTTCTATTTGGTATTATAAAGTGGTTTTGTTCACGTTTTACTTAGTGAATCCCCTTTTGGTCGGTTTTGGTTCACTTTATTTACTTAAATTCTTATTTAAAATCCATTTTGGGTATCTTATATTGGTACCTGTAGAAAGCTTATCAGTTCTTCTTGGTTTAAGGCACAAAACATTTTGGTTTAGGTAGGCTTTTCCTACTGATAGATGTGAATTTAGGTGAAATTTGTACCAACAATGTGTATGTTAGGTTGATACAAATTTACATTCTTTTAACCTTATTTTCTCAAGTTTGGTTTTATTAATGATAACTAATAACTCTTTAGTTATTGCCTTTTCTTATCTTACATGATTGTTTGACTATTTGAGTAATATTTGTTATTATTATGAGACAATTTTAATACTTCTTTATGTTACATGGGTGCTATGCATAACATGTTACTATGCTTTTATTCACAGCTTCTATTCAGTTAACAGTCTAGTTACTTTCATTCTTTTATAACATATCTTGTCCTATACATTTATAATATTATCTGTTGTATATTGTACAGGAATGGGTTTCCTCTCCTTAAAACCCCACTGTTGTGTTTGTCAATTTGTACATACACCTATGCCAATGTGTTTTGAATTATTTTAATTATGTAAATCTCGGAGATATTTGGAGTTGTGGGATGTATTGATGTAAGTAATTAATTATTAACTTAGCTCTCTAAAAACTATCAGTGTTTGTGTACCTGTAACTTAAATAATTAATGAGTTATTTTATAATTCCGTTCAACCCTATTATACCTTGAAGAGAATTCTGTCTAATTTTGTATTTTTACTCTCTCTCTTTGGTGTCAGATAATTCCGCTATAAGCGCTGTAGTATCGGCTCAACGAAACTTATAGGTTATTTCAATGTTTATGTTAACCAATTATTCTATACATATTCAGTTACTTTTTTATTCCTAGCTCATTAAACCATACTCCAAATAACAAGATTTTGCCAATATATAAAGGTTCTTTATTTGTTTACTTCTTTAACATTGAATAATATATGTTCTAATTAACATACGCTTGAGCTATAGATTGTATGAATCGATTGTTGATTATTCTGATACTTTATTTAAATTTAGTTATATAGTGTGTTTTAATTTGTAATTAATTTAATTCAGGGTGTGAAGGTTCTTGTAACTGTGGGGAAGATTAAAAATACATAGATAAGAATGCAAGATTTACAAATTTAAAGTGTTGTGTAGTTAGTATGATTAATATAATAATAATTTACCAGACTAGAACGAAGCCAATCGTGTAGGCGGTTGATTGATAAATTTACTGTTCTGGACAATTATGCCGTACGATTTTCTTTCTTCGATTTAATAGAATGGAATTCTTCTCCTGTCCACTTCGGAATTACAGCTTGGATTGGTTTACAGCCCGATTGATGCTTCTTCTGCAACGCCAGGATCCAAATACGTTCTTCTCTTGGTTGAAGCAATTAGTGTTGTTCCGTGTTTTTGAAAGGTTATAACTTCTGGTGTAGTGAATATTATTAATTGTGATACTGTTAATTCTTTCTATTTGGTTTAATATATCATCAATTCCCTTCGGATATGGGACAGTTCAAGTTCTTCCTTGTATAATCCAGTTATTTATTCTCTATTGTGATTTCATACTGTAGTGTTATTTGGATTAAACTGTACTGGTGATAGTCATAAACATTGTCATTAGGATTTTGTGTTTTATAATCGTGTCTGATGATTTAAAATATTCCGATTAAATAGATAATTCTTGGGTTTTTTAATCTCATCACATTCAGATCATCAAAGCAATTATTGTCAAATTAACAACTTCCTCTTCTTCTGTCGTCCCTAGCAACACACGACTTCTTCCTTCCACATGTTTTGAATATAGTGTTTATTTCATATATTTTTTGTCTATTCCTTATCAATTTGCTATCCTATCGGAATGTAACTTTACCGATAGTTGGTTTATTATTTTCTACACATATTCTGCTGGTTTTTTGATATAAGCCGGTTTTTTTCCTTTTTTTATATTTAATCCACTTTCGATATTAAATGTTATTAATCGATATCATGGCATTATGGTATTATCATAATTTGTATAAATTTTATTATATATCATTATTAATTTAATGTTTTTTCTAGCTCTTCAAATCGTATTCATTAATTATTATTAATTGATGTACCTAACCTTTATGTTATGAGTGGTTATATAGTGGTTTTGGCTGTTAGGCCTTTTATTGTAAACAGATCTACCTGTGTTTATAACTGGTACACATCTATAGCCCCTTTTACATAAATTCATACATATAATTAAATCTTAACTATTAACATTTACATAAACAATTATTTTTTCCATATCTAATAACAATTTTATCTTGACCTATGGATCACATATAAGAAAATTCAAATCTATTAACGTTAATTAGCTGCTTCACACTTCATTCTACAACAGTCATTGAATAATACATCTTGTTTCATTATCTTTCATTAACTCAACACATATTTGGTATAACATAACATAAACTTTATCATAACATTTGTTGTCACAAAATAATACCTCTTAACTCAAAATTCTTATTTGCTATTAGTAAATTATTGTTTCATTTTTTGTTTGTTTTTCATTAAACATATATCATCAACTATTGTCTAACTTACAGGTTCGGTTATTCTTGTTAATATTACCTTGCATCCTTATTTACCTGTATCTATGATTATAAATATAATTATTAGCTCTTTGTTCTATCATGGGGTTAAATATTGACTTGTTTATTATTCTGTGAACCTTGTTTTTATGTAACTTGAGTGCTAGCATTTCTGTTGCGTTACAATATTGGTCATCTCAGTTAGTCAGTTCTTGTCCATCTCTTCAATCTGTAAGTTGTTCAGTCATTGCATATACGGGTAAGATGTTCTATAGTTGACTGGCTCTTGGAATCTATATTTTATACCATGGTTGTTAGGTGTCTTTCTCGTAGTATGTTTCTTCCTTGTCTTCATTGGTTCCTTACTGACCGAAAACTATTGGGTTGTTGGTTCCTGTGGTACAACCATTGTTCGGTGCATCTTCTTTTTCTTATAATGTTATTTCACTTGTTAGTTACCATTAGTTTTATTAACTCTTATTGTTGTGAGTTTATCCTTGGTGATGAGTAGCTCATGTAGTTTCATGCTTGGCCTTTTAGAAGAAACACTTGGTTTGTCTCTTTCACTCAATTATTGACATGTGTTAATATTTTGGGTTACTGAAATATTTGGGCTCATATGTCTCGTTACAATATTAACTGGTTGTAGGCATATAAACTTATACACTGTTGTGAGAATTGTACAAAAGTACCTTTAAGCTAATTTCAAAACACAACATTTCAGAATTAATCACATTTTTTTCACTTTATAGGCTATGTCACACCAAAAGAAAATGTACAGGTCACTTTCAACAACAGTTGACAACAGCTGACTGAATATTATCCGATGACAAAATACTAAACAGATGGGAGATAGTCACACCAACCAACCATTTTGTATATAGTCTTTAAAATGAGATTTTTTTGCTTGTACACGGAAAACCTGGATCACTGTATTAAGATATATATTTTAGATATGTAGGTCAATTTATTAATTTTGAGCTATTAATTTAGCTAGTGCTAAGCTTTAAAACACAGTTATTTGTATGAAAGAAAAGTACAATTTTGTAGGCCAAGTAATAAATCCAACTATGATTCTGAAAAATTGTCACGGGTAGGAAAATAAAAATAATAATAATTCACCGATCTGAATGACGTTTTACAGAATCGTGATAAACATAAAATTACTTTTGATAGTGATCCCATGCTCATCCCAAGTTGAAACTTTCAGAATATGTAGAGGAAAACAATATCTTTCACATATATTTTTTTGAGAATTTTAAAAATACAGTTTTTCAAAATTCAGTAAATGCAATAATGATGTGTTTATAAAAAATATATATATTTTCAACTAATTATGTTTTATATCATATGAAAGCCCTTTAAAAGAGCTTTCAAATGAACTCGATGTCATTGTTCTAGCTTAATTAGAACACAAGTTGTGAACAAATCAATATTGTTGCGCAAGTCAAAAATTTTATTTATTTTTTTTCATTTTTGAGCACCCATTACTCAGTAACCTTTCGTCAGAAAAATGTGAAAAAATTGATTTGTGTTACTATTTATGAATACTACATGCATACTTAATTTCAAATAAATCTAAGAGGGTCAGGTTGTAGCACTTGTTGATTTGACACGGAATATCTCTTAAATGTAACTTGAAGTTTTCATTTTGTTGTAAACATACCAGTCTAGTTTTTCTATTTATAGTTTATGCTTTTTTTTTTTTTAATAATTTCAACTAATTGAACCCCTAATCAATCCTACACTCCCTCGCAGAAAAACCTATATTTAGTTCATTTATATTGTCATCTGAGTTTAGTTATGTTTGATGTAATAAATAAAATGTTTATTTCATCAAAGGTGTTTTCACTTTTTGTAATTATGTTCTTGTAAATAAATATTCTATGTACTTTATGAATGTAATCTTATAGTTACTGATAAAGTAACAAAGCCCAAATGTCTGTGTGGTATTTTTGTTGTAATAATATTTGTCTGATATGTATTATTTTTGCAATGTTTTTATGTATCTTCTATGAAGAAATAATTTGTTCATTATCCTTAATAATTATTAATTATTGATACCTTAGAATTGAAACTGTTTTGTATAAATTTTGTAATAAAAATCAATGTACTTGTAAGTCTTTTTTTATCAATAACCTATTGAAAATAACACATTCCTTGTGCAATGCAAGTAGGCCTACCAAATACCTACCAAAAATGTATATCCCCAATTTTTGATAGAATATTTGATTTTTGTTGCCATCAGAATTTTACTTTGATTTTACTTTCATGTTCCATAAGGAAATGGAAGTATGGTGATGGCAAAAAAAATCGTGTTAGAGATTTTTGCAGATTCTGATTATACTACCCTCAAAACATGAAAAAAAGTAATTTATCGAAAAGTGTCTGTGTGTCTGTCTAGATTTTTTATGGCAAACGATAAGAGCCGCAAATTCAAACAGAATCAAATAATTTTTTGCATACAGCCCTGAATTGTAGAGTATTCAAGACCTATTGTTTTTTGTGAAGATCGGTTAAGATAAAGGGGTAGTTTACCTGCAATATTTTATGTTGTAACAAGAGAAATTTTTTCATGACGAACGATAACTGCCGTAAATTCAAACAGAATCAGATATTTTTTTACATATGTGCCCGAGTTATAGAGGACTCAAGGCCTATTGATTTTGGTGAAGATCGGTTACGGGGAAAGGGTAGTTTACCTGAAACATTTTTTTGTTGTAACGTAATAGTTTACCTGATAATTTTTTGTATATATGTACTACGTTATTGACAACAAAGAAGCAGTTTGTTTTTAAAATTCCTTCCCGGCCTGTTTGGCCGTAGACCAATGTTTTCTGCAAAACCAGACGTTTCGCCAGTGCCATCGACTTCCATCATCAGTGAAAATCAAGTGCGATAACGTGAGGTGGTATACGTTAGTGCCCACAGTAAGTGGCTGAAGCAGTAAGTAGAAAGAAGTAGTTTCAATGGAAATATTTCATTTCGAAAATGATTTTAAATATAAATCTTAGAACATGGAAGTCGTGTATGATTCTCCATACCAATATTTTGTTCTTAAGTGTGCTATTAAGTATTAGGAATCTTCTCCATGTCAAGGTATAGGATTACAGCCTGTTTTGCCTTCACTGAAGGCATCTCTTTTCCTTGCCCTACCTATATCTCGTCTTCCCTGAGGTCTGTATCTTATTACTTGTTTAGGTAGTCCCATGTTTTCCATTCTCTTGATATCCTGCCTCTATTTTATTTGTCCTTCCCTTATTCTGCCGGCTATAGAATATACATTTTACTTGGTACTTATATTTTCATTTCATATTTGATATCTAAGGGTTTGCATTATGAATACTCGACACAATATTTTTCTTGTTAGATTCGAAGTTTTAAGTAATTTTCTCTTAAAAAGTGTGTATGAACATTTTAGCACGACGAGATTGTCTGTTTTATTATTATTCTTAACGTTTTGGTTTTTATTATTAATTTTTGGTTTATTGATTTATTCTACCCAATTCAATCTATTATTGAATCCGATATGAATAAATCGGTTTACTTACTCTTTGACATCGTTTATTAATTTTGTTTAAATAGTTTAGAATGTTTTTTGTTCCATTTCATGAGTTCGATTCTGAAGAAGTTGCGTTGACTCTTCTATTATTAGCTGCGGTGAGTTGCTCTGTACTTTCCTGTATAGACACTAACATAAACACAACATGTACATGATACTTAATATTATTATAACATTAATAGTTAATAACATTTTATTATGGCCTATGCATACTGCATTGGTCATTGTCACTTCTGATAGTGTCCTTTTTCTTCATCTTGTGGTTTTATTACCTTAACTATAGTTTGTTAAGTGAGTTTACTATACTTTAGGAAGTTACCTTTTTATATGGGTTGTAATCCTATCAAATTATTCTCGTTATTGCTTGAATATCTCTTATCATTGTTTTGATAGCACTGTTATTATTGTGCAGTAGTTCATTCTGCATTTATACTGAAAATTGCTTTGGTTTAAAGTAACCAAGATTACTTGCATCTAGCTGTCAACATGGTTTATTTATTATTATGGTTATTATTAGTATTTGGGTGGCTATAATCCTTGAATTTACTTATTCGAATAGTATTCTGCCTCATTCAATGTTGTTGGTTTAGTTCCTACTCTTTTATGATAAGTTTACAAGATAATTTTGTTCATCATGCATCCATTCTATGGCAAGCATATAGTTATAATATACAACAATGGATTATTGTCGGTTTTGTGTTTCTGTATTACATTTGATTTATTTGACTTTATGTAGTACTGGTATATCTATTGGTTATTATTAGATTACATTTTGTTTATCTTTTACAGTCTTTACTATTGGTAATTAGTGGTTATTTCTAATATCAATTCCTAATTTTAAAATTAAAGGTGTACCTTCAATTTCACCAGAAGGAAAGTGGTATGTTGGTACAATGTAAGTAAAACATTTTGTTCTGTTTTCTTTTTTTCATATTTGGTTCAAACGTACAAGTGAAAAACTTTCTGGGGCGATGTAGCTCACAAACCCTACAAAGACTCGGCGTTTTCCACAACTTGTATTTAGGAAAGAACAAAAAGAAAAATCAGATTTCTGTGTTATGATCTGCACTATTCTGTTAGTTATTATGGTTTGTACCCTAAGAATATTCGTATGTTAGCCTCCGAATACTTGTTTGCAAATAATGTCGATTTTCTGGTGAACTGGGCCGGTAAAAGATTGTTTTACTGGCTTCATGCAGCGACATTCAAGGTTGTCTTTTAGAGAGGCTGAAGCAACAAGTTTTGCAATAGCATTTAGTTTTAATAAACATAACATAAAACTTTCTTCAATATTGGAATTCTGTGATAAGTCGCCTTCATTTTTACTGTCACAATATTTGGAATGTGAAGGAAACCAGGCAGCATAACGACAGTGCACTGTCCTAACAAAGTTGTCAGTTTGAAGGGAAATAAACAAGTCAGCAGGGTTACCCCTTTGGAAAAGGGTGAAACCAGTGGTATTTTCATAGATGGCAGCTGGAAATCACCACTTATCGTTATATCCACAGAGTGTTATGTAGATATCACTTTGATTATTTATGGACCAGCAGGTTGTATTGGAGTAGCACATCCATCAAGATAAATTACAGCCTCTCTTTTTTTACTATTTATGAAACAGTTTATACCTCATACCCGATACAATCTGACTTCAGCCATTAGACAAGTGTTTATATGGCCTGTTTCGGTGCAGCCGCTGAGAGCTGGATGACAATAAACCCAGGTAAAACCATGACATACCTGGGCTAGCAAAAGATGCTCTTTCAAAGGCAGCTACACCATCTAACTGACAGCAGGTTTTAGTTCAACTGGAATTTGGCCATTAAATGAAAATATATTCAGTATCGAAGAGTTTCTGTGTTCACCTGTAATTGACAGAGAGATAGGAGACAAAAGTAATTATGAAGGAAGATTAACACCAACAAAAGATTGTCAAGAGACCACAGTAGCCGGACCTCCCACGTCGGAAATAAGCGAGACATCTGCTAATACCTTATCACAATTGACACCAGAATAAATTCGCCCTTATCCGAAAGCGACTGCAAAAATAAAATAGAAATGCGCCAAGAAGAAAAAGTCAAGTATTCTCACTGACTCCTATTAAAAAAGCAATTCGTATTGAAGAGGAGGCATGACAAAAGAAAGAGCGATCAAAACGGAAACTAATCATGAACGGTAAAACGAAGGCGATTTGTGGACTGTATAGAAACGGTCAATCAAACTCTCCAAGACTTAAGAAATTGTAACAAATTAGTGGGTAGCGTAACATTTGTTATTTCAGAGGATTCTCGCTAGAGATTACCGGTAACTGCAAGAGGAACCCGCGCTGATATTGTCTCAGTGTGTTTAAAGTCCTCGGCGATGTGGAATGCTATTCAGACTAAATTTGCAAAGCAATATGAGAGCCCATTTAGGAGGAGGAGGAGATGGTGATTTTTCTACAAACTTACTGCACCTCGGTGACGGTAGTGTTCCTAATGACGATAGCTTCACAGAAATTGACGAAAAACTGGGACATAGTAAATAGTACAACACTGTATTAATTGCTAAATTCTGTGCAAAACGTCAAGTGTTTACTTGATAAAAATTACAAGTGGTTATTCCCAAAGAATCGAATCTGTGAAGGAAAATAATGATACAAGTTTGGAAAAATTTTCTGGGGATAATAAAAAGTCCGAAGAATCTATTAACACCGTATTTAATATTGAAAATATAGTGTACTATCTCCAAGAATTTTTGAATTCTTTAAATCAATCTTGCATTCCGCCACAACGGTTCATTCTAAAGGTTGGCACTCCAACAAAGTTGTTGAAAAATTTACATCCTCCGAACGTTTGCATAATACAAAATGCAGGTGACACGGGAATTTCTGTGTCAAGTAGGTAATAGCGTTATTATCAGTCTCAAAAGCCCTCTTCACACACACATTCGAATCAGTAGGCTACTGGTTGTTAGCATTACCTGGTGTAATTACCAACTTATAAATTGTAACATTCTTTACTTTAGTACACACTTGAAGGAAATTAACAGTTTCGAAATTACATCCTGTTGTGTCATTACGACATTAAGAATGTTGTTGGCGTGAATTTAATGCGACAGATTTTTTTTACCTCTGCCCATGTTCTCTCAGTCCTCTCACTCACTCACTCACTCACTCACTCTCTCTCTCTCGCGCGCGCACACGCACGCGCGCCAACTCGTACAGTTTCTTCTTTTTGTCAACAATTTCAGTGTTACACACAATCCTTCACTGTTTGTTTGTATCTGTTTGTGTAATCATTCATTGTGTTTGTACAGACTACACATTCAAACTTGAGTAATCTGTTTGTAGCAGTGTAACATTTCAACAAACACTTAAAGAGGCGCGCTTTGGGTGCAGTCGCAGAAGGACCTGCCGTGCTAACTTAATGAAAATAAAAGGAAATTAATAGTGAGGTAGTCATGTTTAATTAAAGGTAGTAGTGAGGTTTGCCCCTATTAGTGAGGTAGATGGGGAAAATTGACAGAGAAAGAGTGAGGGGGAGAAGAGAGACGGGGGAGAGAGAATTACGAATTTTTAATTATTCTCATTCATACCGAATATCATTTGTAAGAATATAGTTATGCAGTTGTTGGTATACAGTAGTACCGAAGCAACATGTTTCAAGTTGACTCCCATCCGTTGGAAATTTATTCACCATTCTGATTAATAAAAATTTCTACAAGTACCAATAATATAAATAACAACCTGCAGAAGCAGAAGAGTTTATATCTTACAGAGTTGAAGAGTTGTAATGTTACATTAATTATATTTTTGCTTTTCGTATATCACAGTGAGCAGTAATCTAATTTTTTTTGAAATAATACGTGAAGGCTTATATATTAAGAATTAATTTTTTTTTATAGTTTCCGTAACTTGCTTGTAAAATAATTAGGTATCCAAAAGGTAAGTTACATATTTTAATAGCAACTTATAAGTTCCTCATCCTCGGTTTTTTCCTTTCTTCAAAATGTACCACTTCTTAATTGCGAATAAATTATTTAACGTAATAATCGTTTCACCAAAGGCTGTTTGGATCCTGTTAATAAAACTCTTGAGTCTGCTGCACATAATCCTCGCTTTTGGTTCATGTTTCGTTAACTTTCTACATTACAATAAGTTTAATTATTTTCAAGTTCCTTATAAGTAGCCAACTGTAGTAAACATCATGTACTTTGACCTCTCTCTCACTCTCTCTCTCTTTCTTTCTGTTACTCTTGTTCTTCTCAATAACTGTATCTCAGGAAGTCTGAACGTAACAGGTTCTTAAGTAAACTTCATATGACTTAACGTGCAAAATCTTAAACATCATTTGGGCTTCAGTTATGTTATAATTTTGTAAGAAAGCTTTACAAAATACTTTTTACACTGCTTCTGTATACGAAACTAGGTGCAGGTATGTAATCAAATTTTTTAGTAGGCCTATTTATTCTAACACTGTTACAGTTTCTTGAAAACGCCGTATGTAAACAAACATTAAAACTTAGTAATAAGGTTTATCAAACTACTATTTTTCTTGGACGCATTAACGCAAATCAGTAATCTAGAGACCAATTTTATATTGAAAAATCGATGTCTAATAAACGGAATTTGATATGCAAAAATCCATCGGTTAAGAAAATAAAGTAAACTTGGTTAGTAACAAATAATTTTGGCAAAAATTTTTAATTTGATATAGGCTATAATTGATTCCAATTTTATTACAATCTGAGAAATGAAGCCAAATAGATTTTCATAAACGTTGGTCTAGTAACAAAAAAAGTTTCATTCTTAAGCGCACAATATTATAATTTCCCTTTCATCCCGGAAAAAAGACTGTATTAAGCTACTATCATACTTGTCTAGTCTACACTATTTAATGGGTATATTATAGGTTTCACAAAAATTGATTATCTTACACATGGTTTTAATATATCACTAAACTTTGTGAAAAGTCTGAGTGAAAAGAATTATATACACAACGGTTGATGTTAATACAGGTCTTAATTCGTTTCAAAATTTATAGATAAATAAAAAATTAAAATTATCACATATATTGTGTGGTGTATAAAATAAATTGTAATAATCCTTTCTAATATGATTACTTAAGCCATAATATCCGAAGTTGGACCGTTCCTTTATTCTTCTGTAGCCTCCTACATTCTTGCGTATCTGCTGTCATATTCGCGTCTCACAGTCATAGTAGACAGTAGGCTATAATATTATACCTTTTTTTGCGTTGTCTGAGACTTGTCTCAGAGGATAAGACTCAGGCTGATCTGGGGCAAGCACCCTTCCGCCGATTGGAGATTTAGAGGAGTCGCACGCCAGCGCAGCGCGGACCGGTGGCGAAGTAGGTGGAGGCATTCAGGATAGAGTGTAGTGTATGGATGTGTATTTGTGTGTTTACGTAGTGTGCAGAGCCAAATGGGTGATGGTAGAGCCATAATAAAAGTATAAGTCAAACGACAGCCAAGACGAAGTCGAGTAACGCAGGACGCCAAAGCTGGAGGGAGGTGTCAGAGAGGCGTCAAGGTAAGGCGGGGAGGCACAAAGGAGAGGGATAAAGACCGGATAGGTAGATAGGAAAATTTAAGATGTTAAGTTATCAATAAGGAAGCCAGGTGTAGTAAGTATGACGAAGAGACTTAATTATTTCTATTTCTCCGTTGGCGGGGGTTTCTGGGAGGAGGTCCATCGGGAATGGTGAGGAGACGGTTTATGACAAAGGAAGGTCTGCGGTAGTTACAGGTAGTATTAATATTATACAATACCTCCTTCACATTTAAGTTGAGGAATTCCAATCAGCCTTCCGTTGCGTTACTTCTCTCTTGAGCCCTTGATATAATTCGTTGCCTGCTCTTTATTGCAGCTGTAATATCTCCTTCGTTTTATAATTCGTAACGTTAAATATTCTTCCTCACCCTGGAATTTTCCATTCTCTTTTACTAATTTCTTTTCACTTCATAAGACTTTTCTATACAAAAGCAAGTATATAAAAAAGTTATAAGGTCGGGGATTAGCAACCAAACGGCATTGTTTAAAAACATTTATCTACAAGTTTCTTTTCTATAGTTCATCGTACACACCCTTGCGAGATAAAAATAACTACACAGTAGTTTCTTTCGGAATTTTTCGCATTATTTTGAGACAATCGACTGGTGATTTAGAGATAAATACTTAATATTAATGGGGTCTCATACATTTTATATTATATCTGTTTTCTATCCTACTGATAGAATTAGAAAAACGGTAGCTATCTCTCTTTTCCTTTTAAAAGCACAATACATATTAATTTACCAAGTAGCAGTTTCCTTCTTCATTTAAAATTTCTATCAAATCTACTGTATATTGGACAAAACAGAAGGGGAAACATACGTGCTTACAAGGTAGTGTAAACATCCTGTAATGCTGTCAAATCAAAATACAAAGGAAGGGGAAGTGAATACTGTAATGAGTAGCCCCTACATTCATATTTATGCAGGTGTAGGTGATGATTAAGGCCCGGATTTTTATGTAATTACATATTTGAATGCTGAGTGCACATTTACACGGAAAAGCCAGATATCGGCGAATCATACCAATAGGTGTCTTATCCGCTAGTTTAATTTTACATATTTTTACATATTTTGTTCATATTACATATTTCACTCCATCTTACATATTTCTACATATTTTACTATACTTTACTTCAATTTGAAAATTGAAATGGCAAAAAATAGTTAGGCCTATAACAACATTACTCAGATGCGCAAATGTGCAATTAATCAGAATCAGGTCCAATTAAATTTATTACAAGAAAAGGCAAAATATTGCATCTGTTGCAATTGCACACATAGATTCTACTTTCAAGAAGTAAAATTTTTTACGAGCTCAAGCGACAAGTAAGGCATTTTGCACGGGATGTTAGATGAGAATGGTATGCGCGGCCCCACTCATTTACGTTTTGTTCGCACGTTCAGCGGGGTCGGTGGGGAAAGAACGTGCTGTCCGCGGTAAATAAATACTCTTCGCAGATCTTGCAATTCTCGCAACGGATTCCATCTACCTAAACAAACAAATATCTATATAACTCTATGCTATTGTAGGGCACAATGTGATTTTTGACGCCAGTATTATCGACGCTCTCGGAGTGTAAGCCTACACGTAAATAACAATCTGGCGTGCAGTGTGGTGTGTTGAAGTTATTGTCAAGTCAGTGTTTTGTCTTTCGCCTACACTTCTGCGCTTGCTTGTTTCTTGCCTTGGCGGATTCTCGTTGTTGGACAAAAGACGTCTTAAATAATATATTGTGCGGTATTGTTCAACGCAAGTTCTTAAGAGTTTTAAATACAAATATCCTTGTTTTATCATGGCACCGACCGCATCATCTTTGTCATCTAAGTTAAAATCATGGGTACAGATTGACAGTGCTTTTACAACTGACGATAAAGCTGTATTTTGCCAAGTTTGTTATGGCCAAATGGTGTTAAAGAAGAGAAGGTACTGCTGTTGTATACAGATGCAGCAGCATACATGTTAAAAGCAGGTAATTCTCTAAATGTGTTTTACCCCAACCTACTACATGTTACATGCCTGGCTCATGGATTGCATCAAGTAGCTGAAACTGTCAGAGACCTTTTCCCCGAAGTAAATACATTAATATCAGCAACAAAAAAGGTGTTCTTGAAAGCTCCTTACCGTATCCAGTGCTACAAACAAAGGCTACCTGACACACCTCTGCCTCCAGAACCCGTAATTACAAGATGGGGAACCTGGATCGAAGCCGTAAATTTCTACAGTGACAACTTTGAAGCTGTGAAGTATGTGGTGGAAACATTATCTCCCGATTCTGCAGTGTCAGCGAGCGAATCCTTGTCTGCATTCAACAACTCTAAGGTGATATGTTCAGTTTCGTACATCAAAACGCATTTCAGTTGTATCAAGAAACTGGAGACTGCAGGTCTGACTCTCCAAGAGGCCATAGGAATAGTTGAAGAAGCAGTTAACAAGTTAAATGCTGTGCAGGGTGAAGTCGGTGACAAAGTTTCTACTAAATTAAATGCTGTGCTGAATAGAAACCCTGGTTACTCAACTTTACATACCATTTATCGCATATGTAACGGCGAAACTGTAGAATCGATTGAGAATATTCTTCCAAGTACGATTCCTCTATATAAACATGCGCCGGTGACGACATGTGATGTCGAGAGATCCATTTCTATATATAAAAACATACTCTCAGACCGAAGACAGTCCATGTCAACAGACAATATAGAAAAGTATTTAATAATTAATTGTGCAACTAAACAGTGGAAAAAAAAACTTACATGGACACTTTATTCTTATGCAGAGTTATAGTAGAGATTTATATATATATATATATATATATACAATATAGATTTTCAAGTCAAAAATCTACCTTTAATTTTATAGTAATTTCAACTCTCCTAGTAAAATACTTTGTTAAATAGTTAATAATTCTCAATGTTTTACTTTATACTCATGTCCTATACTACAGAAATCCATAGGTAAAATACTTTGTTGTTGTTAATTTTATAATATCAAGGTTTCTTTTTTAATACTGTTTTCTAAAATATGTTTTCATAAATTTTCTAAAGTACAATAAACAATTGTAAAGTAATTCATTTCTTATGCATGCTGTCTTATTGTAAACTCTTCAACAAAGAGTTGAACTTTCAGATACTGTGTATTCTGAGGGTTAACTTATTTTCTGTAACAGAAGTGGTAATCTAACTGGTGATTAGTGTCAGCCCCGAACTTGATTAGTATTTTATGGATTACATTGACTTTGCTCAAAATATATTTGCATGTTTTGAAAGTGATTTTAAAAAGTTTAAAATGAAGCACCTATTATTTTCAAAACCTTTCAAAGAGGGCACTGTTATGTTCTCGTAAAATGTAAATTATATTGTTGATGTGAAAGTATTTTAATACTACATATTTCTTAAATATTACATATTTAGCTACATATTTTCCTTATTTTTCCTACATATTTATGTACATAAAGGGAGACTGTGCGCTGCGCCGTACGCTAGACAGAGAGGGTATAATAGCAACTATCTCGCTCTACTTTCGTTAGTGAAACACGCGGCGGATGAGTAAATTTTAGTCCATCCATTTTTGCAGTTCAACCTGCGATAACTTCAAAACCAATAAATATACAGCAATTCTGAAAACTGCATTGTGTTCAGTAATTAAATCTCTATAAGTAGCCAAAATCTCAATTAATATAATTAACAATTACAGAATTGTAAAAATTAGTTTGGAGATACGTCCGGATGTGACAGGTTGTACTGTATTTACCTTATAACAATTCCCCCTAAATAAAAGGGAAATCCCCAAATTCATATTTCGAAGCCACCTGTTGTAGATAAAACGGTATTTATCTTGGATACATACGTTTAATCTCATACAAACGTTTTTATGTGTGTTCCCATCAGCACTGACACACCTGTACAGGCTTCTCCATATTTTTCTACACCTGTCCAAATATGACTATACTGATTACAATAGTAATTTCTTCTACGGTTTGTTTATGACCATAAGATATGTCTTTATAGTTCCTTTTAAATACCATTATTTTCTGCTCATTCGTACAAAACTTTTAATTGTTGAATGTGCCAATTCTGATAATCTTTGCCAAACCCAAATTTTAATGTTATACGGCGTCACCTTATTATGTAGCAAACAAAATTAGAACAAATCACTGTTATTTTAGCAGTAGCTTTTTTAAGGAGCCCAGAGTAGGCCTATACCTACCCGACACGCACACATTTGAAGGATCAGTATTTTGTCTTGGAGTTCACTCTCCCAGCTGAGATACCCATGTTTTTAGGGACCAGGAACTCGCATTTGAACTTCTATCATCAGCTACATAATGTAAATCCTAGATAAATGTACAAGCCTATGCTCTAAAAGCCTAAGCTATGATACCCACAATCATCTACGTTTTACTAAAATAATGGTTGCAAGTTAAATTTTTTGATTCATGTTGATGCTTTTGTCTCGAAGAAACCAGGTAAATTAATCTGCTTTTCGTATCCGGCCGACGATGGTGTGCTCCCACTTACGAACAGTGGCACTTGCAACTCGTTTCACTTGCGAACACTCAAGTAGATAAGACACGTAATTAATTTTTGATACGTGAGAGTACCTCCCACTTGCGAACACACAAACAACGATGTATGTACATCCACCCTGTATTGTGTTTATGTTTTTATAATTCGTTAAATGTATTTTTTGTTACCAACTACGTTTACCAAGTTACAATTTTTATAAAACTCACACACACACACACTTGCATAGCCGCTCCCCCCCTCCCTCTCTCTCTCTCTCTCTCTCTCTCTCTCTCTCTCTCTCTCTCTCTCTCTCTCTCTCTCTCTCTCTCTCTCTCTCTCTCTCTCTCTCTCTCTCTCTCTCTCTCTAAATTAAAAAGGAAGGTTATTTTTTATTTATTTTTATTAGTCAACTTGTAGAACGGACGACGTGATCTTGAGAAACATCCCAACTTCAGAATCTTTTTCATATCTTTTAGTTTATCCAATTCAGTATACTTTTTCGTCCTTTTCATAGCTTAAAAATTTCACTCCATCGTTACATCGTGTTCTGAATACATTTCTCTGCCTCAGATTATAAACATTTGATAATGTTTTTTATTCTTGGATGTGGTCTTCCAACGTGGCTGTTTAGTTTCTGATGCGTGCTTGTACGGTATTATTCATTGTATGACGTCGGAAGTAGCAGTTCCGTAACTCCTGTGGCACTAATAATTGTCTAGCTATTGTTCTACGAAACAATTAAAGAATTAATCGAGTTTCTCTTCCTCTGGAACTTGACCATGGATATACTACCAGCCACATTCTACATCTTTTCGAAGGAAAGCAAGTGTAGCACACATTAGGATTTTTGTGCTCCCTAAGTCATTTGAATGTGTATACTCGTGCAAAGTGACTACTGCAGCTTTTGAATTTTCCATTCATGAAAAATTACTTTTAATCTTTCAAACTCTCTTTTCTATTGATTTAACCAAAAATCGGGAGCTTAGCTTGCACAACGTCTTCGCCCGGACGGAAACTACTCTCGTCAATTTTCAAACCGGGACAATTGACAAACTGGCCGGGACCCCGGGATCAGGTCGTCAAACCGGGACGTATGGTAAGCCTATTTATACATGTATTTATCGGTTTTCAATATTGATGTGAGCATTGTACTGTAGAATTAGGAAGCGATTGTATTGAACGAATCACGATTATCAAATGATATACGGTATTCCTTTTAGTTCAACAATTCCGTCATCTCGTCTCCGGTACTTTGGAAAACCATTGTTATTTTCAATAGTTTAACGTAAAATGTTGCTCGGTTATTATGTGTACATATTCCATCAATCATGCAAGGAACATCAGGATTACGAGCTCTACAAGATCCATGTATCATTCGAGATAACAATTTTATGAATCCTTGGAAAAGTGATACGGCACAAAACTTAGAATAAGCAAGAGGTAGTGTATTAACTTTTTAAATTGTATATTATTATTATTTTTATTATGTTTTTACTATAAAATATTCGTATTATTTTAATATGATTTTCTGGAACACGTTTGGTGGAAACGTAAAACCGGCCAGCTGATAAATAAGAGGTTGCGAGTTCAGACGTAGATGTGTATATATGTGTCAGCCAAAACAGTGTTTTGTAAACGTACACGTCTGTCATTACAACATTAAGAATGTTATTTGACCTTGACTAGGTACTCATGTTGACGGGAATGAGAAATCTTGTGGTGTTAGCGCTGAATAGCCACAACACAGGGGGGGGGGGCCATTCCGGCTTCCCGCGCTAACCTAGCGATCAGCTGTTTTTGCCGCGTGACGTCCGACTGGTGGAAGAAATACGCGCGAGTCTTGATTTACCATGCAATCTTACCTGAGGCAATGTCCTACTTAGCATCTCTCTGCTGTTTACACGAAATATTAACAATAATTGTAATGAGCTATTCATATAGAAAAAGGATTAAACAACAAGATTAAATGGTTTGCGGCAAAAAATAATGGTAAAATCTATTTCTACATTTAATAGAAAAGTAAGCAAGTCTGTCCACATATAACATTGACAAAATGGCACAAGATGTAAAATTAAGTCGGAATTTTTTATTATTCGTTAATTTTATATTAATAGAATTATTTCGATTGTTATTAATTTACTTAGAAACCTCAGATGATACTGATATTTTTCAGTGAAACGTGCGTCAGGTGTTAAAAAGAATATACGAAATTATACTACTTGCAGAAGGAACAAATTGAAAACATCACAAATTTTATATATATATATATATAATATGCCTGCGTGGGTGGGTGCGCGTACGTGCACACGCGTGCGCGCATGAGTGCGTGTATAAACATTTCTATGTAGTATAATATATTTGAAACAAGCTTCCAATTATTATAATTATAATCAATATCATAATCATTTTCTTTATCTACATTTTCTACATTCTACATTATCTACATTGAAATTTATTGACATTTAAAAGATACATTAAATATACTGTATTGAAAGGGACACTGTGCGCTGCGCCGTACGCTAGACAGAAAGGGTATAATAAGCAACTATCTCGCTCTAGCTTCGTCGTCAAACACGCGGCCGCATGAGTAAGTTTTATTCAATCCATTTTTGCAGTTCAACCTGCGATAACTTCAAAACCAATAAATATACAGCAATTCTGAAAACTGCATTGTGTTCAGTAATTAAATCTCTATAAGTAGCCAAAATCTCAATTAATATAATTAACAATTACAGAAGATACACAGAAGAAGAACGTGTTTTTTTAGACGTTTCTATTGGTTTAGCATTTGCATTTGTACACTGTACTCTTAACTACATATTATACTAATGTACAATGAAGATATACTTATTATATCTTTATTTAGTATATAGTTATTTACGTGTCAAGAAAAGAACGTGTGAATAAAGTGATCACAACATTTTATACCTTATATGTTTTCTGTCATTGAATGATTAACCCACTTTTTAATAACAGCGTTGAAAAATAGTTGATTACGTCTTTCAAAGA
Source organism: Magicicada septendecula (assembly GCA_034769895.1). Taxonomy (NCBI): domain Eukaryota; kingdom Metazoa; phylum Arthropoda; class Insecta; order Hemiptera; family Cicadidae; genus Magicicada; species Magicicada septendecula. Next base: position 776,578,272 of record CM068367.1, read on the forward strand.
TTATTTTTACTACGGTACTGAAATTAAAAATAACTAAGATCGTATACAGGAATTAAACGTAGGCGACTGGATGCAGTAATTGTATAAACAGCCGAGACACACCACCTGCTAATATTGCAGGAATTGCTTACGTTCAGTAGACTTGGCAACGTTGTGACCTTCGTGACTTTATATACATTTTGTGGCAACACTGTGCATATTTTTCATCACTAAAAGCTAAACCGATATCCGTGATAAAATAGTAATGCATTTTTTTACACGTGTGAGTCGTTTGTAACGATAAAGTTAACAGGGTAATTATTATTCAACTTTTTTCAACAAACTATCTTGAAACTGATATATATTTTTACGGTTTTTTATGCTGATTACGAATATGTAAGAATAAAATGTCTAAGCTTACTTGTAACTTTTATATATGGGGTCTCAAAAAGATGAACTTCTCTGGTCAGAACTTGCATGTTTAGCTAATGATGGATAAACGTGATTATATATATATATATATATATATATATATATATATATATATATATATATATATATTAGTCACTTTCTGCTACAGTCCGTTTCTTGATGTATATAATATATATGCAATGTGTATACTAATTGCATATGGAATATAGCAGAAAGTAAAGCATATGATAACATATAAAGGCGCTGCATGAATAAGTACAGATTGCAGGTGTGAACACTGCAAATTAGTTGATAAGGAGCACTGTGAAAAATGTTAAATATAATTATTTCACTACCGACTCGGAACACAAAAGTTTTTTATGTGTAAAAACGTAAAAGTTTTACCTTATAGCCCTGAAGAAGCTTTTTAAAAGCGAAAACTGGTTCAGGCTATAAGGTAAAACTTTTACATTTTACCCATAAAAAACTTAATGTCTTGAGTCGGTAGTGAAATAATTATATTTAGTTAAGTAATGGACACGTCATGGACAACGAAATTCAAGAAAAATGTTAGTTTGAAGTATTTTTAGACTTGCAAAACAATTTTTGGTGTAGTGGAATGGTGTGTGTGTGTGTGTGTGTGTGTGTGTGTGTGTGTGTGTGTGTGTGTGTGTGTGTGTGTGTGTGTGTGTGTGTGTGTGTGTGTGTGTGTGTGTGTGTGTGTGTGTGTGTGTGTGTGTGTGTGTGTGTGTGTGTGTGTGTGTGTGTGTGTGTGTGTGTGTGATTACTTATGGGATATTCATTACAAAAAGCATTAATTTAAATAACTTTCGAGATATGGGAAATTTTAAGATGGGAATTATATCAGCATACTCATAATTAAAAGACATACCTGACGATAATAATTACTTTAAAAATCATTAACTGAATGTATGCTTATTCAGTTAATCATTAACTGAAGTAAAAAGGTTTTATAGCCCATGAAATCTGTCATAAAATATTTCAGGTTCTTTGAACAAGAATTATTCTGTTCCGAAACCATCTAATACGGGATTATCTGTAAAAAACCATAAATGGGGTTACTGAAAACCAATCAGATTACAAGAAATTCAGTTGATGAAAATGACTTTGAACGGACAAATCAATCTCTCTTCGCAATTGGTAACAAGTGAACGCTGCCTGGTCCAGACGTTTGGTATGTCAATTGCAGCTTTAATTAAACAAATTTCAAAATAAATTGATAACAAAATATTTACTGTGACTTATAAAACTGAAATTCTTAATGAAATTTTGAGAGCACTAAAGGAAAAGTCTTACATTAAAAAGGAATAAGTAATATGATTATCCACATCCATAAATGCACATGGAAAACGACAGATTTTTACCGCAGTTGATTTTTAGTGATGAAGCTATGTTTCATGTTAGCAGTAAAGTTAACTGTCATAACGTGGACATATGGGGGCTCCAAAATTCTCATGAAATCATAGAGTGTGAGCAAGATTCACCAAAAGTAAACTTTTTATGCAATTTCTCAAAGATTTATGGCCCATTCTTTTTTGAGGAAAACACAGTGATGTGAATGAGTTATCTTGAAATCCTGCAGACCTGGCTTTTTCCACAACTTCACGAGGACTCTGATGATTTCATATTCCAACAAGACAGAGCCCTGCCACACTGGCACAACAACATATGGCAATTCCTAAATGACACACTACTTCAACGCTGGATAGGGCACATGGGACCCCGAGATACTGCCCTACTCTCTTGGCCTCCAAGATCTCCAGACATGACCACATGCGACTTCTTCTTGTGGGGATACATGAAAGAGTGTGTTTTTGTTCAACCATTAGTTCGTGACCTAGACAAGCTCAAAAACAAGATATCAGCAGCAGTAGCTTCAGTCGAAGATGTTACTTTGTGAAAAGTGTGGGATGAATTTAGCTATCGTCTTGATGTTGTCTGTGCGGCTGGTGAAGGACACATAGAGCATTTGTAATAACGTTGCTGAAACTTTATGATTTTGTGAGTACTTTGTACTTTGTCCCATTATTGTAATGTGTTTTCATCAATAAATATAACTATTTAAAATTGGGTCATTCTTTTTGAAACACCTGTATTTCAGTGACTAATTAATCCATTCTGAGTTGATTAATATTGGTATGCTCAGTAACACTGTATACTACTTCAGCACAACACCAGCAAAAGATTACTGACCCTGAACTATGTATTTGATAACACACTGGTCAGTTATTGTACAGTAGAACCTCGGTAAGTCAGCCCCCTTTAAGGTTAAGAAGCCTTGCAGGATAATCAGAGAGACCTAAGGCTTACAAATAAACGGAGGATTACAGGTAGAGTTACTGCTTTGTTACGCACAATCCTACTTGTTGTACAGGGTGCATCTATTTGCTGGGACATGATGACTCGATGGTCACGCCGTGTGCCGAGGTGGCAGAGTTGACGTATACAGGTGGCTGTTTTAATTACTTGTGCACCACCCCCGTTACTTCTTCTTATCAGCTGCAATTGTCAGTTCAGCTCAGTTGTGTTATTGTGCAAGTTCAGTTCTATCACCTGTGTTATTGTGGATAATGATGAACAACCAGCAGTTATGAGTCACACAGAAGCAATGCCTCAGTTAGATGAACTGTTGGTCTATTTCGAACCACAGGCAGTGACAACACCGCTGAGCTTCTCATGCTGAAAAGGATGGGTGATCGTGCAGCTCACAAGCGGCACTCCAAACTGACGCAGAAGAAGGTTACGAGTTACTTCAAGAAATAGACTTGACTGTACACATGTTTGTTATGTGTGATAATGTGTTTGTAATCTGTAAGTATATTTCAAACGTGTTTTGTTCAATACAAAGGAAATTTTCTGTAAGTATGTTGTCTTTTGATTTTTCCCACATTCTCTGGTTATGTTATTCGTTAGGTTATGTTAAACGTTAGGTTAACCTGAAATTCCCTGGTTAACCTGGATTTTCGTTATCCCAGACAGATGCGATCCCAATTGATCCGACTTAATGGGATTCTACTGACAACATAACAGTCTTAACATTCTTTGCAAATTCTTTACAAATATTTCTGAAGTCCCTATACACATTCCATCTTATACATGTTGCATACATTAACAATATTAGATAGTTTACCTCATACCCTATCTAAATGATTTAAAACATACATAACAAAAGAACTTACCCTACCATAAGGAAGCCCTGGTATAAAGGGATGGAAGAAAAATAGAAGACTGTACAAAATATGGCCTGCATGATAGATATAATCAAACCTCGGTGTATAACAAACTGACTCAGGGATGCAGAACGTTTATAACTGTACCGTCCATGTACAAGAAGAAGACGGGCAAGATGTGAAAACTGAGGCACAGAAAAATCAGCAGCTAAGCTGGCCTGCCTTCCTTCTGCCCCAGCTATACCAATACCTACAAAAAAAAAAAACAATATTTCATTACTCAGAATAAAACCATGAACTTGTACATTATTCTCCTATGTCAATTAACACTTTCAGGTCGACGCCCAAATCTAGTTTGATTGTGTAATTTACCAGCAATGGGAGATGCCCAAGCATCTCTTGGGCACGGGTTTACATGCTTATAACATTGTTCCCTCAAGCTGTATTCGATTGTCATTTTCACAATTTGATTCCTATATTAGTTCAAAAAAAAATTCACTATAAGCAGCACTAATTTGAACATTTGTGGCAATAATATTTTTAAAGCTCTGCATTAACCTCTTTAGTTGATGTTATATATAAAATAGCTAGTCATCACAAGCATGACTATCTCAATGAATCACAAATACTTGAATGTTTTATGAATAACAGTGGTTCCAAAATTGATTTTGAGCCAGAAGATGACTTACGAGTTACTTCAGGTAATAATTGTTTTTATTGAAAATGCAGTGGCAGAAACTTCTAAACAACAACATAACCTGTTGTTTTTTATGTCCGAAATAATTGAATTTCACTTATTATTTTTTGACAACCACATTTTTATAGTGTATAGAAACATATTTTTATAGAAAATGATTATGATAGCAATGACTCTAATGATGCTGATGGTGTTGAAAGAGCCTCTAATTAGACCATTGCTACTGTAGATTCAGGTTAGCAATCATATTAAAATTTTTTATATTATGAAACAATTAAAAATATTTGTTTTTTATAAGATTCCTAGTAATATTTTAGCAATTTATATCTTGTTTAGGGCCTGGTCCGTAAAAAGTTCCAAATCAAACCTATAGCAGCACGAGAGGGACCCTAATGATAGTTGGTCAAGTGATGACAATCAATTTGAAGAACTAACTGCTATACATTCGTATTGTTTAAATTAGCAGCCATCCTTACTATTTCTTTTATAAATTTGCTAACTGCTATAATTTTTATTGTTCGACTAAGCTTTTCGTCATCACTGATGATGATGACCTGATGATGTCAGTGATGACGAAAAGCTTAGTCGAACAATAAAAATTATAGCAGTTAGCAAATTTATAAAAGAAATAGTAACTGCTATACAGATTCAAATAATTCAGACAGTAATGAGTTTGACTGTTTCATAATATTTTTTTTTCAGTAAAGAATGCATAAAGAAGATCAAAACTGAAACTAATCGTTATGTTGGTTCATGTACTGAAAAAATGAAACAGGAAAACATTAGGCCAAATTCTTTATGGGGCAAATGGACTGCTGTTACTGTAAAAGAAATTTACCACTTTATATACATGTGTGGGGAAAAAAAACCATAAATGACTACTGGTCTACAGGGATAGGTTCAAATTAATTTTGTCCATGACAATACATCTTATATATAAAGAAATCACGACAGTCATGATCCTGTATCTAAAATTAGATCCTTGTTTTGACAGTTTTTTGTAGCATATAATAGGTCTTTTTATCCTGACCAGAACCTTACGGTTGATGACAGTATTTGTTCTTTTCATGGTGGAATTCATTTTAAAGTGTACACACCCAGTAAACCAGAAAAGTATGGAATGAAGTTGCATATACTTTGTGATGCTGCTACAGGGTATCCCTTTAACTGTAATCCCAGTATATACAGACTGTGTTAACAATAAGACAAATACAACACAGTATCTTTTAGTAAGCTCTGTAGTAACGTACATACAATACTTCACCTTGGAAAAGCACATACAATTTATATGGACAGATACTAAACTAACCCTCAAGTTTTTACTTCTTGTGGCAAAATAAACCATTAGCTGTACAAACTGTCATGAAAGGAAGAAAATGGTTACCTTAAGTACTCAAATCAAGTAAGGTGAAGAAAGGTGAAGTTTTGTTTAGCAAAAAGTTCATCTACTTGCAGTGAAATGGCATGATGCACGAGATGTTTACATGTTAACAAGTAAACATAAATTAACATCTTCTTTTGTCACTGTCAAAAGTAAATGAGGAAGTATATAAAAATTAAAATCATATGTAGTTATTAATTATAACTAGTACAAAGCAGGAGTTGATAACTGGGAGAACTGATTTCTTATCCATTTCTCAGAAAGACAATAAAGCCATTAAAAAAATTATTTTTTTAATTTGTTTATAAGGACCATAGTAAACAGTTTTATAATATACATGCACACTCAGATAAAATCTGCACGCTAAGCTCATTTATTATAGCCCTTGCAAAGACGTTGGCAGATGAAGGTGGTATGGAAGCAAATGTGGTCAGATTATCACATTTTCTAGTAAAAATTCCTCCAACAGCGAAAAAAGCAAGTCCTACCAGATACTACAAGGTGTGGTGTTCTGATGGAGGAAAAACAGTCTGGATACATTATTATGATAAAGCATTTTGTATTAACATATTATAATAAATTAATACATATTTTTTACAGAGAAAACAAGGTCTACTTTAAGAAAACATTTGCATTTTTATTATATATATATATATATATAATGCCCGATTTATAAAAAAATTAAGGAAAACGCAAAAAAGCTCAGTCTACAGCAGGATAAGTTTGTACAAAACGCCAGACCTGAAAGTGTTAACATGAAAAAAAATTATTTTATATTTAAACTTTGTGTATTTCCTTATGACCACATAAATATATAATAGTTTTCAATAAATCACTGACTTTAACAAAACATTGGTTAATTTCATTGGGTTTTTGGATATTTAAAAGTCATCTGATACACACTGATACAACTGTTAAAAATATTCTGGTGGAAAACTGGCTACTTCATATACAGGTGAATCTGTATTTTCTAGTATTAAAATAATTATGTAAAATGTAAAGAATCTATCCAAATCCACCTTTTGAGGTTAAGGTGTTCTTCTGAACCAGAACACATTACATACTAAATAAAGAATACAATTTGTAAGTTCAGTATGATTCCTGTGGAATTTAATGGAGGGCTAAGTTGCAGAAAGCAAGTGGAAAATACAGATATTAACACAACTTAGAAACTTTAAAGCAAGAAGTGTATGCCACCTGTGTCTGCTGCCTGAATCATGCTGACATCATTTCCTCCATCACCAACAGCTGCTGCTCTTTTTCCAGTGTGCTGCTGTATAAGTCTTACAACTTGGGCCTTTTGAGTTGGTGAGCATCTGCAGCATACAACAGCAGGACTCCGGCATGCCAGTTCCAGAAATTCATGTTGATAATACTGCAGACACACCTACAAATATGCAACACACAAATTACTAGTGATAAACACTGACTTTCAGAGAGCAAGCAGGCAACACACAAACACACGCTCATACAACGCGCGCGCATGCACACACACACACACACACACACACACACACACACACACAATGTTGAAATGTTAAAAAATACACCACATTAAAACAAATATCTATATCACAAGACTAGAAATTCTGCTCAAAATCTAAAGGATTTGGGTTAATTACAATTTTTTACACCAAAATTAAAATTCAATCACCCAATTGCTGTGACATCATAGACAGCAGTGTAGAACATCAGTGTAAGTCAACTGGTTTGAAAAGTCTTCAGTAATTTGTATATATTTGATGCTTACATTCGGTTCATATTTGCACATACAAAGGTGTGCAAATTATTAGACTCAAACACAGAACTTAAAACTAATCCATGTTTTTCCAATAACACAATTTTATTGACACAATTTGTACTACTATTTAATATTTAACATGATATTCTTTGTTCCTGACAATCAATTTAATATGGTTTCTTAATGCTTTTCATGAAAAAAGACAAGCTATTCTTCATCCTGTGCTATTTCAAATAAGTTCTGCTGTGAGGTCAGTCTTCTAATGGTGATCAGTCTTAACCTTGATTTTTTTCTTAACAGTTGCCAAAAAAACCTCTACAGAATTTTAACCCAAGCCATTAACTGGCCAGGGAAGTACATCAATATTATTTTCTGCAAGAGATTTATGAGTGATCACGCTTTATGACATGATGTCCCACCCTGCATGAAAACAGTCTCCATCAAGGAACCAGTCCTTAAGTTGTGGAAAAAAGTTGAATTTCAGGGACTGTTCTATACTGATTCTACTTCCCTTCCACAACGTTCAGTCTTCTAGTACCATCTCAAGATATGCAACTCCAAATCATTATCAAGGGTGTGTGTTTTACTATCTGTGCAATAGGCTGAGATTGAAACTCATCATCTTTGGTTCAGCGTACACTTGACTACCCTGTTCACCTATTAATAATATAAATTCATCAGAAAATACAACATGAAAGGAAATAAAAAACACATGTTTATATTCTATAAATGTACAGATTACTCCCAATTTTTTATCATTCTTTCTATACGGAAAAAAATTAACAGCCTGAAGTAAAGCTAGGGGATCATTTTTAATGGTATAATTAATAGAATATGATAGCTTACATTGCTCCTGCCAATTCCAAATTTCTCTTCAACTACCTCGACTCAGATCAGCCTTTTATAACCCACCGCAGGTGTAATTTTGGCTTTTTTACATGGTGTGCATGATGAGAGGCTAACAGTGCAAAATCATATCTTAACAATAGATGGAAATACTTCCATTCCAGCCCTAGTATTATTATAAACTTATTATTATTATAAATGATTTTCCTGGTTTCACTTCAGTTCTGTTCTGCCAATTTTTGGAGCTTTTGCTCCATTCTTAGGCCTATATTGAGTTTTTGGCCAAAATGCCTTTCAGTTTCAAAATTAGAGACTCATCACATTTGAGTATTTAATATGGATTACTGACATTTGAAAGACATCAATTTGATTGCCATATCACACTGCGAAATAGTTCCTTCTTTTAATAAGCACTTACCCAAAGCTTCTTGCCTAGTGACAGATCTGTTAACCTTCTCATAATCTCACTTTTCAAGAAAAACACAACACTTTTGCCTTCAATTTTTTAAAAAACAGAGAAAATATATTTAACTCACTAAGGAGTTCATGTATCACTAAAAACCACTGGAATTCATCAAAATTTGAAAAAAAAATTGTCACAAAAACTAGACTGCAGCATTAGCAGTCTGCATTAGCACAATCGCCTGGTGTAAATGTCTTAATGAGCTCAGCTGATTATTCTGTCAAGGGAATTTAAAACAAAAATAAAAATATTCCAATTAAATTTTGTAATGTGAGGATACATAACAATATGCAATATATGGAACAGCTTTACAGTCTTATTTAGTGGCAAAAAAATACTTGACAAATACAAAAATACAAGAAAACTTGCATTGAGTCTAACAATCTGCATGCCTCTGTACAATGTACAAGCACAAAATGGCTAATAAAAACTTGATGCAAATGCATGTATGAGGTATTGGAGCTTTTTGTCTCCTACAGAGTTATTGACTTCATTCAAAACATGGAAACCGTTGCTACATCACAGCAATGCCAAATAAGTGGTGCTACAAAGTGTCACCCATCTTAATTAACCTCTTATTTTGGGTTACCAAGAACAACCCATGCAGGTTTCATGGGGTTGAGAGTTCAGTAGAACTGGGAACACGCTCAGATGTCTATAGTGTACAGTCACAAGAGAAAGAAAAAATATATGTTCTACAACTTACTTCTAGAGAATCACCAGTAATGACAAGAGCACAATCTTGTTTTTTTCTGAATGTGTTCAGCTGTAAATGAGCATCTGTTCGAGTAATTACAGGCGCAAATACATATAAATCCTGTGTACGAGATACTAAACGGCTGCTCTTCGCAATACATGTTGCAGTTTCTAACTTATCTCCAGTCAACATCCATACCTAAAAAGACAAATCTAGTTATTCCTGATACTCCACACAAAAACATAGACACAACACACACCATCATCACAAGATAGTTCTCTATGCCAGAATTAATATGCTAAGAATACTTCGATTTCTACTATGCTTATTTTTAAAAATTAGTATGATTGCACCAATTACAAAAATTACTAGTATGAACCAATCACATTAAAAATGATCCTATTTATCTCCAAACTCACATACATTTATACTTGTAAAGTTAAATTATGAAAGGGGAAAAATAAGTTTACAGAGTACTTTATGCTGATTTATTATACTTCTACAATACTAAAAATTTATTGTTCATTACATTTTATATTTTATAAATCATCAATATTTACAAATGTAACCATACATACTTTAGAATATCTAAAAATTTCTGAAAGAGGAGGGGAATTTACTGCAAGTAAATCGTATAAATATTGTGTAAATCTGATTATTTTAACTGTCTTTATTAATTGACTCACCAAATGTCCACACTTTTTCATGAATGGGGTGAAGAAGTAAACAAGAGGTTCTTGGAAGATTACAATAATACACAAGTTTATAGAGAAACTATAAACAAATTTACTGAGAAACTATTATCAAATGTATACAGAATTCCAGTAATAAAAGAGGCAGGGCTTGACGGTCATATCTGGAGACACTGAGGATCATTTATAATGGTGAAAATTGAAAATGGTTGAAAAAAAGAGGGGATGATTAAATTTAACAGAAAGGAAAAACTGGGTTACATGAAGCATTTGGACATATGGGATATGGGAAGTATGTAGAAGACTACGCTGGGTAGTCAACTCCAAATAACACATAAGAAGTGTATAGTTACCACCACTACAGACAATTACCAAAAAATAAAAAAGCTTAAATTCTAAAGCAATATTTCTAATGCATCAACTATTATTTCATATAATTAATTGGTTATTTTAATTCTTTAAAGATACCTTAAAAGGTAGAGATATGTTTACAGTAAATGTTTTGTGTACAGTCAAAAAATGTTACAAAAAATACTTTTAAAAATTAAACCTTGCATTGAGAAATAAGTCAGATGTCAGATTACCTACTGCAGCAAAAAGTTTTTAAATTTTAGGTAAAGTAAAAGGGCCATTCAGAAAATAAAGAACCTTGGCAAATGCAGCCCGCCCCCCACAACCACTACCACCTGCCACTGAACTTTCCCTTTTATTAGCTTCATCTTAGCCAAGAGTGAGGTATTGCACATGTTTATCTAGTTTTTGTATACCTTTGAAATGTGTTACAAAATCAAAAATCTCACAAACTGTAAGGTTCACAGGTATGATACGCTTTTTGAATACAAAAATGTTTCATCCTACTGAAATTCATAAACAAGTAACAGAAGTGTGTGGTGATCTTATTACGAACAAAGTACATGTAAGAAAATGGGTTAACAGAGGAAGGTCAAATGTTCATGATGAATAAATAAAAGTTCTGGTCAACGCCTCTTGTTACTGAGGCACTCAGACAAAAATTTATTAAAAACTTTGTGAGGACAGACACTTTAGACCATCTGCAGGTTTCTTTTCCTGCACCTTCAAGGGTACTTCTTCATGAAATTGTTATGGAACCACTTGGGTACAAAAATATATGTGCCAGATGGGTACCTCGAATTCTGTCTGAGGACCACAAGGAAAAAAAGAATTGATCTGCCTTGACTGTCACTTAATATGACAAAGATGGGAACAAATTTTTAGATCATATCATGACTGGAGATAAGACATGTGTCTCACCTAAAACTCCAGAACCGCCACCAGTGAACTGAATGGCATCATTTCCAATCTCCATCAAAACCATAAAAATCATTCAGCACACAGAAAGTGATGGCGATTGTGTTTTGGGACCAACAGGGTGTCGTTTTGATTAATTTCATGGCAAGGGGAGAGGCAATAAACTCAAGGCCTACTGTTGAAGATGCTTCACTGGCTCCAACATGTCTTAAAAAACAAACCATGTCCTGTGGTATAAGAATTTAAATTTTTGTGGAGACTACACAGAAAAGTAGTATGTCTTCCTTTAAGTATCAAATAACTTTGCTTAATTACCACTTCTTTTAAATATTTAAATTAATGCTTTTGGTGACTTATTTGACATAGCAGAGCATCACTTGAAGATGAAAGAGAGGTCAAGACATCTTCCACGAGCACAGCTCGAGGAGAGAAAATGTTTATCAAACTAGGGAACTGTGCATAAGGATTGTTGTTCAGGATGCTGTTGCCAAATGCAACAGTACGGGCAATCCTTAAATCTTATTTTAACACACATCTCATTGCTGCAAAGTTTATGCCCATGATTCTGACCCCTGTAGAGAAATCTGTCACAACTCTGTTATACCTATGTCAGCAGGACTTGGATGATTAACCTTTGCATCACAGGTTATCACAGGAAATGAGATTTAGGTAAACGGTTATGACTTGGAGATCAAACAACATTCTTTGTAATGGAAGAGCCCAGCATCTCTAACATCAAATAAGGCAAGGCAGGTGAGGAGGAAGCCCAAGGCGTATGCTCATTATTTTCTTTAACATTTGTGTGGTTGTCCATTATGAATTCAATCATGGTCCCAACCATCAATGCTCAGTTTTACTGCGATGTTATACATCTGAGGGAAGAAATTCAATAGAAACATCCAAACTGTGATATGAAGGCAATCTGTTGCATACTGGCTTAGTCTTTCAACTTTCTGAACTAATCATACATGGCTAAGTGTTACAGACCAGGGGCCTAATACTTGTGGGAAAAAGATGATGAGTTGTACTTTTATTTTCTAGAAGTAAGGCTTACCACTATTTTTGCTGTTTGAAATTACACCAGTATTCAACCAATATTCACTTCAATCCAAGATTAATTCTTAATTACTATAATTTGAACAAAAACAATTACCCGTATACCAATCATTCACATGACTGCATATTTTATGCAGGTGATCCTGCAAAACATTTGTATACTGCGTTTTATATAATGCTGTTGTCTTTTTGTGGGGTTATTTAGAAAAAAAAAACTTGAAATTTATATTTTATATTTTTACCTTAATTCCAGCATTTCTTAACAATTCTAATGTTGTCCGCACTTTATCCTGCAGTTTGTCTTCAACACCAGTTACACACAGAAGTTCCATCTCCCTTTCTAAGCTCTCAACAACAGCAGCAACACGTGAACCACGATCTGATACACTCATGCGAGCAGCATTATACCTTGTCTAAAATCATTTTAAAAATATCTGTGCTACATTCTTTATATACTGAAACTTTCAGTCATTCTTGTGTTATTTACTTGTTTTAGGTATGTTTAGTGATCTTGTTTCTTAATATTTGTTTAGTGGAAATTTCAGCAACTAATCAAGTACTGCACAATACTCTAAGCATTCATGTTGATATGTTAGTATTGTTTAATACTTTCATTTACAAAAACATACTCAAAATTTTAACATGCTAAATCTCTTCCTCTAATATCAGAAGTAATCACTTTTAGTAACTCTTATATTGAACTGCTTCTATTGTACCTATAGAACAGTGATAAGAGCTAATATAATTCCTTCCAAGCAAATAAAACGCATTACTAAAAATTGCTCAACAGGAAATTCTTCTGCAGCCTCTTTGATAACTCTTTCCATAGTTTTCATGAACATATTTTAGATTCTATCATAATATATAAACAAAAATTTCATGCTACTGAAATAAAGACTAAAATAGCAGGATTGTTCACTTTCTAATAAGAAGATATATACTAATCTAGTCCTAATTTTCCTTACATGAAATTACAACAAATCACTGTCTACTGAACACTACTTGTTAAAATATAAGCTAACAAGAGAAGATATGTTTAATAACACTGAGTTTCAGACTTTTTATCTTCCTCTAAACAGAAGCAAGGAAAGCAAGAACTAATGTAGTAATATAATGATACATGCATAAAAAATGAATAATTAGAAAAAATTATTACAGAATGACAAAAATTGAAATAATCATAATGCCAATTTGAAGAAATGTCTATTTTACACAATAAATATATAATTAAAGCTTAAATAATTGCAATGTTTTGCAACAACTTAAACTGTACCTCAAAATCCAAATACTGTTCTTCTGTAAGAGTTTTCTTTGCAACTACTAATGTTCTCAATCCTTCCCTTGCCATATTCCCACACTCTTCATCCAACCAATCTGTATACTGTACAATACTGGACATGACTACATCAGCCCCTTTTAAGTAGAAAATAATTTCTCCTGTAGTTGTGTCCTGTTATTCACATTACAAAAAAATTTAAATATATTATCAAAACAACGTAAAAATTTAATGATAACCACCAATGTATGCAAAATTTTACCTTAACAATAATGCCCATTCGCTTGGTTTCAGATGTAAATGGAAATACTTGCAATATTGTAAAATCCAATATTTTATTATTTGGTGAACGTAACTGTAAAGAAACTAAGTCACGTTTTACTACAGCTAAACCAACCTCCTCAGTCCACTTCACCAATGCAACCTGTAATTTTTAGACCAATTACTTAGTTATACAAAATGTTACTTAAAAAAAAAGTGCACATAACTTTCAAATTCTTTCATAATATTAAGATATTTTTTTTTTTTTTTCATTTAATAATACATCACTCTCACAAATATTTATATCATATGCTGTGTGTGTATGTGTGTGTGTGTGTGTGTTTTATATTAAAATTTCATGGTAACATACTAACTTCATCTGGGCTAGAAGCCTGATATACAACTTCTTGCCCTTGTCTTTCGGCATAATAATGTTGATCAGCTTCTGCTTGTGACTCCATAGCCCTTTCATCCTGCTTACCATCCTTTTTGTTTTCCCAAACTGGTGTTACATTATGACATAGAGCCACAGCCTTTACAGCTTCATGTATACGTGAATGTTCACTTTTACGTATTTTTGATAGAGCTGATGGTGGAGGTTTTACAGGGGATGTAGTCTCACTTGCTGTTTGTGTATATGCTACTTTAATCTGGTCTCTGACCTATAATAAAAACAAAAAAACACTATAAATAAGTGTTCCAAAAACTGAATTTCTAAAACTGTAAGGTTACCAACTTATCTTTTTTCAACATAAGCTCACTTAAGCACCTTAGCATTTCTACAGGGGGACCAACTTTCAAAAGAATATATTGTTGCATGTTTCCACACTGAGTAGTGGTGGTGGGGTTTATTTGTCACCTGTCTTGAGTAGGTATACATTGTTATACAATCTATTTGTTAAAACTCCATCTCCAACAATATAGTAATACACACTATAAATTATAATTAAACTGTACATATTATAGTACATTCTATTTACTTTATATTTAAATCCAAACTGAAAAATTAAAAATCGTTTAATTAAATAACTGATATAATAAAAATAAGAAACCAACAACTGATATTACAATTCTTATTTTAAACACTTAGCACTGTTGTATAATGTATAATGGGGAGGGGGGGAATGAGCATGTGAAGGTAAAATTCAGCAAGGTTCTTTTCATTATTATGTACAAATCAATAAAAATAGCTAAACATTCCTCATTTAATGGAGTGATAAAGATACAGAAGTATCACCAGTTTGGTTATAACTACTACATAATTAAAATATTAAATTAACCTTTTAGGTCAATAACTTCATTAACTTCACTGCTTAAAAGAGGCAACAGTTTACTTCTTCAAATTTACCAGAAACACAAAGGATTGGCAACTGGATCTCCTTTATCAAGTATAATTACAGAAATAATTTTACAGAAATTCAACACCGATTCATAAAATTATAAAAATCAATCAACCCAAGTGGAATATGGATACAATATGTCAATGATGGCTTGTATGTCTCTAACAACAAAATCATAAATGTAGATGAATTATTAAAACACCTTATGAACAAATATCACATGTACATTTTACAAAAAAACAAGAGACAACAAAATCAGTTATTTACATTCAACTATTTCTAGAAACAACGACAAATTACATTATGCAATGTCATGTAGAAAACCAACCTGCACTAGTCTTACAAACCCTAACAATTCAAACCACCCACCACTACATAAAATGGCAGCTTTCCACTCACTCTTCAATAGAATGAATAAAATATCCCTATTTAAGAACCAATCATAAAGAATCACATACAAATAATAATAACACTAAAATGGGCTATAGTCACTTACAAACAACACAATGGCAAAACTTACAAAACTCTTTAAAAAATAGATATTACACAGCACACAAAACAAACAAAAATAATATACAAATACGGAACACCTCACACAACAAAGATGATACAATAAACATTGGAATATATAAAAAAGAATGTAAATACAGTCATACCCGTTACGCGTTAGGTAGGACCGACGAACAGCGCCCAAGTCGGATTCGCGTAAGTTGGGGTACAACTTTGCATATAAATACATATAAATTTTAGTTAATTAGTATCACGGGCTAACAAAAACACTTATGTGAAAGAAAAGTGTGTAATAAAAATTATAGTTTTCCATACATTTTAATTCAAAATAGTATTAAAATAAAAATGTTACATAAAATGAAGTTATTTAGATGTTGATGTATTCATAAAACCTAACAGACTCGTCTGACGATACAATGTCTTCTTTTTTCACAAAAAATGTCTTCGTGGCAAGCTATTAATTTTTTTATTCCTTACCTTGTAGCTGTAACACGTTCTTCATTAGAGTCTATCCTCTAAGATTTGTAATCCATTTTTAATTGAGTTGAGACCTTGTGTCAAACTTGCTATTGTAATGTGCTTTTATGGTTGAACTGTATCTGAGGTGTCGGCTTCTTCAGCAGAATTTCGCTCACACATTTCTATGAGCTCGTCAATTGTCAGCTCCTTGCTATGTGAGTCCCACAGCTCACTGACATCATCACTATCAACTTCCAAGTCCAATTGCCTGGCAAGATTGAAAACTTCTTCCACTGTACGAGCGACTTGATCAGTTTCAGGTGTTATTTTCCTTTTGCTTTTGAAAAAGAATGGACAAATTTTCTTCCAGACACCATTCAAGGGTTTTTTGGGAAATTTTATCCCAAGATTCTCCAATTAATCTTACGGCGACTAAAATATTGAATTGTCACCAAAAATCTTTAACAGACAGCTGACTGTTTTGCCTCATAGCTTCATTCAGTAGCAAATGAACATCTTGTGTAGTAAGCCTTGAACGTTTTGATAACACCTTGGTCCATTGGCTGAAGCAAGCAGGTTGTGTTTGGAGGTAAAAAAATAACTTTCACACATGAGTCGAAATCAATTAGAGTGGCAGGAGGGTGACCGGGTGCATTGTCAATAAGAAGGATTACTTTAAATGGAATTTGTTTAGACTGGCAATAATGTTCCACTTTGGGTATGAAGTGGGAAAAACCAGTCTCAAAAATGGAAGATGTCACCCAAGCTTTACGATTGGACTTCCAAATCACTGGCAAGCCAGCTTTAGAAGCTCTTGGATTTTCAGAGCGCTAAACTAAGAGGGGTTTTAACTTGCAGTCACCAGCTGCATTCCCACCAATCATCACTGTCAATATGGTCTTTGGAAATCTTAAAGCCTGGAAAGGTTTTTTCTTCACATTCAATAAACGTTTATTTACGCATCTTCTTCCAGATGCCAGTCTTGTCCAAGGTCAATATGGTTTGACTGCTATATAGTTCAACTGCTACGATTTGACCTTTCTCTATCATAACATTGAGTGTGTCATGAAAAGAAGACGCAGCCTGTTTATTGCCACTTGCTCACCTCCCCATTCTCCATGATGCTGTGCCAATTGCAGTGAGTTTTAAATGGGCTGAAACAACCATTACTGACTAAAAAGTTTCCATCTTTGACCGTCTCCCCAGCTTCTTTCACTCTCTCAAAAATCAGTTTAGCTTGATAACACACGGTGTTTTGATCGACTGGACAATTCTTTACTCTTACCTGATTGTCACACTCTAATTTCATAATTGTTTCCATCTCAGCAATAATACCGTGACACTTACAAATTATGCTTGAGTTCAAGGATCGGGCATTCTTCATAGCTACGAGAATTCTTTATCTTTTATGATTGTTCTTACTGTGGATTCTGGCAGCTCAAACTTCTTTCCTAATTCACAAATTTTAATTTGGGCATCAAAATCCTTAGTAATGTTAAGTTTACATTCCAGAGTTAACGTTTTCCTTTTCTTACTAGGTGCAGGAGAATCAGTTTTACTTCGTTTAGATGACATAGATATTTTGTAAATGTCACACACACACACACACACACACACACACACACACACACACACACACACACATACACACACACACACACACACACACACACACACACACACACACACACACACACACACAACACGTAACTGTAGTACATAAACATCACACAAAACAATCTCGTTTCGTCTATTGTAAAGGTCGTAATCATGTATAGATTTAGCGCAAAACATGTCCATATGTATTCAAGTCCTGTACTGTACTATATGACAGTAACAAATGATGGTGGATTGATCCAAGCGGGGGTGGGGGACAAAGTGTGAGGGGAGATGAAGAACTGCGTAACTACGAGTTCGTGGAAGTTGTGGTAGCGTAAGTTGGGGTATTACTGTACTGCAAGAAGTCTTGTAGGCTATAGGCCTGATGGAAAAAAACAAAAACAAAAAAAGTGTTATTTTGAACACCTAAATTCATACGAGTTCTGACAATTAAGTTCACAAACTCGCCACCATTTAGCGCTCTGAGCAGCACTATATAAGCAACTCTGTAAGATTTCATAACCTTGGTATTTCAGTGTCTCACAGCAGTGTTCGTGCTGACACATGGCGGATTTGTGCTGAGTGGCATGCATCGTTGCTTGAGCTTGTGTGTGTGCGCGCTGTCATGAAAATGTCTGAGCTGGAATTAGAGCAATGAAGAAACATCAAATTCCTGGTGAAACTGGGCAAGAGGGGGAGTGAAATATGGGAAATGTTAGTGCAGGTGTACGGTGAGAATGCCATGAGGAAAACAGTGGTGTACAAATGGTTTAAACAGTTTCTGAGGGGAGTGAACAAGTGACTGATGAAGAAAGGGTAGAGCGGCCAGTAACAAGTCAAATGGACAAAAACATTGCCAAATTGTGCGTGTAAAACAGGACAGACCATGGGATCCATAGCAGACTAAGTGAACATTGATAGGGAAACTGAGAGGAAAGTTTTAACTGAAGACATTGGAATGCGCAAGGTGTGTGCCAAAATAGTCCCAAAGGGGCTCGCCGATGAACAAAAGCAAAGGAGGATTGAACTGTGCACAGACCTGTTGGAGAGGCAAGATGATGTTTTGGGCTGAATAATCACAGGTTATGAAACCTGAATCTTCATGTATGACCCTGAAACAAAGCGAAAAAGTGCCCAATGGAAGTCGCCTGATTCTCTACAAGCTAAAAAGTTGTTTGCCCTATCTGTCAGAGAGGGCAGATAGATAAGATTAAGAATTATATTTCATAGTACTAATTGGTTGTTTTAAAATAAGGGTGTGTGACTGACCCACGTGTGTGGAGAGGAAGAGGGTAGTTTAAAAGGACACACACACACACACACACACACACACACACACACACACACACACACACACACACACACACACAAGGAATTTACTAGAAAATATGTAACTGTACAGATGGTGAGACAGAGTTTAGGGGGTGGGGAAGGGTCATTAATTTTTAGTTTGTTGTGGGTGAGCAGGGTGGGGGAGAGGGGTGAAGGGTTGGTTATTACATATTTTCTGTCTATTCCTGATCTGACGATGAGCTGTGAAGCTTGAAAGCGCTAATCGGAATAATTTTTATATAGTGGTGTGCAATATTGATCATTCTGATTGTGATTTCAACCACTAACACAAATTTCTTCATTAAACGTCTAAAAAGTTCCGGCAATCAAAATAAAAACCTTTGTGGATAACCTTTTTTGATACCTGAGGGACAGTTCACTATGAATTTGTACCACTAGGACAAATAGTTAACCAAGTGTACTATTGAGGAGTGCTGCAAAGGTTGTATGAAAAAGTGAGACACAAACAACCGGAACTTTTCGCCAATAACATCATGACAATGGACCTGCGCACACACCACTATCTGTACGGGAGTTTTTGGCCAGAAAACACTTAACTTTTGTAGACCACCTGCCGTACTCACCTGATCTTGCCCCCAATAACTTCTTTCTTTTCCCGAAGATCAAAGAAGTTTTGAAAGGAAGACATTTTGATGAGATTGAGGACATTAAGGCTAATATGAAGGCTTTTCAGAAAAAAAATTCCAAAATTGCTTCAAAGGGTGAAGCAGGTGCTGCCATCGGTATATAGCTTCCCAAAGGGGAGTACTTTGTAGGTGACCACAGCGGTATTCAGCAATAAAGTATGTAGGATATTTTTTAAGATGAGTTTGCGAACTAAATTGTCAGACCTCGTACAAAGAACCAAGCATTTATAAATCCAATTTAGCCACACACAGAATGAATACAGAACATGAATTCCCAAACATCAACAACACAACATTAAATAAAACATATACCACATAAAGGCACTATAATGAATTTTGGGAAAACCCACACACACATATTGTTACAACACAAACAAGCCACCCCAATACCAGGGAAAAAACGATGAATCAACTATATAAAATGTTTAAACTAAAGAAAATAAAATGACAATGACGCGACAAACGACTACATGACCCAACCCAAGTGATTGACCAAATAAAATAAAACCAAATTAGAAGGGGAAAACCGAAATAAAATAAAGTAAAATGAAATAAATGAAATCGAAGAAGAAGGCAAATGAAAATGAAACAAACCAAGTATAAAGGAAATAAAATGAAATCAAAGGAGAAAACACCAACGAATGATATAGAACAAAAAAGGAGAAATGTTACACTCAAATATAATAATGAAAAAGAAACAAATAAATAACAAATGTAAAAGATAATTACTAGTATTGACTAAATGATCAATGTAAATGATAATTGATAAAACCCGATAAAGTAATGAAAATACTAAAACTACACTAACCAAAGAAATAGAGTTTAAATATAATAAAGAACTCTATAATGACAGGAACTTATTAATAGTATAAATAACTTTTGTAAAGAGAGAGATAGTGAGATAGTAAACATAAATAAGTGACAAAGAGAATGTAATGTTAGGGATTACCCACTAATAACACTTAAATAAAAGATAAGAAGTGAAAAGTGAAAGTGTAAAACCCCAAAATAATTAGAAACCCTAGTGATAGGTATAAACACTTAATAAATCTGTGAAGAACACTAATGGTTTAATGGTGAACAGTAATATTAATTAAGAATTTTGTTAATGATAGTATTAAGATTAATTGTAAATGAAGGATACAATAGTATTCAGGGGAGGAATCCCATGGAAGGTCAAAAGTTAGTGTTACCATGGCTAGAGGGTAAAGTTTATATAAGAAAAAATAGAGTAAAGAAAATAAGAGCAAAATCAATAAACACCCTATGTTCTAAGGGATAGTCAATTAAGTAAATTTAAATGGTGCGATGATGTTTATCACCCAAAAAATAACTAAGAATAAAACAAATGTAAGCAAACGTTGCATAATAGCTGTTAAAGAATTGTTTGATTAAATCTATGAATAGGATATGGCTGATGGAATTATACAGACCATAAGCCTAAATGTTATGTTTTATGTTATAGAGAATAGTAGATAATAGCCAATTTATAAACACGGGCAGAATAAATAAATAAAAAGAAAAATTTTATACAAATCTAATAACACTGGAAGGGCAGTTAGGAAATAATTAACAAACTGTAATATAGAAACTAATGGGAACATACAATTATTATAAAAACAGATCCAAAACACATCAACAAATAAACAAATCATTTATAATATCAAAACAAAATATATATGAGGGTAAATTAATAGGTAATTTATATAAAATAAGTAAATATAGCCGATTACTACTTAGGCCTATGAAATGTCTAACTGTAAAAAACAAATAACTACAAATTGTAAAAAACTAACAAGAATATTAGCAAACCCAAGGCAAGCAACTAATCAAGGATAATTAGTGGATCATATTAAAAGATAAATGTTAAATTAAGGACATAAAATAAGAAAGAAATGTAATTACATAATATCCAAATCACTGTCTAAAAATAATACATTAGCAAAACCTAGCTTTGTGGATGTCAAAATGATCTTTGAAAGAAAATACGAACAGTAGTGATAATATTTCATATATATAAAGGAAGACGGAAGAATAATAGCAATCAGAAGATATACAGTAATTTTGAATAAAAATTCAAATATGATAACAATGGGCTTAAGTCAAGCTAAGCCAATCAGAAGCTATGAGTTCCCATGACAACGGAACGTTGGTTACGAATTTTCCGTTAAAACCTATTATTCCATAAGTGATGCGCATCAGGAATAGACGCCAAGCTGTGAATGACCAAAATTTTAATATAAAACGTTTAAAAAGTAATCTAAATTCGAAAAGATGAAGACGTAAGAAGCTGATGAAGGAATAGAACATTCAACTGATGCCCAGGACCAATTTAACAAATTCTAAATTAATAAATTTCAACAACTAATATGAAAAAGATGCTAGACGTACTTAAATCCCAAGATATTGCAGATCGATGACTATTGAAGACCCCAAACCATTTCAACTGAATGACAGTACACATCAAGTCGACTGAGTTGATAAGTATTGCTAAATTACCCGAATTTCTGAATTAAATTCTCTTTAAATTTTTCTCACAATAATCTGAACTCTCACTATAAACTGAATATTATTTCTTTCAAAGATTAATAAAAAAATAAAACACTAAACTGCTGTTAACTAGAAAAATAACCTGTTGTGATATGTCGTTATATTGATAATTAATTGAATTTATTTTAAAGATACTGTTCACTGTTTACTGTCGGGCGCCATCTTGTTTTTTATTAATTACAAGAAACATAATAAAAAAAATAAAAAAAAACTAGTACTCTGGTTCTTTTCGGCGAACAGGAGATCAGAATTGGTTGTTCAAAATAAAGAAAACTTTATATGGTTTCCCATGATTTAAAGTTTATTAACAATTAGATATTCTCAATTCTCATTCTAAAAAACTCACATGAAAATCAAATTGAAATATAGTATAAACCTTTAATATAAAAAACTTTAGTATAAAAAAGAATCAAGATATTAAATAGAAATAATCTTTATACACCTAGGATTATTTTTGCAACGGAAACCAGCACTTCATTATATATATATATATAATTAAACAAAAACCTCCACACTCGCTCACATACTACCCCCCAGATTTTAAGAGCTCATATTTTCTAATTTTGAATGGTTGTAATTCTTTGTTTTTAAAACTTCTTCTTTTATTCTCTTTTTTAAAAGGTATGAATATAATTGAATATGATACAATTTATTCTCTTATCTGCAATTGCGTCCCTAAAGATCAGTCCAGCCTCCGTACGTTTTTTTCTTTCATTCATCACTCCGCACATTTCGTACTTTTGCCGTAATTCTCACCAGATAACTCGAAACCGTCACTTCATGACTGTTAATTATTAATTTGAATTAAAATCACATTTTTGTTGTATGCGGGCGCAACGAAAACTACGCCTAGCCGGCGGGCGCACAGACTGATTGCGTCCGGTGTGTTGAGCTGTTATTGTCCGACTGCTTTATTCTGTGAGTGTGACAAAGCTAGTAGCACACTCCACCCACATTCCTTGTTATGTAAGGCGCTGACGTAACGTTCGCCTGATGTCAGTTACATAACTTGTTGACTGGTTTTGTATGTCATTGTCTGACCTTGGCACAGTTCCGTCGGTTGTTAAGTTCATAAAAACTCGTTTTATAAAACATTTCTGAATAAAAAATGTCACCCGCAGTGCTGCCACTGTCGCTATTTTTTCTACCACTGAATTTACCTTTGTTTATAAATTTTGTCCCTATCATCGAAAAATGTTATTTGTTTTATAAAAAAAAATATACAAATTGCTTTATTACCCCAAAATAGGCCCGTTACAATACCCCCTCAATGAGATATTTTATGCCGAAGCATAAAAAATCTCATTGACACATTCATACTTGCTAAAGGGATCAGCCAGGATATGTCGCCACAATCCCCGGTATGGTTTACAAAAAAAAAAATAATCAACTCACCCTTGGTCTGGTGACTGTGACCGCACCTGAATGACAATACTGGACTTCTCTCTCGAGATCCCAACACCGTATAGTCAGACAGGTACTCAACGCCCCTGCTCTGACGCGCTGGCCAGCTCAGGTCCACCGCCACAGCATCACCAAACACTGAAACAACAAATCAAATATCAAATAGTGGCCTTATACAACACCATATCCCCAACTGATCTGTTTCCCCCTAGCGGTGCTGGTTTGCGCTAAGAAGCACTGGTTTTGTTTTCTACTTATTTCTAACATATATATCAAAATACCTAACAACACAATATAACATAAGAAAACATAGTACATTAATAATTCACATTGTTATCATTATCTTAAAATAAACAAGTTGTATTTAAAATGTTACACACTCAACATCATTAAATTTGCATATAAAATCATAAAATTTACCTTTTAATCTCAATTTAACTTTTATAAATTCGTTTCTCAAAATTTTTTTTTTTTTCATAACATTGCAATTATTATTCCATTTCATTAACTTGGGTGATTCTCAGTTATTCATTATAATTCACTTTATCAACTTGGCATTTACCCATAATCTTACCCCTTTTATTACTCTAACGCTCCCCTACAAAATCTTTAACTAGTATGACACCCATCTCTACTAAAAAATCTACTAACCCTTCTCTACCTCTAACTACTTACTACTTTAACTCAAATCGCCACCTTCTCTCTATATATAATAAAAAATACTCTCTAACCCTTTGTACATAGGATACGTGTTTCACCCCCCAAAAAAGCTCAATTCCCGTTCTCTGGTTCCTGGATTCTACCTAAGGCAACCCCTTCCCACTAAATCTATACCAAATCCCGTCCCAACTCATCATCATGTTGCGGACTCCCACATTACACTACCCCCTACTACAAAATTGCCATCCCCAAAATCTCAATCTCATTACCTTACTACAACTACAACAAAATAACATCATCAAAATAAACAACAATATATCACTCAAAACTCTACATAAATTCTCCATTACTACTGTGTCAACATCAATACTTCTCAAAATTCTATAACATACATTAACTCAAAACAACATTACATTATTTTCATCTCTACTATTTCTTTAGCTTTGACTTCAATTTGGACAGATCTATATGTCCCACAAATATTCATCTTGGACTGACTCAAATGTTTTACTCAAATAATTACTATCACCCAACTTCTATCTTTTGCAACCCATTGAAAATTTTAACTATCACAACTTTATTTCATTTTATTTTAAAATCTATAAACACATGAAAACATATTATCATATTTTTATAATCCTTATTCCTAACATACTAAATGCAATTAACACAATAAGACATAATAAAAACAATATAGGAAGTATGTAGTGCATCTATTTTTCAAATCAAAACAAAATTATTTAGTAGCGAGTTATCATTACAACAAATTTCTAATACGTTACCCCCCAAAATTACCCACACATCTTGTTTAATAATATAATATAACATAATACACAAATTGACATTAACCTCGATTATTAGCATACATTAAACAAACAATTCTCTTTTAAATAATTTATATAAAAACTTATAAACATTATTATTTGAAATTTTTTCATTAACTTTTTTATATATCATCATTTCATTATTTATCCTGTGCTGCAATTAGATTTTCAAAATCTTCAAATCTATTATTAACCTATATTTTTAACCATTATGTTATTCCACAAACTAAACCATTTATAATTTATTCATTTATTCATTAATTATTATTAAATTAAAATCTCATCAAACAATTTAAATACATCAGAGAATTCAATTATATAACCTTCAATCACAATATTGTAACATCTCAAATTATTTACTTCAATTGATTATTAAAACACAACATATTCCAATTGTTATCAAAATTTTACAAGCCATTAATTATGGTCTTCATAATTATTTTATTATTTATTTAAACTGCAAAATATTAATAATATTATTATTATTATCACAACATTTTTTACTACATATACACATTATTTACCTAACATTTCACAATACACACAAATGAATTCACTACATTATTTACAAAGTATACGTCAATAACTGTTCAATTGTTTCACACTTCATATGTCCAAGTCTGCAAGGTCATTACCAAAATTACAATATCTAACAATGTCTATTCACTGATTTTTTTAGTTCAGCCTCCATCATCGTATAAATATCTAATATATTTGTAACACGCATCATTGTTATCAACATACAATTTATTATTATTATTATTATAATAACCCCCTTAACTTTATTCCATTCATTATACCATTATAATTTATAGGGTTATTCCCTATTAATATTTCATAAACCTTGTCGACATCAGTTATTATTGTCCAGTCTCCATCAGTATTAATTGTCAATGTCAGGTAAGTTGTTTTATCAGTTTTATATTCCTCTACTATCACGTCAGGTAAGTCATTATTATTTATAAAAATATTACCAAAATAATTCTCTATCTCTCTTTCAACAGGTAATCTTTTTCTCAATTCATCATAATTTCTTTTTAACTTATATAATTCTATCTTTCTCTCAATACACAACTCTCTCTCTTCATAACACCACATCACACTCTCACAATTATTACAGACAGAGGGTACAACATTATACAACATCAATATACACTTCAATTCATCGACTAATACGGGTCTCTCGCCCTTCAAAAACAACAACATTTGTGAACACTCTGGTTCAGAAAAATTAATGAAAAAATTTACCCTCTGCCCACCTTCAACTACTATATTATGTTTCCACTCTCGTTCTAACTCCTTAACACACATTAACATCTCATAATCACATTCTAAAACTTCATTATATGTTTCTGCATTATTCTTTACCTCCACTATACTCTCAGAATTGTAATTAATATCATCACTATTTAATACTACATCTTCCACTATTTCGTCATTATTACTATTTGTCATACTTAAAACATTGTCACCTAACTTCTCAAACTTCTCCATACTCTGTTCTAATCGGTTACAGTTATTTTCCATTATGTCATTAGTTCGATTCAAATGCTCATTAATTTCTTTAATTTGGTTTTTTAACTCATCGAATTGACTGCCAAAACTATTCTTTTGAACATCAAATTTCTCATTTATCTCGTTTTTAAATTCTAGCATCTCGTTTTTCTGTTCATTGAATTTAATATTGAAATCACTAGTGTTCATGTCAAATCTATTGTTAATGAGATTAAATAAATCATGTAATGATAACTCTTTTTCTCTGGTATTTATTTTACTTGGTACGGGAGTAGAAATCGCTCCCGGCGAACTAATTACAGAGATCCCCACATTTTGCTCGTCTATTGACCCCGCTTCTGTTTGTATACCAGAGTCGGTCTGACTGTCAGAGAGGCTGATCTCATTATGATCTGCCATTTTTTATAAATCTTGTAGATATATATTTCTTTAAAAAATTATTATTAAATATAACACATACTTATATAAAAAATATTCTACTCAATTTACTATACATAATCATATCATAACCTTACTACTTATGTTGATACATTTTTTGTTACCTCAAACAACCATTCTGTTCTCCCAAGTAGGCCTATATTTATATAAACGTATTTATATAAATGGTCCCTACGTTCGGAAGCCAAATGTGATATGTCATTATATTGATAATTAATTGAATTTATTCTAAAGATACTGTTCACTGTTTACTGTCGGGCGCCATCTTGTTTTTTATTAATTACAAGAAACATAATACAAAAAAAAAACAAAAAAAACTAGTACTCGGGTTCTTTTCGGCGAACAGGAGATCAGAATTGGTTGTTCAAAATAAAGAAAACTTTATATGGTTTCCCATGATTTAAAGTTTATTAACAATTAGATATTCTCAATTCTCATTCTAAAAAACTCACATGAAAATCAAATTGAAATATAGTATAAACCTTTAATATAAAAAACTTTAGTATAAAAAAGAATCAAGATATTAAATAGAAATAATCTTTATACACCTAGGATTAGTTTTGCAATGGAAACCAGCACTTCATTATATATACATAATTAAACAAAAACCTCCACACTCGCTCACATACTACCCCCCAGATTTTAAGAGCTCATATTTTCTAATTTTGAATGGTTGTAATTCTTTGTTTTTAAAACTTCTTTTATTCTCTTTTTTAAAAGGTATGAATATAATTGAATATGATATAATTTATTCTCTTATCTGCAATTGCGTCCCTAAAGATCAGTCCAGCCTCCGTACGTTTTTTTCTTTCATTCATCACTCCGCACATTTCGTACTTTTGCCGTAATTCTCGCCAGATAACTCGAAACCGTCACTTCATGACTGTTAATTATTAATTTGAATTAAAATCACATTTTTGTTGTATGCGGGCGCAACGAAAACTACGCCTAGCCGGCGGGCGCACAGACTGATTGCGTCCGGTGTGTTGAGCTGTTATTGTCCGACTGCTTTATTCTGTGAGTGTGACAAAGCTAGTAGCACACACCACCCACATTCCTTGTTATGTAAGGCGCTGACGTAACGTTCGCCTGATGTCAGTTACATAACTTGTTGACTGGTTTTGTATGTCATTGTCTGACCTTGGCACAGTTCCGTCGGTTGTTAAGTTCATAAAAACTCGTTTTATAAAACATTTCTGAATAAAAAATGTCACCCGCAGTGCTGCCACTGTCGCTATTTTTTCTACCACTGAATTTACCTTTGTTTATAAATTTTGTCCCTATCATCGAAAAATGTTATTTGTTTTATAAAAAAAAAATATACAAATTGCTTTATTACCCCAAAATAGGCCCGTTACACTGTATGAAAATTACAAACTTTTGAAACACACTTTACCACACTTCAGGAACAAATTATAATTACACAGTATATTATCTAAGTACAATTAATGTAAAGTAGTATACTTTATTGTAATCATTATTAATATTTTTTTTTGTAATCACAAGAATCCAGAATCTGTACGAAACTAATTGTAATCAAACGGTTGCAGTCGCCATGACTGACTGAAAATTCGTTCAAAGCCATTTCGCCAACCTTGAGATTTTTGTCTTATAATAATTGCCGGTGCAAATTTGTTTAATAACAAAAATATAATTTTATATTTTACTGAATAAATCCAAATTGCAATTAAAGAAACTAGTACAGAGTTGTAACCACTGTTTTTATTTCATAGGGAAGTGCATTATATAAACTGTGTACTATTTAGCAAAGAGCAAAGATGACGGTAAGCGCTCACGTCGGAAACTCGGTGAACTATCAGTGAGATTTATAAACCCATACAGGCGGGAATAATTGAATTCACCAGACCGTCATAGCTAAGAACGCTCAATCATCCTATTTGTTAATTTAATTGTTTTAATTAAACAATTTGGCGCCACCTGGGATTTATGAACACCTATAGAAGAACAGGTAAGGTTCCCACTCACGTGTACTGGTAATTTAAGGAGCGCTACGAACATCGTCAGCGCAACATATAAGTAACGACACCAGTGTGAGGCGAACACACGATACTTACACATTTTCAGAACACGTACAAAACTATCGTTACAGATTGGCTTCCATCATGGGGCTTAAAGGAGGTGGACGTAAACATATCGTTACAGATTGGCTTCAATCGCGGGGCTTAAATAAGGCGGATGTCATGATCGTTACAGATTGGCGACCAACTAGTGAGGCTAGAATTGCAGACTAGCGGCGATTATGAAAAAATATGAAACATTCCATGGTTACATGGGGAAAATCTAAGGAGAGGACTGAAGACACCGATAAGGAAGAACAGGAAACAACACCGGCCAAAGAAATGGAAGTGAGCGAGGAATTGATCGAAAAGGATGCCCAAGGGGACCAACCTTAAAACCTAACCCAACCAACACCGGAAGTAGAAGTAATAGTCGGTGACCAACCAGAGAAACCAACCCAATCAATGGACACAAACTTCCAAGAAATAATGAGGGTTATGATGGAACAATTCGGGAAGAATAATGAAAAAATAGACCAAACGGAGGAGAAAATAAACGAAAAATTGGACAGCAACAGCGGAGAATTGAAGAAACAACTCAAGCAGGATATAGAACTTCTGAATAATAAGATGGAAAGTAACCAGGAAGCCTTGAAGAGAAACCAAGAGATCTTAGAAGAGAAGAGTGAGAAGTTAAAAAGGCAGATCAAGAAGGATCTGGACATACTAAATCACAAGATCGAGAATAACAGCGAAACACTCCAACGACAAATGAAGGAAGACAGTGAGAAGAACAGAGAAGAATTAAGATACATACTAATAGGGTATCGTAAAGAAGTCAAGCAGACAAAAACGGGGATGAATAAGAAATGGGAAGAAACAAATTATCCAGCAGATCAACTTAATGAAACAGTAGATGGTGGTTTCACACAACTGAATGAAACACTAGACAGCACTTCTGAAGGTATCGAAGAAACGTTGAATAAGAACAGGGAACCGGTAACTCAGAAAATAAAAGAGAAGGAGGAGGAAATAGAGAATAAAGAGGACTCAAAGTAATTGTTTTCTGAAAATAAAGATAACAAAAACAAAAACAAAATCAAACACATAGAAATCAACCGTAGAGGAGTAAAGAAGAATCGAATAATTAAGAACATTAAGAAAACAAAGGAAATAGGAAAAATATATAAAAATAAACTAATAAAAACAAGAGAAGAAGTGCAGATGATGAAGAATGGCCTAATTGATGTGTTTAATTTACCAATTACCGACCAAAGCAAATTAATGAAATATAAAGATTGTAGGAGGACCTTAAAAGAAATTATAGAGGGAATTCACAACAAACCAGCGGATGAAAACTTCAGCAAATCTATAATTAAATGGAAATTACCCAAAATTGAAAGGACTCACAACAAAATAGTGTGTCACAAATTAAGAAGGTCTCTAAAACACTTGAATACACCAGAAATGGAAATGCAGAACAAAAAACCAATGATAACATTAATGAGGGAGGTACAATTAACTTCTTTGATTAATAAACAACATAATATAGTGAATGATGTAGGCATGGAGACAAATGAACATATGATATTAGAAGAATTGTGGTACAAGATAGAAGCGACCTATTTCACAAGGAAGGAAATAGTTCTACACACCAAGGTTATCCGAACCACGAGTGCAGAGGAAATGATGGACCATGGGTAAACTAAGTGAAGATAAACACCAAGAAAAGGGATTGATTTTCAAATTACCGAACATTCAAACCACCAATGAAGAAGAAAAGAGAAAGTGGATTACAAAATTCAAAAGATGTAAGATCACCTTACAATTATATTTAGATGACATATGAGGCAAAATATAAAATAAAGGAATAAGTTACAAAAATTCCTACAAAGTAAGATCACCTTACAATAATATTTAAATAACATATTGTAACATGACCAGGTGTTACATAACCTAGACATATGCCCTTAGATTTAATAAATACATAACAGTAATGTAAATAGATAATATAATGATAAGAGTAGCCAAGAAGAGAGGAACCATTGAAGAAGAAAGAAGAAGAAGTGCCACAAGAAGCAGTAAACCTAAACACTGCTTGACACTACAACCATACTATAACTGACACAAACTAATGGACAAATTAAATTCACTTTAAGCTGTCAAGCGAGTCAGTGAATAACTTAAATGGAATGTGACATGCTAATAAAAACCATTAAATAAGAATCCGAATAATGGGATATCAGCATCAGCATTTGGCTGAGAATAAATCAACTATGACTAGTAACTATTAATGCCAAGGACTAAGATTAGCTATGGCCACAATATGAGATTGAAGCTGTATTACAGTCTCAAATGTGCTTATGACAAGTAAAAATGTTTGTAAGAGGGAACCTTATATAAATAAGCTACCTTATCAAGGTACCGAAATGTGAACTAATAAACGTTATTAAGGCATAAATCCGATACAAACGGTATGCCTCGGCAATGCCTAAAACAAACAATCATCAGTAAGGTGATTAGTAGAAAGTACTAGAAGTGTAAATCACATACACTGAACAATTTTTGTGCCAAACTTAGCGATAAGCATTATTAATATGTTATACAATTAATAGTTCAATTGTTAATTAATAGCATGGAGCAAAATAATGTGAAACAAAATGTCATAGTGAGTAAGTATAGTTCATAGCAATGTATAAGTTAAGGT
The DNA here is from genome assembly GCA_034769895.1 of Magicicada septendecula. Classification (NCBI taxonomy): domain Eukaryota; kingdom Metazoa; phylum Arthropoda; class Insecta; order Hemiptera; family Cicadidae; genus Magicicada; species Magicicada septendecula. Next base: position 776,610,235 of record CM068367.1, read on the forward strand.
TTAATCATAATATTCGATAAATAAATATCAGGACGGATATAATAGCGTTCTAACATAGACGTTTAAGTGAAAAAACGCGATGTGGAACACAAACAATATTGATAAGAGAGAGTAATCGCCGGCTTTGATTAGCAGACGACAGCGCGATGCCATATACCTGAACATTGTTTATTAAAAAATGTCAGTGAAAGTGTAAATAAACCAGTGTCAAACTATAGCAAATTGAAGAGGAAAAAATATCCTTTAATTTGATAGCGATACGACCCCGATCTCAACTATAATAAGTGCGTGACAGGCGTTAGCATCATTTGTACATAATAAATAAGAAATCTGTTTATCAACACTAACAACAACGACGGCTGTCAATCATTCTGGCGAAAGTCGGTTAAAAAACCGTTAGTGACAGTTGGAAAGACAATACGTCACTTTCGTAATGCCTGGCTAAGCCAATCAGAAAATAGCTTAATAAGTAAAACAATCGCCTAAGGCTGATCAAAGCATAGGGTATATAAAGAAGAGCGGCTTATTGCCGTTAGACACTTTTAACGTTCATCCGGAGCGGCAGGTACACTCGTCTCATCAAAATTTCCACTAACTGATAGCTTCATTGTAATAGTGCATCTATGGAATCATTTCGGCAACAACAAAAAGTAACTACAAGATACTCTACATAGAATCAGTGCATCTAAGTGCAGTATTATTTTATTTAGTGCGGGAAAATAACGAACAGAAGAAATAATTAAATAGTATCATATAAGGTCCTTTTAATCAGAAGCGGACCAATATTCTCTGTTCAAGTGCGTGTGTAGTGAATAACAATTGTCATTACAATCCGACCACTGATGTGTTTAATTGAATTTTAATCGAAAGATTAAAAACACAAAGGTAACTGTGACAATTTATTCCATTACACTGAGTGCAATAACCTATATGTTTTGGTAAACAAACCTGTACTGACGCATAACACTGAAACATTTTCTGTATTACACCATGTCTGAATTTATTTAATGGATTTGTCAATCCTATTTAAGTTGGATGTTAGTCATAAGTGATCTCATCATATAACTTTGTAAATAATGAATCAAGCGTGATGAACGCCTAACCTATAAAATAGGTTCAATTTTTATATTAGTAAACTAAAAGGCATTACTAGTCGATATTATATTATGAAATAATTAGCTATTGTGTAGGCATGAGCATTCTTTTTTGTGTTTCAAAGAACTTACGCCCGAGATATAAATAATATTAATGTTTAAAGTAAAGAGTATCTGGACTTAACCAGAATTATTGTTTATGCTCTGAACCAGCCATATAGGGTATGTAACCAAATATTTGCAATTGTACATCAATGTATTATTTTAATTATATTTGTTTGAATTCACTATCAAGGGTACAAATAAAACCCAATTAGTAGCAGCATAACTTGACTTAATTTATTTCTAAAAAACAGATAAATAATTCATTCAGAAGAATCAAAACAACTTTTAGTTGCGATTAAATATTGTTGAATTGCATTGCCATAAGGGCAATAAACACGATTTCAATTTTTTTAAATTATTATTTGATTCTATTAATGGGTTTTCCACGGGATTTTCCCGAAATAAACCTCTGTGGCGCCCATTATTAAACAAGGCAACCTAACCTTGTAGATAAAGTGAGTTGGTTTTGTAAACCGTCTTGGCAGCTTATTGATTTATTGAACTTCTGAACTTCCAGAAAACACGAACAGGTACGTGGAAGTGTATTTTATTAGTTCTATTGTCCAGACGTTACTAGACTTTACGTACTTAGACGACTATCAACCTGGAGGAGGAGTTTCGCTGCTAGTATCAGCACGACGGTTACCATCATCAAGCGACCAACTAGTACACTTTATTTTTAAATTTAAGCAACGTTATTGTTCAAATAATATTAATGCAATTATCTTATTTTTTATCTAAAAGAGTTCTTTTCAGACACTTATAATTTTGCAATTGTAAACACACTTTTAATAACATCTAATGCTACATTTTAATTGCTTTATAAAATTGGTAACTTTCAATTTTCAACCACTACAACCTTTAATATTTTAAACAGTAATAAACATTAGATTATTACAATATAAAAGAAAATATATATATATATGTATAAAATAAAGGAATAAGTTACATAAAATTCCTAAAAAGTAAGAACAACAAACTTACAAAAATTATTTAGAATAATATTTGAGACAAAACAAAATAAACAAAAATAAAATCAAGCAAGAACTGCTAAGACAAGAATATAGAGTATTCAAAAAAAAAAAAAAAAAATATGAACTGGTATAAGAAAAAAAAATTTATAAAGCAAATATACAGCAAATGGCTAAAGCAAAATAATGGTAATCAACCAAGAAAAAGGAAAAAGATGTCTAAAATAATTAAAATGATCACAAGAAGAAAAGAAAAACAAACTAATGAAAAGTTAGAAATGATGAAATTAACAACTAAATAAATAAAAACAATCAACTGTGTGAGTAGATAACAGAATATAGCAAAGGTACAGCGGAAGGAAGAATGAGTAAAAGGTTAAAGTGATCTAAAAAACCATGAAGTGGACAATCCCCAAAATATTATTATTAATGAAAGTCACAAGATGACAAAAAAGGTATTTAAGATTGACTGAGAATAGGTCCAGCAATCAATCAACTGAGCAGAGATGATGTTCCTCTGGTCTCAGAAAAAATGGTAGTAATGGAAGAAACCAGCTACTAAAAGTTAGGAAAAAAATTATATAACAGGGAGAACGCACTAATGGAAATAAATAAAAACAGATCTAAATAAAAAGGAATGGAACAAGTAAGAAGAGAAACAAGAGAGAAGAAATAAACAAGAAGAAAAAGGAAAAATGTATACCTGATAATTTCATAAAAAACTATACTAGTGTTTTACCAAAATGATCAATTTTGAAGGAGAGGCATTATGTCACAACACAAACAAGCCACCCCAATACAAAGGAAAAAACGACGAATCAACTATATAAAATGTTTAAACTAAAGAAAATAAAATGACGATGACGCGACAAACGACTACATGACCCAACCCAAGTGATTGACCAAATAAAATAAAACCAAATTAGAAGGGGAAAACCGAAATAAAATAAAGTAAAATGAAATAAATGAAATCGAAGAAGAAGGCAAATGTAAATGAAACAAACCAAGTATAAAGGAAATAAAATGAAATCAAAGGAGAAAACACCAACGAATGATATAGAACAAAAAAAGGAGAAATGTTACACTCAAATATAATAATGAAAAAGAAACAAATAAATAACAAATGTAAAAGATAATTACTAGTATCGACTAAATGATCAATGTAAATGATAATTGATAAAACCTGATAAAGTAATGAAAAAACTAAAACTACACTAACCAAAGAAATAGAGTTTAAATATAATAAAGAACTCTATAATGACAGGAACTTATTAATAGTATAAATAACCTTTGTAAAGAGAAAGATAGAGAGATAGAGAGATAGTAAACATAAATAAGTGACAAAGAGAATGTAAAGTTAGGGATTACCCACTAATAACACTTAAATAAAAGATAAGAAGTGAAAAGTGAAAGTGTAAAACCCCAAAATAATTAGAAACCCTAGTGATAGGTATAAACACTTAATAAATCTGTGAAGAACACTAATGGTTTAATGGTGAACAGTAATATTAATTAAGAATTTTGTTCATGATAGTATTTAATGATAGTATTCAGATTAATTGTAAATGAAGGATACAATAGTATTCAGGGGAGGAATCCCATGGAAGGTCAAAAGTTAGTGTTACCATGGCTAGAGGGTAAAGTTTATATAAGAAAAAATAGAGTAAAGAAAATAAGAGCAAAATCAATAAACACCCTATGTTCTAAGGGATAGTCAATTAAGTAAATTTAAATGGTGCGATGATGTTTATCACCCAAAAAATAATTAAGAATAAAACAAATTGTAAGCAAACGTTGCATAATAGCTGTTAAAGAATTGTTTGATTAAATCTATGAATAGGATATGGCTGAAGGAATTATACGGACCATAAGCCTAAAAGTTATGTTTTATGTTATAGAGAATAGTAGATAATAGCCAATTTATAAACACGGGCAGAATAAATAAATAAAAAGATAAATTAATACAAATCTAATACCACCGGAAGGGCAGTTAGGAAATAATTAACAAACTGTAATATAGAAACTAATGGGAACATACAATTATTATAAAAACAGATCCAAAACACATCAACAAATAAACAAATCATTTATAATATCAAAACAAAATATGTATGAGGGTAAATTAATAGGTAATTTACATAAAATAAGTAAATATAGCCGATTACTACTTAGGCCTATGAAATTTCTAACTGTAAAAAACAAATAACTACAAATTGTAAAAAACTAACAAGAATATTAGCAAATCCAAGGCAAGCAACTAGTCAAGGATAATTAGTGGATCATATTAAAAGATAAATGTTAAATTAAGGACATAAAATAAGAAAGAAATGTAATTACATAATATCCAAATCATTGTCTAAAAATAATACATTAGCAAAACCTAGCTTTGTGGGATGTCAAAATGATCTTTGAAAGAAAATACGAACAGTAGTGATAATATTTCATACATAGAAAGGAAGACGGAAGAATAATAGCAATCAGAAGATATACAGTAATTCTGAATAAAAATTCAAATATGATAACAATGGGCTTAAGTCAAGCTAAGCCAATCAGAAGCTGGGTCATTCCATGTCAAATCAACACACACACAAAAAATACTTTTTTTCTGTACCATCTCAGATTTTGATTAAATTTGGTACACAGGTTACCTTCATATAGAATAAAAAAAATACCAGTTTTTTGAAATATGTCAACCGGTTTGGAAATTACAGCTATGTAAAGTTTTCAAAAAACGCCCAAAAACGCCGGTACATGACATTTTTGAACTGCGATTGTATCTCTCCTAGTTGAGATAGAAAGCCGGGAGAGGTGTCATTTTTTAGCATTTTGTATGCTCTTTAATATGCAATAATAAAAATTAGGGGTCAAGAGGAAACATTTTATTCCAAATTCAAAATCAAAATTTTGATTTTGAATTTTTCAAAAGGCACCCCTTTAAAAATTTTGAAAAAATTCATAAGTTATCTTTATATGGTTTTTAATTGTTTTTGTAAGTTTCATAATGGGATCATAACGGGAACATATAATAAATTTAAAAAAAAAAAAGGTTTGCATTAGATTTTGGTTAAAAAAAGCCTATTTGACACACAATGTATAAAACTCATTATGGTTTTATAGGTCTAAATGAATTATTCTTCATTTTTATTGCTTGCCAGTACATGTCTTTATGCCTGTATAATTAATATTTAGGCCTTCTATATATTTTTTTTATTTTATATTTACAAAAGTTTGTTTATTTTATTTTTAAGTTTAAAGTTTAAAAGTTATGTTATTTTTTAGAACTACCTAAACTATAGATTATTAGTTTTTACTTGCTAAAGTACTCTGTAATCCAGCTTCCATAGCATGTCATTTGGGAAACTGCCCATCTTGTCCTGGTAATCAGGAAATCAAACTTATCTTGGAGGAAGGGTTTGAAGAAAACATGGTGGAAACAGTTACTTTTCGCCAATGGATTTCTTTCAGTTGACAGATGTAATTTGGAAACATTACAAAAATCACCTTCAGATTTCATTGAAATGTTATATGAAAACCTTTCTGATTTAGTTAGACATGACTTCATTGCCAAACAACAGAGTTCCTTCATGAACCACACTAAAGAAAATCTGTAGAACTAAGAATTTCTTGTTGTTTGTGACTTTTCTGAAATCTATAGTTTCATTCTTCAAGATGAAGCCCAGAGCCATCATTGGAGTAGTGGGCTTGCCACTGTTCATCCATTTGTCATCTACTTCAGGAGAGAAGAAAAGACGGAACATGTAAGTTTTGTTGTCATCTCAGAATGTCTGGAGCATAACACAGTTACTGTGTATTGCTTTCAAAGAAAGCTCATTGTTTAGTGCAATTATGCTAATTTATGCGAATTATTAAATTATTCAATTAATTTAAATATTTATCAGATCAATATAATGCAAGTATAGACACAATATCAGATCAATATAGACACAAGTATGCTATTCTGACAATCCAATGGGTGATTTGAGTGTATGCGCTGATAATTAGCATAATTATTGACACTCTTTGTAAGCAATAAGATAAAATTACTTGAAACATGACAAATTAATTATTCGAGGTTAATTGCAATAATGAACGCAAGATATATATACGCAATAAATACTTATTTATTACACATCATTGATTAGGCAAATTTTTGACCTACAAATGAAATTATGTCCTGTAAATACATTCAGACAAAACACATAATAACAGAAATCATAATAATATTCGTTTCGTTGTTCCCTGAAAACAAGACATACAATGCTATCAAATACAACACAATAATATATATATGCACAAACAATAAACAATCAAATATACTTCATTCTAAGCTAAATGCGTTCATTAATGTCCTCAGATGAATGACTTTAATATTTTAACATTATTAATTTTACGATTTATATAGATCTCTCGGGAGTAGCTGTTTGAAAAGAGACAGTGCAGTAGTGAGTATCAACTAGTATTTAAAAACATAAGGACTTAACTTGTAAAGTGCATATCCACAAATTCCATCGGTGGGGATTCTATCCATTGATGGGTTCCCTGTACATGGTTATCGCTGTTGATCGATGCGCACTGACACTTTCACTTGTGATAATTCCACTCGCGTTATGTGTAGTGTGATGTCGGAATTTATCCGCTTGGAATAAGTGTCTTTACAGTTTTATGTGTTAAAGATGCAATCACCAGCATTGGTGTAGCTTGATTTAGGGTTTGCTGTAAGCGTGTTTCAGGTAGCTAATTACTTTTGTCTACCTTGGACGTGATGTGTGCTATGTGTGCACTAGTGTTCATGAGTGTTAACCCACTTAGTTCATATGCCCAAAATTTAGAATCATTATGGTTGGATAGTGATTATAATGTCTGAAATTGTCGCACAATGTTTTACTATCGAAATGTTAATTCACTCGTACTGCATTATATTGAGTGCCGAACGTACTCTAAAGTCTCTCGTATACACTTGGCATTTAACGATATTGATGTATATTCGCACTGCTTGTACTGCGTTAAGTTCGGTAACTCGGATAATCTATCGAACACACGTTTTGTAGAACTGAGATTGAGTTGAAATGTCTAAGTTCGACTAAGACCGAGACTTGGTTATAACTATATCACTGACTGACTAACTGATTTGAAAGTTGAGTAAGTCGGAGTAAGTACCCAGTAACTATTACGACTGTTAATCATACTCCTACTATTACTGAGCAATTACTACTATATTACTGCCGCTCCGTGTCCTCGTAAACAGTTTTTATCAATCACCAAATACCAGAATGCAATTTTCTCACCTCCACGCCTACGGCCGTTGTTGATAGGTTCATAATTTCCTTCCACCTTGTAGATTTTCGGTCATCGGTTTCCTGATTCGTCCTCCAAGTCGTCACTACTCTCTCCACCAGTTCCTTTGGAAGATGCCAAACTCTGGTTGGTCGTTGGGCATCCCCCGAAGTACCCCAGCGTCGAACGTTGCGTTGTTTCTCGGAAAGTGGAGCAATTCCCCGCCTGTCTATCAACCTTTTGTTTCCATGTTGTCGAGGCTCTCTGATATCGCTTTTGTTGTTGAAAGTCTGCAGTGTTTTGGTTCTTTGTTCGTTCACCCTTCGTTTTTTTCCGTCAATTACCAACTCTTCGTTGGGCGTCATCCCTGGACGGCTCCCACGCTTTCTAGTTGTAAATCTGACTTGACACAGGGTTTGTTTTCATGCTGGGCTGAGTACATATCTCGTATTCATTGAATACCCATCCCATTGTCTACATATTCGTCAAGATTTCTCTGCACCCTTTGTTGTTGACTATTTCATTCATACGTACGCGCTTTACAACTTAACCCCCGTCAGCATGTGTTCCATCTAACTTCTGCGTAACCAGGCTACTGGATTCTGCCTTTTGTTTGGTTTGTTTTGGTGTTGTAAATCGTAGCTAAGTTTGTTCTGTCAACGATGTTCCCAGTTTTCTATTGTTGCGTGTACACGGACGTTTCTTCATTGTTTCTCCACTGGCGTCGGGTCTGACGTGTGTCTAATCGTTCTTATTTACGACTCAGGCCTGGGTTGTTAACTCGAGTGTGTGCGAGCGTACCTCTTGATCACAAAATTATAAATTTTTTAAAATTTTTGAGCACTATATTTGATTTTATGGAAACCAAATTTGGTGACAATATTTTGAAGGTTCTTTACTTCTCTGACGGATCAGCAGCTCAATACAAAAACAGAAAAAATTTTACAAACTTGTGTTTTCATAAAACTGATTTTGGTATTGATGCTGAATGGCATTTCTCAGCTACAGCACATGGGAAAGGAGCATGCGACGGTGTTGGGGGCAGTGTAAAGACTAGCAGCCAGAGCAAGTTTGCAGCGTCCATACGAGAATCAAATACAAACCCCATTTGAGTTGTATGAGTGGGCACTGCAAAACATTTTTTCTGTAAACTTTGTGTATGTAACACATGATGAATACATTAACACTGACCATTTTTTGAAAGATCGTCTTAGCAGGTCCATTGCAATACAAGGAACCCAAAAACTTCATGGCTTTATACTTATCCCCTCTAGTACCTCAAAGGTTAAAGTGAAGGTATTTTCTGAATCAGATATATCAACTACTGAGAAAGTGACCACTATACAAGATAGGCTGCAACTGACAGAAGTTAGCGGATACATAACCATCATTAATGAAAATAACTGGTGGTTAGCATATGTACTAGCAAAAGAAGAAAGCATAGACGAAGTTAAGGTTTCTTTTCTGCATCCAGCTGGTCCATCAACATCTTTCGCTTACCCCAGAAAAGCTGACATCCTTTGGCTCTCTGTAACACATGTACTGTGCAAAGTAAACCCAGTGACGCCGACTGGAAGAGTATATAAGCTTAAAGATAGTGAAGCTCAACAAACTGTTCAGTCCTTCACAGACTACTATAAGGAGTTCTGAGAACTACAAAAGACTTTATTTACACTGTAAGTTTGTTTTCACAATGTAACAATTTTTTTATTTAAAAAACATGTTGTTTCTATTGCACTTTGGTTTTGTAGGGTAGGCCTAGGTTTGGGTATCATTTAATCTAAAAACTTCTGGACAATCATTTTTCATAGATTTTGATTTTACTGTGGTATTTAAATTTTGATTTTATTGTTTCCTGTAAAATACTGTTAGGTCTATTAAACACAAAACAAATATATATATATCATTTTCTATATGATAGAAAGTAACTCGATGTTTCTTGCAGTAATTATATAATTTGTGATGTTTTCAATTTGTTTCTTATGCAAGTAGTATAATTTTGTATATTCTTTTTAACACCTGACGCACGTTTCACTGAAAAATATCAGTATCATCAGAGGTTTCTAAGTAAATTAATAGCAATCGAAATAATTCTATTAATATAAAATTAACGAATAATCGAATTTGTTCGATTTTAATGTAAAATAAAATAACTGATAATCGATTTAGGTCGATTAGTTAACGATTGTTTTAATGTTTATTTTTTCCAGCTGTTTTCTCGGTTATATTTGAAGTTTTGTTTTTTATATTTTATTCATTTTTATTTTTTAGTAAATTTATAATTTTAAATAGATCGTCTTGTTTTGTTTTTATTTGGGTTTGTTCTTTAATTAATAAATTATTGTTATTGTGTTTGTAAATGTTAAGATTTTCCCAAATATTCATTTTTTGTCCTTTTTGTATGTTTTTAATTATTTTATATTTTCAATGTTTGGAACTGGTGGTTATTATTTAGACAATGTGTGGCTAAATTAGATTTATAAATATTTGGTTTTAAATATGCATTGCGGAGTTGAACGAATCTATCTCGTAGTTTTTTCTTCGTCTGGCCCATGTATATATTATACTACTTGCAGAAGAAACAAATTGAAAACATCACAAATTATATATATCATAATACAACGGGTGTCTCCTCGTTTAGCCTCTCTGTTGTGAGTGCCAATTTATAATGTATCTTATTTCAATATAGTAAGGTATAACAATGTTTAAATATATCCCAGTTTCTCCCTATTTAATATAATTGTGTTATTGTGATTGAAAATTATGAATAGAGTGTGTAATTTTAATTTTTCGTCCAAGCCTATCCTGCATTGAAGAGAAGAGAAGGAATTTTTATTGTTTTCTCATTCTCTTTAATACCCAAGCAGTCCGCGAATAGCGCTGTGGTTCCCAGACAGCTGAAAATTGTAGGTTAGTCCACCGCGTACAATAATTCTCAGTACACTCTCTACTTATATTATATCTTGCTCACACCACACTAAATATTATATAAATGAGAAGATGTCGTTAAATTCTGAAAGGATTCTTTATTAATATTTTAATATTTCTTGTCCAATAAAGTTGTTTCTTTTACGGAGATACAAAAGGTTATATGTTAGAAGTAATCGATTATCGATCGGATTCAGGGTTTTATATTATATTAGTTATGATTTTATATTTCTTTAAACACAGGGCGTGAAGGTTCTTTCAACTGTTAGTAAGATCAGAAAATGCATAAATAGGAATACAAGGTATTACAATATAGAATTAAGTTCTTATTAAATAATATTTAAAATAATTGTAGTTTACCATCCTCTGGACATCGTGACTCGATAAGGCAGTGTACAGATAACCTCGTCGTCATGTTTGGTCAATAACAGAATGCAGATGAATTTGTTCTCGTCAGTCTTCGCTCCAAGTTGAAATAAAAGTTGAATTCTTGGTCCTGGGATGATGCAGAAATACCGCTCCTTTTGTTCACCAATGTCCGAGTTTTGTGGTTACGTGCTTCAACGAATTTCGTGTCCAACTACGTTTTTTTTTCTATTGAATTTTGGAAACTGAAGTTCAGATATAATTTTGTGTTTTATTTTCGTTTTTTATGTTATAGGATTATATCACTTTATTCAGGTGTTATTTCTCTGTTTTGGTTGGTTAATTAAGTTAACATTTGTTCATTATATTGATTTTTACTATCAGAGTTCTTCCTTTATATTTTTTGTTAATTTTCATGTATAGGTTTTAGATTGTTCAGTTATATAAGACGGTTGAATGACAGTGGACCATACTATGGTGATTTATTATTCATTTTACTTCCCAATTGTATTATTTGTATTTAAATTAATCAAATCTTTTTTGAGTGTCTTTTAACTAAACCGTCTTCGTTCATGTTAATTTATTCAATAATCGAATCAACAAATTCTATCTCTCTCGTCGTCCCTGACAACCATTTTTTCTACCCTTATTGGATATTATATTATACTATAACCATTTCATACAATGTTCTTCCACTCATCAAAATAATCCTTTTCTAAATTTCCATTATATCCTATTATAATTTTACCTATTGTTTGTTACTAAATTTTATATATTTTGCCGTCGTTTCCTCTTAATTTACTTACTTTAACAAGTATTATTTTTCTGTTACAAAACATTATTTATCGGTATCATTGCACTATAGCATTATGAGAATTTATTTAAATTGAATTTATTTATTTGTTATTAGCAATTATTATTAACTTCTCCTAACTCATTAGATTTTATTTAGTATTTGTTACAAATTTCTTTACCTAACCTTTCTGATCTGACTTACTATATAATGTTACTGGTTGTTAGGCCTATCATTATACCTTTTATCTACTTCTGATTTTAATTTGATACTATCTGCATTATTATAGAATCCTTCATTTATTTATGACATGGTTATACTAAACCCTTTTGTATCTCGTTAACAATTATAGCCTTTTTGGCCAAGTTTACAATTATAATCATCCTACTATCTAAGTACATGTATACAAATAATTAACTCTATAAAGTCTAACAAAAGCTTTATAATGACATATGGACAACACATAAAATGAAATTAATTAGTAATCAATTAATGAGTTTAACAACAGCTCTATAATGGTATATTGATAACACATAATACTTATTTACTTGGTATTCTATTAGAAGAATAACTTCACTTGCTACACACAAAAAATAACATCACTATCATGATAATAATACAACATGATACAATCAATAACAGGTACATTTGTGTGACCTAAGTCATATAACACTTACTCATTCTCCTCTCCTTTAAAACATCAATTATTATGAAACAGTCTAAATTAGTTTTTACATTATTTGTCAATATCTGTTGTTTACACCTTTCACTGAACTTTGAGGTTTGTATTTATTAACTTTATTAATTTCTTTTCTTTCTACCTTGTATTCTTATTTCATTTATGCAATTATGGGTTGGGTTTCTGACCTTTTACAAGTGTGGATAATTAATATTTTTATTCTATTTTAAAGCTTATAAGTTGATTTATGTAACGTAGGGGACCGTATTTTCGTTACGTTACATATGCTTCCCCTCCAAAAGAAGTTTAGTTTACCTGAATATAATTTGGGTCAAAATAAACTTATATCTTTTCATGCCTTGGAATATCCTCCTTTTATTCATCGTAAAGTTTTAATGGTAATTGATGGGAATTCTTAATGTAACATTTTGGACTCGTATTCACCTTTCTCTATTTGATGACAATTCATTAATTATATTAATACTCTTGGCTCGTTTCTTTTAAACATTACTTGTCAATAATTGGTAACAATAATCAGTAAAACTTAGTTTTAATATTCTCCTATTTCTAGTTACTTCTACAAATGCGTTTCTCCACTGATCTTCTGTCAGCTATCTTCCTTCTGTTTTCTTCCTTCATACTTTTGGAATCTGATGTCAATCTTCGCAGCGGTTTTATTATCCCTTAAATATTCAATTTCCCTAACATTCCCTAACATGTGAGCTGGAACAGTTCAGAGAGGCACTGTTTGGCTTCATACTCTGCTGGCCATACTACACTTCAATATAATACTGCTGGAATTCATCTACAGTCAGTTATAAAAAATACAATAATACCATGATAGCTCTTAATTTGACTAATAATAAACATCTTGGGGATTCGTTACGCTGTCGCGTTTTACATTGAATTATATATATTGTAATATTCTGTTTTTGACGTTAGCCCCACTGTTGGGTTCGCCAAATGTAATATTCAATAAATATAATCCTCCTTATGTATTCTGTGAATGTGGAAGGCCCCACTTTTGAGCGTCAAAATGTAATATTCAGTTAATACCTTCCTATTCGTTCGTCGTTGATACTTTATTTTGTTCAGCCCTGTGTTGGGATCACCAATATGTAATATTAAAATAATTAGTATTTCTGAAGTTGATTTGTAACTAAATAAAAGAAAAAAATCTGTTTTGTTTTTAAATAGAGGATTATTTATCTGAATCTCAGGGTTAACATACAAGTATCGTTAAAGTCTGGTACAATTTACACATAGAACAGACAATATAATTTTTATGCATGAGACTTGGTAATATAGTGTTGTTAATGTCTGTTGAATGTTTGTGGGTTCTTTTAAACAACTAGAAACTATAACAAAAAACTCTTATGATTAACGACTATTTTCATAATAGTGTACTAAAGTAATTCACAATTATTATTATTTATTTATTTTTTATTGTTTTTGTGGTATGATCTCACCAACTTTGCAGTTTTCCCAATGGATTTATTCGTTGATTCTGCTCCTGGACACCTGGTTTTTTGGTCTCTCTCTGTCAAAACATCATTCCTCTAGGTCTTGTGTTGGTTTTCCTAGTCATCTCAGCTTTTATTGATCTTCAATTTCCATCAACTCAGCAGTCATTTATCTTAAACGTTCTGGCTTGCAATTCACAATTTTTAACAATAATCTTCTTCCACTCAAAACATTAATTTCTTTAGTTAAAGGCCATGGCTATATTTTTTATGGGTCACAGGTTCGGTGTACCATTTCTAATTAATAATATTCTGTTGACCTTTACTTTATTTGTCCTTCGTAACTATATTATTATAAGTTTTCTAACGTACGAGTTTCTATCTTTTAAATTATTTACTTTGTTTGATTTCACTATATGGGTTATATACCTGTTTCATATAGATTATATATTTCTTCAATGCTCATTATAATTATGTTCAATCACTTTCATTATACACAATTTTTCCTTTTTACCGTATTTCACTGTTATTCTCACTTTCTAGCACTGTCATACCATACCACTTTTATAATTATAGTTTGACCTTATTATATTTGTAAAACTTAAATAATTCACTTTTATGTAAATTTTTTTTCTTGATAAATAAAATAACGGTCTGAGGTGCGCAGACCTCCCCATAGTTAAATTAGATTTATTTACATTTTAACTAGTAATGAAGTTTTCAATAATAATATAAATTGTCTTATTACAATGAATTAGTTTAACACAAATAAAAACATATGTAAATGTACTGAACAGTGTGATTAATTACTTATTTATTTACAACTTTTGTCCTGGGATCATTAACTTCTTGGTTTTTGGTCATTGTCAGCCATAGTTTGTTACAGTCAGTAAATTATCTTTTAGTTAGTATGTTATGTTTTATGTTTGGTGAAACGACACGTTACATAAAGCCCCCCGTTTAAGACAAGTTATTTCAGTAATGGTAGTTTTAGGAGTTACTGAAATAAATGGCAAAAATCTACAAAAACTGTCTTCACTTTTCATAAAACCTCTTTATCTCGGTTTGGTTATATATTCCTTGGGGTATTGCTACAATGGGGTTGGTAATTGACAAACTACTTTTTCCTATAATATCTTCTTTTATCATGCGCTGGATTTACTTTCTTACAGCTTTCTTTAACAACTGTTTAACCGGATATTATTTAAATTCTTCGCTTTATTCGGTGAGTTGGAGAATACGATGCAGTAGTTATTGTAATTGTTCACTAACCTCTTCTTTTGCGCCAGCCACACTCCTGATCTCTGTATATCCTCTTCCTTGGAATGCCCTGATTTCCTGCAGTCTTTCCTGCCATGATTCTGGTCTGTTATGGTTTATTTGTTTCCTATGGGTACCCTAACATTTTCCCTAACTTAGTATGAATTCCTGTCCTGAGGGGCACTTGTGCTTCCTATTATCTCAGCGGATCATTCATAATCGCAGAGTGCGCCGTAGCATACAACACTCTGTTTATACCTTAAAGAGTAACCCTTGGGTTACTAATAACACCATAGGAATTCCTATTCCTTCTCTCGTAACATTCAGGTTTATTTGCTGCTTTATGGTTTTATATTATTTACCTGTGGCTCCTATAATTGTATCTGGTTTATGGACAGCATGCGTATTCTCTCCATTTTATTCTCCTGCGTTTCGTTTCATTCCTGAAGTGTTCGCTCATGTTTTGATCAAGATTGTTGTCAGCACCCCTTGTAGTGTTTACTTTGATGTACTCTATGTCTCAGTTTGCTTTCGCTTTATCCTGTTTTCTTTCTAATGAATCCCTTGTTATATTTTTCTAAATAATATTTTGTCTTAATTAATTGTTAGTTTAATACTTTTTTCTTCTTATTTTTCCGTTTATATTCCCCTTTTGTTCCTTATCAGATTTTCTTCAGTTTTGTTTATGTTTTCTTAATTATCATTATTTTTTCTTAAGTCTAGAGTGATTATTTATTTTATTTTTGTTTTAATTATCATTATTTTCTTCTTCCTTTCTTAAATGGTTCACTTGATCGGTACCCAGAAAATCAGTCCCTTCTTTCAATGGCGCTATCTTACTTAGTTTATCCGTGGTCGATCTCAATTGCCCTTATTGTTCGGTCTGCTATTGTTTTCAGAACTATTTCAGTCCTAGTTAAATACCTCTCTATTACCTTATATGGCAATGTTTCTAATACAAATTTTTCACTTGTATTAAATCTTATTTCTATCACTCTATCATCTAGTTTACTAAACAAATATGTCAATTGTATATCAATCATTGGTGCTATCCATGACATTTTATTATGCATTTTTATTTCTGGTGTATTCAATTTACCTATAGACCTTTTTAATTTGTTACACACCGTTTTATTGTGAATTATTTCTAGAATTTCTATTAAGTTCCTACTATAATTTTTGTCATTACCTATTTCCCTATGGTCGGTTATTGGGAGATTAATTACATTAAATAGTCCATTGTTTATCATCTCCAACTCCTCCCTTGTTATTATTAGTTCCTTTTTCCATATTTTCTTCGTCTTCTTTTCCGGGTGCTTAATATCCTCTTGGTTTTCTCCTATTGGTATGTGTGTGTAATTCATCGGTTTATTTTGTAGAATTACCAGTTCTTCCTGGTTTGGCCTACCTGCCCTTTTTCTTGTCCTACATCACCCTTGATGGTTTCGATTTGACCACCTATTGTTTCCTTTATTTCATCTAGCTTCTTTTGTGTTTCTGCTCGTACCTCCGTTATACCAATTTTGTTATTATTTTCTACCTGATCTATTCTGGCATCTACTTCTATTCTGGACTGTACAAATGTTTTTTCAGTTTTCTCCAGCCTGTCCTGTGTATCGGCTATCTGCTGTCCAACTTCCTCCCTACACTTGTCCATCCTCTGGCTAAGTGTCTTACTGACGTCTCTATCTTCTCATTGAGAGTTTCCCTTAACTCCTTGTTAGAGTTCTCAATTTTCTTACTAATTTGCCTAAAATCTTCCTTAGTACCCTCTTTAATGCTGTCCATCTTTTCATTCATCTGTCTTAAACTTTCTTCATTCCTGTCAAATTTTTCGTTCATTTGTTTAAACACTTCTTGGTTACTATCCATTTTCTTGTTAAGTGTTTCGATATTCTTTTCATTATTTTTATCTATTTTTTCAATATCCTCCTTCATTTGTTTATTTTGTTTGGTTATTTTTTCCTACTGTTTCCTAAAATTTTCATTTATTTTGTCAAATTTTTCGCTCAAGGTTTCATTTTGTTTCCTCGAGTTTTCCTCATTTGTTTGTTTATTGCTTTCCTTAATGCTATCAATTTTCTCCATCATTAGCTTCATCATTTCTTGCCAATTTGGTTCTCCTCTGGCTTCTGCTTTGTCACCCGCCTGTTGCTCCTTTTCCGTGTCTATGGCTACTTTGGTTTCTTCTTCTTGTTCCCGCCTATCTTCTTCTGTCTCTGGCTTTTATCCTCTCTTCTGAGAAGCTTCTCGTCATCGCATTTTTTAGTCTTCTTGCAGTTGCCAGCTAAAATTAGGTCAATCGCTATTTCACTAATTGTGTTTCGGTTAGTTGGTTTTGCCTAATTTCAGCTCTACCGGCTGGGCACCAATATGTAACATTCTGTTTTTGACGTTAGCCCCACTGTTGGGTTCACCAAATGTAATATTCAATAAATATAATCCTCCTTTATGTATTCTGTGAATGTGGAAGGCCCCACTTTTGAGCGTCAAAATGTAATATTCAGTTAATACCTTCCTATTCGTTCGTCGTTGATACTTTTATTTTGTTCAGCCCTGTGTTGGGATCAACAATATGTAATATTAAAATAATTAGTATTTCTGAAGTTGATTTGTAACTAAATAAAAGAAAAAAAATCTGTGTTTTGTTTTTAAATAGAGGATTATTTATCTGAATCTCAGGGTTAACATACAAGTATCATTAAAGTCTGGTACAATTTACACATAGAACAGACAATATAATTTTTATGCATGACACTTGGTAATATAGTGTTGTTAATGTCTGTTGAATGTTTGTGGGTTCTTTTAAACAACTAGAAACTATAACAAAAAACTCTTATGATTAACGACTATTTTCATAATAGTGTACTAAAGTAATTCACAATTATTATTATTTATTTATTTTTTTGTTTTTTCAGTTATTGTTTTTGTGGTATGATCTCACCAACTTTGCAGTTTTCCCAATGGATTTATTTGTTGATTCTGCTCCTGGACACCTGGTTTTTTGGTCTCTCTCTGTCAAAACATCATTCCTCTAGGTCTTGGGTTGGTTTTCCTGGTCATCTCAGCTTTTATTGATCTTCAATTTCCATCAACTCAGCAGTCTTTTATCTTAAACGTTCTGGCTTGCAATTCACAATTTTTAACAATAATCTTCTTCCACTCAAAACATTAATTTCTTTAGTTAAAGGCCATGGCTATATTTTTTTATGGGTCACAGGTTCGGTGTACCATTTCTAATTAATAATATTCTGTTGACCTTTACTTTATTTTTCCTTTGTAACTATATTATTATAAGTTTTTTAACGTAAGAGTTTCTATCTTTTAAATTATTTACTTTGTTTGATTTCACTATATGGGTTATATACCTGTTTCATATAGATTATATATTTCTTCAATGCTCATTATAATTATGTTCAATCACTTTCATTATACACAATTTTTCCTTTTTACCGTATTTCACTGTTATTCTCACTTTCTAGCACTGTCATACCATACCACTTTTATAATTATAGTTTGACCTCATTATATTTGTAAAACTTAAATAATTCACTTTTATGTAAATTTTTTTTCTTGATAAATAAAATAACGGTCTGAGGTGCGCAGACCTCCCCATAGTTAAATTAGATTTATTTACATTTTAACTAGTAATGAAGTTTTCAATAATAATATAAATTGTCTTATTACAATGAATTAGTTTAACACAAATAAAAACATATGTAAATGTACTGAACAGTGTGATTAATTACTTATTTATTTACATCTTTTGTCCTGGGATCATTAACTTCTTGGTTTTTGGTCATTGTCAGCCATAGTTTGTTACAATCAGTAAATTATCTTTTAGTTAGTATGTTATGTTTTATGTTTGGTGAAACGACACGTTACAATATTTCTTTTCTTCTTGATTCCTTCTTATTTTCATTAGCTATTTTCAGATAACATTTTTGACAGTCATTATTTGTAACTACCTTTGATCTTCTTTCTTGTGACCGAAGTTCTACGTACTATCTCTTCCTTTGTCATTTACATTTCCAAGAAATTCTAAATTCTATTTGCCTTAATTATCCTCATTCTTTAGTTTCATCTTAATTATAGTCATTAACTTATCCATTGTTCTTCTTATTTTACCATCTTGTCTGATCACATTACCACTAATTATGTTGATATATATTTTTTCTTATTCCATTTAAAATCATACTGGTTATAAACAATTACGTAATCTGTTCTTCAATTCTCTTGGCATTTTGGCATGTATCTTAAATCACATTGTTTTTAATTATTTTGTGTAAGTTTTTCTTTATATAGTTTTTTAACATTGGGAGTTTTATTCTTAATATCTTAAAAATAATTTCTTCTTAATACTTATAGTAAGACGTTCTTACTTCTTTTAGAATTTTTGGGTTTTATTCTTATATATTTAAAATAATTTCTTCTTAATCACATAGTAAGACGCTCTTACTTCTTATAGAATTTTTGGGTTTTATTCTTTTTATCTTCATCTTAGTGTTTCTATTAACATATTATTTATTATTCCTTATTTAATATTATTTACTTAGTTCCTTTCTTTCCAAATGGTTGCCTGGTCGGTTTTCAGAAAATCAGTCCCCTTTTTCTGGTTGACTATTTCTTGTTTTAACCATGGTCCATTAATTCAGGTACCCCTTTTCCTCGGATTACTGCAAAGTTCGTAATGATTTTTGTACTTGTTAAATACCTCTCATGTATCTGGTACTGTAACTCTGTTGATTCGAAGTCTTCATTTAAGTCACGGTTTCCCGTCATAGTTAGGTCCCTTTTAATTAACAAGTATTGTACCTCCTCTAACCTAACATAATCACTCATATATACTACTATTCCACTCTCTCTAACCTCTGGATTACTTACCAAATGTTTTACTGGTATATTCCGTATTAAAGATATAGCTGATGTTGTCAGATACTCTTCGATCGTTGATATATTTAAATGATATTTAAATTTATTTCAGTTCTTCTTTATTATTTTATGGTGGTTTACTTTTGCCATTTTTATAAAGTTTTTTCTATAATTCTTAAATTTAATTAACTCCCTCCGTTCATTAATTGGGAGGTTACATGCACTAATTAATCCACCCTTCCTCATCTCCAATTCTTCTTTTGTATTTAATATTTTCTTTCTACCTATTTTTCTTATTTTCTTGATATTCTCTGTTTTTTCTATTTTTATTTTCAGATAGCAATGCATTTTGGTCTTCTCTAATTTCTATTTCCTTGCTGCTCTCTTCTATGTTCGGACTTACTTTAATACCTTCGGAAGTACTGTCTAGGGTTTCAGTCATATTCTTTAAACACCTATCCATTGTTTTCATTCATTTTTCATGGTGTCTCTGGTTATCTTCTCTCATTTCGTTTAATCTTTCGTTATGTTTCCTAAATTGTTCTGCTATAAAATTCATCATTTCTTGGCAAGTTGGTTTTCCTCTGGCTTCTGCTTTGTCCCCCGCTTGTTTCTCATTTTCCGTATTCATAATTACTTCAGTTTCTTCTTTATCGCCTATTTGTTGTTCCATTTCACTATCCGTGACTATTTCTTCTACTATTTGCATATTTGATTGTTCCAAGTTTTTATTATTTGGCATTCCTTTAAATTCTTCTATTCGATTATGTTCCTTCCTCGAATTACACATATCTTCTCTGGATAGTTCAAACATAACCCTTATCCATTCCCTTAATTCTGCGTTTCCCGTTTGTATTGGGTTTCCTGGTCGTTTTATTAATTGTCTCCATTGTTCATATTCCTCCTGAGTATATTGCTCTGTCACCGGTGCGTACACTCCCGTTCTTTCGTTTTTCATTTGTGCTTCATTATTGTCCCATCTTTCCTAATCTTCTTCAGTCATTCTTTCCACATTGTTATCGCCTTTTTCGTGGGTTGTCCCTATAGTCTCTTCTTTATTACACCTGGCATCTAACTCCCACATTTCATCATAAATATCCTTCAATGTCATTTGGCCGTTTGGTGTTCCCATTGCATTCGCACGACTCATCTGTGCTCGTTCGTGATCAGTGGTATTCTTTTTTATGTATCCCATCTCCTTGCTGAATTTTTTAAATAGCACCGTCATCCATTCCGCATAACTTAATCGTCTCTCTTGTCCTGGCATTTTCGTTTCCTGTTGTATCATAGCTCTTTATTGCATTTCTCTGCCTCTAACAGTTGCCTGCTCGAGTTACGTAATATTTATAAAAACAATGTTTTACTTATCTTAAGCCCTACACAAGTTGAGCGCCAATTTATAATACAGCTTTTGTGGCGTCCGTCTCGTTCAAGCCCCGCGATGGAAGCCAATTTATAATACAACGGGTGTCTCCTCGTTTAGCCTCTCTGTTGTGAGTGCCAATTTATAATGTATCTTATTTCAATATAGTAAGGTGTAACAATGTTTAAATATATCCCAGTTTCTCCCTATTTAATATAATTGTGTTATTGTGATTGACAATTATGAATAGAGTGTGTAATTTTAATTTTTCGTCCAAGCCTATCCTGCGTTGAAGAGAAGAGAAGGAATTTTTATTGTTTTCTCATTCTCTTTAATACCCAAGCAGTCCGCGAATAGCGCTGTGGTTCCCAGACAGCTGAAAATTGTAGGTTAGTACACCGCGTACAATAATTCTCAGTACACTCACTACTTATATTATATCTTGTTCACACCACACTAAATATTATATAAATGAGAAGATATCGTTAAATTCTGAAAGGATTCTTTATTAATATTTTAATATTTCTTGTCCAATAAAGTTGTTTCTTTTACGGAGATACAAAAGGTTATATGTTAGAAGTAATCGATTATCGATCGGATTCAGGGTTTTATATTATATTAGTTATGATTTTATATTTCTTTAAACACAGGGCGTGAAGGTTCTTTCAACTGTTAGTAAGATCAGAAAATGCATAAATAGGAATACAAGGTATTACAATATAGAATTAAGTTCTTATTAAATAATATTTAAAATAATTGTAGTTTACCGTCCTCTGGACATCGTGACTCGATAAGGCAGTGTACAGATAACCTCGTCGTCGTGTTTGGTCAATAACAGAATGCAGATGAATTTGTTCTCGTCAGTCTTCGCTCCAAGTTGAAATAAAAGTTGAATTCTTGGTCCTGGGATGATGCAGAAATACCGCTCCTTTTGTTCACCAATGTCCAAGTTTTGTGGTTACGTGCTTCAACGAATTTCGTGTCCAACTACGTTTTTTTTTCTATTGAATTTTGGAAACTGAAGTTCAGATATAATTTTGTGTTTTATTTTCGTTTTTTATGTTATAGGATTATATCACTTTATTCAGGTGTTAATTCTCTGTTTTGGTTGGTTAATTAAGTTAACATTTGTTCATTATATTGATTTTTACTATCAGAGTTCTTCCTTTATATTTTTGGTTAATTTTCATGTATAGGTTTTAGATTGTTCAGTTATATAAGACGGTTGAATGACAGTGGACCATACTATGGTGATTTATTATTCATTTTACTTCCCAATTGTATTATTTGTATTTAAATTAATCAAATCTTTTTTGAGTGTCTTTTAACTAAACCGTCTTCGTTCATGTAAATTTATTCAATAATCGAATCAACAAAGTCGTCCCTGACAACCATTTTTTCTACTCTTATTGGATATTCTATTATACTATAACCATTTCATACAATGTTCTTCCACTCATCAAAATAATCCTTTTCTAAATTTCCATTATATCCTATTATAATTTTACCTATTGTTTGTTACTAAATTTTATATATTTTGCCGTCGTTTCCTCTTAGTTTACTTACTTTAACAAGTATTATTTTTCTGTTACAAAACATTATCTATCGGTATCATTGCACAATGGCATTATGAGAATTTATTTAAATTGAATTTATTTATTTGTTATTAGCAATTATTATTAACTTCTCCTAACTCATTAGATTTTATTTAGTATTTGTTACAAATTTCTTTACCTAACCTTTCTGATCTGACTTACTATAATAATGTTACTGGTTGTTAGGCCTATCATTATACCTTTTATCTGCTTCTGATTTTAATTTGATACTATCTGCATTATTATAGAATCCTTCATTTATTTATGACATGGTTATACTAAACCCTTTTGTATCTCGTTAACAATTATAGCCTTTTTGGCCAAGTTTACAATTATAATCATCCTACTATCTAAGTACATGTATACAAATAATTAACTCTATAAAGTCTAACAAAAGCTTTATAATGACATATGGATAACACATAAAATGAAATTAATTAGTAATCAATTAATGAGTTTAACAACAGTTCTATAATGGTATATTGATAACACATAATACTTATTTACTTGGTATTCTATTAGAAGAATAACTTCACTTGCTACACACAAAAAATAACATCACTATCATGATAATACAACATGATACAATTAATAACAGGTACATTTGTGTGACCTAAGTCATGTAACACTTACTCATTCTCCTCTCCTTTAAAACATCAATTATTATGAAACAGTCTAAATTACTTTTTACATTATTTGTCAAAATCTGTTGTTTACACCTTTCACTGAACTTTGAGGTTTGTATTTATTAACTTTATTAATTTCTTTTCTTTCTACCTTGTATTCTTATTTCATTTATACAATTATGGGTTGGGTTTCTGACCTTTTACAAGTGTGGATAATTAATATTTTTATTCTATTTTAAAGCTTATAAGTTGATTTATGTAACGTAGGGGACCGTATCTTCGTTACGTTACTATATATATTACATTTAATATTTATAATTAAATTTACCTCAAGATGTTATTTTTATCCTTTATTGGAACACGTTTCGGGTACTATCTTGTACCCATCCTCAGCCTTCCGGTTTTTTTGTCTGGTGAAGTACATATGTTTTGTTGGTTGACTATTATTATTGTGGCTTCCTGTTGGCTTCTGGTATTTCAAATTGGTTTTATTGTGTGTGATTGTGGTGTATGTGTTAGTTTTTTGTGTATTTTCTAAGTTGAGTGCTTTGAATATTGTGTCATGTTTTGTATTGATTTGTATTTGTTCGGGTATTAGTTTGTTTTCTGTTTTATGTTTGTATATCTGTAAATTTTCCCAAATGTTCATTATGGTGCCTTTGTGTGGTAAATGTTTTATTAGTGTTACATTGGTTATGTCTGGGAATTCATGTCCTGTGTTTATTGTATGTGTGGCTAAATTGGATTTATATATTTCTGGTTTTTTGTATGCATTTAGGTGTTCAAAATAACGTTTTTTCAGCTGTTTTTTTGTTTGTCCTATGTAACATTTATTGCAATCTTGGCATTCAATTTTGTATATGCCGTTAGTTGTTGTATTATCTATGTTGTGTGAGCTATTTAGATTTTGTAATTTATTTTTATTAGTTTTGTATGCTATTTTTATATCTGTTTTTAAATAGTTTTGTTAGTTTTGTCATTTTATTATTTATGTATGTGAATGTGGCCCATTTTTTGTTGTTGTTATTATTTATGTGTTGTTCAGTTTGATTTATTCTTAATTGTTCAGTTTTTATTTTATATTTGATTTTATTTTCTATTTTGATCACAGTATTTTTATTGTATCCATTTTCATAACCAATTTGGTATATTATATTTCTTTCTTTGCCAGTTTCTTGTTTGTTTAGGGGAATTTTGTATATTCTGTTAAATAGCGAATAAAATGCTGCCATTTTATGTTGTGGTGGGTGGTCAGAATGGTTAGGTATAATGATGTTAGTGGAAGTTGGTTTTCTATATATTGCATATTGTATGTGGTTGTTGTATCTTGTGATGGTTATGTCTAAATAGTTGATTTTGTTATGTTTTTCTTTTTCTTCTGTGAATTGTATTTTGGGATGTATGTTATTGATTTGTTTCAGTATGTTCTCTGCTTTTGTGTTTTTGTTATTTGATACATATAGCCCGTCATCTACATATCTTATCCATATGCCATTTGGGTCATGTGATTTTATGATATTTTGTATTTTGGTGTCTATGTGTTGTAGGAATATTTCTGCTATTATGCTTGATAATGGTGATCCCATTGCTAAACCTTCTTTCTGTTGATAAATTTTGCTATTAAATTCAAAGTAATTTTGTTTTAGTATTAGTTGGAGACTATTTTTTATTTCGGTTATATATTGTTTGTTTTCATTTTGTTCTTTAAGTTTGTTTAAAGAATTACAATTGACATAATAATAAAATATATAGATAATATATAGAAAACCAACTTCCACTAACATCATTATACCTAACCATTCTGACCACCCACCACAACATAAAATGGCAGCATTTTATTCGCTATTTAACAGAATATACAAAATTCCCCTAAACAAACAAGAAACTGACAAAGAAAGAAATATAATATACCAAATTGGTTATGAAAATGGATACAATAAAAATACTGTGATCAAAATAGAAAATAAAATCAAATATAAAATAATAACTGAACAATTAAGAATAAATCAAACTGAACAACACATAAATAGTAACAACAACAAAAAATGGGCCACATTCACATATATAAATAATAAAATGACAAAACTAACAAAACTATTTAAAAACAGATATAAAAATAGCATACAAAACTAATAAAAATAAATTACAAAATCTAAATAGCTCACACAACATAGATAATACAACAACTAACGGCATATACAAAATTGAATGCCAAGATTGCAATAAATGTTACATAGGACAAACAAAAAAACAGCTGAAAAAACATTATTTTGAACACCTAAATGCATACAAAAAACCAGAAATATATAAATCCAATTTAGCCACACATGCAATAAACACAGGACATGAATTCCCAGACATAACCAATGTAACACTAATAAAACATATACCACACAAAGGCACCATAATGAACATTTGGGAAAATTTACAGATGTACAAACATAAAACAGAAAACAAACTAATACCTGAACAAATACAAATCAATACAAAACATGACACAATATTCAAAGCACTCAACTTAGAAAATACACAAAAAACTAACACATACACCACAATCACACACAATAAAACCAATTTGAAATACCAGAAGCCAACAGGAAGCCACAATAATAATAGTCAACCAACAAAACATATGTACTTCACCAGACAAAAAAACCGGAAGGCTGAGGATGGGTACAAGATAGTACCCGAAACATGTTCCAATAAAGGATAAAAATAACATCTTGAGGTAAATTTAATTATAAATATTAAATGTATTATATATATCAAGAAACGGACTGTAGCAAAAAGTGACTAAATATATATATATATATATATATATATATATATATATATATTTAGACCTAAAGTTAGTTACTTTTACAGGTTTACAGGTATACAAACCTAAAATGGACAGATGGTAAGATTTGCACTGTGCGTGAAATAGGCTTTTTTAAATCAAAATCTAATGGAAAGCTTTTTTTAAAAAGACTATATATGTTCCCACTATGATCCCATTATGAAACTTACAAAAACGATTAAAAACCATATAAAGATAACTTACGAATTTTTTCAAAATTTTTAAAGAGCTGCATTTTGAAAAATTCAAAATCAAAATTTTGATTTTGAATTTGGAAAAAATGTTTCCTCTTGACCCCTTTTTTATTATTGCATGTGAAAGAGCATGAAAAATGCTAAAAATGACACCTCTCCCAGCTTTCTATCTCAACTAGGAGAGCTACAATCACAGTTCAAAAATGTCATGTACCTGCGTTTTGGGGCGTTTTTTGAAAACTTTACATAGCTGTAATTTCCAAACCAGTTGACATATTTCAAAAAAATTTGGTATTTTTCTTAGTCTATATGACGGTAACCTCTGTACCAAATTTCATCAAATTCGGAGATGGTGAGGTAAAGTCACTGTGTTGAGTTGATATGGAATGACCCAGCTATGAGTTCCCATGACAACGGAACAATGGTTACGAATTTTCCGTTAAAACCTATTATTCCATAAGTGACGCGCATCAGGAATAGACACCAAGCCGTGAATGACCAAAATTTTAATATAAAACGTTTAAAAAGTAATCTAAATTTGAAAAGATGAAGACGTAAGAAGCTGATGAAGGAATAGAACATTCAACTGATGCCCAGGACCAATTTAACAAATTCTAAATTAATAAATTTCAACAACTAATATGAAAAAGATGCTAGACGTACTTAAATCCCAAGATATTGCAGATCGATGACTATTGAAGACCCCAAACCATTTCAACTGAATGACAGTACACATCAAGTCGACTGAGTTGATAAGTATTGCTAAATTACCCGAATTTCTGAATTAAATTCTCTTTAAATTTTTCTCACAATAATCTTAACTCTCACTATAACTGAATATTATTTCTTTCAAAGATTAATAAAAAAATAAAACACTAAACTGTTGTTAACTAGAAAAATAACCTGTATGAAAATTACGAACTTTTGAAACACACTTTACCACACTTCAGGAACAAATTATAATTACACAGTATATTATCTAAGTACAATTAATGTAAAGTAGTGTACTTTATTGTAATCATTATTAATTTTTTTTTTCGTAATCACAAGAATCCAGAATCTTAACGAAACTAATTGTAATCAAACGGTTGCAGTCGCCATGACTGACTGAATAATTCGTTCAAAGCCATTTCGCCAACCTTGAGATTTTTGTCTTATAATAACTGCCGGTGCAAATTTGTTTAATAACAAAAATATAATTTTATATCTTACTGAATAAATCCAAATTGCAATTAAAGAAACTAGTACAGAGTTGTAACCACTGTTTTTATTTCACAGGGAAGTGCATTATATAAACTGTGTATTATTTAGCAAAGAGCAAAGATGACGGTAAGCGCTCACGTCGGCAACTCGGCGAACTATCAGTGAGATTTATAAACCCGTACAGGCGGGAATAATTGAATTCACCAGACCGTCATAGCTAAGAACGCTCAATCATCCTATTTGTTAATTTAATTGTTTTAATTAAACAATTTGGCGCCACCCGGGTATTATGAACACCTATAGAACAGGTAAGGTTCCCACTCGCATGTACTTGTAATTGAAGGATCGCTACGAACATCGTCAGCGCAACATATAAGTAACGACACCACTGTGAGGTGAACACACGATACTTACACATTTTCAGAACACGTACAAAACTATCGTTACAGATTGGCTTCCATCGTGGGACTTAAAGGAGGCGGACGTAAACATATCGTTACAGATTGGCTTCAATCGCGGGGCTTAAATAAGGCGGATGTCATGATCGTTACAGATTGGCGACCAACTAGTGAGGCTAGAATTGAAGACTAGCAGCGATTACAAAAAAATATGAAACATTCAACGGTTACAAGGGGAAAATCTAAGGAGAGGACTGAAGACACCGATAAGGAAGAACAGGAAACAACATCGGCCGAAGAAATGGAAGTGAGCGAAAAGGATGCCCAAGGGGACCAACCAGAAAACCCAACCTAACCAACACCAGAAGTAAAAGTTAATAATCGGCGACCAACCAGACAAACCAACCCACTCAATGGACACAAACTTCCAAGAAATAATGAGGGTTATGATGGAACAATTCGGGAAGAATAATGAAAAAATAGACCAAATGGAGGAGAAAATAAAAACGAAAAATTGGACAGCAACAGCGGAGAATTGAAGAAACAACTCAAGCAGGATATAGAACTTCTGAATAATAAGATGGAAAGTAACCAGGAAGCCTTGAAGAGAAACCAAGAGATCTTAGAAGAGAAGAGTGAGAAGTTAAAAAGGCAGATCAAGAAGGATCTGGACATACTAAATCACAAGATCGAGAATAACAGCGAAACACTCCAACAACAAATGAAGGAAGACAGTGAGAAGAACAGAGAAGAATTAAAATACATACTAATAGGGTATCGTAAAGAAGTCAAGCAGACAAAAACGGGGATGAATAAGAAATGGGAAGAAACAAATTATCCAGCAGATCAACTTAATGAAACAGTAGATGGTGGTTTCACACAACTGAATAAAACACTAGACAGCACTTCTGAAGGTATCGAAGAAACGTTGAATAAGAACAGGGAACCGGTAATTCAAAAAATAAAAGAGAAGGAGGAGGAAATAGAGAATAAAGAAGACTCAAAGGCATTGTTTTCTGAAAATAAAGATAACAAAAACAAAAAGAAAATCAAACACATAGAAATCAACCATAGAGGAGTAAAGAAGAATCGAATAATTAAGAAGATAAGAAAACAAAGGAAATAGGAAAAATATATAAAAAGAAATTAATTAAAAACAAGAGAAGAAGTGGAGATGATGAAGAATGGACTAATTGATGTGTTTGATTTTTCCAACTACCGACCAAAGCAAATTAATGAAATATAAAGATTGTAGGAGGACCTTAAAAGAAATTACAGAGGGAATTCACAACAAACCAGAGGATGAAAACTTCAGCAAATCTATAATTAAATGGAAATTACCCAAAATTGAAAGGACTCACAACAAAATAGTGTATCACAAATTAAGAAGGTCTCTAAAACACTTGAATACACCAGAAATGGAAATGCAGAACAAAAAACCAATGATAACATTAATGAGGGAGGTACAATTAACTTCTTTGATTAATAAACAACATAACATAGTGAATGATGTAGGCATGGAGACAAATGAACATATGATATTAGAAGAATTGTGGTACAAGATAGAAGAGACCTATTTCACAAGGAAGGAAATAGTTCTACACACCAAGGTTATCCGAACCACGAGTGCAGAGGAAATGATGGACCATGGGTAAACTAAGTGAAGATAAACACCGAGAAAAGGGACTGATTTTCAAATTACCGACCATTCAAACCACCAATGAAGAAGAAAAGAGAAAGTGGATTACAAAATTCAAAAGATGTAAGATCAACTTACAATAATATTAGATGACATATGAGGCAAAATATAAAATAAAGGAATAAGTTACAAAAATTCCTACAAAGTAAGATCACCTTACAATAATATTTAAATAACATATAAAAGAAAAAAAAAAATATATATATATATATATATATATATATATATGTATAAAATAAAGGAATAAGTTACATAAAATTCCTAAAAAGTAAGAACAACAAACTTACAAAAATTATTTAGAATAATATTTGAGACAAAACAAAATAAACAAAAATAAAATCAAGCAAGAACTGCTAAGACAAATAAGAATTCAGAGTATTCAGAAAAAAAAATATATGAACTGGTATAAGAAAAAAAAATGTATAAAGCAAATATACAGCAAATGGCTAAAGCAAAATAATGGTAATCAACCAAGAAAAAGGAAAAAGATGTCTAAAATAATTAAAATGATCACAATAAGAAAAGAAAAACAAACTAATGAAAAGTTAGAAATAATGAAATTAACAACTAAATAAATAAAAACAATCAACTGTGTGAGTAGATAACAGAATATAGCAAAGGTACAGCGGAAGGAAGAATGAGTAAAAGGTTAAAGTGATCTAAAAAACCATGAAGTGGACAATCCCCAAAATATTATTATTAATGAATGTCACAAGATGACAGAAAAGGTATTTAAGATTGACTGAGAATAAGTCCAGCAATCAAATTAACTGAGCAGAGATGATGTTCCTCTGGTCTCAGAAAAAATGGTAGTAATGGAAGAAACCAGCTACTAAAAGTTAGGGAAAAAATTGTATAACAGGGAGAACGCACTAATGGAAATAAATAAAAACAGATCTAAATAAAAAGGAATGGAACAAGTAAGAAGAGAAACAAGAGAGAAGAAATAAACAAGAAGAAAAATGAAAAAATGTATAACTGATAATTTCATAAAAAACTATACAGTGTTTTACCAAAATGATCAATTTTGAAGGAGAGGCATTAAGTTACAACACAAACAAGCCACCCCAATACAAGGGAAAAAACGATGAATCAACTATATAAAATGTTTAAACTAAAGAAAATAAAATGACGATGACGCGACAAACGACTACATGACCCAACCCAAGTGATTGACCAAATAAAATAAAACCAAATTAGAAGGGGAAAACCGAAATAAAATAAAGTAAAATGAAATAAATGAAAATCGAAGAAGAAGGCAAATGAAAATGAAACAAACCAAGTATAAAGGAAATAAAATGAAATCAAAGCAGAAAACACCAACGAATGATATAGAACAAAAAAAGGAGAAATGTTACACTAAAATATAATAATGAAAAAGAAACAAATAAATAACAAATGTAAAAGATAATTACTAGTATCGACTAAATGATCAATGTAAATGATAATTGATAAAACCCGATAAAATAATGAAAAAACTAAAACTACACTAACCAAAGAAATAGAGTTCAAATATAATAAAGAACTCTATAATGACAGGAACTTATTAATAGTATAAATAACCTTTGTAAAGAGAGAGATAGTGAGATAGTAAACATAAATAAGTGACAAAGAGAATGTAATGTTAGGGATTACCCACTAATAACACTTAAATAAAAGATAAGAAGTGAAAAGTGAAAGTGTAAAACCCCAAAATAATTAGAAACCCTAGTGATAGGTATAAACACTTAATAAATCTGTGAAGAACACTAATGGTTTAATGGTGAACAGTAATATTAATTAAGAATTTTGTTCATGATAGTATTAAGATTAATTGTAAATGAAGGATACAATAGTATTCAGGGGAGGAATCCCATGGAAGGTCAAAAGTTAGTGTTACCATGGTTAGAGGGTAAAGTTTATATAAAAAAAAATAGAGTAAAGAAAATAAGAGCAAAATCAATAAACACCCTATGTTCTAAGGGATAGTCAATTAAGTAAATTTAAATGGTGCGATGATGTTTATCACCCAAAAAATAATTAAGAATAAAACAAATTGTAAGCAAACGTTGCATAATAGCTGTTAAAGAATTGTTTGATTACATCTATGAATAGGATATGGCTGAAGGAATTATACAGACCATAAGCCTAAATGTTATATTTTATGTTATAGAGAATAGTAGATAATAGCCAATTTATAAACACGGGCAGAATAAATAAATAAAAAGATAAATTAATACAAATCTAATAACACCGGAAGGGCAGTTAGGAAATAATTAACAAACTGTAATATAGAAACTAATGGGAACATACAATTATCATAAAAACAGATCCAAAACACATCAACAAATAAACAAATCATTTATAATATCAAAACAAAATATGTATGAGGGTAAATTAATAGGTAATTTATATAAAATAAGTAAATATAGCCGATTACTACTTAGGCCTATGAAATGTCTAACTGTAAAAAACAAATAACTACAAATTGTAAAAAACTAACAAGAATATTAGCAAATCCAAGGCAAGCAACTAGTCAAGGATAATTAGTGGATCATATTAAAAGATAAATGTTAAATTAAGGACATAAAATAAGAAAGAAATGTAATTACATAATATCCAAATCATTGTCTAAAAATAATACATTAGCAAAACCTAGCTTTGTGGGATGTCAAAATGATCTTTGAAAGAAAATACGAACAGTAGTGATAATATTTTATACACAGAAAGGAAGACGGAAGAATAATAGCAATCAGAAGATATACAGTAATTTTGAATAAAAATTGAAATATGATAATGGGCTTAAGTCAAGCTAAGCCAATCAGAAGCTATGAGTTCCCATGACAACGGAAAGTTGGTTACGAATTTTCTGTTAAAACCTATTATTTCATAAGTGACGCGCATCAGGAATAGACGCCAAGCCGTGAATGACCAAAATTTTAATATAAAACGTTTAAAAAGTAATCTAAATTCGAAAAGATGAAGACGTAAGAAGCTGATGAAGGAATAGAACATTCAACTGATGCCCAGGACCAATTTAACAAATTCTAAATTAATAAATTTCAACAACTAATATGAAAAAGATGCTAACGTACTTAAATCCCAAGATTATTGAATATCGATGACTATTGAAGACCCCAAACCATTTCAACTGAATGACAATACACATCAAGTCGACTGAGTTGATGAGTATTGCTAAATTACCCGAATTTCTGAAATAAATTCTCTTTAAATTTTTCTCACAATAATCTGAACTCTCACTATAAACTGAATATTGTAACGTACTGCTTATGAGGTGTTAGCGAAACGTCCGTCTTATTCAAGCCCCAATGTTGAGTTCGCCATTTTGTAACGTAACCGCTCTTTATCAAAGGTTTCCGCCTCTCCAAGACTGTATTGCAATTACGGGTTTAGTTAGTTCAGCCCCACTGTTGTAAGCGCCAATTTTGTAACGTAACGACTCCTTTAGTGTGTGTGTGTGTGTGTGTGTGTGTGTGTGACGTCCGTCTTTTTTACAGTCTCAGATCGGTCAGAACATCTCTTAGCAATCGCCACTTATGAATTATAAAGACTGAAGTTTAAATAAAGTTGGTGGTAATGTTACCCAAACAAAACAGAAATCGAGTGTGTGTGATTTGGGTCAAGTAGGAAAGTTGTTTAGCCTTCTTTTGAAGAGAGAGCAAATACCGTTTGTTTACCCTTGGATTAGACGATTTCTAAATTTTTTCAAATATTTGCCGTGAACCGAATCAGCTGATTTTGACATTAGTCTCCAAAAATAGGTTAACCAAACGACACTGTTGCTGAATACGACCTGGTGGATCGTCCTCTTCTTATTTTTTCTGAAATCTACTACAACTACCCACTACAATAAAGGAAACACATTTTATTATTCAATATCATTTATCAATAATATTTATTTATAATATTATTGGTTTTTCTCTTCTGCCAAAATACAAATATTACAATCGATATTTTCATTAACTAGTACATGATATCGACTTCATTGAGTAAACATAGAATTGTCATAAAATCTGGTTTTGACCGATTTTACAATTTTATCTTTTATTTAAACATCAATCAACATATAATTCTTTTATTTATTTCCCCAGGGTTAAGGGTAAGTTCTTTTTGTTATGAGATGGTCAGAAATGGATAATTATACTACGCTTTACAAAATAGAAAAACTTCGAAAATTTGTTTATTCTCTTAGTATGTAGTTCCGGTTTGTCCGTAAGAGAGCAGATTGTTTTTTACTAAAACATGTGATTACACTTTAACCGTTTCTGTACTGCACGACAATTTAATTTGAGTTTTCTTCGTTAAATATTAAAAGAAATGTTTATATTACCTCTTTTCTCGAAGTTCTTATTTATGTGAAGCTGTTTCTCAGGTGGTGTTCTTAGTTGTTTGGTAATTTCATGACCATCTGCCAGATACTATCTCGTCAAAAAAACTCGAAACGCGGCTAGGCTAGGCCTGATCGTCCAAATGGTTTTTCACTTTTATTATGGAGTATAGCAAGTTACCTTTGATATTTAAGGTAGTGGTACATAATGTTTATACTGTTATTTAAATTCTGTAACAATTTTGTGCTGTTCAAAAGATTTCTAAAGGATTTTTTAATACAATTTCTGTCTCATCATTTTTCAACCGAACGGTTTTCAATCTCAAATTCGATTAAACAATACTTGTTATTTCGTTACTCTTAGTAACCCATAATTTTTATATCATTTTTTTATTGGTGCTGCTATTTACTTTTTAGTATATAGGCGGTTTGTAATTATTATAAATTTATTTTTGATTTACAGAAAAATAATTCTTTTTAATTGTGGTTTCTTTCCCAATTTGATTTACATAATAGTTTTCTGTTTATTTTCTTATAACTTTAGATATAAGTCTTTAATATTATTATTAACTTTAAATGAATTTATATATTATTTATTAATCTCTTATAGTATTCTTACACTGAACTATTTTCTTCTGCCATTTTCCTCATACAGTATTATTTTATTTTTTATTAACATCTGATATTTAAATCTTTTATTTTTTAAAAACCCTGGGTTATCTTATATAATAACACAATTATTTTATAAAATATAAAATTAACATAGGTACTAAATTTTGTTGCCTACACAATATAAATTCTACAATAACTAAACAAAATACATAATCAATTGGTAGCATCATAGTCTACTATTATAGTCTATAATTCTCACATCTACAGCACAATTCTGTAAGAAGTTCCCTTCACCTTCACTTATTACCTCATTGGGTACACTATAACTCACTTGTCACTGTATATCACTTCAATATTGTTTATAATGTTTAGTGATACAACTTAATTTTTAGCTAGTTATAGTTTACCCATTTCTGACCTTTATGGTAGTACAAAAGTTATCATTTATTGGGACTGGGTTATGTACCGTTACAATATTATTTCTTTCAAAGATTAATAAAATAATAAAACACTAAACTGTTGTTAACTAGAAAAATAACCTGTACGAAAATTACGAACTTTTGAAACACACTTTACCACACTTCAGGAACAAATTATAATTACACAGTATATTATCTAAGTACAATTAATGTAAAGTAGTGTACTTTATTGTAATCATTATTAATTTTTTTTTTCGTAATCACAAGAATCCAGAATCTGAACGAAACTAATTGTAATCAAACGGTTGCAGTCACCATGACTGACTGAATAATTCGTTCAAAGCCATTTCGCCAACCTTGAGATTTTTGTCTTATAATAACTGCCGGTGCAAATTTGTTTAATAACAAAAATACAATTTTATATCTTACTGAATAAATCCAAATTGCAATTAAAGAAACTAGTACAGAGTTGTAACCACTGTTTTTATTTCATAGGGAAGTGCATTATATAAATTGTGTATTATTTAGCAAAGAGCAAAGATGACGGTAAGCGCTCACGTCGGAAACTCGGCGAACTATCAGTGAGATTTATAAACCCGTACAGGCGGGAATAATTGAATTCACCAGACCGTCATAGCTAAGAACGCTCAATCATCCTATTTGTTAATTTAATTGTTTTAATTAAACAATTTGGCGCCACCCGGGATTTATGAACACCTATAGAAGAACAGGTAAGGTTCCCACTCGCATGTACTGGTAATTGAAGGATCGCTACGAACATCGTCACCGCAACATATAAGTAACGACCACAACGTGTGAGGCGAACACACACAAAACATACTCTTTTCACAATACTTACAAATTATGTCGTTACAATATAAACAATAAGCAAATCAATATTGGAACAAGTATAAATTAATACAAAACACAATACAACTTTTATAATATCTTCAAATAAATATACTGCAAGTAGGTTTATTTCACCTGACGCATGTTTCACAGAAATTATTCTGAATCTTCAGAGGTTTCAATGAACTGTAATTGAATGTTTCAAATAGGTTATAGGAATGAGTTACATAACCTTGTTTGGTGTTTTCATCCATTATTCCTTTGTAAGTAACTCGTTGTCTTCCCTGCAGGTCTCCCACATAATATGGGACATGGGACATTCCATGTCCATTCAATCACCCATGAAAAATTCAATTGCAATTCAAACAAGCAAGATGAATTGCAGAATAATTTCTGTGAAACATGCATCAGGTGAAAATAAACCTACTTGAAGTATATTTATTTGAAGATATTACATGGAAGACCTGCAGGTAACACAAGTTACTTACAAAGGAATAATACAACTTTTAAAATACTAAACCTTGTAAATACTCAAAGAACAAATTTATACACTACATCTAATCACAGTAAAACCAATAAACACCAAAAACCAACAGCAGCAACCTACCAACACACAGATACTTCACCACAATGAAAACCAACATAGCTGATGATGAGCATGCAGCTTATTGCTCAAAACATGTGCCCAATAAGAAAAAACATCTTCATTGTATATAAGTATAGTATTAAGTAACTTACATATAACTTAATAAATTATGTACATACTAAACTTAACCAGTATAAATTTACATTTTACATCTAATTTTCCAAATGTAGACACCACACTTCACATACAGAACACTTGAAATTATAAGTGTTTTCTAATACCTGATCAAATGATTCTGGCGAATAAGAAACAGTTCCAAGGTGTAATCTCTTGAAGACCATAGAATTCTGTGTCAAAGTTCCAGTTTTATCACTTAGAAGGTACGAGATACGACCCAATTCTTCAGGTATAGTTGTACAACGTACTACTGTGTCTGGCATTTCCTTGTCTTTTTGCATTGACCATGAATAAAATGCTTTCCCCATATCCAAATTAACTCGTAAACTGCAATCAATAACAAGACAAAATTTCAATACACTATACTTGCATTTATATGCGCACGCGCGCGCACACACACATATATTTAGATTCTTCTCTGACAAATTAAAAATTACGCTCTTACTGCAACTTCCAACCAAAGGTTACTAAACTTAATAAAATTCATAAACACATTTTGTATGGGCACAAAATAACTACAGTAGACTCTCGACTATCTTTAATCCGGCCTCCGTACTATCTGGCCTATACGTGCCGTGTGTAGAACACAAGTTGTGATATGAAAAGAGCGGATTTCCCCCCGCCCTGCTACCTGCTCTTTGTTTCATCAGTTGTGTATCGGATGTCAACAAGTGCGGAATACATTTGCCACTGTTCCTGGTTACGTTCGTACATTGATTTTTGGTGTACTTCGTTGTTTTTTTTTATTAAAGATTATGAAATGGGTGATAAACGAAAAAAGGTTGTAGTGACTATGGTGGAGAAACTACGTGCTATAAAACGACTGGACTCTGGGGTAACTGCAAAAACTATTGCTTCGGAGTTAGGAGTTGGGAAAAGTACAGTTGGTGACTGGAAGAAAGATGAAACAGAAATTGAAAAGTGGTGTGCTGCCCAAGCTAGTGGAAGTAGAATGAAAGTAAGAAATACCGTGCTGAAAGGTAAGCATAAAGAAAAATTGAGGAAGCTTTATTTTTGTGGCATGAACACTTAAGAGGAAAAGGCTTGCCTGTTACTGGGCCGATATTGCAGGACAAAATATTAGAATTTAAGCGACAAATAGAAGAAGATTCAGAATTTACTGCCAGTGATGGATGGTTAGATCGGTGGAAAAAAACGATTCGGTATTCGCCAGATTACCATAATTGGGGAGGCTTTATCTGCTGATAAAGAGGCTGTACCTTTGTTCAAAGACTATCTTTTTAAGCTTATTGAAAAGGAGGGAATTTATGGGGAGCAGTTATATAACTGCGCAGAGACCGGAATGAATTATAAGATGCTCCCTAGAAAAACGCTTGCATAAAAAAAAGAAGCCGCAGCACCAGGATACACGAAAACCAAGGAACGAGTTACCATCTTGGCTTGCAGTAATGCAACCGGCAATCACAAGCTTAGGTTGACTTTTATAGCAAAATCAAAAAAACCTAGAGCTTTAAAAAAAAAAAAAAAAAAAAAAAAAAAAAAAAAAAAAAAAAAGGAATCGCTACCCCTACTAACACACTTCAAAAGAAAGCATGGATGAATTCAAAAATCTTTAAAACCTGGTTCCAAAATGAATTCGTACCGACTGTAGAAAAACATTTGAAATACAATTTTCCGACAAAAGCTGTGCTAATTCTTGATTACGCACCTTCGCATCCAGCCACTGACAAACTCACAGATGGAGACATCAAAACTCTATTTTTACCAGGCAATGTGACGGCTGTTTGTCAGCCAATGGACCAGAGCGTCCTTGAAATGCTAAAGAAAACGTATCGCTGGCGTCTTCTCAGTTCGTTGATATCAGTGATTGATAATAATGAAGACCACTTAACCACTCTGAAAAAGATTGCCATTCTAGATGTCATAACATGGTTGGCCGAAGCATGAGAAGAGATTCCAAACATATCACTTGTAAGGTCTTGGAAAATTCTTTTGGACCATGAAGATGGCCATTTCAACCTTGAACCAGCATGTAAAGCCAAAGTGAAAGATGAAAACGATAAACTTGTTTCCTTGCTGTAAAAAGTACCGGGCTGTGACAATGTCAATGCAGAAGACATCAGAGAATGGATGGCAAACAACGAAGTTGATGAAATAACACCTCATCACACCACCCCCCTTACAAAATTCCCCTTTCAACTAATTGCTCTCCCATTACATCACTTTCATCTACAAAATATCTCCATTCATTTATTACCTCAATACCCCGCCTATCAGAAAGTTCCCGGACTAGGTCTAATAAATTCTTTTTGCTTACCTAGGCCATTAATGGCTCCCATCTCCTTCAAAGTAGTCTCCCTGCGAATTGATACAACGAATCCAGCGTTGTTTCCATGCCTGGAAAGGGTCAAAAAAAGTCTTTTGCTGAAGGCTGTCAAGCACCTCCTGCGTTTTTTTCTTAACGTCTTCTACAGTGTCAAAACGGTGACCTTTCATGTGAATTTTTATTTTCGGGAACAGAGAAAAATCACAGGGGGCTAAATCTGGTGAATATGGAGGGTGTGGGATGGTGGCCATATTGTTTTTGGTCAAAAACTCTGTTGTTTTCAGTGAAGCGTGAGCAGGTGCATTGTCGTGATGCAACAGCCAGTTTTGGTCTTCCTACAATTTGGGCCTTTTTCATCGCACATTTTGTCTCAGCCGCCTCAAAATGTCACAATAAAAATCTGAGTTCACTGTAACACCAGCTGGCACGAACTCGCGATGGACAATGCCTTTGATGTCGAAAAACACAATGAGCATGGTTTTTGTTGCACTTCTGACATGCCGTGCTTTTTTTGGTCTCGGTGATTGTGGACTTTTCCACTGTGACGACTGCTGTTTTGTTTCTGGATCATAACCATAAAACCAGCTTTCATCACCGGTTATGACCCTGGAGATGAAGGTAGGGTCATTTTCAGACGTTTCTCTGAGTTCACTGCACACATCAACACGGCGCTGTTTCTGATCCACAGACAAAAGCCGAGGGACGAATTTCGCAGCAACACGACGCATGCCTAAATTTTCAGTTAGAATTTCTTGACAGCTTCCATAGCTTATTCCGGCACTTGTACACAACTCATGGATTGTTTGACGATGGTCTTCGTGAATGAGTTGTCGAATTTTTTCAACATTTTCATCCGTTTTGCTCGTGGAAGGTCGTCCTGAACGGTGATCATCTTCAAGTGACATTCTGCCGGCCTTGAAACGAGCGTACCACTCAAAAACCTGTGTTCTGTGTAGGGAATGTTCTTCAAAAGCTTCTCGAAGCATTGCAAAAGTTTCAGTAGGCGATTTACCAAGTTTAAACATATTTAAAGCGGTCCAGGTCACTGTATGATAATTATATATAATTTACCTTAATTTCCGTCCAGTGACGTCAAGCGTAATTTGTTTTGGTTACGCGTTTCAGGCCATGTGGCCCATCCTCAGACCATCACTCCAAGAGGAGCTCGTTAAAAAATAAAAAATCCACAATAAAACAAACACATAATAAATAAATACAAAAATATATTAAAACATATAGAGGCGTTCTATTACACGAACACGGTGCACCGCGTGTAGCATGCCTGAACTGCGTCAATGGAACCTTATATCTATTATTATCTGTAATCGATCGCAGCGCGGTATCATACAGTGGGTTGGACCTGAAGTTAAGTTTATCATTAAGTATGTCGTCACACACATCTGGGTTATTATGACCTCTATATATCTCGAATTCTTCAAGCGCATCCATATAACGGCCTTTGGCACAATAATGTAGGGGTATGAAATTATTGTTGAAATTTGTATAAGAATGATTACATGAAATCAGATGCCTTGTAAAGTTGGATTTAATATTATCTATGGAAAAATTACCCCTGTTAAAATGGCCTTGTGGTTTGTGTTCGCGGAATCTTTTGATGAACGGTCTACCCATTTGGCCGATATAAAATCGGTCACAATCGTCACATATAAGTTTGTAAATACCAGTTTTGGATTCAATTGTTGTTTGAATGACTGGGCGAACTAAGTTCCGTAGACGGTTATTTGTTTTAAAAATGACAGTATAACCTAATTTATTTAAAGTGGATGTAAGGATCTTGGGCATCAACTCAGTGTATGTTGTTGTGATGTATTTGTTGTTAGGTGTAATATCATGTGTCTGTTTGGAACGACGGGATTTGTGTTTTCTAAGAATATTGTCGATCATTTGGGATTCATATCCGTTGGCCAGAGCTATGTGTTTAATTATGTTGAGTTCACACTCGAAATCATCATTATTTAGGGGGATCATCAAAAGTCTGTGAATAAAACTGTTGTAGGCCGCTAATTTTTGAGAGAAGGGGTGGTGTGAGTCTGCATGTATGGTCACGTTTGTGGTGGTAGGTTTTCTGTAAATTTTAAAGTTTAAGCTGTTAAGTTGCCTGGTGACAGTAAGATCAAGAAAGTTGAGTTCATTATTGGTTTCAGTTTCCATAGTAAATTGAATATTGTGGGTAACGGTATTCATATGATTTTTAAGATTACTGATTTGGCGTAAAGTACCGTTAAAAATTAGAAAAGTATCATCAACATATCGGCCATAAAAGATAATATTATTGGCGAAGATATTATTGTTAAGGATATAATTGTTCTCATAAAAGTCAAGATATATATCAGCCAACAGGCCGGATAACGGTGAACCCATGGCCAGACCGTCTGTTTGAATATAATAATTACCGTTGAAAGTAAAATAGTTTTGCTGAAGGATAAGTCTTAGTATGATAATTAGTTCTTTAATGAGTTGTGTGTCCAATTTGTTAGTATCATGAAGTTGTCATTCAAAATATCTAAAGTTTGGTTCACGGGTATATTTGTGTATAAATTGATGATGTCAAAGGAGGCTAGTTTGTAACTGGCTTGTAATTTTATGTCGTTGACTTTATTTATGAAATCAATATTGTTGACGATAATATGGTTGTTTTTGAGAAAGATGTTATCTTTAATTAGTGTGACGAGTTTTTTGGCCGTTTTGAAACCCGGGGCCGTAGTAAAATTGACTAATGGCCTGATAGGAATGTCATCCTTGTGGATCTTGGGTAAGCCGGTAAGTTTTGGGGCGCGCGCGTTGATAGGTTTTAAGGAACGTTGATTTACCAAGTTTAAAACAAAACATAACGTACGCGCGTTGCTCGAATTTATCAGCCATCATAAAATTAGCAAATGAACGTTAACACACGATTACAAAACACAACGCGTAGACCGAACACAACCTCACAATGCAATGAAACTCGGCAGACTGACTCATTACGTATTACGGAAACGGACACTGGGACGCCAGGTTGTACAGTCACGTCCAACAGCCATCCCAAGTACAGTCCGGGAACTTTCCGATAGCACCTCGTATATCACTCATTACTCTACATATTTTCCCCATAGCTACTGTGTCACTATTACTTCTCAATTCTACGTTACTTTTATTCACAAT
The DNA here is from genome assembly GCA_034769895.1 of Magicicada septendecula. Classification (NCBI taxonomy): domain Eukaryota; kingdom Metazoa; phylum Arthropoda; class Insecta; order Hemiptera; family Cicadidae; genus Magicicada; species Magicicada septendecula. The sequence goes on from CM068367.1 coordinate 776,652,376, forward strand.
AATATTGTTCTCTCTAACACCCCTTCAAACTTGATTTGATTGACTTACATGCCCTACCTAAAACATTATTATCACCCAAATTCTCTCTTTTACAATCCATTTTAAATTCTTAACTATCTCAAATTACTCTCACTATTTATTTAAATCTTTATCCACATTGACAATTTATTATTGAAACATTTAATTACATTGAAAAATCTGCAAATCATTTATAAGTGACATACTACATTTATAACCCTAGCAGTCAGCTGATGTCTCATCATCATATGAATAACCTTTCTCTAACTACATTTCAAAATTATACAGATTACACATGTTTACAATCCTTACTCCTAACACATGGCATACAATTAATACAAATACGCAAAACTACATAGTTATCATCATAAAATATTGGTGGATTTAAAATCCTTAGCATTAAATCTAGTACTTAAAATCTTTTTGCTCTCATAGGGACATACATCGCTACTCATTGAGTCATAGTTATAGCAACAGTTACTGAACAGCTCTTTGGATTGTCAACCCCCAACTCTCTCTATAGAGTCGTATTATAAGCTGATCGCCCGCTGTTTACAGAGGTCGTCACCCTCTCACTGAATTTTCAGCTACCCTCCTACTTCATCATTTACTTAAAGTCCCCCCTTATACCCCTGGCTTGTAACTGCCAGCTCCTGTACCACACACTCTATTGTTTCCTGATGGTGGACTGTGGCGTCCATTTGCATTCCCAAGAACTGAAGTTACATATATAAGGTATAGACGCTGCCTATACCGTTTTTTGGTTCAGCATTATATAAAGTTCGGTATTACTGGTGTCCGAGGACACCAGTAATCCTACTAAAATGATTCACACACCATTATTACGGCACTATCGACACCTTCGATGATAGCCGCTGTTCCATAGTTATGTAGTTTCCCCTCTGTTACCCCCCTGTCAATTTCAATGTTCACCAATTTAGGATCTACTTACATAATTCCACGGCCAGGGTCTGGTGAAACCGTGACCGCCCGAAATGTGGGGAAACTACCAAAAGACATATAAGGCTCACACTGACACCGTTACTACAATTCACGGAAGGTCAACTCTTATATGTTTGGGTATATTATTAATTGATTTTTCCATGTTTACATTTTTAGACTAGTCTACATTTTAACTTTTAAATATCAAACATTTCATTTAAACTTTACTACTTAGACACTGAACATTTTATTTTATTTAAATTGCATTATAAAATTCATACTTATAGTACATCACTCAACACACCTGCTTCCTATTACTGACATAAAATTATAAACAATTCATCATCAATATCACGTACACAACTCCATGTACCTTCTGCAACATTGTAACATTCATAAGATTCCATAACTAAGTACATTTTATATTTACTTATTTATTATTTATTATCAAGTTTAAATTTGATACAAATAATTTAAATTCATCATCAAAATATCTTTATATAACCTTTTAAATCAATCAAAATATTTAAACCTCTCAAATTACTTTAATTCCATCAATTATTAAAAACACAACATATTTTAATTACTTTACTCCAAAGCGATTACAATTCATTTATTACCTTCATAATTATTCTTATTATTTATTTAGTCTGCCAAAATATTATTATTATAGTTAAAACAATTTCTATTACATACACATTGTTTACATAAAACATTTTACAACCTAGACACGATTAATTTCACTATTATTTATTTACAATTCTTGTCATTATTTTTCTGTTTACCACACTTCATTTCATAATCTAGCCATGTCATAACCATAAACTAAAATATTTAAAATGTCCATTCACTTATTTTACTTTCAACCACCGTCATCGTATATTAGTCTTACTTTTATATAATAATTATCGTCCTTACACTCGTTACACTATTATTATTATTATAATGATTACTTTCATTAGTTACATCAACACAATAATTAACTCCATTTTTGTCTACCATTACTTCATAAAACCTGTCTACATTGGTGATCTTAGTTCTGTCTCCATTAGTATTTTTGTTCAACATAAAGTCAGTTATTTTATCATCATATTCATCTACTACATTCATTAAAATATCAGGTTAAGTTATTATCATTTATAAAGGTATCATCAAAATATTCATCTATCTCTATTTCACAATGTAAGCATTTCATCTTGTTTATCTCCTTCAATTCTAACCTCTCTTTCAACTCATTATAACTACTTCTCAGCGTAAATAATTATATTATTCTCTCTCTCTCACAATACTTCTCACAACCCCCCTGAACTATCTCATTCCACGCAAAGGGCACAACAAACTTACTATATGTCTTGGCACTTCCAAGACCATCACAAAAAATAAAGGGACCAATCTGAAACACCATGTCTCCCACACAACTACTGGCAGAAACTCTGTCCTCATAAAATACATGTGAAACTTCTGTTTCACTATAAACTTTTGGAAAATTTGACCTTTGCCCTCCATACTCACCTAACCTCGCTTCATACTTGCTCTCTAACTGATAAACATTTGTTTCTACTACTTCATTATCACATACTACTTCCACTATATTCTCAGAATTGTAATTAACATCATTATCATCACTATTCAATACTTTATTATCTAACACTACCTCTTCCACTATTTTGTCATTATTAATATTTGTCATAACTATAACATTATCACCTAACTTCTTGTTTATTATCTGATTTACTTTACTTTTAATCCGTTCCCCTACTGACTCTACCACTTTCTCAACACTCTGTTCTAATTTGTTAAAGTTAGTTTCTAATATTTCATTGGTTTTCTCAACATTTTTATTAACTTGTTTTATTTTATTTCTTATTTCGTAAAAATTACTTTTGTTTATATTAAAACGACTCTCAAAGTCACTGCTCAATTTATCCAAACGATTATCAAAGTCACTGCTTAATTTATCAAATTTGTTATTTACTTCATTGTGTTGTTTCTCTGAACTTTCTTTCATACTACATATCAAAATATACAAATCTTTTAACATACTACTGTCGTCAACTTTTTTATTTTGATTCATTGAAATGGGTGCTGAATGAACTTCAATTTCATTCCTTATTTTAGACTCGTCAAAATTACTTTCACTTGTTTGAATTCCTGAGTCGCTATTTATTTGACTTTCTGTCTGGCTGTCAGTGAAGCTGACTTCATTATTACTATTTTCATTAGTATTCATCATTTTTATTTAATTCTTACTTATCTATTATACACATTTATCAATAACACTGTAACATAACATTACTACTAATGTTTACACATTGTTTACACACGTTTACCTTAAACAACCATTCTGTTCTTCAAGTAGGCCTACATTTATATAAGAATATTTATATAAATGGTCCCTAAGTTCCGGCCGCCATCTGTGATGTTTTACATACATTTATTTTTCACACTTTCGGCTCGTACAGCCCCCATGTTGTATTGTACCAACATAAAAATTACACTTACTACGGTCCAGTATTCTATAGACGAGCTGAAATAACAAAATGGTTGCTTGTAATGATTACCCCACATTTACTTGTATTTTTTAAACCTGTATTTATCTGAGCATTATATACATATTTATAACAAAAGCAAAATTTACTCCCTACATCGTTTGTAAATTCAAACATGGATGCAATACATTTTCTTTACAGATCAACCTTCTTTAGGGTATATTTAAACAATATAATTCAAATTCAAATTAAACTTGCTACACATTGAAATATATGTTGAAAATTATTAAATTATTTTCCCATAACGTAAACCAGTGCTTAGGATTAATTTAGGTACCCTCATGCACACATTCACGCTGTCATACACATGTACATTTTGTTTATTAATTATTGAGCTCAAATTTAAAAAAAAGGGTCAGTATTTTAAAAGATGTGAAAATGTCTACTTTCCTGATGTTGCGGAGAAATTCGACGTCATAGGTATCGACTCGTGGCTTAGTTTGATGTTTCTCATAGTTCTCATTTTACGGCCGAACTGTTAAATTTTTACCAATTACACTCACTGTCTCTACTTTGTTGTTATATAAGACTGTTTTAAATGCAGAAATATATTAAAATTCACATTTTTTGCTGTTTTGCAGGCGCGATGAAAACTACGCCCAGTCGGCAGACGTGCGAACTGTTTGCGTCCTTCGTTGTTAGTTGTTCATGGCCGACTGACTAGACGAACGGCACTATTTTGTGAAGTGGCTGCGGCTGTTTTACAAACTTTCATTGTTCTAAATGTTGTATCACTACGCCAGTATTAGGTTTAGCCGACACTCCCGAATTCCAGCGTGATGTAAGCACTGACGTAATATCGTCTGACTTGAGGTTACATAATACCTAACTGTTTTCTTGCGTCTGAATGTTGACCTTGACACATCCACATACCGGTTTGCTGCGTCGTTTCAATTCATGAATAATATTTTATAATTACTCTTTCCAGTTTCGTTTCCAATAAAATTTACCATATGATGAATTTATGTTTATGTCTCCCAACATTATTATTTCATATTACTTTTATGTTTCCCAAATTTAATGTTACATTACCAATATTATTTCTTATCAAAATACAATGATTTTTTATATTACCCCAGGTAGGCCAAAATGTCCCGTTACATATTGTTATGTGTAATTATTATGGACTGTGTAATGTCACCCACTTTAATTATCATGAGTAAGGATTGTTTGCAGAATGATTATTGCCATCTTTGACAGAAAAAGATTTGCAACTATTGACGCATAAATCTAACAATGTACATAACTATTGACGCATAAATCTAACAACGTACATACTCATAAATCAAGAAAACAAAAAAGAAGACCCAGAAGACTCAATCTACAACAGTGAAAAACGCTGGAAAGAAAAGTGGTAACACAGCATGACACAAAAAACTGGCAAAGAACACAGACAATGGAAGAAGAAATTAAATGCAAAATTAAAATGTCAGTGAAAATATACCCTACACTGTTGTATGGTAACTGTGCGTGTGTGTGCACGCGCGCGTGTGTTGACTTTAATCATGAAGAAATTTATTTTTCTAATATGCACCATTTGCCATTAAAAAAGTACATGAAGCAGATAATGACTTATGTCTACTATACTTTCCCACTGTTCTATTAAAACCATAAAGCTACATAAATATTTACTTATTTTATAATTAACTCTGACAGCTGTTTCGACTAACTTAAGCCATTGTCAAAGAGCGAGTGAATGAAATTACTGAACACAGGATGTTAGTGGGGTGTAGGTGGTGGACATCTGTTTAGGGCGTATCTGGAACATCAAAGTTGTGATGGCGAGGGGCGGGGGAGAGTGTGTGCATGAGACAAGGGAAGGTCAGGTGTCTTTAAAAACTAAATACAGTACAATCATGAATGCAAAATATAAAATTAACTAAACTAAATATAAACTGAATGCAAAATTTAAAAAAATGATGAACATTATTTTTTTATAATACATCAAAGAACCTACCTTATTGGTATAATGTACGAAAAGAGTAATACAAATCGGAACATGTATCTATACCATGGACCTCCAAAACCTTTCAGACACATCAAGACAAAAGCAAGGCCAACAACTGCCCCAAAAAGAACCTATAAATATACAGTCATGAAATAAGAATAACAGTTTTATTACATTTAAAATTACAGTATAAAAATAATATTTATAACATCACTAGAAAGGCCAGAAAAAGGACAAGATTCATTTATTGCATTACAGCACTATTTGTTGAGTACAAAACATTTAATATTACGTATCTTCATTGTCAGACCTAGGAAGGATCTGCATAGTCTTTCAAATGCATTTAGGTTTTTTCTCATTTTACAAATAACATTCAAAAAATTAACCTTGGCATGAATTAAAATCTAACAATTACACATTACTGTAATGGAACAATAACAGTAAAACAAATTAAAAAAAGTTAAAAACAAGCACAGTAAATTATTATGCTGTTATCCCCGCTTAAGGCCTGCTGAAAACGCTAACATATGTGATACGTGTCTATTATATCCTCCCCATGAGTTAAACGTGCAAAACTGATTAAAATATATTTGGTAGTCAAGAATCCATTGTATACAATTACAATCCATTGTACAATTACAATCCATTGTACAATTACAATCTATTCTATGATTAATACATATACACATACTACCTTTGTTAACTGATTTATTTCCATGTCAATAAGACCAACTTTGCTCCTTGGCTGAGAATTGTTCATTACACTTCGAGTTTCACATCCTGTATAAATTACAGCCCCAACAGCTGCACCTGAGGCAACAACACAGTTTGTCCACAAAGTGTTTTCTACATCCAAGCTTTCCTCTCCACCACCATCATGCTGTAACACCAGAAACTTGTGATTTAAAAAGTATTACATATACAGGCTAACAACAATTCATATACTAGGTCAGTGGTGACCAATTTTTATACACCACATATGTGACTGTGAAACATAGCCATGTCACACAAACCAAATTATGTCACAGTACTATATACAGGATGTCCACTAAACCAAGGCCAGAAAATTCATGCATAATTCCAGGTTTTCCAGGACATTTTCAAAAAAATTCCAGGTTACTGATTACACATTCGACGTAAATCAAATTATGACACAAAACGTTAAAAAATTTGTAAAAATTAACACCATATTATAACGTAATGCGATCATGGGGTTTTATTATTTATTATTATAATCAAATTTACGTTACGTTTAAGTTAACTTGAAACAAAATCAAAGAGTAGTTGTTGTTTAAATTTAAATTCGTGGTTAAAATATTAAAAGTCTCATTAAAACAAAATTCCTCTATGGGTGAAGTGTTCTTTTTTGATAACTCAATGTTGAGAATGGTTATTTCTACTTGAAGGTGACTGATGTAGTAAAGTATTTTACCATACAACATTCAAAGTTACTCACAGTGTTTACAATGGTTTAATTATACTTGTTTTTTAAAGAATTCCCTTGTATTAAATAAATAAATAATGAAGTTGATTATATTTAAATGCTAGATTAACTTAAGTTAAAACATGAAGTATAGCAGTTGATTGCTTGATGATAGTTCTCGTCTGGTTGAAACTGGTAGTAGAAACTTCTTCTGATTGCAGGTAGTCTGAGTATGTCAAGTCCCGTAAAGTCTGGACAATATTATAAACAAACATATACTTTTACGTACCTGATTGTGGTTACTTGAAGTTCACTAAACTGTCAACTCAGCTTACAATCAACTCCCTTTGGTTGCAAGGTTATGTTACCTTGTTTATATCTTAGTGGGCGCCACACGGATTTATTCAGGGAAAATCCCGTGTAAAACCCACACATAAAAATTACTAGATGAAAAGAAAATTTAAAATAGTTGAGTACCACTTTTGGCAATGCTGTTCCAATATGTTAAACACAACAGAAGGTTGTTTAAGTTTATTAAAAGAAAATATTCAATTATTCAAAAAAAATAAATCAAATCAAGTGATGCTGTTAATAATGGGTTTATTTGCACCCTTATAGTGAATTCAAAAAATACACATAATGTAAACATACAAAGTTGTACAATTAAAAGTTAGTTATTATATGCCTCATACGGCTTGCTCAGAACATGAATTATAAATCTGGTTAAGTCCAGATACTATTTATTTTTAATATGAAAATTATTACAATTATTATTATTATTATTATTATTATTATTATTATTATTATTACTATTATCTCAGTTGTGAATTCTTTGAGACACGAAAGAAAACAAATATGCCTACACAATATCCAATAATACAATTGATCAACAAAGTTTTAGGTTACTTTTGCCAAGTAATTGAAAAAAAACGATCTATTGAAAGATCGTGCGTTTCATCAACGCTTGCTTTTCTAGTGACAATATTTATCAATTGAGAGCCCTTACAACTAACATATAGCTTACTTACTAATAACAAATTTGAATAATAAATCGAAACGTGGTGTAATCTTAAATAATGTTTTTGTGTTTTGCGTCAGTACAGGTTATGGTGGCAAAAAATACAAGTTATTGCACTCAGATCAAGATTAATAATAATTGAACTTTTACCTTCAGAGTTTTAATTATCTAATTAAAACTTCTTATCACTTAAGTAATCGGATTATAATGATTACTTGGTTTCGGCACTAATTCGTACAAGAACAGAATAATGCGATCCTCTTCTGATTAATGTGAATAATGACAATAAATTATTTTCTGTTCGT